>OY720430.1:233767830-235197095 GCA_963082735.1 Pocota personata | reverse complement strand
GATTCAATAGGTTCATCTGTCGCCCTACCAGCAAGATGATAAATAATTGGCATGTTCCTTGAGTCTGATAAGTACCCGTGTGCATCCAGATGCAAAAATGCCTCCGGTGGAATGTATCCACTCTCCATAGTATAACCAAGATTCTGCTCCAGCCCACAAGGCGAAAAACCACTCCAGAATGGTTAAAAAACCTCAACCCTTTGGATTACAAGTTGTGGTCCGTTTTAGAGAGAATGGCCTGCTCTACTGATCACCGAAATATTGAGTCTTCGAAGCGAGCCCTTGTCCGCTCTGTCGACAACTTTTCGATGAATGAGGTCCGTAAAGCGATTGATGATACAAGTCCGCGAATAAAATACTAAAAAAGTCGCTGAAATTTCTTTTCTTTTCATCAATGTTTTGCTAAGCCTTAAATTTGCAAAGACACATGTTAGGACCTTTATTGTCCTATTGATTAAAATTTTCTACAAAAAATGTCTTAACCTCATTTTAAGTAAAATGCATTGTTTTCAAGTTAGAGCCACGAGAAGTTGATGATTTTCCCAGAAATGAACGAAATAAAAAGTTGTCTCCTTATACAGGTTATTCCAGTTCAGGCGGTCAAACTTTGGGAGATGACAGGCATTTTTAAAGTAAAAAAAAAAATAAAACTTAGGGGAGGGCGTATCTATCTTCCCCGATTCCATGTTATAGAGGATTTTTTTTTTTTTTTTAAGTGGACACTTGTACCTTTCATTGGTTGTAAGGTCAAATATATTTTCTGTCCAAACGGCACAAGAGCCAATTTTTGGCTCATTTGCTCGAAACTGCGATGTGTTCAGTTCAAAACGATCAGGCACACTATCGGACATATTTGTGCATCTTTGGCGTGACTTCGACGAACCTCACTAGCAGCGACTAGGGATTTTCCACGATTCTCAGGACTTTTCAACAAAAAAGGGGAGAACAGTCTCGAAAATGAAGGAAATTAAATACAAGGTAATACTGAACTCTGCAAAACAAAAAATGACCTCGGGAGGTGCCTTGGAAGGGATGCCGAAAGTTCCCTAAATTCAAGCCTGGGTCATTTTCCAGGAGTGATCATCTTAGATTTTATCGTCAAAGTGGATGGTATGCATTAAAAAAGGGCTAGTCTATCTAGTCCTATGTCCCTAAGAACTTTTAGAAATGGGACATTTTAGCTTAGCTCACGTCACATTTTTAAGATTCCTGAATTGATGCGACGATTAATTTGAACCTTTGAACAAGAATGCTGAGAAATAACCCTTATGACAACCCTTTATACCGACAAATTGACTAACATTACTTTAGGTGGCGCGACAGTCCGGGGAGGATCAGGACTGTTGTCTTCCGTCTTTCTTTATCACGGTGTCTCTCGGGATTGTTTACGGATACTGTCCGGGCTGGAGTAATGGGTCCCATTTGCACTGGCGGTGAATTTGAACCTGAATCTTCCCGTAGTTGAATCGTCCCCTCCATACCTCTCTATAATTCGTCTCTATAAATGTGGAGTAACCTATGTACCAAATCATCTCCTGCTGCTTGCTCTCATACTTTATCTTCTTGTTGCGGAGAAGTTGGTATTCATTCTTTCTTCTGTGCTCAAAGTTTCACGGGTAGTTCTCGTTCTTCTTGCTTCATCGCTCTGTAGGAATCTTGTTTTCCCGCTCAAAGTATGAGTTTCTTTGTTGTCGCCTTGTGGACTAATCTAATTTCACAATCCGTTTTCCCTAGGCTTTGGAAAAGCTCTTTTATTATTCCCCTTCATAAAAAAGACCAACACGGTTTCTTAAAGGGAAGGTCAACAATCACAAACCTAACCGAATTCGTATCCAGCACCCTGTGCGCATTGGAGGATGGTAAGGAAGTCGATGTTGTTGCTACCGATTTCAGCAAAGCCTTCGATAAAATTTAGCACGCAATTGTATTTTTGAAACTCAAAGCTCTCGGTTTTCAGTCTGGGTTTATTGTGTGGATCAAATCCTACTTTCATGAATGTCAATATGAAGTCCTTTTTAGATCCTTTGTATCTGATCCCTTTATGGCCCCCTCTGGTGTTCCTCAAGGTAGCCATCTTGGTCCCCTAATTTTCATTTTGTCAATTAATGATGTTGATGGCATTATTAAATATTCCCGTCTGTCAGTTTATGCGGACGACATGAACATTTTTGCACACATCTCCACTCCCACTGACTCCCGTGCACTTCAATCTGACTTGAACAGCTTTTCTACTTAATGTAATAAAAACATTCTTAAGTTGAATGTCAATAAATGCCAAGCTATTACGAGTACTTATTCTCGGAACCGTCTTCCGACAGATTCTAGAACGTACGTGATTTGCGATGAGCCTGTTCCCACAGTCACCTTTCTGCGTGATTTGGGTGTCATTTGCGACAGTGAGCTTAATTTTTGTAGTCACATTGACAATATTATTAGCAGGGCAAATTCTGCGCTATTTTATGTGAAACGTTGGTCCAGGAATTCTCAAATCCTTACGTCACGAAATCCCTGTACTTCACATTTGTAAGACCAATTCTAGAATATACCTGCCAAGTTTGGTCTCCCTATCTCGATACACATTCGTATCGAATTAAGTGTGTCCAACGGAGGTTCATTGGTTTTGCAGGTCTTGATTGAAATTTATGTATACTAGCTTTTAAGTAAACATTGTAAATAATAATTTACAAGTCCCCTTACCGCTTTTAAGCTAAATGAAATAAATATATAAATAATCACACTAACAACAATAGGCATTTGCGATTGCATCCTTTCGATATTTAACTTTATCACAATATATCCCTGATGTTGCGTTGTTTGGCCGACATATCTGGAAGCGTAGAAGGTAATGATCCGAGCCGATGTTCGCTGCGATCAATTTTTGGTGGTAAGTTGATAATGAGACTACTAAGTCGAGATGTTTCGGCCAGCCGAAAAATTGATTAGCCTGAGTCTGTCTATGGACGTGATATCCTGTGATGTCTTTCTACCTAAGTCTGTCTCTCTGTTCTCAACAGCAATCACCGCAATTGATTCCATGCCCGATCGTATTTTCACTGCGGGATTTCTATTTTTCATAATGGCTTTTTGTATGCACTTCTGATACCCATATACGCGAGTTCGCCCAGGAAAAATATACAGCAAAAATTAAACCCACTCTGAAATTTTGGGGTTTAAAGTGCATCTATCCTCGACTTTAAATATTCACTATGAAGTATGTAGTATTTTCAATTAAATAACGAAAACTACGACTCAACCCTTTACAATGTATGCCCAGAGGAAGTGAACGTATAATAAACATTCCTATTTGAAAATGTCTGCCCAGTGCTTGAATTCCCCACGTGGAATAAAATTCAAATTAAATTGACCAATAAAATTAAATGTGGAATTCCGAAACGGACTCGAACCTACACCAACTGGTCTTGTGTCGCCTCTTAATAATTAATTCTGTTCTTCACCATTTCTAATGAATAAATTTGAATTCTTAACTTTCGTGGTTGGCTCCATTTACCGCACGCTCTGTGTGGTGTGGTCTATCTTTCCCTCGATTTACATAACACCACCCTAGTGACTGTAGTTTCAAATTTCAAGTAATTAAGAAATGAAAAGCACCCTCCTTACCATCCCATGCACACACAAAACCATACAATCCGTTTTCTTTCAAAAATTTAAGAACTTGTGAAAATCTTTCGAAATAAATCTTTCAAAACGCGCAGATGTGAGGAAATTCGGACGCATATCTGTACTCAACAGCATAGCGTTGTTTGTCTTCGATCCACCCACACCCTCACCAAAGGTAGAATTAAACCTCCCCGGGTAATCTGAGACCACGGGCGAAACTGATACGCCACTGAGCACAAGTCATTTGCACTTTCTGTGGCTTAGTGATGGGAATGTGTGGACGCCCTTCCCGGCGGCCGGCGGCTCTCGGCGTGGCGTGTAAATGACTAACTGGGAAAGTAACTTCGAATGTGAAAAGGTTAATCGCTCAGAGGGGGTGGACTAACGCAGTCAGTTCTTCCGATTGGGGTTCATTCCGAATCTATTGCTGTACTAGTTGGCTGCGATTTTCATGGCACCCTTTTCTTTCCAATTTGCTGTTTGAGAGTGTGGATGACACATGATTCATTAAAATCGCTTCAATCTTTTTTTCTTATTTTGGTAGAGTTCCCTTGTTGGCTATTGACGTTGTATGCGCTGTGACCACTTAAAAGAGCCAACAAGCAATCTATTTGAGAATCCCTAGGGGGCTAGTGGATGTGGAATTTGTGATTGTTGTAATTGCACACTGTGGGCCGCCTTACATTGTAGGTGTAGACAAAAGTAACAATCCATGGAGGCATAGAGATGTTATCCGTACTAGTATATAGGTGGATGTGTTTTTTACTTGCAAAACAGCATATTGAAAATTACCTTGTGACGTGGTTTTGTTGCAGCTAAATGAACTCTTACAGTCCATCAGTACTACTTACTACGGAATATTTACTAATAAAACACATGAAAGCTACCTAGGTAGGTGTTTTACGTGTTTTAAGTATGAAGTTATCTTGACTTAAGTGAGCCAACTACTGTCTGACTTCTCATTACAAACAATAAACTAACCACGTACACACGCAAGGCATACATGGCACTCACTGAATAAAGATTATTCATTTTTTTCTAGATCACGGAGACAAATCCAATATTGTACCAAGCAATTTATAAAGAAGTAGGTTCGAGTGTCTCGACTTTTCTCTTTATCTTTCCAGGTTTCTAGCTTAGGGTTGCGCTAAGGACCCTCGTAGGCCTATGTTTCTGCAACCCTCGTACCTAACCTAACCTAACCTAACCTCGATTGACATATTACTGCTGTTCATTAGAGATGCGATAAATAAACAGCTGCCATAAAATAGTGCATAGATTAGGATGAGTGATGTAGAATTATTCACATCACAAAGTTACAATTTATACAAACAAAACTAACAAACAAAAGGGCGGGGAATATTGTTGATTATGATTCTTATGATCTCTGGGGCTACGATACAGCCAAAAGTATGATGCCAAGGTCGTAATCAGAGCAAAATTGGTATGGCGAGCATCTTTGGCAAACGGTTTCTGGCTAACTGATTTTGCAGTAGGACGCATAACTGTGGTAAGTAGCCTTGGTTTCCGCGCAATAGAATACACCTAGCATCTTGGCCGTCTTCACGACCACTGAATTCAGTGTCGCAACAGTATAAAGGAAGTAGGCTATACTGGGCTACGTGGTATGATGATGGACAATAGAAAAGTGTTGCAAGTGACTCTATAGATCGCGTTTATTTACTGCCAAAACGTGAAAGCAACCACCTGTTTCCAAAAGGTCTGGTTCCTGGCGACGAGAAATAAATCCTATACGAGAACAAGTGCGAAAAAGATCGCGGTGGGGACACAGCAGTCAGCCGAACCAAACGACAGCGAAGGTGATGCTCTCGATTTGGTTGAATTCCAATGGTATCATGCTCTTTGAACTACTCTTGCAGGGCACTACTATAACACCGGATGTGTATTGCCAGCGGGTTAAACGGCCTGATTTGACAAATTGAAAAAAGTGTCGCACACTTAATTTACGACACGTCAAACCCTATTGTGGCTTGACTGGTAAGTTCTGCCTCACCCGCCAAAGCAGCATCGGGCGCGGATAGTACTAAAATGGTTGATCGCTTGGGAACACCGCGTGTTTTTGGGAATGTGGCTTCTTTTTTTTTGTTAAAAATCTTATAACTTTTTTGCAGGTATGAATGGATCATCATTCTTAAAAACAATTTAAAATCCCCTTTGTTCCTAAAATTCAAGATTGGGCGAGAACGATAGCGACAACTGTGCGTGTTCCCTTCCTGCTGAGAAGCGACGCGATGCGCATGCGTATTCTTGTCTGAATGATTGTTCCATCATAGATTTTAAACGCGTCAATAGATTTTGAAAAATGTTTGCTCATATGTACATAGATATGTCTCCCACTTAGAAAGTTTAAGTCTTTATATTAGGCTCAGTCCACTTTTGAACATAGCTCCCATAATTTGTTATGTTAATCTCAAATGAGTAGAATAGGGAACCACTTTAAACCATTTTGTTTCACCCACAACTTGATCGAGTTGGATATCTTCTAAACTATATTCTCCAGACTCAAGGCTATGCTTGAATTGCACTTTTTACACTTTGTTCTAAAGCACTTTTTTAATAGGAAAATCTACACGAGCAAAGCGTCGCGTCGGGCAGAAGCTGGTGTTTATATTGCACAAATAAATCAAAATCCACAATTACTCCAAGAGAAACCTTGACTTTTTCGTACAAATGGTTTATATCCGAAAGTAATCCAAAAAAGTGTGTGTCCACAGTGCCGAAAAAAACGTATTTAAATTATGCTTCACTCGCTGGATACGAAACGATATCTTAAGCAATACTCGCACAATATTTGCAACCTCACGTTTGATATAATTAAAGGAGCAATATTTAAGAGACTGATTCATCTTCATGTAGAAACAGATCAACACCAACTGTGAGTATAGGTAGCCGAGATTCATCAGCACTATGAGAATCTGTCCAGACGGAGAAAGAATGTACAATCCGACCTCCAGAACACTCATATCGATATGAGAATGGCGATAATGCAATAAGCAATTTTAAAAAGCAGAGGTCCTTGAAAATTCGACGAATATCAAGTCGTAAAATCGGTTATCTCCTTGAAGGATTCAAATATCTTAAACATTTAATTTATCGTCGGCAGGAGAGTGTGACCTAGAGTCAGGTAATTTATTACTAAAACAAATACGGCCGAATATCCCGCAACGAGGTCATGAACATTATCGTCTTTTCTTGCACTTCACTTAGAATAATGTAATTCTCTTCAAATGACATACATATAGAAACATTACGATAAATATGGCAGCAAATAAATGTAAAAACTCGAATAGGATTCGAGAGATCCAGCAATGGATTTCATTATATTCGATTCGTCGAGTGGAATGATTGAAACAGAAATTCGAGAAACCAAAGAATTGAAAACAATAGTACAATAGTGGCTACTCAAAGTCGGATACTACCGCGTTGGTTTATGCTTCCAACGAGTTTCCGATTCGAATGTGATGCTTTCAAATTAATGAAATCGAAATGTTGTTGATTGATTTCGGTTAATAGTGTAATCAGTAGGAAGGTATTCAATATTCAAATCAAATGGTTGTGGTTGGTATTTTTTTTAACAGGAGTGTGGCCATGTCCAAATGGCATGTAGGCAATGCGACCAGAAAGATCTATTGTGCCAGAGACCACTTTTTAGGGCGCAGTACTTAAACAAAAAGCATTACGGCTGCGGAGGAGTTCCTTAGGTCTAACGGAGATATCATCTCAGAGGCGGCAGGTGATATCCTTTGAAATTCTTATCAACGCCTACATGACCTGGTACCCTCCACAATTTTACTTTATTGTATCGGGCCAAATTTTGTAAACTGTCGAAGCAGCTTAGAACTGATTTTGAACTGATCAGGTGGGAGATCAGTGCTTTAAGCGCCGCTTGGCTGTCGGTGAGTATGTGTATAGCGGCACCTTTGATTCCTGATTACAAGTTGATATTTGCACGGGTCTCAATCGCGTAAAGCTCGGCTTGGAAAACACTAGGACTCTTTCCAAGTGATTTCGTAATCTTGTGACTGGGTCCATATACACCGGCGCCAACTCCTGAATCCATTTTTGATCCATCGGTATACCAAACGATTCCTTTTGGAGCAAGCAACGGTCCGCCATTATTTCATACTCGTAACAATTCCGCCAGAATAGAAACGTAGAAGCTCGAATAGGATTCGAGAGATCCAGTAACGGATTCGACTATATTTGACTCCTCGAGTGGAGCGATTGAAACTGAAATTCGAGAAACCGGAGAATTGAAAACAATAGTACAAAACTTTTAAGTACGTAAGAAGATTGACTACTTGGTGCGATGGACTTATGTTTATGTCGCTACGGATAGACGGATACTACCGAAGTTGGTTAATGCATCAAACAGCACTGCTTGTTCTAATACGATGCTTTCAAATTAATGAAATCGAAATGTGATTAATTAGTTTCGGGTAATATTGTTATCAGTAGAAAGCAATTTAATAGTTAACATTTTTTTGCGAAATATATCATTGTAATTGCACAAGAATTGGTTGGTAAGGTCTACAAAAAACTCACAAATTCCACCCTAAACCATTTTCACTTAATCCTTATCCTTACTCAAGAATAATAACGCACGTAGTATTAGTGGGTCAATTTGTCAAAGAATATTTTTTACGTACAAATTTATTTCATGTGGAGCATTTTTTCGAATACACTACTAATGTTTTCAAACTAGGCACTGTTGCATGCTCTTCATTCGGATTTTTCTATTGAGATCTGTGAACCACCATTTTTGCTGGAGCACTATGTGGAATAAAAGTTCGACGTGATATAGTATCTCTCTTCTCTCAATCCTTCCAGAAAAATCCTCCGCTTGAAATGTTTGGCTTCTTTCCATTGTGGGTTTATGGAAACATAAATAGCAAAGGCATTGTAGGCTGATATGTTCCCTATATTATAAAATAACGCCTCTGTTGAAGAATGGAAAATTAAAATCGAAACGTCAGTAAAACAACCCAGTGGCGAGTCCTTGAACTGAATCAGTTACTAGTATCAGTTATTAGTATCACCACTTGAGTGTGAACAGCGTTAACTATAGCTAGAATTACTTGCCATTATTAGCTGATTATGGAAGGGCAATGCGATCATTAAAGTATTTTTTCGTAAAATGAAGGAAGATAAACGTTTTTAATTGAATGTGGTTGTGGGAATCTCTTATTGCAGCTGCAACTTAAAAAATATATCTACAATTCCATGAAATTTAATTCTAATTAAAAATATTCCAGAGCCTCATAAAGGTTGAAGATTGTTTTAGATAAAAATGATTTCTTTTTAGAAACCGAAACATTTACAAGAATACACAAGATCAACTTTTCAGGGTTCCAGAAGTAGTGAGGTTCATTCGTCTATCCGTTCGGTTGCCTCATAACTTTTGTATCGTTAGATCTAGAAGTTTGAAATGGAGATTAGGGGTGAGTTTTACTAACCCGCAGACCGTTCTGAAGCAACGTTTCGGAAAAGTAAACAAAGCAATAAAGTTTTGGAGGTTAGAGTTTGTCATGATATGTCTCCGTTGACAAAAAAGCTTTGCCTGTTGCACTTTTTCATTTTGTTAGAGTTCGGCTGAATTTGTGTATATTAAGACGTGGACTTTCTCTACACTTTGTCCACATATTGTAGATGACCACGCCCACTTTTTGGGAGCGTTATTTAACAAAACAAAATTATACTGTTTTTTTAAAGCTAAAGGGTGTCCCAAAATTCCCGCAAGAAGTAATTTTGATAGAAAACACAGGTTTTTAATTAAAAATTATAAATGTTTTATTGATTCATAAAGTATACAGTACAGGATTATATATGGAATAGCATATCGGATAAATGGCCTCCACGACTTCAAAAAACCTCAAAGATTAAAGTCCAACGGCGTTAAATCGCATGATTTGGGCGGCCAATTGTGATCACCAAAACTTGATATTACACGACCAGGAAATGACTCATGCAGTAATTGAATTGTTTCTCGGGCTGTATGTCATGTGGTACCGTCTTATTGAAACCACATGTCGTCCACATCCACATCTTGCAATTTAGGTACAAAAAACTGGATTATCATGTCACGATAGCGAGCACAGTTAATTGTTATTGCCTGACCAGCCGCATTTTCAAAGGAGAATGGCCCGATGATGCTTCCAGCTCAAAATCCGCACCAAACAGTGACACGTTGTGGATGCATTTATTTCTCAACAATCAGTCGTAGATTTTCTAAACCTCAAATTCGAAAATTTTGACGATTAACAAAGCCAACAAGATGGAAATGAGTCCTCGTAAATTCGACGGATAGAAAATCGTAGAATCGGTTGTTTTCTTGATGTAGCTATTTAAATATTTTAAACATTTTATTTATGGTTGGTAAGATAAATACGGCCAAGTACTCGTATATATCTATAATCGGTGTTCGATTGGAATTAAAGGCATTCGCTTTTAACAGTGTGTTTACACGTTTATTCCTAAGAAAAATGATGTTACAGATATAAAGAGATTAAGTTACAAATACAAAACTTATCGCGGCTTGCACCTCTTCTAGTTGGCTTCGAGAACAAAATGACAGAATAAAAAATGCCGGAAACAAAGATGGCCGGTCATTGGAAGAAGTGCCAACTGCGGCAAGAAAAAGTAATGCCAATTGGGTCTATCCGTTTCGTCGGATAGATGGCGCTCTCTGGCTCTGGGGTTTTCCACAATCGGAAAATCGGCTATAGATAGGTACTTGGAAATCGAAAAAACATAAATTTTACACAAAAAAAAAACGTAGAAGCTAGAATAGGATTCGAGAGATCCAGTAACATATTCTACTATATTCGACTCGTCGAGTAAAGTAATTAAAACTGAAATTCGAGAAACAAAAGAATTGAAAGAAATATTACAAGATTTTCATCCCATTTACGAAAATTGCGAACTGTAACTGCAAAACCTTCATTAATTTTAAAATATTGCTCAACAATGAAAATGCGTTGTTCTTTCGTTTTTTCAGTCCCTTTTTAATAACCTAACTGTCAACTGTCACGCTGTTTTTTTTTTTTTTTTTTTCGTTGGCAACGCTTTTCCGCACAAATGGCGCAAAATTCAAATCTTGCGTGAATTTTGGGACACCCTTTATTTACTGTGATGGTTAAGTCTTATTGCGGATATTTCATTAGAATCCGTGAACTTTGGTTAAAAATTTTTGGAGCCGCGCTCACTTTCTGCTAAGAAAAAGTTGTAACAACAGTTCTGTGGTATAATTCCTTAAAAATAGCGGAAATAGCCTCTGTATAGAGAGATATCATTGCATCTATTTTACAAATTTCGCAACGCCACGCTAACTTTATTAGGGATGAGATAAAAGATAGCGTATCATACAATTCGTTTTCTCTAAATCTGACACTTCCCAAGAATTTCACACCTACTTTCTTAGATCTCTGCGCTTAAGTGTAAGCAAAAATCTAACCAAAGCCAACGAAAAAAAAAAAAAACATCCCTCTCGTCATCTGTGCTGAGTATACATAACCACACTGATGCACAGCTTGGGACAATCGTATCCGCTGATTGAAAATTGATAATTATAATTTGATGAAGATTACTCAGCTTTTGGATAACGGTTTATTTAATGATATAAAAGGAAATTAAATATTATTCAAATCGAACAAGCTGTTTTTAAGTCAGGCTAGTGTAAAACCAGGGATTTTTAAGTCAGCCCCAAGGGTTTCGTAGATACGGTGATGAGTGAGTCAGTCGTGGGTTTTATTTTAGATCTTATATTGTAGTTTTAGCTTCATTTCAGAATTTCACAATATTTGTTAACTATTACTTTTCATCGATTGATGAATGACTTGGGTAAATACTCGAAAGTCACTCTCCGCTATAATTTAATTTTTCCTTTTAAGCAAATAAATAATTAAAAAAAAAAAATAGATCTCATAGGAATTTCGTTTGCTTTTCAAACATATTCACATTGATATTGTATGTAATATTTTTTAAGCTGATTAATTCAGATTTTGTATAGCTTTTATTAATTTTTAACATATTGCTTTAAATTATTTTATACGAAATGATTTCTTAAGCAACACTCGTACATTCTTCGTAACTGTTCATTTGTAGGAATTAAGGGAGCACAATTTAAGAAACTGGTTCATCTTCAAGTGGAAACATATCAACACAAACTGAGAGTACAGGAAGCCAAAATTCATCAGCACGGCCAGAACCTGCCCAAATGAAGCGAGAGACCGAAAACCAACCTAAGTACAGGAATGCAAAAAGCGATTCTGAAAAGCAGAGGTCCTCGAAAATTCGACGGATAGAAAATCGTAAAATCGATTGTTTTCTTGATGGATTCAACTATTTTAAAAATTTCATTTATTGTCGGCAGGAGGGCGTGACCTAAGGTTAGGTAATTTCTTCCACTTTGGTTTAAATTAGGTTGGCGTCTAGATAACTGGGGAGTATTTTTCTATTGACGTTGCTTATGATTCACATTATTTTTTTCCGTCCTCCAGATGTCATCATCGCTATTAAGTTGAATTTTAGCCATATGACCACCCTACTGCCAGTATTATGCCTTCGGAGTAGACTTGACTAAGCTTTCGCAATTGATCGACTTTTTTATTTGTTTCATGCAGAATAAATAGATGATTCTTGACATCAGGATTCCAGCCATGAACCTGCAGCGTGACAAGCGATGATGTTACCACTACACCATGGTGTTTTATTGATTTCCGTTAATGTTGTGGAAAACAATTCAATATTCAAGTATTTTATGGCGATGTATGATTGCAATCTTATCATAATTTCACACGAAGTGGTATAGGTAGAAAACTTCAAGAGATACTAAAAAAATACATTTCTGCCACTTGGTTGACAATCCTGAATGTCATCAAAGGTCAGTAGTTATAAGAATATTGGGCAAAAATTAAAAAAAAAATATTTTTATTAAAAGCCTTTTGGCATAATCTTGGAAGATTACGATTTTACATTTTTTTTTTTTTTTTGAACAGATCTAATTTTGTTCCCACGACTTGATGAAATATAAATCTCTTCCTGAAGGGACACCACTAAAGACTTACATAGATAAAAGTCAACTTCTCCATGTTGGTGATTAAACTACGTCTTCACGATTTTTATCAGTCCATTGACCTTCCAATAAGAGTTTCCATTTCTGCTGCCATTCAATCGTATGTTGCTTTGTTTATGCATTTTGTCGCTCCCTAAAGGCAGCTTGACTTCACTGTCTCCTTTTATACATTTCCTACTATTTCCTATACTGTCTCCTTTTGTACAGTTTCCGGAGTACAATATTTCCCGATTGAGAGAAGCTTCTCATGACACTTACATACTTTCTTAAGTCTCCCACACACTGATCAAGCACTTAACCACTGACCTACTGCACATCGCATCCAGTACCTTTTTGCTGTCGTTACCTGAACTTTTACATTTATACACATGTTCACGCGTTTAAAACCATCTCACCTTCATTTTTTGTTTTATTTTAAGATTTTGATTTATTTTACCAAAAAAAAAAAAAAAACAATACCGGCTTCAGAATCAAGCATTACGCAATTGACAATGTTTAAAGAATAAAAGATATGTTCTAGCTTTTCTTTACGTCTCTCAAGCCTTCGACAAGCTATGGCAAGAACGATTGAGACATAAGCTAACAGGTTGTTCTGGAACACTTATACAAGATTTTAGAATCCTGCCTTGTGAACAGACTTTTCCGTGTTAAACATGGAATCGACTACCGACAACAAAGAACAAAACACTTCGATTTAGCGCAATATTTACTTGTATATTAAATATTTAAAATATTTAAAATTCTTAATAATGTTCACACACATCTCCACTCCCACTGACTCCCGTGCACTTCAATCTGACTTCAACAGCTTTTCTACTTGGTGTAATAAAAACATTCTTAAGTTGAATGTCAATAAATGCCAAGCTATTACTTACA
Organism: Pocota personata; assembly: GCA_963082735.1. Lineage (NCBI taxonomy): Eukaryota > Metazoa > Arthropoda > Insecta > Diptera > Syrphidae > Pocota > Pocota personata. The sequence goes on along the minus strand of OY720430.1, from coordinate 235,183,507 downwards.
CTTTCACCTTTCTGCGTGATTTGGGTGTCATTTGCGACAGTGAGCTTAATTTTCGTAGTCATATTGACAATATTATTAGCAGAGCAAATTTTGCGCTAGGTTATGTGAAACGTTGGTCCAGGAATTCTCAAATCCTTACGTCACGAAATCCCTGTACTTCACATTTGTAAGACCAATTCTAGAATATACCTGCCAAGTTTGGTCTCCCTATCTCGATACACATTTGTATCGAATTGAGTGTGTCCAACGGAGGTTCATCGGTTTTGCAGGTCTTGATTTAAATGTATGTATACTAGCTATTAAGTAAACATTGTAAATAATAATTTATAAGTCTCTTTACCGCTTGTATTAAGCTAATTGAAATATAAATAAATATAAATATAGAATGAGATCAACACCAACTGAGAGTATACGTAGCCGAAATTCGTAAGCGCGACCAATATCATTCCAAAAGAAGTGAGCAACAGCAAACCGTAAACAATCAGAAATATGTCAAAAAAAGTGCGACAGCCGCTAAAAATGATTTTGACAATTAGGAGTTCTTTAAAATTCAACGAAAAGAAAATCGAAGAGTTAGTTATTTTCTCGATGGCTTCAAATATCCTTAGCATTTCGTTTAAGATCGACACTACTGTCTGACCTAGAACTATGCATTTTTTGGCAAGGATATCAAGAATCGGCCTATGTGTCATTGCATTTTCTTGCGTTTCAACAGATTTCCTCGTAGAATATTGGAATTCTTTCCAAACACCATATAGAAATAGTACAACAAACTTTGCAGAAAAGCATTTTCACTTTGCAGAACACTTTCATGTTGTTAGCTAATTTTAAGTACTGAACAATTCTTGTTCAAAAGAAGAATCCCTAAAATTCAGCTTTGATTTGATTTGAAGGTAGAACCAAACAAAATAAGACCGTTATAACTCCATAACGGTAAGAAATTTGACAAATGTCTAGTAAGGCTTTTTCTTTGCCTTGATGAGTGGAACATTACTACATGGAAAGAAAATATTTTGACAATTTTGAAAAGCTTGGCAAGGCATGACCTTGTATTGTATATGTCAAATATTGTTTAGCTATTGAAGAGAAAAACTGTTAATTTTGGGGTTAGAATGTCCGATTTGACCACACAGATTCCAGATATAAAGTCTGAACTAAATTGCAGTCCAGCCGTTTAGGCTTGCAGTCGGTTACATACAGACAGAATTGATAGACCCGCTTTTTGAGATTTTCTATTTTAGCAATACCAAGATTGATCAAAAATTCTAGATCCAACAAATTTCAGGGAATCAATACTTGCTCTTATAATAGCGATTAAAAATGTTTAGTATAACGAGATCTAATAAATGACATACGTGACATGCTTGGCGGTGTGCTTTGCCCATTCTTTGGTAAGGAGTTATGTTATTTTTGATGTCAATCGAATAAGCGGTTTTCGAAATACCGTTACCTTTGTACATTCTCTGCATATTTTTTCGTTCACAATAACAAATGCGCTAGATTTTCTTCTTTAGTTCACGATAGCTTTTGCGAAAATGAACCAATTTTAATGATTCTTTCTGATAATAATTAATCATAAGCAAAACTATGATTTTGTGCCGTGGTATTTTAATGACCCATTTCTGTCACAATGTACAAGTATAAATGAGTCTTTCTGCAGAATACAGAACATAAGGTTTAGATTAGGTTATAGAGGTGGCTGACCAGCGAATGTTTTCCCATTGCGCGGTCATCTATATGTCTATATTTTTTCGTGGAGGTGGCAATGAGTACAGTTTTCGAGAGGCCTCGGCGATAGCTAGCACTTCCGCTTGGAACACATTGGTTGGTTGGTTAGTTTATGAGGGTGAGCTTATGCTCTTCACTTAGGCCTCCACTGTGCCTGTTGTGTTCCGCTAGTCTGTCGAGCTGTAGGAAAAGTAATGTAATGTGGGAATTATATAAATAAGTGGAATATCAGCCGACATGTGTGAACAATTTATGAAACATGTCATTAAACATTTGCCCAACACTAAATTCCATACATAATTCCCGAACGTCAATAAAACAAGTATGCAAACAAAATTAATGTGCTTTATTTTTTAACTAAGTTCATTAAAAAAAGTGGTACCCTGTTGAACACCCTGTAGAAAGTTTTTAGAAATTAGTTTTTTCTCGAAAGAATTGATTCACTAAATAAATTTATAGACAAAAAAAAAAATTATTTTAATGGATCGCTTGGCTTATATAGAACTGTAAGAAACTAATTACATAAATAAACATAATATTTGTAATGAAATTAAAGAAGAATTGTTGATCAAACTTAATTGGCTGATTGCGTTCGGCTCTTAGGTCGTAGATTTTACTGCGAAACATTAACTGATCGATCTGCGATAGAAGATGATTAGTTTTCAGGTTAAAAAGATGGCGGAAACTTACCTCCCACTCGAGTGATTTACTCATCTTCAGCTTATTTCTACTAAAAAGCAACAAGACCCTCTGTTCGAATATCCTCTCCAAGTCAATCAGTTTATCCGATATCCGACCAAAGAAATAGATGTCATAAGATACTCGCAACGTGTTCGGGAGCTTCCAAAGCGAATGTACTGTATTCAGTATAATTGCCATCCTCCCTTTGTAGTGAGATTTATATACCATTCCCTTGAGAGCTCGATAGAAATAATCCATGTCAAGAAATATTCCCAAATAAATCGCGACAAATAGAGTTGAGAAAAATTTATTTAAATTTCGCTTCACTCTATGGATACGAAACGATATCATAAGAAATGCTCGTACATTTTTCGCAGCCTCACGCTTGTTAGAATTAAAGGAGTAGAATTTAAGAGACTGATTCATCTTCATGTAGAGACAGATCAACACCAACTGAGAACACACATAGCCGAAATTCGTTAGCGCGACCAAAATGATTGCAAAAGGAGTAAGTTTCTCCAAACCCACCAAAAAAATGACTATGTCCTTATAAGCGCTACAGATGCTGAAGACGATTTTGAGCAGCAGGAGTTCTTCAAAATTCGATGAATAGAAAATCGTAGAGTCAGTTATCTTCTTGATGGCTTCAAATATCTCAAACATTTCGTTTATGATCGGCACTAGTGTGTGACCTAGAACTATGTAATTTTTTGCAAGGATATATATGATTAAGAATGCTGCTATAATGGACATTTCCATCATCGTATTTTCTTGCACTTCTATAGCCTTGCTCATAGGAGAGTGTAAATCGTCCCAAATCACACGTAGAAATTGTACAACGTACTTTAAACAATAGAAACATAGAAGATGGAATAAGATTCGAGAGATCCAGTAACGGATTCGACTATATTCGACTCGTCGAGTGGAGCGATTGAAACTTAAATTCGAAAAACCGAAGAATTGAAAACAATAGTACAAGAATTTTAGGTGCGTACGAAGGTCGACTACTAGATGTGTTGAGTTCATGTTTATGTGGTAACGAACAGACGGATACTATTAGGAAGTACCTAGTACTTTGCGTTCAAATTAATGAAATCGAAATGCGTTTTATTGATTTCCGTTAATGTTGTAATGAGAGGAAAGCAATTCAATATTCAACTCTTTTATGGCGATGTACGAATATGATTGTACCATAACTTCACACGAAGTGCCATATGTACTCGTAAAGTACGACTCATTTTATTCGAAAACTTGAAGAGATACAAAAAAAAAAAAATACATTTCTAGTTAACATAAGGCCCATTTGTTTGATAACCCTGAATGTACAATAATCATAGGTCAGTAGTCTTAAGAATATGGGCGACAAATTAAATTAAAAATATCTTTTGTAAAAAAACATTTTTCAAAAACCCAACCATCGAAAAAGATCAATTATTTGTACTTGCTCCTGTAACGGCTAATATTGCTTTCGTGAAAAAAGTCGATCTTGAGGTTTGGATCAGTCTTGATAATAGAAAAACTCAAAAATGTAGATCTCGCAATTTTGTGCACACACCTATCCGACAGCGTGTACCTAAAACTGCGGGTTGACGGACTTATTTCAAACTTTATATTTGGAGTTTGTGGGTATATACATACATACCCCGAGGTGAACCAGAATCTTTATTCTAGCCCCAGCACTTCGTGCCTCACCAAAACACAAGACCTAACACTATGTCAAGACTGCATATAATGCAACGTGGCATCATAACTCTGATCTTCAAGTTAGAAAGAGCTACCTTCATCCTGCTGTGAAGATTCACATGTGATACGCTATTAAGGCTATTTTGATGTGGCGTCTTGGTACATTACTAAACTGTATCGGTATATCTCCCAATTTCATCGGACCAGCGTCTGCCCAACCTCACCATTTTTATCAGCTTCGGTTTCTGCTTTTGTACTTACTTACTTACTTAGGTGGCACAATAGTCCGAGGTGGACCTGGGACTCAACCAATTTGCCTCCCCTGTTAGAGCGGTCTTTGGCTAACTGCCTCCAGTTGCGTACTCCAAGTTGGTTGAGGTCCTCTTCTACTAGCGTGCCACCTAAGGCGAGCTCTTCGTCTACTGCGTTGTTCCTCCGCTAACGTCCATACTTCTGTTCCTTTGCTAACGTCCATACTTCTGCGCCATAGAGCAGGACTGAGATGATAAGTCTCCTTAGTATTTCTTGACAAGACCTGACTACTCAATAGCTTTCTCAGTCCAAAGAAACAACGATTGGCAAGTGTAACTATTCGCTTGATTTCTGATGGGATGTCGTTGTCAGAGTTTATATCGAAGCCGAGGTAGAGAAGTCCCTTACTACCTCAAAGTTATAGCTGTCACATGACAGCGCGTCGCCCTGTCTAAATCCCTTTTTGACACCAAAGGTCTCGGTAAGGCCGACCTTGATGGAGCAGCGAGTTTTATCCATTGTCAACCTACACAGGCGGGCGAGTTTGGTAAGGATGCCAAAACTAGATATGGCTCTGTATAGTTCGTCTCTATAGACGCTGTCATTGGTGGCTTTGAAATCGATGAAAAGATGGTGAGTATTGATTTGGACTTCATGTGATTTTCCAGGATCTGTCTAAGTGTGAGAATATGGTGGACGGTGGACTTTTCTATGCTAAAACCTCACTGATACTGACTAATCAGGTTGTTGACGAAAGGTTTCGAGCGTTCATGCTATATTGTACGCGATTTTGAGAAGACTGATTCCTATGTAGTTCGCGCAGTTGAGGGGGTCTTCTACTTTTCTTCTGCCAAAACTTGGAAATGAGTTGGTGTATGCTCTCCAAATAGTCACCTCTTGCTGCCTTAAATAATTCGGCAGGTAGGCCTTCCGATCCAGCAGCCTTGTTAGACTTAAGTTTAGATATTGCTATCCTCACTTCATTTTGCTCGGGTGAACGAAAGTCTTGGCTTTCATCGTCTATAATCATCAACACCTACTGTGACTCTACTACAAGGTTTCCTTGTTCGTTTCTACAGGTCACTATTCGGGTTTTGTTGTCCTGACACGTTATTTTTACCTTTAAAATTTCTGAACATTGTTCCTGGAGTAGCACCTCTCTATTTACTCGATCGAGTGCTTCTCATGCTCTTTCTTTTTCCTCCAGAGAAGCCTCTTTTGCTTGTAGAGTTCACGAGTCTCTCTTGTCCTTCTGTTTTGCTGCATGTACTTGCCGACTCCCTTCATCAAACGGGGGGTTTCGTGCGGGTGGATTGATGGTTTTTTAGCATCGATGCCATTGGTCTTCGGCACTTGATGCTTACTGCCAGGAGTTCTCGATAGGTTGAGGGATACACGATCGGCAAAGATTCAGGCGTTTGAAATATCCGTAGCCGTGATACAACTAGGTAGTGGTCCGCGTGCCTTAAATCGATCGCAACATGATTAATTTGGTTGACGGTTTGATGATCTGCTGACCGCCGCGTTAGGTTAGGTTAGGTTGAAGTGGCTGTCAGCAAAAGAAGCCAACATACTTAGACCAATAATTGGTCCATTGTGATACCACATGCGTTTGAGACGCAGCCTCTAGCCTATTCGTTGAACCATATAGAGCTTCTGATAAAGCGTAGAATGTACCTAACGTCAATATTATTCAGATTATCTAGGTCATTGAAACAGAAGGCTCCTAAGTGGAGTTTCCTTCTTTGGAAGAGAGCTGGGCAGGTACAAAGAAGGTGAAGAATAGTATCTTCCTCCTCCTCGTCCATGTAGCTTCTGCAGAAATCGTTAGAGAAGACACCAAGCCTTGTTGCATGCTTGCCTATTAGACAGTGTCCAGTTATGACACCTATAACAGCGATAATATGCTTCGTATTTAGAGAAATCAAATTCCTAGAGCGTTTCAGATCCAGCATAGGCCAAATCTGTTTTATCCTAGATAAGAGGTACTCCTTGTCCACCTAGAATTTGACTTTACAGTAGCATCCAGCTTTAATTTAAGTTTGCATGTAGCTATAGGCATACCTAGTAAACTTTTGCCTGGAAGGATGGGTATTGTTGTTCCATGTCTGGCAAGTTCGTCAGCCTTATAATTCCCTGGAATATCCTTATGCCCCGACATCCAAATTAGGTGAATATTAAACTGCTCCGCCATCTCTATAAGAGAAGATCGGCAGTCTAGAGCTGTTAAAAACTTTGTTGAGGAAGATTTAAAGGATTTGAGTGCTGCTTGGCTGTATGAAAAGATGCGGATATAAATGGCCGATATCACGTTTTCCTTTAGCCAAGATAAGACTTCCCTTATTGCCATTATCTCCGCCTGGAACACGCTACAATGGTTTGGGAGATGAAAAGAGAGGTTTAAATTAAGCCTATCAGGAAGACACCACCACCCACCCCGTCGTTAGTTTTTGAACCGTTTGGTATAAAAATGTACCGACATAGACTAAATTGAAGGTATTGGTGGTCGGAAAAAGAGTGTTCACCAGATATCTTCCAGTTCTTGATCATTTGATTAATGTTGTCGGAGACAAGAGTTATATCTAGAACCTCCTGACGGTTTCTAGGTATAAATGATGTTACACAAAATGAGATTAGTTTTTAAAATATAGTCAAAAAGCAACTCACCTCTTTCGTTAATGCCAGAACTACCCGGTTCTATCCCGATCACTGTAATTAGGAAGTAAAATTACTTAAATGCTACTTTTTACCTTTATCCTTGACATATAGGGAACAGTATCCGGGAGTTAACAACTCAAGGTTCTTGGATTAAGACAATATCTTCCCTATCCTTTGAGAGACGGAGAAGAAGGCCGGCCGAAGCCGTTTTGGAGTGATGGAGGTTAATCTGAACTAACTGCAGCATTGTTGCTACAATCAGGAGTCTGAGGACAAGCCATCCATTCATTCATCCTCACTCAAAGGTGCTTTGTCTGAAATATCAACCATCTCCAAGTCTCATCGACTAAAGATGGTTGTATTGTAGACTGAGAGTCATCATCCGCCACGTTCCTTTTTGTGAGGAAACCATGTGCTAGCTATAGTAACGATACATCTCGCAGCAAAGTCAATTAGTCCGTTTCCAGACGTAGTGTTAGGCTATTCTTTCCGATTGTACTACCAAAGATGTCCTCCTTTCCTATTTTGGCGTTAAAATCACCTAGGACGATTTTAACGTCGTGCTTAGGACATTGCTCATATGTTTCCTCGAGGAGCTCGTAGAAACACTCTTTGGTAGCATCGTATTTTTCCTCTGTGGAGGCGTGAGCGCATGTTAGGCTAATGTTAGCGAATTTAGCTTTGATGAAGATTGTTGTAAGGAATTCGCCCACGTGTCGAAAATCCAAGACTTTATGCCTAAGTGTGCTGGTTATAAGAAATCTGCTCCCAAATAGACGACAGAAAATCGTACAGACCTATATCGCTCCTGCCAATGACATCAAAGGTATAAGCTTCTTCCAGGATGGTTGTATAAGATTTTAGAATGTTATATTACGAAGAGACTTTTCTGTGTTATACACGGAACCGAATACTCAGAATTTGGGGAAATTGCTGCCGGAGTTCCATAAGGAAGTGTTCTCGGTCCGGCTCTGTTCTTATTCTACATTCGAAACATACGAATACCTCAAGAAGAAGGTATCATTGTAGCTACATTCGCAGACGATACGGGTATACTGGCAACGGAAATTTCGGTCGAGACACAAATCAACGTATTTACTTACAGAAAAATAAACAAAATTCCCATTTTAATTAATTTAGTGCAAACACCGTATGCAAGCGAGGCAAAATATCCCCCTTTTAATTAATTTGGTGCCAACACCGTATGCAAGCGAGGCAAAATATCGAGGAATGACACTAGATGCAAAACTTAAATGGCAGCCGCACGTTAAAGAGAAGCGCTACGAGCTCGAAAATGATTATACTCCTAATACTGGACGTGACAACTCTTGTGCGCCGGCTACAACATTTCGATTTAACGCAATAAGGAGTAACCGCATGTAGTGGTGGTATCAGCAGGTGCTTTTACTGGAAAGCTACCCGCACAACACGAATATTTTTCATAAAATGATAATGATTCATAAAATATTCACACATGATAATTGCAAATAAAAAAATAGCATACCCTCCCGTAGAACACCCTGTATGTATACTAGCTTTTAAAAATTAATTTATTTCCAAAAAACTTGATTAACTAAGTAAATTTATAGACAAAAAGAATTTATTTTAATTCATTTACATTGCTTGCATAGAACTGTAAGAAATTAATTACATAAATAATCATAGTATTTGTAACGAAATTAAAGAAGAATTGCTGATTAAACTTAAATGGCTGATTGTTCTCGGCTCTTAGGTCGTAGATTTTACTGCGAAACATTAACTGGTCGATCTGCGATAGAAGATGATTAACTTTCAGCTTACAAAGATGACAGAAACTTACCTCCCACTCGAGTGATTTACTCATCTTCAGTTTATTTTTACAAAAAAGCAGCAAAACCCTCTTTTCGAATATCCTCTCTAAATCAATCAACTTATCCGATAACCGACCAAAAAAATAGATGTCATGCGGTACTCGCAAATGACACAGGAGATTCCAAAGCGAAAATGCAACCTGGTACACTATACCTGCTCTACTCCCTTCGAAGTGAGTTTCATATACCATTTTCTTGAGAGTTCCATACAAAAACATCATGTCAAGAAATAATCCCAAATAAATCGCAACAAACAGAGTTGAAAAAAAATTATTTAGATTTTGCTTCACTCTATGGATACGAAACGATATCTTAAGAAATGCTCGTACATTTTTCGTAGCCTCACGCTTGTTGGAATTAAAGGAGTAAAATTTAAGACACTGATTCATCTTCATGTAGAAACAGACCAACACCAACTGAGAGTACACGTAGCCGAAATTGGTGAGCGCGACCAAAATCATTCCAAAAGGAGTGAGTAACAGCAAACCGCCCATAACCGGAAATATCTCATTAAAAGTGCGATAGACGCTAACAGCGATTTTGACAATGAGGAGTACTTGAAAATTCGACGGAAAGAAAATCGTAGAGTCAGTTATTTTCTGGATGGCTTCAAATATATTTAACATTTCGTTTATGATCGGCACTAGTGTGTGACCTAGAACTATGCAATTTTTTGCAAGGATACATATGTTGGAGTATGTTGCTATAATTGCCATTAGCGCCATCGAATATTCTTGCGCTTCAATAGCCTTGTTCGTAGAATTATGTAATCCGTTCCAAACCATATATAGAAAATGTGCAACAAACTTTACACAATAGAAACATAAAAGATGGAATAAGATTCGAGAGATCCAGTAACGGATTCGACTATATTCGACTCGTCGGGTGGAGCGATTGAAAGTTAAATTCGATAAACCAGAGAATTGAGAACAATAGTACAAGACTTTTAGGTATGTATGAAGGTCGTATACTTGATGTGTTGGATTCATGTTTATGTGGTAACGGACGGACGGATACTATTAGGAAGTACCTATTACTTTGCTTTCAAGTTAATGAAATCGAAAAAGTGTTGATGATTTCCGGTATTTAATCATTATTGAATAATGAATAGAATCAACAATAATATAGTGTAACGTTTTGTTTTCGCTAGCGTAAACTGACCCTTGAGTCGCAAGTACTTTCATCTCCGTTTGAATAAGAATTCTCATGAATTCTTCTGTTAATACTGTTTTCTTTATTTATGATACAATCGTTACACTTATGTTTCTCTTGTTAAACCAAAGTATTAAAATAATTATAACTAATATAGCAATTATGTGTCCTTTTTAATTAAAACTAACTTTTTCAGTGCTGTCCAATTTGGATTTCAAAAAGGAAGATCAACAGAAGATGCACTTTTAAATTTTTGTTCGCAAAATTTTTGAGAATCTGGACGAAAAAAGTATACAGCTGGTTTGTTTGTTGATATAACAAAAGCTTTTGATATGGTCAACCACGATATATTGCTTGGTAAAATTGAAAAAGCTGGATTCAGTGGCTTTATTTTAGACTGTTTTAAATCTTACTTGAATAATAGGTCCCAGAGAGTTATTATTGATGGCATCAGAAGCGATATGGAGTATTTTAATCTAGGAGTACCTCACGGTTCCGTCCTAGGACCAATACTTTTCTTGGTATACATAAATTCATTGTTCGGTTTGTAAAGGGTGGTTAAATTTTTTGAGGGCCTATGTTGAATGTGAACCACACCTAAACGTCAAGTTTTTTTCTGCATTTCATTTGACATTTCTCAATTTCAGACTAACTCAATTTGAACCATGGAAAGATACACAATCGAGCAATGCGTTATAGTTATTCAGGCTTATTATGAAAATGGTGATTCTTCGGTCAATTTAATCGTCCAAATGTGCGTACAATCGGAAAAATCGTGCAAAAATTTGTGCAAACCGGGTCTGTAGGAGATGTGAAAACACCAGTGCATGCTCGTACAGCTCGTACTGCAGAAAATATTGCTGCTGTTCGCGATAGTGTGGCTGAAGAGACGTCCACCTCAACTCGTCGTCGTGCCCAACAATTGCACCTCTCACGCTCGTCGTTGATGAACATTATGCATAAAGACTTGCATTTACGCGCTTACAAGGTGCAATTGACTCAAGAATTAAAGCCTCTTGACCATTTCAAGCGTCGTCAATGGTCACAATGGTGGCAAGAAATGGCAACAGTGGATGATCAATTTTCGAAGAAAATCATCTTCAGTGATGAGGCACATTTTCACCTCAGTGGATTCGTCAATAAGCAGAATTGCCGCATTTGGGCGAATGATAATCCAAGAGTGATTCTCGAAAAACCAATGCACCCACAAAGAGTGACTGTTTGGTGCGGTTTATGGGCTGGCGACATCATCGGGCCGTATTTTTTCCAAAATGAGGCCGGTCAGGCAGTTACTGTGAATGGTGTTCGCTATCGTAAGATGATAACGAACTTTTTATGGCCCGAATTGGAAGATATGGATGTGGACGATATATGGTTTCAACAGGATGGTGCCACTTGCCACACAGCTAACGAAACAATGACTCTTTTGCGCGACAAATTCAATGGCCATGTTATCTCACGTGGTAGAGAAGCCAATTGGCCGCCAAGATCATGTGATTTGACACCGTTGGACTTCTTTCTTTGGGATATTAAAGGTGTACGTCGATAAGCCAGCAACAATTCAAGAGCTAAAGGATGAGATAATTCGGCACATTAACGGCATAGAACCTCAATTATGCCTCAGCGTCATCGAAAATTTGGACCATCGGATGGAGGTGTGCCGCCGATGTCGCGGCGGCCATTTGGCCGATATTTTGTTCCATACATAATTGAACTATACCAATATTATCATAATAAAAAGAAATGACAGTAATTTCCTAAATAATTTGTGTCTGGCCAGAGCCAAAGGTACTTTTGCCCTTACAAAGAGAATTTTTATAGCAAGCAACTCCATTCAAGGGTAAAGGTAATCTGCTTTGGATGTCCCGTGTGATTCAACGTGGGAGCAAGCTTGTTGGAAAAGATTCCGGTGTTTGAGAGTTCTTGCCTTCATTTATACAGAACATCAGAGTCCCAATACATAAAATTCTATCCCAATGAGGTCCTATACAATAGGGCTAACCTAATAAGAGTGGATAATATCGTTATCAAGCTGATTCGAAGGCACGTTGCTTAGCACGTTTAGAGTTGGCTTTTTTGTCTTGGCCGACTTACATAGTTTAAGTTATCTATGTTAGGCAAAAAAAATATTCCACAGAACCTGGATACAAAAAAAAAAACTAAAAATATGTATTTAATTGCATACTTAGACTAAGATAGAATAAAGTAGTTTAAGATTTATTTTAAGGTAGTTTTTAAGTTTTATTATAAGAAGAAAAGAAAAAAAAGTGCATACACTAAGTTTTTTTTAAAATTTTCTCAAAATATTTGCCTTAGTATTTATTAATAATTAAACAATATGACGAATAAAAAAATTAAGTAAGCTTAGAGCACCCGTATAAGGCCAGTAAGTTGGAATAACATGGTTAAGTTAATTAAGCTAGTTTTAAGCGTTTTTTGTCTAGCATTTAAGTTGCAATTGAATTGGAATAATAAAAATGCATTAAAAAAAAAATTAACCTGCTGCGACAACACTGCTCCAATGGCTGGTCACTAGTATCTGACAAACAAATTTAACTGACTTTTCTTATGGGGATATCTAAAGAGCAGGGTTTGCGTTAAAAACCACAAACATTGCAGCAACTCAAACAAAATATTCAAGATGAAATAAGTGGAATACCGACCGACATGTGTGAACACTTTATGAAACATGTCATTAAGCATCTGCCCGACACTATATTCCATACATAATTCCCGAATGTCAATAAAACAGTGTGTGAACAAAATGAATGTGCTTTATTTTTTAACAAAGTTCATTAAAAAAAAGTGGTATACTCGTACATTCCCGTAGAACACCATACTAGGTATTTGAAATTAATTTCTTCTCGAAAGAATTGATTAACTAATTGAAATTATTTTAATGGATCTGCTTGGCTTATATAGAACTGTAAGAAACTAATTACATAAATTAACATAATATTTGTAACGAAATGAAAGGAGAATTGTTGTTCAAACTTAATTGGCTGATTGCGCTCGGCTTTTAGGTCGTAGATTTTACTGCGAAACATTAACTGGTCGATCTGCGATAGAAGATGATTAGTTTTTACGTTACAAAGATTACAGAAACTTACCTCCCACTCGAGTGATTTACTCATCTTCAGTTTATTTTTACAAAAAAGCAACAAGACCCTCTGTTCAAATATCTTCTCCAAGTCAATCAGCTTATCCGATATCCGACCAAAGAAATAGATGTCATAAGATACTCTCAACGGGCTCACTATATCCCAAAGCGCTAATTGAAGTGTTTGCACTATACTTGCTATCCCCCCTTTGAAGTGAGATCTATATACCAGGTCCTTGAGAGTTCCATACAAAGAATACATGTCAGAAAATATCCCCAAATAAATCGCAACAAACACAGTTGAAAAATATTTATTTAGATTTCGCTTCACTCTATGGATACGAAACGATATCTTAAGAAATGTTCGTACATTTTTCGTAGCCTCACGCTTGTTAGAACTAAAGGAGTAAAATTTAAGAGACTGATTCATCTTCATGTAGAAACAGATCAACACCAACTGAGAGTACAGGTAGCCGAAATTCGTCAGCGCGACCAAAATCATTGCAAAAGGAGTGAGTAACTCCAAACCCAAGAAAGCAATAGCTATATCCACATAAACGCGCCAGATGCTAAGGAACATTTTGAGCAGCAGAAGTCCTTCAAAATTCGACGGATAGAAAATCGTAGAGTCAGTTATCTTCTTAATGACTTCAAATATCTCAAACATTTCGTTTATGATCGGCACTATTGTGTGACCTAGAACTATGCAATTTCTTGCAAGGATATATATGATCAAAAATTGTGCTACAACGGACATTCCCACCATCGTACTTTCTTGCTCTTCAATAGCGTTGTTCGTAGAATGGTGTAAATCGTCCCAAACTATATATAGATAATGCGCAACAAACTTTACACAATAGAAACATAGAAGATGGAATAAGATTCGAGAGATCCAGTAACGGATTCGACTATATTCGACTCGTCGGGTGGAGCGATTGAAAGTTAAATTCGATAAACCGGAGAATTGAGAACAAGAGTACAAGACTTTTAAGTGCGTATGAAGGCCGATTACTAGATGTGTTGAGTTCATGTTTATGTGGCTACGGATAGATGGATACTAGGGAGTACCTAGTATTTTGCTTTCAAGTTAATGAAATCGAAATACGTTTTATTGATTTCCGTTAATGTTGTAATGAGAGGAAAGCAATTCAATATTCAACTATTTTATGGCGATGTATTATTGTATTATATCATAACTTCACATGAAGTGCCATATGTAAAGTACGACTCGTTTTATTCGAAAAAAAATACATTTCTAGTTAACATCCGCCTTCGGGTAGGGGTTAGAATATACCCGAGGTAGGCATGCCTGTCGTAAGAGGCGACTAAAAAGAGGCGTATATAAAAATGTGCAATAAACAAAACGAAAGATATAAATACCCCAGGTGGCAGTCCAGGTACACTGGAAAATCCACCCTCTTCGGAGGTCGGCTCTACGGATTCTGGGGAGAGCCAATTATTGCATTCATTTGACCCTTTTAAAAAAGGTACTAGGGTATTTAGATCTCCAACATCAAGATCTACCATAAAAACGTGCGGAACTAGAAGTCCGACTTCAGCGAAAATTCAAAGCCTTACGGACGAAAATACGGAACTCCGGACCAGGCTAAGTAAAATGGAACTTCTCTGTGAAGAACTAAGAAAGGAATTAAATGTACTTAAAGCGGAAAATAAAGCATTTAATGAAACCTCGCTGCGAGTTCAAACGTCCCCGATAACAAGGCGTAAACAAATAAACCCCTGCAGCGTCTATTAACTGCAATGGTAAGCACCCGGCTAATTACAGAGGCTGTGAAGTAGCCAAGGAATTGCAAAAAAGGAGAAATCGAGTTACGAAGCCGCAAAAACCCACCTTCAAAACCAGTAAATAAGGAAAAGTCGAAAACTGCTACAAGAAAGGTGACTAGAGACAACCGAGCCGACCCTGGCGTGCTTACGAACGCCCAAGCTGCTACATCAAACACCGATCAAATTCCACACCGGGTTAAGGTAAAAGCGCCTAAAGAAAAGCCATCAGATTCTGACATGCAGACGAGCTCAAGCATCAACATCAACAAAGACGAACACTGATAATTCGGAAAACCCTGTATCTCACGTCTTGTCCATTATCCTTGCGAGGCTTGAGGAGCAAACAAAAACAAACATGCTAATTGTCGAAAGGTTGGAGAAGCTTGAATATAAGCTTAACAACAGGAGCATTTCAAAACTTGTTGCATGGAACGCCAACGGTCTCATACAAAGACTCGAATATTTCTACGAGAAAATGACATTGACATATGTTCGATCTGTGAAACTCACCTGACGAAACTATCGCGTGTAAACATTACTGGATACAGTGCCTATCACGCTTATCACCCGTCGGAAAGGGCCAGAGGAGGATCGTCTTTAATCATAAAACATTGCATCGAACACTCTGAAGAGATTATGATAGAGCTTGAAACAATGCAAGTGAGCACTGTACGCGTGAAAAATGGACATTACTCTTTCAATGTCTCGTCTATTTATTGTCCACTGCGTTGCAGGCTTGAAAAAAATAATTTTACAAATATTTTCAACTCTCTTGGACCGAATTTTATTAAGATGTGTCTCACAAAAAGGCAGAGCACTTTACAACGCCTGCATGCTACACAGTTGCGACTTTCACTCGACTGGTAAACCAACATATTGGCCGACTGATAGCAACAAAATACCCGATATGATACCAGACAACTGTATTAAAATTGATGAAAGTTTTGATCTCTCTTCCAATCATTCCCCTATCATTCTAACGATGAGCGAACACCTAATTAAAAAAGATGTACCTGCTGGACTAACTAGCAGAAAAACTGATTGGGAAGGCTTTAAAAAAGACATTGAAGAACATATCGAACTGAGAGTATCACTTAGGACGTCTTCTGAACTCGAAATCGAAGTTGATCGTTTTGTTGAAGGAAAACGCCGATCAATCATGCCCAAAAATATCCACCGGAAATAAAAGAAATGGTAAGGGAGAAGAGAAAAGGGCGTAAAAAATGTCAACAAACTCGTGCTCCGCAACATAAATCGCATTTAAAAACGCTTGTGTAACTTGCTGAAAAAGGCCATTATTGATTTTAAAAATCGGACAATACAAACCAGCATTGAAAGCTTAACAGCGGAAAAAGATTCAAATTATTCGCTCTGGAAAGCTATAAAAGGCCGGTTAAAAAACCGAAAATACAAGCGGCCCCAATCAAGAAAAATGACAAAGAATGATAAAGACAAAGCAGAAGTCTTTGCCGCCCATTTAGAAGAAACATTTAAACCATTTGATGGACAAGCGCTTGTTGAAAATGATAATGCGTCAGATATAGCACAATATCACAATTACACAGTAAGAAACCGAACTCCAACAAGAAATAAAGAAACTGAAACCGAATAAAGCTCCTGGATACGACCTAATCACAGGAGAGCTTCTTAAATCGTTACCTAGTTAAGTTCCTCTACATTATAAATGCAGCGATAAGACTAGAATATGTTCCGAGTCAATGGAAAGTCGCGGAAGTAATAATGATTCTGAAGCCAGAAAAACCGCCGAATGATAAAAAATCGTATAGACCTATTTCGCTGCTGCCGATTACGTCTAAAGTTTTCGAAAGAATAGTACTTAAGCGATTACAGCCGGTTATAGAAGAAAGATCTCTTATTCCCAATCACCAGTTTGGGTTTAGAACCAACACAACCACTCAACAATAGACCAAGTGCATAAAATAACAGATTTAATTGAGAAAGCTTATGAAGGAAAAAAGATTTGCTCGAGCGTATTCCTTGATGTTTCTCAAGCTTTTGACAAGGTCTGGGCATGAAGGATTGAAATATAAATTACGACACGTTCTGCCGGAACACTTATATAATATTCTGGAAAAATACTTGACGAATCGACTTTTCCGAGTCAAACACGGAAATGAATATTCAGAATTTAAAGAAATAAGGGCTGGGGTATCGCAGGGAAGCGTCCTTGGACCGCTTTTGTACCTATTATATACTCGCGATATACCGCAAGAAGAAGGCACCGTATTAGCTATATTTGCCGACAACACTGCCATCCTGGCAACGGGTAAAACGATCGAAGAAACGACTGAAAAATTGCAAGGAAGTAAATGAATAGACAAAAATTTGACAACTAGCTTTAAAGGAAAACAAATCTGTTCATGTCAATTTTACTTATAAGAAAATAAATAATTTGCCCATCTTTTCAAACTCGGTTCAAATTCCGTTTGCAAACGAGGCTAAGTATCTTGGAATGACACTTGATGCTAAGCTGAAGTGGAAATCGCACGTGAAGAAAAAACGTAAAGAACTCGAAACCAAATACAGAGAAATGTACTGGTTACTTGGAAAACATTCCAAGCTTAATATAGAAAACAAACTGCTTTTATTCAAGCAAGTGCTAAAGCCGATATGGACATATGGAATACAACTTTGGGGTTGTACCAAAATAAGTAATGTCAATATTTTACAAACTTTTGAAAATAAAGTGCTAAGATCAATAGTTAATGCACCGTGGTTTATTAGAAATTTAGGAGATTTAGGAATTGCAACAGTCGAACATGAAATCAAAAACTTCGCGCGTAAAGCATAAAGACAGATTACAAGTACACGTTAACAATGAAGTCCTTCGTATTCTAGATGAGAGAAATCTACTGCGTCGTCTACAAAGGACTAAACCTTTCGACTTAATGCGATAGCAAGAAACCGCGTCTAATTTGCGGAACAAGCAGGAACTTTCAATGGAAAGGGACCTGCCAAACGATCTCAATACGTGAAAGAAAAACTGCTGGATAAGTCAAAACTTAGCTGTAGTAATCAAAGAAATTTATCACGAAGGGAGGTTTTTTTAGTGAGTAAAAATCTCACACTACTATGAGCACGCGCTATCGATCCTCATAGGGTCTTTTTTACCTACCCTCGGAAAAAAAAATTTCTAGTTAACATAAGGCTCATTTGTTTGATAACCCTGAATGTCATCATAGGTCAGTAGTTTTAAAAATATGGGCGACAAATTAAATTAAAAAATATCTTTTGTAAAAAGGCATTTTTCAAAAACCCAAGCATCTATAAGAACAAACAAGATCAATTATTTGTACTTGCTACTGTAACGGCAAATATTGTTTTCATGAAAAAATTCGATCTTGAGGTTTTGATCAGTCTTGGTATTGCTATAATAGAAAAACTCAAAAATGTAGATCTCGCAATTTTGTGCACACAACTGTCCGCCTGCGTGTACCTAAAACTGCGGGTGAACGGACTTATTTCAAAAATTATGTTTGGAGTCGGTGGGTATATACCTACCCCGAGGTGAACCAGTATCTTTAGTCTAGCCAGCACTTCGTGCCTCACCAGAACACAAGACCTAACACTATGTCAAGATTGCATATGATGCAACGTAGTCAAATTCCTTTGCAGTTCTCTGATCTTCAAGTTACAAAGAGCTACATATATAAGTCTTATCCTTCACCATTTTATATCTTCATCCGCATTTGCTAACGTCCATGTTTCTGCACCACAGAGCAGGACTTGTATGATGAGGGTCTTATATACAGTTTCCTTAGTGTTTCTTGACAAGGCCTTACTACTCAATTGACTTCTTTGATTCTGCGATTTATAAGTGTAACTCATCTCTTGATTTATGATGTGATGCGGTTGTCCTCTGACACTACTACCTCAAAGTTACAGCTGTTCGTCGATGTTGGGTGTCCGTTCTTGTTGATAGCATGTATACTTGGTTTTGCCCTCGTTAGCTGCTAAAACCATTTTAGCCGCTTCTGTTTCTAAACTCGCAAATTCATCGGGGACAGCTCGTTGTTATGTTAATGTCGTCGGCGTGTGCAAGTAATTGTTCAGACTTTTGAAAATTCATCCAAGTATGAGGTTAATGGGGTCACATGACAGCGCGTCGCCCTTTTAGTTTTATCCATTGTCATCCCTACATAGGGGGGCGAGTTTGGCAAAAATGCCAAAACTAGACATAGCTAGTCTCTATAGATGCTGTCATAGGCGGCTTTGAAATCGATGAAAAGATGGTGAGCATCGATTTGGACTTCGTGCGTTTTTCCAAGATCTGTCTAAGTGTACAAATTTGGTGGACGGTGGGCTTTCCATTTTCTAATTATAATTTTAATAAGTATTAATATCATTAGAACTAATTTAAAAAAAGATAAAGTGATATGCTCCTCCCCAACATAGTTTATAGTGAACGAGTCTAAAGTATATGATTGTTAAACGATTCTTAGAGCAAGTGTGTTTCAATAAAAACATTTTACGAGTAATAGACATCATATATTTTTTTAGTTCCCTAGTATGATGTTTCCAATTTAAGTTTTGATCAATTATTACTCCTAAGTATTTGAAATGTTAAACGAATTCTATCTTAAAACAACCTTTGTGGTGTCTTGTAGGAGGTTGGATTCGCCACAAGGATGAGTGGCTATGCTAAGTTTCGTACATGTTGCTGAATGAAAGATAACATTACAATTAACAATTGAAGTTGTTTCTTTTAAAATGAAGAACACAATTTTTGTCATTTCACTTATAATGAGTCCGTGCCACTCAAACCATTGTCTTAGCACGTTTAAATCTTTTTGTAACTGAATGATCAAATCAAATAAAGAATTGTTAACGTATGTCAATGCCATGTCGTCAGCGAACGCTGTTATGCTGCTGTTAAATTGTTGTTTAAAGATGGAGTTTATACATATTAAAAACAATATAGGGCCCAAGACAGAACCTTGGGGTGCGCCGGTAATTATCTCTAGCGATTTTTACTCTTTCATGCCTCCCCGATAAGTATGAAGCAAACCAATTGTAAACTTGACCTCTAAACCCGGTTTTGTATGGCATCTATATCAAATGCTCAGTCATATCAATAAATAAGGTTAAAGTTATTTTATTGTTATTGAAGTCTTCGCTTACTTCACTACAAAGCTTTAATATTGCATCTTCAGTAGATTTACCTTCACGAAATCCAAATTGGTTATTGCTCAAAAAATTTATTTTGTTTAAAAATAAAATCATATGATTCTTTATAAGTTTCTCGAAGAGCTTTGAGAACGTTGGTAATTAGGAAATTGGTCTGTAATGGCTCATTGCACTACGATTACCCTTTCTAAACAACGGAATGACTTCAGCTACTCTCAAGGACGAAGGAAAAATACCAGAACTCATGATCGTATTGAATATGAAACAAACTACATCAAAAATGTAGAAAGTTATACCATCAAATGTACTGGAAGACTTGTTATCAAGGGACATTATTTTTTTGTATATCTCACAAGATGTGAACGGAACAAACGCGAAGCTATTGCTTTGAGATTGATCTTCTATCAAATCTGGATACATTTTGCAATTGCAGTTATTTTGCGGCGGACTTTTCTGGCCTAAAACCGCACTGGTAAGAGCCAAGCAGGCTGTTGGCGAAATGTTTTAGGCGTTCACACTATATGGCAGATAAAATCTTGTATGCGATTTGGAGAAAACTGATTCCCATGTAGTTGTGGATGGAGCAAACGACGCTGAGGTTCCATTCATCAGGCATACTTTCCTCCTATCAATTCTTTAAAATGAGTTGGTGTGTGCTCCCCAAATAGTCATCTTTTGCTGTCTTAAAGAGCTCGGCAGGTAGGCCGTCCGGTCCTGCAGCCTTGTTAGACTTCAGTTTAGATATTGCTAACACCGACTGTGACTCTACTACAACCTTTTCTTGTTCGTTTCTACAAGTCTCTATTCGGGTTTTGTTGTCTTGACATGTTCATTTTACCTTTTGGTGAAACTTCCGAACATTGTTCCTGGAGTAGCACCCCTCTATATAGTCCATCAGGCGCTTCTCATGCTCTTTCTTTTTACTCCAAAAAAACGCTCCTCTTTTACTTGTATAGCTCACGAGTTATAAGGCATTCACTCACGTGTCGAAAACCCAAGACTTATTGGCTAAATCTGCACAGTTTTTAATCTTACTTTTGCCCGGCCCATCACACCACACCTCCAAGATGGTGGTAATATATGTTTTATAGCAGCTACCGACGATACAATTGAAAGCTTGAATTTCGAAACTTAGGCAAAATGCAGCGAGTTGCAATGAAATAAATCGAACAGAAGTTTCCTAATTCAAAGATTGCGATTATACTCAATGTATCTATTAAAATTTGGTGGCTTCTAATTGACTTTGTAACGAAAGTAGTTGAAATTGAAATTGAAATTTATGTGTCTATACATACATATATGCATTAATTGCTCTAGTGTAAGAACTTCCCTCGAATGGCTGGGATCTACGTCGAATAGGCATTTGTATGAAGCAAATTAATGGTCTAAAGCGAAATATCTAACGACGAGGTGAAATTTCATTCCAACCAAGGAACAGTGTCGCGATACTTTATGAAAAATCCAAAATTTTACTTTTAATAATTTAATTTTCTTTTTACAATATCACTACTTGAATAAATTGTACTATTAAAAAATGCACTTTTAATTCACTGCTTAATAATAGATATATAAGCGACCAACAAAGGTAAAGAATTCAACATGTGTCAACAACTTAACGAAAGCATGTGAGTTTGGCATTTCACTTTGTTTTGTTTACGTTTACTGAATAACAGAATTATTATTAGTACGGTGTTCAGTGGATATTGTTTTGTTAGTGCAAAGTTAATTTCAAAAAATTTTCTTCATAATGGGTGAGTTATAGATTAATAAAGACAAAAAATCATTATAGAAGGCTCTGGCAGAGGAACAGATCACTAAATGTTTACTACGAAATGAATCTATACATGCGTTTAACTAAAATCCGAATAAACGAGTACAGAAATTTGCTGTGGAACATTAAATTAAGACTGCTTGACGCGAACTCTAGACCTTTTTGGAAACTAGCTAAAATATTGCGCAAAAAATACCAATATTATCCTAACTTCGAGGTAAATGGGTCATTAGTAGCAGCTAATAAAGACAAAGCCGATCTTTTAGCAACTACATTTCTTAAAAATCACGCTACGACAGCTAATTATCTATCTCCTCTTGATCCTGAAGTAGAGAATGAGATATCTGTATTGAACAATTCCGCTATAACTCTACCCTCCAACGAATTTACAAGTGTGGAGGATATAGAATTCAGAGTTTCGGAGCTTAAAACACGCAATTCCCCTGGTCTGGATAACATTAGTAATCAAGTGATAAAACATTTGCCAACTAGTGCCTTGATATATTTAACGTTCGTAATTAATGCATGTTTAAAAATGCTATACTTCCCAGCTACATGGAAGAAAGCAAAGGTAATACCTATTTTAAAGCATGGGAAGAATCCGTCCGATCCAGTCAATTACAGACCCATAAGCCTCCCAGCACTACTCATCAAATTCTAAGAATTTGTAAGACTGTTAAGCAACAGCTTAACCTTAAAAAGTCTACTGGCCTAGTCAGCTTGACATTGAAAAGGCGTTGGATTCAGTGTGGCACAATGGCTTAATATACAAACTGATCAAACTAAATTTTCCAAAGTACCTAATTAAAATAGTAGATAGCTTTCTTGTCAACCGAGCCTTCAAAGTATATGTCAATGGGGCCTTCTCCTCAACAAAACCTGTCCCAGTCGGAGTCCCACAGGGTTCAGTTCTGGCCCCTGTTCTTTTCAACGTTTTTCTTACTGATTTGCCTAGTGTTCCCAACTGTGATATTGCGCTCTATGTTGACGATTTGGCCTTATACTCTTCACTCGAGTATGGTCCAGTGGTAGAATATAACCTACAATTTGGAATTCAAGCTTTTTTCGAATACTACAAGGTAGATAAAAATTAATGTTGATAAGTGCATAGCTATGTACTTCACGAGAAGAAAGACATATTCGCTTTTTGCCTACTGGAAGTCTCAACCTAGACAACAGTATCATACCGTGGGTCAATACTGTAAAGTACCTAGGGGTGTACTTAGACCAGAAATTGACTTTCGGTTGTCACATACGAGAGACTTTAACTAAGATCGATGTTCTTATAAAAATGCTTTACCCTCTTATAAATCGCAAATCACTTCTCAATACAAAGAACAAAATAATCATTTTTAAGGTAATTTTTCAAGCACTGATAACTTATGGGTCTCCCGTATGGGGAAATTGGGCGAAAACCCATATTAAGCGACTTCAAGTTGCACAAAATAAGGTGCTAAAAATTATGCTCAATCTACCGCGGGATTTCTCAACTCTCATACTACACGAAAGAGCAGGTGTTATCCAGATTGGTAGAAGGATTGAAACTCTCAATGATAAATTCATGTGCAGATGTATTCACGTTGATAATCAACTTATTAGAGACTTACAGCTGTTGTAATTATTATTTATTGTTTATTATGTGCCATTACTATTTATTATTTATAATGTGTTATTTGTTATTTACTATTTATTATTTATTATTTATTATTTATTATTTATTATTTATTATTTATTATTTATTATTTATTATTTATTTTTTATTATTTATTATTTATTATTTATTATTTATTATTTATTATTTATTATTTATTATTTATTATTTATTATTTATTATTTATTATTTATTATTTATTATTTATTATTTATTATTTATTATTTATTATTTATTATTTATTATTTATTATTTATTATTTATTATTTATTATTTATTATTTATTATTTATTATTTATTATTTATTATTTATTATTTATTATTTATTATTTATTATTTATTATTTATTATTTATTATTTATTATTTATTATTTATTATTTATTATTTATTATTTATTATTTATTATTTATTATTTATTATTTATTATTTATTATTTATTATTTATTATTTATTATTTATTATTTATTATTTATTATTTATTATTTATTATTTATTATTTATTATTTATTATTTATTATTTATTATTTATTATTTATTATTTATTATTTATTATTTATTATTTATTATTTATTATTTATTATTTATTATTTATTATTTATTATTTATTATTTATTATTTATTATTTATTATTTATTATTTATTATTTATTATTTATTATTTATTATTTATTATTTATTATTTATTATTTATTATTTATTATTTATTATTTATTATTTATTATTTATTATTTATTATTTATTATTTATTATTTATTATTTATTATTTATTATTTATTATTTATTATTTATTATTTATTATTTATTATTTATTATTTATTATTTATTATTTATTATTTATTATTTATTATTTATTATTTATTATTTATTATTTATTATTTATTATTTATTATTTATTATTTATTATTTATTATTTATTATTTATTATTTATTATTTATTATTTATTATTTATTATTTATTATTTATTATTTATTATTTATTATTTATTATTTATTATTTATTATTTATTATTTATTATTTATTATTTATTATTTATTATTTATTATTTATTATTTATTATTTATTATTTATTATTTATTATTTATTATTTATTATTTATTATTTATTATTTATTATTTATTATTTATTATTTATTATTTATTATTTATTATTTATTATTTATTATTTATTATTTATTATTTATTATTTATTATTTATTATTTATTATTTATTATTTATTATTTATTATTTATTATTTATTATTTATTATTTATTATTTATTATTTATTATTTATTATTTATTATTTATTAATTTTATAAATCCTATTATCTCAAGCATCTTTGATATTTATAACCATTTTACCTTTTTGTTTATACATGTTCATATATTATATTTATAAATTATTGCTACTATTATTTATTTATTTATTTGTTTCTTTTTTTTTCTCTTAAATGGAGGTTTTTTCCATAGTTTTCCTCCAAGATTGCTTTAACTTACTGAACTGCATATTCTTACCGTATCTTTGTGCAAGCTAGAGCAAAAATATCATTATTGTTAAAACATTGTTACACTATGCATGAAATAAATATATCTATCTATCTATCTAGATTTTTTTGTTACATAGTAATAAAATGCTCAAATTACAACTTCCAATAAGCTTTAGAAAAAAACGCATCATAACACATCGCCAATTTTTTTGTATTATTTGACTAATACTATAAAGAAAAATTTGTGAAAGTTTCAACTGCCTACGATTGCTTTGATCTGAGAAATTTTATTTTTTTTAACTTAGGTCATCAACTGAAAAATGTTGATTGTTTTGATTAGTGGCTGCAAACAGCGCCGAATTGCAAAGTATTGAATGTTTACCAATATATTCTATAGTTTCATGGCTTAGAATATTCATCTGAACTAGTCAAAAAGAGTCTCAAAAAGTCAGTTAACTTGTTTGCACTAAGGGTCGCTAATTATTGGAGATCAAGTAGCGGAAGTCAGAATATTATGAGAGAAAAATATAGTGTGTGGTTAAGCAATAATTTCAAATTAGAAGATGTTGTATTTATACATTTAAATGGTTCACCAGAAGCTAGTACCTCCAAACGAGGAAGACCTAAGAAAGAATTCAAGGAACTCAATCTTGCGTCAAAGAAAAGAAGAGTTGCCAAGTTAGTACAAACTGCGGATGCTGAGGAATTATCATTTGCTGCTTCTTGGTCATCACCAGATAATACTCAGATTAATAACAAATGTATGTCTTCTTTAGAAGCATTAGCATTATATACTGATCTGGATTTGTCTTATCGGAAATATGTAAGATTGCGAAAGGTTATCAATGGATTGCATCCAGATACACTACCAAGTTATTACGCAATAATGAAAGTCCGAAATGACTTATTGCCAGAAAAAATTAGTTCCAACGAAACTCAGGCAGAAGCTGATTTGCAAGAATCTCTTCCCCTCTAAAGTTGGTCTGTAAGTGGGGATTTGATGGCTCATCGGGTCACAGTAATTATAAACAAAAATTCAACGATTTAGCCCAAACTGACGAATTTCTATTTTGAACTACTTTAGTGCCCCTTCAAGTAGTTGAAATTGAATCTTGGAATAATGATACTCCTTCTTCGACTTTTTTCTGTCGTCCTATTCGTTTGTCCTTTATTAAAGAGTCAAGACTGGTTATACAATTTGACAAAATACGGTTGTAGATGTTATAAATAATTTAGAAAATGCAACTTTAACGTTACAAGATCCACCATTTTTACAATGGTAGAGGGCAGAGTTTGTAATACTGTAAGTAGTAATAATTCATCTCAAGCCTGTAACATATGCGGTGCTACGCCAAAAATGATGAATCTTGAAAATGTTTCGAGTCGTACACCAAATGTAGATACATATAAGTATGGATTATCTATACTACATAATTGGATTCGAAGTTTCGAGTATATTATACATATTGCCTATAGATTACCCCTAAAATGTTGGCAAGTACGAGGAGATAGTAATAAGCAAATAAATTGAGGAGAATAAAAAGAGGATACAGAGGGAGTTTAAAGAAAAATTGGGTCTACATGTTGATAAACCCAAGCCAGGATATGGATAGCTCTGTGCGCACAGGTGTAGATGAGCGCCTAATAACAAAATTTTC
Source organism: Pocota personata (assembly GCA_963082735.1). Taxonomy (NCBI): domain Eukaryota; kingdom Metazoa; phylum Arthropoda; class Insecta; order Diptera; family Syrphidae; genus Pocota; species Pocota personata. The sequence goes on along the minus strand of OY720430.1, from coordinate 235,156,922 downwards.
AGTAATTAATCGGGTATTATTAAGCGGGATCAAACTTAATGTAGAGAAATTCAAAGAGTTATTGATCGAAACTAAGACTTTATACCTCAGTTTATATTCTTGGTATTACATGCCGACATCGATTCACAAAATACTTATTCACGTAGCAGATGTGATCAATTTTTTTGACTTGCCTATTGGACAATTATCTGAGGACGCTTTAGAAAGTAGACATAAAGATGCCAGGAATTTGAGAGAACATCACACAAGAAAATCTTCTCGATTCAACACAAATCACGATCTCATAACTATGATGCTGTTAACGTCCGATCCCTCCATTTCAACATTAAGAACTCAAATGAGTTCCGTACATCCGAAGCCATTAGATCCTGACATCACACAATACTTAGGTTCATCTAAGTGGAATCTAGTTCATTTTAATATTAAAACCTGTTAAACATTAATTTTTTGTGATCTTTTGTAACAATAAATAAAATATTTTGAAAACGTGTAAAAAAAGTATTTATGATAACCATTTGTATGGATTCGCGACACTGTGCAAGGGTTCGATTGAAGCGCCTAACGATCGCTGTGACTTAAACCAAGTAATTTATATGATAAAATAAAGAACGATACAGACTCATCAATAGACAGATGGGCATACATATATGTGTATATGTAAGTAGCTGTTCCTCTAGCTGTATGGTACTTGGAAAGCCGTTTTGTAGACCGTAAGCAAACACTTTCAGTTTCTTTTGAACCTTGTCCGTTTTGTTCAAAGAATATCCCGAACGAAATGAGTTTTAAACTGACTTATAAATTTGTTCTGTCACGGTCGCCAATGAAAATTTTAGAGGCCACTAAATAAAACACATTCGTGCAAAATTATAGTCGCATAAAGTACACTTTAAAAAGTTTTTAGCACGTAACAAAGTCAAGATTACTGTTTTCTTATTTATAGTCGACATAAATTCACTTTATAGTTATCAGCTCGCGCTAACTTTAAAACCACCAAAAGTACCTTTTAACTTTTAGAGTGGGCTTTTAACAATCTGTCATCTGTCATTTTTTCAAATTCAAATTTTAGTCAACCAACGGATGTAAACAGTCAATAAATGTGTTCGATCTGTCAAATTCATTTAAATTTGGTACAACATTAACCCTTAAACTGTGTTTTTGTTCTCAAACTTTAAATTTTTGGGTTTGTTTGACTAAAATTTGCTGTAAGTCAGTTCTAAGGTCGATACTAGTTGCAGGTAGGTTAAATATTGTTTATAATTCAATTCAAAGTTAAGCACTGACTTTAAAGTTAAAGGGCTTTTACTTAGTGGCTACTAACATTCTTTAAAATCAAATGACTATAATTTTGCGCCTTTAATTTTAAAAACGAGGCGACATTGGGTATGGTGAATATTTTGAAGGGGAAGTTGGTACTATTTTAGTACGTACAGTGATTCTATTTTTCTTATTTGGTATACATTTTTTTATTGGTATACATTTTAATTGATCAATTCAAACTTAGCGCACGAAAAACATTCTTCTTAAAATAAACAAGTACGATTTGACTGCTGCTTGTGAACTGAATGTCTGTGTTGAGTTACAACGTTTATCCGCTAGGTTTTTCGTTCCATCTGTCACTATTACTGTTACGGGAGAACGATACGGCCACATGTTTGAAAATTTGTTGACACCTGAATTGGATGCATTGAATTTGCTCAACATGTGGTTTCAACAGGACGGTGCCAGATCGAATATAGCCAATGTCGAATGGCCCAAAAGCCGCCAAATTTAACTGACATTTCTAAAGAGCAGGGTGTGTTAATAAACCACAAATATTGCAGCAACTCAAATAAAATATTCAAAATGAAATAAGTGGAAATAAGCCGATATGTGTGAACACTTTATGGAACATGTCATTAAACAACTGCCCAACACTATATTTCATACATAATTCCCGAACGTCAATAAAACATGTGTGTGAACAAAAATAATGTGCTTTATTTTTTTTACAAAGTTCATTAAAAAAAAAGTGGTATACATTCCCGTGGAACACTCTGTATGTATGCTAGTTTTTAGACTCTAATTTCTTCTAGAAAAAATTGATTAACTAAATAAATTCATAGACAAAAAGAAAAATTATTTCAATGGATCTGCTTGGCTTATATAGAACTGTAAGAAACTAATTACATAAATAAACATAATATTTGTAATGAAATTAAAGGAGAATTGTTGATCAAACTTAATTGGCTGATTGCTCTCGGCTCTTAGGTCGTAGATTTTACTGCGATACATTAACTGGTCGATCTGCGATAGAAGATGATTAATTTTCAGCTTACAAAGATGACAGAAACTTACCTCCCACTCGAGTGATTTACTCATCTTCAGTTTATTTTTAGAAAACAGCAGCAAAACCCTCTGTTCGAATATCCTCTCCAAATCAATCAGCTTATCCGATATCCGACCAAAAAAATAGATGTCATGCGATACTCGCAACGTGCTCGGGAGATCCCAAAGAGAATACAGAAGTGTATTCACTATAATATCTATCCCCCTTTCGAAGTGAGTTTTATATAACAGGTTCTTGAGTGTTCCATACAAAGTATACATGTCAGAAAATATCCCCAAATAAATTGCGACAAACAGAGTTGAAAAAAAATTATTTAGCTTTTGCTTCACTCTATGGATACGAAACGATATCTTAAGAAATGTTCGTACATTTTTCGTAGCCTCACGCTTGTTAGAACTAAAGGAGTAAAATTTAAGAGACTGATTCATCTTCATGTAGAAACAGATCAACACCAACTGAGAGTACAGGTAGCCGAAATTCATAAGCGCGACCAAAATCATTCCAAAAGGAGTGAGTATCTTCAAACCCACCACAACAAGAACCAAATCCATATAAACGCGCCAGATGCTAAAAACGATTTTGAGCATCAGGTGTCCTTCAAAATTTGACGGATAGAAAATCGTAGAGTCAGTTATATTCTTGATGGCTTCAAATATCTCAAACATTTCATTTATGATCGGCACTAGTGTGTGACCTAGAACTATGCAATTTTTTGCAAGGATATGTATGATCAAAAATGCTGCTACAATGGGCATTTGCATCATCGTGTTTTCTTGCACTTCAACAGCCCCGTTCGTAGAATCGTGTAAATGTTCCCAAACCACATATAGAAATGGTACAACGCACAACACACAAGTGAAACGTAGAAGCTGGAATAAGATTTGAGAGATCCAGTAACGGATTCGACTATATTCGACTCGTCGGGTGGAGCGATTGAAATTTAAATTCGATAAACCGGAGAATTGAAAACAATAGTACAAAACTTTTAGGTATGTATGAAGGCCGACTACTAGATGTGTTGAGTTCATGTTTATGTGGCAACGGACAGACGGATACTATTAGGAAGTACCTAGTACTTTGCGTTCAAGTTAATGAAATCGAAATACGTTTTATTGATTTCCATTAATGTCATAATGAGAGGAAAGTAATTCAATATTCATTTATTTTATGGCGATCTATTATTGTATCATAACTTCACACAAAGTGCCTGCCATTTGTAAAAACGACTCGTTTTATTCGAAAACTTGAAGAGATACAAACAAATTTGTTTGATAACCCTGAATGTCATTATAGGTCAGTAGTTTTAATAATATGGGACAAAAATTAAATTAAAAAATATCTTTTGTAAAAAGGCTCTTTTCAAAAACCCAACCATCTATAAGAACAAAGAAGGTCAATTATTCGTACTTGCTCCTATAACGGGTAATATTGTTTTCTTGGAAAAAGTCGATCTTGAGGTTTTGATCAGTCTTGGTATTGCAATAATAGAAAAACTCGAAAAGGAGATCTCGTAATTATGTGCACACCTGTCCGACTGCGTGTACCTAAAACTGCGGGTGGACGGACTTATTTCAAACCTTATATTTGGAGTCTGATGGTCTATACCTACCCCGAGGTGAACCAGAATCTTTAGTCTAGCCAGCACTTCGTGTTCAGCCTGCCCATTGGCTTGAGGAGACCCACTTGCAATTTCTACACGACGGATATTGTTTTCTCTCATAAATACTTCAAACTCTCTACCACAATCGAATACCAATGTTTTCGGCCGACTGAAAAAAAAAAATGGGATCATGAACAACTCAAAACTTCTCCAGTATTAGTCGTTCTAGTAGCAAACATCTTCACGTGTTTGGTAAACGCGTCTATCACTAAAAGCACGTACTTTTTTTTGCATTCTTAATTGTGATCGGACCCAGATGGTCTACGTGTACGGTCTCAAAGGGCTTATCCCCTGTATACCAGTATGTTTTCATTATAGCTCCTATCACCTTATCCCGACCCAGGTGCCCCATCTCGGTATGATGCGTCCTAATCACATTTCCCTCCATTTTCTTGGGTACATAACATAAAATTCTTTGTCGTACTTCTCTATAAACTAACCCGTTCCGCATTTCGTATGAACTATCTTTCTCCTTCTCAAGTCGTTCCCTAATTTTAACTATGGCTTCGTTCTTATATAGTTTGTTCGACAAATTGTGTTCGAGCGTGTTTTCCTCCAAGACCAAAATGTTCGTTGCACGACTCAAAGCATCCACCGTGGTGCTCCAGCAAGTAATCGTAGTTCTGCAGTTCCAGAGCCCACCGCGATATTCGGGATTTACTTTGTTTTTATTTAGCGTTCGAGTCAACGAATTGCAGTCAGTCATTATCTTAAACTGAAGCTCATCCAGATATATCCTAAACCTCTTGAGCGCGTATATAATCGCCTGCGTCTCCAGCTCAAAACTGTGGTATTTCGATTCGTGATCCGTTGTCCTCTTTGAAAAATAAAATACCGGGTGGTATTCCCATCAGCCTTTTTCTGCATCAGTATTGCACCCAACCCTATAGGGCTAGCGTCGCACTGAAGCTCTGTCTCATCCTTGGGGTTGTACAATGCTAGTATCGGTGCTTCCAATAACTATTGTTTGAGCTCTTCGAAACAACAGAGTTCTTCTTCACCAAATTTAAAAGTATCATCTATCCTAGTCAGCCTATATAGTGGTTGTGCAATTAGTGAAAACCCCTACACAAATCTCCTGAAATAGGAGCACAGACCCAAAAACTATGAACTGCCTTTGCATTTCGTAGTAATGGAAAATTGCTAACCGATTCTATACCTTTTGCGTCCGGCTTTATTCCCTCTTTCGACACTGTAAATCGAACCTCTGACTTCATAAACTGTCACTTATCTAATCTCAACTCTAAATTGTTCCTAACTAGTCTATCAAAAACCTCTCTCATTATCCTCAGGTGCTCATCAACTGTTTCCGTTGCTATGTTTCCGTTGCTATCATCAACTCATCAATATATATTCTAATCTTTCCTTCCCTCAGTAAATCTTCAAAAACCCGGTTAACATATTGCTGAAATTCTGAGTGGGCATTCTTCAGCCGAAAGGCATTTTGAAATATTCAAATTGAATTGGGGTGACAAACGAAGTATACTTGACTGAATCTGTATGCATCTGGACATGATAGAACGCGCTCTTCAGGTCCAACAGCGTAAAAATCTTCTTATAAACCAATCCATCTAACAGATCTTCTATCAATGGGATTGGGTAATTGTCTCTCGACGTAACTTTGTTCAATACGTGATAGTCTACGCATAATCTGGTGTCACTTGTCTTCTTCTTTACTAACACAATAGGGGAAGAGTACTCGGTCTGATAACTTCTTCTCCCAACAACCCATCTAAAATACTCCGAACCTGCTCTTTTTCGCTATATGACAGTCTCCACGGGGGACAATGGAAGGGCTTCTGGCTACTCAGTTACTTTCATCTCGCATGTTAGCTCCGGGACTTCGAGACGTTCGCGATTCAGGTAGCATTCATTCAGTAATGCATCAAATGTTTTACTACTTTCAAAATCTAAATCCTCACTCATTATACATTCTTTTGGCTCATCTAATTCTATCCTCATCAGATTTAAACATTCTTTTTCACACTCTTCATCTTACGTCTTTTTATTTTGTCCACATGATACCGTTTTAACTCTCAAATTAGCCAACTTCAAAAAAATCTTTTCCTAGAACTACTGAATATTCCATAGTGCCATCTGGTACAACCTTCTTCTTGGCGCAGGTGGCTGCGAAGTACCTAATCTCCCCGCAAACATGGCATGCTCCCCATTCGCGTTTCGGCTTGTTGCACTCGTGGGCCATATGCCCCAATACGTTACAATTGTAGCACCTGAAAGTCCTGGGTGCTTGTCCGTCGGCTGCTGCACTTCGTCGTGATGTTGAGGGTAACATTGCCCTCGGTTCAGTAAGTTGAATCTTACTGAACGCAAGTAAGGATCAGGTATCCCTTCGATGATACACTCGAGCAACTCTTCATCTTCCATCGAAATTTTGTTCGCCAATATCATCTTCTCGTGGAAATATTGCTGGAACGTCTCTGTGGTCAGCCATTACCTACCCTTGACCGCCCGCTTCGGTGTTGGCCGGCTGCTGGGATCACCAAACATTTATTTCATCTCAATCAGTAGTTGTTTGGTTGAGATGGTCGTCACGTCCGACCTGGAGTGGAGCCACTTAAGTGCTATTCCCCTCAAGCGGCAGGAAATAATCACTCTCATGTTCTTCTCATGGAGATCATACGCCACCATCAAATTCATCAGCTGTGCTTCCCAATGCGAGAAACAAATTTCTTCCCCGAAAATTTTGCTAATAGTTCCTTCAAATTCGTGAAATTCTCTTTCCGCTGTCGTCCTCTCCGTTTTTCCTCCTCTTCTTAACCGCTCATTTTCTTTCCTTAAAAGTTCATTTTCTCGTCTTTTTCACTCAATTTCTTTAAGCATTACTGCCATTTCTCTCTTCATGAATTTTCACTCATCATCGTTGCGAATATCGTCGCTCGTCTTTGTGCTCTCTTTTCCAACTGCGTCACTCATTTTATCGGCCATCGTTTTAATTTTAATTTTTTTTTTTCGTAGCTCCGCTCATCGTCAACTGCCTGCCACTCGTCGTCGTCTTCCCTATTATCGTCATTTGTGTAGCTTTCCTCTTCCATCTCCTCTTCTAGTGCAATACTGTCATCGTATTCGTCTGATGATGCATCCGTCTGCTGTCTGAACATTTGCGCCGCCGCTGCTGTGCATTTGGTCAAACTCACCCCGCTCCTTTTCTGGCACAGATAAGAGTCGCAACAACAACTCACTTTTGTTGCCCATCGTCTTCTGGTTCAATTTCGCAAAACGATTTTTTAACTGCGACGCAGTGCAGATTTTATTTTTCGATGTCTGCCATTTGTCTGGTTGTTTAATTAACTTCCGTATACATATGTAGTGTAATGTGAATTTATACTCGTAATCCCACTTCTGATATTGTAAAGGATTAAGGCACCCTACGGTAAAGGATTAAGGCATACCATACGGTAAAACTTTAAATAAAAGACTTTTAATCACTTGTATAACACTCGATTTTTATTACATCCGCACTGTTACGCTACTACACTGTCACTGACTCCCTGCAACGATCATCGGTAGCTCCTTTACATCGTTCTCTTTTCATTCGCTCTTTATTTTTCCGGACACTACTCTCTTCATACTTTGACCTGCTGCAATACCTTCCCGTAGAACACCCTGTATGTATACTAGTTTTTAAAAATTAATTAACTAAGTACATTTATAGACCAACAAAAAATTATTTTAATGCATTTACATTGCTTGCATAGAACTGTAAGAAATGAATTACATAAATAATCATAGTATTTGTAACGAAATTAAAAAAGAATTGCTGGTCAAACTTAAATGGCTGATTGGACTCTTAGGTTGTAGACTTTACTGCGAAACATTAACTGGTCGATCTGCGATAGAAGATGATTAACTTTCGGCTTACAAAGATGACAGAAACTTACCTCCCACTCGAGTGATTTACTCATCTTCAGTTTATTTTTACAAAACAGCAGCAAAACCCTCTGTTCAAATATCCTCTCCAAGTCAATCAGCTTATCCGATATCCGACCAAAAAAATAGATGTCATGCGGTACTCGCAAATGACACAGGAGATTCCAAAGCGAAAATGCAACCTGGTACACTATACCTGCTCTACTCCCTTCGAAGTGAGTTTCATATACCATTTACCATTTTCTTGAGAGTTCGATACAAAAACATCATGTCAAGAAATAATCCCAAATAAATCGCAACAAACAGAGTTGAAAAAAAATTATTTAGATTTTGCTTCACTCTATGGATACGAAACGATATCTTAAGAAATGCTCGTACATTTTTCGCAGCCTCACGCTTGTTGGAATTAAAGGAGTAAAATTTAATAGACTGATTCATCTTCATGTAGAAACAGACCAACACCAACTGAGAGTACACGTAGCCGAAATTGGTAAGCGCGACCAAAATCATTCCAAAAGGAGTATCTCATTAAAAGTGCGATAGACGCTAACAGCGATTTTGACAATGAGGAGTACTTGAAAATTCGACGGGAAGAAAATCGTAGAGTCAGTTATTTTCTGGATGGCTTCAAATATATTTAACATTTCGTTTATGATCGGCACTAGTGTGTGACCTTAAGGAACTATGCAATTTTTTGCAAGGATACACATGTTCGAGTATGTTGCTATAATTGCCATTAGCGCCATCGTATATTCTTGCGCTTCAATAGCCTTGTTCGTAGAATTATGTAATCCGTTCCAAACCATATATAGAAAATGTGCAACAAACTTTACACAATAGAAACATAGAAGATGGAATAAGATTCGAGAGATCCAGTAACGGATTCGACTATATTCGACTCGTCGGGTGGAGCGATTGAAAGTTAAATTCGATAAACCAGAGAATTGAGAACAATAGTACAAGACTTTTAGGTATGTATGAAGGTCATATACTTGATGTGTCGGATTCATGTTTATGTGGTCGGACGGATACTATTAGGAAGTACCTAGCACTTTGCTTTCAAGTTAATGAGATCGAAAAGTGTTAATGATTTCCGGTAGTTAATCATTAATGAGTAATGAGTAGAATCAATAATAATATAGTGTAACGTTTAGCTTTCACTGGCATAAACTGATGCTAGAGTCGCACGTACTTTCACCTCTATATATTTCTATAATTTGTTTAATTGCAATTTACTCAGATTTAAAATTTTAACAAAATCTTTAATTCTTGTTTCACTGTATGTCTTCTGATCAATGTTCTTATGTCTCCTTCGATAGGAATGTTTCTTGTGAAGACAATTGCTTTAAAATCGAAAACGTAAACCATTTTAAATACCTAGGCGTTACAATTGACCGGAATTTGAGTTGGTCTAATTCAATTTAAAACAATATCTGCTCTCAACCATTCGTTGTTTCTACCGCCTTAGAAAGAAAAACAATATATTATGGGTTATTTCATTCAAAGTTGCAATACGGAATAAGCTGTTGGGGAAGTGCTTGCCTAAATAAAATTCAGCCGTTGATTGTTTTACAGAAATGCGCCATTAGGAAGATTTGTAATTCTTCCCGTTTAGCCCATTCAGTGGAACTTTTTCGCCGGATGAAAATCTTGCCAGTTAGACACCTCTTTTATTTCCAGGTTCTGAAGATATTTTTTATTAGAGGTGGTTACCTGCAAAGTCGGATATCTGATTCCTACAGCTTGAGAAGCAATCAACAGTCTCTAGTTACCATTCCTGCTTTTCGTACAAAATGCTATAGAAATGTTTACCCCATTACTTCTTGCAAACTGTTTAATAGGTTTCCTGTAGGTATGCGAATCATTGGTAACTTGTTCACTTTTATGAAAGAGGTAAAGCAGTGGTTTCTTTGTTTTGATCACAATGAAATAGAAATTTTGCGACGCTACATTGCTTAGTATCTACATATTCCCTTGTTGTAGTAATGAAATTGCCTTTTGCTTTCTAAATTGTTCTTTTTTTTATTTCTTTACTTTTACGAGGGCAAGGTAAAAAGTTCTCGGCCTGACAATGAAAGATTTTTCAGCAAAAAAATGACTTTATTTTTCTACATAATCTCCCTTGGACTTCAACACATTTGGTCCAGCGTTTCTCCAACATCAGTATTCCTTCTCGGAAGTGAGAGTCTGGAAGGCTGTGAAAAGATTCATCTACGACCGTCTCAACTTCTGAATTGGGTGCGAAACAAATTTCTTCAAGTTTGGGAACAGACGGGAGTCTGAGGGTGCCAAATCAGGTGAATAGAGGGAATGGCGGAGCAAATCGTAGCCCAAATCCCGCAGTTTCCCAACGCCAACGCACATTTGCATTGTCCTGGTGAAAGATAATTTTTTTCTTCTTCTAGCCAGGCCTCTTCTCCCGAATTTTGGCATCCAGCTGGTCAAGAAGGTTGGAGTAATATTCGCTTGTAATTGTTCTACCTTTCTCAAGGTAATCAATTAACAGGATCCCTTTCGCATCCCAAAACACACTGGCCATGACCTTTCCGGCAAATGCGATAGACTTCGCTTTCTTTGGCGCTGAACCACCGGCTTCCACCCGCTGCTTCGACTGCTGTTTCGTTTCTGGCGTGTAGTGGTGGACCTATGTCTCATCCATGATGACAAATCGCCGCACAAAATCGGTCGGATCCCTATTGAATCGGTCCAAAGATTGCCGCGAAAATCGTTTGCGCGTTTGCTTTTGATCGGCATTAAGCAAATGCGGCACCCATCTTGCGCAGAGCTTTCGCATCATTAAGTTTGTGTGCAAGATGTTTCACACACTCTCTTCCGATATACATACAGCCTCAGCTATCTCACTCACCTTCACTCGCCTATCGTCCAACACGATATCATGCACTTTTTCGATGGTCTCGGGTGTGTTTGCGGTTTTTGGTCGTCCTTCACGTGGGTCATCTTCGAGGGACGTGCGACCACGTTTAAATTCAGTTGCCCACTTTTTAACGGTTGACATGGAAGGAGCAGAATCCCCGTAAACTTTTGTCAACTTTGGATGAATTTCCTTAGGGGTTAACCCATCCAAAAAGAAGAATTTTATCACCGCACGATATTCAAGTTTATCCATTTTAACGAAAGACACGCAATACGTCATTCATCAAGAAGCGAAAATGAATCAATGTGTTTTTTGTAAACATTATTTTTTGAAACCCCTTCTTGTTGATAGTATTTTAAGAGTTGGTTTTCTATTTCGAAGTGCGTCAAGTACAAATTATTCGTAAAGTCTGGCTGTAAGGTTTTAAAGTCAATGTTAATCTTAAATGAAGAAAAAAAATTAAATATTATATAGGCGCTTACTAATGAAAAACAGTCTGTGTGTTTATACAATAGCCATTCGTTCATGATTTGTTGTTATATTTTGTTTTATTTCCACCAATCTATTTTTGGAAGATCTTTCCCATTTGACTTTTATATTAGTCCATGGATGATCATTAAATTTTAAAAAACTCTTTTATTTTTTCATATTCCTGTTTACTAGAAGAGTGTTTTCATCAGACAGATTTTTTAAGTAATTTATGTTCTCTTTTTCACTCGATGCGACTTTTACTTTTGAATTTGGTCTATTTCTTCCTCTGTTATAGTTATGGCAAATTCCACTTGGATGTGAGTCTGAAGTATGTTGCCTTATATTATTAATTTTAATATTTTTGTAACGATTTAGATTACGTTATCTTCTTTCGAAAATGTGTTTGTAATGTCTGACGCAATGTTATCTAGTTCAAATGAACGAAGGTTTCGCCTTTAATTTTATAATACTCGAGAATAAGATTTTTTTTTAGATTTAGATTTTATTTATTACTCAAAATTCCTTATATAAATACAGTATTAATTCATAGTTCGAAAATTAACATAACAATAAAACTTAAAGTAGATATGAAATACAAGAAATCCCTTTAGTATTCTGTATTTTTTATACATAAGTAATAAAAATAGTGTTGAGTGCCACTTCAATCTTCTTCTTCTTACAGCGAAGTTATGATCCGGAGTAGAAGGATCACAACCTTCCCACTTTACTGCATCCCTACTGGTCCGCTTGTGGGGTTTGCCGAGTGCCACTTCAATATAAATTATAAACAGTTCAAAATTAGTTTATTTGGGTGGGGTGACCCTTGAAAAAAATTACAAAAAATAGTATTTTTATAAAAAAATATTATGAAGTATTGAAAGAAAACATATTTACTTTATAGCATTAAATAGTGTGTAAGAAAAACCTAAGATTTAATTTATACCAGAAAGTCAGAAAGAACAGATTCTATGCCAACAAAGTTGAACTTAAGAAGCCAATTTTTTACTAGTTTAAGAAACATTCCAGGTAAAGTGATTGTTCTGAACGATTGAGGAACTTTGTTGAATAAACGAAGATACGAAATATAATAAAAATTACGATAGCCAGTATTATGGAAAGGAGGAACAGATACAGAGTACGTAAAGTTTCCACGTAAGTTATAGTTTGAGATTAATCGAAAATTTTGATTGCCAGATTTCATAAAAAAACACTTCAACAGCTTAAAACAATACAAATGACGAACAGGCAGAATTTTTAAGTCACTCTCAGGTTTACGGCATAATTTTCACGGGATATATTTTTGTAAAATCAATAGAGGATTTATTTTATTCTTAAAAGTACCTCCCCAGCAAGCAATACCATATTGTAATTTTGAATGAACAATACCATAATAAATAATTTTTAAAAGCATACTTGAACAGATATTACGCAAACAGAAAAAATGCGAAGCGTACAGCGTAAATAATTCCTCAAAGCATCTAAATGTTTCGAAAAGCTCATTTTCGAGTCAATGATAAGGCCCAGGTATTTAAATTCATTGACGTGTTCGATTAAAAAACATTTATCACTGCAACTTAGGCTGCCATTAAAGGTAGGAGAAGATAAGAAAGACCTACAATTACAAATGGAAAGATTGAATTTTTGGCACTCTGGTGAATGAAAGTACAGATTAACTTCAAGATCCGGTATAGACGACAAACTGTAAAACATAATCTTAGTCTTGGCACTTATGACCAAGTTGTGTTTGGAGAACTAGATTTTTAGAAGATGAAGGTCCATATTTATGTCGGAAATCAGGTCTAGGCGACTGTTTGAACCATATGAGAAACCTACATCATCCGCAAAAGCAGTTGGCGTGCCTTTGAAATTAAGTGCAAAAAGAGAGTTGATGTAAATAAGAAACAGAATGGGACCTAACACAGAGCCTTGAGGTACCTCTAAGTTGAAGACCATAAGTTCGCTCCTGATTTCCTCAATCTTCACTCTTTGTGACCTATTTTTCGGATAAGACCTGAACCATTCTAACATGAAGCCACGAAAACCTACATTTTCAAGTTTATTGAAAAGAATGATGTGATCGACCATATCAAACGCTTTGGTGATATCAATAAATAGACCAGCAGTGGACTTTTTATTATTGAGGTTAGACATAACTTTACCACAAAATTGTAGAAGTGCATCTTCGGTCGATTTACCTTTCTGAAAGCCAAATTGTGATTTATTAAAAAACTTAGTTTTTAAAAGATAACTCACTATCCTATTTTTTACAAGCTTTTCAAAGATTTTACTTACAGCTGGAAGAAGAGATATAGGCCTATAATTACACATTTCTATAGTAGAACCCTTTTTAAATAACGGAACAACATCTGCACACTTAAGCTCTTCTGGAAAAATTCCCTCAAAAATACAGCGATTAAAAATGTGTGACAATACGTCCATTACATAGCATGCAACTTTTTTTAGCAATATATTCGAAATACCGTCAGCACCACACGAGTTAGTATTTTTTAGAGTACTGATAACTTTCAAGACTTCAAGTGAAGTTATGGGTTCAAATACAAAACTGTTACAAAGAATTGGGTCAGCACAGCAACTAGTTGTCAAACAGGGGAAACAAGAAGGTTGAACAGGACCCGGTTGTAAACTGGTGGCTATGTTAGTAAAATGGTTGTTAAAAGCATTAGCAATGACCAGTTTGTCAGATACAACACAATCATCGACACATATAATAGTCGGTTTTTTTGTAGTTGAGGACTTATTTAAAATATTGTTAACTATTTTCCATTCATTTTTTAAGTTACCTCTAGCAGAACTGAATTGAGAACGGTAGTAATTGTCTCGACAAATTGGAATTTCCCTTTTAAGTTCAGAACACAATTTTTTGTAGTTGCTTTTTAATCTCAGATTTCCAGGGTGTTTATGACATTTAATTCTAAGTTTATTTTTAGCCTTTACTTTTTTCAATAAGTATCTAGAAATATAAGGTTAGATATTTTTAGATAGATATTTTTATTTCGTATACAAAATTTTTACAGAATTTTTGTTATTGCACATTATACAGAGATTTGGTAATTTGGAATTTTACCTTTCAACTGAAACATTATTTTTATTTCTATTAAGAACGTATTCAATGGGAATGAAAAAAAAAAAATAAAAGAAAAATAAGAAATAAGAAAAATAGATATATATATTTATATATATAAATAAATAAATAAATAAATACATATATACATATGAACATGCGTAGGTATAAACATAGATAAATAAATAAATAAATAAATATATGTGAGTAAATAAATAAAAAGGTAAATAATTAAATAAACAAATAGATAAATAAATAATAATTAAATGAATAATAATTAAATAAATAGTAATCAAATAAATAATAGATAAATAGATTCATGAACAAATAAATAATAAATAAGTAAATAAATAAATAAATAATTAATAAAAATTACTAAAAAAACATAGAAAAGTAAATAAATTGAAAAACAATATACAAATATACTAATATATACAGATATGTATACACAAATGGGTAATAAGTAAATAATATTAATTATAAAGGTTTTAACATGAATACATAAATAAATGAGTATAAATGAGTACGTGCATTTACAATTTGACGATCTTAAGTATTTAATTCGTTTACAAGTGGATTATCAGCAAAACTGCATCTTGTTTTAAACGTGTTATTAAGTTTAAGGATTCTATTAGCTATCAATTCAACATTCGCTCTTTCATGAATGTCAAGAGTAGAGTGGTGCCAAGGTAAATTTAGCATCATTTTTAAGATTTAGTTTTATGACACTTGCAATTTTTTTATATGGCACGTTGCAGAGTCGCCCCATACCGGGCACCCATACAGAAGAATTGACTGGAAAATTACTTTATGCAATATAATTTTGTTTTCAGTGGAAAGTAGCGATTTTCTATTTATAAAAGGGTACAACATCTTTATTGCTATTCCTATTTTCTTTATAGTTTTAGTAGTATGATCCTTAAATGTAAGCTTGGTATCTAAATGAATACCTAGATATCTAACAGAGGGCTCCCAATTTATATCATTCCCATTGAGCTGAAGCTGTCTGTTGGGAAGAAAGCAAGGCTTTCTTTTTCTACATTCAGTTTGATTTTCCTTTTGTGATAATATTTTACTAATATTTCCATTCCATTTTGGAGATTTCTTTCAATATTTAAAGCGAATTCATGATATGAAAATATTGCGGTGTCATCTGCAAAAATAGCTATATCACAGTGCGGTAACCTTGGAATATCAAATGTATAGATGTTATACAGGACTGGAGCAAGAACTGAGCCTTGTGGAACACCCGATTGAAAATATATCAAGTCAGAAACACTACTATTAACATGGACTTTGAAACGACGACTGGACAAGAAACTTTGGACTACTTTACGTATATATGGAGGAAAGTTTAAACTTATCATTTTGTATGTCAGGCCTTCATGCCAAACGGAGTCAAATGCTTTTTCAATGTCTAGTAAGACCATACCTGTAGATTTCCCCTGTAAGCGATTTCTTTTAACACAATTGCATATTCTCAGTGCCTGATGGGATGTACTGTGATGACGTCTAAAACCAAACTGTTCATTGGGGTAAATTTTATTAACTTCAACGATTTGCTCCTTTAATACTTTTTCGTATATCTTACTAAGGTTGCTTAGCAGGCTGATAGGTCTATAACTTTCCGGCCTTTCTGGAGGTTTACCAGCTTTTAATATTGGAACCACTTTTGCAAGTTTTCATGTATCAGGAAAGTATTGCACTTTCAGACATGCGTTTACAATAAATGTTACGAATTTTATACCTGTCCTGAGTAATTGCTTAAAGTAAATGTTTCTTAACATATCAAGACCTCCAGATTTCATAGGACGTAGGTTGTTTATTATGAAGTCTGTATCTTCTTCGGTAACAAAAATGGTAGAAGAGGAATGATTTGTTCCTTGTGCTAGAAAGGCTTGAATGGTGTTGTTCACGATTGTGTTGGTGTGTGCATCACCTAAATTCTGTGCAACATTATGGTTATTTGAAAAATTGACGGCAAGTGCATTGGCTTTTTCGACATCGGTAAAGTATGTGCCCGACGAGTTTTCTAGAAAAGGTAACTGTCTGTTTTTATTTTTTACCAGTTTAACGATGTTCCAGAAAGGTTTACCGTTTTTGTCCAGTACATTGAGTTTTTTGTTCCACTCTTTATTACGGTGCTCTAAAATTTTGTTTGCCTATTTGTTTATTCAGGTAATTCATTTGGTGGCGAAATATGGGTTGGCGATACCTTTGCCAATTTCATCTACAAATATTTCTTTGTTTAATTAAAAGCAATATATGGGACGGTAACTTTAAAGAGTAGTTCTTTTTCGGAACTTTTGGAATACTCGCATCGACCGAACTTTGAACGTGTTCTGAGAAGTCGTTCACCAGGCAGTCAACGTCTTCCTTTGTTAAAATGCCGTCGATACTCAGGGGAATATTTTGTAGTTTAGATTTAACTTCTGAACGAAATCGTGTCCAGTTTGCATTTTTTAGATCTTGAACATATTGCACTTTTACTTCTCCTGACCATAAAAGACGACAGAAAACAGGATTGTGATCAGAACTAAGTTCATTTAGAGATATTGGATTTGTTATGTAACAAGGCACATTTGTCACAAATAAGTCGAGGACGGAAGGACTACCACGAGAACTCGCTGGGAAATAAGTTGGACTAGGAGGAAACAAAACAGAGATTGGCAAAATAACAAGAAGATCGGCAAGTAAATTTCCCCATGCATTCGCTCTAACACAACTCCAGTTTCTGTGTCTGCAATTGAGATCTCCTCCAATTAGGCAACTACCGCTTAATGCGAAGAGTCTTCGCAAGTCATTTTTAAAACTAGTTCTTTTCTCATCTGATGCAGTTTTACCCGGAAAATATACACAAAAAACCTTGACTGGATTCTGATTCCTTAATTTTATTTCAATCCCCACATTCTCGACATAACGCGTTCTAACAACAGGTAAGAGCGAGTGTTGAATTGATCTTCTGATAAGAATCGCAACACCGCCACCAGATCTATCGATCCTGTCATTTCGGTAGCATTTGAATTCGGGTGTTGATATATTTATACCTTGATTGAGCCAAGTCTCAGTAACTAAAGCAACGTCAATGTTGCTGTTATTTAAAAAGTTTAAAAACTCAACAGTTTTGCTGCGAATTCCTCTCGCATTCCAAGTGACAATATTAATATATCTATCTAACATATTATTTAACATTAGTATACAAAAACTTAGTTGCTAAATGTGCAATAACTTGAAATTGTTCTATTTTAGATTTACATGTGGATAAACTCGTAATCATTTCCATTGCTAAGGAGTTAAGTTCCTCGATCGTGAACAAAGTTGAATGTTGGTTGGATATGTTGCTCGGAATGTTTCCAGGAATGTTGCTGGTAGTATTGTTGGAAAAGCTGTTCTGATTGAAGTTCGCCTTCTCCCACACACTTCGCGCTTCCGCTTGTACGTGAGAGTGAGGGTGAGAGCTAGTGATAGCATAAGTACTGCTCTCTTGTCGACAGTGCTGGGGCTGCGGCAGCAAAGGAAAATCGGACATAGAAGTCAACGAAATATGTTTTTGCGTATGTGTAGCATTTGTGTGAGCACGAGCTGGGGTCTGCGATGTATTGTTGTAAAGACTTTTGGGTTTTTGTTTTACAGATTTTTCTTTCATCTCAGAATACTTAATTCTGTTAACACATTTTGGATCAGTAGATTTATGACAACCGTTGCAGTTCACACATTTATTTACGGCAACATTGACGCATGATGTAGTCTTGTGTTGACCAGCACAAATGGCACAATATGATTTTATGTAGCAATTTCGCTCGCCGTGACCGAACATTTGGCAGTTGTGGCATTGGGTCAGTTTGCCTTTGAGCTTTCTTTGAATACTCCAGTTCACCTGTGTGTGTAGAATTGACCGATAACGTTTTTTTTTTAAATCAAATAATTTGATTGAACTATTTTCTAACGAAATTAAATAGAAAATATCACTATACCCATCGTATGTTTTCGTTATCTTTTTAATATTTATGCATTTTAAACCAATTTTTATAAGTTCACTTTTTAATTCATTTGCGTCCATATCGCCCATACCGTAGAGAACCACTTTAAAAGCTTTCTCACTGCGGAGATCATGTGAGAAGAACTGACAGTTTTCAGATTTTAACTTGTCAAATACTGAGTTGTAGGAAGCAAGAGACTCACAGATAATTTTTATCCCAATGGATATTCTTTTTATATAGTAATCAGTAATATTTAAAGATTTCATAAAACTGTGAACATAATCACTTGATTTTTGGAGGAGTTTGATTGGTGGTACATACACTTTTTTTCACTAACCGCGACTATTTCGTCCATATCATCGTTGTTGTCACTATCAGGAAGACATTGTAATGGACTCCAATAATTAACACTGGAGTCCTTTTTACGTGAACTATTCGCGTTATTCATTGTCCGACGATATTTATTATCCGAGGACAGACAATTGTCCTCGGTTTCAGGTGATCTATCGCGCTTAGATATTTTGAATATAGGGAGAAAGCCAATTAGAGATGTCTTGCGCAGACAAAAGCTCCGGATCAACTGAAATATAAGGTTTGAGTCTCTTAAAATAACTTTTAGGACGTAAAGATGAGGAACAATTAAGAATATGCTTCTTAAGAGAAGCAATGAGCAATGAATAGGAAGTTGAGGCATCCGTACATGAATAAACATTTTCCCAAAACTCATATGTAAGATTGCATTTGAGCTTGCTGTATTTGATCTTCATTACTCTGCTTGGAGACTTGAAACTATAATTATTAATTTTGCTATTGGAAATGCTAAACAAAAACCCAGTCATAGAGTGATCAATAATCATAAAATCTAGAACGCATTTCTTACAATTACTGATCGAACCATTTCTAAACCGTCCATATACATATATGATCTAAACAACTACCTGAGACAAGTCTAGTGGGTGCATTGACAAAGCTTACTAGGCCATGTGAAGCTAACAATGCCATATAGTTCGAAACATTTTCACTTTTTTCTAAAATATTGATATTGAAATCTCCTAATACAATCAGATTTTTTGACTTTTCATTTTCTAACAGACAAGCAAATTCTTCTATAAACTTACAAACATTAAACATATGCAATCTATAAACACATAAAAAGACATAGATTTCATGGCTTATTTCAATGGAAACTTTTAGTACATCAGCACACAAAAAATCAACACAACCAACATCGTGAATAAAGTATTCCTCTTTCTCTTTTATAAAACAACCAACACCACCTGCAGCGTAATTTTCATTAGTGTTAGCATAAAAAGTATAACCGTGCATAAAATAATCTTCTTTTTCAAACCCATAAATCCAAATTTCGGACACTAAAACAATATCTGAAACGCACAAAAACGAATCAACATGAGTGATAAGAGCGGAAAAATTTTCTCTAAGACTTCTGACATTCTGGTGTACAATAAAGAACTTATCTTTGCTACAAGAACTATCAGTAACATCAATATCAGTGTTTGAGCAACGAAGATTAGCGGAGGAAAAGTCATTAATATCAATCATTACTTGCAATCATACACTAAATAAGTGTAAGATCACTAAAGGATCTAATAGAGATGACTTTACCTCCCTCAACCAATAAGTTGAACTATTTGTCGTTGCTGTCTTTGGTTGAGCAATCTGCCGATGCGATGTTGTTGCAAAATATCTCTTCCCGCTAAGGACAAGAAATAAGTAGGTGATTAATATTATATACACCTGAGCATCGATTTGCATGGCACCCGATTTGTACGGTTTGGCTTTTAAATGGCCATAACCGAGGGTTAGGTGTACTCGTACTCGTATATGAAACTTACTTCTAAATTTGTGGACGGATTTGGTGCGATTGAGCTCCTGGTAGATATTTCGCTAAATGTATTGTATTTGAAGCAACGTCCTCAACCCAACTTGCAGTGGTGACGTCTGCACTCATTGTACTGCATTTTGTGAACTGAATACCAGAATTAATATGTACATGCATTTTTTAGGGTATATGTATGCATATACTAGAGTGGCTTTACTGCTTTTCTTCACAGCGACCATCAACACTGTCTTGACCGAGACGGATAAGGCTTTGGTGACAGTGTACGCGATTTCAAAGATAAAGTGATTTATATTCTAGTGCGTTTTCTTAACATCTCACACACAGGTACTATTTTCACAAATCGTGCGAAAAGCCGCTTGAAAAACAAACACTAAAATGCCGAAATGACGAAAAAGCGACTCCAGCGATCTAAGGGAATTGAGCGACGGAAAAATTTTCAACGTGGTAGAATATTTGTTGCTTCTAATCGTTGAAATCTTTGATCACTGATATCGCGTGCACTTTAACCGAAGCCTAAGACATGCCATTAGAATTTTAACTGATGTTGTTATTTTTATTTATTTTCTAAGTAATAAGTCAGCCGTACAGGCATTTGATCCTCTGGATCAAATGTTTTCTTCTTTGTATAATTTTCCAAAAATGTTTCAGTCTTACATTGAATACCAGTATTGTAAGTTTTAAATTTTAATAAAAAATATGTGTCTGCTCAGTGCTCACCTCAAACTCTAATTGGATTCCCAATTCGTTTTCTGGGAAAATTTTATTAATGTGCTCCCC
The DNA here is from genome assembly GCA_963082735.1 of Pocota personata. NCBI lineage: Eukaryota > Metazoa > Arthropoda > Insecta > Diptera > Syrphidae > Pocota > Pocota personata. The sequence goes on along the minus strand of OY720430.1, from coordinate 235,136,002 downwards.
CCGTAATAAAATAAGGCTTCTTTTTGTTAGCCCGCGACCTGTTTAAATCAATATTTGTAGAATGAAATACAGGAAAATGATTAAATTACCTACAGTGGCTAACGAAACTATTGGGGCGGGGAGTTCCGAAAAGAAGTTTTAAGTATTACTAGAAAAATACTAATTAGTTTTCAGTTTAAATTTCACATAATTCTTTATTTATCTTGCTTTATATAAAAAAAAAAAAATACAAAAAAGAGAATTTATTCGAACGCAATAAGAATTAATTAAGCAAAAATTAATACATGTACAAAAATGGGGTCATGAAAGTATTGGGACATATTAATTATGGATAATATGATAATTTTAATGCTAATACTTTGTTGCAAAACCTTTTTGCTTAATGACATGTTCTAGGCGTTGACATGTTGTTGCATTGATTTCACTAAGGTTGCAACACCTCCTTTAGGTTAGATATGTTTTTCGGATTCCTGGCGGCCACCTTTTTTCCCAAAATAGCCCACAAATGCTCTATCGGGTTGAAGTCTACGGATTAAGGAGGTGTTTACAGTCTATTTGGGGTGTTGTACAGCAACCAACGCCTTGTATTGAGGGCTGTGTGTTTTGGGTCTTGGTCTTGTTAGAAAAAGTAGGTGTCCTCAATTCCCAATACTGAAGCACTTTCTTTTAGATTGGATTTCAAAATGTCTATGTACTTCCACTAGTCCATTTTTCCATCTATAAAGCTAGTTTTTCAACTCCTGTACTTCCCATACATCCCCAAACCATAACGGAACCTCCACCATGTTTGACAGTTGGTTTGGTTTTTCTAGGATCGAATTCGGTGTTTGATTTTCTCCATACATTATTTCTGCCATCAGACCCAAAAGGGTTAAATTTGCTTTCATCACTAAAGATGACATTTTCCCAAAAGCTATCAGTGTGATTTAGATACTTTTTGGCAAACGCCAGACGCTGTTTCTAATTTTTTCACTAATAAGAGTTTTTCTTCTCATTACACGTCCATGTAATCCAGCTTTTCTCAATACTCTTCTTATGCATTCGGCACTACAATTCTTGTACTTACAATATTGTAACATAATGTAGCATAATAACTACGCGCACAGATGTAGGCAACACATTCCGAAGTGTCTTTTCGTTCGAGGTTCGTGTCCACAGTAAGAGACGGAATTAAGAGAGAATTATAATCGCAAGAGAATTATAACCGCAAGAGATTATTGGCTGCAGCTGTCATCTTAGAATTATTACATCAGAATTTTCTTGTTCCAGTGGTCGAAGAATTTGCTAGAAGTTTCTGGCTATTAGAAATGCGACTATATAAGGACAGATGGCGATCGAGGCAAGGCAGTTGGTTTTCGAACCGCACGAAGAGATTGGAAAGGTGATAATCGGCGAAGTTGTAATTTTGTGATAAATTGAAAGTTAAGAGTTAACAAGAAGAAGTAATTAGTTTGGATTTGTGAATTATAAAGTGATTTGAGAAGAAAGAGACCTTGTAAGGAAAGAATTTGCGAAGAATAGTATAGTGTGAACTTGAATTGTCCTCTAGACTAGAAAATAAAGAAATAATCTCATAGAATAACGTTTTATCTACTCGAGCAGTAGCTCGCATATCACAATATGGACTTTAATCACTCTGTTGTCCTTTAGGACTTTAGGTCCAATATGCCGCCTATTCGGCGCCCTGGAATGACTGTCGGTTAATTTCTGATCCCGATTCCAAGCTAAACTATTTTCAAGAAGCAGTTACGGAGTTATACAATCAATATATACCAGTTAAAATGGTTAGTGTCCGAAATAGTAGCTGTCCTTGGTTTACTAACGAAGTTATCAAGACCATAAAAGCTCGTAACAAACTTTATAGCAAATGGAGACACAGTCCATCTAACTCAAATTGGTTTGCTTATAAAGCGATACGGAACCATTCGACTATGATAAAAAGAAACTACTAGCTATGGAGTAATCTGCGACAAATTGGTATTTCCGGTGCTAAAAATAATTTAAAATGTGAAAATACTGAGGAGTTAAGTTTTAAATTTCTTGAAAGTACTAATCCAACCTTACATCCGGTTCGAGATTTTGAACTTCGATCAGTAACTGACAATGAGATTATAAACCCCATTGCAGCCATTAAATCAAATGCTGTTGGTGAAGATGGAATACCATTGCGCTTTATAAAATTGATTCTGCCCCACATCGTAAGTCACTTGACCCATATTATTAACCACTGCATTACAACGTCTACTTTCCCCAAATCCTGGTAGATATCTCGAATAATACATGTTGCCAAAAAAACTTTCCCAATATCTCCCGCCGATTGTATGCAGGACAATCTGGTTTCAGATCTAACCACAGTTGCTCTACTGCGATGGTTAAGATCTTTGAAGATATAAGACAACTATTTGATAAAGCATGGCTTACGCTTCTATGTCTGCTTGATTTTTCAAAGGCTTTTGACAAAGTAAACCACAAAATTCTTTGCTGGAAATTAAAACATTTCTTTGGTTTTAGTACTAGCGCAATGAGACTTTTAAAAGCTTTCTTTCTGATAAATTCCAAAAAGTTGTAACTTGTGATTGTTGTTCAGCCCTTCAGCTGGTGATGGAGGGTGTGCCACAAGGATCAATCCTTGGTTCCATAATGTTCTGTATGTTCATTAACGACTTACCATCTGCCTGTAAACATACATCGGTTCATCTCTATGCTGATGATGTTCAGCTGTACCTGGCTATGCCATTCAATAATACAGATGAACTTGTGTATAAATTAAATGTGGACCTTTGCAGTATTTATTCCTGGTCTGTAGCTAATGGATTAGTATTAAATCCAAATAAGTCGCAGGTTATTAATATATCGAGTAAAAAAGTAATCCTCAACACCATACCTGATGTTGTACTTTCTGACAATAAGCTAAAAGTTGTTCAAAGTGTAAATAGTAAGATATATTCACGGATTACCAAGATACGAACATATTTCACAACATATAGAAAGCTTACTGAGCACTACTCCCAAACAATACATTGACGCCAGAAATTGTATTTTCTTACATAATATTATAACTAATAAGATTCCTATCTATTTATATGAAAAATTTAATTTCGTTCGGTCCCGTAGAAACCTGTGTTTAATTCCATCACGTTATCACTACTTGAATTCGTCCCGTTTATTTTTTATTTATGCTATCAAATTATGGAACTCTCTACCAATAAATATCAGAACTACGAGTATTACCAATGTCAATCACTTTAAAAGCGCAATCTCTGGTGTACTCAGTTTTGGATCTTTTTTCACTGTTTTTATAACCTCACGCTTTTCTCTTTGATTCAATTTGGAAGGTCGACCAGATCTTTTAAGGTTGCCAATGTGTGATGTTGCATGTACCTCTTTATAACATTAAAAATTGTCTGTCTCTTGCGGTTAACTATATTTCCGATCTCAACTATTTTTTTAACTTCAATATAATTTTTTTTCTTCAATTTTTAATTCACGTCCTTTACGACCCATTTTCACAAATTCACATTTAAACAGTAGAGTCAAAAAGATATTTTCACAGTGAAATACACAGATTAACTGATCATACATATTGAAAGGATGATCACAACGCACTCTGTATTGCCACCGTACATACTTGTTAGTACCGTTAGGTTTTGAAAATCCCTTTACGGAATGTCCCAATACTTTCGTGACGCAATTTTAATACCTGAATTACATTTTCTTGGTGTAATTTTTAAAGTGTTCGAGAATATTCTCATTATTCTGAAGTTCTCTATAAAAAAGAACGTAAATAATGTTTGTATTAGTTTAAATTTTAAATCATTTCAATATTTTTTAAAATTTACAAAGAACAAGTTTCTAAACATCGTCCCAATATTTTCGTGAGCGACTGTACCTGCCAAAAAAGGAACAACGTTCTTAGAAAAAATAAACTGATTTACAATCTTGTAGACATTCACGTCTAAAAGCTGGGAACTATTTTCCTTTTCCAATACATTTTCAAAGTCACTCTCTACAACAATTATTCTTTTATCCATATTTTTGCAGCACAATAGTAATAATTTTTAATTTATTTTGAACACCGCCACTTACTTGCTGCCGACTACTTGAAAGATTGCATAAAATAATACTGAAGGAACGCCGCTCTGCTTGTTATTCGTATGGGAATAACCTTTAGTTACAAATACTGCTGTAGAATACACAACAGACTGCCACTAAACTACGATATCAGCTGTCATATCAGCGATTTGTTGTAGTTTCTACGGTAAATGGTTCTGGATTCAGCTGATTAATGCTGTGCAATGTACAGATGTGTGTCCTTCAATTTAACATCTAATAATGACAACAAACAGTAAAATACACAAATTGTGTTTGTAGTAATTTTGACAACGTACTTAACTGCAGGGAACCTTGGTTTTGTAATTAGCTGCAACTTGTCTTGCTATAACCACGTCAACCTTATAATAGGCCGTATCTACTGGTGTCTGTGAAAACTTTGGCTCACTGCTACCTTTACTCCCACCAACGCGCCTGCCCTAGAGTCTTCTACTCCAACCCGGTAGTAGAGGAAAAACTCGCCTTAGGTGGTGCGCTAGTGGAAGAGGACCACAACCAACTTGAATTACGCAACTGGAGGCAGTTAGCCAAAGATCGCGCTAACTGGGGAGGTTGAGGCCCAGTTCCACCTTGGACTGTTGTGCCACCTAAATAAGTAAATAAGTACAAAAGAAGACACCGAATAGAGAGACAGAGACAATGTACGATAGAGAGACAGCAGAGATGGAAACTCTCATCGAAAGGTCAATGGACCTTCAGACTTTAATCTTGAGGTTGGGCAGACGCTGGTCTGATGGAATTGGGAGATATACCGACACAGTTTAGTAATGTACCAAGACGCCACATCGAAATAGCCTTAATGCGTATCATATGTAAATCTTCACAGCAGGGTAAGTGGATAGTAAGATTTAGGTAGCTCTTTCTAACTTGAAGATCAGAGAACTGCTATGGAACTTGGTCACGTTGCATCATACGCAGTCTTGACATAGTGTTAGGTCTTGTGTTGTGGTGAGACTAAAGATTCTGGTTCACCTCGGGGTAGGTATAGACCCACAGACTCAAAATATAAGGTTTGAAATAAGTCCGTCAAACCACAGTTTTAGATATACGCAGTCGGACAGGTACGTGCACAAACTTGCGAGATCTACATTTTTGAGTTTTTCTGTTATCCAAATCTCAAGATGAAATTTTTTCACGAAATATTTGATCTTGTTTGTTCTTATAGATGGTTGGGTTTTTGAAAAGAGCCTTTTTACAAAAAATATTTTTTAATTTAATTTGTCGCCCATATTCTTAAAACTACTGACCTATGATGACATTCAGGGTTATCAAACAAATGGGCCTTATGTTAACTAGAAGGGTATTTTTTTTTGTATCTCTTCAAGTTTTCGAATAAAATGAGTCGTAATTTACGAGTACATATGGCACTTCGTGCGAAGTTATGTTACAATCATACTCGTACATCGCCATAAAATAGTTGAATATTGAATTGCTCTCCTCTCATTATGACATTAACGGAAATCAATAAAACGCATTTCGATTTCATTAACTTGAACGCAAAGTACTAGGTACTTGCTAATAGTATCCGTCTGTCCGTTACCTCATAAACATGAACTCAACACATCTAGTAGTCGACCTTCATAAATACCTAAAAGTCTTGTACTATTGTTTGCAATTCTTCGGTTTATCGAATTTAACTTTCAATCGCTCCACTCGTCGAGTCGAATATAGTCGAATCCGTTCCTGGATCTCTCGAATCTTATTCGAGCTTCTACGTTTCTATTGTGTAAAGTACGTTGTACAATTTCTACGTGTGGTTTGGGACGATTTACACTCTCCTATGAGCAAGGCGATTGAAGTGCAAGAAGATACAATGGTGGAAATGTCCATTGTAGCAGCATTCTTGATCATATATATCCTTGCAAGAAATTGCATAGTTCTAGGTCACACACTAGTGCCGATCATAAACGAAATGTTTGAGATATTTGAAGTCATCAAGAAAATAACTGACTCTACGATTTTCTATCCGTCAAATTTTGAAGGACACCTGATGCTCAAAATCGTCTTTAGCATCTGTCGCACTTATAAGGATTTATTTCTTGTTATGGTGGGTTTGGAGATATTCACTCCTTTTGCAATCATTTTGGCCGCGCTGACTAATTTCGGCTACCTGTACTCTCAGTTGGTGTTGGTCTGTTTCTATATGAAGATGAATCAGTCTCTTAAATTTTACTCACTTAATTCTAACAAGCATAAGACTGCGAAAAATGTACGAGCACTTCTTAGGATATCGTTTCGTATCCATAGAGTGAAGCGAAATCTACATAAATTTTTTTCAACTCTGTTTGTTGCGATTTATTTAGGGATATTTATAGACATGTATTCTTTGTATCGAAGTATCAGAATCCTGGTATATGAAACTCACTTCAAAGGGACGATGGCATTTATAGTGCATATACTTCTATATTCTCTTTGGGAGCTCCCAAGCACGTTGCGAGTATCGCATGACATCTATTTTTTTGGTCGGATATCGGATAAGCTGATTGATTTGGAGAGGATATTCGAACAGAGGGTTTTGCTGCTGTTTTGTAAAAATAAACTGAAGATGAGCAAATCACTCGAGTGGGAGGTAAGTTTCTGTCATCTTTGTAAGCTGAAAATTAATCATCTTCTATCGCAGATCAACCAGTTAATGTTTCGCAGTAAAATTTACGACCTAAGAGCCGAGCGAAATCAGCCAATTAAGTTTGATCAACAATTCTTCTTTAATTTCATTATAAATATTATGTTTATTTATGTAATTAGTTTTTTGCAGTTCTATGCAAGCAATGCAGATCCATTAAAATAATTTTCCTTTTTGTATATAAATTTACTTAGTTAATCAATTATTTCGAGAATAAATTAATTTCAAAAAACTATTATAGTATACAGTGTCCTACGGGAATGTATACCTTTTTTTTTTTTAATGAACTTTGTTTAAAAATAAAGCACATTAATTTTGTTTACATACTTGTTTTATTGACGTTCGGGAATTATGTATGGAATATAGTGTCGGGCAGATGTTTAATGATATGTTTCATAAAATGGTCGCACATGTCGGCGGATACACCACTTATTTCATCTCGAATATTTTTTTTGAGTTGCTGCAATGTTTGTGGTTTGGTTAACAGTAACAGTAACTGTTAAGAAATAATTGCCTTTTATTATTCTACTACATTCTTTACATCTTATCATCTAATCAATCAATTGTCAAATTTGTTGTCAAATTGCCTTTCCGGTTGTCAAACTTTTTGCTCTCTTTTCTTTTAATAAATTTTGGGTTGGTCAGATCGTGTCTGCTAAGCAATCTTTTTTATCTTGAGCATCGATCAGCTCATTATTCATTTTAGGCAAAATATTAACACAGGGAATCAAAAACGCTTGTTTTCTCTCAACATTTTTAGGTGACCCCGACGTGATTCCCATCTCAATTTACGAAACCATCAATCGTTAAAACGTGGCTCATACAGCACTACCGAAACCATGGCATTGGAAGATGAGTTATCATCGGAAAAGCCACCATTGCCTGAAAGGTCTTCATCATCTGCTTTTAAGGTGAATCCAAAGAAAGTCAGAGCATTGGAAGCTCTCAAAGTTCATCGCTCGATAACTATGGACCAAATCAATAGAGTAAGTAAATTTGCTATCAAGGCGAATGACGATCCAGCATCGATATCTCTGCCCGAACTTAAAGTACGCATGGAGGCCCTGGAGTCAGCCTTTCATGCGTTTAACGGGGTTCAGGTAAAAATTGAGGACATCGATTTTGAGGAAATCTCCAAGCCAGATCGTTCTAAGTACGAGGAAATGTATTATGGGACTTTCGCAATGCTGAAAGTTTCTAAAGAAGTTTAGAAGAAGTTCAGAAGGAAGGGCCTAAACCAACTGACGTATCGCATAATTCCAATTTTGAACGCCTTGATTCGATTAAATTACCCAAAATTGAATTACCTTCATTTTCAGGTGACGTGACTACGTGGATGGGTTGGTATAATCGTTTCGTATCCTTGGTGCACGACAATCCTACACTTTCAAAGCAATCGAAATTTCACTACCTTGTGTGAAAGCTGAGCGAAACTGCAGTTGCGCCAAACGAAGGACTCAAAATCGAGGACGCCAATTACGGTGTGGCATTAGCAAGACTAAAGGAGCGATTCGAGAATCGAAAGGTCATCGCACAGGAGCATTTGCAACATATTTTTAACCATCCAAAGGTTCAGAAGGCGTCGTCAGTGCAGCTGCGGAGTCTATTGGATAAGATAGGCAACCATTTAACCGGATTAAGAAATCTCAAACGGCCAGTCGATCATTGGGATGATCTGATTGTGTTTATAATCACATCAAAGTTGGATGCATCTACGCTCAGTAAGTGGAAAGATGAAGCACCCGTTGATCGGTTTCCCAGTCTCCTGGAATTAACAAATTTCCTAAAGAAGAGAGCTCAACATTTAGAAGGTAACATAACAAATCATTTATTTAATTCTGACATTTCAGCGACACCTGATACTAAGAAGGGTCATAAAAGTAGTCCTAAGTATGGTCTGAATACATTCATTTCCACCAAAAGCAAATGCAATTTTTGTGCTAGCCCAGGCCACTTTATTTATCGTTGCCATCAATTTCAAAATCTGTCCGTACCGGAACGTATTCAGCAGGTTAAAAATCTAAATTTGTGTTTTAATTGCATGAAAACTACCGAACACTCCAGCGCTAATTGCCAGTTGAGTTCTTGTCGTCACTGCGGAAATAAACACCACACATTATTGCACCTAGGTCAAAACGACCCTGCTCATTTACCACAAACCCCACGTAGTTCCGGTAGTCACTCAGTCAGGCATGCATTAAATCCCACTGCTGGCTCGTATCAGCCTCAAGCATCCACCGGCTACTCCATGCATGCCAGTTGTACCGAAAGCAACCTGCTGGGAACTGCAGTTGTACACGTTTTCAACAAACTTAAACAGCCAATACCTTGCCGTGTCTTATTAGACTCCGGCTCTCACATACATATGATCTCCGAGAGACTCATGCAGCGTATAGGATTACCTCGTCGAAACCTCAGTAAAATACAATACAAAACAACAATCACGATTGGATCTCGCCTAAACGGATTTACCTCCACCCTGGATGCATTCGTAATGCACCAAATCACTGGGCTTCTACCTGATAACAAGATCAGCATTCATAACTGGAATATTCCCAAAAACATTCGCTTGTCTGATCCACTCTTTAATATCCCACAGCGATCTTGGTGTTGTCCTATTCTACAACTTATAGTGGAGACAGACTGCTGGTATTGATACCATGGTCCGAATACCATGGTATAGTGAATACATTTCGTAGTATTCGATGACTTTGGCGTTAAGTAGTATACTTTGACGTTTGTGTTGTCTGTCATAATAAATAAAAATAGAAAATTCAAGACAGGATGAATAAAAATGATTCACTTTTGTGCCAAATGATGAATAAAAAGAAAATACAAATACTTGAAAGCGAAAGTGCATACCTAAGAATTGTCAAAGAAGCTACGAAGACTAGCCAATAGAGAGAAATTGGCGCTGCAATTAGTAAGATGGTGGTATACCAAGAAAAAATTGCGAATCTCAATACCAGGTATATTTCATGGTATACTAGCTTTATACGTAGTATTGCAGTGACAGACATGTGGTATAGAACGTAGTATTGCTATACCATGGTATCAATACCAGCAGTCTGTCTCCCACATTAGAGAAACCAAACAACATTGATAGTTTGTTGCATAAATTATTGTGATCCACAGTGTCAAAGGCGTTCGAAAAATCCAGTAGCACTTTATCATCATCCAACGATTCCCTTATATCATCCACAACTTTGATTATCGCCGTTATTCAACTGTGGTGTTTCCGAATGTGCGTATTAATTTGCCTTTGCAATACCCTCTCGAACACCTTAGACAAATAAGGTAAGATAGAGTCGGCCGATATTCCTTACTATTGGGCCTTTTTGGATTGGCGCTTTTTTTTGCATTTTTCCATTGTTCAGGGTAAATACCAGTAGTTATGATATGATTAAAGATATGCACCAGGGAAGGAAGAATGACTGGGAAAATTATTTTGATAAATTTGGGATTTACTCCGTCAAAACCGATGGCATTAAACTTGACGGATAACAAACAAGCAACAAAAACAAACGAATTCAAAAACTGACAAACTGATTTCATAAGAGACGGACGGATTTGAGGGAACGACATTAAGAACGGGAAAAGGAAGTGTGACAAAACTTTTATATTACTCGTTTAATTGACCATAATAGGGGTGTCTTTTTGGTATGCTGTGAATGCAAAATTTTACATTTTGATTTCCATTGTAGTTGCTATGTGGCTGATATGGCAACGATTATAAAAGATTTTGATATTTTAAATATTAACAGTGTTACAAGCCCTCCTATACAATTAAATTCACTTATTAATGGAACAAAAGTATTTCGGAATACACACATTTAATTTTTATAACTCAGTTATTTAATTCTAACATTTTATGAAGTGTATGTCAATAATGCCGTATATTAATAGTGAAATACAATTTATTTAAAAGTATAACGGTGTATAATTTCATATGAGCAGTTTTTTTTTAAATAATATCGAAATTCAGAACTTATACTGGTAGGTAAATTTAACAGTGGTAACTGTTATTACGACAGCAAAATGCTATGAAAATCATTACACAAAGTTTTGCCTTTTACGAATCGTTGAGGTTTATTTCACAGCTTGTGCCGTGATTTTAATAACATTCGTTATAAATTTGAAACCCAGTGCTGCTGAATTAAGAACTTTATAATTTCTATCACTTACAAATAGAATTGTAATTATAACAAGATGATTTTAAAGGTTACAACCTTTCCTCTGTAAAATATACAGCAGTAGTTGTTTTGGGGTCAATTGTGATAGCAAAATTTGTAGAAATCAAAGCGATTTTATACACATTTACAAAAATTTTTTCTGGGTACAGTCATAGATGACAGCCAAATCCTCATTGAGATGTGAAAGTATTTCATCTATTCTATTCAGGTATTGGTATAGACAAAATTGAACATCATCAACGTATAGATAGTCTCACAATGGGACATGTTTACATACCAAGGACAGGTCGTTAATAAAAATGCAGAACAAAACTGGTCCTAGGATTGAACCCTGGGGTACACTTTGAGTAAGGGGTTTTAGTGTGACAAGAAACTTTTCAATAGACTCTTTCACCAAAACCAAAAAAGTTTCTAAGTTTCCAGCAGAGAACCTTATCAAATTCTAGGCGTACATCATAAATAAATAAGCTACAAACATTGCAGCAAATCAAACAAAATATTAGAAATGAAATAAGTGGAATATTGGCCGACATGTGAGAAAATTTTATGAAACATGTCATTCACATAATTCCCAAACGTCAATAAAACATGTGTGTAAGCAAAATTAATGTGTTTTATTTGTATAATTATCATTAAAAAAAAGTGCTATACATTCAAGAAGAACACCCTGTATACTAGTTTTTAAGAATTAATTTCTTCTCGAAAGAATCGATTAACTAAGTAAATTTATAGACCAAACAAAAAAAAAAAAAAATATTTTAAGATAGTTCTGCTTTACTTGCATAGAACTGTAAGAAACTAATTACATAAATAAACATAATATTTGTAATGAAATTAAAAAAGAATTGTTGATCAAACTTAATTGGATGATTGCGCTCGGTTCTTAGGTCGAAGATTTTACTGCGACACATTAACTGATCGATCTGCGATAGAAGATGATTAGTTTTCAGGTTACAAAGATGGCGGAAACTTACCTCCCACTCGAGTGATTTACTCATCTTCAATTTATTTTTATAAAAAAGCAACAAGACCCTCTGTTCAAATATCCTCTCCAAATTAATCAGCTTATCCGATATCCGACCAAAAAAATAGATGTCATGCGATACTCGCAACGTGCTCGGGAACTCCCAAAGAGAATATTGAAGTGTATTCACTATAATTTCGAACATCCCTTCGAAGTGAGTTTCATATACCAGGTCCTTAAGTATTCCATACAAAGAATACATGTCTATAAATATCTCCAAATAAATCGCGATATCTTAAGAAATGCTCGTACAGTTTTCGTAGCCTCACGCTTTTTAGAATTAAAGGAGTAGAACTTAAGAGACTGATTCATCTTCATGTAGAAACAGACCAACACCAACCTAGAGTACACGTAGCCGAAATTGGTAAGCGCGACCAAAATCATTCCAAAAGGAGTGAGTAACAGCAAACCGCCCATAACCGGAAATATCTCATTAAAAGTGTGATAGACGCTAACAGCGATTTTGACAATGAGGAGTACTTGAAAATTCGACGGGAAGAAAATCGTAGAGTCAGTTATTTTCTGGATGGCTTCAAATATATTTAACATTTCGTTTATGATCGGCACTAGTGTGTGACCTAGAACTATCCAATTGTTTGCAAGGATACACATGATCAAGTATGTTGCTATAATTGCCATTCGCGCCATCGTATGTTCTTGCTCTTCAATAGCCTTGCTCGTAGAATTATGTAATCTGTTCCAAACCATGTATAGCAAATGTGCAATACACTTAACACAAGAGAAACATAGAAGATGGAATAAAATTCGAGAGATCCAATAACGGATTCGACTATATTCAACTCGTCGGGTGGAGCGATTGAAAGTTAAATTCGATAAACCAGAGAATTGAGAACAATAGTACAAGACTTTTAGGTATGTATGAAGGTCGTATACTTGATGTGTCGGATTCATGTTTATGTGGTAACGGACGGACGGATACTATTAGGAAGTACCTAGCACTTTGCTTTCAAGTTAATGAAATCGAAAAGTGTTAATGATTTCCGGTAGTTAATCATTAATGAGTAATGAGTTGAATCAATAATAATAATATAGTGTAACGTTTTGCTTTCGCTAGCATAAACTGATGATGATAGAGTCGCACGTACTTTCACCTCTATATATTTCTATAGGATGTTTAATTGCAATTCACTCAGATTTAAAATTTTAACAAAATCTTTAATTTTTTTAAATTGTTTTTAAAAGAAAATTTTCCAGATTTCAAGATTCAAAACTTCGTATGCCATAATCTTGTATGTATGTGCCAAACAATAAATTTTACCAAAATCGTTGGAGCCATTTGCGATAAAATCGATATATCTGAAAAGTTGCAACGTTGCATTTCCCTCCTCTAATGAGGGAAAGACAGCTGAAAAGCGGGTGCCACATATAATCTTTCTTTATTTTTCAATTCAGAATTGTACAAAAGAAAAATATTTTAACATTTTAAGTGTGTGCGTACATTACTTCAAGGCAAATGAAAAAGTCTTGTAAACACTAACTTTTTGCAAGAAATTAAAAACAAAAAACAAAATGGCCGAATGAATAAAATGTTTTTCGTTAAAATTTTAAAATACATATGTTTTTTACTTCAGTTATATAGAATAGTTTAGCTTAATAGGTAGCTTTCTTAACAGCCTCTCCTACAGTTGAATAAAAGTTCCCTTAAATATGGATTTTTGGTCAAAAACTTATATATGTTCAAGTAGATACAAATCAATAAGAATATGAAAAATCATCTTCACTTTGCAGAACACTTTTATGTTGTTCGCTAATTTTAAGCACTGAACAATTCTTGTTCGATTAAAAGAATGTCTTATTTATTTATTTATTTTGTATTACAATTTTCAATTTTTCATAATTTACAATACAAAGATATGATATAATAATATCTTACTACTGAAACATTATATGTTTAGAAAACAAAGTTATGTATATAGCAGTGGCGTGGGGTGAAATTTCAAGAGAGGGAAGCCGAAAAAAGTTTAAGTAAAATGTTTTATTCAAGACTTACCATTTTGGTGCTTATTCGAAGCACAGACTTAAGATATGCAATCCAAGCTATTTTTGTTATACTTTAAGTCATTGGAAATTACGTAGACAATGAGCTCATCGCCAAAAAAAAGTGGCGTCGAAAGAAGCCGCTTTGGGCAAAGTAATCTATATAAGTTATTGATAACTCGGAGCGTTGTTAAATATAAAAAAATTAGCAATTACAATTATGTACCTATTTGTACTCTAAAGCTATCCTACAATTCTTTTTTACGAATTCTGCTAAAACTCTTTCATAAAAATTTGTGTTATTTTTAATTTCTAAAGGAAGGTGCTTTTCGATAGATAAAAGTGCCAGGTCTGAGAGTCTTTCTTCTTTTTGGGAATTTCTTAAGTAAGTGTGGACTATTTTTAAAGTCGAAAAAGATCTTTCACACAATGTTAGAGTTTGAGAAAAAGTATTTCTAAGCATTTCCGTATTAAAATGATTATAAAGTTGAAAAACCTCAAGCTTTTTAAGTGAGGGGGTAGTGTATAAAACTTTGAGTTCCTTTTTTTGAAGTAGTAAAATTAAAATTTCCATGAAATAGGGCATTGAATGTAATCCGGCATTAAATTAGAAAAATATTCATATTTCGATTTGTTTGCGTGGAGGTTCTGAGCAGTCACTTACGCTCTCATAGATTAAGTCAAATGAATTTAAAAATTCAGAATGAATCCATGACTCAAAACCCTCGATCTCTTGCTTCGCAAGCTCTATGTCTTCTCTGCAATTGAATAAGACGTTCACCATACGCAAATGATATTGCCATCGAGTCTCTAATACCCCGGAATGCCAGCTCTTGTTTTCCTAGAAGAACTACAGTGTCTATGAAATGCTTCATTAAATCGCGATTGCGATCAACTTTTCTATTATGAGCCTCGTAAGAATTCCCTAAAGAAGTCTCTATGCGATATTCGCCAAATTCATGCAAATGCAATCCCCATCCTTTCCGGTATAATCAATTTTCATTGATGGTGTCGAGCGACCTAGTTCTATAACTTTTTTTTTTTTTACAAAAAAGAAAGCTTACTGAACTTTTAGAAGAAAATCAGTTAAACAACACTCAAAATTAACTAGAGACATCTTGTCTAAGAATAATAAGAATGTTCAATGGGGCACCTCTTGAGTAGATTTATAATTACTTACTTAGTATATAGCTAATAACTATTCACTTAGTTCACTCACTATTTTATAATAATTTTATAATTTAAAACACTAACTCAACTACCAATATGTAATTGCTAAATTTTTAAAATTTTCTAATAACTAGCAGTCACAAAAATCACAAAAATTTGCATCCAAATTTTCAATAAATCACACACAATTACACAATCGACTTGCAGCCGTCATTTCAAATTTGCAAAAAAAAAAATACCCAACAAGTAAGAAAACCTCAAACGCCGTTCGAACCACTACATCACCCAATTACTCGATTTTCGTCGGCTTATTTTGTTGCCTACAATAAAAAAAAAAAAACTCCCTCGAACTAAAACCTTTTTTTTTCATTTCATTTTAAGTGCATTTTTATTAACTCATTTATTAACTTACATGCTAGACAAAACGCTTAAAACTAGCTTAACTAACTTAACTATTCTTATTCTAACTTACTGGCCCTATGCGGGCGCTCTAAGCTAAACCTAACACTTAAAACTATGTCTTTCGACGTAACGAACATGAAAATTGTATATTTATTTCATTGTCTTAAATTTAAACTAAGAAAATTAGTCAAAAAACTTAGTGACTGAACATTTTTTCTATTCTTATAAATAAAACTTATAAACTACCTTAAAATAAATCTTAAAACTATCTTATTCTAAATTAGCCTATCTTATTCTACCTTACGTATTCTATACGTAAATTTTTTTTTTTTTTTTTTTTTAATTTTTTTTTTTTTTTTTTTTTATCGAGTGCTGTTTTTTCTAATTTTTTTTTTATGTTTTTTGTGTTTTTTGTGCTTTTTTTGTATTTTTTTCATCCAAGTGCTGTGGATTTTATTTTTTTTTTTTATTTTTTTTTTTTTTTTTTTTTTAAATTATTACCAACACCTACCTAAACCTAAAAAACTACCTAAACCTAAACTATGTAAGTCGGCCATGGGCAAGAACAGCCAACTTTCAAAATCAAACAGGCTACCCTGGATTAGGAGGAAACGACGAAGGAGTTTCCTCTCTTTCGGCCAGCCACCAGAAATGACCGTACTGACGTTGTACGTCATCAACATCCCGACCCGATACCGCCCTACTAAACCGGAGACGCTCCACACTGCCGTGTGCAACGTCTCTGTCGTAGTTGAGTCGCCTATCCACAGCTGTCCGAGCAACGTGGAAGATTAGCGGCACTGCCAATCTGTCCTGGATCAGACCTTTCTTATCAAAATAGAGGAACGCCTCTGGGGGAACAAAGCCGTTAAGGCGCACTCTCTCATGATACTCGGAATTGGGGTAATAAGCCCCGAAGATCAGGTTGTTCGTCGAGCTCATTGCTCTTGCAATGTGCCTTCGAATCAGCTTGATAACGAAATTATCCACTCTTATTAGATTAGCCCTGTTGTATAGGACCTCATTGGGATAGAATTTTATGTACTGGGACTCCGGTGTTCTGAATAAATGAAGGCAAGCCCGAAGGCAAGCCCTCTCAAACACCCGAATCTTTTCCAACAAGCTTGCTCCCACGTTGAACCACAAGGGACATCCATATACGAGCATGGGCCGGATGAGGGCCATGTAGCAGATTACCTTTACCCTTGCATCGAGTTGCTTGCTATAAAAAAGTCTCTTTGTAAGGGCAAAAGCACCTTTGGCTCTGGCCAGAGCAGCATCTATGTTTGTTAAAATATAGATATTGGTCTAACCAGAGCCCCAGGTATCTGACTACACTTCGACTCGCAAGTGGCTGTCCGTGCGGTCCCACGATTGAGAACTTTCGCCAATTCTTTCTGGTATCCCTAGAGGCCCCAGACAACGGCGTCCTAAAAAGAATGGTTTCCGATTTCTGGAAGTTGATCTTCAACTTCCAGTCATCGCAATATCGCTGAATCTTATCGAAGTCACGTTGCAAGAGAATTGCAATGACCTCGATTTTTGGTCCTGATCTGTACGCGATCAAGTCGTCTGCATACGCTATGGCATGGTGTAGTGATCCTATCAGATCGCTCGTGTAAATGTTGAAAAGGATCGGTGAATTAACCGCACCTTGTTGCAGACCATTTTTAATTAGAAATGTTCCAGTAGAAGTCACATTGCCATTTTTGACGATGAACTGCCTACTGGTGAGCATGTTATAAAGTATGTACAGCAGTGGTTTGCTTATGCCCAGCCTGCTTAGCTTGTAGAAGAGTCCCTCTAACCATACGGTATCGAAGGCCTTCTCCAAGTCAATCAGGCAGGCACCCGTGCATTGGTTCTTGCTTTTGTTCCATTGGATATCCGATACCAGTTTAGACGCGGCATGTATTGTATCATGCCCCGCCTTAAAACCGAATTGGTTATCCGGAATTATATTACTGTTCTCAGTCCACTTAAGCAGGGCTCTATTGATCACTTTCTCGAATACCTTGCTGATGTTCGGAAGGAGACTTATCGACCGGAGATTTGCCGGATTGGAAGTGTCCTTACCTCTTTTGGGGATGGGTTGTATCAGTGCTGTTTTCCAATGCGCTGGATAATGTGCATTATTCAGCGCATTGTTAAACAGAGTGGTGTAAATGTCCACCGCTTCTAGAGGGAGATGTCGAAGCACAATGTTCGACACTCCATCGATTCCCGCAGATTTCTTCCTCCTCAATGAGTCGAAGATCGCTTGGAGCTCCACCTTCGATATGTACGGGGGATGTACCCTTTCATCGGCGATGACATTATTTGCCATGTTATCGTCATTGAACTCGGTAAAACCTATGTTCTCGGATCGCCAGTGCTCTATATCATTTCGAAGGTAGAAGTTGTGCACAAGGACGCGATTTTCCAGGTCGTGGTTCGGGGAAATGGTATCATTCACCTTGTACACTTCCTGGAAAGTCGCTCCTATAGCCTCTACCTTCTCCTGCGGATCTTCGATCACAAAGAAGTTGTCATCCTCTACTGCGTTATCTGGATCTATACCTGCTGTTATAAGTATTCGTCCATTGTTCATCGTTCGGGGGATCTTAAGACACGGAAGGTCGTTTTGATTATTCCTCCGAAATATTTTATTTATTTGCGGGAACATACTCGGGTTGTTGGATTTTACAGCCCGAATTTTGTTGTTCCAATGCAAATTTGCCGAAAGTCTGTAATTTTCTCTAATTAACTTCTGGAGGTTTTTAATCAACGACTTCAGTGTCCTAACCTCCGAGTTCTGTCTGTCAGTAAACTGTCTGTACAAGGTTTTTAGTCTCGACAGCAGTCTACTTTTGTGTTGGTGTAGTGCGTCAATTGTTGCATTGCGGAATATGTCTGCGTTGTCAGTATGTTGATACCGAGGTATCGTATTATCCATAGTTCGTTTAATTGTCTCGTCCATTTGTTTTAGGTACCAGTCAATCTCCTCGTTTGACAGATTCCTATTGGACGGTGGGTAGAGCGAGTTCGAGGAGAGTGCTCTTGTTAAAGTTCTGGAGAAGCGAGTCCAACGCGTCCTACTATAATTGTAGGAGTACGTTTGGACAAACTCCTCCAACTCCGCAATTTCGTTGGGAATCGTTATTACGGCACTGAGTCCGCAATGGTCACTGTCATACACAAATGTGTGCAGGCAGTTTATAGTTTGTCGGTCCATGTCGGTCAGTTGTAACCGTACGTCGAACAGCATAAGATCCAGATAAGAGCCACTTCTAGGAAACGACGGACTATCTGTAGCTTTCAAATCGAGTTTATACTCGACACTATGCCGACCCCACCAATTGAATAGTAGGTTCCCTCTAGGATTTGGTGTGTTATTTCCCCAATCTCTATGTTTGGCATTGAGATCTCCGGCCATGATGAAATAATTCTCCTCCGACTCCAGCCTTAGGAATCGAAAAAGTGTCTCGAGCTCTGAAATAAATAAAGTAGATTGAGTAGCTTCAGGTGCATAGAGTGCGACCAAGTACATCCTCTTTCCACTACGGAGAGGGATGCACACGATACACGCTTCCAGCTCCTGGAACCTTCGCACTTCACCGCTGTACATAACTTTAAATTGCAGTTGTTTGCGTATGAAGATCGCAACACCTCCTCCTTGTGTGGAGTTGGGTCGGTCTCTTCTGACAATATTGTATTTATTGTGCCCCAATTTGTGCTTCTGGGATAGCTTTGTTTCGCTAACCATAAGCACATCAGGGGTTTGGTCTTCAAGCAACTTAAACAATACGGCTCTTCGCTCGATCCTAATCAGTGAATTCACATTCACCGCAAGGATCTTCAAGGATAGCTCCTCCATGTTCGTACCCATTACGACTGAAGGTGCGTTAAGCCCGGCAGAAGTGCGTAGATCTGGTCCACCCGCTTCGCCTGCTCCTGTACCTGACGTTGAAGCTGCTCCATCTGCCCTTGGATAGAGAGCAAGATGGTAAGCAAGTCAGTTTGAGCCTCCGGTGCTCTAGGCGCTGGGGCCTGAGAAGCAACCTTCGGTCTTTTCTGTTCCGCGTTTCCCCGACCTGCCGCCATTTGGGCGTAGGTCACTTGGGGAGTCACGGATGGTGTTTGAATTGGAGCAGGTGGACGTTTCACTACAACCTTCTCCTGACGAACCAGATTTATTTTCTTAATATACTGGAACTTAGGACAACCCCGATAGTTTGCGGTGTGTCCCGAGTTCCTACATAAAGCACACGAGAGCTGGCTCTTATCTGCCACTCCATCCTTACCCAGAGTGCATTCCTCTGCTTTGTGGTTCTTTCCACACTTAACACATCGAGGCTGCATTTCGCAGTTCGACGCGGCGTGCCCGAACCTTTGGCAGCGAACACATTGTAAAATGTTTTCGCTCCTTCTTAATTTTTCCCATGCGACAACCTGGTAGTCTAGGACTTTAATACTCCTTAGACCATCCAGCTTGCTATTGGGTGAAAGCTGAACCAGGAAGAACGGCAGTTTCCGCTTCTCCCTTTTTGCCTTAGCTGTGGTGAATGGCTTGACCCCTACGAATTCGAGCTCGTTGCACTCTTTCTCTTTAAGCAGCGCAAGGAGCGTCTCCGGATCAGTAGACGGGTCTATCCCCCTCAGCAGCATTGTTTGCCGCTTTTCCCCCTTCGGGGTGAAGGAGAAGAACTCCGTAGTCGTTTCCCTAAGTAATTTTTTAATTTTTGTATATTCTTCCACTGTATTACAGTGGATTGCATGTCTATTTTCGTTTAATCTTTTAATAGAAAAATTATTTCCTATGGCCGACTTACATAGTTCAATTGTGTCCTTCAACTCCACCTTGTAGGTATTGATTGGCGGCACCCTCGCCTTTGTAGTCGTCTTCTGTTGCGGTTGTTGCGGTTGTTGCTGTTGTTGCTGTTGTTTCTGCTGTTTCTGCTGCTGCTGCTGTTTCTGCTGCTGTTGCTGCTTTTTCTGCTGCTGTTGCTGCATTTTCTGCTGCTGCTGCGGTTGTTGCATCGTTTTCTGCTGCTGTTGTTGTTGCTGCTTATTTTGTTGCTGTTGTTCTTGCTGCTGCATTTGCGGCTGCTTTTGTTGTTGTTGCAGCTGGCCTTCTGGCTGCATCTGTTGTTGTTCCGAAGCGCGCTGGAGCTCTAGCTGCCGCTCCCTCTCTCTTCTTGCCATTTGTTTGGCCTTGATTGCAAGCACTCTTTGCTCAAGCTGTCTGATGCTACTGGTCAGACTTTGGACTTGCTCCTCTTCGTCATCTGATTCAGAGGATGCCAGAACCGCGAAGCAATTGTCGTCATCGCCAATGTAGCGGCCTTCCCCACCATCGGAGATGTACGGGAATTCGACAGAGTCATCTGACCTTTGTCGCTTCTTTTCTGCTGCTGTTGCTGTACTCGGCGCCCCTTCCCTCACTCCACCTGGCAGCTGTTCAGCTGAAGCTGATGTGGAGGG
This sequence comes from Pocota personata, assembly GCA_963082735.1. Taxonomy (NCBI): domain Eukaryota; kingdom Metazoa; phylum Arthropoda; class Insecta; order Diptera; family Syrphidae; genus Pocota; species Pocota personata. Next base: position 235,115,019 of record OY720430.1, on the reverse strand, counting down.
ACGCTTTACAAGGTTGGGAGAAGGTTTCAACTTCCTTCTCCTTTTCCCTTTGCTTTCAGTTGCCACTGTTGCTGGGTGGCCTGCCTGTACTGCATCGGCTGATGCAGTCACCCCACCAGCTGGTCCCGCTATTGGAAGCGCGGACCGCTCACTCTCCATTGCCTGATACTTGTTTATTATGTGTTTTGTATTTCACTTATATTGCATAAATGAAAAAAAAACACTGAATTCAATTTTTCGCCCGTCCGGAATTGAACCAGGGTCACTGGTTTGGTAGAACACCACCACTACCTCTAGGCTAACTCGCCACTTGAAAGTACACTGTTTAATAGTCTAGTTCAAATTACTACCAATTTCACTGAAAGCCGAAACACGTCTACACTCTGTCAAAGTCTGTGAACGACTGAACTTAAACCTTTCTCCTCCACCAATGTTCATCCACAAAAGCCGAAAAATCACGGGTTATTTTCTTCATAAGCGAATGTATGTTAGACAAAGAAATCGCAAATAAACTCTACTATGTGCCAGAAAGGAATAGAGTTGAAAATGAACGGCTTTTCAAAAAAATTCATTGCACGCTCTCTCGCTAGAGGAGTTCGTACTTGTCTCGCCTATGTGTGCGAGTTTGTGTATGAGTAGAAATGAATAAACAACCGAAGTGGTCGAAGCATTTCATCTTCGATCGTTTATAAAGTTATGAAAAATGGTTTGATGAACAAATAATTGAACGTGATGGTTGGCAAGTGGCAACATAAAAAATTTTGATATTTGAAAAGGGAAGCCACAAGGAATCGGCTTGTATGGACGACACGCCACTGGTATATAGCAATATATGCAATTTTAGAGGAAAATACGAACAAAACCTCTAATTTAAAAAAGAGAAGAAGGAAAATATATAACAAATTAGTAACAGTAAAAAACTAACAATATTTCAATATAATAGACTTATGGAAATTTGTTCTATGGTCCAAAAACTAAAAATAAGCAGGTAATTTTACAAAAATAGAACAAAGTGTAAATAAGTAGATATTTTCGTCCTGGAATGAGAGGAGGTGTAGCGCGACAAGAACGTGATGAAACCTTGATTACAGGTCAAGACAAATAACACTAATATAATACTATACTAAGGTACAACTACAATCAGGAAAGTGAATAGATAAATAAAAAATAAATAAATAAATAAAGAAATAATGAAATAACTAAATATATAATAAATAAATAAATAAATAAATAAATAATTAAATATATGAATAAATAGATAAATAAATAACTAAATATATAATAAATAAATAAATAAATAAATAAATAAATAAATAAATAAATAATTGATTAAATAAATAAATAAATAAATAAATAATTAAACAAATAAATAGATAAATAAATTATTTAATTGTTATAACAGACCTGATATCAAGGGGTTATCTGATGAGCTGCAAGATCAACAATAGCGCTCATACAATCTTGCTAGTCTTACGGGTATTTTTTTCAATACCCGTAAGGTTATGCAATTCGTCAGTTGAAAAGTACTAAGGTAGATTTAACATCATTTTAAGTACTTTATTTTGTTTTATTTGCAATTTACAAATATGTATGGCTCTTGGCACAATTTCCCCATACAGGTAGAACATAATAGCCTGAAAAATAACTTTAAATATAATAAGTTTGTTTTCATTGCTCAGTTTTGATTATCTGTTTATAAAGGGATACATTATTTTAATTGTGGTATTCACTTTTTTTATGATTTCCTGTGTATGTAAACTGTAATTTAGTGTTTTATCTAAGTATACCCCAAGGAATTTAGCGCTGCTCTTCCAATCCGTTTCTATATTATTTAAAGTAATTTTGTTGCTTGATAAGAAACAGGCTCTTCTTTTCCTAGTAAAAAAGACCGCCTGAGTCTTAGAAGCATTAATTTTAATCTTCCAGTTCTCAAAATATCTTTGAACGACATTTAGTCCCGATTGCAAATTGGTTTCAATAGTGAGACCAAGTGAATAGGATGAATAAATGCATGTATCATCTGCAAAAATTGCAGTGTCGCAGTTACTATGTCTTGGAAAGTGGAATGTATATATATTGAAGAGGATTGGACCAAGCAACGAACCTTGGGGAACACCCGCTTCAACAATGAAGTCATTCGAAAGAGAGTTACTTACAATAACTTTGAACGTTCTCCCCGATAAAAAGGATTGAATGATTCTGACTAGATGTATTGAAAAATTTAACCTGAAAAGTTTGTGCAGTAGGCCATTGTGCCATACTGTATCGAAAGCTTTTTCAACATCAAGAAGGACCATACCCGTGCTGTTACCTATGGCAAAATTTATTTTGATATGTTTCGTGATGCGATTAATTTGGTGGATCGTAGAATGATGTGGTCTGAAGCCAAACTGCTCTGGGGGCAAAATGTTATTTTCTCTAAGGTGAAGAGAAAGTTTATTTTTTATTATTTTTTCGAAGCACTTGCTTAAAGAACTTAATAAGCTAATTGGCCTATAGCTATTAGGCAAGCTAGCATTCTTTCCTGGCTTCAAGATAGGAACCACTTTGGCAGTTTTCCAAGCTTTTGGAAAGTATCCGATTACCAGACAGCAGTTAAAATGTTTTTGCATGAATTTTATGCCGATTTTGGGCAAATTTTTCATACAAATATTTTTGATGCCATCAAATCAAGGGGACTTCGAATTTTTGAGATCATGAATGACAGACACTACGTCATTACAAGTAATAGCCTCATTATCGATGTTAATAACATGAGAGTTGATCAAATCAATGGAGTGCTCCACTGCTTGCTCATCGCTACTCACAAGATTACTTGAAATGGAGTGGTTTGCATAAAACATATTCGCTAAAGCATTCGACTTTTCAGCGCTAGACAACATAAGTCTATTACCTACTCTAAAACCTGGAATAGAGCAATTTTTTCTTTTAATAACTTTTGCGATATTCCAGAATGGTTTGCAATTTTGGTTTGGTTTTATTTGAAGGTAGAACCAAACGAAATAAGACCGTTATAACTTCATAACGGTAATAAATTGGACAAATGTTTAGTAAGGCCTTTTCTTTGCCTTGATAAGTGGAACATTACTACATGAAAAGCATGACCTTTTATATGTCAAATATTGTTTAGATATTGAAATTAGGCAAAAATATTTGCAAAAACGTGGTACGCCATCCTACAACATATGCCCACGCAAACTCAAATATGAATCAAAAGCATTTGAGAAAACTGTTAATTTTGGGATTAGAATGAAAATTTGACCACACAGATTCCAAGTATAAAGTCTGAACTAAGTTCGTCCAGCCGTTAGGCTTGCAGTCGGTTACATACAGACAGAATTGAGAGACCAAGATTGATCAAAAACTCGAGATCAAAGATTTTCAGGAAATCAATACTTGCTCTTATAATTGCAATTAAAAATGTTCAATACTCCGTTTGTATCGATGGTAAAACTAAAACAAATGTCATGTTAGCCATTCACCAGGAAGGTCTTTCTACTGACCCACCTACTTTACTACGTATCTTCACTAACTATCATGATGTATTTCACCTCAAAAATTTTCTAAAGATTTATCCTCATTTGCCTCGTACCTCAGCTCTAAAATAATTGTTCACCTTCAAAAAAGCCGGACCAATTCAAATAAATATTACCGTCCCTTACCACTGCCCCGGCACAATCCTTTGCTCTCATACTCTTAACGCGGCCCGACTCAATATCTCCAACGGAGCCGAAGTGACCACAACAAATTTGTTCGTCCATAAACTGCCACTATCGTCAGCAGTTCAACCACCTTCCTCTTCGTCTCTACACAACAATCTTCCTCTTACATTTTACTACCAGAATGTAGGAGGCATGCGCTCGAAAATCTAAGATATTTTGCTCCAATCCTATGTTCTCCCTTTCGATATCTATGCTCTGACTGAAACCAATCTGATCCCCGACATAATGAGCCAGGAGTTATTACCCCCGATTTTTAATGGTTTTGGAGACGACGACCTTATCCGCCCCTTGGCTGACTCTCCCTCTCGAGGAGTGCTACTGGCCATCCATAACGACCTTAACACTTCTCTAATTGTCATTTCTTCCTCTTCTAAGGTCGACTTCGTTACAATAAAAATAACTTTTCCACACAGATCCCTGTACGTTATGTGTTGAATCTTACCAACTTGCTATCAACGCGAATTATCAAATAATTGACAATAAAACTTCATCCCCGCTTGGTATAATCGCAAGCTTCGCGCCTTACGTACCAAGAGAAACAAGTTATGGGCAGCTTTCCTTCGTACCAATTATGTTTTGGACTATTCCAACTCGGTTCGTACCTTCAATTCAATCATCTTTATAACGCTCTCTACCCGCTGCACTTAATTAACACGCAAGCAAATCTTATAAACGACCCTAAGTAATTTTTTCAATTGGTCAACTATAGAAAAAAATCTAACGGTTACCCTCCGTCGCTTTTATTTTGAAAACATATCATCAACCATTGTCAACTCTTTTGCCACCTATTTTAAACAATCTTTCGCCGACAACTCTTTTGAACCAGACCCATCTTACTTCAACCACGTTCTTAACTTCTCCGTTGGCCCCTTTTTGTGCCTGTTTTTTGATCCTACTGCCATTTTTCTTAAAACTGCTCCTCCATTCTCTCTCTCCCCCCTCTCATCCCTTCCGTTTGTCTCTATCACTAGGAGAATTCCCTCAGATTTGGAAGACTTATTTCATAACCCCCATACACAAAAAGGGATCAAAGAACGAAGTAACAAACTATCGCCCCATTGCTAAACATTCTCATCTGCCCAAAGTTTTCGAAAGTTTATACGAAGCCAACACGGCTTTCTGAAAGGTAGAGCAACTACCATTAACTTTGTCGAATTCGCGTCCTTCGCCCTGTCTGCGAAGAGAATGGCAAAGAAGTCGACGTTATTGCAACTGATTTTAGTAAGGCTTTTGATAAGATATCTCATAACTTACTCGTAACCCACTTCAAATTGTCTTCTGTCGGTTTCGAACCTATATTGATAAAATGGATAACTTCTTACCTGGAAAACCGTTCTTACAGAGTTCGTTTCAGATCCGTCCTATCGACTCCTTTCTTGGCCACCTCTGGTGTTCCGCAAGGCAGTCATATAGATCCACTTCTCTTCATTCTAACCATAAACGATGTTGAGAGGATTAATAAACACTCTTCCCTCCCTCTGTACGCTGATGATACCAAATTTTTCAAATCCATCTCTTCACAACATCACTACTGTCTCCTTCAACAAGACCTTGAACAAAATCGCTTAGAGCTCAATATCGCCAAATCCACATCCATTACCTTATTACGTAAGCACCACGTGTCCTTCGCCCGCCTTTACCTTCTCCATGGTCAACCTATATCCATCGTTCAAACTCTCCACGATCTTGGTATATTGTACGATAGGGAACTAAATTTCCGTTCACATATTGATGAGATAATTCGTAAAGCTTTGGCTTTGTCAAACGATGGCCCAAAGAATTCTCCGACCCTTATGTGACCAGATCCCCCTTTGTTCGCCCCCTTCTTGAGTGCGCCAGTCAAGCGGAGTCACAGTTTCAGCAAGTTCATGTGACCAGAATCGAGAATATTCAATGTCGATTTCTTCGATTTGCCCTTCGAGGTCTTCCTTCGAAAGATCCATTTATCTTGATTCCCTATAAAGACCGCCTCAACCTCACCAACCTGAGTGCTCTAGAGAAACGCAGAGATGTTGCAGACATTCTTTTCATTCATCGACTTCTTTCAGGCTCTGTCGATTGTGCATCTCTTTATAACTCAATCTTCTTCAACACTAACCCACGAAATTTACGATACCCTCGCCTTTTCCATCTACCGTCCCCCCGCACTTCATATGAATCTAATGAACCAATTTCCCATATGCTGCGAAAAGTTAACTCAAACCTCACCCATTTTGATTTTATCCTCAGCACTCCCTGCCTCAAAGCCGAACTCCGTCACCATTCTCCTTAGCTTTAAGACTTAGTTTTAAGTTTTAGCCTTAAGTTAGTTATAGCTTGTAATATGCCAAATAAATGGACATACGTGGCATGCTTGGCGATGTTGGGCACAAATAAGCCTATTCTTTGGATTCACCATTCTGTATTTTGAAATTTTTACTCCGGATTTTGATTTTGCTCCATTAACGTCCCGTCATATATCTGAAATAGGATTCAAGATTTGTTCAGATTTTTTTTTTAAAAAAAAAAAGTATTTTTGTAGCTTTTTTTCCATGAATTTTGTTGATCACGATAACTTGGACAGAAAATGCACCGATTTCTACGATTCTTCTTGTGTGGTATTTGCCTTAGTGAGGACTGGAGTTATGTTATTTTTGATGTCAATCGGATAAGCGGTTTTGGAAATACCGTTAATTTTTTATACATTCTCTGCATATTTTTTCGTTCACAATAACATACGAGTGTGCGCTAGATTTTCTTCTTTAGTTCACGATAGCTTTTTCAAAAATGAACCAATTGTGATAATAATTAATCTTAAGCAAAACTTCTGTCACAATGTACAAATAAGAGTATAAATGAGTCTTTCTGCAGAATACAAAACATAAGGTTTAGTTTAGGTTGTAGAAGTACTCGTAGCTTCACAAAGATCGTGTGGTATATGTAGAGAACCTGAAAAGATACTCGTAAGGTAAATAGTGAAAGATATGAGTAAAACTGGTTCTCTTTAAATGCTTTTGGACTCCCTGAACCAATTCGAATCCAAAATGAATTTTAGAATGGTTTCTGTGGTTTTCTGTGTGTTGACAATTCGCCCAAATCGTTGAAGAAGTATTTTCGGCGGGCCGTCATGCATCTATACGAGTACGTCTATATATTATCGTGGAGGTGGTAATGAATACAGTTTTCGAGAGGACTCGGTGATAGCTAGGATTTCCGTTTGAATCGCATTGCTTTGGCTTGGGAATTTCATTGACCGTGCCATGGCAGATTTGGTCCTTCGTCCTCCGAATATACCATGTCCCTTGCTTCTTCTAAATTAGGGGGGTGGCAGTGCTCCTCAGTGGAGTGTTCGATGAGAAATCACGAAGAAGTCCGGTGACTCATTGCAACTTAAGTTCTTGCACCAACGATAAGATGCCTGCCGCACGAGAACATCTAAAGGCTTAATTATGCCTTCAAATTTGGACATATTACTCACCTCTATAAGAATACCATTAGGCATAATGGGATGGAACATATGGTTCTCCACACCATTTTTCCAATTGCAAATGCAAATCCACAAATTATTCATGACTTACCTTCACTGCCTAAAAAAAGTGACAGGGTGGTGCGCTATTTGAGATCTGGAGGAGTAATTAGACTGCACTTTTTGGCCGATGGATATGGAGTTACTGTTACTGTTATTGATACTGGAGAACGATACCGCTGGATGTATTGCATTCCCTCAACATTTGGTTTCAACAGGACGGTGATAGATCAAAGATAGCAACGCAACTGTTTCCAGACCGAATTATCTCCAACAATGGTGATGTCGAGTGGCTCCAAAGCCGCCAAATTTAATAAACAAACAAATTTAACTGACTTTTGTAATGGGGATATCTAAAGGGCAGGGTGTGTGTTAATTGCAGCAACTCAAACAAAATATTCGAGATGAAATAAGTGGAATATCGGCCGACATGTGTGAACACTTTATGAAACATTTCATTAAACATCTGCCCAACACTATATTCCATACATAATTCCCGAACGTCAATAAAACAAGTATGCAAACAAAATTAATGTGCTTTATTTTTTAACAAAGTTCATTAAAAAAAAAGTGGTATACATTCCCGTTGAACACCCTGTATACTAGTTTTTAGAAATTAATTTATTCTCGAAAGAACTGATTAACTAAGTAAATTTATAGACCAAAAACAAATTATTTTAGTGGATTTGCTTGACTTATATAGAACTGTAAGAAACTAGTTACATAAACAAACATAATATTTGTAACGAAATTAAAGAAGAATTGTTGATCAAACTTAATTGGCTGATTGCGCTTGGCTCTTAGGTCATAGATTTTACTGCGAAACATTAACTGGTCGATCTGCGATAGAAAATGATTAGTTTTCAGGTAACAAAGATGACGGAAACTTACATCCCCTTCGAGTGATTTACTCATCTTCAGTTTATTTCTACTAAAAAACAAAAGGACTCTCTGTTCGAATATCCTCTCCAAATCAAGCAACTTATCCGATATTCGACCAAAAAAATATATGTCATGCGATACTCGCAATGGACTCGGCAGTTGCCAAAAGAAAAATATAGCTGTTTTCATTATAAATGATATACGCCCTCCTTAGAAGTGAGGTTCATATACCAGGTCCTTGAGAGTGTCATATAAACAATACATATCAAGAAATATCCCCAAATAAATTGCGACAAACAGAGTTGAAAAAAATTTATGTAGATTTCGCTTCACTCTATGGATACGAAACGATATCTTAAGAAATGTTCGTACATTTTTCGCAACCTCACGCTTGTTGGAATTAAAGGAGTAGAATTTAAGAGACTGATTCATCTTCATGTAGAAACAGATCAACACCAACTGAGAGTACAGGTAGCCGAAATTCATCAGCGCGACCAAAACAATTGCAAAAGGAGTAAGTAGCAGCAGACCGTCCAAAACCAGACACATGTCACCAAATCCGCGACAGACGCTAACAATGATTTTTACAATAAGGACTCCTTTAAAATTCGACGAAAAGAAAATCGTAGAGTCAGTCATTCTCTGGATGACTTCAAATATCCCAAACATTTCGTTTATGATCGGCACTAGTGTGTGACCTAGAACTATGCAATTTTTTGCACGGATATATATGATCAAGAATTGTGCTATAATGGACATTTAGATCATTGCATTTTCTTGCACTTCAATAGCCTTGCTCGTAGGAGAGTGTAAATCGTCCCAAACCACACGTAGAAATTGTACAACTTTACGCAATAGAAACGTAGAAGCTCGAATAAGATTCGAGAGATCCAGTAACGGATTCGACTATATTCGACTCGTCGAGTGGAGCGATTGAAAGTTAAATTCGAGAAACCGAAGAATTGAAAACAATAGTACAAGACTTTTAGGTATTTATGAAGGTCGACTACTAGATGTGTTGAGTTCATGTTTATGTGGTAACGGACAGACGGATACTATTAAGAAGTACTTTGCGTTCAAGTTAATGAAATCTAAATGCGTTTTATGGATTTCCGTTAATGTTGTAATGAGAGGAAAGCAATTCAATATTCAACTATTTTATGGCGATGTATGATTGTTCATAACTTCGCACAAAGTGCCGTATCTAAAGTACGACTCGTTTTATTCGAAAACTTAAGGAGATACAAAAACCAATACATTTCTAGTTAACATAAGGCCCATTTGTTTGATAACCCTGAATGTCATTATAGGTCAGTAGTTTTAAGAATATGGGCCAAAAATTAAATTGAAAAATATCTTTTGTAAAAAGGCTCTTTTCAAAAACCCAACCACTTATAGGAACAAACAAAAACAATTATTTGTACTTGCTCCTATAACGTGCAAATATTGTTTTCGTTCAAAAATTCCTTCTTGAGGTTTTGATCAGTCTTGATAATAGAAAAATTCAAAAGTGTAGATCTCGCAATTTTGTGCACACAACTGTCCGACAGCGTGTACTTCAAGCCTTATATTTGGAGTCTGTGGGTCTATAACTACCCCGGGGCGAATCCGAATCTTCATTCAATACCCGTAATTAACGGTACTTTATTTATTAAAGATGCAGCAGTTCAATTGCCAGCATTTCGTGTCTCACCAGAAAACAAGACCTAACACTTTGTCAAGATTGCATAAAGTAAAGATTAGCCGATTAAATAAAAACACACGATTCTATCTTTTTCACTACGAGTGTTCTTTTTATTAATTTCTTTCGCTACTTAAAAAAAAAAAAATACGTTCGTCGCAACTACGACGATGGTGTCGTACGTGCAGGTTACACATTCCAGATTGTTTGAGAACTATGTTATGCGGGAAGACTAGTTGCTGATCTTAGCAAATACTCCTGCAGTGAAATTAGAATACACATGTTTTAATTCGCGAAGCTACATGTAAATGCTGCATACAGTACTGTTCTGGAAGACATCTCTATTTCTTAATCGCTGCTATCGACAGTGATGCCAAAACACAAAAAAAAAAGTTTGAGGTGTTTAGCATCACCAACTTTTGAAGCTTATTGCAAAACTATGAAAATATTTTTTTGAACTTAGTACTTTAGCTACAAATGAATGACTAATATACAATAAATGGTTTAACAACAAGTTTGTGCATGTCTCACGAACCACATTGTTTTTCTTTGGGCATTAGCTGTAAAGTAGCTGTAAAATGACAGTATCCGATACGATGCACGTCAAAAAATATCTGCCAGCAGCACTTTTTTTTCTTTTCTGCACATGTGTTTTGGGCATAAGACTGTGCGGAGTATTATATGTCACTCGTCCCTCCTTAAGCTGGACACATTTTCGAGGATCATGCACTTCATTCTTGATTATTATTCGAGTTTCTTTTCTAAGTTCTAAAATTGTAAGCACAATTAAGGCGATTATGATAAGTGTATGATAATTAATCCATGTTTAATATTATTCTCGTATCTTACTTCTTCTAACAATTTACGAGTCTGGATTTGTTTTAGGGTTATGTCTTCTAATTTCCACTTTTTCTGGTTTGTTATAATAAGGTATAACCAGGGTTTGAGTTATTTCAGTTTGTTCATTAATGTACAAAGTATTTAGGTATTCTGAGTAAAAATATTAAAATTATGCTTATTTTCGTCTACAATTCACAAGTGATCTTGTATTTCTAGTCGTTCGTCATCGTCCATTACGCCGAATAAAAATTTTAAGCGTTTACCTGCTATATTTATCAGACCTCTTTCTTCTCGCGAATGTTTTATAATTGTGTCTAGTTTGGAATGTGAATTGTTAATTGCGTTGGTCAGTAGTCTTTGTAATGTCAGGTCACCAAATGATTTAAAGTTGTCAGATATAGCCTCTTCTATTTGGGTTATTACTTTGATATAACTTTCTAAGTCTACTATGAGAAAAATTTTGCCATAGCTTTTTATGAGACGTATGGATTATTGCTTCAAAAATATGTATCCTGGTGTTGATCTCCTCCAGCCTAAAATCAGCCGTGTTTAGCCTCACAGATGTAAGAAAGATGATTATGGAGGTATGCTTCATGTTGATCCTAAAAAAGAAATTACAGCTAATTTATACTGATTTTATGAATGATTATCTTGATACTTTTTTCCCCTTCTAACCTGATTTTTGTAATACCTGTTCTTAGGTTTGTAGTTTTCTATTATATGGTACTCTTGAACATCATAGTTATAAATTTGTTTATACCTGGGATCTGATTTTCCTCTTCTGTTGTTAGTTACAAATTTATTTTTAAAAGGGTCTGCTTTAACTCTGTTTCTATTTTTGTAACTTATTTGTTGTACGAGTATTTTATATTGATGTAAGTTGTGAGAAAACTTTTCAATATCATTTTGCGGAATAATATTGTTTATGAAGTCAATTGGTCTTATGTCAGTAGTCGAATGTATAGAATTGTTGTAATGTATTATCGCCTTATTAACTTTCTCTCTTAAATCGTCTGTATTATCTTTATCTGCATTAAATAATCGAATGTGCTCATCTCTACCCTTAGAGTGCGTTTCCTGTTTTTAAATATAGAGTCGTTGCATGAAACTTAATTTTTAATTGTTATCCTTGAAAAATTCTCTGATTATGCCTGTGTCTAATTCATCTGAGACTATCGAGTCTGGTTTGCCTAAGTATTGTATCCTTAGCTTTATTGCCTGTAGGATTCAAACCCATGTCCTATCCTTGAAAGGTTGTGCAATTGCAAATTTTGTCAATTTATATATGCTCGTTAAGTACATTATATTACGTTCTGTATGCGTTATATTGAATTCGTGTTTAAAAGGGTGTCTGTCAAATTTACCAGTATTGCAAATGTCGCAATTCTTTATAAATTTCTGTATTTTTTTCTAAAAGTTGAGGTAATAGTATTTATCTTTAAACTCTGAAAAAACTTCATTTATTCCTCTATGGTTTTTCGATAAGTAGTAGTAATATTAATTTATTCTTTAAAAAATTAAAATTATGACAAATTATGACAATACAAGTAGTTTTTGAAGTTACATAATGGAATATAATATATGAATTAAAAAAAGAATCTGCCGTCTATAGTTCAGAAGGAACTAGAGGCGAAAGCAGGGAGCCATGTAAAAATTAATAACAAAAATAACAAAAATAAATAAAAAGATAGAAAGAAAGATAGTGGGGTCGCAAAATATATTGAGATATTTACTATTAAGTTGACAACAAAAAAATATAGAAAAAGATAAGTATGTGCGTAAAAGGAATGAAAACACAGCAAGGAACTAATATTAATATAAAATACAAATAATAACACAAAGCAGATTAGAAATGTCATCGTAGCTTTTATTCAAGAGCCATAATTTTATCACCTTTAGAAATACGGATTTAATTCTAATGATTCTAATGTTATATGGTAAGTTATTATAGAGTCTGGGAGCCAAAACCGTAAAAAAGTTGAAGAAAATTTGCAGATTATGATGTGGCACAGTAACTAGATTCAAATTGTTTGTTCTTAGGTTATAGTGATCGGAGCTTCTATTCAGTTCATAGCCTGATCTAGAAAAAAATATCTTTAAGACCTTATAACAATATAAATGTTTTAAGGGAAGAATTTTAAGGCCTCTGAAGAGTAACAGACTAGAAAAAGGACGATTTTTATTACAAATAAGACGAATAATGTGTTTTTGAGATATTAGAAGTGGGTTCATTTTGTTGAAAACTAAACCATATTCGAGCCTAGAATGGACTAACCCATAATAGATGCACTTAAGAAGATCTCGGGAACAGAATGATTTTAAAAAGTATAACTGTCTTGTGGCAGCTATAAGATACTTTTTAAGCGCACTCGTATGCTCGGACCAACTCATCCTCCAGTCAAGTGTAACATCTAGATACTTGTACGATTTAACATTTTCTATAACGAAGCAATTCTCAGAACATGTAAGGGATTCAAAATATGTTTGTGCGGTTGTTCCTGATTTACAAATATTTTTACTATGTAAAAATTTTCTGCATTTTACACAGTGGAAATAAAACGTACCAAAATCCAACTCCCTTCCACATAGATTAAAAAACATCAACTTCGTTCTATCACTAATCACCAGATTATGCTGTTGGCACCAATGACCCAGAACTTCCAGGTCATGATTTATGTCAGCAATTAAGTTTAAAGGAGAGTTACATTGAAAAGCACATGCCATGTCATCAGCAAACGCATTAATCTTACTATGAAAGTTCTGAGAAAATAATGAGTTAATAAAGATTAAGAAAAGTATCGGTCCTAGCACAGAGCCTTGAGGAACTCCTATGGAGATGTTTCTAAAAGAACTCATTTGCCCATTAATTTTTACCCTCTGTTTCCTGTTTGATAAATACGACCTGAACCAATTATGTATATTACCCCTAAAACCACAATTGTATAATTTTACTAAAAGAATATTATGATCGACAGTATCAAAAGCTTTCGTAATATCAATGAAAAGAGACGCAGTCAGATTTCTGCAGTTAAAACTATCATAAATATTTGTGCAGAAATTTAACAGGACTCCTTCAGTTGAAAAACCTGACCGAAAACCAAATTGGTACTTGCTAATGAAATTATTTTTATCTAAGAATTTGATCATTCTATTCTTTATAGCTTTCTCAAAAATCTTCGTAAACACTGGAAGTAAAGAAATAGGCCTATAATTATTGATAGCAGATTTTTCACCTTTCTTATATAAAGGTATAACTTCGGCTTGCTTAAGACCGTCTGGAAAAATGCCACAGGAAATACTTTTGTTAAAAATATAACAAAGAATATCGCAAATGTTTAGAGCTATTTTTTTAATGAAATTGTTTGAAAAACAGTTAGTTGTTGAAGAGTTCGAGTTTTTTATTGAGTTAATAATTCTAAACAGTTCAAAGGACGTTATCGGTTCGGCAAAGAAACTATGAGCGACTGATTTACCTACACCTGTGCAGTTGCAGTTAGAGAATTCAGAACAGCTATCCGATACTATCTTAGTGCCAATCGAAGCAAAATACTCGTTAAATTTTTCAGCCAAATCTTTGGGGTCATTAATGGTGTAAAGTGTTCCTTTTCTATTACATTTAATAACTTATTTCTGTCGATAATATCGACTAAGAATGTTGAATTTCTTAGTACTCTTATGTTTCTATTTCTTGAAATGTATTTTATAAAATTTTCTTGAAACCTTAAAAATAATTCCTGATTTGGGCAGTATACGGTTATCAATCCTTTTTCCGGTAAAAATCCTTTCATTAGCTCCAACAAATCGCTTTCATGACCTACCTTAATAAAATTGCTAATTTTTTTAAAAATTATTTTAAAAGAAGTTGATTTCTTACTCACTTCTTCCAAAATAACTTGGTTTTTGAAAAGGTTTAAAGGTTTTTCTGTGAGGTACATCAGTATCAGAACTGTTAGTTTCTGCACTGTGAACAGTATCTGACACATCAAACACTTCATTTAAATTTATCAACATTTCGTCGTTTGGATGGTCATCTTTAGGATTAATTCTGCTTATTCCGTCAGCGATGGCATTTCCTTTTCCTTTAATATATTCTAATTCGACTTCGAGAATACGTAATATGAAATTGCTTTATTATTTTGCATGAGAACGACGCCTAGAGCTAAGTTGGATGCATCAGTATAGGGTAATTTTTTAATCAATTCGTTTAATTTGTGAAATGCTTCTATATAGTCTTTATCTTTTAAATCGATTTTGGAATTTTTCTTAAAGCTATTTTCGAGTAATCTCTTATAAACCGTCTGCAGTACCCTGTGATACCCAGAAACGATTTAATCTCCTTTTTTTGAGTTTTCGGAAGCCCTATTTTCTCAACTGCTTCTACCTTCCTTGCGTTAGTCCTAATACCTTCTGGGGTAATAATATGCCCTAGGAACTCGGGTTAAATTTTTACGAAATGACATTTCTCCAGTCGTACTTTTAAATTTCATTCATTCAGGCGTTTAAGTATTAAATTTAGTGATTCTATATGTTCTTCAATGCTAGTTGAATAAACCAGAATATCGTCCAGATAGACAAGACATATTTCTCCAATATATTCTTTCAATATATTGTTAATAAGCCTTTGAAACGTAGCGAGTGCATTGTGAAGGCCAAAGGACATACGAATAAATTCGTAATGACCATTAGCGGTGGAAAACGCAGTTTTGCATTTCGATTTGGTAAAAGCCCTTAGCGAGATCCAATGTACTAAAGTACTGGTATCTTCCTTCTTCTTTTGCTTACGGCGAAGTTATGATCCAGAATAGAAATATCACAACCCTCCCACTTTAGTGCATCCCTACTGGTCCGCCTGTGGGGTTTGCCGGTTTGACCTCAGGAAGTACCGGCAGGCTTCCCGGTTTCGGATCACTTCGTCACTGAGGGGCAATCAAATACTGGTGTTTTTGTATTTGTGTGATCCAGTTGTTTTTTTGGTCTGCCTTTTTTGCGCGATTGTGTAGGAACGTTGATTGATGACGCCTTTTTGACGGGGTTCGAAGGATCTCTCCTTTGAACATGACATTAAATTGTCATATCACCGAAAGCGGCTGCACATTTACTCGTATCATCACTTAATACGAAGAGAGGTTTGAAATAGCGCATACAAGAATGATAATGTTATCTAAATAAGGTTAATTTGAATATTCAACTGTTTCGGATAAAATTTTAAAAGTTTTAATTCTTGCGATTCATCTTTCGACATGAACTGTTGCTGATGCTATCAAACGATCGTTTTCAACATTTTCCTTTTTCCTGTCAAGTTGCATAAACTGAGGTCGAATCATTTGAACTCCTAAGTGTTGCAGCTCATTAGTAATCATAAAAGCCTTATCTACCATCACAGCATCTCTTGGTTTAAATTTTTTGCTAGGTCTGTAAGGTTGAATATCGCTTTGTCAGATGTTTTCCCAGCTGCAGCTAAACTAATAAAATTGATAAGTCCTAATGGAGACACTCTAATTAAGAGTTTTACAGTGTCTATTCCCTTGTAGTGAGAATAAGTACATGTTCTGCATGTAATACATGCAAACTTTACAGTTTTATTTCTGTACAATGCAGTACTGTAACCGTATTCAGAAATTTAGCAAAACACGCTGGTAAATTCGTTTGATTTTCTTCTTTTGTTTGCCAAAGTAAACAACATTCCAGCGCCTTTGCAAAAAGCTGTATTGTATCCGCGAAATAATTCCTTGCAGTTTTTTTTTTTTTTTTTCGAAATTTTAAATAAATTTGCTATCATAGCATTGGATTTGTATAGGGTGACCAGATAAGAACGATAGGAAAAGAAATTTAAATAAAACAACAACAAAGCAAGGTATCAAATTGATTCTAACTTTGTTTTGAAGCTACATTCATGCCATTATGTACGGAATTTAAACAGCCCCCATAACTTCGGTGGCAGTGCTTCAAGCGGTCGGTTCAATTTTTGATGACTCGGTCCAATATGTGAGGTGTTATTCCGGCAATAGCTTCTCGAATGTTGACCTCGAGCTTAGACTAAGCGTAGACTTGACGAAGCCCCAGAGAAAATAATCGAGGGGTGCCAAGTCGCATGATCGCGGCGGCCAATTGATGAACGCTCGCCGTGAAATGACCCAGTCGCCAAATTTCTGTTTCACCACTTCGAGTCTTGTTGGAACCACAGCTCGTATATATCGATGTTGTCGAGCTCTGGCCACAAAAAGTCGGTTAACATCGCTCTATACCGAGGACCGTTGACGATAACCGTGTCTTCTTCCTCATTTCGAAAGAAATAAGGTCCGATCATGCCGCCGTGCCATAAACCGCACCAAACAGTCAATCTTTGTGGATGCTTGATGCTTGGTCGAACACTTGTGGATTGTGGTCACTCCAATAATGGCAATTTTGCTTGTTGACATAGCCGCTGAGCCAAAAATGGGCCTCGTCCGAGAAGATGATTTTTTGGCCAAAATTCGAATCTCCGGCCAACATTTCCAGCGCCCAATTAGCAAACCCACGGCGTTGTCTATGGTCATCCGGCTTCAATTCTTGCGTCAGCATAATCAGCACAATTTTATACGGATGTAGGCCCAAATCCAACCGCAAAATAAGCCTGTTTGTCTCTCTGGCGATGCCCAATTCAGCTGATCGGCGCCGAATCGACATTTCTGGGTCTTCTTGGATACTGGCCTCTAGGACGGCTATGTCCTTCACTTCGCACCGATCTCTCTCTGGTTGGTGGCTTAAGGTCCCAAAGAGTGTACTAACGCTCAAACTTTTCCACGGTGCGACTAATTGCCTGCGCACTGAAGCCATGATGACGACCGACCTCACGACGAAATTCACGTTGCGTATTTAGAACTGAGCCGGAATTTCGATAACATTATTTAATAATTTTCACACGTTCGGGAAGCGTTAAAAGATGCACGATGAAATGGCAAACTTTACTGAATATTTTGACAGCTGCTGAAGCATAACAATTGGAAAACCTATCATTGCTATCTGGTCACCCTTTACATCGTTAAGAAATGCATTTGTTCATCTGTTCCGAGGGACGAATAAACTCGCACAATTCAACAAATGTATCCAAAACTGGTGTTGTTGGAATTCCTGCTTAGCCGTGTCAAAACTGAAAGACAATGTATGAACATTTTGCTCACTCACTTGAGTGCTTTTATTTTGCTGGCTTGTACTGGCTTGAACCCCAATTGAGACAAAAGATTGTGCATTTTGTAGTTCAGTAGATGCTAAGGTTTCACCTGAACTTTCACTTATAGCCGGCTGCATGACCAATTTATTTATACTTAGCAGCTGTTCAAATAAATTGGTCATGCAGCTTTAAGTACAGTTTTACTTTAAAACACATAAAAATACTATTCTATATAATATAAATAAATAATCAACCTTTAATACCTTGCCTTAATGTTTGCAATACATTGCTTAGTGATGACTTTGGCAGGTTTAGCGTGTGAAATGGTGATTCAATGAGATAGCTTTTTCTTTTACTCTGTCCCCATGCAATAGGAATTAATACTCAAAATATTTTGGAAATCCTTTTCGCATTTTTAAAGCATATCTCCACTTTATAAGCTCCTTGGGGTTATTCATAATTTTTTTGGGAATCCTGTGCACAGAAACATTACCACTTCTATGCGAATTACAGTGTGGAACTCCGTTTGGGATTCTTCATATTATTGGTGCACATAATACTGCTACAAATTAATTTCAATTAATATCAATCAGAATATTTGTTTTAATGTACGACGTATGTTTGTGTAAAAGCACACCAATTTCTTTCAATCAAATGGTAGTAGTAGTCTAATTCACTAAAATTTAAACATGTTAGTTTTACTAACATCACAACATTTATTACCTTTATTTATCTTCTTAATTAACTTTTTATATTCTTCTTCAAATAAACAAGTACGATTTGACGGCTGCTTGTGAACCGAATGAATGTGTTGAGTTACCACGTTTATCCGCTAGGTTTTTCGTTCCATCTGTCACTGTTACTGTTACGGAAGAACGATACGGCCACATGTTTGAAAATTTGTTGACACCTAAATTGGATGCATTGAATTTGCTCAACATGTGGTTTCAACAGGACGGTGATAGATCGAATATAGCCAATGTCGAGTGGCCCAAAAGCCGCCAAATTTAACTGACTAAAGAGTAGGGTGTGTGTTAATAAACCACAAATATTGCAGCAACTCAAATAAAATACTCAAATTGAAATAAGTGGAAATAAGCCGATATGTGTGAACACTTTATGGAACATGTCATTAAACAACTGCCCAACACTATATTACTCGTACATAATTCCCGAACGTCAATAAAACATGTGTGTGAACAAAATTAATGTGCTTTATTTTTTAACAAAGTTCATTAAAAAAAATAAAAGTGGGACACCCTGTATGTATGCTAGTTTTTAAAAAATAATTTCTTCTGGAAAGAAATGATTAACTAAATAAATTCATAGACAAAAAGAAAAATTATTTCAATGGATCTACTTTGCTTATATAGAACTGTAAGAAACTAATTACATAAATAAACATAATATTTGTAACGAAATTAAAGGAGAATTGTTGATCAAACTTAATTGGCTGATTGCGCTCGGCTCTTAGGTCGTAGATTTTACTGCGATACATTAACTGATCGATCTGCGATAGAAGATGATTAATTTTCAGGTTACGAAGATGACGGAAACTTACCTCCCACTCGAGTGATTTACTCATCTTCAGTTTATTTCTACTAAAAAGCAACAGGACTCTCTGTTCGAATATCCTCTCCAAATCAATAAGCTTATCCGATAACCGACCAAAAAAATAGATGTCATGCGATACTCGCAACGTGCTCGGAAGCTCCCAAAGAGAATATTGAATTGTATTCGCTATAATTTGCATCCCCCCCTCGAAGTTAGTTCGATATACCAGGTTCTTGAGTGTTACATACAAAGTATACATGTCTACAAATATCCCCAAATAAATCGCGACAAACAGTGTTGAAAAATACTTATGTAGATTTTGCTTCACTCTATGGATACGAAACGATATCTTAAGAAATGCTCGTACATTTTTCGTAGCCTCACGCTTGTTAGAATTGAAGGAGTAAAATTTAAGAGACTGATTCATCTGCATGTAGAAACAGATCAACACCAACTGAGAGTACAGGTAGCCGAAATTCATCAGCGCGACCAAAATCATTGCAAAAGGAGTGAGTATCTTCAAACCCTCCACAATAAGAACTACATCTATAAAAGCGCGACAGATGCTAAAAACGATTTTGAGCAACAGGTGTCCTTCATAATTTGACGGATAGAAAATCGTAGAGTGAGTTATCTTTTTGATGGCTTCAAATATCTCAAACATTTCATTTATGATCGGCACTAGTGTGTGACCCAGAACTATGCAATTTTTTGCAAGGATATGTATGATCAAGAATGCTGCTACAGTGCACATTTGCATCATCGTGTTTTCTTGCACTTGAACAGCCTCGCTCGTAGAATCGTGTAAATGTTGCAAAACAACATATACATATGGTACAGCGCACAACACACAAGAGAAACGTAGAAGCTGGAATAAGATTTGAGAGATCCAGTAACGGATTCGACTATATTCGACTCGTCGGGTGGAGCGATTGAAATTTAAATTCGATAAACCGGAGAATTGAAAACAATAGTACAAGACCTTTAGGTATGTATGAAGGCCGACTACTAGATGTGTTGAGTTCATGTTTATGTGGTAACGGACAGACGGATACTATTAGAAAGTACCTAGTACTTTGCGTTCAAGTTAATGAAATCGAAATGCGTTTTATTGATTTCCGTTAATGTCATAATGGAAGGAAAGCAATTCAATATTCAACTATTTTATGGCGATCTATTATTGTATCATAACTTCATACGAAGTGCCATTTGTAAAGACGACTCGTTTTATTCGAAAACTTGAAGAGATACAAACAAATTTGTTTGATAACCCTGAATGTCATTATACGAGTAGGTCAGTAGTTTTAAAAATATGGGCGACAAATTAAATTAAAAAATATCTTTTGTAAAAAGGCTCTTTTCAAAAACCCAACCATCTATAAGAACAAACAAGATCAATTATTTGTACTTGCTCCTATAACGTGCAAATATTGTTTTCGTGAAAAAATTGGATCCTGAGGTTTTGATCAGTCTTGATAATAGAAAAACTCAAAAATGTAGATCTCGCAATTTTGTGCACACAACTGTCCGCCTGCGTGTACCTAAAACTGCGGGTGAACGGACTTTTTTCAAACCTTATGTTTGGAGTCGGTGGGTCTATACCTACCCCGAGGTGAACCAGTATCTTTAGTCTAGCCAGCACTTCGTGCCTCACCAGAACACAAGACCTAACACTATGTCAAGATTGCATATGATGCAACGTAGTCAAATTCCTTTACAGTTCTCTGATCTTCAAGTTACAAAGAGCTACATATAGGTACATATATATGTCTTATCCTCCACGATTTTACCCTGCTGTAAAGTGTAAAGAATAGAGTCTCCTTAGTGTTTCTTGGCAAGGCCTTATTACTCAATTGACTTCGTAGTCCAAAGAAACAGCGATTGCTAAGTGTAACTCGTTGTCAGAGTACTACCTCAAAGTTACAGCTGTCTATTTTGATGTTCATCGATGTTGGGTGTACCTTTTTGTTGACAGCATATGCTTGGTTTTGCCCTCGTTAACTGCTAAACCCATTTTAGCCGCTTCTGTTTCTATACTCGCAAACGCACCGGTGACAGCTCTCTCTCTTCTACTAATTCTGCTAATGTGGTCGGCGTGTGCAAGTAATTGTTCAGACTTTTGAAAAATCGTAACTCTTGTGTTGGCTTGTTAGTTTCGTATAAGTATGATGTTAATGAGGTCACATGACAGCGCATCGCCCGGTCTAAATATTTTTTTCACACCAAAGGTCTCGGTAAGGCCGACCTTGATGGAGCAGCGAGTTTTATCCATCGTCATCCTACACAGGCGGACGAGTTTGGCAATGATGCCAAAACTAGACATGGCTCTGTATAGCTCGTCTCTATAGATACCTCATAGGCGTCTTTGAAATCGAAGAAAAGATGGTGAGTATCGATCTGAATTTCGTGGGTTTTCCAGGATCTGTCTAAGTGTACAAATTTGGTGGACGGTGGACTTTCCTGGCCTAAAACCGCACTGGTAGGGGCCAAGCTGGTTGTTGACGAAAAGTTTCAAGCGTTCACACTGGCAGATAAAATCTTGTACTCGATTTGGAGAAGACTGATTCCCATGTAGTTGGCGCAGTTGAGGGAATCTAATTTCTTGTGGATGGAGCAAACGACGCTGAGGTTCCATTCACCAGGCATACTTTCCTCCTATCAATTCTTGGAAATGAGTTGGTGTATGCTCTCCAAATAGTCAGCTCTTGCTGCCTTAAAGAGCCCGGCAGGTAGGCCGCCCGGTCCAGCCTTGTTAGACTTAAGTTTAGATATTGCTAACACCGACTGCAACTCTACTACAACCTTTTCTTGTTCGTTTCTACAAGTCTCTATTCGGGTTTTGTTGTCTTGGCACTATCTTTTTACCTTTTGGTAAATCTTTCGAACATTGTTCCTGGAGTAACACCTCTCTATTTACTCAATAGGGCGCTTCTCATGCGCTTTCTTTTTCCTCCAGAGAAGTCGATGTTCTTCTCTCCTCTTTTACTTGTACTCGTAGAGCTCACGAGCCACTCTTGTCATTCTGTTTGCTACATGTACTTGCCGACACCCTTCATCAAACTAGGGTTTTCATGGGAAATGTCTGATTTGGTTGACGGTTTGACGTTTGACGCCACATTCCTTTACTAATATTGATGTGAGGAAACCGTGTGGTAGCTATAGTAACGCTACGTCTCGCAGCAATGTCAATTAGTCCATTTTCAGACGTGGTGTTAGTCTATGCTTTCCGACTGAACTACCAAAGATGGACACCTTTCCGATTTTGGCGTTAAAATCAATTAGGACGATTTTAACGTAATGCTTAGGACACTGCTCATATGTTTTGCCGAGGAGCTCGTAGAAACACTCTTTAGGTAGCATCGTCTTTTTCCTCTGTGGAGGCGTGAGCGCATGTCTCAATACTTATTGCCTAAGTCTGCCGATTATAACAAATCCGCACCCAAATAGATGCTGCTTCTGTTCTCTGTAGCAGTCACCGTAGTATATATCACAGTTTTTCATCTTACTTTTGCCCGACCCATCACACCACACCTCCAAGATGGTGGTAATATCTGCTTTATAGCAGGCTAGGGCCTCCGCTAATTGTTCGTCCGCACGCGGCCTGTTCAGGGTCCTAACATTCCACGTGCAGATATGATCGCCGTTGTTTTTTTTTTTTTCGTTTTGCAGTATCGTCAACAGGGAATCGTTTCTTATGCAAGGCTTTTGGTTGCTTCGCAACAACATGTTTTGTCGTGGTGAGGTAGTTAACCCCCCGCACAACCCCCAACCTGGAGAGCCAGGTCCGTTCTGGGATCCTTTGGACGAAAGAAGCCGGATGTTCCGGAGTCAGTTATCCGCTTCGGGGATATGAGAGCTGTCATTGTCCCATTAAGAGCTCTTCCGGCACCATTTCTACTTCAACACCCTAACTATAGGTAGTGTTGAAAATCCTTTATGACCTCAGCTCCAAACACGTCGAAATAGCTCTTATAAGGTATTTGCCATGCTGACTATTGACGCCACCGTTGATTCAATTACGTGGATTCGTCCGTCGTACGTCCTCCTCCTGAGGGCTTCATGTTTGACTACTGAGTCAGTTATTTCCGACAGAGCATTATAGTGTTGGTATTTTCACAACACTCGCGCTTGTAAGTTTAGCGAGTCAAGTTCGGATGGACGAGACCCGGTGATTACGACGAGGTAAAATAAGCACAATTGATGTTACAGCACTGGATAACGCCAGGTTGTGTCAATCAGTGCCTACCCAATTCCTACAACACCCGTTTGCATACGGTATTTGTACTGAGTTAATGAAAAAGTTAACATGCGTTGATTTGGTCTCGTTAAGAACAATTCGCCAAATGTATGTCCATTCTAAAATTTTATCCAAAGCTCGTCTGCTTTCGTACATTTCCTCCGTTTCCGGAGAATAATTTTTCCCAATTGAAAGAAGCTTTTCATGAGAGGTGTGACTCTGAAAAATCTTGTTTTTTCTGGGACTCGAAACTTAAGTCACTCGCACAATGATCAAGCACTTCAATCACTACACTTCGAATCCAACATCGTATAGCTGTCTGAACTTTTACAAAAAGACTGTAAGATTTTTATTTATTTTGGCAAAAAAAAACAATGCTTTGCTACATTTCTAGAAAAATGTGTTTTTTTTTTTACTTTAAAACTGAAGGTATTAAATATTTCACAGGGTGTTCTGCGGAAATGTATGGTTCTTTGACTGGCCGCCATTTTGGTACATACAGGTCAGTTAGGACAGTTTTAATTTGTCATTCGTGAAGTGCAGACGTGTTAAATTTATCATGGATTAATATTCGATGAATCCACGAATTTTAGTGGTTAAAACGTTTTATCAAAATTAAGGTACCCATATGAAAATTAGGGCAAATTTGGGATCGAAAAAATCTGCTAACTCATGCTGGGCAGGCATTGATAGAGGATCTTGGTGGTACGATCATGATACCTTACAACTTTAAAATAAAAAGTGTGTCGTTGGTCAAACTTCGCCAGGCAACAAAAAACTGGAAAATAACAAGGTCCTTGGAATTGCCAAAGAAAAGCCCTAATAAAACTACTTTATCTTATAAATGCTTCGCTAAGACGACAGAAAATCGTACAGACCGATATCGCTCCTGCCAATGACATCAAAGGTATGAGCTTCTTCCAGGACTGTTGTACAAGATTTTGGAATGTTATATTACGTACAGACTTTTCTGTGTTATACACGGAACCGAATAGTCAGAATTTTGGGGAAATCGCTGCCGGAATTCCGTAAGGAAGTGTTCTTCGTCCGGTTCTGTTCTTACTCTACACTCGAAAAATACGAATACCTCAAGAAGAAGGTATCAGTGTAGCTACGTTCGCAGACGATACGGCTATACTGGCAACGGAAATTTCAGTCGAGACACAAATCAACGTATTTACTTACAGAAAAATAAACAATATTCCCCGTATGCAAGCGAGGCAAAATATCGAGGAATGGCACTAGATGCAAAACTTAAATGGCAACCGCACGTTAAAGAGAAGCGCTTCGCGCTCGAAAATGATTATACTCCTAATACTGGACGTGACAACTCTTGTGCGCCGGCTACAACATTTCGATTTAACGCAATAAGGAGTAACCGCATGTAGTGGTGGTATCAGCAGGTGCTTTTACTGGAAAGCTACCCGCACAACACGAATATTTTTTGAAAATTGAACTACTTGATAATGATTCATAAAATGTTCACACATGATAATTACAAATAAAAAAATAGCATACCCTCCCGTAGAACACCCTGTATGTATACTAGTTTTTAAAAATTTATTTATTTCCAAAACACTTGATTAACTAAATAAATTTATAGACAAAAACAATTTATTTTAATTCATTTACTTTGCTTGCATAGAACTGTAAGAAATTAATTACATAAATAATCATAGTATTTGTAACGAAATTAAAGAAGAATTGCTGATTAAACTTAAATGGCTGATTGTTCTCGGCTGTTAGGTCGTAGATTTTACTGCGAAACATTAACTGGTCGATCTGCGATAGAAGATGATTAACTTTCGGCTTACAAAGATGACAGAAACTTACCTCCCACTCGAGTGATTTACTCATCTTCAGTTTATTTTTACAAAAAAGCAGCAAAACCCTCTTTTCGAATATCCTCTCCAAATCAATCAGTTTATCCGATATCCGACCAAAAAAATAGATGTTATGCGGTACTCGCAACTGACACAGGAGATTCCAAAGCGAAAGTACAATTTGGTACACTATAGCTGCTACACTCCCTTCGAAGTGAGTTTCATACACCATTTTCTTGAGAGTTCCATACAAAAACATCATGTCAAGAAATAATCCCAAATAAATTGCAACAAACAGAGTTGATAAATATTTATTTAGATTTCGCTTCACTCTATGGATACGAAACGATATCTTAAGAAATGTTCGTACATTTTTCGCAGCCTCACGCTTGTTAGAATTAAAGGAGTAAAATTTAAGAGACTGATTCATCTTCATGTAGAAACAGATCAACACCAACTGAGAGTACAGGTAGCCGAAATTCGTAAGCGCGACCAAAATCATTCCAAAAGGAGTGAGTAAAAGCAAACCGCCCATAACCGGAATTATCTCATTAAAAGTGTGATAGACGCTAACAGCGATTTTGACAATTAGGAGTCCTTGAAAATTCGACGGAAAGAAAATCGTAGAGTCAGTTATTTTCTGGATGGCTTCAAATATCTTTAACATTTCGTTTATAATCGGCACTAGTGTGTGACCTAGAACTATGCAATTTTTTGCAAGGATACACATGATCAAGTATGTTGCTATAATTGCCATTCGCGCCATCGTATTTTCTTGCTCTTGAATAGCCTTGCTCGTAGAATTATGTAATCCGTTCCAAACCATATATAGAAAATGTGCAACAAACTTTACACAATAGAAGCATAGAAGATGGAATAAAATTCGAGAGATCCAGTAACGGATTCGACTATATTCGACTCGTCGGGTGGAGCGATTGAAAGTTAAATTCGATAAACCAGAGAATTGAGAACAATAGTACAAGACTTTTAGGTATGTATGAAGGTCGTATACTTGATGTGTTGGATTCATGTTTATGTGGTAACGGACGGACGGATACTATTAGGAAGTACCTAGCACTTTGCTTTCAAGTTAATGAAATCGAAAAGTGTTAATGATTTCCGGTAGTTAATCATTAATGAGTAATGAGTTGAATCAATAATAATAATATAGTGTAACGTTTTGCTTTCGCTAGCATAAACTGATGATGATAGAGTCGCACGTACTTTCACCTCTATATATTTCTATAGGATGTTTAATTGCAATTCACTCAGATTTAAAATTTTAACAAAATCTTTAATTTTTTTAAATTGTTTTTAAAAGAAAATTTTCCAGATTTCAAGATTCAAAACTTCGTATGCCATAATCTTGTATGTATGTGCCAAACAATAAATTTTACCAAAATCGTTGGAGCCATTTGCGATAAAATCGATATATCTGAAAAGTTGCAACGTTGCATTTCCCTCCTCTAATGAGGGAAAGACAGCTGAAAAGCGGGTGCCACATATAATCTTTCTTTATTTTTCAATTCAGAATTGTACAAAAGAAAAATATTTTAACATTTTAAGTGTGTGCGTACATTACTTCAAGGCAAATGAAAAAGTCTTGTAAACACTAACTTTTTGCAAGAAATTAAAAACAAAAAACAAAATGGCCGAATGAATAAAATGTTTTTCGTTAAAATTTTAAAATACATATGTTTTTTACTTCAGTTATATAGAATAGTTTAGCTTAATAGGTAGCTTTCTTAACAGCCTCTCCTACAGTTGAATAAAAGTTCCCTTAAATATGGATTTTTGGTCAAAAACTTATATATGTTCAAGTAGATACAAATCAATAAGAATATGAAAAATCATCTTCACTTTGCAGAACACTTTTATGTTGTTCGCTAATTTTAAGCACTGAACAATTCTTGTTCGATTAAAAGAATGTCTTATTTATTTATTTATTTTGTATTACAATTTTCAATTTTTCATAATTTACAATACAAAGATATGATATAATAATATCTTACTACTGAAACATTATATGTTTAGAAAACAAAGTTATGTATATAGCAGTGGCGTGGGGTGAAATTTCAAGAGAGGGAAGCCGAAAAAAGTTTAAGTAAAATGTTTTATTCAAGACTTACCATTTTGGTGCTTATTCGAAGCACAGACTTAAGATATGCAATCCAAGCTATTTTTGTTATACTTTTAATCATTAATGAATAATGAGTAGAATCAATAATAATATAGTGTAACGTTTTGCTTTCGCTAGCATAAACTGATGCTAGAGTCGCACGTACTTTCACCTCTATATATTTCTATATGTTTAATTTCAATTATAGCTTTTAATTAATTGTTTAAATGCCGTTATATGAAACTCCATAATGGTAATGTCATCGAGTCGAATTTAAAGAAAAAAAGAAGAATACCTTTTTTATTTTGCATTGGCAACTCCAAATTATTTCGATTGTCATTCGTGATAATAATTTCGTCTCTTTCCAATGAAAGAGACAGCAAATTGTTAAATGAAGGAAACTCCGCGCATGTGGTCTAAATTTCATCATATTCGTTAAGGTTAAGAGATCCACCGATGCCACAGAATTTGTCTAGTTTGATTAAAAGTTTAAAATAGCTTTGACTTGCTTATGTTTCT
This sequence comes from Pocota personata, assembly GCA_963082735.1. Taxonomy (NCBI): domain Eukaryota; kingdom Metazoa; phylum Arthropoda; class Insecta; order Diptera; family Syrphidae; genus Pocota; species Pocota personata. The sequence continues at coordinate 235,086,987 of OY720430.1, read as the reverse complement.
CAAGAACAGATTGGGTTTGTTCAGTTTTCAGATACGAATTGTAAGTTAAATTAAAACATTAAAAATATTGTAGTTAACATATATATTTCAGGAAATAAAATCGAATTTGTATTTTGGAATTTTTTGTTCGACATTTATCATTGGTTTAAACTCCAATTTGTCTCTGGGACAACAGGTAAGAAATTAGACAAATGTTTAGTAAGGCTTTTTCTTTGTCTTGACGAGTGGAACATTACTACATGGAAAGAAAATATTTTGACAATTTTGAAAAGCTTGGCATTGCATGAACTTGATGAGTGCAGAGCACAAGATAGATGGGATTCCCTACAGCGATTTTGGTTGGAGATAGCCAAATCACTGCTTGGAACATCGAAAGGCCGCTGCCAACACGCCAAAGAAACATGGCGGTGGACAGATGAAGCTAAAGTCGTGATACGGGAAAAGAAAATGGCTTTCAAGTCTTGGTCAAAGTGCTATTCTACTAATAGGGATGAAATGATATACAAATTTTGCTAAGGGCTCGCGAAGAAGAAGTGCCCCCAGTTTCAAGCAAAAAGTATGCAAGGCCTCTATCGGGAATTGGAGGAAATATCGTCTTCGGCGTCTGATAGGAACCAGGCTATCCAGGAGTTTCGACAAAACAACTTGTATAAGGGAACAACTATCTTCAAAATAGCAGCCCAGAGAAGTAGAAATTCTCAGGAGATTCGTTCCCTAAAGTTCATTAACAATGCTCAAGGACAGCTTCTTGTGGAAGATTACAAAATTCTCCACAGAGGGCGACAGTATTGTGAAAGACTTCTGAAAGAACAGTTTACCCGGGTATACTTTCCAAATCCGACATTATTGTCGAAGAAGTTAGTAATGCAGTCAAATACTCCAAAAAAAGAAAAGCGTATGGGGCAGACGAGATACCCTCTGAGTTCTGAAAAAAAGATGGGAGACATCGGGTCCAGATGGCTCATGATTCTTATCTCCAAACTTGTGAGCTGTGATCCAATGAAGTGGCGGGAAAGTTATCTTCTTCCTTTGCACAAATGAAAGGGCGATACGCGAAACTGCGATAATTACCGTTCTATCAAGCTGATCTCACACACCATGAAGATTGTTGAGCGGGTATTAGACGGCCGACTGCGGAAAATAATACGGCTATCTGATGACCAATGCGGGTTTGTCTCGGGTAAGTCAACAGCAGATGCAATCTCAAAGTATAAGGATAATAATGGAAAAACATCGTGATTCCTTAAAGGACTTGCATATGGTGTTGGTTGATTTTGAAAAAGCCTTTGATAGACAACCAACAGATCACTTATGGGTGGCGCTAAGACATCGAGAAGTTCCAGAAACCTACATGCGTATGATCATGGACATGTATGAGGGAGCAAGGACAAGAGTAAAATGTTCCGCAGGAGTTCCCAATCAAAGTCGGTGTACACCAGCGAAACGTCCTCAGTCCTTTGCTATTTATTGCAGTCCTTGATTATTTGCTTGAAGGAAAAGTGACGGACCCTAAAGTGCATCAGTTATTCTTTGCACTTGATGTATGGGTGGATGTTTTGGAGGGAAATGGGTACGGCATTTTGAATTCACCATTCTGTATTTTGAAATTTTGACTACATTTTTTCGAAGAGGTGGTAATGAACACAGTTTCTAGAGGCCTCGAGTAGCTAAAGAAGGGGTGATCGATTTGCACTGATCCCCTGATGAGGCCATAGTTACTCTATGGTACTCTATTGATACGCCTGGGCTGCAAATCTTCCAATGGGCACTGTGACACACAACACTCTGAAGTAGCTTGTGGCAGTGCTCCTCAGTGGAGTGTTTGACGGGACATCCCTAAGAAGTCCGGCGAGTTATTGCAACTTAAGCCCTTCCACCAACGATAAGATGCCTGCCGAGCGAGAGCACCTAAAACTTTCATTATACCTTTAAATTGATTTTTTTTGTACAGAATTTCCTTTTCTTAAGTTCCGTCATCGATAATGGATGTCCAAGCTCGATGGTTTGAAGTCAATTTTTTTTCTTCATCTGGTTTTGATGTGTGTTGCTATTCGGAACACAAGAGATTCGTTGATTTGAACATGATGCGATGTGATCCAAGTTCAAATGTTATCATACCTCTGGTAAAATGAAATCCGGGATATACGTAGCCGTATAGCTTAACGAATGGCTAAGTGATACACCTCTTAAGTGTGTAATTGATTTATCAACCGGAGCAAGTTGTTAATAACCCAACTTCACCATATTAACACACTAACACTGGCCCATGTCCCTTGCACATGCCATTGTTGATTAATTCGTGTGGCACGAAAACATATCGCAACAAAAATCTCATTCCACATCGAATGCCAATAGAAATTAACAACTTCTCTTGGCCGACAATAAATTAATCAACCGGCACAGAGAGCTCAGGAAAAAAAAATACCACCGCCGAACGGCTCCGATTTCGGCCTTGCTGCATGTGTGTTGTTAGCTGTGTTGTTACCTCTGCATAGGATTACATTTCCCTCATTACATGTTGTTGGTTGGTTGCCTGGAACCAGATACAGAATCACTGCAGATATTTCCCCAAAACTGGTTATACTATGCGTCCCAGTGGTATGCTTTGGACAACGTTATTTATTACCATGTTTATTAGGATGTACTGCACCAGGGATGACAAGTCAAATACAACGGAGCACCAGAACAAAAAAAAAAAAAAAAAAAATGTATGGAAGTAAAATATAAATATCGTAAATGGTGTCCAACTCTTTGGACCAATTGACACGATATTGTGATTTATTTAATTTGCTGCACGTCATGTGATATGTGGACGTTATGTTTGAGTTGACAGTTTATGGTGAGATCAAAGAGCTTTTATCTCGTAATATCGAGTCGCATCGTTTGGTCGGAATGGTGAAGAAGGTAGAAATGTGTGTGTGATGCTGCTCGAGTCAATTAAAATTTAATTGAGTGGTATAAAGATATTACGACCATTAAATGTGGTAATGAAGTTGACGGTTCTGCTAGGTATTACGAGTATTTTTTGGAACTAATTTGACTTTTATCTTCATTAAATATTTATAGATGTTTTACATCATTCTGAAACAATTTTCGGGGTGCTGAGGAGTGTAGGCGTTTTTGTTAACGACAACTACCGAGTGCATTTAAAGTGAGCTTAGTGACAGGGAAGTAAAGGCAAATTATTTAGTGATTTTACAAGAATTTGTTTACATCTTCTTACGCAGAGCAGCCACTTTCGCTGACATTATGAAGTGATTTCACTCAGTCACCTCCAAAATCAGTACATACACACCTGTGTGCAATATAATAGCAGTACAGATACCGAAAAACAAAAAAAAAAAACTGGACTAATAACGCTAATCTGTTGCTTACATCAAAATTTACCATCTGATCATGTTATTATTATTATTACTATTCTTTATTCATCTACCGGCCTTAACTCTAACAGACTTTGGATTAAATGATATAATAATTCAAGATACATTAATCTTTAGCGGTATATTAATATTCAATAGAGACAATTTAAATTTCGATCTATCATCACATAAATCTATTTCAGTCCAAACAGAATTAAAAAGTTTTATACATTTAGTCATTGGTTCATTAAGACCATAATTGTAAAAATGTTTAGGATTCAATATAAAATTTCTTGTTAAAAAAATTCTTTCTAGAGCATATAATTTAAAATTTTGAAGTACATCGGGACATGTTATACGATAAGAAAAGACATCATGAATAAACAGAACACAGTGAACATTTCGCCTTTTTTCTAAGGTATCTAATCCTATTACCCATCGACAATGCCCTCGCAATCTTCTACTCTGATATCTTTGCCTGTTTTGTCCAATCGGTACCATACCTTCCTAATAAAAATTACATGTCTTCTCCGCCTTGGTATAACGAGGAGTTACGCTCACTTCGCAACAAAAGAAACAAACTGTGGCAATCTTATCTTAAATCCAAATCTGACTCCGACTTTTTTGAGTACTTTCACGCATACACCCAATTATCTGAGCTCTGCGAAAGGCTTTATCTCGAATACCTCTACCGTATGCAATCCAACCTGATTTCTGACCTCAAGCGCTTTATTTCAATTTATTAATGTCAAACGTAAATCTGACGGCTATCCTTCAACTTTCACCTTTTCGGATTCTTCCTCAGCAGACCCTAAAATAATTGCCAACTTATTCGCTCACTTCTTCAGCCTGTCATTCGCTGACCACATCCTCGAACCTGACCTTGATTATTTCCGCTTCTTGAACAACTCTGCTCAAACCTCCCTCGTTTCCGTGGATATAATACCGTCAATGGTTGTTAATAAGATTAATCAACTTAAAGACGACTACTCTCCTGGTCCTGACGGTATCCCCGCCATAGTATTAAAAGTATGTGTTAATGTTTTGACGCAACCCCTCACTGCCCTTCTTCAACTCTCAATCTTCCAAGGCGTTTACTTCAATTATGGAAGGACGCTTATATTACACCTAACCTATCCACAAAAAAGGTTGCAGAAGTGAAATTTCTAATTATCGGCCTAATGCTAAGCTCTCGCGTATACCTAAACTCTTCGAGGGCATTATGTATGGTGCGATGTTCTTTCACTATAAGCCAATCTTCTCCACAACAACTACCAACTTAACCGAAATCGTGTCCGATACACTGAACGCTTTGGAAGATGGAAATGAAGTTGATGTTGTAGCCACTGATTTTAGTAAGGCCTTCGACAAAATTTCTCACCAACTCATTCTCTTCAAATTAGAAGTCCTTGGTTTCCAACCGCGGTTCATATCGTGGATCAAATCATACCGAGTGGATCGCCAATACAAAGTCCGTTTTAGATAGTCAACATCGGACCCTATTATAGCAACTTCGTTCTTCGGGGTTCCTCAAAGTAGCCATCTTGGACCTTTGATCTTTATCCTTACGATAAACGATGCCGAACATATCATTCAGACCTCCAACCTTCTGGTCTACGTTGCTGATATGAAAATCTTTAGACGTATTTCATCTACCGCTGATTATCGCCTTCTACAGGATGACCTGAATAGTTTCCCCATGTGGTGTAACAAAAACTTCTTAGAGCTTAATGTCGATAAATGTCATTCCATTACCTACTCCCGCAAACGTCTACCACCACCTCCTAGGGTCTATTTTATTCCCGGCGAGCCTGTACCCTTAGTCACATTAGCACGCGAACTAGGTGTCATCTGTGATAGTGAACTCAACTTTCTTTCACACATCGACAGTATCATTAATAGAGCTAACTCACCACTTGGCTTTGTGAAACGATGGTCGCCCCATTATGCTGTCCATACCATGAGAATTGAGGCAGTGCAGCGCAGGTTCATGCGCTTCGCCTTACGCGGTCTCGGTTGGGCTGATAACTTTAACCTTCCACCCTATGCCGATCGTCTTAGATTGATTAATCTAAAGCCGACATACTTTTTCATCCATCAGTTGTTATCTGGTAACATTGAATGTCCTGCCCTGCTTAAAGCGATCCCTGTCAATATCAATCCCCGCAACCTTAGGTCTGTTCCCCTATTCCGTATATCGAACTAATTATGGTTATTACGAACCAAAAGCACACTCCGTAATGCCCTTCTCCACTTCGATCATGCCGAACCTCCAGTTCCCTATGTAGTTTGTAAGTAATCCTCTTAACAAGTCCCCATACTTTTAAATGTTAGTTTTAGTTTAAGAATAGTTTTAGTTTAACAGTAATTGTGTGGGCCCTAGGGCCTGGTCAATGAGCATAAAATAAAAAAAAAACAAAAAAATAAAAAAAAGGTTAAAAATAGGTTAAGGTAAATATAGGTTAAGTTATCTTGTAAGTTATGGCTTGTATGAGGGTGGGTCAATAAGTCCCTGAAAAATGAAATAAGGAACACTCTTTTCGGTATAAAAACATTTTATTTTTCAACATAGTCTCCTTTTAGCTCTATACACTGCATCCAACGTTTCTCCAATTTTTTGATGCCCTCCAAATGATACGACCTCTCGAGCCCCTCAAAATAAGCGTTTGTTTCAGCGATGACCTCTTCATTCGACCCAAATCTCTTACCTCCGAGCCATTTCTTCATGTTTGGAAACAGGAAATAGTCGCAAGGGGCTAAATCTGGGGAATATGCTGGATGTGATAGGAGTTCGTAGCCTAACTCATGCAATTTTGCCATTGCGACTGCGGACTTGTGCCCCGGTGCGTTGTCCTGGTGAAAAGAACTTTTTTCTTCGCCAAATGCGGCCGTTTTTGCTTCAAATCGGCTTGGAATCGATCCAGCAGTTCTGCGTAATCGTTTTACCCTTTTCAAGGTAATCGATGTCAATCCCAAAAAACTGTCGCCATGACCTTGTTTGCTGACAAACCCGCCTTGGCCTTCTTCGGCTTCGATTCACCAGGAGAAGTCCATTGTTTTGACTGTTTCTTGGTTTCTGGTGTGCTGTGGTGAATCCAGGTTTCATCCACGGTTACGAAACGGCGCAAAAACTCAGCCGAATTTTTCTGGAACATCGCCAAACACACCTTTGAAGTTGTCAAACGAATGCGTTTGTTGTCGATTGTGAGCAAACGCGGCACCCATTCTTGCGGAAAGCTTTTTCAAGAGCCTGTGGCCTCTTCAAGCTCGCGCACTTTCACTCGCCGATCGTCCATTATCAAACCATGGCTTTTGTCGACCATTTCTGGTGTGGTGACCTCAATTGGGCAACCAGAAAGTTCGGCGTCACTTGTGCTTGAACGACCGCACTGAAATTGAGTAAACCAGTGGTGAATGGTTCCGATTGATGGTGAAGAGTCCCCATAATATTTGTCAAGCTTTTGTTCGGTTTGCGTGATAGTTTTTTCTCGCAAAAAATAGTGTTTAATGAGCACTCGAAATTCACTTTTTTCCATTTCAACGAAAATGCTAGTAGCCGTCTATATAAAATGGCTGCCTAATAAATAAATGCAGCATAATAACTACGCTCCAAAAGTATGCAACACATTCCGAAGTGTCTTTTCATTCGAGGTTCGTGTCTACGGTAAGAGACGGATTATGTCTAAGACGACGTCGCGGAATTAAGAGAGAATTATAACCACAAGAGATTATTGGCTGCAGCTGTCATCTTGGAATTATTACATCAGAATTTTCTTGTTCCAGTGGTCGAAGAATTTGCTAGAAGTTTCTGGCTATCAGAAATGCGACTATATAAGGACAGATGGCGATCGAGGCAGGGCAGTTGGGTTTTGAACCGCACGAAGAGATTGGAAAAGTGATAATAAGCGAAGTTGTAATTTTGTGATAAATTGAAAGTTGAGGGTTAACAAGAAGAAGTAATTAGTTTGGATTTGTGAATTAAGTAATTGAAATAAGATAAAGTGATTTGAGAAGAAAGAGACCTTGTAAGGAAAGAATTTGCGAAGAAGAGTATAGTGCGAACTTGAGTTATTCTATAGACTAGAAAATAAAGAAATAATCTCACAGAATAACGTTTTATCTACTCGAGCCGTAGCTCGCATATTACAATATATTGGACACCAAACTATAGAGCAATATTCAAGGAAAGGTCGACAGACTTAAGAGCACACGTTCGCTTAAGAAATCCAAGCATCGAGTTTGCTTTGACAACAACATAATCAATGTGCAAGTTTCGAGTCAAAAATCACACCAAGGTCTTTAATTTCGGTTTTTCATGTTTGTTTATACATATGTGTTCTTAATATCGTTATACAATTTCGGTTGAGATTTCACTGGCAGTGAATAACACCGCTATTCAGTTTGACAGATCATAGTTTTCTGCTGTGCAAAATAATAGCAGTGAAATTAAAAGCTTTCGTACTTTCATTAATAACTTGTACTAAATTATAATTTCATTTTATTTCGTGATCGATAAGTGTATGCGAGTAGTTTTAATTTAAATTTATTCTATTTCTCTAAATTTGCTAGTCAAAATGGTGCGAAAATGATCTCCAACGCTAAGGAATGGATAGAAAATGTAGAAATTTGTGGTCGAAAAAGAAACATTGAAGCACGTGATGTAAAGAAGATAACTCGCTTAGCACACAGATCCATTCTCAACGTCCGCTAAGATTAAACAAGAACTTAATCTACAAGTAGACACTTCTACAGTAAGACTTGTAGAAGCTAAATTATTTGGGAAGAGTCCGCGGAAAGTGACATTATTGCAACTACGACACATAAAAAATCGGATAAGGTTTGCTAAGGAACGATTTTATTGGCCTATAAGCAAATGACGGATGGAAGACGACAGTATATAAGAAGACCACCGAATGCTGAATACAATCCACGGTTTGTGACTAGGACTGTAAAACATGGAGGAGCAAAGATTAATGTATGCGGTTCGTTTTCGTACTATGGTACAACAGGCCCTTTGTATTGCATTAAAAAGACAATGGATGCGAAGCTGTATGTCAATATCAAGCAGACTGTGATGCTCCCGTATGCAGAATGGAATATGCCCCTCAAGTGGACGTACCAAGAGGATAACGACCCCAAACACACCAGTGTATTGGCTAAAAATTGGTTTTCAAGCAAGGGGTTAAGGTTATGGAGTGGCCTGCTCAGTCTCCTGATCTTAATCCCATTAAAAATTTGTGGGGCTGACATCAAAGAAGGGGTTTCTAAAAGAAAATCAAAAAACGTTGGAGAATTGTGGACTGCAGTCCAATCTGCATGGGCAGGTATTTCGCGAGACAGATGCATGTAGTTAGTCGACTCTATGCCACGCCGGTGTGCTGCTGTGCTTGCAAACAAAGGTCATTCAACACCATACTAAACCATTGCAACATCTTTAATTTTTTGTTTTTAAAAAAGTGGATTCAAAATAAAAATATAAGTCTTAATACAGGGTGGCGCACGAATCGTGCTACAAAAACAAAATGTAATAACTTTTTTTCTGTGTGAGTAATCGGCTTATTTTTATTTTTATTTTGCAGGTTGCTATTTAGATTTAGTAAAACGAATGCTTCGGATACCGAAAAGAGGATTTGGATGATGATTTGCAGTCCTTCATTTCCGTCCAACGGGAATTTAGGCGGGAGTTTCGCGGCACTCCCCCGAGTATGGCGCATTATAGTAGGCTGGTACTCGTAAACATGTTTGCCGAATCTGGAAGCATCGCACGAAGACCGTATCATCGAGATCGCTATGTTCGGGTTCAAGACACAATCGCGGCTGTAGCATCATAATTCAGGCAAATCCAAGCGTTTCGACTCGAAACTTATCGGCGCAAATTGGAGTTAGCAGACGGTCATTACAACGGATAATTCATGATGACTTAAACTTGTTTCCGTACAAAGTTCAAATTACAAGCAAGTTAAACCCTCTGGATTTGCCTATTCGCCTGGAATTTTGCCAAAAAATGATTGAAATGGCCGAAGAAGATAACAGCTTGATAAATTGCTTATTTATGTCTGATGAGGCCCATTTTGATCTAAACGGCAATGGAAACAAGCAAAATTGCCGTATATGGAGTGAATCTAATCCAGAAATACTCCATGAGACGGAACTGCACCCGGAGCAAGTCACTGTGTGGTGAGCAGTTTCATCAAGTTGCATTGTTGGGCCATACTTCTTTGAAGAAAAATGTGTAACAGTAATTGTCAATGGGGACCGTTATTTAAAGATGTTGAAGGAGTTTTTTTTACCCAGAACTGCATCAAAGAATTATACATTTCAACAGCAGCAACTGCACACATAGCCAGACCGGTTATGGCGGAGCTCCAACGAAAATTTCCTAACAAATTAATATCGAGAAACTCCTCTTTCCGCTGGCCCCCAAGGTCACCTGACCTGACTGCACCAGACTTTTTTTATGGGGCTATTTCAAGCAAGAGGTGTACAAAACGAATCCAAGGAATTTGACTGAATTGAAGCAGTCCATTAAAACAATAATTGAGGCGATCCTGACTTCAACCCTTCAGGCCGTAATGAATAATTTTCTGATCAGGGGTCGAATTACCGCATCAGTTATCGAGCAACACGTGACTGATAAATGTTGATTTGACATGACCGCTTAAGAGATCGAGTATCGAGTATCGAAATTTGGCATTCTGTCATCAGTGATCGTGTATTTATTTATTCGATATGGTTTCTGCTGACGAGCGGAATTGCATTTGGGAGATTTTTTGCGTTTGTTTAAATTTATTGTTTGGAATTTATTTCAGGTTGAGTATAAATAAAATTGACTGCAAAAGGAGATTTTGACAAATTTTATTAGCTGGGACAGCGGTTTAGGTGGATCCTCTAAAATTTATCTTCTCCATTATAAATAAGAATGCACTCTTATTTGTCCTGTCTATTTTGATAGAACTGCAATCAAAAGTGTATGTTGTGAAAAATATTTTCAGAAAATTATAGTTTTGTATACGTACGCTGAGTCTTGTAAAGAGAAGGGATCGCTTTTATCTCTTAAAAGTCTTCGTTCAATACACTCGTAGCGATCATCCTCTGAATCAGAAGATGAAAAATAAAGTAAATATTAAATTTTTAATTGAAGACGATAAATACAAAACTATTCCTCATACAAAAATAAATACTTTTGACATTTGTCAACCATCTCAATTCATTGTAGTAGAATTGTACTAGTACAATTTTCAAAGTGTACTCGATACGTGACCACTATTATGTGGTCATCCCAATGTAGTTACTCGATCACTCAATAGCGTATGGATTTCATTCACTCGTTAACTGATGTCGTAATTCGACCCCAGGTGTCGCATATGCGTGGATAAGCGTGGAGGTGATTTACGGTTTTCAAAAAAAAGTACGGACCAACCACTGTAACCCGTATGGAATGCAATGGCCTCTCAACTATTACATTTATAGGAGATTCTCAGAACCCCAAATTCTTATTTGGTTACCTAGCCGCCGAGCGAGAAATGGGCCCCACAGCTGAAGAAGATTTTGTTCAAAATCGGAGTCAACTTGGAGATGCACAGATACGAGTATTACAGAACTATTTGTTTTTGTAGTAAGATGAACAAATTTTAATGCGTTGACGAATGGTTAAACGATCCATATTGTAAAATGACAAGGGAAGAACTAACTACTTGTCACTATGGATGACAGATGGATTTGACAGATGCGTGGGATGTAAAATGTCAACCTCGAAATGAATAACCCTATATTCAGTCTAAAATTATGAAACACGTCATTTTGATTTTATAGCGAGAAGCAACTAAGGAAAAATAAAAATTCATGGCCAATTTGCTGTTCCAAAGTGAAAGGAAATATGTACTTCATTTTAGTTTGTCACCAGAATAGTGCCACTTTGAAAAACTAGCAGAAATCCACTGACGTAGATTAGATTAAATTAGATTGATGATCGAGGTAGGAGCTTGTCCCTTATTACTGCGGCCATATGTGGGCCTATTGTGATTGCCTCATAGTTAAAGCTCATCCATGATGCCAGATTTTATGATGAATCCGGCTATGTCTTTGGGTGCGCTGGCAGATATTTCTTCTGCTTTGAGGTAGAAATTACTTAGGAAACTATGACGTACTCGTATTCTGATAAGACAATCACAGTGGCAAAGTGCTGATTCTTCGTCTTCGTTGCACATTTTGCATACGTCGTCTTGTGCTATTCCCATGGCAATGAGATGTTCTTTTAACTCTGCAATGTCCCGTTAAGAAATCTGTGACCAAGCGAATCAGACTCTTATTTAGTTGTAAGAGCTGTTTCCTTCTTAGGTGGGAAGCATTTGGCAAGAATTTTTTGGTCTGTCAGTTATCATCAGTTTCCATCCAGTAATGATGCGCGGCACCTGATCACTTACAGCAATGGCGGAAATGAAACCCAGATTGACTACCATTTGGTAGCCAGTTTCATGAAGCCCCAGGTTATAGATTGCAAAGTGAGAGGGTGAAGAAAACCAATAAGCAAACAAAGGTGGCTGAGAAAATAAATTGGTACAAGCTGGACAAAGGAAAAGACGAAGCTTTTATTACCAGCATGACAAATTACCTCATCTATGAGGTCGGTGATGTGGAGTGCAGAGCACAAGATATGTGTGATTCCTACAGCGATCTTGGTTGGAGATAGCCAAATCACTGCTTGGAACATCGAAAGGCCGCTGCCAACACGCCAAAGAAACATGGTGGTAGACAGATGAAGCTAAAGTCGTGATACGGGAAAAGAAAACGGCTTTCAAGGCTTGGTCAAAATTGCTCTTCTACTAATAGGGATGAAGTGATAAATAGATGTTGCAAAGGTCTCGCGAAGAAGAAGTGCCCCCAACTTCAAGCAAAAATATGGAAGGCCTCTATCGGGAGTTGGAGGAAATATCGTCTTCGGCGTCTGATTGGAACCATGCTATCCAGGAGTCGCAAAGAGAGGAAGAAATGCTCAGGAGATTCGTTCCCAAAGTTCATTAACAATGCTCAAGGCCAGCTTCTTGTGGAAGATGGCAAAATTCTCCACAGTATTGTGAAAGCCTTCTGAATGAACAGTTTTGCAGGGTATACTTTCCAAGAGCCGCTCCTAACAATGACGAAGTATCCGACATTATTATCGAAGAAGTTAGGAATGCGGTCAAATACTCCAAAAAAAGAAAAGCGGTTGGGGCAGACGAGATACCCTCTGAGTTCTGAAAAAAAGATGGGAGACATCCGGTCCAGATGGCTCATGATTCTTATCTCTAAACTTATGAGCGATGTCCCAAGGCCTAATCAGTGGAGGGAAAGTTATCTTCTTCCTTTGCACAAAGGGAAGGGCGATACGCGAAACTGCGATAACTACAGAAGTCAAGCTGACGTCACACACCATGAAGTTCGTTGAGCGGGTATGAGAAGGCCGACTGCGGAAAATAATACGACTATCTGATGACCAGTGCGGGTTTGTCTCGGGTAAATCAACAACAGATGCAATCCAAAGTATAAGGATCATAATGGAAAAACATCGTGATTCCTTAAAGGACTTGCATATGGCGTTGCCTTAGATAGACAACCAAGAGATCTCTTATGGGTGGCGCTAAGACAACGAGGAGTTCCAGAAACCTACGTGCGCATGATCATGGACATGTAAGATGTCCCGCAGGAGTCACCGAAGAGTTCCCAATCAAAGTCGGTGTACACCAGGGTAGCGTCCTCAGTCCTTTGCTATTTATTGCAGTCTTTCATTTGCTTGAAGGAAGAGTGACGGACCCCAAAGTGCATCAGTTATTCTTTGCTGACGATGGAGCTGTCATAAGTGCAGATCAAACGTCCCTGCAACGAGCACTTGATGTATGGGTGGATGTTTTGGAGGGAAATGGGTATCGTATTAGTTCAAAACGCCCGTTCCATTATCCACACCGGCCAATTCCAGTCATTTACTTGAATGGAAAAGTGCTTCTCACGTGCGAAAAGTTCAAATATCTGGGATCTATGATCAATAGCGAAGCAACTTGTGATGATGACATCAATGTCTCCGCAAATCTTCTGTTACCGAAACATGTCCCCTAAGCTGAAATTTCAAATCCCTTTCATTTGCGTGAAAAAATATAACAGTCACAGCACAAATGGCTGCGAGAAGCTAGGCCAGACCATGTGTGGGCTGTTGCAACTGACGTTCCTTAACTAAATATGAAAGTGTGCTAAAATCGTTTCCTTTTGCTATGATATACATAAGTAAGGCACCGGCTACAATGGACACCGCGCAATGAAAGGAGGTTTTGTTTACGCACGAAAGCAGAGTCGTCTCATGCGCAAAAAATTCATTCAGGGATTGCTGAATTGCATGAAACTAATTAGCGTCCTTTAGGCCTATTAATTTCTCAAATACATCTAAGGGACCAGCAATTTTTCTCACAATCCAGTTGTTTAATGGGCACTAACTAAAGAAAGCTTTTACCCGAAGCAGCAAAATTTCTTTTGCGCAAAGAAGCCTCAAGTTCAACAACATTTTGTGTGTGCCAGTGAGTGTAGGTATTCCAAAATACCAAAAACTTAAATTTAGAACGAATTTAAATTCAATATTTTGTTTTCTCAGTGCTTTGGGCTCAAGTATTCAATACTTTATATTTCTACATACCTTCTGTTGAAGGTTGCTTCAAGACCTGCAAAAATTATAAAAAATAAAAATCGTATCCATACATATGTGTTAAACATCGAGTAGAGCAGCTACGAAAGACACTTTAATGAAGTCTATGTGACCTCAAAAATAGGTAAAAATATTATTGTGCTCTAATACCTTCTGTTATGGACTGTTCGAGGGACCTACATTATTATCTTTTAATTTCAATGAAGTAAAAGAATTTATTGCCCCTCAGCATATTCAATCTCTCCGAATCCTGAACTCAAATGAATTTTATGACATATCTTAACACAATGGTTTAACTCAGTCCAATGAACACAGGGTACTCTGTAAACCACCCCTGAAAGCATTCGAAAGGAAAACATTCAACAGCATGAATTTGTCTGCAATGGAAATAAAAAAAAAATAAGAAATAAAAATAATAAATAATTTTATAATGTACTCTACCGTTAAAAACAGTCTATCGTCGTTCACCTTATCCAAAGGAAAACGACATGAATGCGACCCATGCCACCTTCTGGAAGGACAATGAATTCGTAACCCCCAAACCTTCGCCATCAGTAGAAACAAAACAGAAAGCGACGACAATCCAAAAGTCCTGCAAATTCCGTCTGTCGTTTCTTATGAACTCGCAAAAAGTGCCCGAGGAAACTTCATTAAATCCATCCGAAAAGTTTACGCTCAATGCTGTAGCGATGGTGGCGTACGTACCTTTGCTTTTGGGAGACCAACTAAATTGTGTTCTCTGTACCCACACCAGCCCATCCCGAAGACTATGATGATGAGGATGATGAGAATGGATTTGTAAGCGACGAACCAACCCAACGCGCTACCATAAAGGACCAAACATGACGTCGACAAATCGGAGGACAATGCTATACTCCAACTTCAGCCCGAAGGACGAGACTGCACGATGCTAGGGCATCGTAAGGACAGGTTTGTCATTGTCTGACTACCTTTTCCACGCTCTCCCGGTTTTTCGCCTCGTCCCTTTGTACACTTTTGTTTACACACAACGGCACACCTGTTGAGTTGGAAGTTCGGTGGTATTTTTATATCTACCACCAGATCCACAGACGCCGCTCTTGTTGGTGCCGCTGCCACTGTCGTTGTCGTTATCCATAAAGCAAGGACATGTTGTACCAATCACTGTGCAAATATGCGGCTGACAAGAGATATGAATAAAAAAGAAAGAAAGAAAATACCATCTTGCAGGTAGGTAGGGTACCACGGTCATTTGGTTTTATTTTACGACTCCATCGTGTCCACGGAATCGGATTGGATTTTATCGCACACGTTTGGAGTTCTATAGACGGAAGGCATCCCGAAACGGATTCAAATTGTCGCCTCTCACTCGAATGTTAGTGTACTTCAAGTCAAACGACTCGGAAGACATTTCCGTACCTATAGACAGATACAGATAGATATGGATGTGATGTGCACACATATGGAAGGGATTACCCCTTCTGTCCTGTCACATTCGAAATGGATTTAATTCCAATTGTGCTCCTTTGGGAATTTTCAAAATCGAAAAATAAAACTGGAAGACCTCCCACACCACCAACGCCTTTAAAGCATCAAGCAAAAAAGGACAAAGAGAGTATAATGGAATATTTTTATAGTACCTACACATAGGTACACATCCTCTTTAATAGAGCTTGGCTAGGATAAAAAAATAAATAAAAAGAGGAAGCACTTTACGACGATCGAAGTCAAAAGGGGTTGAGAAAGTTTTTCTCATTTTTCGCTTCGTAATCATAATTGGCGTCGTCGTTTAAATTTTCCACTTAATTTATTGCTCTTTAAAAAACAGGACACTTTGGCGCACAGGAAATTAATATTTATTTCGCTTGCGGCAAAGACAGAGGAAGCTTACGACTATACAAACGTACGGTGACAACCTGGGGTTGGGAGTTTTAAGGGAGTCATCGTGAGGCATTTCTTTATGTCACGCGAAAGTTTCACTTGATACCGCGGTGCGACTGCGGAGTCCTTTCTACTCTGGGGTAATTAAAATTTCCATTTACATCTAATTGTGGGGTGCACTCTCAAAATGATGTTGTTGACGAAGAAGAGGATTTGTTAGTGCTGCTGCCGGTAATGCGGAAAAGTTACTAAAAGCGAACACGCTAATTGGAAATGTCGAATTGAGTTATGGCCGTGTACATATATACCTTCCGGTCGAAGCCTTACTATAGCTGTGCGTAGATAAATAAGTTTGGTAAGTTTATGTGAGATGGTGGAGAGCTATTCACTGTGGATTTATTAAAGAAAAGGCTATTAATGTTTGTTGCAAGATGGAGCACTAGAGGGAAATATACGATACACTGCATTCGATCTTGCGCGCAATTTTGATAACAGCATTTTATAGTTTTCGGTTGCATTCATATCTGTATAAGGTCGCTATTTAGAAATACACTGCCGACCATACACACTCTTTTGTCGAAATTTTCCATGACCGTTTTGCATAAATGTTGCTGAATTTCGTTGATACAAAGCTCAATTTGCTCCTTTAAGGCGTGGGTGGTCGTGGACTTGTTGGCATAAATCTTAGACTTCAAAAAACCCAAAAAAAAGTCCAACGGCGTTAAATCGCATGATCTGGGCGGACAATCCTTATCACCAAATTACACGACCAGGAAATGACTCATGCAGTAATTGAATTGTTTCTCGAATTGTATGGCATGTGGTACCGTCTTCTTCAAACCTCATGTTGTCCACATCCATATCTTGCAATTTAGGCACAAAAAAGTGGATTATCATGCCGCTATAGTGAACACCATTAACTGTTATTGCCTGACCAGCCGCATTTTCAAAGAAGAATGGTCAGATTATGCCTTCAGCCCAAAATCCGCACCAAACAGTAACACGTTGTGGGTGCATTTGTTTCTCAACAATCACTTTTTGATTTTCTGAACCTTAAATTATACAATTTTGACGATTAACAAGATAAAAATGAGCCTTCATAATCCATTCAACGAACTCTCTTCACTCGAACTCTCTTCACAACGAACTCTCTTGCACTTTGTATGCATGAAGATGCAAATCTTTCGTGAGAATACGCTGCAGAGAAATTCTCGAAATGTCCATTTCTTGACCACGGTGCCGAATTGATGTTCCTGGACTCTCAACAACAATGTCACGAACTGCTTCGCTTGCTTGTTGAAGGACGGCCAGAGTGTCTGTCTTCTCAGTCTCCCTGAATTTTTGAATCAATCTGTTGACAGTTGATGAAGTTAAATTACTATTCGGACCATATTTTGTACGAAAATTGCGAACTGTAGCTGCCAAACCTTCATTTAAAATAGTACTCAACAATGAAACTCGTTGTTCTTTCGTGTAGCGCTCCATTTTTAATAACCCTGAACTGTCAGCTGTCACGGTGTCTTTTTTTTTCGTTGACAACACTTTACCGCACAAATGGCGCAAAATTCAAATCTTGCGTTAATTTCGGGACACCCTTTATAAAAGCAGGTTGCGTATTTTTCTGGCGCCAGTTAGTGTTGAAACTTCAATATTTAAAGTCATAAAAGAAAAACTAAAAAAAAATCTTACAGGGTGGGGCAAAAGTAATGTCATAATGTAAATGTGCCATAATTTTTGCAAATGGCCTCAAATGTCATTGTGCTTTGACATTTATGTTGTAGACAGATATAGAATTAATTGACAACAAGCAATGGAGCGATACACACCTCGAGCAACGGTGGAGATTTTGAATCACCAATTTCCGGGCCGTGTTATCTTCCGTTTTGGCGGGTGGGGCAAAAGTAATATCGTAATGTGAATGCGCCAGACTTCTTCCTTTGGGGCTTTCTGAAATCTCACATTGAAGAAGAAATCACCAATTTGGAGCCAAATGTTTTGCGAGCAACAATTCGAAAATGCCGTAAAACGAGCACAAATGTGCATCTCCTCCAGAGGTGGTCATTTGACCGATATCATTTTTTCAACTTAATGTCATCAATTTTAAACTATCTAATAAACATTTCGTGAAAACGAATTTCTAACAAAAAGGCAGCCAATTCACATTATAACATTACTTTTGCCCCACCCTGTATTATGGTAGGTACTTTAGATACTTATTGACTATTTTGTACAAATGAATATCTAAACAATATTTGATCAATAAGTTTTGGAAACTACACATGTTAGTGAAAGTAAGTGCCACCCAGTCGTGCACTTTAAAATATCCACAGATCTGAAAGCCTCCCTATGCAAACTAATTAATAACATAACGTGTCCTTAACCTGGTTAAATCATCACTTTATACAACATTCCTTTTTATTCGCACAATTAGTTCCATTATCCGTTAATTTAATCCGCTCCTTTCCTAAAAAAAAAAACCTACCAACCAACCATCGGAAATGCTTTCGGCTCAATGTGGCCAGACCATCCCTCCTTCCCTAAAGTGCAGCCGCTTCCTGTACCTTTGTTCCACAGTTCAATACTGGGAAATAAATCAGAATTCAATGGTGGCCCGTGTTTTCTCACGTTTCTCGGCAGCAGCAGCAGCAACACCGCTCCAAACCAACAGCAAAATCAGCAAAACGATAAACGTTGACGAAGGCACCGAACCACCTAGCTAGCCGTATTCCATGCGTCCGAACCAGCACCGGCTTCGACCACGTCGAATCGGGAATCGAAGAAAACTCTCAGCACCGCCGCAGCACTGCTAGCATAATAATGCCCATAATCACCTGTTTTTGCTTACTTCGATGTGGTAATGGTTATAAAAGCGTACACAACCTCCAGCGTCCAAGCAGCAGCATTTGTGTTGGCTGTGCTCTCTCACGTTTTTGCCGACGCGACCCGACCGTATTCCCTGAAATCCGTCGACGTCAAGTAGGAACGTTTTTGAGTTTAATTCTTTTTTTTTATTTTTTTTTTTCCAAAACTCTTCTTCTTCTCCCCTTTGTATTGCTTTCGCAATATCCATTTTGATTCACACTGGCGCTGACGTGCTGGATAGCACTAGCACCGACCGCGACGTGGATTGGGAAAACAAAATAAAACCGCGATTGAGTTCCTGGACTTTGCTGCGCTATGCTGTGCTGCACAACAATTTTACTTCATTTTTATGGGCTGCGGTCGCCCCATTCCCCATTCGGTCATAATGAAAGCCCGCGCGTCGTTTGCCAATTAAATTGCCGCAGTTAATGTGATGCCAGATTGGGCTCCACAGCGCTGCTGCCCGGTTCGTTTAATTGCAAATGACTCGATGCTGTTGATGTACGGGGCTGCCGTTGCCGCTGTGGCGGGCGGTAGTGGCTGGTTTCGGGTGTAGAATGGGACTGCACTAGTACACTGGGTTTGTGGCTTTTTAGGGTTCGGCTAATTAAATCGTGTTCGACGAACGAGTGGAGGGTATACGTATTATTTTATTTTTTTGTAGCTTTGGTGTAACTCAGTAGCCCGAGGCTCACTTGGTTATGCACCATCACGACCTGTTGCCTACAATGAAATGTGCAATTTGAGGTGATTCGCCCGACTGTGGTATGGAGTTCGGCAAGGCTTGGAATCACTACTCGTATCTGCCGCGCAAAGGAAGTAGTGAGTGTCAACTTATTTGGAGGCTACTGGTTCGAGAGAAACATCTGCATGTGTAAATGAATGCAAATGCTTGAGGAGGAATTTTTGAAATTCTACAACAGAAACGGTGGCAGACTATTAATGTAATCCGCTGCTATTTCCCAACCAGATGGGGTCGCCGTCTAAGTAAGCAGATAGTTCGCGTTTTGTATAAAGGTGAATCGGGTCGGAGAAAAAAAAAAAATTCTAAGTTATGGCACGGCCATCTCGTGTTGTGTCATTTTGTGCTGGCGATGGCTATTCAGCTGAATTTATTGCGACTGGCAAAAGGGCAAAAGCATGTTGTAATATCGTACATTTCGCATATAATTTATTAGAAAATGGGTTTGTGTTGTAATAGGAATTTATTTACGGATAGAGTAGGTTTTGGAATTGGTCCAGTGCAACGCAATACGTATTTATGTTAGTTAAACCGGTCAAGAGGATTATGGTCATCGATGGTCGAAGGAGATTCTATTTGTTTGCGCATAAATCAGGATTTAATATCGATGCCATTTGATCGTACCTTGGTCTTGCTGTTTAAATTGATGAGTATCTTGGAAAATTTATTTCGTCAGCTGGTAGTTTATATTACGTACCTACTTTTTATTTTTTCGCATCAGAATGGTATAAACGGAATATTCACTGGAGGATAGTTGGCTGTAAATGTAGCTTGCAACAGAAAAAAAAAATACTGTGAATCATAAGCAACGACAAAAACAAAAATGATCGCCAGTTATCTGGACGCCACCCTTAGTTTTTACAGAAACTTAATACCACCTGAGTTTCAAACCACTACACCAATCTTTTATTCTCTCTGTCACTTCCCCCTTTCTCTAAAACGCCCGTGTCCTGAAATGGTATGAAGGTATTCCTTTGGCGTGCGCAAATTATGTAAAAAAATTAAAAATGGAAGCAACACGGTATCTGTCTCTTTGTTTATTCGTCTGTCCGTGTTTTCTTGTGTCAGTCACACGCTATAAATTTTGAACCATTTGACTTAGCTGACATTTTGCAGAAAAAGGGAACACAATTGTAATAAATATTGTTGTGGGGGGCTTAATGTACCCCAAAAAACAACATTTTTACACTCCACCATGTGACATATCGGATTAAAGCTAAATTTGCAAGGAGTCCAAATATAAAATAAAAAAAAAAGGTGAATAATAATTCCTAAAGAAAAAAAATCAAAAAAGCGAAAAATGTTAAATTTCATCAAAATGTATTAAGTGGTTCTAGGAACACTAGCCGCGCGAGGCCTCGCACTTAACGATTTTGTTTAAATATGTGGAGTCACAATTTGAATTTAAGCTACATACATATGTAATTTGAAATCATTGCAAGAGCGCTGGGACATGAATATTCTTGTAAATGATGCAAATATACTCGTAATGGACTGCAAAAAGAAAGCCAATCTGCTGGCATCAATTTCCTGAGCAAATACAGGATAGCTCTTAATAATTTTTGACGGAGCCATCTTTCCAAATAGGCGGGAACTTGTGCACGTCCAGCCAATTCCCAGAAAGGGTGATAAAACCTTTCTCTTTTCCATTCCCTTTCTAACTACCGATTAATAGCTTTAAATTCACTGCGTTCCACAGGAGGCCTAATGGTACACCTTTCTGAAAACTGGAATCAATGCATTCATCAACACGATGAATGTAAAGTCGTTGCCCCTGATATCTCCAAAGCCTTCGATAGACTGTTGTATAGCACCCTTATTAACAAGCTTTCACCAATATTGTTTTTATTGGTGATTAGCGATGTGCTGAATGCGGCCTTATCAACAGGAAATGGAGGAATTCGATGGATTCTTACATCTGAACTCAAACACCTCGACTACGCCGACGATGTATGCCCACTGTCTCACAGAATAATGGACCTTCACCAAATGACAGCAATTGTGGAGAGGGAAGCAGACGTCGTTGGGCTGAAAATTAACTCGGCAAAAACAAAAATGATCAGCCTAGGACCAAACTCATCAACTCATATATGCATTGCTGGACAAACGGTTGAGAGAGTAGAGAGTTTCCAATGCCTTGGGAGTATTGTCTCAACCGACGGCGGAACCGAACTGGATATAGCCAGCCGAATAGGTAAAGCAAAATCTGCGTTTGGGATGCTATCCATAGTTTGGCGAAGTAATGCAATTAGCTTAAACACCAAGCTACGACTGTTCCGTTCCAACGTTGAATCCGTGTTGCTATATGGATGTGGTATCTGGAGAGTGACCGTCACTATTACGAGGAAGCTGCAAACGTTTGTCAATAGGTGTCTACGTTACATCTTAAGGATATTCTGGCCAAACCGTATCTCTAACGAACAGCTTTATCAGAGAACGGGCCATGAACCTATAGGCACAACCATACGACGACGAAAGTGGCAGTGAATCGGTCACACTCTCCGAAAGGGTGACAGGTCCATAGCTAACCAAGCGATGCAATGGAACCCACTTACCCAGGATGGCAGGATTCGCGGAGGTCCTAGGAGTACGTGGCGCAGAACAGTTGAGAAGGAAGCACGGCAACTGGGAAAGAGTTGGGGAGAGCTGAGGCATATTTCCAGAAATCGCACACGATGGCGCGTAGGCGTAGTCGAGGCCCTAAGACTCACAAGGGGATACGGGACATAAGTAAGTAAGTAAGTTATTAACAAGCTTCAAGCTTATGGAGTTGGTAGCACTTTCTTGAAATGAATTGCGGCTTTTTTAAGCAATCGATCAATAGAAATTGTTCAGATGTACACCTACACCATTCTCAACTAAAGCTTATAAACCCCAGGGCTCAGTCTTCTCTCCGACCCTGTTTACAATATTTCTCTCTCACTATCTAATCCATCCTTTGCGGATGATAGTACTCGTAACTTTTTCTTTATTGACTCCAACACAGGAACCCCAAACAGTGTTTGACCTTTACTACAGTTGAAGTAGGTCTACTGCGCTCGACTTACTGCATATATTTATGTTTACTTGCACCTACTCGTATTGGTTTCGAGAAAAAATTCGACTTCGATTTTTTGACCAATCTTGGTATTACTATAATGGAGAATCTCAAAAAAGTGGGTCTGGCAATTCTATCGGTCTGTATGCACATATGTACATATGT
Organism: Pocota personata; assembly: GCA_963082735.1. Classification (NCBI taxonomy): domain Eukaryota; kingdom Metazoa; phylum Arthropoda; class Insecta; order Diptera; family Syrphidae; genus Pocota; species Pocota personata. Next base: position 235,064,296 of record OY720430.1, on the reverse strand, counting down.
CTGTATGTATGGACGACTGCAGCCTAAACGGCTGGACGGTTTTTCTTCAAACTTTATGTCTGGGGTCTGTAAGTACACAATTCGACGCAAAATCAGATAAAAATTAACGGTACTTTACGGATGGCCGATTTCGCGATAACGGCTCTAACGATTTTGTTCAAGTTTAATATTTGAGTTACAACAGGCATATAGTATGCCAACATATGGCGTACCAAGATTTTGATAACGATTTTTTTAAAATTTTAAATCTCGGTGATATTCAAATAAATAACATATACATATATAGATGCAAGTTCGTGCAATTAGGATTTACAAATTCAAAATAAGTTGATTTGGAGTACATAGTCCAAGAACGGCAGCCTGACGTTATAGGAATACCAACATCCTTAGTAATCGATATTCAAGACTTAAACCACAGAAAAAAATATAAAATGTTGTTTGCTTTGTTAAATAAAATTGATGTACATTATAAATTTATTATACAGGGTATATATTTGACAGTTAGGTATATTAATTCATTTCATTGTTGACAAGTGTGTGTAAGATTTTTTTTTATCCGGTGTTTAGTTCTTGTTCTATCGACAATGGAATTGAAACGTAATAGTGTTATGTATTGCCCTTTTTTGGCTGGAAAATCACAATCAGCTATTGCTCGTGAGCTGAAACACTTGAAAGTGAACAAAATGTTTGTGTAAACCGGCACCATTGCAAAACGCTATGGAAAAAGACAGCAACATCGTCAACAGTGATTCGTAGTGTGAAGGCCAGAATCGAACGAAATCCTCGGCGTAGCGGAAGAAAAATGGTTTCTGAGCTCAACATATCTAGAGAGCGAATTTTGATAAATGAGTTCGGACTCAAGGCCTTAAAGATCCAAAAAGTGTGCGATCTCACACCTGACCAAAAAAAAAGAGTGGAAAGAGCAAAGGAGTTGATCCGCGCTTACACGCAAATGGCCAATTGCCAAACATCGTCCTCTCTGATGAAGCACCATTTTCAATTGAGCAACTTGTCAACAAGCAAAATGACCGAGTTTACCTGCCAGAGAGGTCGTACTACAATTTTGACCAAAGAATGGCCACTAGGAAGCAACCGCCACCGTTTTTGATGGTTTCGCCGCAGTGACTGCCGACGGCAATACAAGTGTGAATCGTTTTTTTTAACCACACAATACGAATTTGGAATGACTTGCCCCTCTCAGTAACACGTTGTGGATGCATTTGTTTCTCAATAACCACTCTTTAATTTTCTGAACCCTAAATTATACAATTTTGACGATTAACAAGATAAAAATAAGCCTCAAGATAAAAATGAGCCTCATCGCTGATGATGATTTTGTTTGAAAAATCAGCATCCAATTGTTGTTGTTCCACAATCCATTCGAACGAACTCTCTTCACAACGAACTTTGTATGCACTTTGTATGCATGAAGATGCAAATCTTTCGTGAGAATACGCTGCAGAGAGCTTCTCGAAATGTCCATTTCTTGACCACGGTGCCGAATTGATGTTCCTGGACTCTCAACAACAATCTCACGAACTGCTTCGATGTTTTGTGTTGAACGACTTGTTGAAGGACGGCCAGAGTGTCTAAGATCACTAAGTGATCCAGTATCCCTGAATTTTTGAATTAATCTCTTGACAGTTAATGAAGTTAAATCACTATTCGGACAATATTTTGTACGAAAATTGCGAACTGTAGCTACCAAACCTTCCTTATTTTTAAAATACTCGTACTGCTCAACAATGAAAACGCGTTCTTTTGTGTAGCTCTCCGTTTTTAATTACCCTGAACTGTCAGCTGTCACGGTGTCTTTTTTTTTCGTTGGCAACACTTTACCGCACAAATTGCGTTAATTTCGGGACACCCTTTATAAAAGCAGGTTGCGTACTCTTTTGGCGCCAGTTAGTCTTGAAACTTCAATATTTAAAGTTATAAAAGAAAAACTAAAAAAAAATCTTACAGGGTGGGGCAAAAGTAATGTCATAATGTGTATGTGCCATCATTTTTGCTAATGGCGTCAAATGTCATTGTGCTTTGACATTTATGCTGTAGACAGATAGAGAATTAATTGACAACAAGCAATGGAGCGATACACACCTCGGGCAACGGTGGAGATTTTGAATCATTAATATCCGGGCCGTGTGATCTCCCGTTTTGGCGGGTGGGGCAAAAGTAATATCATAATGTGAATGCGCCAGACTTCTTCCTTTGGGGCTTTCTGAAATCTCACATTGAAGAAGAAATCACCAATTTGGAGCCAAATGTTTTGCGAGCGTGGAATGACTTGCCCTCCTCAGTATTTTCATATTTGCAAAGATTCAAAAAGTTTGCGCATTGCTATCTTTAACTCCATTATTATAACTTTAAAGGAATCAGTTCGTAGTGGTGTCCTACGTATAATCCCATATGATTTGAATATTTACTCGTAGGTACTCCTACTTTTAAATTTATTTTTTTCACTTATAATTTTCCACAATGCACACAGATGCTCTAGGGCTAATGTTTCTACTGTCGGTGAATTTTCTCTTCGTTCTGACACTTTTTTACACACAAACAAGGATGTAAGATGGATCTTTTTTAATAAAACAATAGCTCAATGGAAAACAGCCATAATAAGTGCCAGAGTGGGACAATAGGTTAAAAGCAGCGTGAACTTTACCTGAGTATAACCTTGGCATTGTGAGCTTCCTACGTGAACAATATATCCTTTGTTTATTTTATTCAAAAAATTAAGTTTCTGTCACAAGGACAGGGTCAGGTGAATTTTCGCATTCAGCAATGCACCTAACATTTGTCACTTAAAGATTGGTGGAATCTTCAACATTTCCGTTTAATCCCACTGGTGTAAAACTCTCTATGAGCAATACTCGTAATTGAGGCAATCGAATGTCATAGAAGTGTGGTAAAGATGTATCGTAACTTGTACGTGCCGCGAATGAAACTGAGACAGGTAAAAAAAGAGAATTTTGTAGGAAATAATGAGAGAAGTTTCGTGAACTTGAAATCCATCGGAAAATGGTAAAAATGTTAGATAAAAATTTTGTTTTTTTTTGGGATTCCCATGCACTTTAGACAAAAATAAAGAAGATCAAATATGCTACAGTTTATAGAGGTGACCCAAAAGCTTTCAAAATATCTTAATTTCTGTGGGAAACGGGACGAGATATTTACTTACTATGTAGGGAGAATGCTACCACGACCAACCTTGCTGCTATCCAGAGAAGATTTTTGATTTCCGAACATCATCTGGAGTGGTTCATTGGGTTTGTTGAAAGACCACAGTGCCTGAGTTACCCACGTACTCTCTCTCTTAAAGTTTTCCGCGAAAACATACAAGTAATGCCAGAGGTTGTGGCCTATGGGCGCCGAATCCCAGAAAACAAAAAAATAGAACGTTTTCTCACAGACTGACAAATAAAAGCTTCTCTCAATCGAAACAAATTCACCCTCGAAAACGGCATAGAACTGTAGGTCCCAACCATTCGTTCGGCGCCAGGTCTATTACAGACTGTTAGCGTCAAAAATATTTATTTATTTATTTCAATGCCAGAGATTGTTTAAATTGTCCTTGGTGATATCAAAGCCACAATGGGAAGATAGCAAAAAATATTTCGAAAAGCACAGCCTGTTCACACTGATTTATATGCTGAACGAAATTTGGTAGTCAGCGCTTTGGTATGCCCTCATAATGCCAAATGGATCGACCTTTACCTGGTTGCAGCGATGGTACTCGTACATATGTACATGTGTACGAATAGCATCAACATTAGGACATTAAAATGCTACCAATGCAAAGTTGTTTCAGTGACTTTGCTAATCGGGTATACCTTGGGTTGTCAGAAAGTCTAAGGGTAAGAAACCCCTGACTTGAAATTGAAGCCGCAAACGAGATTAAATCAGAGATGTAAATATAATATTAATATAGCATGCCAAAAAATCCAGAACTTTTATAGCAGCACGAAGATATGTTTCTTTACCCAAAACGAAAGAGAAATGCAGGTACGCTATAGACACACAAGAGACATTTATTATTTCCATGAAAGGTGAAAGACATAATACCACTTTCAGGCACTCAATTCGTCTCGTGTCTCAATCTAGATGATATGACCAATATTTTCAACTATCCGAATCACAATGAAAGAACCTTCAACTAAATTTTCAAATGATAATCACCCTTTTTTGATCGGAGATTAAAAACATTAATGTGAGCGATATGTGGTTCCAATAGGAAAGGGCTGCGTGCCATAACATAGATAAATTTGGCTCTAATGCACAAAATGTTCCCCGGCCGTTTAATTTCGAGATTTAACGACATCAATTGCCCATCAAGGTCGTGTGATCTGACCCCGTTAGACTTCCTCTTTGTAAGGCTATGCTAAAATTCGTGTCTATGCAGATAATCCTCAAACTTTCCAACACTTAAAAACGAACATCCATGAAGATATGACCGCAAAACAGCCGAAAGTTATCGAAAATTATCTCACAAGAATCGGAATTTTCAAAAACTCCCGTGGCAGCCATTTAACCGATGTTATATTCCATACATAATGGCATAGTCCACAATTTAAAACAGTATAAAAAATTCATTGAAATCTCAAATACTTTTTATTTTATTTTCAATTAAAATTCTACAGCGCAAAATGAATAACCCTGTATAATCGGATCTCAGTCAATTGAAATCCTTTTTGAATGCGAATATTGGGAATGTCTTCAAAACATTGTGTTATACGAACAAAAATATTAAATTTTAGGTTCTGAAAAGCTCTACAAGACAGTTGCCAAATCGTTCACAAACTTTGAAAATTAGACGGTATTTTGAAAAATGTCCGAACTCTGCAAGAAGTTAGTTAAAATCGATTTCAGTTAAAATATATCGAAAGCGAAACGTTAAAAGGAAAAAAAATATTTTTTTTGGCTTGAAATTTTCGTTTTCGAAATTCTCTACACAAGTATCAAAAATTTAATTTAATTAATTTATCTGGCTTTTGCCCACAGCGAATGGAAATCATTTCTGATTCAAATTTTAGTTTTTGAAACAATAGATCTGTGGTCAATTTTTCAAAATTTTCAAAAACCAGTTTTTTTTTTTTTTTTGCGCGCGCCAAAAGGAATATGAATACTTTTAGGACACCATACGGTATTTAAAATTCCGTTTTTAGTGCTTCGTACTATAATAAGTTACAAGCTTGTAACTTTTGAACCATTTGAGCTGAAATTATGTGGTGAACCGAATCGAATAAAACCATTTGGGGGCGGTTTTGAGGTCGTAATCTATCAGAAAAAAAAGTAATTGCTTAGTTATTTATGACATATTCAGGGGTTGCCTCCTTTGACCAAACGCTTACCAGTGGAGCGGAGTTTTTTATAAATAACAACTGGTAATGAAGATTATTGATTCAGTCCATATAGGTACAAGGAATTTCCTTAAAATAGCGACTTTCGACGTCAATGTCGACCATTTTGAAAAAAGTGCAAGAGATCATTTGCGTCTCAAAGCATTTTTAATTCAGAAACATTAATTAAAGTATGAAATTAAAATAAACCACAAGGGCCTTTGTGTAAAGAGAAATCCTATACTCACCGCTTTTTAAACTTTTAATACTTTAAATACATACGAACATTAAATTTTTGCGGCACTCGGCATCATATGGTACCCACTTGAACTCGAAATTGTCCTCTAACTACCCCCAAATCTCTTTCACTTCCGTAAAATTACACAGTCTAATTGAAATATCTTTTCCAGTGTATACATAGACTACACAAGTACTGAATTCGAAAATTTTAAATGAATACCATAAATTCTGTCGGAACATTCCTTTTAGTTTAATGGAAAACAATGTTGTTTACACACATACGAGTACACCCTCTCTCACACACTTCACAATGTCTAGTTATTTACCGAACGATTAAGGGATGTGAATATCCAGGAATTACAGCAGAGTTTCAGTTTTATTTTGTAAAGAGTGTCCATTGTGCCTTCGTATTAAAAAAAAAGAAACTTTTTTCCACTCAATGACACACGCTTCGGTCTCCTTGTGATGAATGAAGTGCGAAAATATCAATAAAACGATTTTACGAGACTTCAGCCATCCGTCGATAGCCATTCGCACTTCTCTAGAGTTATATTCATAAATAATTTAATCATTCTCGATTAGGGGGGTCGTATTTCAATTCGATTCTCGAATTCCGCCCCGCAACGCTGCCCACAAATCTAATCATGCTCAAAATAGCTCATTCGATCCATCGTCTCTCAACATCCCGTCGGTCGGTCGGTCGGTCGGCTTCGAACAGCAACGGCCACATACTCGTATGTTTCGAATCTAAATAAACAGCAATACATGAGGTTCGCATATTTATTACCGCGTTAGCATACAAAATGAGCTCTGAGGTAGGTGGTGGTCTAAAATTCGGAATCCGTTTGAATAATTCACGAAATATCTGGAATTTTCGGCGCCAAGAACCGTTTGGTCAATTCTCGTTGAGGTTTGGTTTTTTTTTTTTTTTTCTCCTTCGTCTATTTTATCCAGCAGTGTGTAACTCAAAAGTGAAAACCGTGCGCTGTCCAATGCGGAGTGGATTTTAAATTCACATTCGCAACATATTTTCCGGTCGCCCCCGTTCAACCAGTGTTACATAGACGAACGTGGTACCGAGTTAACCGAAAGAAAAAATAAAAATAAAAATCTTAGCACGTGACGTACGAAGTATCTGCAGATAATATCAAGTATCTATTCCACCTGAATACTTATGTATTCACACAGAGTCTGTGGATACACGTCGCACATCATATTAACTCCGAGTGCTGCGGCTGGTGGAGTGAGGATTGCGGCGGTAGACAAGAGACAACCCCTGCGCGGAACTATCCCTTGTTGTGGATATAGAAATTGGATTGGAATTGACCTTTAGCCGGGTGTGCAGATTCTCATGGAAAGCCGGACGGTCAGTTCTTTGAAGAGGACAGAATGCAGTGAATTTAGTTGTGGAGGATTACAATTTGGAGTGTTATGCGAGCATGTTTCATCGGACAAAAGGCTTTAATTGTGACAAGTTAATCAGCTGGGCTCTTCGAACTGAAGGAGATGATGAAACTGTCGGCTGGTATGTTATTAAATTTCTTTCGGGCTGAATTCTGTTTCTGACCTGTTTCTATTGCCTTTAAAATTGCACTGACGACGGAGCTGTGGAATGGGCTATGTGTTGCACGGAAACGTGTGTGTCCGAAGACAAGTGGTCGAGTCGTTGCTGGTCGAAAGTCATTACGAATTCAAAGCACATACTCGCCATTTACATTGCGCTGAAAAGTTGTTGTTCCTTCCCGAGCATATAAATGTCTGGAGATTGCATACTTCTTGGTCCTACGGTGAAATAAGACATTTAGAGAGTTGTGTGATACAAGGGATAATACACGAACTTAGCAGGTCTAACATTTTGTTGAGAATTGTGGGAAACATTTTTAAACATTTACGATCTTGTGCTTCAGTGAATGGGAAACATTCCAAAGGCGAAAGGTTACATTTATGAGGGAATGGAATCCAAACGGGCAGGGAGCGCAACAATCAAGTTTGTTCCTCTTTATGTATTTATAAGCAGAGTTCAAATGAAATCAAGGTTAAACATATTAAAACATGTTAAAAGTTGTAGAACAAAATCGAAATAGAACCAGATCAGTGTTGTGTAGCTTAATTCTACCGCCCGTAGCTATGGAACGCAAAAGAACCATTAGTGCCCCAAAAAACACGGGTCATCATTCATTCAAGCAAAATGAAGCTTATATGATTTTCCATAGACTTCTGCGAGTAAAAGATATGCCAAATGACACCTAGCATCTGATGGCAATAAAGAGAAACATAGCCGTCATCTTGCAAAATTGCACATACAAGCTAAGCCACTCTGTAGCGATACAAATTTTAAAGAAATCACAGTTTATATTATTTTTTTTTTAATTTTGCTTTGATAATTGTTTAAATCACTCAAAATTTACGCAATGTACTCGTATTTCACTTCACTTCACAGAATTGCAGAATGACATTTCAGTTGCCCTAAATTGCCGCTGTGAAATTCAAGAGCTAGTGTCAAATTGGATCATGTGTGAAGTTGACTGTTGGCAGTCCATATATACTACTATTTCAGTGACTGTGAGTTTTAAGCTGGGTACAGACTTTCATGGTACGTAAATGATCGAGGATATACATAATTCCATCGTACCTTGAAAGCCATTCAAACTATACTGTATGTCTTTCCAGTCATATTCATGATGGACGGCGAACTGGCGTCGATGTCAGCACCCTGTAATTTTTAACGAGTTTTCGAGCACCAAATTCTTTTATCGCGATAGGAATTCTGCTCGTTTTTAGTTTTACATAAACAATGAAAACTTTTATATAATTCAATAAACCCCGATACGAATTGTCTTGGAAAAATTCTTACATCCACAAGGATCGTAATAAAAGTATGCCACAGGCCTGGTAAACCTGGTGTTAAACGCTTACGACGTACGCGATCAAGATATAGGATGGAAAATCAAACAGCCACCGACCACGTTGTCAAGCACACCAAGTATGTTCCTAGTTGTACGTCGTACATAGTGGGTTAACACGTAGATCTGTATCCAACTTTACCCAATATCAAAACCAATTAAATAATATTTCTACTGTTTTCTGACAGATGTCGCTCTTTAATGGATTTTTTTGTCCACAAAATTTAACGGCAATGTTTGAATTGAATGAAGGAAGACCCAGTGAAGATCCATTGTGAAGCCACTATGGGAAAGGAAGCAGTTTATTTCAGCTACACCTGGAATTATTTATTCTTCAGCTTCTCCGAGTAATTTTGGGGGAAAATGCAAAGGAAGTAAGTGTGTCATGATTTATCATTCCTGCTCATCTTTGCAGAGGTCGTTGTAAGAAGGCTGTGCCTAAAGTCAATAATGAGAGACAATGTCATCTGTCAGTTAAGAGGTGTTCAACACGATTCTACTCGATTCATTTTCGCATCTGCTGGGGATAACAAGTTGCAAGTATGCAAGCTTTTAAACTGGTTCTAAAAATTTCATATTCACAGCAGTTGGAAATGCCCGTCCGCGTGTATGTATTGCCGACTACAGGCTAAACGGCTGAATGGATACTTTTCAAAATTCATATAAGGGTTCATAATCCGGGACAAACAAAAATGTAATTCTAACCCCAAAATTAAAGGTCCGGAACAAATGACCGAATTTGAAAAATATCTATTTTCTCAGAAATGGCACAAACCATCTCATTCAAGTTTTATTCTTGAGCTATAGTGGATATATGTATGCTCATAGATGGCATACCACGTTTTCGTCTATGAGTTTTGTTGGAAATCAGTATCTGAACAATATTTGGCATTTGCAAGGTTTTGGCAATGACCTTACGTTGTTGTTTAAATTTCGGTGCAAAATCGGTGCAATGCTTCTTACCAAATAGGACGAATCAAACCAAAACCCAACGAATCAAATTTCATAAAAAAATCTTTTAAGTGGTTCTTGAGTTAGCCGTGTTACAAGCATCATTTTTGAAGTTTTCTAAGACTCCACCAAATATCTCTTGCCACCACTTTGCAAATGTTGTTGATTTCCAGACTGTCTGTACGAAAGATGAACTAATAAGCCAGATATAAGCAATGATAATGATTTTACTGCTAGCTGGACTTTTGAGAAACAATTGATTTACAATCACAATATTTGCTGACTTTTATTGCTCAACCTATGTCTTACACACACTCAGTCCGATTTAAATGGTTTTTACGTACAATAGAACTGAAAACTAAATTTCATCGAAATCTGTTAAAGGGTTTTTGAATTAGAAATGTGACAATGACGAAAGAGGCAGACAGACCGACAGACAGACACGGTTTGTTTTGACCTTAAATAGAAAGATCAATTTGAAATTTTGAAATCAAGTCGTTCGGAAATATAATGTTTGAAGTACCTAACGTTAAATATTAAAAAGCAAAAACAAAAACATACAGAGAGTTACAATCCGTCCGGAAGGAATCGTATGATACCCTATCCGTCATCTTCTAATCTATCACTAATAAGGTTGGGGTGGCTTTGTGAACTTTTTGGTTCAAATGCCGTGGAAATTCTACTCAGAGGTTATTATCTCGATTTTTAAGACATTTTACCACATAATTTTTAGCTAAGACTTTTCTAAGAAGAAAGTGGACTGCCTCAGTCGCCATTTGTAATCAAAGGTAAAAAATTCTGGTGGAATATTCACAATATAACTTAATCATCACCGTAAATAGCTTTGAGAAAACAAAATACGTACTCTTTAAAGAAAACTCTCCCAAAGTGGGCGTGGCATTATATGATGTATGGACGAATTGTAGAGAACGTGAACGTCTATATTTAAGGCGATATTTTTCAGTTTCTAGTAAAAATATTTATAAAAGGATATTTTTTTTAAAAAGTGAGCTTGTCTCTGGGTTGATTTTAAAAATGTTTACACTAATACTGCTACGGATCTCAGGAAAGTTATATACCAAATTGAATTTTCCTAGCTCAAAATTTAAGGCCCAAAAAGTGGTGACTTACAGATATATACACTTTTATGGGCGACTATCTTTTTTTTTTTTATGTTACAAACTACGTATCAAAATTAATATACCCTATGGGATAGTAAAAATTCTGTTTTTTATTTAATTTCGTTGTCATTAGTTTATTAACAATATTATCGCGTTAAAAATAATATTTTATTTAATGATTAAAATTCGAAAAAAATAATTTGACAATTTTACAAAACTTAGTATGCCATGTCCTTGCATACATTAGAAATTATTTAAATATTCATTTTTAACAAAATAGACTGCGCAGAAAAATAGTCAAATTTTAAGAACCAGATAATAGGTAAAGTTCGGTTACACGTATTTTTCAAGAAAGCAGTACTTGCCCTATAGATACAAGTAAAAATAATAAAGGGCAGGTCTGGGTGACAGGATATTGCTCAATATGTGCCGTTTGTTTATAAATTATTTGGATTTAAAATTTAGGCAAAATCGCTAATAAGCGAACAAATTTAAGTTTTCGTGAAATTCGTTAAAAAGCTAAAAAAAAAAAAAGTTTTTTGACCATACATATGTCCAATATCAATTTTGAACAAAATCGTCCTAGCCGCATCCGAAAAATAGCCAATTTTTACAAGTCCGCTAAAGTACCGTTATTCGAGTTTTTAGCGAAAAGTTAAATAAATCTATTCAGCTGTGTAGGCTGCAGTTTGAGATACCTATAGACAGACAGATAGACAGATGTACAGACAAACGAAGAGATCCACTTTATCGAGTTTCTCTTTGATAGTAATGCCAAGATTGATCAAAATTTCAAGATGGAATATTTTCATGAAACAGTACTTGCTCTTTATAGAAGCAAGTACAGAATACCGAAATTATTCAGGTAAGGAAAGTACATATACTAATGATATACTGGCCTCGTTACCCTGAACAATTTTGATTTTCATTTAAATTACTATTTTTTTAATTGACAATGTTCGTTCCTTGATTCTAAAGCCACAATATATGTGAATTTAAAGTTGTTGGGCTGATTAATTAAGCAGAACTTGTTAAAAGGAGCTTGTGAAGAAAACATCGTGTCCCAAACCACTAGCAAACAAAACCCGTTCTTTAAAAAAAAAAAAAAAAAAAAGCAATGGTAATGTCGTGTAAATACTTGTATTGCTATAACCAAATCGAATAATGATGTCAATTAGAGCTCTGAATGAAACGCGAGTTCCCATGAGATATCCCAGTGGATGACTATATACTGTCATCCAACCTACTGGCACATGCATGACATCCATATATGTCTGTGAATGGACCACTTAAGCACGTTGCTTTTATTTAAAGAAAAATCAAAATCGAGGTTTTGTAAGAATTACTTATTTGAAAACATAATGACTTTGGAAATTCTGCAATAATGATTCACATTACTGTCTGGAAAAGTAAAGAAACGCTTTTGGAATACTTCGTGATAAAAAATATGTATATGTCCTAACATAAATAACAGTTGTCAGAAGACACTTGTTAATCCTACTTTCGTTTAAGTGCAATGCAAAATAACAATGAACAGTAATACTAAATTTCGAGGAAGAAAATAGGGATAAAGAAATTAAATTGACTCGGCTGTTAAGACGATGCAACGAGAATGCAAAAGACTTGCTCAGCGTATGGAAAAATTCGAAAATTGTATCAAAAACTATGCTGAAGTTGTCTCGACATACAGCGAAAAATAATTTTTAACCCACTTCAGGAACAACGCTTTGGGCGTCTCATTACTTCAATTAATCTTTGCCATTGTAAATAGGGTTGCCGTGTTGTATTTCAGACAATTTGGCACAACAGCTACATTATGCAAAACAGAAACAGTGACAACTCGGGACGCCGATATTTTCGTATACATTTTTCATGTTTTTTTCCAAAATTACCAAAATAAATTTTAATATGGTTATAGAATTTTATAGAAACTTACAGGTACATTAATAATATTCCAAACTTTATAAATAGATTCTATAAATATTTAAATACATAAACATAATATAAAACCGGGATTTTTAGAAAAAAAGCTCGGTAGGGTACATGGGATTTTAAGATCAAACTCAGGAAATTCCCGTGAAATTCAAGACGTCTGGCATCCCTAGTAATAAAGAGCTGTCTGCATCAAAGTACGTTTTAATATATTTACATTAGTGGTACATATTTATTTATTTAAATTTTTGTGTGCATGTGTATGTACCACAATATGTATTCTTAGAAATATCTGAACACGAACGATAAAGTCCGGCAAATTGGTGTGAATTTGTTTTTGATTTTATCAACAGCTGATAGTTTTCTGACACTAAGTGAACTCTGAGCTAGTTTGGGCAGAAGGGGAAATAAAATGCTAATTTGGGCATTTTCGTGAACCCGAGGGATCCCACGTGAAAGTAAAGAAGCAGACCCATTTAAATGTCACAAATCGTAATCTAAAATAATGTAAACCATGAAATCGAATGGAGACAAAAATAAATCCAACGCCCACCGGGGCGACGCACATGTTGAATTTCACATGCAATAGAAACAAATGGTTGAATGTGCACCACATTCAAATTACTGCTGCCTCACATAAGGAGCTTTATTAGGCATTCAATCTCTAAATTTATAAGGACTTTGAAGAATGCCTAGAACAACAGTCAGAGAACAATTTCAACCAATATTCTGCATTCATGAATAATTCATGCATGAATGTATAATAGAATGCAATTTAGAGAATTAAAGGTGATATATACTAAATCGACATGATGCAGTGTCAAAGAGGCATGCACTTGTGTCCATTCATCAGAACTAAGTAATAATGAACATTCATTGTGTAGCCACAGTCACACACGTAATAAGTAAAATTTTTGGGAAAATTTAAAGTGCACTCTCTATTCAATGCGTTAGCCCAATCGAACTATTTCCAAATTGAATCCCCAAAATGCACAGAGCACTCATTATAACGTGCACGCATTCCGTGATATTTACGTGTCACGCGTGCATTATGAAGCTGCCCCATCAGCAAATAGACGCGCTATTCAGGTTCATAGGCGCAAGTGTCTGCCAGTGCGCAACGCAGAACGGCAAACACGCAATAATTGTTTTATTGTCGTTTTATTGTCGCTTTATGGCTGTCATTCGATGTCGTATTGTGTAGTGTACGAGTAGTACTGGTGCTGTCTTGACTGTCTTGACTGTATGTAATGTTGTGCTGTGTAGTTTTTCGGGTTTTGTAGTTTTCGATTCTGGGAATGACGACGATGTTGTTTGTTTGCCTCTGCTGATCACGGGAGGTACATATGCGTATGGGTGCTTGCTTACTCCAAGTCGATTTGTGCCTGTGCGATAAAAATTATTTTATATTTTTGTTTATTTATTTCTTCAACAATTCGTTACGTTTGCGACGAAGTGAATAAGAAACTTTTGTTTTCGGTATTGATGTGGAGATTCCATAGAAATATGCAGATAATACAAAATGAAAAACATCTTTTACGAAGTATCTTTTATTAGTTACTTGCTGGCATTTTGTTTTGCGAATGTTCTTTGTTGTTTGATGCGTCATTGAACAAGTTTTCATACTTAACTATGTACATACATATATGCTACGCACATTCAAACGAGTAGAAAAATGGGAACATAACTGCCAACTGAATGCACGGCGAAACAACCTACATTATGTAACTAATATCCAAAGGTGCACCGGAAGGTGATGCGAATGCATCGCTCGAGAGCTGGAACAGATAATGAAGCTTTCGCAATTAATAGACTTGATGTTTACACGCTCGCAATGGCGATACCTGCTGTCAAACGAAAATCTGTCGGCCTTGACAATATCCACCCAGATTTTGTAAAAATTTTACTTCCAATAATATTGCCTCATATTACCCATATCTTCAATACCATCCTTATGACATCCGCCTATCCAAATCTCTGGAAAAAAGCAGAATTTATTCCGTTTCCAAAAAAAGTTAATACTCCGGAATAAAGACCCATCGCTATTCTTCCATTTTTGCCTAAAGTCTTCGAATTTCTAGTAAGTCGTGAAATAAAGGAATATGTCGAAAACCAAAAGCTATTAAACCCTATGCAATCGGGTTTCCGATCAGGACACAGCTGCATAACAGCAGTATTAAAAGTATCTGATGATACGAGTATTCGTCAAGCTTTTGATGAAAATAAAACGACATTGTTGGCATTACTTGACTTGTCAAAGGTTTTCGACTGTGTAAATCCGCCAAATCTTTCTAATAAATTGTTAATACAATCTAATTTCCCTAGTCCCATTAACAAGCTAATATTTTCGTATCTCACTAATCCTGTCCAAGCTGTTTCGCATAATTCCAATCTGTTTACTTTTCGACCTGTTAATAGTGGTGTCCCGCAAGGTTCTATACTTGGTCCATTACTCTTTTCTATATTCATCAATGACCTCCGGACTATATTGTGCCATTGTAATTTTCATATATGTATACGCAGACGATGTTCAGCTCTATTTAAGCTTCCCAATTGGATATTGGTGGAAAATTCAGTAGCAAGATTTAATGAGGATCTCCGCTCTGTAATTAAGTGGTCGACTCAGAATGCACTCATGATTAATCCCGACAAACCCATTGTCATCCCTTTCTCAAAATACAAACCCAATCTTCTTGATCTTCCCAAAGTAGAAATTCGCTCTTCGTGCATTCAATATGTCACGCATGTAAAGAATCTTGGAACAATGTTTGATAGTGAGCTTACTTGAAACTCTCACATAAACAGTATAGTGTCTAAAATATATGCATCCCTTAGAGGTCTTTCAATTAGTAGATCCATATTACCTATTGACATTAAGTTAAAACTCGTAAAGGTACTTATCATGCCAATTATTATGAGTACTTATGGCTGTGAGCTTTTTGCTGACTGTGACAGCACTTCTTTTCTAAAATTAAAAAGGGCGCTAAATTCGGCTGCTACATAGGTATGTGTATAATCTTCGTAGGTACGATCATGTTTCAGTGAAACGCCGCAAACTTCTTGGTTGCGATTTGGAACCTTTTTTTTACAATACCGATCCGGCGTTCTATTCTTCAAAGTAATTCACAGGAAGCAACCTGCATGCAAGAAATTCAAAGTGGACCACGCCACGGCAATCAAAGAAAACGGTCAAAAAAGCCTTGATTTTGGATCAACTCTGTCGTGGTTTTTTGGGTTTTGGTTCGTCTGATAACCGCCATTCCGATGATTGTTGGTTAGTTTCGATGTCATATTCATCGACCCAGCTCTCGTCACCGGTAATGATGCCATCGATAACATTTTGATGCCATCGATAAACATTTCTTTAGCGACATCAATGCGATGCTGTTTCTGCAACAAATTCTGCGAAATTCGCAGAACACAACAAACACTGACTTGTTTAGATGACAGATGTACCAACCTAAAAAAAAAAAACTTTTGACAATATCTCAAGCGCGGTTTTTTTAAATGGGAAATTCCGGTTACTTTTTGATCAGAAGGTAAATAAATAAATAATGTGCAAGATAGGTGCTAACATTAATGGCACTTCCAAATCTGTGTAGCCGTTGGGTAAAGCAGACGATGTCGACAATATCGCAGTGAGGCGTTGATATAGGCATTTACGCCAACTGAAGTCTAGGCCATTAGAGTTGGTCGAGAAGTAAATGAGGACAAAACCAAATAAACCGTGATTCAATTTGAGGTTACAATTTAAGTCTGGAACTACTGTGGTTCTGTCAAAGATAAATAGCTGCCATTTGACATTTGTGATTACTAAGCATTGATACTTGTAAGTATAGAACGGTATACGAGACAACGCGCATTTTAATTGTTAAGACCCTGCTCCGTAATACGGAAAATTTAACCAAAATTATTTCGCTCATTGCGAAATAATGTCGTTATACATAACCGGACTTTGTTATTGCATGCCTGCAGAACGGACAAGTATGACTTTCGACATTGCCAGATCAACACCGCCATAACCGAGGTGGCTAAGACGCTCTACCAATTATTCCTACCCTCGAGGCCGTGGGTTCGAATTCCAGCACATACGTTTTTTGTTGATAATTATATTTTATTGATATATAATTAACAATTTTAGAGGCAGGTTTTCAATATAGGAAATTTGCAAAAAGAAGAAAATAACTCGTGTTTCTGCCATTTAATCAGAATATTTGCGGAAAACTAACTGAAATATGTCTGGTGTAACTGTTAAGGATATTGATCAACACGCTGTTGTTAAGCATGTCGCAGTCTTGGCAAGCAGATGGCAGATGGACATCATCAAGACCGCCAAGTTCAAGGCACTCTCTCCATACGATCCTGATTGGTTCTACATTCGTTGTGCATCGATCCTCCGTCACTTGTACCACCGCAGTCCGGCTGGTGTATCACCGAGATCTATGGTGGACGCAAACGTAACGGAGTCCATCCATCACATTTCTGTCGCTCTGCTGATGGTTGTGCACGCATGGCCCTTCAAGCACTGGAACATGCCCGCTTGATCGAAAAGCACCCAGTTGGTGGTCGCAAACTGACCTCCATCGGACAACGTGATTGGATCGCATTGCCAATCAAATAGTGGCCAAGCAGAGGGACGCCCGCAAGGAAACTGGTCCAATCGTGATTTCTAAGTGAAGTTAGATTTTAGCACTCGCGGAGAGTGGGTTTTCAATAAAACTTTTATTTAATAGATAAAGAGTTTTTCAATACGGACATAACAATTTTGAATTTTAATACAAACGCCCCCTTTTTTATGATCTGTCAATGTCAAAACATCAGCTAAGGTTTCCTTTTTTATCATGAAGTTCACGAACCAGCAACGTTTGGAAATTATTAAAAATTACTACCGAAATTCTGAGTCGGTGGTCGCAACTTTAAGAGCGCTTACTTCAATTTTTGGTCATAATAATCGTCCCACAGCCTGTCTGTCCCATATTCACTATTTAATGTTTCTGTGCCAGTGAGACAACGCACAGGTCGAAGTGCCGAAAATATCGCAGCCGTAAGTGCTTCAGTTCAAAATGATCCAAATCAGTCGATTCCACGCCGTTCACAGGAATTGGGAATCTCTCAGTCCACATTGTGGCGAATTTTGCGTAAAGATCTTGGCCTACACCCTTACAAGATCAAATTGACTCAAGAACTGAAGCCTCTTGATCATTTGCTCTCCGATTGGGCTTTGCAAAAGTTTGAAGAAAATTCAGGATAATTTCATCGAAAAATCATCTTCAGCGATGAAGCTCATTTTTGGCTTAATGGCTTTGTCAGTAAGCAAAATATGCATTACTGGATAGCAACAAACCTACATGTGCTTCAAGAGACTCCATGGCATCCACAAAAAGTGATCGTGTGGTGTGGATTTCATGTCAGCGGAGGTGTGATTGGACGGTATTTTTTCGTCGATGAAAATGATCGCCATGTTACGGTGAATGGAGTTCGCTATCGTGCCATGTTGGAACTATTTTTGTCCAGAATTGAATGGACTTGACATCAGTGATATGTGGTTCCAACAAGATGGTGCCAAATGCCACACAGCTGGTCAAACAATTGATGTATTGAAGGGGAAGTTCGATAATCGTGTAATCTCGAGAAATAGTCTGGTCGAATGGCCAGCTCGCTCATGCGATTTATATGCTACGTTAAGTCGTTAGTTTATGCCAACAAGCCAACAATGTTAAAGGAACTCAGGAACAATATCCAAACCGAAATTACCAACGTTTCGGCCAATTTATGTGTTAGAGTGGTGGAAAATGGCTCCAAAAAATCGATCGCTGTAAACGTGCTCGCGGTAGTCGTATGAAAGAGGTCGACTTCCATACTTAAATCTATCATGTGTACTATACCTGGAATAAATTTCAGCCCGATATCTATATTATTCTGTGTTTTATTTAAATACAAAATTATTATGTCCTTATTGACATTACATAAACAAATGGTAAAACAAGATAAATCCACTAGAATGGAATGAACAAAAAAGAAATAGTTTTCTTTTTTCAATTATTTATTAAAATACCCGTAAATATGTGGGACGGTATTAAACCGCAAAGTATCCCGTTTTTTTTTATCATTCTCCTCCACTGGTATTCATACATCCAGTCAGAGAAGTTATTCGAATAATTATCGTTGTAAAATTCACGTTTTACAGCATGCCACTGAGATACATTCCTCTGAGTGTAAGGTACACCGGAAGCCACGAACGGATCAAAAAGTAAAGAGGAGCGATAACATTTTACAATGTGTTCGCTGCCAAAGGTTCGGGCACGCCGCGTCGAATTGCGAAATGCAGCCTCGATGCGTAAAGTGTGGAAAGAACCACAAAGCAGAGGAATGTTCCCTGGGTAAGGATGGGGCGGCAGATAAAGGCCAACTCTCGTGTGCACTATGTGGGAACTCGGGACACACCGCAAACTATCGGGGTTGTCCTAAGTTCCAGTACATGAAAAAAGTAAACCTGGCTCGTCAGCAGAAAGTCGAAGTCAAGCGTCCACCTGTTTCTAGTCAAACACCAGCCGTTACTCCCCAATGGACCTACGTCCAAATGGCGTCAGGCCGGAGAAACACGGTACAACAACAACCGAAGGTTGCCGCACAGGCCCTAGTGCCTAAAGCACCTGAGGCTCAGCCTGATTTGCTGACTATTTTGGTCTCTATTCAAGGGCAAATGAACCAGCTTCAGCGACAGTTACAAGAGCAGGCGAAACGGGTGGACCAGATCTACGCATTTCTGCCGGGCCTAGCGCACCTCCAGTCGTAATGGATACGATGGCGGAGAAACCCTTAAAGATCCTTGCGGTGAATGTGAATTCACTGATAAGGATCGAGCGAAGAACCGTACTTTTTAAGTTGTTAGAAGATCAAAGCCCTGATGTGCTTTTGGTTAGCGAAACTAAGCTATCCCAGAAACACAAACTGAGCCATAATAAATACAATATTATAAGAAGAGACCGACCCGACTCTACTCAAGGAGGAGGTGTTGCGATCTTCATTCACAAAGACTTACGACATAAGACCGTGTACAGCGGTGAAGTGCGGAGATTCCAGGAGCTGGAAGCATGTATCGTGTGCATTGCTCTCCGTAGTGGAAAGAGGATGTACATGGTCGCGGTCTACGCATCTGGTTCTACTCAAACTACGTCATTTATTACAGAGCTCGAGACACTTTTTCGATGTCTAAGGCTGGAGTCGGAGGAGAATTATTTCCTCATTGCCGGAGATTTAAACGCCAAACACAGCGATTGGGGAAATAACATACCAAATTCTAGGGGGAACCTACTATTCAATTGGTGGGGTCAACACAATGTCGAGTATAGACTCGATTTGATAGCTACAGATAGCCCGTCGTATCCTAGAAGCGGCTCCTATTTGGATCTTATGCTGTTCGATGTACGGTTACAACTGACCAACACGAACCAACAAACGAGAAACTGCCTACACACTTTTGTGTATGACAGTGACCATTGCGGACTCAGTGCCGAAATTACAATTCCCAACGAAATTGCGGAATTGGACGAGTTTGTTCAAACGTACCCCTACAACTACAGTAGGATGCGTTGGACACGCTTCTCCAGAGCTATGACAAGAGCAATCTCCTTGAATTCGCTCCACCCACCGTCCAATAGGAACCTGTCAAACGAGGAGATCGACAGGTACCTAAGACAAATGGACGAGACAATCAAACGAACGATGGCCAGTACGATACCTCGTTATCAACACACTGACAACGCAGACATATTCCGCAATGCAACAATCGACGCACTACACCAACAAAAAAGTAGACTTCTGTCAAGACTCAAAACCTTGTACAGAGAGTTTACGGACAGACAAAACTCGGAGGTTAGGACACTGAAGTCGTTGATTAAAAATCTCCAACAGTTAATTAGAGAAAATTACAGACTCTCTGTAAATCTGCATTGGAACAACAAAATTCGGGCTGTAAAATCCAACAACCGGAGGAATAATCAAAACGACCTTCCGTGTCTTAAGATCCCTCGAACGACGAACAACGAACAAATACTAATAACAGCAGGCATAGATCCCGGGAACGCTGTCGATGATGACAATTTTTTCATGATCGAAGATCCCCAGGAGAAAGTAGAGGCTATAGGAGCGACTTTCCAGGAAGTGTACAAGGTGAATGATAGCATTTGCCCGAACCACGACCTGGAAAGTCGAGTCCTTGTGCACAACGTCTACCTTCGAAATGATATAGAGCACTGGCGATCAGAGAACATAGGTTTTACCGAGTTCAATGACGATAACATGGCAAATAATGTCGTTGCCAATGAAATGGTTCACTCCCCGTACGTATCGAAGGTAGAACTCCAAACGATCTTCGCATCATTGAGAAAGAAGAAATCAGTGGGAATTGACGGAGTGTCGAACATTGTGCTTCGACATCTCCCTCTAGAAGCGGTGGACATTTACACCACTCTGTTTAACAATGCGCTGAATAGTGCACATTATCCAGCGCATTGGAAAACAGCAGTGGTACAGCCTATTCCCAAAAGAGGTAAAGATACATCCAATCCGGCGAATCTCCGGTCGATAAGTCTCCTTCCGAACATCAGCAAGGTATTCGAAAAAGTGGTCAATAGAGCCCTGACTAAGTGGGTTGAGGACATGCATATAGTTCCGGATAACCAATTCGGTTTCAAGGCGGGTCATGAGACTGTACATGCCGCGTCTAAACTGGTATCTGATATCCAATGGAACAAAAGTAAGAAACAATGCACGGGTGCCTGCCTGGTTGACTTGGAGAAGGCCTTCGATATCGTATGGCTAGAAGGACTCTTCTACAAGTTGAACAGGCTGGGTATAAGTAAACCACTGCTGTACATGCTCTGTAATATGCTCACCAGTAGACAGTTCATTGTGAAAAATGGCAATGTGACTTCTGCTGGAACGTTCGAAATCAAAAACGGTCTACAACAAGGTGCGGTTAATTCGCC
This sequence comes from Pocota personata, assembly GCA_963082735.1. Taxonomy (NCBI): domain Eukaryota; kingdom Metazoa; phylum Arthropoda; class Insecta; order Diptera; family Syrphidae; genus Pocota; species Pocota personata. The sequence continues at coordinate 235,042,823 of OY720430.1, read as the reverse complement.
GATCCTCTTTAACATTTACACGAGTGATCTCGTAGGATCTCTTCCCCATGCTATTGCGTATGCAGACGACTTGATCGCGTATAGGTCAGGACCAGCGATCGAGGTCATTGCAATACTCTTGCAGCGTGATTTCGATAAGATCAGGATATACTGCGACTACTGGAAGCTGAAGATCAACTTCCAGAAGACAAAGACTATTCTGTTTAGAACGTCGTTATCTGGGGCATCCAGGGATACCAGAAAGAATTGGCGAAATTTCTTAATCGTGGGACAGCACGGGCAGCCACTAACGAGTCGAAGTGTGGTTAGATACCTTGGGATTTGGCTAGATCAATATCTATATTTTAACAAAAATATAGATGCTGCTCTGGTCAGAGCCAGAGGTGCTTTTGCCCTTACAAAGAGACTGTTTTATAGCAGCCGACTCGACGCAAGGGTGAAGGTAATCTGCTACATGGCCCTTATTAGGCCCATGCTCGTATATGGATGTCCCGTGTGGTTCAACGTGGGAGCAAGCTGGATGGAAAGGATTCGGGTGTTTGAGAGGGCTTGCCTTAGGGCTTGTCTTCAGTTGTACAGAACACCAGAGTCCCAGTACATAAAATTCTATTCTAATGAGGTCCTGTATAATAGGGCGAACATAAACAGAGTGGATAATTTCCTGGTCAATATGATTCGAAGGCACACTGTAAGAGCAATGTCCTCGATGAATAACCTGATCTCCGGGGCATACTACCCCAATGATTTGTATCACGAGAGTGTGCGTCTTAACGGCTTCATCCCCCCAGAGGCGTTCCTATATTTAGATAGGGAAGGTCTGATACAGGATAGGGTAGCGGTGCCGCTAATCTACCATGTTGCCCGAAATGCTGCGGACAGGCGACTTAACTACGACCGACACGTCGCGCACAGCACCACGGAGCGTCTCCGGTTTAGTAGAGCGGTATCAAGCCGTGATATGGCAGATGTAGTGAGACAGCACCAGAAATTCTGGTGGCTCGGGGACGGAGAGGGAACTCCCTCGTCGTTTCCTTTTGATTCGGGGTAGTCTCCGAAGGGGCAAAGTCGGTATAGCTTTTATAGCCTGGCCGGCTTACATAGTTTTTAAGGTCAGTTTAAGTAGCTTTAAAATAAAAAAAAATAAAAAAAAAAAAAAAAAAAATAATAAAAAATAAAAAATACAAAAAAAAAAAACCTTATACATGTGTATGTATGTATGTATACTATATGTATATGGGAAGGTATACAATATATCTATGTATATGTACATATATATGTTTATCGAGAAAAAAAAAATTGCGTGTTTAATCACGTACCTTAGAATAAGTAGTTTTTAGGTAGTTTATAAGTTTTATATATAGATAAAAAATTCAGTTCATATACTAAGTTTTTGCTTAAAAATATGTTCTTAGTTTCTCAATATTTGTAAGTATAGATTTAATAAATATTTTAAGTTATGTTACGTCGAAAGACATAGTTTAAGCATTAGGTTTAGCTTAGAGCGCCCGCATAGGGCCATTAAGTTAGTATATAACATAGTTAAGTTAGTTAAGCTAGTTTTAAGCGTTTTTTGTGTCTAGCTGTTAAGAGTTCATAAATTCCGAAAATAAAAATGCACTAAAAACGAACGAACGAACGAAACGAACGCCACGAACGGATTAACTGGATCAGTGTGGTTAACTTTTTTGTGCACAAAGCAGTGCTTACTAAGGCAGTCATACGAGTATGCCTTCCAATAATCCATGCCACGGATTCACGTGCTTCTTTATTAACAAAATTAGATTAATTAAGCGCATAAGTACTTCGCACACAAGTATTTTCTGGACACACTTCCAGTCGCTACATGTTTCGATCTATTCCTTTCTGGTATTTTTTTCCGTCCAAACTTGCTTACATCGATTTAGACTGTTTTACCTGGTAATTCTGTCGAATGTTTCAATTAAATAAATTACTCGTACTACTATTGTCTCACGATAGTAACTATACCAATCAGAAATAGTCCTTTGAGGCAAAAATTTTTCATTTAAAGAAAATCTTCAATTTGTTATTAAACTTAACGGCAAGACAGTAACCTTAGCGAAGAAAGCTAAGTACCTGGGAATGCACATAGACCAAAAGTTAATTTGGAAACAACATATACTCACGAAACGTAATCAAATCAAGGACAACAAAAAAATATTTAATATACCAAGTTTTGGAAAATTGTCAAAATAGATTTTTCCGAATGTTATCGGATTTAAAAAAATATAAAAAATTGTAATTCTAAAATTAAATTCAACATACATATATGTAGGTGCAAATACGTGCGACCCATTCATGCACTTTATTTTATAAAAGGTGACCAGATAGCAATGATTGTTTTTCCAATTATTATGTTTCAGCAGCTGTCAAAGTTACCAATGATATCCAGCTGTCAAAATATTTAGTAAGGTTTGCCATTTCATCAGGCATCATTTGACACTTCCCGAACGTGTGGAAATTATTAAAAAATGTTATCGAAATTACGGTTCAGTTATAAATACGTAAATTGAATTTCGTCGTGAGGTCGGTCGTCATCACGGCTTCAATGCGCAGGCAATTCGTCGTACCGTGGAGAAGTTTGAGCGTGAGTACCCTCTTATGCACCTTAAGCCACAAACCAAATAAAGATCGGTTCGGATTGAAGAAAACATAGCCGAAATGTCTATTCAGCTGAATTGGGCATCGCCAGAGAGTCAATCAGGTTTATTTTTCGGTTTGATTTGGGCCTACATCCGTATAAGATTGTGCTGACGCAAGAATTAAAACCGTACAACCACAGACAACACCGTGAGTTCGCTAATTGAGTGCTGGAAATGTTGGCCGGAGATCCGGATTTTGGCCAAAAGAATCATCTTCTCGTACGAGGCCCACTTTTGGCTCAGCGGCTATGTCAACAAGCAAAATTGTCATTATTGGAGCGACCACAATCCACAAGTGTTCGACCAAGCATCAATGCATCCACAAAGATTGACTGTTTGGTGCGGTTTATGTAACGGCGGCATCATTGGACCTTATTTCTTTCGAAGTGAGGAAAGAGACATCGTTACCGTCAATGGTTCTCATTATAGAGCGATTTTAACCGACTTTTTGTGGCCAGAGCTCGACAACATCGATATATCCGAGCTGTGGTTCCAATAAAACGGCACTACATGCCATTCAAGCGACGCAACGCTCGAAGTGGTGAAGGAGAAATTTGGCGACTGGGTCATCTCACGGCGAGCGTTCATCAATTGGCTGCCGCGATCATGCGACTTGACACCCCTCGATTATTTTCTCTGGGTCAAGTCTTTAGTCTACGTTAACAAGCCAACCACTTTGGATGAGCATTTGAGACGCTATTGCCGGAATAACGCCGCTCATATTGGACCGAGTCATCAAAAATTGGACCGACCACTTGAAGTACTGCCAGCGAAGCCGAGGCGGCCATTTGATGAGCTATTCCATAAATAATGGCATGAACATAGCTTCAAAATAAAGCTAGAATTAATTTGATATCTCACACCATTGTTGTTCTATTTAAATTTTGTTTCCTAACTTTCTTATCTGGTCACTCTATATTAATTTACCAAAAAAAACAGATAGAACTGCTATTTCAGAATAGCAGTGATGGCTATTTTGCATAGTTAATTCACCTATCTAAGTACATTACACAGGAATAGTAATAACTGCTATTTTTCAATGCTTCTATAAATAAGAGCTAAAAGAGCAATCTATGAAAGCTGTTTAAGATTTTATTAAAATTTATGACAGCTATTACAAGCTATTAAAAAGTGTAGTATAAATTCTTGCAATTCTCACCAGATGTCTATAGTATAATAAATAGCACATGTATATATACTCATATGTACTTAACAAATATATTATTCAATTATCCCTATATCGGCTATTTTTATAGCAGACACATGGAAGAAAATATAGTTTGCGGTTCTGTAAAGTTGTTGAATATACACCCCGCGCAACAAAAAAAGCCGCACATGGTAATTTTTAACAAAATGGAAGAAATCTAATAAATGATGACTAATCACTGCGTAGTCACTTTGTATTTTTGATGTTTAACATTTAAGTTAACACATTCCCCAATTTGACTATACATTTCGTAGCCTAATTGAAAAAAAGTAATGATCGTGAAGATCAGACTACAAAATAACAGATATTACCCAAGTACTATCAATATACACAAATTAAAAAAGAGCAACAATTTGAAAAGCAAATTTCTTATTTCATATTTTTATTAACTAAGAAACCTTTTTACATAATTTAAGAAAATGATTCTAGTATTTCGTAGCACCACCCTTCGCCCTAACAACGTCATGAACCCTGTTTGGCATGGAGGCATAGAGATTACCGAGGTAATTGTTATTAATTTCATTGAACCACACTTCTTCAATGATATTCTTTAGATGCTGCATGGTTTTTGGTTTTTTATCTTGGATCTTCTTTCCCATAAGAGCCCAGACATTTTCGATGGGGTTGAGATCTGGACTGTTTCCCGGCCAAATTAGGGATTCTATTCCTAATTCTTCTTTCAAAGTTTTAATCTGTGGAGGAAATTTAAAAATTAAAATCATAAGATTTTCAAAACACCCTTAAACATGAAAAAAAAAACCTCGAATTACTTACAGATTTTGCTCGGTGGCAAGGTGCTGAATCATCTTGAAAAATTGGTTTTGTTGTTTCTGCTGTTATCATTTCCATACTCGGTACAACACCATCTAAGATAATTTGTTTGTACTGCATGGCGTTAACACTGCCCTCGAGCATAATTAGAGATCCAACTCCGATTGCGGTGATGCATCCCCACACCATAACATAAGGAGAATGTTTTACGGTGTGAGCTATGCATTCGTCGCTGTAGCGTTCCCCTTTTCTACGACGAACTATCTGCTTCCCATCCGGACCGATTAGGTTAAACTTGGATTCATCAGAGAACACTACATTTGACCAATCTTGAGCACTCCAGTTTTGCCTTTCCTTAGCCCAGCTAAGGCGCGTTTTCTTCATTTTGCTGGTCAGAAGTGGCTTTTTCCGTGGTCTCCTTGCCAGCAAACCCATCTCGTTGAGACGATTCTGGATAGTTCTGACGCTAACTGCAGCCCCAGTAGCTTCTCGCAGGTCAGCTCTTAACTCCGATGCATTTTTAAACCTGTTTCTCAAGCTTAGCCTCTTCAGTTCCCGGTCCTCCCGAACAGTGGTACATCTCTTCAATCCTGTGCCAATTTTTCTGTCCAGATTGTGATCCCGACGATATTTGTTACAGAATCTTCTTACAGAACTCTCATTGCATCCAATTTGTAGAGCAATTTCACGAAATGACTGATTCTGTTTGGATAAGGCGACGATAACTGCCTTATTTTCTTTACTCAATTGTACTCTTTTAGACATCGTGATATACTCTTTTCACTTTTATTTAAGAAATACAACTGCACGCACTGTTAAATACTGCCAGAATGAATTCCGACACATTCCAAAATGTGCATTACCTAACCCGGAAGCAATAAAATATAATTCGGCGAATCCCTTAAGGGTAATTAATTTTGTTGCACGGGGTGTACTTAACCGTTTACAATAAATTCGACGCTGAGTTAGCAAAAGAAAATTTCGACTATAAGAAGACATTTACGCAGTTTAGAATATTAAAGTAAATTACTCTAAACGACATCCGCGTGATTGTTGATGTAAAATGATCTCAAAATAGGTTAGCGGATGCTGAGGGCTTCGTAACCGTACCTTGTATGCACCTTACTTTAACACCAAGTAGTCACTAGTCCATTTTTTTTTTTAAGTAATAATAATCGAAGTGCAAGACTATTAATCTCTTTCTCAATTTGTATTTAAGTACCATATTTTGTTTAGAAACCAATGCGAGTATGCAAATGACACTGGTTGGTTGGTTGGTTGGCTTAAGAGGGTAAGCTTATGTTCTTCCTTTAGGCCTCCACTGGGCCCGTTGTGTTCCCCTCGTCTGTCGAGCTGTACGAAAAGTAATGTAATGGGAATTAAGTGATGAGAGAGGATGAAGGTATTGAGATCATGGGAGTATCAGAAAGGAGGTTATGTCATATAGTGATCGGGATCAATATATCACCGATTCCTTGCTTACTAAGGTGTGTTAGATCCGTTATCCTTGGGGATCCCAGTATCTTCAGTCTTAATCTCGCTGTTCCAGGGCAGTGGCAGAGGAAGTGTCCCATATCTGTCTCCTCCTCCTCACAGTTGGTACAGATTGTTGCATCAGCTAGCCCAAGTCTGAACGAATGTTTGTTGGAATTGATGTGCCTTGTTAAAAGTCCCACCATCGCTCTTAAGTGTGTTCGGCTTGAGTTGAAAGCTCTTTTAGCTGTGTTGTTACTCGGTTCTGTGTAAAGTGACCCGATCAGTGGTAAGATCTTTCCACTTTACACGTGTCTAGACTAGTCCAGTAATTATTGAACTCCTGTCTAATCTTCTCATTGATTATCGTTTTAATAGTTGTCAGAGGGACCCCTATAGTCTTAACAGGATTCAGTTCTGTGTCACTCGCTCCTTTCCTTGCTACGAGTAGTTCATCTGCCTTTTCATTACCTGGCACACCTTCGTGCCCCGGTACCCATATAAGGCGGACTCTATTACGCCTGGAAAGTAGGTTCAGTTTAATTTTGCACTCCTTTATTAGTCGTGATTTTCACACAGGGTTTGTGATAGCGCTAATTGCTGCTTTGCTGTCCGAGCAGATGTCGATTTGCCTCTCTTCGCTGGTGTCTTCTGCGAGTATTTCTGTTACTTTCATAATTGCAAGGACTTCTGCTTGAAACATGGTTACAAATGGTTCTAGATGAATAGAAGATGTCAGCCCCTGATTTCCCTGATATTTTAGAGCCGTCTGTATATACCGATGACCCGTTGGAGTTTCTTGTCGTCCTTCCGTTCGTCCAAGATTCTCTTGTGGGGAAAATTGTTTCGAAACTGTTGGCAAACGTATAAGAATTTTCAACAACAACAACATCACTAGGACAATCGATGAGTGGTGGCGTTTCTCTTATCATTTTGGTGGTTTTCCGATGCCCCGTATTAAAGTGAATGACACTAATCTTAGCAATATTCCGTCCTCAATTCTTTCCTTTTGCGTGCAAGTGGATGTCAGACTAGGTCAATCCAATTTATTTTGCAATCCTTAACTAGTGTCGAATTGGTAGCTGACCTTAATAAAATACACGAACTCTAAGTTCGAGTACAAGACCTAGGAGTACATTGGCTTCCTTCAGTAGATACTCACAAACTACAAAAGCGGATTTCAGTTGTGACATTTTGCTATGACATTTTGCCAATGGACGGAATGGAATTACGGATTACCAATATTTTTCTGTAGGTGTAAATCGATTCCAGCCAACAAAAAGGCGGTAGTTCACATTAATCCGGTTCTGGTTATCACATTTTAATGTATTTTCTGTATGAGATGAGGATAAAAGGCATCAATTCAGAAACGTACATAGTCCATCAATTTTCACCCATTTTCCGTGTAATTGAACATTCATTTTGATAAAACTGCTTTTATTAGCTCAAGCTTTTTGAACTATCTTTTGAGTTCGCAAATGATTTCAATATTCTCCAGGGAGCAGCAGGTAAGACCAACTTTTGAAAAATTCAATTCATCTGCTTTTTTCACAATTGGGTCTCATAACTTTTATTTTAAAGTTTAAACGACTTGATGTCCAGAGCTAAATCTCTGAAATGCATAACATAATACGAGTATGTAATAAAAAAAAAAAAAAAACATACTTCTGGTACTCGACGATAAAGTCACGTAATTCGATATTCTTAAGGTCGTAAATGTCTTAAAAATAGACTACGTACGAGTATAACCGTAAAACGACACAAAAATCTGAAGCACCATGCTATTACATAATTTTATGACTGCAAACACTTCACAATGTCATACATATTTGTAACCTCTTTTTTTCTGCAAAAAAAAGGAAAGAATTTGCAAACTACGAGTACAATCATCTTTTTTTTATGACTGCAGTCAATAGAGTCAACCGTTAAGTTAAAGCAGCTTACGATAAATTTAAGCCTACATTCTGGACAGTGAACTAACTGCCTTATCAAACAAAATTAATAGGTACAACAAACTCCTTGAATGCATAATGGATACTCGTAAAGTCAGTCCAATAAATTAATAATGACATTCATCCTATACACACTGAAACTCAGTTTTCTAGGGGGAAACATAATGAGAGCTGAAAGTCGATACCACTCGTATGATACCATATACTCGTAGCTGAAATTAAATTGAAATTGAATACGAGTACGTACGAAAATTAATTTGAAATTTGTATGAAATTGAATGTAACAATTTAATTTCACAACTAAGTTGTGCACACACTATAAAAAGTAAAAGAAATTAATTTTCTAAGTTGTTTCCTTGTTTTAATGTTGCAATAAAAATAAATTATTCTCTCTTCTGTTTTAGGGCTGCAAACACGATGGAAATCCAAATCACTGAGGCGCATAGCAATTGGAAACTCATTAATACATAGACTGCCCTCGAGCACCCCCCATGGACAACGAAAATGTTGAAAAAGTCTTCCCTCTTTAATTGTACCCTTCGTTATCCACCTTCTAATCCACTTTTAATGCCAAAAGAAAAAATATAGAAATCCATTTACATAGGGTAGGCGTGGTAATGGCACGAATTGACGGGAATATGATTAATGATTCTGATTAATGACTTCAAGTTGAGGTGTTTTCCGAGCACATAGGTAAGTGACCACAATGGAAACCATGTACGTATCATATACTAAAGGTAGTAGTGCTCGATTTCAAAAATTAAATGAATTTTGTGTACGAGTACATATTGAGTTGTTAAATTTTTATTGGCGAATAATTTCCGTGGGTAATTGATTGTTTTGCAAGAATGTCTTTATTTTCGATCCCTCACCACATGAATGTTGAAAAAAAAAATGTTAAAATCTAAAATGAGAAAATTATATTTCAATTGAATTACTCGTAGTTTTCTCCGCACTACTTTTAAAATCGAAGGGTTAGTTGATAAAAAAAAAAATATTGACAGCTGTCAAAAGTGTCAAATATGTAATCGATTGATTTAGTTGATCTAATCTGCAAATTTGACAGCACTTTTATTGATTATAGGTAGGTATTGCATTTTTACTGAAATAGAGTTCATTTATCATTAGCACCTTATCAAATCGTATATATTTTATGAATTTTACTAATTAATATGAACTTTGAGAAAGGAATTGAACAAAAAACATACAGAAAAGTTACAATTCCTCTGAAACGGAACATGTGATACCCTATCTTTCATCGTCTAAACCATCCCTAATAAAGTGGGCGTGGGGTTGTGGAAATACAATGACATCTTTTTGATTTTATAAGAAAAACTGTTGCTACGCATTTTTCTTAGAAGAAAGTGGGCATGGCTATCGTCATTTGTAACCAAAGTTCACGGATTCTAGCAAAAAAGAATCGTAATAAATACATTTGAGAAAGCAATATTCTGTCTTTTAGAGAATGTAATTTTGTAATAAAAATATTGAAAAAGCGTAATTTTTTGAAAAGTGGTCGTGTTGTGGATGGATTTCAAAAATGTTTACCCTTGTACTGGCCATAACTTTAAATGCTAATCACAAACATGTACACATAAATTCTTTTGGGGGTCTACCGTTATTATTGAAAATTGTATTGATATCCTTTCCTAACCAGAATGAGAAGACAACCTAAAATTGCCGGCAAGTTTTAACAAAATTGTACAACCAGTCACTTCACCTTAATTTTTTCCAAAAAAACAACATCTGAAGGGTGACCAAATAGTAAAGATAGTTTTTCCAATTGTTGTGCTTCAGCAGCTGTCAAAGTTACCAATGACATCCAGCTGCGAAATATTCAGTAAGGTTTGCCATTTCATCATGCATCGTTTGACACTCCCGAAGATGTGGAAATTATTAAAAAATATTATCGAATTTCCGGTTCAATTGTAAATACGCAACGTGAATTTCGATTTCGGTCGGTCGTCATCATGGAAACGTTTAAGCGTGAGACCATAAGCCACCAATCAGACAGGGAACGGTGCGAAGTGAAGAAAACTTAGCCGCCGTAGCGGCCAGTATCGAAGAAGACCCAGAAATGTCGATTCGACGCCGATCAGCTGAATTGGGCATCGCCAGAGAGTTAACCAGGCTTGTTTTGCGGTTGGATTTGGGAGTACATCCGTATAAGATTCTAACGACCATAGACAATGCCGTGAGTTCGCTAATTGGGAGCTGGAAATGTTGGCCGGAGATCCGGGGCCAAAAAATCATCTTCTCGGACGAGATCCATTTTTGGCTCAGCGGCTATGTCAACAAGCAAAATTGCCATTATTGGAGCGACAACAATCCACAAGTGCTCGACCCTGTTACCGTCAATGGTCCTCGGTATAGAGCGATGTTAATCGACTTTCTGTAGCCAGAGCTCGACAACATTGATCTATCCGAGCTGTGGTTCCAACAAGACGGCGATACATGCTATACAAGCGACGCAATGCTATACAAGCGACGAAGTGGTGAAGGAGAAATTTGGCGACTGGGTCATTTCACGGCGAGCGTTCATCAATTGGCCGCTGCGATCATGCGACTTGGCACCCCTCGATTATTTCCTTTGGGGCTTCGTCAAGTCCTTAGTCTACGCTAACAAGCCAACCACTTTGGATAAGCTCAAGGCCAACATTCGACAAGCTATTGCCGGAATAACGCCGCTCATATTGGACGGAGTCATCAAAAATTGGACCGACCACTTGAAGCACTGCCAGCGAAGCCGAGGCGGCCATTTAAATGATGTGCTATTCCGTACATAATGGCATGAATGTAGCTTCAAAATAAAGCCTGAATCAATTTGATATCTCACACTGTTGTTGTCTTATTTAAATTTATTTGCTTATTGTTCTTATCTGGTCACCCTATATTACACGTCCAAAGATATCACAGAAAAAGTTGCTAAGTTTGTACAAGGTCCCTCAAAATTAATGACCCTGTATGGGTTTTGCAAATGGCGTCTTTTGTCATCATAATATTGACAGGTGCGAAATATGCTATGATGAACAATGGAAAGCTCCTCAAGAACTTGGGATAATTGTGGTGATTTGTTGCCACAGTGATAAGAACACAATGTGAATTTCGTCTAAAATGTCTCCACCGACTGGTCGCACAATTTGACGCCAAGCCGTGCGCCTATATTTGTGCTATAAGCTAGGATGTGGAATAATGTCCAGAAATATCAACGAGATGACGGGCTATGCCTTTGTAGCGTATTTTTGTGAAAGACCAGAAGATGTTCCTGTATTAAAGTCAAATGGTGCATCAGCTGCTACCCACAGACCACCAATCCCGCCTGGAATACAGCTAGCGCATCATAAGCCTTAATCATGAAGAGGACGATTTTTTTTCATCACATTTTCAGCAGATGTCTCAACATTTTTCTTTGGGTTATTTTCAGTTATTGGTCTATGTGAATAAGCCTCAGACTCTCGCAGCCTTAAAAGACAACATTAGACAAGAAATAGAAAACATATAAGCAATTGAGAAAAATAATGGAAAATCCCATTGAAAGGGGATATCATCTTCAGAACTTAATGGAATAAAACTCAAGGTCCAAATGAAAATAATAAAAAATAAAGTCATCGTTTTTTAATTTATACAAAAAGTTGTAGCTAACTTCGCGCCGCCTTGTAGTACACGGCTAAGGGCTCGAAGTAATAAAGCTTTTCTTTGAAACTTGAACTTTAAAAAAGAAATAGCAGGTACTGTAATATATAAAAATTAAGAAGCTCTAGCTTTTAGCATTTCTGACAGTTAAAAATCAAAGCTATTTTCCCTTTAGCCGATTTTTTTTTGTAGTCGCATATACCGGTGTATAATATTTTAGCTGTGAAATACTCGAACAACATAAATTTCTCATGATGCCTCAAGCCTCTTACAAATTGTGGAATGGAGTCAACTGAAACAAATTTCATTTATTTCTTCATGAAATCAGAGCGAAGAGTAGCAGTAACAAGTAATCCTTTAAAATACCATGAATTCTTTTAACAATGAGGTACACGGCTGGGTCGCACGTACTTGCACCTATATCGCCCAAGTAATATTTTAAAATGAGCCAATTTTCAAAATCTGGTTAATAAGTAAAGTACCGCTATATACAAAAACATGGTACGACATTCATTTGCATATATTCACGGCAACTTAAATATCAAATTTGAATTAAATCGTTAGAGCCAAAATCAGCTAATAAAGTAAAGTACCATTAATTTCGGGGTAAGAATGAAAATTCAGAATTAACCTCAAATTGTAACCCTACAGTTCTCAGATATGAAGAAAATCCTACCAACAGTTCCAGCTCCAGTTGGCCATACATGCAGAGCAGTGGCGTGGGGTGAAATTTCAAGAGAGGGAAGCCGAAAAAATGTTAAGTAAAATGTTTTATTCAAGACTTACCATTTTGGTGCTTATTCGAAACACAGACTTAAGATATGCAATTTAAGCCGCCTTTGTTATACTTTAAGTCATTGGAATTTACGTAGACAATGATCTCATCTTCGAACGAAGCCGTTCTGGGCAGAATAATCTATATAAGTTATTGATAACTCGGAGCGTTGTTAACTACAAAAAATTTTGCAATTACAATTATGTAGTACCTTTTTGTACTCTAAAGCTATCCTACGATTCTTTTTTACGAATTCTGCTAAAACTCTTTCATAAAAATTTATAGTTATTTTTAATTTCTAAAAGAAGGTGCTTTTCGATAGATAAAAATGCCAGGTCTGAGAGTTTCTCTTCTTTGTGGGAATTTCTTAAGTGTGGACTATTTTTAAAGTCGAAGATAGAGGCCACAGTCAAAGGCAAAAGGGTGTTAAAAACATTTCACACAATATTAGAGCTTGAGAAAAAGTATCTCTAAGCATTTCCGTATTAAAATGCTTATAAAGTTGAAAAACCTCAAGCTTTTTAAGTGAGGGGGTAGTGTATAAAATTTTGAGTTCCTTTTTTTGAAGTAGTGAAATTAAAAATTCCATGAAATAGGGTAAAAAATTGTAATCCGGCATTGAATTAGAAAAATATTCATATTTTGATTTGTTTAATAAATCAAACAAAATATATGAACTAAATGAACTATACCCTCGATCTCTTGCTTCGCAAGCTCTATGTTTTCTCTGCAATTGAATAAGACGTTCACTATACGCGAATGATATTGCCATCGAGTCTCTGATACACCGGAATGCCAGCTCTTGTTTTCCTAGAAGAACTACAGTGTCTATGAAACGCTTCTTTAAATCGCTATTGCGATCAACTTTTCTATTATGAGCCTCGTAAGAATTTCCTAAAGAAGTCTCTATGCGATATTCGCCAAATTCATGCAAGCAGCTGCGTATATGCTTTTCCGTTTGAATATGTTTTTTGGAAGAATTAATAAAGTTGTTTATATCAAAGAAACCTGTGTGACTCCAAACACTAAGAGAATTAGTGACAAGGAAAACAAAACAAAAAAAGAAGACAAGGAAAACAAAACAGTCTATTTAATTTACAACAGCTATGGATTCTTTTTGTAAAAAGACTCATGAAAATGTTTCTGATACCCATCCTTTCGCGTATAATCAATTTTCATTGATGGTTTCGAGCGACCTAGTTCTATAACTTTTTTTTTTCTTTTACAAAAAAGAAAGCTTACTGAACTCGTGGGTTTCTTTTAGAAGAAAATCAGTTAAACAACACTCAAAATTAACTAGAGACATCTTGTCTAAGAATAATAAGAATGTTCAATGGGACACCTCTTGAGTAGATTTATAATTACTTTCTTGGTATATAGCTAAAAACTATTCACTTAGCTCACTCACTATTTTATAATAATTTAAAACACTAACTCAACTACCAATATGTAATTGCTAAATTTTTAAAATTTTCTAATAACTAGCAGTCACAAAAATCACAAAAATTTGCATCCAAATTTTCAATGAATCACGCACAATTGCACAACCGATTTGCAACTGTCATTTCAAATTTTCAAAAAAAAATAAATACCCAACAAGTAAGAAAAACCTCAAATGCCGTTCGAACCACCGAACCCGATTTTCGTCGGCTTATTTTGTTGCCTACAATAAAAAAAAAACTCCTTCGAACTAAAACCTTTCTCCTCCACCAATGTTCATCCACAAAAGCCGAGAAATCCCGGGTTATTTTCTTCATAAGCGAATGTGTGTTAGACAAAGAAATCGCAAATAAACTTCTACTATGTGCCAGAAAGGAATAGAGTTGAAAGTTCGTACTGTGAAGAAATGAATGCATAAGCCGGAAAATGAACGGCTTTTCAAAAAAATTCATTTCACGCTCTCTCTTTAGAGGAGTTCTTACTTGTCTCGCTTATGTGTGCGAGTTTGTGTATGACTAAAAATGAATAAACAACCGAAGTGGTCGCAGCATTTCATCTTCGAGCGTGTATAAAGTTATGAAAAATGGTTTGATGAACAAATAATAGAAAGTGATGGTTGGCTAGTGGCAAAATAAAAACTGTTGATATTTGAAAAGGGAAGCCGGAAGGAATCGGCTTGTATGGACGCCACGCCACTGGCAGAGAGTAACGTCAAGTTTTATCAAAATCTCGAGGGCCAACATTTTCAGGAAACCAATACTTGCCCTTATAGGTGCCAATAAAAAGTGTACAGTGAACTCAACTTGTTCAAAGAATTTACAAATAGTCTCCATTTTAGTTTACAACATGTGTCGAAGGTCGAGATGTCGATTTGATTTTTTGCAAAAGAATTTAAATTTCCACATATTTGTAGATACAAACATACATACATTTGTATGTATGAACAGAGCCATTCAATAGCCATTCATTCATTGTTATTCCATTCACAATATATTGAAAAAAGAGGTTGCATATGTTGGTGTGTACACACTTAGGTACTTCTTTGTTAGACATAGCAAGAAGCACTTGCCTTTTTGACCTTCCATGTAGGAGTTTTGTATCAAGATAGCTACCTTAAGCCAAAAAAAAACATACATTAACGTTACAGTCCGTCTGAAATGGATTGTACGATACCCTATCCCTCATCTTCAATCCCTAATAAAGTGCGCGTAGCGTTCTGAAATTTTTAATTCAAATTCAATGATATTCTTATTTTTCTATTCAAACTTTGCTTCCGCGACTTTTAAGAGATTTTATGGCTTTCATCTTACAATAAAGTGGGCGTGGCTGTAACTATTTCTTATATATATATAATAATATATGATATAACCTTATGCGACGTTAGGTCTATACACCTGGTGTCGAACTGGAGGATCAGTAATGTTCTCCTTTTCGGACCACAGGTGGTTGAGTTTTGATATTTGAATTGATCACAAATCCAAAATAATGATTAGGAATCCTAAGAAAACAGATTGGTCCATCTTTGTAAGTAATCTTCAGGGAAAGCTGACACCAACTCAGGGTAACAGCTACACTGAGATTAACCAATTAAACAATGAAGTCCTCAAAGTACAGAAGTGTATTATAGAATCTTTTGAGGCCGCCTGTCCTCTAAAACCGGTACCTAGAAGTACAAAGCAAAAATGGTGGAACGGCGACCTACATGAAATAAGGAAGGTTGCTAGACAACGCCTAAATAAAGCTTTAAGAACCAACGAAGAAGCAGACTGGGAATCCTATAAAGAAAGTGAAAGAGGCTTCAAGAAGCTCACCAGGGCTGCTAAAAGGGAATCATGGAAAACTTTCTGCACCAACATATGCGATAATAATGGAGCAGCGCAATTAAAGAAGATCCTGTCCAAGGAACCACCAAGTTATCAACTTCTACAGGCTGATACCTTGGAGACGCTGATGTGTGTACACTTCCCAAACTGTTTCAGCGAGGCAGCTACACCTTCCAAGCGTGGGGTCACTCGAACTGATACAAAATGAGAGGACACTGAGAACCTAGTTGATGCAGATAAAGTGACCTGGGCTATTAACTCATTTGCGCCATACAAATCACCGGGCTTGGACGGAATACTTCCCATCTTCTTGCAAAAAGGGATAGAATTAGACACCCTAAAGAAAACCCTGGTCAATATCTTCAGGGGATGTCTATATCACGGATACACACCAACACAATGGCAAGAGGTGAGGGTGGTGTTTCAGCCGAAACCCGGGAAAGATTTGTCGACAGCAAAGGGCTATAGACCTATTAGCCTAACGTCCTTCTTACTAAAATCAATGGAGAGAATCTGTGATAACTACATCAGAACACAGATTACAAATCCGCGGCTGTGTCCTCATCAACACGCATACCTCAAAGGAAAATCAGTTGAGACGGCACTACACCAGGTTGTATCCACAATAGAAGATGCTTTTGAAACCAAGGAATCAGTCGCAGGAGTTTTTCTAGATATCGAAGGGCATTTAACAATGTGAAAATTAAAAAAATTGTGGAGGCACTCTCGATATACTGTAATAACCAAATAATAAACAATTGGATAGAACACATGCTTACAAACCGCATTATCAAAGCTTCACTGGGAGACGACACAAGAAGGGGAACAGTCCGTACGGGAACACCACAGGGGGGGGAAATATCTCCTTTTCTGTGGGTGCTCACAATGGACAACCTTTTAAAAGAATGGGCGGAAGAAAGTGGATTAGAAATAAATCCAAATAAAACGGAAATGGTTCTCTTTACAAAGAAAACCAAAACTAGTGACTTTCACATTCCACAACTCGGAGGAATATCACTACAACTCCGCGACAGCGTCAATTATCTGGGCATTATATTGGACAGGAAACTGACCTGAAGAAAGAACCTGGAAGAACGAGTCACCAAAGCCAAGAGAGCATATTGGATATGCAGGAGGGCCATCGGGAAGTCATGGGGCTTGAAACCGAAACAGGTCCACTGGATATACGAATGCGTAATAAAACCCATCATCTTCTACGGTGTAGTTGTATGGTGGCCAGTGATGAGCAAAAAGTATACAAGAGACTTGCTAACTAAGGTGCAACGTATGGTCTGCTTGGGTATTACAGGAGCACAATCCTCAACACCAACCGCGGCCATGGAAGCGATACTAAACATTCTACCAGTGCACCTCGAAGCGAAGAAGATTGCCGGCATTTCAGCATCATGGCTTAGAACTATCGGCCAATTTAATCGGTGATGCAAATACGGGACATCGAAAAATCACCGAAATGATAAGAGTAATGACACCACTCATCGATTGCCCCAGTGATGTTAACAAATCATATACGTCCTTCAACAACTTCGAAACAATGTGATGTCGGTATATACAGATGGCTCTAACATATCAGGGGAATCAGGATCTGGCATCTTCAGTGCTAACCCACCGATTGAACTTGCTATTCACCTAAAACCATTTTTATCGGTGTTCCAAGCAGAAGTCTATGCAATTATGAAGGCAACCGAAATTCTAGCAGAAGACACCAGAGAAGGAAGGCAAATCGACATCTGCTCGGACAGCAAAGCAGCAATTAGCGCGATTACAAACCCCATGTCGAAATCACGACTAGTAAGGGAGTGCAAAACTAAATTGAACTTACTTGCCAGACGCAATAGAGTCCGTCTCACATGGGTACCTAGGCATGAAGGTGTACCAGGTAACGAAAAGGCAGACGAACTAGCAAGGAAAAGAGCAGGCAATACAGAACTGAACCCGGATAATACAATAGGGGTCCCTCTGACAACTATTAAAACAATAATCAATGAAAAGATACGACAGGAGTTCAATAACTACTGGACGAATATAGACACGTGCAAAGTAGCTAGATCTGTAATAACCAAACCGAGTAACAACACCTCAAAAAGAGCACTTAACTCAAGCAGAACATAATTGAGATTGATGGTGGGACTTTTAACAGGGCACATCAATCTCAACAAACATTCGTTCAGACTCGGGATAGCTGATACAACAATCTGTGCCAACTGTGAAGAAGAGGAGGAAGATATAGAATACTTCCTCTGTCACTGCCCTGCTACAGCGAGGCTAAGGCCCAACATTCTGGGATCTCCAAGGATTCCGGATATTAAACACTTCAGTAAGAAAGGAATCGGGGATATATTGGAGTTCGCCAGACGAACACTACGATTCCCCGATCACTACCCATTATCCCTAGACCTAAATCCTCTCAACACATAATTCCCAAAACATAGCACTATTCCCTACAGTTACATAAATGAGGGGAACACAACGGACCCAATAGAGGCCTAAGTGAAGAGCATAAGCTCACCCACTTAAACCAACCAACCAACCAACTATTTATTACCAAATTGCATGGATTCTGATATGATTTTGCAAATAGGGCTTAACCATCACCGTAAATATATAGCTTTACAAAAGCAATATCAGATATTATCTAAGAAAACGGCCCTAAAAAGTAGGAGTGGCATTTCCCCTTTGTAAAAGCTATATTTTTCGGTTTTTAGTAAAAATATTGGAAAAGAGCTTCTTCATGTAGGCGTGTCTGGGGGCGGATTTTAAAAATTTATCCATTTCTACTGCTTTGGGTTCTAAAAAGCTTATATGCCAAATTTCATCTTCCTAGCTCAAAATTTAAAGCGAACGGACGGACATGGCGAGATCGAATAAACTTTCGATGCTGATCACAAATCTACGAGTATACGAGTATTGTTTTTGGGAACTATCGGTATTATTTCTCCACATTACAAACTATGTAACAAAATTAATATACGCTATGGGATGGGGTATACAAATTAAGTGCAAGGATAAGGATTAAAGAAAAACGGAATGGGAATATCGTGGCGGTTAGATCTATTCCCTAATTCAGTTATGTACGAGACGTCAAAAACTGTTTTATCACCCCTTGCTTCGAAAGTGGTACCTGCTTAATCTACGTCACATATAAACCCCAGTCACTTTTTGCTTGGTCGGTTGGTTTCTTTTTCTAGGTTTACCAATGTTGAGCTGTCGGATTTAACGACTGCCCGTTTTAACGATGGCCCCATGACCATCGTTATAAGTTTCTTTGACTGTACTCTCTTTTATGAAAAGATTATTGAATCATTTTACTCGTACGAGTATGTATTAATATTCGAAAAAAGCCTTCCCCTTTCAAGGAAATAACATTATTGTGCTATGTCCTTAAAGGGGGAATCTTTTGACTTTTTTATTATACGTTATCGATCAAGACATTACTAACTACACTACCCTTTCAACATACTCGTACTCGTACTCGTACTCGTATGTGCACGCTGTGGAATAGTTGATATGAATTTAATGTGTATTCATGTCTATTTCTACGTTGGGGTTGGGTATCAACAAGTTATACATATGTCTAAAGTAAAGTACCTAACATAGTTTTGTAGAAAAAATTCGGGACAAGAAAAAAGTGTCGAAAATTTGTGACTTATTATTGAAAGAAACAATAAAGAGGCTAACCGATTTCGCGTAAAAAAGGTAATGGAAACCATTATTTAACGCAATTAATTGATTTTTATATACAACACGTTCTGATCACTTACATATGTAAAGCCATAGAGAGATAATTGTTTGATTAAAGATTCCTTCAAAATGCTCTCATGGTAAAGCATACCATACTTTGCAATTGAATTGTGAATTGATTTGCATAGATACTCTCAGTTGAATAGATGCGAAAAGATGAGAATAAGGAAAATCTCTTTCAGTATCCTCAAATATGCTTTATATTTTAATTGTGTTTTTCAAAAAAAAAAAAATGTACTTGAAAGAAGAAGATGGAAGAAGATATGATACTTTGTTGTTTAGAAAAGGCTTGAGATGTAAAATTTGACAGCATTGTATAAATTGGTTTCTATTTATATCCTATGCCATCGAGTATACTAATTTGATATATAGTTTTTAACGTACAGAAATATTACCGATAGACCTTCGGAAGAATATATTTATTAGGTGTGCAACTAAGTTCTCGCTGTTTGTCAATAGATGGCCCCAGCAGTAAGTGCTGGTAGATTTTGACATATGTCAAAACGTCATGAACCGAGCATAGACATGATTTTGTGCCAAATAATCGTCATTTGCGGGAAGTGTTGATTTTCTTCTTTCATTCGAAGAAAACGGCGGGTGAAGCGTATCGAGAGCTCCAAAAAGTTCACGGAGATGCTGCTCTTAGTGAAACAACGTGCCGTGATTGGTTCCGTCGCTTCAAAGAGGGTGATTTCGATGTTGACGACCGTGCACGTGAAGGAAGACCAAAATCCTTCGAAGACCAGTGTCTTCGGTGTTTCAAGCAGAATTCAGTATTGAAGGCATTGCTCGAAGAGGATCAGTGCCAAAGGCAAGAACAGCTTGCTTCAACATTAGGAGTTACCCGTCAAGCTATTTCCAAGCGATTGCATGCGTTTGGAATGATTCAAAAACAAGGAACTTGGGTTCCTTATGATTTGAAGCCAAGTGACGTTGAGCGTCGTTTTATCGCCTGTGAACAACTGCTCTAGCGGCAAAAAAGGAAGGGTTTTCTTCATCACATCGTGACGGTTGATGGAAAATGGATTCATTACAGCAACCCAAAGAAAAGAAAGTCATGGAGACTGCCCGGTCATGCTTCTACGTCGTCGGCTCGGCCGAATATTCACGCTGCGAAGAATATGCTGTGTATTTGGTAGGGCCAGGTCGGTGTCATTTATTATGAACTATTGAAACCCAACGAAACCATCACTGGGGAACGATGTCGACTTCAATTGACGCGATTAAGCCAAGCACTGCGCGAAAAACGGCCAAAATACGAGCAGAGGCACGAAAAAGTGATTGTACAGCATGACAACGCTCGGCATCACGTTGCCAAACCCGTTAAAACCTGCCAGGAAACGCTCAAGTGGAAAGTCCCACCCCGCCCGCCATATTCCCCAGATATTGCGCCATTATGGTCTGACTGATCATGGTCTGACTGATCAGCAGTTCCGCTCATATGAAGACATCAAAAATGGCTTGATTCGTGGATAGCCTCAAACTATGAAAACTTTTACCGTAACGGTATTCGACCTCTGCCAGAAAGATGGGAAAAAGTTGTAGCTAGCGATGGGCAATACTTTGAATGATTCATTTGTAACCATTTTTTCACAATAAAGTTGCATTTTCATCAAAAAAAAAACAGCGAGAACTTAGTTGTGCGCCTAATATGTACGTACATTTGCGATCAGCATCGAAAGTTATATTGATTTAGGCATGACCGTCCGTTTGATCGTCCATACGACACCCGTTTTCGGGCTTTAAATTTTGAGTTATATGCATAGGTTCTTAGGATTCGAAGCAGTACAAAAGTAAGGAATTTTTGAACTTTTTGCTTTTCAAGAAATGTATTTTTTCTATATTTTTACGAGAAGCTGAAATATATTGTCTTAACAAAATATATATGTATGTGTAGACGTTGACTTTAGCTACAATTTAGCCGCATATTGAAAAGGGCCACGCCCACATTTTGGGGGCTTTTCTCAAAGCTTTTTACTCGAAAGTTTTATTTAAATGTCTTATCAGAATCTGTGAACTTCGACTACAAATGGCAGCAGCGACACCCGTACACATTCACCCGCGTCCAAGTGCGAAGGTAAGGGTGAAACACTATATGGCGTACACTCTTATAGGCAAGTCTTAAGACTTACGTTTAGCTCTTAGGCTTGGCTCGATAGAAAACTGTCGTAATTTGACTTTTAGAGCAAGTGCGAAGATAAGTATGTATTATATTTATGGATAGAGTTTCGAGCCATACCTCAGTTCTACATAGAATCTGATGAGAAAACTTGGGTGATTTTTTTAAAAGCATTTTCTTTTCTTCAAATGCAAACATGGAGTATTATGCATTGACATATAACTGAAAAATTTTCAATGTCTTTTTTAAAGAAAAAATGTCTGTTTTGTACTCAACAACTTAGAACTATGCTTACAAAATATGTAACCTCTTCTATTACCTCTCATAACTCTATTCTTTGAAACAAATTATATATGTGAAAGACTACTAAGAAACTATAACAAAAATGTATTCGTAATGTTCTTGGCTTTTAAGTACTGAATAATTGAAATTGTCTTGAGCTTTCTGCAAATACGTACGAGTAGATACAAAATAAAGATATGTTTAGTTTTGGTACAAAATCAGATTAATGTTTTATTGAACTTTGTATGTGCATTAATGAGAACATTACAACGTATGAAGAGCAAAACCATTTGGTATCCAGCGGTATGTTGCAAGATATCGCTTCTAAACTTTAAGAGATAGTAGGGAGGTTAAGTTATGGCAAAGACGGAACGGAAGGTGGGATCTGTTTTAAATATCTCCGTATTCTACAATTTCTCAGTAACTGCACTTTGACAAGATTGTTGTCAACAACTAACGAGAGTTTCTAAAATGTAGTCAAGGTTGTGGAAGATCAGAGCCAATTTGTATGTGGTTCAAGAAAAAACCTGGCTTGTAGGCAAGTTTACCTGAACGCGCTGGCTTGAAGATTTACATATCAATTTGTGCGCCGGAAATATGTATAACGAAGAGTTGTGTCGCGTTCGTCATAATAAATAATAATATTAAAAACGACAAATAAAAATACTTTAGCAAAGTTTTCTCATCAGATTCATACTTATCTTTGCATTTGTCTTATCACTTGCCATCGCACTTGTTCAAGAAATCAAACTGCGACCGTTTTCTGTCGAGCCAAGGCTGAAAACTGAAGGTGCCGTCAGTTTAGCTCCTTAACTGACGAGCTTCGCAGGTCTACGCAGTTAAATCTTAAGACTTGCTTGAAAGTAAGTACGCAACTTGAAAAAAAGTAGTAACAGTTTTTAAAATCTCTTAAAAATTTGCGGAAATATTCTCTGAGTATAATTAGATTTCAATCGAAAAGTTCGCAAGGTCACGCCACCTTTACTAGGAATATTATAGAAGATGAAGCATAGGGTATCATAGGATCCGCTCAGGAGCGATTTTAACTTTTCTGTACGGTTTTTTCTTTACTACGATTGATTTTTTTCAAATCTCCCAACTATTTCCCTAACTTAATGGAAATTGTTTTTGAGTGCAAATACCTCGAGAATCATGCGTCCTACGAACATTTTTTTTTGGTTTTTTCTTTTCAATTTTAAGAATTTTCGGAAATTGTTGGCAATTTTACTAAATGCATTTTTGCTTGCACCTAGTACGTATGTACGAGTATGTATAAGGGCAAGTATTGAGTTTTTGAAAAAAAAAAATTACGCAATTTAACGACGGATGCGTCCACCGACTACTCCTTGTGGAAAGCAGCTAAGTATCTAAAAAGACCTCAGTTACAAAATCCTCCCTCGAAGGCACCATTGGAACACATCATTGGAAAATTGCTGAAGTGATTGTAATACCCAAGCAAGGAAACCCAACAGAAGGCAAAGACTTTCGAATATTTGCTCCTCAAAAGTCTTAGCAATCTGTTCGGATTTAAAATAACATTCCGCGATAGACCAAGTGCATCGAATTACGAAAATTAAAGCAGGTGTTCCCCAAGGAAGTGTCCTAAGGCCAACCCTGTATCTGTTGTATACCAGTGATTTACCGGTGGATATCAATGCCATGATGTCTATTTTTGCAGATGACACTGCAATATTAATACCTGATAAATCCACTGTGAATGCAACAGAGAAACTGCAGAATGCAGTCAATAGAGTAAGAGATTGGACGCAGCAACGGTGCAACGGTGAAATAACTTTGGATGCGAAGTTAAATTGGAAAGAGCATATCAAAAAAAAAAAAGAGAGAAACTAAACTCGAAATATAGAAAAATGCACTGGCTACTGGGAAGAAACTCTATACATATGCAAGTACTGAAGCCGTTTGGACGTATGGCATCCAAATACAGGGTTGTACAAAGAAAACAAATATCAAAACTATACGGACATTCCAAAATAAAGTCATTCGTGGAGTAATAAATGCGCCTTGGTATATAAGAAATAGCGATTTGCACCGTGACCTGCAAAGAGACATGGTGGCAGAAGTGATTAGAAAATCCACATCAACTCTGAGACAGAAACCGTCTTAAATATACGAGATAATATCCGGAGATTGAGAAGAAACAAACCTCATGAGCTAATGCTCTAAAAGCTATGGTAAAGTACTTAAAACAAAGCATTTATCGATGTAGTGGCGTATTGGCGTAAGAGTCCCACACTACTTGGTAACCGAGAACCACCAAGCATCTTTCGTAAAAAATTAAAAAAAAAAAGTTTCAAATCTGAGTTTTTGCAGATACACAACATAAAGGTGCAAATACGTGCCACCCAGTCGTCCACTTTATTTTACAGTATTTTGAACTTCTGTAATTCGACAAAAGCTGTATGTTTTGCGAAAAATTCGCAGTAAAATTGTCAAAAGTAAAAATGAAACACACAACGCAACAAAAACTGGATCCTCCGCAGTAGTGAAATGTCTCTTCAGCAAATACGAGCCATCAGGGATGTGACAATATAAGAAAAAAAAACCCAATCCTCCCTTAACTTGTAGTGAAATTTATTCTTCAGCAATCAGTGCTCTCTTCCTATTATGTATCCGAACAATGCCTCCAAGGGTTTGTATCTGCAGTAATTGCTTCTAATGTAAATTCAAACATTAATGGGTACATAGTTCGCAAAAAAACACGCCTAATATCTGAGTAGATTGGAGATGCAATTCAGATTATTCAAAAGCAGTAGCGGCACTAAATGTCATGAGCCATTACTGCAACTTTAAACAAAATTGCAATTAATTTTTAAAAAAACGAAATTTCATAAAGAATTATGCAATGAAAACCTCGGCAATAATTATGAAAATCTGTAAAGAATCCCTAGATAGCTTGTTGGCAACAAAATTTACAAGAATCAATCACTTTCCATTTTACATACCCGTTAAGCAAAACAAAAAAAAAAAATCTAAATTAGCGTTTCAAGAAAAACCATTCATTCATTAATCATAATTATGTAGGTACCACACTCTCAGTCAATTGTGCTGCAGAAGATCTATCTCCGTCATTAATAATTCTTCAAATCATTCGCCACGTATGCCATGATTATATTTACGGCCCAATAATCGCTGTCATCATTTGTCAATCACGTCAAAAGGGTCTACCACATCCACTCGAAGCGCGTCAAAATGTTTACATATTCATATACAGCAAAACAAAAACAAAAACGAAGCCAATCAAACGTACAGGTACCACAAACAGATTGCCGCCGTCGCTGCTGTAAGTTGTATCCCATTGACGCGACACGTTGGAAAAAAAGATGTAAAAATAAAAAAAAATAAAAATCAGGATTACCACATCATCATCACTGATGACTTCACCTTCGCCCGAACAGACGCAGATCTTCGTCCTCTCTTCCTCTTCACAATCAACAAGTGCCCAGGCACGTTCCACTGGACGTCCAGCCGGCCGTCATTCTCTCGCCCACTCACAATTATTATAATGCTTCTGTTGTTGTTTTCGATTTTGTTGGTGATTCTGTTTGGTCCTCTTAATGGCAACCCTTTTCGCATTTATTTACACAAAGGATCACATAACAATGGGCTCATCCTGTTTTTACTAAAACAAGGACACACGACGGGCATGAGAGTAAGTGAAGTCCTTTTTCGTGCAAATTGCAAATCCTTTTTTTGAATGGAGATGGGGGCTACAAAAAAAATTTCACACAGTCTCTCTATACACCCACACAGAGTACCGTCAAGCTATAAATACTCGAAAAGGATAACGTGCTCTTTAATATTAAAGGGATGTCATCAGCATGGCAGTGTGCGGGGACATTTGGGGAGCTTATGTGTTTCGCTTTACGATTCATACCGAAAGCAGTGCGTGGGCTGTTTAACATAAAAAGGAGGAGAAAATGAAAATAAAACGAAACCTCACTCATGGAAAGAAACAAAAAGAGGAGAATAAAAGGCAAACAGCAGACAGAGCGAAGAACGAATAAATCGCGTGTTTCGCAACAATGCTCCACCTACCCGTGACGCATTGGCAAAGGAGGCTTGGTGGATCTAGAGGTGCGAGTTAACTGCTGCACAAGGTGGAAGTGGAAATGTTTTACGCTTTTTGTCTTTTGCAAAACTTTAGAAATAGAGGAAAGGAGATTAGCAGTAATGTGATTGAATGCACGTACAACGAACAAGAAGAAACACTTGTTAGCGCATTAATACGCGATGTTCGCAGGATCTTAAGACTTGTAAAGTGTTCATTGCATAAATTCTACAAAGTTTGTGGATAGGCGCCAAGCATAATAAGAGATACAAAGCGAAGGATGAAGATTTATTTGAGACGTTGTAAATCATCGATTATTGTGTCCTTTTTCATAAATCATGACAGATTGTTGCGACGGTTCCGAATGTGCATGGGCACTTACAGGATATGATGATTTATTAGGCTGCTGCTGGTTTTAAAGTGCCATGATTTGGCTACCAGGCATTTTTAAATTTTTCTTTTATTTTTTTTTTTTTAAGAATAAGACCCCACGAGGAATGTTGGTTGGATTTTAATGCGGATTTTCAATTATTCTCTCAGGTACGAATATGATGTGTATTTTGAAGATGGCTGTGCATATTTTCAGGATTTTGAAATTTTCATTAAAAATACCTACGAACCATTTTGAATTGAATTTGAACACGGATTTCAATCAAAAGAAATGGGATCTATTACGAGTATGCCTAGCTGAATGTTATTCAAATTACAAGTCAATACGAGAAATGGTCTTGCAATTCAAACAAGCTTTTCTTTTCTTCCAAAATCTGATATAAATTGAATTACTGACAAAACGAAATTGTCTCCAGCACTTTGCGACAGATGTCGGGCTTCTAGAATTCTGTTTGACCGTCTTCATGTGCGGAGGGTTCCGGACCGACTATCTTAAATATATAAGTACTACGGATTTAAAGAGGGTAAAAACATGTGTTCTTGTAATTGTACTTTATGTAGCCTAAACTGCTGAACCGATTTTTATGAAAAGCCATCAGCTTATAGAAAGATGAACAGCCAGTGCTATTTCGTCTATCTTTCATATTTTTTATAAGGTTTTCTAAAGCCGACATACATACATACATACGAGTATACCTAGTAAGGACAATAGTACTGTTACACACATTTATTGCTATAAAACAAAGACCTCGAAAGATAATTTAATGAAACTTTCAGGATTTATTCACATATATATTCTGAATATAATAATCAAAACTTTAATTAAAATGATTTGGCCTTAATGCAAGTATTTAGAATACGCACCTCATTAATTGGGAAATTGGCCAGAGCTTCAGTCAGAGCTCGCTTTAAGAGTTCCATGTTAGGGTATCTTTTGAGGCACTTAATGTCCTTTAAGACAGTCCACAATTTGTAATCAAGTGGATTAAGGTCTAGAGTGGTGGAAGGCTAGTCTTTGTACCAATAAAACCAGGTATGGGTAGTTTCGCCTTATGAGCTGGCGCACGATCTTGCTGGAATGTTCCTTCCTTTTTTTTCTGGTATAGAGTATGGTTTAGAGGTTTCACAAAAAATCCTTAAATGGTTTACTGGTACACTTTGGTTTATGCTTCGATGCTTTTTTCGCAAAAATGCAGGTTAGTGATCGCGTCATAAGAGACTACCCAGCACACCATGGCTAAATCTGTGGGCTGTCCTTTATGGACCCTTGAGACTGGCTCAAACACTTCCCTATCACTTTATTTGTTTAATTTCTTCTGCACCGTGAAGATTTTCTCTTCGGTAAACTGAATTTTTCTGTACAGAACAGCAGCGTATTCCACCAAGAGTCGCTTTGATTTTTGGACCCAATTTTTGTAAAAGTCACAGTCAGCACTTTTCTAGTATGGCGTTTGAAGGCCTATCCTGATATGTGAATCACTGACTTTTGTGTTACATTCATCTCGGGTACCAGTTTTTTCTGCTTTTAGGGACCTTTTTGAGCCTTAAAGGTTTTGATGACTTGTGACGTTCTTACCGTGCGAGGAGGAAGAGATCACAGGCGGCCTTTAATGTCGACCGTATCCTCGACGAATTTTATACACCGATAAGCAAACATTAGGCTAATATCTAGCTGCTGCAGTGCCTTGAGAATCGAACCCTTGTTCACACTGAACTTATGAAGCGCTACGACAGAGATGCGATTCACTTTCTCAATTCATTCCAGAGCGAAAATGTAAACAAATTTGAAATACTTTTTATAAAGAAATAATTGTGACGTTAACTGCTACAAATGTTATGTCACTTTTTGGGTACGCCTAACTCTTGGCCGCGCAATGGGTGCAACAAAAGTAATAACTGTATTTTTGTCCCTACTAGGTACATACAAATAAATATACATATGTACGTACATATTTATTAAAATGAAAATATTTTTCTGAAATTTTTTTAAAATTGATAGTACATATCTATAAATTTTTAAAAAAAATTGGTATTCGTTAGATTCAGTTTGACAGTATTTCGAGTTTAACTTAAAACGTAATGAGAAGAAAATAACGGAATAGGAGTATTGCAACCCTTCATTTGATGTTCATATTACATACTCGTACATAAAGGGTTATTCATTACCAGGCTGGAATTTGACATCCCTGCCATATGACATCTGTCGAATCCATCTGTTATCCATAGTAACAAGTAGTTAGTTCGTGCCTTGCCATTTTATAATATGGATCATTTAACTACCGCTTAACGCATTGAAATTGTTGTGTTGTGTTAATCGTTGAGAGGCCATTGCACCCACAATGAGTGTCAGTTTAGAGCGCACTGTGGACTGGCGTGGCGGTGTGATCGGGACGTATTTCTTTGAAAACGACGAAGGCGCCACTGTTACGATGAATTCTCTGCACTATGGTCAAATGAAATGAACTTTTGTTTGCCTCAGCTTAAAGACATAGATGTGAGCGACATATGGTTCCAACAGGACGGAACTACGTGCCACACAACACAGATAAATTTGGCTCTATTGCACGAAAAGTTCCCAGTCCGTTTAATTTCGAGGTTTGGCGACATCAATTGTCCATCAAGATCGTATGGGTTTCTATGGGTTTGTCGGGCTATATTAAAGATCGTATCTATGCCAACAATCCTCAAAATTTGGAGTACTTAAAAACCAGCAACCGTACCGATAAGTCATTGAAAATTACCTCACAAGAATCGAAGTTTGCAAAAACTCCCGTGGCGGCCATATAAGGATATAGTGCAAAATTTAATTTTAATTTAATAACAAATTTCATTGAAATCTTTAACGCTGTACATAAATAGGAAAAAAAAAATTTACTTTTACTCTAACCACCAAGACTTTTTGTTTTTCAAAATTGTACTTTCGAACTACCTGACGTTAACAGAACTCATCACAGCTCGGTTCAATTTTCAACTCTCTGTGTTGAATTGTTCAAAAGATACGAGAATGATGCTGTGGCTTATGTTATAAGGGATTAGTTTGTACTATATATACACTGGGACCATGAAAAGGAAGGTATGTAGTTCAGTCTGGGTGGCCACGGTGTAGTTGGTAGTGTGTTTGCTTGTGACCCGAACTGTATGTATTCAAGCCTCAGCAACCATCAATCAGCCACCTAAAAAATGGTAACTAATGGTTGCTCGCATAAAAGAGAAACAAATAAAATCTAAGTATCTCCAACCACTACACCCAAAAAGGGATTTCTCCGTGGTAAATACAATGGACCGAAAATCGAGTCTGAGAGCTCTAGGATTTTGAAATTTCTTTTTTTATAAAAAAAAATAAATGAAAATGTAGTTCGGTCAGAAAATGAACAAAATCAGTAGCCCGGTTCTGTAACTAATGCTGAAAAATAACTCACTTCTCAGTTCGGTTGAGACTCATGTGCATATCTTGAGTTATTCATTCGAAGTGGCAAGTGGTTTATTTTTCACTGTGTGTTACAGAATCGGGCTACAGATGGAGTGTATGTTAGATTAGATATACACACAGGGTGTTTTACTTGTAGTTCAAAAAGGAAATACTCCAGAGGTAGTTTTTTAAGTTAATTAAGACTAGGTTAAGCAGGGTTATTTAGCTGGGCTATTATAAAATGCAAAACACTATAATGGAACCATCGCAATCCCTGGATAACGTTCATAAAAGGCACAGAAACCTAAACACTTTAAAACAAAAACTTATTCTCACTGCAAAGCTTTCTTAGAAGGCTCTAGAAGATTTCTATCACTGTTATTAAGTGTGATCTGCCTAGTTTAAGAATTTTCGCCGGTACCATTAGTTGAAGTTCAGAAAATCGTTCACGCTATAACTCTTAAAAGGTTACAGCTATATGGATCGCTTTGATAATTTTGATAAGCTAGAGCGGCTCGATTTAAAAAAAAAAAATGATTTTATTCGCCTAATTCTTACTTCAAACTTGATTATCTTAAAACTTAATTTGTTTATTTACTTCAAACTCCAAATCTCGGTGTTTGAGGTCACATTTCAATGCGAAAATTTTTTCGAAATTTTTTTTTTAAGGGTAGCTATGGTATAATGGATAGTGTGTTCGCTTGTGAACCGAACTGTGCAGGTTCAAGCCCGGATGGGGACAGCAACCACAGCCACCAGACCATAAAATAGAAACGAATAAAATTCAAGTTTCTCCAACCACTACACCAAAAGGAGTTCTGCTTGGGGTAGTAAAATGGACTTCGTGTAAGTCTGAGTGCTCCGGGATTTGTAAATTTCTTTTTCAAAAAAAAAAATCTATATTTTCATTCTGACCTTAAAATTAACGGTACTTTACTAAAAGCAAATTTTGGAAAACTGCAACCAAACATCTCTGGCTCATAATTACATCCCACATTAACACCACTACTGCACATGAATGCTACCTAATAGTGCTGTGAAATGGTGCAGTTGTTTATCTTTTCTAGATGTTTGTTTTTGCCTGAACGAAGAAAATGCAAAAGAGGGTCACATTTTGCTGGGAAAAAATAATAGAAACAACAGACATTTCGCGTTAGTAATTCCTTAGGGAAAGACGGTTTAATTTTCTTGGAAATAATTGAAATAAGTTTAATCTTTTGTTAAAGTGTTATTGAAAGAAAAAAAACTTCTCAAACCGAAAGTTCTGTGAAAATGGGTCGAGGAGTCCACTGCACTGTTTCTGAAAGGAAAGTAATTAAAAATCTAAGAAATGACGGCTGTACAATGGACAGAATAGCGCATATAATGAAGTGTTCTAAAAAGAAGGTATTTACTGCCCTCCATTATTATCCCAAAGAAGAAAAAAAGGGTGGCCGTGGTGTAGTGGTAACATCATCGCTTGTCACGCTGTTGATTCACGGTTCGAATCCTGATGTCAAGAATCATCTACTTATTTCGCATGAAATAAGTAAAAAAGTCGACCACTTGCGAAAGCTAAGTCAACTCTACTGTGAAGGCATAACACTGGCAGTAGGGTGGTCATATGGCTAAAGTGCAACTTGATCGTGATGAGACATCAGGAGGATGGAAAAAAATACTGTGAATCATAAGCAACGACAATAATACCGAAACCAAACAAAATACTCCCCAGTTATCTGGACAGCCACCCTTGGAGTTTACAGAAACTTAATACCACCTGAGTTTCAAACTACACCACTCTGTCTTTCTCTCTGTCTCTTTCCCTTTCCATAAAACGCACGTGTTCTAAAAATTAGTATAAGGGTATTCATATCCCCTTTAACACGTGCAAATTATAACAAAAAAAAAAAAAAGAAACGTGAGGCAGAAATCGGAAGACAACATCTCGGTACGACCAACTTCTTGTACGAGTACGTTATTGTAAGACTAAGCCGTTTTCTTCTTCGGAGGAAATTAAAAATGAGTTGAACAATTAGGAACAGGTTCAATGAAGCAGGTTTAATGGCAAGAAGCCCAAGAAGAGTCCCTTTTCTAAGTAAGAGAAATGTATAACAAAGGCTTGCTTTTGCCAACAGACACGTCTACCGTGAGCAATGTTTTGTGGTCGGATGAAACAAAGATCAGTTTTTTGGATCTGATGGGAAAATGCACTTGAGACGACCAAAAAATACCGAATTTGACCCTAAATACACAAAAAAGACAGTAAAGCACTGTGGAGGTAACCTTATGATTTGGGGCTCCTTCTCAGCCTCTGGTGTTGGACCACTTTTCTGGATAAAGAACAAAATGTGTGCTGTGGACTACGTTAACATCGTGAATACGGTAATGCTACTATTTGCTGAAGAGGATATGCCGCTAAAATGGGAGTTTATGCACGACAATGATCCCAAGCACTCCTCGAAACTATCAAAACAATCACAATCCCCCGATCTAAATCCGATAGAAGACTTGTGGGGCGTTCTAAAACGCAAGATCGGGGAATGTAAAGCCAGAAACAAAGAAGAATTGTAGTCCAAAATACAAGAAACATGGCAGTCCATACCTTCACAACCTAAAATCATAAAAAACACAAAAAATTAATTTTTTTTTTTTATATAATTTTGGTTATTCATTGAAAAAATTGATATTCGTTAATATTGTGATAATTGAAACGAAATAATATACATCTCCGTGGAGTACATTAGACCCCAATATATACCAAAGTAAATTAATTAATTTTCGGTTTAGCACATGTAAATGTATACTACTATAGTTTTGTGTGAAAGGTTTCAACTGTTTATCTAAAATGGGTAGAAAGTTATAAATGTTGAACGCATAACTTTTCCATATTACCATTTCGGTACGGAATACTAATAAGAAAGTGCCTTTTAATTAACGTCAACCTCCTGAAAAGGGATAAATATTCAATAAGCTTGAAGTCGAGATAACGTATACCAAATAAACAGCTGTTAAGGAGTCTTTAGCTAACCTATGTTAATAAGGAAAAGTCTTTAAAAATAAAAGAGATACTGCGCTCACGTTCGCTTCAAACCACGTTTTTAAAAAAACCAAGAAAAGCAAATTTGACACTTTTAGTTTTACAAAGTTTCAGATAGCAATATAAATGAGAGAAAGAGAAAGACGTAATATACGTATGATGAAGCATTAAACCTCGAGCACACTTAAAGCAGGGCTGCCACTTCTTTAAACATTTCCGCCCACCTCGCCCAGGTCCTGCGACAAAATATGTGTTGGATGGTCTTGCCGCCCACCGTATTGGTCAGTGGTCTTCTCGTCTTTAGGCAGCACTACCAGTTTCGAGATTGCTCGCCTTATTATCGAAGACTGAGTACGGACTGTTGCTACTCTCACCAGGTCGTCGTCTCCGGGATGAACTTCAAGAATGCGACCCAGTAACCATTGAGTAGATGGCGTGCGTTCGTCTCGGATGAGCACCATGTCACCAGCTTTCAGATAGCATTTTGTTTGACGCCATTTTTGGCGCACCTGCAGCTCATGTAAATACTCACAACTCCAGCGCTCCAGCGCTCCAGCGCTCCAGCGCTCCAGCGCTTCCAAAAGTCCTGCTGCATTTGCTGCAATTGCTTCCACCTGGTTAGCCGTCCACTTTTAATATCCAGCAAGTTGGGCTCTGGTGGCGCTGTAAGTGGGCCACCCACCAAAAAATGTCCGGGGGTGAGTGCCGTGCAATCGGTTGGATCGTCAGAAAGGGCTGACAGCGGCCTGGAGTTGAGCACAGCCTCGATTTGTTTCAACACCGTGTAAAATTCTTCAAATGTCAGCAGCGCCTCACCAATGGTCCTCTTCAGATGGTGTTTCATGCTTTTAATGCCGGCCTCCCAAATACCTCCAAAATTCGGAGACCCCGGTGGGATGAAATGCCATGAGACCCCGTGACATGCGACCAGTTGCGCGCCAGCATCGAACTGACTTTTGACGGCTAGTAAATCTTCTCTGAGGATTGCGTTAGCGCCAACAAACGTCGTTGCACAGTCGCTGTATATATCATATCCGAACTACTGTATGGAAGGTGATCCTTCCTTGAATAGCACACAGCTGTAAAGTGTGTTTATCCAAATAAATTAAGTAATCGAATACTTGTACAGTGCCGTTCGAAAAATGTTGGTTAAACTTTTTTTTTTCGAATTTTGTCAAATTTGTTGCAATAAATACATATTTTTTTATGAGGATTTGTTTTCTTATGCGGTTTTAATCGTTTCATAATACATTTAGAGTGGTAAAATTTTTCACACGCGGTCACGGGAGCAAAAAGTTGTTAGACCGAAAAATGGGTTTTTAAGGTACTTGCCTCATTTTTAGGGATTAAAGAAAAATGCTTTATTGGTGCAGTGTTTTTGTTTTTTTATTGCTTTCCAGAAACATTCTCTATCTAATTAGTACTTTGTTGGACCTCCTCTTGCTTTTTATTACAGGTGCACATCGACGAGACATTTACTCGAGATAGGTTTTCCATGTGGAAGCAGGTATGGTGTTCCAGGTCCGGATAAGTAAATTGTTTAGGTTTTCAATTGACTCTGGACGCTTCTTCACAACCTTAAGTTTCATTATTGACCAGATATTCCCAATTGGATTGAGATCTGGACTGTAGGGAGGCCAACTTAATACATCGACATTATTTTCTTCGAAGTACTTTTTAACCTAAGAAATAAAAAAAAAATGCAAATATTGTTTTTAGTCATAAAAGTTCTAGCTTATTTAAAAGCTTGATATTAGTCTTTCATATTAAAAAAAAAAACAAGTTCATACTTACAATTTTGGCTGTATGGCAAGGAGCATTGTCCTGTTGAAAAATGAATCTGCAAGTGTCACCAAAAAGCTCCAGCGCTGAGGGCTCTAATACATTTTCCAGAACCCGTAGATAAACTTCTGAAATGACTAAGAAGACCATTCTAACTTTTTTTCGTCTTCAGAGAAGCATCCCCAGACCATCACACCTTCAGTTTTGCGGGGCATCCGTAAGAGCTCAGACTTTCCTTTGGTTCTCTTCGCGCAAGAATCCTCCCGTCTCCAACATGCAGCTTAAACTTTGATTCATCGGAAAAGATAACATTGTTCCAATTAAGATGCTCTTGAGCCCAGAGCAATCGTTTTTCTCTGACTCTTTTTGGAAAATCCGGCTTGAGTGCTCTATGTCCAGCTTTCACGAGCATTTTCCTCCCTGAACTTGACGAAATTATTGCTCGACACAGATCGTTTTTAAGATCCACCGAAGTCTTGAACCGATGTCGACGGCTGTACAGCACCAAAAAACGATCTTCCACTGGGGTCGTCTTTTTTGGCCTCCTGAGCCTTTCTTTCTGCTGGTATTCCCGGTCTCACGATATTTTTTTTAATTCCATGCCACAGTTTGTTGAGTAACATTTAATCTTCTAGAAATTTCACGTGTTGTCAAATTGAGACGTGACAGACACAAAATATTAGCTTTGCACTCCGAACTGATTTTTCCCATTTTTTTTCACTAAATTACTCCGGTTCGTTGCGGACTGCTATCACGAGCTAAATGCACCTCTTATTCATAATAACATCGACTTTTATTTTTCGAACGGCACTGTACAATAGTTGAATACCATTCATCTTTAATATTTGCGTGTAATCAAAGTCAATACCATACATACAATTTGTTCGAGTTACAACAAATTGTCTTCCTTAAAAAATTATACGTTTTTGTGGGCAGACGCGGGCGTAAACATGAGGAAAATCAAATACTAAGCATTAAATCCAATCACCAAATACATACATGTGTACCTAAACTTATATTCTTACCGAAGACCAGTTGAAAACATCATCCCCTTCTTACTAACCAAAACATGTCTCTACGTACATTATTTACCAATCTACTTGTGTTCCAGATTACAGATTAAATTTCCCAATTTCAATGAAAGACCATATTCATGGAATATCCTATTCGCACAGCGTTCACAATGAAAGGCAAATTAAAGAAAAAAAAAAGCCTTTGCAATCTCTCGGCTTAACGCACACTCCCCCCTTTAGCGTGTTCAAAAATTCATTTTTAACTTAACACCCTCATTCCCGGTCACCACAGCACAAAGTTTTAGAGGTTTCTGGTTTTGCTGGGTAGGAAAAACCATTTTCATAGATTAGTTTTGCGTCATACCAAAGCTGTGTTAGTAAAGGACGTTGATATTTACTTTAAGCCATTAATGTAAGTGGATAACTTGTTCTGGAAATAAATTATTTTTCAATACACAAAAACTTGTACTTTAACTGCTAATCCTTTGGTTTTATTATACTAGTGTTAAAAAATCGTTAAAAAAAATTAAACAAAACCACCAGACAAAATTAACCTTTTGTTTGTATATCCCTCAAAAGACGACGCACTGGCGGCAACTTAATTATGAACTACTCATACGTTCGTAATCCAGGACCCCATGTTGGATGATTGTTGTGGTCAACACCACACAGAAAAAAAAAAAAATATTCATTTTCTTTCTCCTTCCTTTTTTCTGTGATGAAAGTCATAAAAATACCTTCATTCAAGTTACGATTTAAAAACAGCAACTGATCAGGTTCCTCAATGCAAAAGAATTTGTATCTGATTCTCAGAAGGCTGCCGGACACAAATTTAATTAAAGATGGATAGTAGATATTTGATTAGCGGTTAGTGGATTCGTTTCGAAATAAGGTAAGCTACGAGTAGGTAGGTATAGCTAAAGAATAAATATCGTAGTCAAGCATGCAACGAATTCTTAGAAATAAGCTTAAAGCCATGCCTTACAAAATCCAAAAAGTTCAAAGTCTTACAATGACACGCAAAAAAATGTTATTGAATGGAAAAATTGTTATCAATTTGTGATCAAACGAGCACTCGTCCAATGCACAATCATGTCTTTGAAATGCTCGTTCCAGTGAAACTCCTCACCAGCGTACAAGGTGGACACCTCTAAGCAGTATTTAAGAAATCACGTTCATTTCCCCAACACTTTGACCGACTTATTCTTCGGATCTGAATCCAATGGATTTCTGCATTTGAGTTAATTTAGAAACAACTTACTTTCCTTTCACCACTCGAAGCGTATGGGGTGTCAAGAACGCCTGCCCACTATCTTGTTCGGAGTTCTACAACGCGTTTGAGCTGCTTCCAACTCATTTCCAAAGAGCTTGATTCCTCCTCAACTGTTCTGCACCACATTTGCCTAGGGTGTCCCGCATTTCTGTCTGCCTGAGTGAGCGTATTCCACTATATGGCATCTTTCACTGCAACTTTCTCCTTCGAATAGTAAAGTGTATAGGTTTCTTGGCCCGTTCTCTGATAAAGTTGTTCGTTGGAGATACTATTATTCCAAATAATCATCAAGTTGATTCTTAGACAACTATTTACGAAGATCTGCAGCTTGCGTGTGTTAGTGGTATCCGCCTTCCAAGTGCTGCACCCATGTAGCAGTTCTACGTTGAAGCGAAACATTAAGAACATTGCTTCTCCTGACTTTGGATAGCATTCCGAACGCAGATTTTGATTTCCCGATTCTGCTGCACGCATCCAGTTCGGTGCCACCGCGGTTAGTCGAGCCGAGAAATTGTCTATTTTCTCGACTTCTTGTCCGGCAATGTTGAGTTGAACGTTAGAAGTTCTCAGGGCTTTTGTTTTGGTTCAGCTTCTAGATTTTGTGCTATCAGATGAAGATCCATTATCCGATGTGAAAGTAGGCAAACATTATCGGCGTAGTTGGAGTGTTTAAAGTAAGATTTCATAATCATCGATTTGCATGAATACCTTCCGTCAATGCTGTAAGGAGTACATCGCTGATGATGAACAAGAACAACAGCGGTAACAGTATGCAACCCTGACGTACTCCACTTGGACATCAAAATCCTCCGACACCTTACCATTGTGTAAGACGTGATACTCACTACCCTCATGTGTAGCCTTGATAATAGCTATGGGATTTTTGGTAATGCCTCTACTGCGCAAGGCTAACCAGATAGCATATCGATTCAAGCTGTCGACACCCTTCTCGAAGTCGATAAACAGCGGTTTTTTTTTTATGGATAGCTTGCACGATTCGCAGACCCGATTACTCGATTCCAGGAATGCGCCTACGTACTAATCCAGACCCAGCACTCTTCTACCACTCTCCTTGTGGGACTGCCGTTAGGTATTACTTCGCGGGGCTGGTTAGCAATTCATGCTATGCTTCTTGTATTGCTGCTTCTGATGCTCGCGTTGCTTTTGTTGATTCTGTTGCTTCTGCTGCTCTTTTTAGCTTTTCTATTCTCCGCAGCTCATTTTGAAGAGTTGTTACGAAAATACATATTGCCATCCAATTCTCTTTCGACTGAAACATATGGTCGAGGAGTAACGGCGGACTTGGCAGAGTAGTTCTCCATACCGTGAAGCGTATGCAATGACAAACTGCGTGCTCCGTATCTTCATCTTCATCCGGGCATTCGGGGCAGGATGGTGAACTGTCGTGTCCAAATCGGTGGAGGTATTTGCGGTAACCGCCGTGACCAGACAGGAACTGTGTAAGGTGATAGTTACATTCATGCTTTCGGCTTATCCAGTCTTGGATTGTCGGTATCTGTTTATATGTCCACCAGGCTTTTTTTTTATTGGCCCAACGAGTTTGCCACATAGCTGCTGACACTGCTTTTTCCTCCATTTTGATTACCTTGATGTCATTGGCATCGTGTTGGTTCAGGGCTCTTCTATTGTATATTCTGAACATCTCGTCTGCGTGGATATCGATCCGGACCATTCCAGCTATAACAAAGGCGGCCTCGTCTGAGATGGTGCGGAAGCCGCTGATTGTCCGTAGCGCGCAGAGTCTATATGTTGAGGATAATCTCCTTTTGGTCTCCCTCACTCTTAGTGCCTGTACCCAGACTGGGGCGGCATATAAAATCATCGAAGTGACAACTCTGAAGAGCAGTATCCTTCTAGCGTATCCAGGTCCACCGATGTTAGGCAGTATACGCGAGAGAGCACCCTGTATTTGCAGAGTTTTTCTTGCTGAATAATCAACGTGCTTTTTGAACTGCAGTTTGTTGTCCAGCATTACTCCAAGGTATTTAACTGCTTCTTTGGACCTGATTGCTTGTTTACCAACCTGAAAACTCGCGAATTCTACGGTTTTTCGACTGGTTATAAGGACAGCTTCTGTGTTATGGTCGGCTACTTCTAGTTCGGCGGAAACTAGCCAATCTGTTATCCGAGCAATTGCTTCATTTGTAGCTGATTCGACTGTACAGATCTGTTGTACAACTGTCACGATGGCAATGTCATCAGCGAATCCAATTATCGTAAGACTCCGTACATGATGTTCCACAGTAGCGGTCCTAAGACCGATCCCTGTGGGACTCCCTTCATCAGTATTATACCTCTGTTTATGAAATAGTTCGTCACCATACGCAGCAAGTAATATGGCGTATCCATCCTGGCGAGTGATCTTCTAATCAACGACCAGTTCGCAGAGTTAAATGCGTTTCTAACGTCCAGCGTGACCACTGCACAGTACTCGTACTCGTTTGTGGATGTACTCGGCACGTTGCTCTATTATGGTCTGTAAGGTGTTTATGTGGCCGATGCAGGAGGATCCAGCGTGAAAACCTGCCTGTTTAACGTCGAGAGTTGAATCTGTTCTAATATGATTCAATTATCTTGGCTATGCCTGGGAGAACGCATATACCTCTCCAGTTTCCACAATATACCTCTCCATCAGATTTCCTTTTTTCGAAAGCTTGATAATTATCCCTCTTTTCCACTCTTGGAATAGTTCGCAGGGATGCCAAATACCCACCGCTTTATTTTTCATAAGGGATTTGATTGCTGTTGAAAGCAAGGTCAGTGCTAAAAAACATCATATACTGGATGGCCTAAAGCGAGCTCTTATTCTCTAATGGAACAAAATATATTCCGGTATATATCGATATTTTTTAATTTAATTTTAATTTTGGTGGGGGCGAAAGCCCCCATTTATTTGGCTTATTACAAGCTACAACTAACTTAAGGCTAAAACTTAAACCTAAAACTTAAAACTAAAACTTAAAACTAAGACTTAAAGCTAAGGAGAATGGTGAAGGAGTTCGGTTTTGAGGCAGGGAGTGCTGAGGTTAAAATCAAACTGGGTGAGGTTTGAGTTCACTTTTCGCAGCATACGGGAAATTGGTTCATTAGATCCATATGAAGGCGGTGGGACGGTAGATAGAAAAGACGAGGGCATTGTAAATTTCGTGGGTTGGTATTGAAAATAATTTAATTATAAAGAGATGCACAATCGACAGAGCCTGAAAGAAGTCGATGAATGAAAAGAATGTCTGCAACATCTCTGCGTTTCTCTAAAGTACTCAGGTTGATGAGGTTGAGGCGGTCTTGATAGGGAGGCAAGATAAATGGATCATTCCAAGGAAGACCTCGAAGGGCAAATCGAAGAAATCGACGTTGAACATTCTCGATTCTGGTCACATGAACT
The DNA here is from genome assembly GCA_963082735.1 of Pocota personata. Taxonomy (NCBI): domain Eukaryota; kingdom Metazoa; phylum Arthropoda; class Insecta; order Diptera; family Syrphidae; genus Pocota; species Pocota personata. The sequence continues at coordinate 235,002,571 of OY720430.1, read as the reverse complement.
TGCTGAAAGGGTGACCACGCTTGACTGGCGTATTCAAGGAGGGGGCGCACAAAGGTAATGTAGAGGGATCTGGTCACGTAAGGGTCGGAAAATTCTTTGGACCATCGTTTGACAAAGCCAAGTGATGAGTTAGCTTTACGAATTATCTCATCAATATGTGAACGGAAATTTAGTTCCCTATCGTACAATATACCAAGATCGCGGAGAGTTTGAACGATGGATATAGGTTGACCATGGAGAAGGTAAAGGCGGGCGAAGGACACGTGGTGCTTACGTGATAAGGTAATGGATTGACATTTGGTGATATTGAGCTTTAAGCGATTAAGGTAGGCACCAGTTCGAAAAACTATCAAGGTCTTGTTTAAGGAGACAGTAGTCATGTGGTGAAGAGATGGCTTTGAAAAATTTGGTATCATCAGCTTACAGAGAGAGGGAAGAGTGTTTAATAACCCTCTCGACATCGTTTATGGTTAGAATGCAGAGAAGGGGACCTAGATGGCTGCCTTGCGGAACACCAGAGGTGGCCAAGAAGGGAGTCGATAAGATGGATCTGAAGCGAACTCTGTAATAACGGTTTTCCAGGTAAGAAGATATCCATTTTAACAATATGGGTTCGAAACCGAGGGCAGACAATTTGAAGAGAATTAAGTTATGACATATCTTATCAAAAGCCTCACTAAAATCAGTTGCAATAACGTCGACTTCTTTGCCATTCTCTAAGGCAGATAGGGCGAAGGACACGAATTCCACTAAGTTAGTGGTAATTGATCTACCTTTCAGAAAGCCGTGTTGGGTGGGAAAGATAAGAGACTTGCACTGAAAGCTTAAGGCTTCGTATAAAATACTTTCGAAAAGTTTGGGTAGAAAAGAAAGTTTAGCAATGGGGCGATAGTTTGTTACTTCGTTCTTTCATCCATTTTTGTGTATGGGGGTTATGAAAGAGGTCTTCCAAATCTGAGGGAATTCTCCTAGTGATACAGACAAACGGAAGAGATGAGAGAGGGGGAGGGAGAGAATGGAAGAGCATTTTTTAAGAAAAGTGGCAGGGAGACCATCTGGGCCGGGTGAGAATTCACCATTAAGATTTTGTAGTTTATTTTCAATAACAGCAGGATCAAAAAGCAGGGACAGAAAGGGGCCAACGGAGAAGTTAAGAAGGTGAGTGAAGTAAGATGGGTCTGGTTCAAAAGAGTTGTCGGCGAAGGATTGTTTAAAATAGGTGACAACAAAGTTGGCAATGGTTTGCGGATTAGTTGAAGATATGTTTTCAAAAGAGAGGGACGGAGGGTAACCGTCAGATTTTTTTTATAGTTGACGAATTGAAAAAATTACTTAGGGTTAGGATTTGCCTGCGCGTTAATTAGGTGCCGCTGGTAGAGAGAGTCATAAAGATGATTGAATTGAAGGTAGGAACCGAGATAGTTGGAATAGTCCAAAACAGAATTGGTACGAAGGAAAGCTGCCCATAACTTGTTTCTCTTGTTACGTAAGGCGCGAAGTTTGCTATTATACCAAGGGTGGGATGAAGATGAAGTTTTAAGACGAGAAAAGGGGATATATGATATATCCTGCGGGTATCGTGCAACTCATTCTTCGAAAGACTGGAAGAAATAATTATTCTCATGGGTCTCTAAAGAGAATTCATTTGTGAACAATACAAAAATATAATATGAAAAATTACTGTGTTACACTTCAATTGGCTAACCCTAAAGTAGTCTTGTGCTTCGGTAAATTAGGCAAATTTTTCATCGGCTTCTTCTTCGAATTGGCCTGCAACTCGAAATTTGCTTACAAAAACGCTTTCTTTTCCAGGGTCGACCTTGCTTAACCAACCAGCTTTTCCAGTTACCTTTATTGTTTTTTTGTAAAGTGCGAGTATCTTAAGCATACGAGTACTTAGAAATTTTCATTATTGAAAGTTTTACGAATTTGCGATGTTTTGTTGATTTGTTCTTTTATTTTTCTTAGCGCACTGTGCATCTGCATTTTTAATTTTCTCTACAAAAATGCAATACTTACGTAGCCAAACGTAAATTCAAATTAAATGGTTTTTCAGTTCAGAATTTCGCTGGAAACACAGATTGCAGATGCTGCAGATTCATCTAAAGCCTTAAAAGATGTAAACAGTTTTTTCACTCCTTCAGACTTGGATACGATCTCTATGCATTTTATTTCGTCCGAAACGTGGATAAAAAACAAATGTTTTATTCAACACTTACATTGGAGTTTACTCAATCGTTATCTGCATAAGGGCGTGTAGATTGAGCGGTGATCAGTATCAGTGTATGTATTTGCAACCAGATCCCCGGAATGTTGGATGCTTAGCACTCTGTATCTTCAGTCAGTTGCATAACTTGTCTTCTAAAATATATTTTTTTTTTTTTGTGACCTGGAATATGCTTACAACTAAAATTAATTATTATGTATTTGAGATAGGTTAAGACTCTATTGGAAACCACTGGTGATGATCACTGATCACGCATACCATACGAGTATAACGAAATTCCTGTTTACGCCACCGAAATACATTCCCAAAGCTAAGTTTAGTGGAGATACTAAATGCATTGTGCGATGATGATCAGTAAGGGATTGGTGTGGTCTACGCAGGAAGGCTAAGCACGAAAACCTGCTTGAGAGACTCATTTTACTGTTCCAGATTTCGCACTCTGTTAAATGCCATTTCCTTGGGAGCTTGATAATTTCTCTCCTATTCTATTCATGAGGGGAAATCTCAGTACCATAATCCCCTTCTATGATGCTTTTTTCAATCCAGAATTTGTCATATATCTGGATAGCTATGACCAAAATGTATACTTTTAGTAATTTTTGACTTTCGATCCGCCTCCAGGTATGAGCGGATAATTAGGTGCTATGACCTTATTCCAGAATTCTGACAATACTTTCTACTTTGAGATATAAAAGAATCTTTCACAGAGTATGCTAAACTCTTGGCCTGTCACTTCTCTCAGTTTTGTACCTGACTTCCCACAACCTGCATGGAAATAATCGACCGTGAGATGGTGGCGATCCATTTCGATGGCGGATCCACGTTCACATATTCAGAACACAATTTCTAAGCCATCGACTAAAAACTATAATGATCAATTTGCTTAGAACTTTCCTGCCCGTCAGTCAATACTTCAAGTAACTTTATATCAGGCGTTGTGCGTTGTGTTTTGGACAACTAATAGATTGACGATCAATCCCTGCCCAGGCCCCCAAGGAGCCGCACGATATTCATTCAGTATTTAAATATCTACGTTGAACAGATTATTAGCTTTGTTTAAGCAAATTCTTTGTCCCTCCACGTTACAGCACGGCTAACGGATCTGTTCTATAATACATCTTTAAGTAACCCTTTAAAGCCTTTACTTGTCAGTCGAAGTTTATCTTTAAAGCCACTGTCCTTGTTTTAGCTCTATGAGTTGCAGTTGAGGAGCCATTCGATGAGTTTGATTTTTGTACTGGAAGTAGCAACGGGTTTGTTGGGGTATTATTATTATACATTCTCCGAGCCACCTAAAATGAAGCCAAAATAACTTGAGGCTAAATTGAAATTAGCATTCTAAGCTCGAATTTTTTCTTTTTTTTTTTAGTGTGGCTGGGTGAAAATCATCAAAAGACATCGCATGCGAGCTTTGCAATAGTGTGGAACTTTAATCCACTAAAAACACCTGGAGAAGGTATGATTTAATGTCATCCTTCCAATTATCGCACCTAGTCATCAAACTAATTAGCAATTTGTTTTTAATACTTGAAAGTTTGTATATTCAGTAACTGTATTTTGTAAGTTACTTTTTATTTTGGAGTACTTACATATGTAGATAGTTGCAATCACTCTTTACTGCCCGAACACAATGGCGAAGTGCTGCATCAGATGAAGTCGCTGTAGTACAAACTGTCAAATAAGTCGCTGACTGAAGTAGCAATGCACGTACACAATGGTGAAGCACAGCTCGATTGCTCAAGCTGTCAAAACGAAAAGCTAATCGCGCTGTGTTTCGTGAAAATTTTTTTTGTAGTGGATTTTATAATTATAATTTTAATAATAATTACTGGGGAAGAAGAAATTGCATGCTTTGAATTTTTCCGCAGACGGCTCTGCCATTTTCGTTTTTGTTTCTAACTGTCAAAAAGTAGTGCAGCTCGTTCGGAAGTTGAAGTTGACTCAACTTGTGCTGCAGCTACTTTTCGTACTTCAGCTGCAGCTTCGCATTGTGTGTGTGCTGTAGGGAGTACGTGTATTTTAACTTTGACAGCGTTGCATACTGCTACGCATTGTGTGCGTGCTATAAGGAGTACGTGTATTTGAACTTTGGCAGCGCTGCATACTGCAGCTTCAGCTTCACCATTGTGTTCAGGCAGTTAGTGTAAAGGGTTTTACTCTTTCTAATCTTCGGACTAAATTGTTATTATAAAGTGGTTCAACTACTTCTGAATTGGTGTGATGGCGAAGTCTAACTTGCGATCTTTCTGACGTCGTCCTCTTCAATTTCAATTTTTAGAACTTTATGTAGATCAACGTTACGTATGTTACATACGGTATGTACCATAGAGCATTAACTATATTGCGTAGTACTTTATTATGGGAGCATTGTATGCTTTGTAGGTTTGTCTTACTTGTGCACCCCCAAAGCTGGCTTTAATACTTGCTTATAGAGCAGTAATTTATTTCATATCGAGGGACATTAATACTCCCCTAAGAGCCAATACATTTTTTTATAACGTATGTTTAATTCGTCATGTTTTTTCTATACATGAGCTTTCCAATTTTGCGTCAAGAGTCATACTAAGTACTTAGCTGAGTTCAAGAAAAGAACTGTATTGTTATGTATGTGTTGTACATTTTTATTTGGAAAGTTTACATGAACTGACTTCAGTTCATTTAATTTTATTTGCCATTTTTTGGTCCATTCATATATATCATTTACTGCCCTTTGCAATTTTCCAGACCTGCACGGTATTACCGCCAGCAAGTACAGTAGTATCGTCTGCAAATGTGGCAATAGAAGTTTCTTTATTCTGTGGTAGGATAATAGGAACAAGACAGGTCCTAATACACTACCTTGGGGTACACCAGCTTTTATATGTCTTAATGTGGAGTACTCGTCTTCTTGCTTTATTCTAAATAATCTCTGCATTATATATGACTCTGGGATATTTTTGCAGCTTGTGAAATAGTACTTTATGCCACACCTCTTCAAAAGCCTGTTGTTGTATCAAGGAAGATGGTAGAGCATATTTTTTTCCCCTCTAAGGCTTTTTCTATTTTATCAGTTATTAGATGAACTTGATCTATAGCTGAATACCTACTTCTAATGCCAAATTGATGATTTGGTATCAATGCCTTTTCTTCTACGATCAGATGGAGTCGTTTTAGAAGAATTTTTTCGAATAGCTTTGACAGTATTGGCAGCAAGGTAATCGGACGGGTAGTTTGCCAAATTTTGGTATCATAATTACTTCTGCGACTTTCCACGTTCGTAGAACATACCTTAGTCTGAATGCTACAATTATTATTTGTGCTAGTTTTTTCATTACTATTACTTGTTGTAAACAGCACGTCCTATGAGTGCATGATTGTAAAAATAAAAGAAAACACGAAAGCAACATATGTTAACGCAGTATATAGACCACCGGGTTTTAGCATCAAAGAGTTTATCGGCGAATTGGGAGTTAATCTAGCACAACAAGCACGAGATAAAAAATCGGATACTTTGGTTATGGGTGACATGAATATAAATATCCGCGACACTAACAAAACTTATGTGAACGACTACTTGGAAATGTTGGGAGCAAATGGGTTGATAAACGTTATCAACGAGAACACAAGGATAGATCCCAGCCAAGGGACAGCGACATTAATTGACCACATTGCAGTAAGCATTCCAGATAATCCAATTTTGTCAGCAGTAATCGAAAGCGATATTTCGGATCACTACCCAACGTTATATGGCACTCTAACACCAATTCCGACTGATGTAAAAGAAGCGAATACGTCGTATATCCGAAACAGCATGGTGGATATGCATATAAGTTCTACAAATTGGGAAGAGCTCTTAGTTGAAGATGACGTTGACGAGATCTACCGAAAATGTACTATTAAGATGCAAGACATTTATGCAAGGTCTACAGTAAGCAATAGCCTATCAACTAAACGTAGACAAAATTCATGGATCTCCGCCGACATTCGTTTAAAATGTAAACACAGAGATGAACTGTACCGGAGATGGAAGAATAACAGGCTTAACCAATCCTACGAAAATGAATATAAGAGCTTCAGAAATAATTTAAAGAAAGAAATTCTAACGCAAAAATCGAATTTTTATAAAAATAAATTTACTCAATCGAGAAAGGATCCTCGCAAAACATGGGCTTCCTTTAATCAACGAAATTAAGGGAAGAAAAAAACTCAGCGTTGATGATGCCGTTGTAAGGAACTTTCCTCTAATAACAAACTTAGCAACTCTTTCTAACCAATGCGGCAGGCATTTCGCTGATCAAATACTCCGAATAGTCCATGATTGCAACACAACCACGTCAAATCACGTAAGTGAACTACAGCCAAACAGTATTTTTGTTAAAGAAGCTACTAATGAAGAGGTGCATGAAATACTGATGTGTTTAAACATGAATAAATCACCAGGAGTCGACGACATTAGAGCAAGAGATATTAAGGTTCATGCTGAAGTATTTGCCCCAATAGTCTCGAAAATAATTAATCAAAGTTTAAACGAAGCCAAAATCCCAAACAAACTCAAGATTGCGGTGGTACGACCGATTTACAAGGGCGGGGCCAAAAGTATCATTGCAAATTATAGGCCTATATCAATATTGCCTGTTATTGGAAAGTGTTTGGAGGAAGTTGTGACGAGGCGATTACTAAAATTTGTGGACAAATACTCAATAATTCACACAAAACAGTACGGCTTCCAAAAAAATAAAAGCACAAATAAGCTACTGGGTGAATTCTCGAATACAATAAATGAAAGTCTGAATAGAAGTCATCATGTCTTGGTACTCTTTATGGATTTCAGCAAAGCGTTCAATACTATAAATCCCGCAAAGCTGATACAAGCATTGAGTCGACTTGGAATCCGTGGGAAATTAGCGAATTGGGTGCACAACTACTTGTATGGCAGATCCTTCCGAGTAAAAATTAAAGATTTCTCCAGCGACGACATATCGGCTATGGAGTACCACAGGGATCAAAACGTGGACCACTTCTATTCATCATATTTACGAATGAATTGCTTCGGGTTTTTACCAACAGCATTCCATTTGCGTTTACAGATGATACGGCAATAGTTGTTAGACATAGGTGTCTCAAAACTGGAATGGAACTACTGCAAACCGAATTTGACAAGGCAGTTGAGTGGTGCCAAGATAAAGGGCTTATATTAAGTTCGTCGAAAACAAAGATGATGCACATTCGAAGCCCTCATCACAAAAAAACGGAACAAGAAATCAGGTTCAACAGCAACATCTGTCAAAGCATAGGCCAAGCTATTGAAATTGTGGATAGCTACAAATACTTAGGAGTGATAATTGATAGCCATTTTATGTGGAATAAACATATCGAGAAGCTTCGCTCTGACCTCAAAAAAGCTCTTTTTGGTCTCGTCTATCTGGGTTACTATTCGACGCCACAGATCCAGAAGCAGGTATATTATGCCTTAGTGGAATCCAAATTAAGGTATGGAATATTAGCATGGGGCAACGCGTCAAATACCCATGTCGATAAGCTGCAGAAACTCCAAGCCACGATTTTAAAAAAAGATTAACCCTAGCGTACCACCTAACGCCCATGAAGAAAGCAGAATGAAAGTACTAGGAGTTAAGGAGATCTTTAAGATGTCAGTGGCACTCGAGTACTACGACGACAACCGCTTCAAGATACCTATTCAACACCAGCTGAATACAAGAAGACGCGCCCAGGGGATGCTTCAAATACCTTCCAGCAACAATACGTATGGCAAAAGACAGCTAAAGTATAGCGTTCCTACCATATTAAACGAGATTCCTCAGTCACTCTCAAGCATCACAAATTTAAATGTTAGGAAAAAACTTTTAAAACAATTCTTTCTTTCTCAATCATAAAAAATACTTGAACTTTAATTTTTTACGAATACTAAAATAAAGCATATGATATATATTTTATAATTTGCAAAACAATCTTCTGCAGATAAGCCTCGAGGCTTCGCGGAAAACCAAATAATTGTTAACAACTTCTTGATATAAATAAAGCTTAATTGAATTGAATTAATTGAGTAATTCTTTCAGAATTTCTCCTGTAATAAGATCAAATCTTAGAGCTTTCTTCGGGTTAATCTTTTCTTTTATTTCTTTGGCTATTTCGTTAGAGATTACTGGTGGAATTAATCTAACCTCTTTACACATTTCTTCGGTTTCTTGGAGGCAATCATTATCTTCGTATAGCTGAAAGACGTTTTCGAGATGTTCAGCAAATAAGTTTCCACTGTTGTTCTTAATTGGAGGAATGTATGTCATTCGTCTTTTCATTTTCTTTGTAGCCTTCCAGAATGAGTATTCTGTACTAGCATCGTTTGTCAAATTGGTAAGGTATCTTTCCGACCGACGCATTTTTCAATTCTCTTAGTTTATTAGTTAAGCTATTAACCCCTCTTGATAGTTGACAGCGTTTACGAGCTTTTCTCTTATCAGTTTGATAATCTAAATCTTGCTATTGGTTCAGACTTTTTTTTTAAAATATATCGTTCATCAATACCTTGAAGTCATCAGTTACAACATCAGCCAATTGGCTACCTGTCATCCTTGATCTTAAAAATGTTTCTTCATCCATCACTTCATTCATTAACATAGTGCAAAACCAATGACACCGCCTCAGGTATCTAATTTCGAAAAATAAAGATTCACCATGACCAATATTACATACAAAGAAATGATAAATTATTGATAACAATTTACTCAAACACATCCCAAACGAAAAAAAAAAAAAAAAAAAAAAAAAAAACAGCCATAGATACAAGATCTTCTTTAAACAAAAGAAGGACTAGCACATCTGTTTTGTTGGCTTCGAGGAAGAAATCTTAATGAATCGTAAAACTGTTTTGCCAACCCTTCCAAACAAACGTTGCTACGAGATTGTAATCTTTGGCTATACTTCTGTATGTACAAGCGTATCACCGAAAGACCGGCCAGCACACAGATACTACTCGTACATTGAGATGATTTTTTTTTTTTTTTTTTTGTCGGAAACAAAAGTGCGTGCGTTTCGTTATATGGGCCTCCTAAATAAACACAAAAGTTGGTTTTCAGTATCTTATATCTGGATGCGGGACCCAAGAAGGTGTATTTGTGGCGAGTGTTTGTTTTGGCACATTTTCCACACGACAACGCACCGAAAAAGGAGAATGTTTTAAGGGGGCGAGCATTAAATCGAAATTAGGCAAATTACCACCAACAACAAACTGGTTATACTATGTACGGATGTACGAAGATACTGAAGTCAAGAAAGGAAGTTTGATCGGTGAAGCGTTACATGCTGCCGCCCACCACCACACATCACAAGTAGACTTTGTTTGGCAATTAGTGACGCTTCCTTTGTAAGATACACAAACGTTTGCATTTTTAATTTGTCGATTGTTTCAACATCTGGCTGGGGGAAGACGGTGACTTTGAATAAGATTAGGAAAGCGGGTGATGTGTTTTAGCTGTATATATTCATAATTGAGACAGTGGGAGGTAAAGATATTTCTGAAGTTAAGTTGGAGATTGTGGTTGAAGCTTTTAAAATTTCTAAAAACTATGTTGCATTCATTCAATAAGGATTGCTTTTTATGAACCCTTTATGTAGCGATGCATGAACTAAACCTTTCTATAAAGAGTACATTCCAAGAAACATGGTTGATGTAAATAGGTTACAAATAAAGTGCACAATTGGGTCACGCGTAACTTACTCGCCATTATAACTCATCTATTTTTAGGTTATCACCTTGAAAAAAATAAGGCATGTCTGAAAATTTGCAAATAGTTAGCTAAGTGTACTAAAAGTCCCCTAATTTTCCACGTGAAACACACGAAACTCACTCTTTTGCTAAAGTTTATAAATTGACTTTATTATCATAAGGTTAGGTATGAAGATGGTTCCGATGTGACTTGTTTGTCACTGCTCACTTAGACCAACAGTTGGGTCCATTGTTCGCTTTATTATCATTAAATAATGTATTCGTGAGCAAACTGGGTAAGTAAATGAAATATGACCTTTGCAGCTCCCTGCAACCTAAGCAGCTATGAAAATTGAGAATCTGGCCACTTATATCATTCTATGGTCTATTCTACGGCTATACAAAGTTTCAATTCCCTCCGGGAGATTCTTGAGGGGTGTGCGATGACGCATGTACGTCACGTGCACGTTACGTGTACAACTGGGTAGCACATACATATCTACGAGTATGTGCTGTTTATCTGCAAATTACTCCGATTTAAAATTTAAGAAAAATTTCTAAAAAAAATGCATTAAAAAGCAAAAAACAATTTCAACAATTTACCGAAACTTGGTATACCTTTTGCATTTGCCAACAAAATCGTTTTCAAAAATTCAATAATAAGTTAAATACCGTTACAAAATTTTTTTCAAAAAACTTGGTGTGCCATCTAGTGAAATTTATCCAACTCAATCCAAGTATAAAATTTAAAGGAAATGGTAGGAGTCATCTTCGAGAAAATCGATTTCTTCCTTAATCGATCATTAGTAAAGTACCGTTAATTTTGGGGTGTAGAATGAAATGCCTCGAATTGTGACCCCAAAAACAACTCATATATGGAGTTTAAAGCAAATCCGAAACCCGTTCAGGCTGCAATCGTGCGTACACACAGACAGACAATCCGACAAACAGAATTGAAAGACCCCTTTTTGGCTGTCTCTATTTTATGGGATTTTTTTTAAACCTAGCCAGTGGTTCATGAAAAAAATTTCTAGCAAACACATTTTTACATTTGTTATGTCTGAAGGTTGTTACTTTCGCTTACAGTCATAATGGCCTCGTTTACACCACTGATTTAGTCTGGAACCAAGACCAGGTATTGTACGAATGTCAGCGGTATAAACGTTTTGAATACAGCACTATACTGGTTGGGTCAGTCTTCAAATTTAGGTATGTAACCCAGAATATATTTTTGTATGGTCTACGGTGTGTAAACACTCTGTTTATTAGTATGCGCTAGATGGCGCTTTTTAGAGAAATGTAAAAATGTCATTTCAAGGTTCCGCATTTTATTGTCTCATCAAATTTGCATCTTGCAAAAAAACGAACATTATGGAAGAATAGATGGTGGTGAATGTATGGACTAAAGCCGCATATTGTTGTATTTAGTGTAAACTGAAAGAACTTACATATACTAAATTTTAGACCTGGTCCGGATCAAATTCAACTGTCAACTGTTAAAGTATTCGCCACTAGAAACGTTCTTGCGCTACGTTCGTCAAGTGTAGTGGCCGTAAAAGTGGTGGCCAGTAGTTAAAGTATTTATGGATAAAATTATGGAGCACACCATAAACATTTTATTTATTCGACTTCTTTTCTGAAGATTTCTAACTTCTAAGGTGAATTGATGATAAACAAGCGGCATTTCTCTATCGAAAATATCGAAATATAGGTACTATATAGATTTCTAATTTTGTGTGGGAAGTCTACTAGCATCGAATTCCAAAAAGTCATTAAACAAAAGAAAAAGAAAAATTAAAAGGAGAGGTAGTGATGATTAAATTGTTGTCTTATTCAATTTTGAACAGATAACTCAAAATCTCAAAAATGACATGAACGATTTTATTTAAATTTAATATCCGAGTTAGGTTGGACATATGTTATCAGATGCACCACGTTTTGAATAAAAAATGCATAGAAAGATTTTTTGAAGACTTAATTTTACAAAGTGATAAAGTTAATTTATATAATGCAAGCACTTATAGGACGGGTAATATTAGTTCGTTAACTTTATTATTTGTTTAGCCAACCAGTGGCATTGAACGAGATTCACTGGAAATGGTTTCACTTTACGAACAAGTCCCTACACAAATCAAAAAACCGCAGGCGTACCAACGTTGATGAATAAAATCAGGCCACCTATCTGTGAGGAGTATAACAATTCCTAACAAGTTGGTTTTGCTTCGGGAGAAAAGCAACAGTTGAAGCCATCTGGTTGTTGTATTTGTTTTACATAACAAATTTGATCAATTGCTCTAGGTTTTTAAAAAAAAAAAACACTCCTTTAGTAATATTAACGTTTTCAGAAAACTAATACTTGCCCTTTTAGGTACTCGTACAAGTAAAAAATGCATTTTGAAATTCAAAAATCTGGCTTTGTAAGGTCTTTTTCTTGGATCCAATCTACAAGCGTGTAAGGATCATCTAGGAGCTTTTGGAGGGTGCTTAAATACGTCCATAGGAAAATGTTTAGTGACACCTTGTATTTCTTAAATGAAGATTTATTTTTTAATTCTACGTGGTACTTGCTACAAGTCTGCAAAGTTCGAGCTTTAGACGTCAGGGATCTTCTGGAGGAGTGCGGGTAGAAGGGCACACATAAACAAATTGTATATAAAACGAAAGAAAAATGTTCTGTGCAACACTCTTACCTGAGGACTTCTAGAGAGCTGTTGAAAGAGTCCTACAAAATGGAAAATTGTATCCAACCCAAGTGATAAATGTACCATTGCTGTCTAACACTCTGTATTGGACGACCATGCAAATTGAGTTAGAGGGTTCCCTGCATGATATTTTTTGCAATTTTTCGCGCCGTAAGGTGTGAACTAAAACATTGTCACTTCCTTGGGCAATTTGTAGTGTCAAGTCCTGAGCCATTCTCGCATAAAGCCGTTCGTGCGAGATGCGATTCTACCATAAAATCCTTAAGATGATACGAAAATATCTATTTATGAAAGACTTCAGCTTACGAGCAAACGTGTCAATCACCTTACAAGATAAACATAATACACTCAGATTACATCCCGGTTCAAAGGGAATTCCTAGAAGTCGATAACTTTTAAGTAAAGAGTAGACTTATACCTGAGGCATTTCTCTATGTAGGATGATCCCGAGTGAAAACTTGCTGTTCCACATCGACGCACAGTTTCCGCACTCCACTGTTCTCCTTTTTCCACTCGTCTACAATGCTTTCACATTCCAAATCTTATGAACTGATGCAGGGGCTCTGCCGACATCTTTGCCCCGGCTTGGAAAAGCTCGAAAGGCATACTCAATGCTTTAGCTTACTCTAAAGTGTTCCGATCTTTAATTTAAAGTCTGCCTTAGGGCGCACACTGAAGTTCAGAAAATCATTCTCTAATCATGCACTTCAAATGCAGAATAACTTGACTTCTTCAATATTTGGGGACAACCAAACCTTTACACTTAGAAATTAATGCACTTCGCGCCGTCACTTCACTCTTGCTCCTTTTCTAACCAATTCTTAATGCTTCCCTTTATTTTTCCCCATCAATGGATTTTAAATTTGTTTCAAGAGCTTGTTGGTGAAATCAGAAAAGTCCTTGAAATCGATCAAGTGCGGTATGACAGAAATAGCTCATTCTCTTATACATACCACTGTTTGTTTGAGATACGGGTCCGCCGAATCGCCATCAATAGCAATGCCTGTTTCTGAGGCAAGAAATATTCAAATATAGAAGCTTAAGAGGCACAGTTTTTTAGATGAAGTTTTCAGATTGAGTGAAAACTTTCGTCCCTTTGAGTTATTACAATTTATTGTAAAGCTTTAATGTTGACTCTTCCTGCATATTATGTTAATAGGAGAATTTACAATGCAATGAACCGTATAGGTGCTCAACTTCCTCTCTTCAACTTTAAGGTTACTTTAAAGTCTCATCTCACATTGAATTTCAAAGTTACAATTTCTAACAAACAGTGAATTAAAATTCCATCAACTCCCGGGATGACATATCCTCACGTAGCTTACATAAATCAGTCCGCAAAAAACCCCAGGTTTACGGGATGCTATGCATGGTTCAAAATGGCATTCCACATTCGAAATATCTGCCAAAAAAAAAAAAAGATAAATAATGCCCTTTGCCATAAATCGGGATTTTCATTGCCGATATGAACGATACCCAACTGTTTCGTCTAACCCAGAGCTACCTATGTCCGTTGATTACCTAGGAAGCAACAGGAATTAGGTCTTTCGAAAACCACTCCACTACCCGCATCAAAGTTGGGCATATCTATAACGTGTTCCAGTTTCCAATGCAGTTCTATGTATCAAACGAAATGAAGGTAAATCAGATATGGTGGTTCGGTTCCTTGTTCCCTGCCACTCTTAATCCCTTCAAAACTACGAGTATCATTCCTGATGCAGCTCCTCACAGAAGAGGTCGCTTACGATGATTGAGTATATAAGGGGAGAAAAAATTGCCTCCTAGTTATCACTCATTTGAGTCATTCTCAAATCCTTTTGGTGTATGCATAATCATAAGTATGAGTATATACCCAGCTCTGATTTCTGCGCAGCTACGCGAGAAATAGAAGTAGATACACAAAAATGTTGTAGATACAAAAATCCACATAGGCGAACTCACTCACAACAAATTGAAGGAGATTTTGGATTTCGTTTGATTTTGAAATTTTTTTATTTATTCTCTTTTCTCTTGATTTCTCCCGTCTCCGGTTTCCATCTGTAGGGCTATTATTATGCTAAGCCAGGGTGGATAAAATATTCCTCGGATGGAATGGCAAGGAGGCGGATGGAGAAGAGATGGGTAGGTAGTTTAAAGGAGACGAGATTATGAACTCTCAGATAGGCAGTTGAGAGGAATTAAATTTCCTGAAAGTTTCGATTGCCTTGCAACTGATTGGAGGAATTGAATGAGGGATAGAAGTTGTGTAATAGAACAGGAATATGCTTTCACTGTTTGAAAGCAGTGTATCTTGTATGTACGAGTATGTATGTATTAAAGAGATGCATTTTGATTAAGAGCTGTATTACATCTATTAGGTATTTATTTATACTGGTTTTGTTCTTTTTTTATAAACGATCCGAAGAGAAATTAAACATGACACAGGGATGTTATGTGGTTCATTTGACATTTTGATGTGACAGTTGATGCGAATATTTTGGTTTGGTTTATATTTCTTTTAATATATTTTGAGTAAATGAAAAGCAGTTCGAGTATCTAAAGAAGCAATGTTGATGTCGATGGTAACGCTGTAAAGATCGTACTCGTTTTGTCCACAAGAAGGTACGAGGTGCCATGTATTATTCATCCAAAACTAAATAGCACGGAGCTTCAATTCGCAGACTACTATGCCAGATACTTGGAGGTCATTCTCCATAAGAAACTCAGTTGAAATCTGAATGCACAGGACCGTATCAGGGTGGCCTGCTGCAGTGCTTTAGGACCGAAATGAGGCCTCCGGCTCAAAGAAGTCCACTGGATTTATACGGCAAGTGCCACCGTATGGTGGACAGCACTGGACAAACAAAAATAACCCAGCTCCGGCTCCAATCATTTCAACAAAAGGTTAAATTAGAAAAGTTTTGCCAAAGATGGGCTTTCTAACATCTAACCTCTTTATGCGCAACGTTAATTTGTTCATACCCCGTCATCAACGGCTAACAATGGACTACCTTTTCCTGTCCAAATTGTAAGACTTTGGAATAGTCTTCCCCTCATTATTCAAGCAGCACATATTGTCAATGAATTTAAACGACATTCAACCCCATCTTAAAATCCTTCTCCCCATATCTTTGCTCTTTGAAAGCCTTCTTTCTTTTCCTTTCTTTGTTTTTTTTTTTTATTTTTATCATGCTTAGATTTTCGTAATTAATTTATTTATATTGCATATTATTTGATCTTGAATCTTTCAATTTCTCTACAGGACGTATATACCGAATTCTTCAAATTTGTCGAAAATTGTAGGACGCATCTTCCAAAATGTCCGACTTTAACTTGAAGTTTTTGAGTACGTATATCTCGAAAATGGTGCATCGTACGAAAGGAACTATTAGGATGGAAATTTTAGGTCTTGAAATTCTCTACGAGATAGGTGCCGCACTTTTATGCAATTGTGAGTACACAAAGCAATGTTACAAAATGTCAGGATTTAACCCGAAGTTATTGGAATTCGTTTTTGAATACAAATATCTCGAATTTTTGTGACCAAATATCTCGAAAAATGTGCATTCTACAAAAGAAACTACTACGATCCAAATTGTATGTCTTCAAATTCTTTACAAGATGGATTCGGAGCTTTTTTTTAATTTTCCAAAATCGTGGGTACACAACGCAATCTTCCAAGATATCTTCACTTCAGTCCGAAGTTAATGTAAATTGCATTTGAGTGCGAATATTTCGAAAACGGTGCGTCGTACGAAAAACATTATTACGACCGAAATTTTAGGTTCAAAAATTCTCTACAAAATAGCTGCCGAGTTGTTTTAAGTTTTCTAAAATGTCTGGCTTTAAACCGAAGTTAATGGAAATCATTTTTGAATGCAGATACCTAGAAAATGTTGTCTTTTTTTGTAATGTGATCTGCCACTGATTTGCGTATGAACGTAATCGATTCGATAATTGAAATCGTTCAGCTTCTAAGTATCGATTTTTTTTAAATGTTCTTTGAAGTTTGTAAAAAACGCAGTAATGGAGTGAAAGGAAAAGTTGTACTGAGTTAGCGTTGCGCGTTAATTTTAAATCTTTGTAAATTATAGATTTTTGAAAGTACTGAGGAAGGCAGGTTATTCTACATTCGTGTTGAATAACGGTGATGTAGAGTATATGCATATGCAGACTCTAAACTTGATCCATATGCAGAATAGGCTGGACGCGTATTAAGATTTAACAGGCGGGACACAACTATGCACTTCGTCGGAACATTTTCGGTACAGGACCGGTAAGCGTAGAACATTTCGACGGTGTTCCAGCGAAGGGACTGTTCACCTATCGGTCTACAAGCTTTTCGCTGAACACCAAACATGTGACGGGAGCTCCCACCCAAGCATTCTAGTTATATTTAAGTTTGGTTGGAATATAAGTTTTATAGATTGTGGCCTTGGTTCGAAGGAGTGAAAAAACCAATTACACCTAACATACGAGGGCAAGGTGAAATGTTCTCGGCCTGACAATGAAAGGCTGCGATTTTCTGTTAAAAAATGATTTTATTTTTCTACATAATCTCCATTGACTTCAACACACTTGGTCTAGCGTTTCTCCAGCATCAGTATTCCTTATCGGAAGTGAGAGTCTGGAAGGCTGTGAAAATATTCATCTACAGGCCCCTCAACTTCTGCATTGGACGCGAAGCGCTTCTCAGAAACAAATTTCTTCAAGTTTGGTAACAGATGGAAGTCTGAGGGTGCCAAATCAGGTTGAAGGTGAGGAAATCGTATCCCAAATCCCGCAGTTTTCCCATCGCTAACGGACACTTGTGTACAAGTGCATTGTCCTGGTGAAAGATGATTTTTTTCTTCTTTAAGTCAGGCCTCTTCTCGCGAATTTTAGCATCCAGCTGGTCAAGAAGGTAGGAGTAATACTTGCCTGTAATTTGTCTGCCTTTCTCAAGGTAATCAATTAACAGGATCCCTTTCGCATCCCAAAACACTTTCCGGAAGATGCGATCGTCTTCGCTTTCTTTGGCACCGAACCATAGGCTTCCACCCACTGCTTCGACTGCTGTTTCATTTCTGGCGTGTAGTGATGGACCCATGTCTCATCCATGGTGACAAATCGCCGCACAAAATCCGTCGGATCCCTATTGAATTGGTCCAAAGAGTGCCGCGAAAATCGTTTGCGCCTTTGCTTTTGATCGGCATTCAGTAAATGCGGCACCCATCTTGCGAAGAGCTTTCGCATCCCTAAGTTTTTGTGCAAGATGTTTCGCACCCTCTCTTCCGATATACACACAGCCTCAGCTATCTCACTCGCCTATCGTCCAACACGATATCATGCACTTTTTTGATGGTTTCGGGTGTGGTTGCGGTTTTTGGCTGTCCTTCACGTGGGTCATCTTCGCGGGACGTTTAAATTCAGCTGCCCACTTTTTAACGGTTGACATGGAAGGAGCAGAAACTAAACTTTTGTCAACTTTGGATAAATTTCCTTAGGGGTTAACCCATCCAAAACGAAGAATTTTATCACCGCACGATATTCAAGTTTATCCATTTTAACGAAAAACACGCAAGACGTTTATTGCAAAAATTCATGTAAAGAAACTACTTGAGAGAACAAGTTGAAACTTGTCATACGAACTAATGAGAAGTGCACCCAGGCAGGAAACATAAATTGTTGCTGATTGGACCGCCATCTCTGTGTCAGGCCGAGAACTTTTCACCTTGCCCTCGTACATGCCAAGCATTGAAAAGCCATTCGATTCTTCAGCATCAACTCCACCCATTCTGAGTTTGACCACGTTAGTATCCCATTTCATAGTTAGGAGCCAGCACTGAGTTTTTGACGCATTGAACTCAACTCTGTTGTTTACACACCAATTGACTATTCACTGCCTCTGATTCTCGACGATTTGGGGCCCTTGTCGTGATGTCGTTCTTTTGTTATGTTATGTAGCGAATGGGTGAAGTCAAGAGTGTTGTTATCCGCGAAGGAATGGATCGGTTTACGCGTAGCCGGAAGCAAAAGGAACTGAGATAGTACTGAGTGTAGAAGTACATCCATCTAATACAATCTTCAAAGATCAACCACTTAAAAAAATGTGACCTTGTTAACGAGAACCTTGTAGATATTAAGGACGACAACTCTACATTCACCGTGATCATGAATACCCTGGTTCCACTTTTCGGCCATTAAGTCCCCTTTGGAACACTGTTGCCGGAAACCTTACACGTGGTCATTAAGGATATAGTTTCCTTCAAGATAAATCATAAGCTGGATAGTGTCCAACCTACCTTCTTGGCTAAACCGTCCATAGAGTTTGCTCAACTCATGTGATATCGGATATAAAATCGAAATTTTTTATTTTCTCTGTCAGTTTTGGTTAATTGTAATGCAAGGCAAAACTACAAGGTCCTTAATGCATTACCTTAAAGAATACCACATTTGTTATCGGGGTGTGTGCTTGTATTTTTACGTGCAGGTGAATTTGAGAGTTTTACTTCGATATTGCGTACAACCAACTATATACAACTATACATACAACTATAATTCAACATAGAAACCTTTTCAAATGTTTTTTTTTGCGAAAGTGACTACTTGTTGGTCCTTTATAAATAAATCTCTTACTAATGTTATGCCTTTTCTTTGAGGCTTGGAGGACAATAACTGCGGTCATGGCGTTCTTCACAGCCTATTTTGGGTAGACCTTTAGCTTTGCGATTAGGATGGTATTAAGTAAGTACCTTTGCTCTGACCATAGACTTGGTTATTAGGAATTTTTGCCAGCAACTTGTGGATAGGCAAGTGATGGCTATCGCAACTGCATTGGGGATTCCATCGCTTGTAACGCCTTTATGTAAAAGTAGATTTTAACGTGCTTTTCTAAAACTCAGTTTTAGATTTTTGTGTTATAACTCGGGATTCCTTCGCTCCTTTAGGACCTTTATTAATTCATTCGGTTGATGCTAAGTTTAATAATCGCCCTAGGTCCCTTTGAAAGAGATTGTTAGAGTGAATTGAAAGTTGATTGTGTGGATTTAAAACTTATTCTCGTTTTGTGAAAATTTGTGTCCGTTGGTAGTTATTTCCACAGCTCTATGTCTTACAGAATTCTCTTTGTCCCAATTGTATACAGTTGTATAACTTCTTCAGCTGAGTCCAGATATTCCGACAGCACCTTACCATCTCTCTGTCAATGGTCCCAAATTTGTTTAATGCCTCTGTAAGTTATTAGCATTTCCAAATCGCTAGTGCTCGCCAGTTTTTAGCTTGTGCTCCTGTCCCGTATTTTGTTTTGGGACAGTTCTATACCCGTTTGGGTTTCAAATTGGCTATGCCAGTAAGTTTCTGTAGAGTTCATATTTGTACATTTGGATCGGTTCAAAAGTTCTTCCTTTTGCTGGAAGTCTATTATCCTGCAGTTCTTTGGGAGGTCAAAAGCTGTCGTCTAACAATTCTATTCTGCTGTTCTAAGAACAGTCCTATCTTTGTTAATGTTCCGCCTTTTTGTGCATGGTTTGCCTATCCACATTTCTAGCTATAGGGCGCCCTTGTGCGAATTCATATCAGGAATCGATAACGAGTAACTCGTCATCCAAATATGAGGATTTGACATTACCGTTCTTGTAATCGAGTATTGACTATCGAAATTTGAGATGACAGCACACGCTATAGTGCGTCAATTCATTCGAACACTATTGTGCTGTTGAGTCGTCGAGCGAAACAACAAACATGTGAGTATTTTTGTTTTAATGATTTTTTTTTTTTAAGGAATTTACTAATACAATGTCCGTTTTTTTTTTTAATTAAGGCCCAATCTGAACAAAATTAATTTGTTACAGAGAAATAATAATCAGACCGATTTTTATGGCCAAACATCTTGATTTGGCAAAGAATATTTTGCCGAATTGCTCACAAGGAAAGGCAACAACGTTACGACTATTGCAGCAGCTAACGGGAATGCTAAATGCAGAAGGGCCACCAGTTTAAAGAGGAAATAGGCGATTACGGCAGTTAACTTATGTATGTCCTTTGTATTCAAGGCTTTGCATAATGTGGTTGAATGCATCTTTATTAGCTCTAAATCTTTTGATAAATCTTGCGCAGCATTTAACAATGAAAACGGATTGCTCCTGTCCCTTAAGCGCAGGCACTCAACGCGTTCACGATATTCATCGAAATAGATCCATTATTGACTTTAATTTCATTGCAAATAATATTTTTCACTCTTTTATATCAACCGGAAAAACGTCAGTTTGTGAGTTGTAGTAGAATTTCTCTAGTACAATTTTATTTTCATTCGACATGTAAGCTTTCGAGTGCCATCATCCGAATGAGGTTAATCGATCATTCGATCACGAGTACTACTCACTCATTTGTTATCGATTGCGGTAATTCGGGCCCAGAATTCCATCCTGATTATTTGAATCTTTGTTGATTTTCCTTTATATGTTGGAATAACTAGTTACGTCAATACAGCACAGTTTTTTGTCATGTCCTGGGACAATTGTTGAGTTTTCATCTGCTTTAGGTACTTTGTCTCTTTTGTGGGGAAGGGCGTCCGATATGAGAGAGTTCAATTAGGGGTTGAGTAACAGGGTTTTTTTCCCCGTCTTCGCAGTAGGTATGCGTTTGATTAAGAAATAAAGATAAATCTGTTCCTGTACCATCCTTTGGCGTAACTCAAATGGGTATTACTACACATTAAATTAACCATCCCTCTTATTTGACGCATAATGTTTTGCAGATACAATTTTTTGACAAGATGAAACGTCAAACACTCTAACCTAACTACGATCGCTGTCAAGACTGAAGTCTAAGTGTAATGACATTTCTAAAATTCAAACTGACAACGATAAACGTCAGTAATCGATAGTGGCACCAACTCGACAGTATTTCAGCAAATCGCTTAAATTTGCCTTCCGATCGAGACAGAATCTATTCATAAGCCCCCGATCCATCAACGTTTCTCACATAATATAAACCAAATATGAAAAAAAGCCTAAGAAAACAAAAACATTTTTTTTTTCCAGTCTATTCTTTCTTTCTCCACCGTTATCACACTTTTTTCTGGGTTTCATTATATACCCCGCCGTTGAACCGTCGTTCTTCAGATACAGCAGCGCAAACAAACTCCTAGCATATAAGTGGATTCAACCATCAAAAGCGAATAAACACACTTTTCATACAGCGCGCATAGCACATCAAATAATAATAAAAAAACATACGAATGAAGAGAAAGAGAACAACGAAAAAACGGCGCGTCGCACACATCTGTCGTGACGTCACCGCATAGCATGCGCCCAATTGAAATCGGATTCAATCCGTTGTGCGAATAAAATACGGCGTATAGATAGAATCCCAGCACAGCAATGAACATTGTGTGGATGGGGAAACGAAGAAAGAGCAAGAGATAATGAAATAAATAAAAATTTTCGAAACGAAACATAAGCGCGCGCGAAGAGGGGAATGCAGAACAAGTAGATACTGCGCACAGAGCAGACTCTCCTTTTCTCTCATATGATGGCAAAGCGTAACACAAAGCATAATCACTGATTACAGCAGCACCACTCTCTGTTTTGCGCTCTACTTCTCACTTAGTTCTTCCGTAAGTTTTTCTATGCATTTACATGGCGTTGTGTGTACTCCTCGACCTCGTGTTAATATCAAATTACCCAAACCACTCAGTTTTGTGCTTGCTCTCTCGCTGTGAGACGTACACAGCCCCAATTGTCATCGTTGGCACCGACAGTTGTACGGGAACGACTACGAGTAGTATCTGGTTTTTGGCCTGGGCCAGTTTCTGCATCCGATAAAGTATAAACAGTGCAAGTTTATCCTTGCAGCGCTTATCAGTACTTCGAGATCGGTTTATGTAAATTATGTCATTGATAAATGATTGTGTGTGTTGGCCGATGCGCGGTACACATGCAACATTTTGTTGTTGGATAAAATTGCCGTGCTAGTGCCACTCCTTTGACATGTCGTATGCGATGGCATTTGGAAAAAATCCCGGCATGGAATTTGTTAAATGGTTCCCGTTTGTAGAGATAAAGATTGTAAAGCGGGAAATTAATTGCGGCTGCTGGTCGGCAAATTGCTCTTTTGAATGCTAATGTTGGTAGGTAGTTCCGTGAATATTAAATCGAGGGTGATTAGGCGATAGGACTAGTTAAATCTTTTTTTCTTAGACAGATTGTGATGACATTGTGTCATTTGAAATCACATAAATTCACATGACAACCATACAAATAAATACTGGAATGCCATCCACAGAGAGCAAAATATAGATGCACTTCCAGTCATAGTGGCCAGTGATGATGATATTGAAGCATTAAAGCAGATACTCAACTATGCATGTATGTACATATGTATGTAGTTACCTGCAATAATAGCTGAAACAAAAAATCGATCAACTATGCTGGCAGGAGGTATACATACATCCATAGATACATATCCGTGATGCGAAATGGATATGAATGCATATAGTTGGTACTATTGTCAGAGTTTCCACCAGAGATTTATGGCGTGACACAGATTGCTTGAACTAATTAAGCCTTAATACGTGCTCTACTTTAAATGACCTGACCTAAATTTGAGTGTCATAAATCTGTACATAAATGTCCTTCCATGAATGGATGTCCAGTATGTTGGTGTTGCATATGAGTTATAGATGCAGTAGCCTAAGTTTGAATTTTGGTTGGCAAAAAGGACGAGGAGGACATAATATGCATAGTTATACGAGGTAACCTTTGACATTTTTGCACTTAAATTAAAGTGTTCTTGAAAAGTGTCTAGAGTGTACCTTTAAGCTGTATTAAGCTTCAAAATGTTTTGAAACTTAAATCAGAAGCAATTCGCATTGACAGTGATAGTAATCATAGCTCACTTCAGTGTAGTTCGTAATACAACTTAAACCCGGATTTCACTCCCACCATAGCAAAGACACCATTTATCTGATCGAACTATCCTCAAATGGGGAATCAAAATCAACAGCAGCAAGACGGAACTAATCTGCTTCAGAAATCCAGTGACAGCTACGAGGGGAAGCCGAGCGTTCGCAACTCGCTGCCACAACATACGGATTTCTCTTCCAGATAACACCGAGGTGCGAACCAAGCAAACCACCAAATATCTTGGAATCCATTTCAGCGAGAGGTTTAAGTTTAATCCTCACGCTGAAATCATCCTAAGGAGGGCCAATTATGCGTTGCATTTAGTCCACCCATTACTCAGAAAGAGAAATGGGCTCAGCAAGAAGACTAAACTGCTCGTATACAAGCAGCTGATAAGACCAGTTATCACATATGGCTGCCCCATATGGTTCACCATATCGCCCACCACCATGAAGAAGATTCAAATATTCGAACGGAAGATCCTTCGAATCTGTACAGGACTGTGGCGAAACCCATTCACAAGGAAGTACCACCCTAAGGCTTTCTTTACGAGAACGCCGGTGTGAGCCCAATCGACCAGTATATGATTCAACTTTCAAGTAGACTCCTGCAAAATCTTGATGACCACCCTAACGAGGAAATACAAGACTACATCCGACAGCAGATCGATCCAAGCCACCGATACCTGAGTGCACGAGCAATCATCGATTCAAGATTTGAAGACATAATGAACAACGAAGAAACACCGTTCTACCAGCTTGCAGACAATGCCTATTACCGGGGATAGTCCCCTTAATAATATATTTCTTTATTTAACAAAAAAAAAAAAATTAATTTTCCAAATATATTCTCTTATATAAAATATTCATGTAATAGATTAAGTAGCCATTAATATAGGTTTTTTTTTTAAAAAAAAAAAAAAACCTTAGCAAACTAGCCAGTAGATATACGTTGGGCCCCTATTGTTGAGCCAACATTAAATTTATAGTAATAAGTCTAGTTTTAAGCCAATTTGTAAATAGAACGACTGAATAATAAAAATTCCTTGATCTGATCTGAATCTGATCGAACTATGACTGAAATTGTCTCGGATCTAGTAAGATCCAACAGCAAAGTTTACCATGAGAATCAGAAAGTAAGATCTCAACTTAATTTGTGTTCTACTACGAGAATACGTTTTGTGGGCTCTTAACTTTATATCCACCTCCATACATATGTATGTTACATTAAATACTTTGAAACAGGTGATTCCAAGAAACAGCACTGTATAGTTAAAAAAGAAGAGCACTTAGCCTGAGTTCCGGTACGCAGGCCAGGTTACACCTATGTACTCGTATCTGACCAGAGTTAGAGAAAAGGCTCCGGTCTGTGTTAGGTATGCATCTTGGAAGCAATAATGAAGGGATTTAAACTAGTTACTTATACTTTATTGATCGCATTTTCTGAGCAAGTTCATTTTTGAGCTCAGAAAGTTAGGTAGATTAAAAGTGACCTAATTTAGCTACTCACATCCCTGCAATAATGTTGACAGAACTTGATTCTTATCAATAAATGTGATGAAACTATAATAAATACGGGATCAAGCACTTTGATTTCCCATTTGTATACCCTATATCTACTGATTTAATACAGAGAATGTAAGAGTATAAAAAACTTGAAAAAAAAGAAGAATAATGTGATTCGATAAAAAAATAAATCGCACGACTGGGTCGCACATAAATATGTACTTGCACCTACATATGTATTTTTTTGTTCATTAAAATTTGAAAAAAGCTTATTTTGATATTTTTCCAAAATTTGGTACCGTTATACGCATTTTTTTTTCTGGAAATTCCGGTTTCGCATCGAATTGTGTCCCCACATACCCCAGATATGAAATTTTAAGTAAATCCGTCCAGACTTTTAGACTGCAATCGTGCGTACAGACAAACGGACAGACTTGAAAGACTCATTTTTTGTGTTTCTCTATTACATATCAAATTTGATCAAAATTTCGAGATCAAAAAGTCCCAGACGCTCATTTTTTTTTGTTTTTGTCGGGGCGGGTACACCCTGTTGGAGCACTTCAAAAGCAGTTCCATTGTACAACCAGGCAGAGAACCCCATTTTAATATGTTTTTTTTTTTTTTTCGTTTTTTGTAAAAAGACGAGTAGACGCTTCAGTGATGAAGAGCTTAGGTCATCAGCACTCACCACATCAGCACCGAAAATCTTCCACCAGATCCGAGCAAAGGAGTCGCAGACAGGGGTAGCGCTCAAACCTAGCACATGGAGGTGCTTAGCAAAGGCGAAGTAGCCCGTAAGAACGCCAGTAAGTTGTTAAGCGATAGCAAGAAAGCTGCGGATTTCTTACAGACGACGGGGACCATTCGTTTAGTTTGCCTACATCCTGGAGAGTCATGCCACCTTCGATTGCGTTCACTGAAAACCCATTCGTCAATGGAAGCCCTGACCGAGGACGCTGGTAAACCCAACGTGGGTTCAGGTCCAAAGAAATTATCTTCTGAGCCTTGTCTAGCAAGCTCGTTAGAGATCTCATTTCCTGTTATCCCTTTGTGTCTTGGGACCCAAACAAAATTCAGTGAGTTCATGAGTTCTCGAACTAGTTTGGAAGTGGTTAAAGAATTGAGCAAGGCTTTAAACGCAGCCTGACTGTCGCTACACTACACCACTACAATATAGTCCACAGCCATTAGGATAGCATATATTTCTGCCTGGAAGACAGATGTGTGTTTTCCCAATGAAAAGTGAAGCCTAAGACTAATACTTGCCTCTATTCATAAATGCAAGTAGAAAAATAATTTTGGTTTGTATCCGTCCTCTTTCGTTCCGTTCCGTTCCGTCTCCAAATAAAACGAGGTCAGCATTTAAAAAAAAAATATTTATATACGAGTATATAACTATAATATCCCGAGGCGAAACCCAGACTTTTGTTACCGAGATACTAAGAGATAAATTAAAAAAAAAAAACATTTTGATAAAATATTTTAAGAGAATAGTTGTTGTTGGAGGGCGGGCGCCAGTAACGTAACTGCAGGGTGTTGTTAAACAATTCGGATCTTAGAAATATATTTTTTTACATATTCAAACTCCGTGGAGGTATGCTGGTAAAATTTCGTAAATTTTGGTAAATTTCGACTCTCTAGGTCTAACGGTTCAAAAGTTAGAGCTTGTGACATACTGACGCACAAACAGACAGACACCTTGTTTAATCCATTAAGAAAGTAAATAAAACGTTTCCGAGATATTTGCACTCAAAAACTATGCTTTCCATTAACCTCGTTTTAAAGTTTGACACCTTGGAAAATTCCATACAGTTTTACAAAATTTTGAACAATGTTGCACACACCTTGTAGAAAATTTCAAAACCTAACATTTTGATCTTAATAATAATTTGTTTCGCTTGTTCGAGATATTCACTCTCAAAAATGATTTATATTAACTTCGAGTAAAAGCTGGATGTTTAAGAAAATTCTACATCCACCAGAGAATTTCAAAACCTTAAATTCTGATCAAAACACCGTTTTTAAGGCTAGGAGCATTAGTAGCAAAGTTTTATCGAGCCAGTCTTCATCGGGTCTTCTTATGCCGAGTTTATGTTTATTCCGATATTACTAAAATCGTCAACTACTTATTTGAAGTTATAACTATCAGTGAAGTTTTGGCCTAGACAGTGGACAAATCCTTTTCTGCGTTTTGTTCTCATTACTTCAAAAGTGATTCTATTTTCATTACAGCAAAGGCTGTGAACGTGCTATGAACATACGATGCGGTATCTACGCCAGTTGGAGAAATTGCATGAAAGCGTAATTCTTGTCAGGGCACAACTGGATCAATTTATATATATCATAAGCAGACATAGTCTTTTAGAGCGGTACAGTAGACCATCATTTTGTTCTATAATAATGTGGCTTTGAAGGCGATGAACAAATTATAGATTTTTGGATCTGGAATTTGTTAGTCTTTTCCAGGACTTATCTTAGTGTGAAAATGTTATCTGTTAATTGCTAAAATGTATTTAACAAACTTATGTCATGTTGAGATCTTTGCATTAAACATGATCATGACTTAGCTTTTAAGTTGTAAGTCTTAAAAGTCACTGCCAATCTACCGATTATTTCCTCGTCAATGTTCCTTTACCAATTAACGCTCATCGTTCTATTTATGGGGTGTGCCTCACAGCTCGTGTGGCTTTGAGAAGCTGGACTGTTTGCGCCAAATGTATGTTTACACTATACTAACCAAGTTAACAGCTATGAGTACACAGTGCGAGTCTTTGTATAGATATGTACTTTAGTTATAAATCTCATATCAGACATATCGTAATACTCTGATAAACCGAAAACCGAAATTCATTTTACGGTGTAAACGTAAAGCGAGCGTTAATTGTTGACACGCTAAATGGAAGTTCGCGAAAAGTTTGCTCATACACAGCGTCGATAAAAAGGTCGCTATGAGATGCATCGTAGCATTGTTGAGAAATTGTCAAACGAAGCAAAAGGCTGTTGTCATGTCAATTCGATATGCGACAACAATTTGAATTGTTCTTTTCCCCTTTTTACTTGTTGTGATATATATGTAGGTAGATGGTAGCACCAAATGTTTCCATATTATAAGTAATATTTTGAGTAATTTAAGCGTGCACGTGGCTAAGGAGTTAGACAACTCCTACAGCAATAGATTTCATTTGAAGCTGGCACACATTGAGTGATTAGTTGCCACAACTTAGTGCTTTTTTGTATCATACACTTTGTGTAGAAATTAATGGTCAATTCGATTTGGCAGAAATATTTAATTAAATTTCTACCCTCATCGAGTGCTTTTCGTCCACCCCCTCAAATAAATTATGGACTACATACTCTCACAGAGTTGTTGGAGTAGGTACAAGTACATTAGGATTAAATTTGGGGTAATTACACATTTATACTTACTCGTCGTTGTCCTATAAAGGTCCCCTATTGGTTTGTACAAATTTTCAAACTAGACTGTCAATTTGTGTTACTTCATTGACAAATTGACTGTAGGTACGATAACATGGAGTAATTCATAATAATATCTCTTTTTGTGTGATTACAACGTTTTAAACCAGCGTGGAAGATTAACAGACAACTATCAATCATTAAATACTTTTCAGTAGATTAAAGGTTTTAAAGTTAGAAGTTCGAAGATTCAAGGAAACCTTCATGTAAAAGAACCCATCATAAGCAATATAGAGCACGACCGGCTCAGTTGGTATTGTCATGTTCAAAGGAAAGATCCTTCGAACCCAGTTCCTACACAATCGCGCATAAAAGGCAGACCAAAAAACAACTGGATCACACAAATGCAAAAACACCAGCATTTAATTGGCCTCAGTGACGAAGTGATCCGAAACCGGGAAGCCTGTCGGTACTTGCTGAGGTAAAACCGGCAAACCCCGCAAGCCGATCCAGTAAAGTGAGAGGGTTGTGATCTTTCTACTCCGGATCATAACCTCGCCGTAAAGAAAAGAAGAAAGGTATTAAAGTGATGATGACGCCATTATCTGCTGAATATAAATAGGTAGGTACCTACTCGTATTGCGTGTCCGTTTTAAACACGATCAGTACGGTAATAGCTTTTAATCGATGAAAAATATCGGGACAAATTCAAGGAGCTTTGGTAGTGGAAAAGCTCTAATTCTACAGGGTGCAGGAAACAATTTGTTCTTTTCTTTTGCATGCAAAATTCATTTTTTATTCAATTGTAGGAAAGGCATTTTCGATAAGCTGGGATGTAAGGGAGCAAATTTTGGATTTATTAGAGCTTTGTAACTTTTTAGGAAAAATTTTTAAAACTTGGTAATTTTTAAAGTTTTTTTTATAGATTCTCGCAATTTCATCACTTGGGTCTCGCAATTCTGTACCTCTGTCTATACCTCGAGCTGCAGCCTGAACTCCTCAAAATGGATTATGATCTGGATGATAGGTTCTGGCTGGAGGCGAAATTCGATTTCCATTCCAGCCTTAAATTTAACGGTACTTTATTCAAGGCCTATTTTCTCGAAAACGGCTGCTACGATTTTAATAAAAATTCATATCTGGAGTAAACTAGACGTTTGTAATAAGATGCTATACTCAGTTTAGAATAACGGTACTTTACTTATTAGTGGACTTGCAAAAATTGGCTCTTTCTCGGATATGATTAAGACGATTTTATTCAAAATTGATATTTAAGTTATTTCTGACATATGTAAGAACATGGTATTAAAATTTTTGAAATATGAAGAAAAAAGTTTTTTTTAGCTTTTTAAGGCATTTTACGAAAAACACCATTTTGTTGGTTCTGAATTCTGATTTTTTGAAAATTTTATATCTGAACAATTTACAAACAAATAACAGATACATTCGTGTCCTTTATTTGCATCTAATTTTCGCATTTTAATAAAATGAAACTACCCGCAGTAAACCGTAAACAATGACAAATAAAGTGCACGACTGGGTCGTACGTACTTGCAGTTATATCTTGTTTGCAAGTGTCTCAGTTTGAAATTTAAACAAAATCGGTATTTTTCATTTGCTTCTATGGGCCAAATATTGTGTCGAGATTTTGATCAAACTTGACATTACTCAATTCTGTCTGTCCGGAGCGCACGACTGCAGGCTAAATGGTTTTACAGATTTCCTCAAACTTTATATCCAGACACTGTGATGTTACAGTTCGAGGCAAAATTTACAATTTTCATTTTAACCCCAAAATTAACGGTACTTTTCTAATGGCCGATTTTGAAAACTGATTCTCGAAAATTGCTCCAACGATTTTGATCAAATTCGATATTTGAGCTACGGTGGACATATCAGATGGCATACCAGGTTTTTGCCAAAAATACGTATAACGGTACTTGTTAACTGGTTCTTAAAAATTGACTATTTTTCGGCTATCGGTCGATCGATTTTGTTCGAAATTAATATCTACTCGTAAACAATATCTGATATATGCAAGGTCACGGTATACCAAGTTTTGGAAAACTGACAAACGATATTTTAGAATTTTAACCGATAAAAAAGTTAAAACGTATTCAAAATAAATGAATTTCAAATCATATTTCTTTTTATATAAATAACATATATGTAGGTGGAAGTACGTACGATCCAGGAGGGGTTACACTCCTACGGTTACCGAAAATAACTTCCTTATGAAAAAACATATCATGTAAGATTTCTGGTTCTGGTAATCCCCTACTTTCCGTGGTATCACAATGGACCAATTTAATCTTTTCGTCTAAGTGTGTCTCTGCCTAGCGGAGACAGTCAGCTAACCTAACCTAACTTAACCCCAGATATGAAGTTCAAAGAAAATCCATCCGGCCGTTTAGGCTGCAGTCGGCCATACATACAGACAGACAGAATTGAGAGACCCACTATTTATTAGTTTCTCTATTTGAGTAGTGTCAAATTTGACCAAATTCTCAAGACTGAACATTTTGAGAAAACTAATATTTGCCTTTATATGTACATAGGTGCAAGTAAAAAACATATCCGTACCTACCTACTCTACCCTTTTTGTTGAAGCATTTTTTTTTTTAATTTTTATTTATCTTTTTTTTAGCATTATAGTTTTGTATACATAATTTTTTTTATAACTTATTCAATTTTTTTATGTGTATAATTTTTTATTGCTCGTCCCGTGATTTTATTTCACGTCACGTGATTTTGTTTATTCGTAACAATTGACTTAAATAATTAACTGATATTCGCGCATGTATCCTGGAGCTACGAGTAGTTATACTAGCTGAAAACTGGCATAGAGAGATTGTCCAACATTTAACAAAGTTGTGGCTCAAATAATTACTTACAACTATATGTACATATGTATCATATATACCTTACAGGTATACCACTATCTGGGTAGGATATAATAATTCCTAAACAAAAAATTATCTATCACCAAACGAATAACAAGATTTGATAGGTTTTATTGGTACTTTAAAAACCTCCTACATGTTTACTTTTTCTTTGAAAAACAAAGTTACATACACCCTGTAGAACTAGATTTGTGCCGGTCCGAAAGTTCCCTGAATATTTGTTTTTCGATATACTTTTACCTTGTTATACATAGCCGTTTGATATCCTTTAAAGCAAACACCCGTATACTTTCTTGTCATTTTTACTGCAGAAATTATAACCTATCAAATTGTAAAACAAGGACCACCTAAATACAATTTATATTTTCATTGCATTGTTTACCGCTTAACGGTCTATTTATACCAATTTGATGTTTGCCAACAGAAGGACTGCTCCTAAATTGGCTTGCGAGAACGATGGCGCACGCAAGTGGAAGGGGACCTCAACCAACTTAGCGTGCGAAACTGGAAGCAGCTAGCTAAAGATCGAGCTGGCTCGAGACGCTTGTTGGTTAAGACCCAGGTTCACTTCGCCACCTTAGTATCTAAATTTCAGTAAAATTTCAAATTCGTACTCCAGGGAAAAAAGTTGTAAGACTATTCGTACTTTGCAAATGTTTAGCACAAGCCACAGATAGGCAACGTTCACTCCCAACCAACCTCTCATTGACATACATAGATGGAGCTATGTATGTATGTACGGTGCCTGTGTGGTAGATATGGCCCTAAGCATACACTTCCTTCTGTCTAGTTCTACTTAGATAACTACCCCCAGTTTGGCACTGTTAAAGTATCTGCTGTTTGAACCTGAACGTTGACAAATGTTATTGGATCGCAAAAATGCTAAAAAGTCGGGTCCTTCATGCTGAGCAGGGTCGTTGTTTAACCAGAAAGCCCGATGAACAGAGGTATTCATCAGAATGGGGTATTGTCACATTACCATTAATACGAAACAGGTGTGTGTCTTTTCAGACAAATTCGATATCTCCACCTCCATACGTCTTCCGGATTCGTGCAGCGTCTATCAAGCGGAAGTTTTGGCCAATCTGAACCGAGGGTACTGGGCAAAAACCAGAGAGGATATCTCCATTTACGTGGACAGCCAAGCAGCGGTAACAATAAAATCGAAAGTAGTTGAACAATGTTCAAATTATTCGGATGCCAAGTCATAGTAACTCCACCGGAAACGAAAAAGCAGGTAAAATGACCAGGATAGGGTCCGATGTTCATCATTAACAGATGCAAGTGAACACGCATCACTCTCATACCTAAAGTCAATAACTACGAAAACTGTTAATGTTAATGGCAGCAAAATAATGAAACTATTATCTCTTAACAGATTCACGATATCCGTAGTAGCCAGAATAATAACGTGACATGACGTGATAAATAAACGAGAAATACAGCACGTCTGTAGAGGTTGCCGAAACCCTGAGGTGGAGGAAGACACATTCCACTCATTGGGAACTCATTATTCGGAGAGTTAGATGAAGTAGCAGACATACAACTCACATGTTGCCTGAAATTCTGTAACCAGTCAGGATGGGAGACAAATGGTGCGGAGCCTATCAATTCCTAATATTTTCCTTTCGATAATTGCACAAACTAGCAGACTAACCTACACCTATCCTGAATTTGGTTTACTAAGTCAGGAAGAGAAAAATGTCTTTTCGCGGCAAACGGTGAAGTACCCACCATTCCAACATTCGCACAACAGTAATTCTAATGTTTTTCTCTCTCACTTTTTCCTTTCAGGTTTCTAACTTATGGTAGCGTAAGGGCCCCCCTAAGCCTATGCGAGCTTACAGCTACGACTGTTTCAGCAACTCTCGAACCTAGAAAAAGGTACGGATAGATCGTTATAGTCTAGGCTTCAAATGTTCGTGCTGTAGTGTGTTGACCTATTGATCAACAGATTGTAGGTTTAAGTACTAGCTGGGGACAACAATTTGCCTTTCAAATACAAAATACGATACATTAAGTTACTTAAAAAAAAAGAATAAGACAAAAAAGTGGTCTGTTTCGATGTATTCTTTTTATAACTTGCGCGGCGACATTGCGACTGCTAAATCAGGAAAGACCTATCAACTTGTAAAGTGGACACACAAACTGGTTCCGTTCCATTAAGACTATATACGCCAGCCGTACCAAACATTGACAAAAGCAATATCACCAATAGAAACAATAATTGAGAGTCCGGAACAATTTTAAATAAATCTGCCGGATGTATACCTATGTACACGGACGTATTGAGGACAGTGTGTGGCACATAAACAGGAATTTGTATTACTTCACGAACATGACTGCTGGAGCACTGTGGCGGAAATCCTTAAGTGGAATCGACTAAGATGAATAGTCTAGTCAAACACAATCGGTGAAATTCATGTGATTGTGACTATTACTTGCCGCAAATCACCTTAGTAGCTTAACTTTCAGTGAACGTAGCGGTAGGCAACGCTATTGTACTGTAGGTACATGAAGCTTAGTCAGACACAAATATGGAATAGCCAACAATACGATCTAAGTGAAAAAAACACAAAGATAGATTACACACTGCTGTGATGCAATCGCTACAAACCATAAAAGGAAGTGTTGTTATGTCTGTCTGTCTGTGTGAAGGCGCTGAACGGATTTTGATGCGGCTTTCACTACCGTAGGGCTTATTTGTTCTAGAAAGGTTTAGGTAGGTTAGGTATACAGAATCGTTCGCTGAATCTTTAAACTTGAGGCGCTACCAAAATTATTAGAAAATGCATGAAAGCGATGCATGGGGATACGTACATATGTATGTAGATCTTGTACATTTCTAAAAAAAAAAAAGTGATTGTGGGCTAAAACTTCAGATCAATATGTAACTCACAATTAGAACATCCTTTTTGGTTCGGGCGAAGTCAGACGTAAAGTGTCGCTGAGAACCACTGGACGTATTTTAGTTCGGTTTTCAGCGTGAGATTCGTAGTGATTAAGTGCGCGATCCCTGAGCGGAAGATTCATGATTCAAATCCTAGAAAAAGAAAGTTTTCTCACGGTCCCACCTCTAGCGAACGTTTGTCAAACATCCGAGAGTAAAATTGGCATTAAGAAACTTGTCTCAATTGAAAAAATCGCCCTTCGGAAACGGCAGAGAACTGTAGGTACCAAGCATTCGTGTAGCGCACAGCATGGGTGGCTGCGAGAAGCTAGGCCAAGCCCTGTATAAGCAGTAAGCGCTAAAATATTTATATTTGCTTTCAGCGTGAAGGATAAAAAAAAAGGAGAGTGAAACAAAATTGGTATTCATTCATGAAGAACTTAGGGTGCTGCAGAAACTATAGGAAATTAACCAAACATTTGTATGGGACATACGCAGCTTATTAACAGCTCTACAAAAAAGTCAGCGACCGCATATACCAGGTCAATGGGCAACTCATAAACTTCTTTCTTGGCTCGAGCGAAACCACACGGGTTAGCTAATCCTAATTTAAGTACAGATCGAAACCTCTCTAAAAATTGTTTGAGTACGATACGTACTGGATTAAAAAATCTCAGTCACAGAATCCCGACAACAGAATCCAGAGACCAAAATTCAACAGATCCCGAATGACTGTTCAATTATTGGCGGCAAAAATCGCAGCAATTTTAGCGATGTCCCATATTCTGGATTTTGTACGCCAGACCACTTTTCTACAGGTCTGGTTTACCGTTCCAGGTCTATACACAATTCTATAGCAATATAACTGTCAGTTGCATGCACTGTGTGGATTGACTTTTGGGTGGAAAACTTTTGCGCACTGAAGCAAAATGAAACCATGGGTTCCAGTGTCTTTTTGCTTAAATTGTAGAAAATTTATCCCGTCTTCGAGATTGATTACTCGATTTTGGTAGAAAAATACCGAAAAGCGGAGAAAATCCCTTAATATGACATCCCTGTATCCTCGTCCAAAATGTTTCTAGACAACCTTCAAAATAGGGCGCCACAGTTATTATTATTATTTTTAAAGGAAATTTCCAAATCCCCGATCACCCAGACTCAAGTTTACGGACCATTGTACGTACTACTTTTTAGTGTAGTGGGTGGAGAAACTCAGATTTTATTCGATCCTCTTTTATGCACGGGTGGCTACGGTTGGTACTTCCGTTCCGGCAAATACACTACTCTGTTGCCACCTTCTTTGTATTGGATCCAGGTGCATCTGTCATGCGGCACACTGGTAAGCGTCTTACCCCAGAGGGCGGTCATAGTAACAGTGGGGTAATAGTGTGACTATTTAGACACTAGCAACCCCTTGTCACATATCTTATAGACTCTGTGCAGTACCTAGTCGTGATTACGTTCTGGAGATGAGCCGGTATTATAGGTACGTACATATATCGTGGAGCCGTCACAGCGTTACAGAGAGAAGTTTATATAAAAAAAAGAGAACAGAATCCAACCAACATTAAATCGGCACTCATTTGCCTGAAGAGATGCGGCTAATTCCTGAGACGGGTAAGAAACAAGCGACGAGATTTTTCTCCTTTCTCAGTTTCATATTCATATTATGTTCTAAACATATTATATACATATGTAGACACACATATCAATGTATTTCCCCGGCATATAGAAATTTCTTACATTATTTTGGACAGAAGTCCCTTGGGCGTGGCATGTCATAATTCAAATTTTCCCACTAAAAGTGATTCCGAAATTAGGGATCTGGTGCTAACGCGAACCGGATGTGTGTAGAGAATGAAATATTTTTTCTACATCTTCAACAGCCATTATAAAATCTAACCTAACTTTCATAGAATCCTCATCAGCACGCTTTATATCTTCTTTTTCTATGAAGTCCGTTCCATTTGTCCATAGCATTCGTTTTCTCCTGTTTTTAATTGGACATTCGATACACTTGTAACAACTATCCGACTTCTACGAACGATATTACTGATGAAGAATGTGTCATCGTCGTATACATGTTTTTTTAATTGGCAACGCATAAAGAGGGAGAGAGAAACTCATGGAAAAGATAAATTCATTGTATTCATTGGTTATTGTTACCGAGCTCTTTATATTTAGTCTCTCTCTGGCCCTGTATACCTTTATATGTATGCGTACGTCAGGCAAAAAAGAAAAATCAAAAGAAACTGTCAAACAACCCCAGGGGTATATAAACGAATCGAGGAAAAAAATATATGCTAAACATAAGATTATTGTGGGATGCTATACCTATCACTTTAAAAAAAAAAAAACTCGTTAAAGCATCAGAAAAAGCTTCTTCTTCGCGTTCTCTTTCTCAGTACAAGAGCATGATGGAAGCTTTTTGATAAACAAGATATCGTATACCTTCCACCTACAATACGACAGTATTTTATCCAAAAGGGGAACATAAATTGGAGAGAAGGGCTTTCGGAAATATGGGAAGTGATGGTATGGTAACCAACCCAGGAAATTTGTAACCGACCCACGTTTAATTATTCATATCTCTCTAATTGCTTATATACTCAGTCCATAGTGCACAGCACACTCGCTTATCTACTTTATGATAATTTCTGGAATTCCTCTCAATAATTTACATAACACAAAAAAGAAGAACGAGGAGAAAACGAAGGACACAACATATAACAAAAGCCTCGTCTCTATTTACACAATCAGAATTGGAATACATATTCCTGTTCTCGTATTCGTATCTCTTCGGCTCTCACTCACCCTATGGCATTAAATATTTACCTCATGCTTCTTTTGGTAAAGAAAAAACACAAAAAAAAAAAAAAAACAAAGAAGACAAAAAGAATGAATGTATATAAGTGGCACTAATTCATTGGCAGCAGCAGAAAAAAAAAAATATATCTCTCTGCGAGAGAGTGGCAGTCTCAGTTCAATTTCAATTTTTTTTTTCGCTCCTATCTGCAAGAGATTATGGCCCACCGCACACCATCAAACAATCTGTATCTGTGGCTCCTTATTTACTGAGTTTTCCTTTCTTCTTTTTGGGTTTCTTCTTCTACCTTTCCGGCAATCGGTATTTCGCTAATTTAGTTCAATTTCGCTGTTCGAAGTGAGAGTACGCAACGCGGATAACGGTACTTGTGCTTAAGTTTTTGACATTTTTTTATTTCTCCATTCAACCGGAATAAGTTGTAAAATTAAAGAACACGCACATTTAGTTTTATTGAATTTTGACAGAAATTATTTTTTTTTTCTTTATTTTCTAATCTAAACCTAACCTCACTTCTGACACATCCGTCAAAAAAAAAAAAAAAATAGTCTGGACTGACAGTGTTATCTAGCCAGAGTGAGATACAATATACTTGAATTGGATGAATGTGTGGGTTTTTTTTTTTTTTTTTTTTTGTTTCTTGTAATGAGCGAGCGGGAGAGAGTACTCCCTATTCAGAGTGGAAAAGATCAATGAACGATTATGAAACAAAGCGGTAGTGTGAGAAAGAGAAAAGACATAGCGACAGATGGTAAATAAAGTTTTGCCGCCGCTGTCTTATTTACTTTGTTGTATATAGTTTGGCCTCAAGAGGATCTATTGCTGACGACGACCGTTAGACTGGTGCAAGCATTCTACGACAAACTGTCGTACCGAAAGGACGTTGTCGCGGATGGATTTTTACAAGCGTTCCGAAAGATAAAACCACATATGATGATTTCATATGCAAGGAAGCCATATACAATCACCCTTTGTGTATAGAGAGTGTGTGTTCAACTTTGAAAAAACAATCCGAGTTTTTTTTTTTTTTGTCTTCGCGTTGTCATTCGCTGGATATATTGCCGTCGCGTCGTCGTTGAGGCCAACGCGCAGTAAAAAGAGAAAATTTTCTCATGTGATAGTGAGAATTATATTAAAATAAGTGGAAAAAATATTCAATTAGTGAAAGCAAAATTTCGAGTTAAAAAAAAAAAAAAAAAAAATTGTGAAAGATCAGATAACACATTGGGTTGTGAGAAAAAGTGTGCATTTTAGTTAATTTAAAGAAAAAAAAAAAAATTTTATACTTGCTCGCTCCTAGGCTTGAGCCAAATGTGGATTATTAGGTACCCCATCGAGAATTTACATTCAATGGATCAACTGCAAGGATAATTCAGTGGATTAAATGATTTACCAAGCAGAGCAAAGGTATTTATTTATTTTTTTTTTTTTTTCAATTTCTTTTTGTTTTTCTGTTTCTCCCCTCAAAAAAGAAAAAAAATAAATAAAAATTCGTTGGGCTTTTGTGTTTTATTTTTGAAATCCCTTTCTATTTCCCTTTCACTAGTTTTGGGTTTTTTTTTTTTCGTTCTGTGCCCTGTCGGTCGTACAGATGTTTGTTGTCACACATTGGATTTTTTTTTGTTTCTTTTTGATCTCCTGTTTTGTTAGTTGGTTTGGTTTCTTTTTTTTCATGCTCATTCCTTTTTATTCTGTTTTTGTTGTTGGCACAGGCACATACTTATAATAGCATACCCCGAATAGAGTTGTTTAGTTAGCATGCGTGCAGTGCTCTTTTTTTTTTTTTTTTTTTTTATATATTATTTTACAGATACCATTAGTGATTATAAGGTTTCTAATAAAAAATTGTAGCCCTTCTGGTTTTATGACAGGTGGAATGAATATTTTTGTTTGTAATATTTGAGTAATTAGGGTTGGATAACAAGTAAAGTTCTAATTTGTGGGGGGTTAATATATTGATACGCTCAACATGTTACGAAATCAATTAGACGTTCACTTTGTCACAACCGCTACTGTCACAAAATTTAGGAACTGCAAAAGTATCAGTGCAAAAGTTGTGTACCTTTGTTAATATTTGAAAGGAGTTTTGCGTATAGAAGAATTTTAAATTCCAGATAAAGAAATGCGCAAGTCTAGAGCGGGATATCTCTATTATGAGTCCTTAGAAGTTTTGGCTGTACAGTAGAATTGCGAAAAGATGAACGAATTTTAAAATGACGCATGCCAACATAAGAAAAAATTGGCTTTTTACTTCACACTCAAAAGGGATACAACACAACGAAAACTAACGGCTTAAAACCAGAAAACCAACGACGTTAAGCCGGTGGTAGTGGTAACGTCATCGATCGTCACGCTGAAGGTTCATGTCAAGTCCTGATGTCAAGAATATTCTATTTATTTCGCATGAAGTAAATAAAAAAAAGTTGATCAACTTCGAAAGCTTATGTAAAACTCTACTATGAAGGCATAACACTGGCTGGCAGTAGAGGGTGGTCATAAATATGAGAGTTGAAATAAACTGGAAATAAGAATTGATCGTAGCGATGACATCAGGAGGACGGAATAAAATACTAATCATAAAGCAACGACAATAATAACAACAAAATTCTCCCCAGTTACCGGGACGCCAGACCGGGGTTTAGTGAAACCTTACACCTGAATTTCAAAGGACTAACCAATCTTTCTTTCTTTCTTTCTAACCTACATCGTGCAATTAACAAGCCAATTAGTTGCATTTCAGGGATTGCTTCATCCATAGTCGAAATTTTATATTTAAAAACGAAAAAAGTGCGTTCAACTTTTCGAACCTTCAAAGTTTCATTAATCTTTTCGCGATTCAATTCAACAGTTCATCTTTTCGAATTTCTACTATATTTTGGTAATTGTCAAGTATGTGGCGTATGTGGTAAAGAAGTTTAAAAATAATTTCGACGTATACCCTGTCCAAGCGTTTGTTTCTGCCCATAGGTAACCATCATTGATCAGTACTTGGCAGAGAACAAATGACGTCACTGTGGTCGCAAAGACCCAACGTCTTCAAAATGTCCAGGGCTTTAAGAACAATGGATTGAAGTTCATTGAAAAAAAAAACTGCATAAGAATTAGTGAGCTAACAAAAGCGCCAATGCTGTAATAAAGTTAAGCATGATTAGGGTCTAGAGAGAATAATATCACCAGTATCAGTACAAGTGATAGATTCTTCGGTGTTCAGAGCTTTTTTTTTATATTCATTTGTTTCGCATCTTTACCATGATAAATAAAAAGTAATGAAATTCAAGTGCATGCTATAGTAAATTAGGATATTTTTCCACACACACCGAATTGCATTGTAACTTTCAGTGTGATTACTTGCTGTCAATTAGTGACGGACAAACATTTTGTTATGATACTCTCTCATAATTTGCAAGTTGGCTTCTTGCATCCCTATCCAATGAATGCATGACGATGCAGAGACATGTAAATCTAGCATTAAAGAACAATGTGCCATCGCCTAACTTACTTATAGTGAACAGACCTGCCGATAAGATTGTACCTAAATTGAATGCGACCAACACACAGCATGAACTCGAACCATTTGAAACTGTCGAAAGCTTGACAACTCACCCTGTTCACTTCTTAAAGGTTCTGGCACCATCTGATAAATACTGCCATCTGTTATGGAATGCCGAAGTTCGAAGGGTGAATTGAATAAATG
Organism: Pocota personata; assembly: GCA_963082735.1. Lineage (NCBI taxonomy): Eukaryota > Metazoa > Arthropoda > Insecta > Diptera > Syrphidae > Pocota > Pocota personata. The sequence goes on along the minus strand of OY720430.1, from coordinate 234,961,845 downwards.
CGCGAATTTAATCAATCGAGTAAAGAAGAAGGTAAATTACTGTCAATAAAGAGATTTTGACGATATATTAGCGATAGTTGATATGAAGTCGTCAAACCCGAGCTTGAATCCTAATATTTATATGTTTTCTATAATTTTTTTCTTTTTTTCCGTGCTAGAATGTTATAAATGGAATACTAATGGATTCAATACGGTGTCGTCTGCCTGTTTGTGTGTCTGTCACATGCTTCTAACTTTTGAACCGCTTTAGCTAGAGAGCTGAAAGCACGTGGTGGACCAAAAGCAATCAGGGAAACAAATCAGAAAATATTTTCATATCTCGTCATGTCCACAAATGAAAAAAAATATTTTGTTTGGATAAAGTTTCTTGAACAGAAAAACTAAAAAAAAAAAAACATGGCATAGGCAATGGAAGCGAAAGTTTTTGGCTGCACGTAGACCTATTGCCGATTAGTCCCGTCCGAGAGTTTAAAGTCGAATCCGGTCTCGTTTCATACTCAAAAAATGTTCCCTCCCATCTCAGCCGTTCATGTAGGTAGGTACGTATAACATTCAACCTCTTAATAAATAAAAGGGAAGGAAGGAACACAAAATTCAAGTAAAAACTGAAAGTTATGGTTCGTCTGTGACGGATCGTATGATACTATATATCACCGCTAAGGTGACAAAAATATATATGTATTTTTTTTTAACGGCGTGTGAGCGTGAGCGGATTTCAAAAATATTTAAACTCCTAATTCTTCGGATTCTAAAAAGCATAATATAAAATTTCATGTTTCGCGCTCAAAATTTAAGGCCTACTCGTAAAAAGTGGTGGCAGTAGGCTAGATCGACATATCTTTTGATGCTGATCACAAGTATACGTGCTTTTGGGGATCTATTGTTATTATTGCTCTATGTTACAAACTATGTATTAAAATGAATATACCCTATGGAATAGGGTACAACAAAGCAAATCTTTGGCGGCTGTGCTATGCTGGTTGAATACAAACATACAAACATATTCTCCGCTGCGTCGCTGTTGGCAATGATAAAATTGACGTGATGATTTGATCTACAAGTCAAACTTATACCTTTACAGGGCGTCAGGACAACCTACGATTTATCGATTCAAATAATAGTGGATGAATCTTCTGAAAACGGTTTAAATTTTTTTTAAGAAAAATTGTTCAACCCTAAGTTCATTATGGAGAATAAATAGGTAGAAAATACTGGGATGGGAAAAGATAAGCCCATCGTTACTTTTACTCTTGTCCTAAATCTGTTCGTGTGTATGACTAAAAAGCTGGTGTGATGTTAGACAGTGTTACGCGTTGGAGATTGAAACTAACTCATCTTAAAACACCTTACATCAGTTAGTCTCAACATACCCAGTTTATATCAAATTTTTAGGTTTTTGTGTGAGGTATACGTATTTCCACCATTAGCTCTTAACCTCAACTTTCAAATAGCAATTGCCATTACTTGGTACGTTTGAACTTTCATATATAATGAGTGCGTTCAGAGCTATCTTTAAAAATATTTTCGAAAATTCCTTTGTATATACATAGGCATTATAAAGCTTTCGTTATTAGGCTAAAATTACAGAGTGGTGTACATTTTTGTTTATTATACCTGACTTGCACATTATTTCTGTATACCTACCCCATTTCGTAGAAAATACTTGATTTAATCAAATACAGATTATGTAGGTAGTACATACAAGAACTATCTTAGAAAATGAAAAACTAACAACTTCGTGATTAATTAATTATTGATGAACTGAACGATTTACTGACTGACATATTGTTCCCAAAACACCCTTTCAGAAGTAAGTAAATACTGCACTGTCATGATAGATGTTGGTGGTGAACAACGTCAATTTCCCCATATCACGGAGCTAATTACCAGAATGAATAAAGTGTGTCCTCAGTCCAATCAGTTGAGTGTTAACTAACTGGATTGGAATGGAGGTTTCCTCGTTAGTATGGTAGCGACAGTGCTTCGTTGAAATTAATTGTTAATTTGTGTATTGGACCGATATACCTATTACCCTACTTTGGTTAATTTTCCAGCTAAATGTAATGTTCTCTTTTTTTTTTTAAGAACGAGCAACTTTTAATTTTTCGTTATACCCTGTAAAGTTCACAAGTAGTGCCAAATCTTTAAAAAAAAATAATTGTCAGATAATTTTATTAGTACTCTCTTTAAATGAAATCAAAAAAAATAAAATAAAAATAACAAACATAATCACAATTACCCTCGTTTCCATGTGAAATAAAAATATTATTTCAAAATTCCTTCCGATCCTGCACCCAAAACGTTTCAAATACACTTGAAATAATAATAATAATAATAAAAAAAAACTACTTTCATCTTCACCTAGATTTGTATGACGCATACGAAAATAGTTTACACAGTCCCAGGTAGAATAGAGAAACCTTATTGTTAGGCATACGTAGAGCATTGATATTTCGTTGCACCCTAAACTAATTAAATGGCGGCAGGCGGTATTTCTCCCATTGCCACCACCATGGTATATTCAAGAAAATGTGCTTGCATTGCGTTCCTTCATTGGCAATTGGCATAGCGACTGTCAGATGGCAGGCAAGGCAGTACGTGTGGCTCATCGTTCCATCCTTCAAGGATTAGAATACAGTCTTACCCCCGTTGATGTGTCAACGATTATATAAGACGAGAGATGAGCAGAGAAAACTAAGAAGGGTCGGGAAGACAACTCACACACAACTTCTTCCTCATGCATGCTATTCCCAATTTCCTTTCAATTCATTTCCATTTTTTTTTTTGTTCGTATGTTCTTTTGTTTGTTGGCTGTTGGGATGTAAGAAGGATTTGACACGGTCCGTTGGCACCGTTTTACTTAACCTCTCTCCCTTTGACTCTTATATCCTATTGTTACGTTACGTACGTATATTCTAGGAACATTTCTAATTTCCTTTTTGTTTGTGTTTTCTTTCTTTTCAGGTTGCATGAAGCGAAAATGTCGCCAATGCCATTGCCAGGAGCTACGTCAATTATGGCGCCAACGGAAACTCCATCACATTCCATGCCTACAACAACAGTAGCGGCATCTGTCACACACAATCAAATAAAATCCACAGAGCTGGATACAAACGCAATGACAGAAAAAACAAACGAACCGGTTGACAGTAGTAGTAACATCACTCACGATGACTTTTTGACAATCAAAGACAATAAAGAGTCTTCCTCCGAATGGCCACCAGCAGCATGTTCATCATCTTCTTCGTCATCATCATCGTCGTACTCATCCTCCTCATCATCTTCTTCATCGTCATCATCGTCATCGTCGTCATCATCCTCCCCATCATCAGCATCTTCTACATCATCTGTATCTTCGTCCGCAACAACAGCTAAATGTGATAGTAGTAACATTAAAATTAAAACCGAATGTGATGAAGTTGTTATTAAGACAGAAGATGGCGCTGTTGTTGACAATTCAACTGCAGAATCAAAACCAACGACAAACGAATCGGCGACGACTGTTGTTGACGTTAGTAATAGTAGTAGTAGAAGTAGTTGTACGTCAGCTGCTGCTGATGCTACTCCATCATCCACCATAGATAAGGAGATCAAGAAGGAAGAGGATGATAATAATGGTGACAGTTTCGGAAAACCACGACGAGTATTCCTTACTGCCGTTAATGCACATATCATATGCAATCTATGTCAGGGTTACCTGATCGATGCGACAACTATTGTGGAGTGCTTACATTCCTGTAAGTATGAGCATTTTTTTTTTTTTTTTTTTTTTTGTTTACACTAATGATAGTAAACTTACGCATGACGTTTGCCTATGTTAGAATTAATATCGGCATATTTACCCTGATTGTTTCAATTTGAGTAGATTGGTCAGCATTCAGCACATAAATGCTCTCTCAAAAGCCACGTTCACACAAATGTCATAAAATTAACGACACATTTATTCTTATATGTTCAAGTCAACTTTTTTTTTGGTTATCTTGTCATCATAAAATGGGGTACAGGGTTCAGCGAATGTAATAAAACTTAATACATGCTGATGAGATTTTAACACAAATTACACAGAAGTTGAACGGAAGGAAAAAAAAAATCAATAAAGGCTTTGTCCATAAAACATTAAATGACTTCCATGGAGTTGATAAAAACAAAGTAAATACAAATACAGTATCAAGAAGACTTGACGTTTTTCAGCAAATGTGAACACAATTGTATGATATTTTCAGAGATCATCCGACATATTCAGGCTTTTTGCTACTTATTCAGACACAGTTTAAAATATATCTAAAGGGTGTCCCAATGACGTGTCATTTTGAATTTCGGGAGATTTTTATTCTGTCACCTCACATTTTTATCGCTCACATTTGACAGCTGTCATTTTTGACGTATTGACATTTGAGTTATATAATGGGGCACTAATGCACGATAGGCGGCTGGATTTAAAAACAGCGTTGTTATATTCACACTAGCATCCACGAAGTAATTTTCTGACATCTTGCTATGTTTCAGACATAATTTCCCTTATAAATGTTGTCCCAATGAGTAAAGTCATTTTGGATGTTACGTCATCATTCTGTCAACCATGAAGCGCTCAGGTACATATGTATAACACCTGTCATTGTATCGTATTGACATTTCAGAAGCGTTGTTGACGAAATAGAGCCACAATCATGCGAAAACCTTCATTGAAAATTTAATCGTAAGAGTGAAATTTTGCGACACAGTCTTGACGAACAGTTGTCAAATACATGTTGTATTCAATGCTTTAATTTTATATTGCAGAGAAAACATCAAGCACAGCTCCCATTGGGACAAACTTTATGTAAATATTTTTAGTTATTATGCAATATATTCAGGCAATATGCGACAAGAGTCACAAAGTGATCATAAGTTCACTAAAAACAACTTTTAGTAACAACAAGGAAGGATCAGAAAAACTGATTTTACGGGCTGTCAACACCCGAAAAGTCCAGTTCTTTCTGCCATTTGAAGTAGCACCAACTTTTGATTGAAATCAAAAGTTTAAAATGTAAATACTTATTTCATGAAATAATAGTGACTAAAGAGAATTGAACCGGGAACTCTGGGAATATTTAGAACCTAACTTACCCGGGCTTTCGAATTTAACAATACGGATGATATAAAGTACTTTTTTGTACTTTTCTGTACAACAAGCTTAGTATGCATGTGGTTGGTAGGCTTATAATCTTATTAGGTCATGTTAGGTTCGAGTGGCTGCCTGCACTTAAATAAATTCTGATATCATAAGGATCTTGAGAACCCTAGGAAACTATCAGCTTCCTGATTCCATCAAGCTTAAGTAATAATTTGTTTTTATCGAGAATCTCCTCGAGATTCCTCTCCTTAGATTCACTCCTGGCGGGTTCTTTGACGATTTCTCTATGATCTTCAGCCCTCTCGTTAAGAAACAAGCGGTCATCCAGAACCGATTAAAATTAAAAGGGACCGATTCCAGCAGCTTGGCTGTCGATGAGGATGATACTACCTTGTTCAGACATGCCCCCTTGATCGACATTATCTGCCACTTCGCCTTCGGTTTTGCAGGCATCCATGTAGAAGTCCTTTGAAATGTCGAGTCTCCATTTCAGCTTTGCCTGGAAGGGAAGGTAGCGATTTTGCTTTTTACAACGCAAAATTTTGTTAAAAAGTCCGTACCTGGTTTTTGAGCAAGTAGGTAGGAAGGGTACATCTCTACACGAAGATGTATGTAGATGGTTTCTTCTCTGCTAGGCTCAAACTAGCCTTCTGTCTCCCAAATCATTGTAGCGTGTTCCAGGCGAAAATAATGTCTTATCCTGGCTAAAGAAAAACGTGATATCAGCAATAGATATTTCTTGGAATCGTTTTCTCTAAACTCAATAACAGTTCTAGATTGCCGATCATCTTTTATAGAGATGATGAAGCAGTTCAAAATTCACCTTCTTTGGGTACAGGGGCATAAAGACATTCCAGGGAATTTTAAGACCGATGAACTTGCCCAGCATGGAACAACGATATCCATTCTACCAGATAAAGGTACCTTGGGTATACCGATTGCTGCATGTAAACTTAAATTGAAGCTGGATGCTATCAGATTTGGTCTAAGTTGGATCTGAAACGCTCTAAGAATTTGATTTTTCTCAATAGACTAAGTACCATCAACTGTCTTATAGCCAAGCATACAACAAGGCTTGGCATATATTTAAACGATTTCTGAAACAGCTGTACGAACGAAGAAGAGAAGGAAACTTCTTCATCTTCTTTGCATCTGCCCCGCTCTCCCAAAGAAGAAAACTCCACTCAGGAGCCTTCTGTTTCAGCAACCTAAACGATTGTCTGATAAATTAAGACATTAGAAGCCTGTCTACGCGTCATCAAAAGCTCCAATTGGTTCAACGGTTAGGTAAGGGACATTTTTACCCCAAAATCCATGTATTACAATGTTACAATGGTCCTATCATTGGTCTAAGTGTATCGGCCTTTAAGCTGGCAGCCACTTCAACCTAAGCTAATCTAGGAAGGGTAATGTTTGAAAAAATTTAAAAATCTGTGACCTCTAGCCAAAATATGTTTCAAAACTTTCATCTCTTTTTCTTTACGTCAGGACTAAGGTCGGTGTCGCAAGAGATGCGTAGTCGCGACAACTGCATTTCACCTGACATAACTATTTGATTTCAGAGCCGTCGATTCGGTCTTTGACGGCCTTAAAAGCTTCTGGTATACGTATGTATGTACCTATGTACGTACGGAATCCTTCAACAAACATATGTTATGGATTCTATCTACCTTCTTCCATGCAGCAATACTGTTCTCTTCGTTTCCCCTCACCAATATTAAGCACGGTATTGTCGATCAATCTTTTCTTTAAAATGATTGAACAACGTCATAACTGAGCACAAATTTGCGCCCATTTTGACGTACAGAGATTGGAGACTGTGATTGATGGAATTCAACCAGAGTTTGTGAATGATTGAAGTAATTTTTAAATATGTTCGTTAGAAATTCAAACTGGCATTTTTTTCTATCCATTTTATCTATTTATATTCGCTTGAAGGAAGGATTGAAGGTGTGTATCGGAATTTTTCTAAATCTGGACATAGTTTCTAAATTCTGTTAATTGATCGTTCATAAGCTCTCCAATGTTCGTGTCAAATAAAAAGTTCACATTGACGAAAATCAAAATAGGATATGAAAACATTGTCAATGTTCAATTTCGTTAATGTTAATTGACGCAAAAAAAAAAAACGGGCCCTTAACCTAAACTGCCAAATAGGCAAGTGACATTAAAGACATCAAATGAGTGCATCGAAATCTTTATTCATAATGGATACATTCAGCTCGCAACAAATATGAAGACTTACATAATTAACTTAAGATCCGGTAAATGCTCTTGTTATCTCATTAAAATGAAAATGTGGTTTTTATAAAGTAGACTAACAATGAATCATTCAAATGCTTGAAACACAAAACATCATACCTAAGCCAACTTAGTAGTGAGTTGTGACCATAATTCTCTTTTCTTTGTGTACCATCGTGCATTTTCTACTTCGAGAATTACCAGAGAGATGAGTTTTTTCTAAACCCCCTCAAGGGTTGCCCAGAATTGGATTTATTCTACATAACTTTCATAACTTTGTTGTTCCTCTTCCGCATAGTTTTAACAACTTTACCCTTCTTTGGCTTTTTTGTCGGAAGCCAACAGAAAAATAAAGCAGAAAAACTTTTCTGACTACCAAGAAGCCTCTTGACGTTTTGAAAAGCATTTATACCCACATTTTCAACACAATGCCACGTCATATTTGCATATCTCTTCACAAAACTCCATTTGAATATACACATACTCGGTCCATTTTATAAGTTTAAATATAGATGTGAATATTTTTGCAAAAACTTTTTTTTTTTATACAAAAGTTCACTCTAAACCTGAACCTGACATAGAGAGAGAGAGAGAGAGAGACTCTTTTAAAACTGAATCTCCTCACATGGTCTCTGATTTATTATCCTTTTCCATCCCAACCACCGCCGCAAAATATCAGGTATAAATATCTCAAATTAATCCCTATACCTATTCAGCCCAGCAAATACAAAAATTCATTGCCAATTCTATTGGCTTCGTTGCACTTGAATTGAAAACTTGAAATTGCAGTATCCTTGATAATGACTATACACACACACAGCCATACAAATCAATTGCTGATGTATTGTGTCCATTATGTTCTGATCTCGGAGGTTTGTCAGACTAGAAAGTCTTGAGTAAGTAAAGACTGAGGAAACTTTTTCTTTTCTCGTAATATTTCAATCATTGCCTCTCAAAAGAAAGGACGAAAATCAGAAAAATGTAATGGATAGAAAAAATATCCCGAAACACCGTTGTCCTTGAAAATCCATCTCGTCACATAAAAAAAGAAACCCTCTTTCTGTATAAATTCTGTCGCAGGGTTGTAAATGTAATGTGCTCTCGAGAGAAGAAAAAAAAAAAAACCCCTAGTATCAGCAGTAGCAACGGAATAGCACAGGAAACATCCCTTTTCCAAACTACAACACAGGGGTGTTGGCTGTTGGTAGCACTGGTTGGCATGGGGTTGTTGTTCTCCTTTCATCATACCTCCCCCATCTCACCTCTTCGGGCGTCATTCTGTTGCTGGCATTGACATTAAAGCGGAACTGCTACGATAAGGCCTACAACACAGAGACGTTTTTGAGTTTTTTTGGGGGATGAAAATTAAAGCGCTGTTATTGCAGTCGCTTTGTTCTCAGCAATGGGGAGGTTTTGGGGAATATAATTTTTTTTTTTTTTTTTTTTTTTTTTAAGGAAAACGACATCAGTGGGTACGACTTCATTGGGCTACTGGAGTTTTGTGTATTTCATGTTTATTTTCCTTGTGCTCCTGACGAATCTCTGTTGTCTTTTGTGCGATTGTTTTTTTATCTGCCACAGCTCACACTGTTGAGTGAACGAACTCCTTTGTGGGACTTGATAATAATAATAAAAAAAAAAAAAAAAAACCGCGACAAACGAAAAGAGCTAACAAAGGATTGCGGAAGTAAAGGGAAAACGACGGTTTAGCTTTATCGCGGTTTTCCTTTAAGCCCTTTGTGGTTTCATCGGGTAAATGTTCAGCCCACCCAAAACATTGTTTTAATATTCTACGCGTCAACCGCACAAAGCCGCCAGTGTGTTGAAGAAAATTAAATAAATCACGTGACGGTTTATTCCTTAACTTAAATTTGGCAGCACTAATTTTTTTTTTTTCACCCCAAATTTGGGTGCAAATTTTTTACATTTATTTACCCAGACAGAGACTTTCAATGCGTGTCTAGCTGGGTAGATACCCCAAACTAAGTGCACGCCAACACGACACTCGTTAGAACGCCTTCGTAAAGCAAACTTTGTGGAGGGCGACTATACAAGGATGACGACAGAGTTAAAAAGTGTGCAAAAAGAACCCATCCTCTGGTCCGTTTAACGACGCAAAGTGAAGCTGTAAAGTGCCAAAGCGTCTAAAAGTTTCTACCTACTACCATTTCGTTCGATTTCCATGTTTTTCTGGAGAAAATGCCATTCGGTGTCAAAATTGTCGTCGACAAAAAACAAGAAGAGGAGCTCTCTTCTTCTGCTTGTTGAAGTTCCTAGCAATTGTAGAAGAACATCCACCAGCAGGCGATGAAAACTTATTTTCATGTTACCCTCTCGTTGTCTGTGCCATGTCAGCTCCTTTGAAAACTTTCCGTTTGCATATTTACACAAAGGAGAATTCATGAGGCGACGATGGTGACGATAGCTAGTTGCACTCCGATGAGGAGCGGGAACAAAACAAAATCAAATTGAAACTTTGTTGTAACCAATCACTAGACCAATAGACCCAACTCCTACTACCCTATGTTGTTTGCCTTGTTGCAACCGCAAACGTACACTCTTACCACTCGGGTACCGGCGGCCATCCAATTGAATTGGTAATTTACATGTGTACACACCGGAAGTTAATGAAATTCATGAACGGCACACTTGTAGTCATTGATTGATTTTGGGAGTGGTGGATGGACCCCAGCACCACCAGTCGATAATGTCATCCAATTTTCAACTTCACCACAGTCAGTCAGTGATGGTCGTCGTGGTATGAGTAAATAACAACCTACTCGTATATGGAGTGATGAATGACTACTAGAATACCTATGCTCCCGACGGAGGACAAACAAAACCACGAACGACAAAGCTTCAAACCCACCACCATACACACAGAGCAACGAACAACAGAAGCAGCAAAAACCAAACTACCAGGGACCACCGGGACAATTAATCACTCGACAAGTAATCGGCTTAAATGGAAATTAGCTCCACAGGCAGTCCGCTGGTTATTTCAGCTAGACTGCTAACTATAGACGCAATCCCAGCAGCCTCCACCAGAGTGTGATTCGTCCTCTTTCAGAGGCACATGTGCGGCATGGCACGGGCTCACAAGTTCAAGTTTGAGTGGTGTGTTTGCCACTTAGAACCTGTTTAGGTGGTCCATGTGTGTGCGTGTGTTGTGCCATCGAACGGGGGTGGATGTGATATGCAGAAAAAGCTGGGCGCGGCATCCCGTGCTATTTTGAATTAAAGCTCAGCTTGATTTCAGAGAATTTTAAATTGAGCGTGGCTGAGTGTGTGTTGGTGTCAGAACATTATAATAATGACTCCAGAGGAATGTGAATGTCAAGCGGGTGTTCAAAACAAGGTTGATACCACTACCACCAGCACCAGCACAAGTTAGGGTGGTGAAGAATGATATAACATTTTAAAGACATCAAACAGCTGTTTGAGATAAACTTTGACTTTTTGGCGACAAAATAAAAGTGAGATAAATTATTTGACAGTAATGATGGAAGCTAGCACGTCATTTGATGGCGTTTTGTTTTTATAGCTTTTAGATTGGCAACCAGTTTTACTGTTCTACGCGTCAATATTTGGTTGTAACTAAACAAATTATCTGATTAGCCTAAGTTTATAAGGACATGTGGAGCGACTAGGCATCACTGTTGCGGCCCGAGGGTCTTTGTGGGAGACTTCACCTAAAGTGATTTGCACTACGAAACAAATTAAGTGAAATGAGTAAGAGATAAAATTTACAGAACTCGGGGCAAATTATATTGTGAAGACTAACTGCCCGAAGTTGAAGCGGCAGTACGCAGCGCTGTCAAAGTTGAAATACACGTACTCCCTATAGCACGAACACAATGCGAAGCTGCAGCTGAAGTAGCTGCAGCACAGTCTTCCGAACGAGCTGCACTACTTTTTGACAGTTAGAAACAAAAACGAATATGGCAGAGCCGTCTGCGGAAAAATTCAAAGCATGCAATTTCTTCTTCCCCAGTAATTATTATAAAAATTATAATTATAAAATCCATCACGGAACACAGCGCGATTAGCTTTCCATTTTGACAGCTTGAACAATCGAGCTGTGCTTCACCATTGTGTACGTGCATTGCTACTTCAGTGAGCGACTTATTTGACAGTTTGTACTACAGCGACTTCATCTGATGCAGCGCTTCACCATTGTGTTCGGGCAGTAAATTCTTTAAAGGTGTCACCGACAGACGCGAAAATGTTACCTAAACGAGAGAGAAGAGATGGTCGTTTTAAGTAAACTTGGAGATAGTCATGATGGAGTGAAAGAATCTTAGCAACACTAATACCTTAAAGTAGTATATAATCCATCCTGGCAACTCTTATGCTTATTGTACCCGTACCGTATGTAACCCGACCCAACGAATACTGACGGGAAAAAGCCCGGGCGTCAGTGTACGTACAGAGTTTTGAACTCTGATGATTTCGTGATTCAGTAAAGTGAAGACGAGCATTGTGGCTCAGTTGTCAGTGCATTAGACGGTTGAGTGATAGGTTTAAGGTTCAAATCCCGAAAAAATAAAATAATCACAAAAAAATTTGTTTGCTGTATCGCCACGTCCGATTGTTTGACAAACCTTCGAGCTTCTATAATTCTATACGTAAATATTCTGGCAATGAATTCCGGTGTATCCCTGAGGTAATAGGATCTTGAAAGCTCATAACATTAGATGGAAACGTAGACCGGTCAAACCTTTTATATGATTCCGATGACTGATTGAATAATCAGCGTCTACAAGAACACTTAGAACTATGGAACTGGTTTATAAAACTTACAAACGAGTTGCCAAAGTGCAACTATAACCTGTCTTTGGTAAGGATTTTCCAAGAACGTATCATATCCAATATCCTTTACTGGTAGATTGCTTACGACATTGTACGGCAGCCATCTAGTGAAGAACTATCGCGGTATTAAAAAGAGCCTTAAAAATACTTTCAAAATCAGACATAGCTCAGTCGGGATTAGATTTATTTCTAAAATGATATCTTAGATTGTATGGCTCTACAGTTCGAAGAGTATCGAAGCATCAATGACTAGTCTTTTCAATTCGAATATCAAGTGTATAGGGCTTGTATATTTTATGAGATGAGGATGTCCTGCAATTGTTAACATAACATATGTATGCACAGGTAGTGACCACTGCTCTAGTTGTGAAAGGATATTTCAATCTAAGAATATATCACAATAATCCTTCAAGAATAGATTAAGTTAAGATCAATCATCTAACAATCTTGAGTTCTACCAGAAACTGTTTAATTAATTATTTAAATGAAGTACGAGTACATACAGGATGCGCCATCTTTTATGTCGGTATGTATACATTGAATAACTTTAACATTTATCAACCGATTGACTTGAGTGGACATGTTTTTGAAACATCAATTCAGTACAATTTTAACCATGAATCGCTACACACCGAAACAACGCGTCGAAATAGTGACGTTGTACATTGAAAATAGTCGTTCAATTGTGTTAACTCAACGTGCATATCGTCGAAAATATCGTGGCCAACAAGCACCGTCTGACAACACTATTCGTCGTTTGCTGTCAAATTTTGTTTAGCACGGGACAATGGGAGATCGTCGACATGCCTAAGACGTTCCAATGAACTGGTTGAAGCGGTAAGAGAGAGTGTTGCCGGGGACCCACATGTGTCGTATCGTTACCGCGCTCAGCATTTTGGCGTCAGTGGAACCATCTTGAGGCGCATTTTGAAGGATGATTTGCATTTGTTTCCATACAAAGTGTAATTGGCTCAAAGAATATTGCCGACAGACCGTCCACGTCGCTTGGAATACGGCCAAACAGTCGAATGGTTGACACTGAACCTGATTTTTGGAAGCAAATTTTGATGACCGACGAGACTCATTTCGCACTCTTTGGCGCCGTTAACAAGCAAAATTGCCGCATTTGGGGAACGGAGAATCCACACGAGATTCATGAAACACCATTGCAAAGGGCCATTTTTCTTCAGAGAAGGCGGATGGGAATCGATATCGGTGGATGTTGGCTCATTATGTCTGCCCCCAAATGTGTGAAAAAGGTTTGGACTGTTACTAGTTTCAACAAGACGGTGCGCCATGCCACACTGCAAATCAAACAATGCAGTTTCTGCAACGAACATTCCCTGGGCGTGTGCTGTCAAATATGGAGACATTGACTAGCCACCCAGATCTCCAGATTTGACCCATCTAGACTTCAGACCATTGACGAGCTCAAGGCAAACATTCGTGCCGAAATCATCGCTATAACGCCCGAGATGCTCGAAAAAGTGATGGAAAACGCAGCAAAAAAGGCACATTTTGCTTTGGTCAGTAGAGGCGGACACGTGATTGATGTTGTATTCAAAAACTAGTCCATATAAATTGTAACGGACCAAATTAAATAAAAATACCTCATATATGGAAATAGGTTTTTTTTTTTTTTTTTAAGTTATTCAATATTCACATACCTACATAAAATATGGCGCACCCTGTATATGAAGAGCACGAGATACTAAAGTGCTCCATATCCACACAGTGGTACAATAAGTAGAACAATCTACATCAGGCAACTAATTATAGAGTGTATGGTGTGCTTTAGTTAGAAGTGATACCACTTTTTTATGTAATTGACTTCATCAGGATTATGACTACCCTTAAATCCGGACTTTGTTACTACATTTTGTACCCTTAGATCCTGCACAACACAGCTACTTAGCAGGATAGATGGAGACAAAGTTAATTGGTGTAGTGGTTTGAAAATCTGGTGTGTTCTTTGTTAGTTCATGGTTGGGATCCTGGCTAATTGAAGAGTATTACAATATTATTTTCCATCACCGAATTTGAGGAATATTCTCTTTTCCATTATTATATCGCTGAAAACTTACATTCTGATGCAAAGAAAAGGTTGCAGGAAGTTTCGACACTCGTGTTCAAATATTCTAAGATTGACAAGTAGTGTTAGGCGCACTATAGCATGAATTGAGTTAGTTATTGAGTGATTTCGTTCATTCATTTAGAAAGCGGGGATTATAAACTCGTACAATAAAAGGCCAGTGGCGCCTCGTGCCTATGAGGTCGGGTGTTTACATTACAAAAAAAATAACATTTTCGGATATTCGTCCTTAAAAACAAATATTCATAATAGATTGCCATTACCTCAGGGTAAAGTCTGGTATTTCTCAGAGTTACATTCGTCTTGCGGGGAATTTAAGAGCTCGGTCACACATTTTTTTTTTTTTATGACGCACCGTTTTCGAGATATTTGAACTGAAAAACGATTTCCATCATTATCCCCCAAAGTCGGATATTTTCGAGTCACAATTGTCGAAAATTAAACAAATTTGGTATCAATCTTGTAGGGAATTTCAAAAACTAAAATTTTTAATTATTTTTTTCGTACAACGCAACGTTTTCGAAGTATTCACACTCAAAAACGATTACCACCTTTACCCTCGAAGTAAAGACGGACATTTTCGAGGATTGTGTACCTTTTTTTCAAAATTAAAAAAAAAAAATTGGTGCGTATTCCGTAGCGAATTTCAAAACTTAAAATTTTCGTCATAATTATTTTTTTTTTTTTGGTTTTCAAAATATTCGTACTCAAAACCATTACCAAAATTGTGTGCCTTTTCATCTCATTCAGCGAACTATCGAAGGAAATAAACTGAATGAACGAATCAATGAAAATACAATAGTAATGGACAATAGTTCGAACGAACGAAAATGTTCAATGAATGAAAATAGTATTAAACGAATTCTAATAATTATCGAATAGATAGATATAGTATTTCGAAATTATCGAATAAGTCGCAAATTAGAGTTGTCCGATGCAGGATCGCCCTTATAAGTTTTGGCAGACTTCATCGGAATTAGTTTGGGATGTAGTGGCCGCTGCTAATGTCATGGAATGGACGAGATCCAATTTGGAATATTAACATACTAACTATAGTCAGCGAGTCTGCTATTTCAACCGCTGTGGGGCTGGAATCAAGAAAAGAACGATTAAAACGTATTGTGCTAGTTCGAAGAGTACGAGCGTTGTTGTTGTGCAAATAGAATAGAACGCGATTTCATTTGAATGTGATTTCGGATAGATAATATACCCAACCGTTCCGTTTGCCAGTTCAAACCATATGTTGTACTCCGCCTCCTCATTCGCTGAGATCTTGCGATTTTACATAAAATTGGAGTTAGCTAATGTAACAAATTGATTTACATATTCTTAAAGCAAGTTATGCAAATCCTAAATCTCCATTATTCAGCTTGTAGATTCTAGACCTACAAGTTTAAAAAAAACTACAAAACGAAGTTGGCACTCAAGACACCTCGTCTGACAGACGACTTAAGGTTGCCAGGCATCTTGGTGTAGAAATGTGCACGAAAAAACTTTGATTCACCTAGTGGGAATAAGAACGAAAAAATAGGAAAGTTCTTGCGTTTTTTTTTTTTTTATAAAAGTCGTGCGTCAACATATTTTATTTTGGATAGCGATGATATCTTTTAATCTATCTCTTAAAATGTATGTACATACTCGTACCTACCATTTTTTATATGTACACGTAAATTGCATTTAATATTTTCAATTATCTTTTCAGTTTGCCATAGTTGCATAATGCAGCATTTACGAACGGAACAGTATTGTCCCCGATGTGAAATGATGATTAATACCGCCAAACCAAATATTAAGTGAGTATATTATTTTATTCTTAACATTTCCTTTTTTCTTTTATATAAATTTCTAATAGCCTGGCAACTCTGTATATTTTGGTTGCCGGAAGAAATTAAAAATTAAGCTTCTAAATTATGCATGTTAAGGGATTTTTATTTTAATCCGTTACCGAGGTAACTTTCCAACGACACATGATTTTTGAAGCCGGTTTATCTGAGAGATATGTAGGTACTTTGCCAAATAGACGGAGGAAGGAAAAAAAAAAAAGGTTTCGGGTAAAAAAATTATGTCTGGAGAGGATTCCTTTGGGAACTTGTCCCATAATAAATTCCATAAGTTAATCCAACTGTCAACGCAGAGATTTTTGGTTCCCCACACCAGAAACATTCTATTTTTTATCTGGTAATACTGTTGTGTGACATTATTCTACTACTGCCATCATCGATTGGCTGTGTTCAAAAAATTTAACGTGTACTACAAAAAAATGTTGAAAACCTTTAAAAAAAAAAAAAAACAATCTCCACACGTACCCACCAGGCTCTTTAAATGTATAACAACTTTGAATAACGAGAGGAAGACGGGAAGGGTAGAAATATAATAGTATAAAAAAAAAACTGTCCTCTTTTTTTTTATTTATTTATTTCTGATTATAGCTTACACGTTTTTAAAGAATTTTTTTTTAACATAAACCTAGAAACAGATAGAATCTTCAAGATATACTATGACATTGCATAGTAATCCGTAAACCATTCTGGTGGTGTAGAAGTGGTCACTGAGATGAATTTAATGACTCCCTGGGGGAACGAACGAAGGAGAGATTCCTTCTAGTGCTTTTTGGGTTTACCTTAACAAATGTGGTTGTAATCCTAGCAGGAAAAAAAAAAAAAAAATATTTTCCACCCCATTTTGTAACCGATTTTGACCTCTTACCCGAGAAATAAAAACCGTTTATCAGCCGACGGACAAACAAACGGAAGCTAGTCCAGTGAAGAAGTAGCCTTCTTTTTCTTCTTCATCTTGTTGATATCAGATTGGTAATCGAATTCTTTATGTGATGTGCGGTCAGGACGAAAGTAAATCTAATTTCGTCCTGTAACCTCAGTCAAGAGGAGAGATGGCAACAACTAAAAAAGAAAAAAATGCTTGTTTTGACTGAGGACAGGGCCAAAGGACAAGTGGAAAACAAGTCGTAAAAACCGAGAAAGAGAGAGGGAGAGAAAGAAATGTGTCTGGCTGGCTTTTATTACCCCTTACTGCCGTTGTCGCTCGCATACCATGTTCTTGAGATAATGACCTTGGTAAAAATAAGGACTTCTCTCATGTGATAAAGGAGGAGCAGGGAGCCTGCCGCCAATTCATTCAAGAGGAAAAACACAAAAGGAAAAGATAAAAAAGAAACAAAATGAGAAAAAAAAAAATCAACTAAATTTACATCGGGGGTGCGTTCGTTTCGTAGAATGTCTCTTTGCCTGATTGAGGACCTCCAGGCACACTCCAGATCGAAAAAAAGCAAATTCATTTGATTTGATTTGTCGTGCACATTATTATCACCCCAGGAGTGGTGTGTTAGAGCTGGTTCTGATAGCGAGGGTGCAAGTACGGTTAATGGATGTGCGACAATTTCCAGGGGATTTTACTGCGATCGAACAATTTCGGAAATATATTGCTCAAACGAACACGCCCCGACCCCATAGACAGATTTTCCGCTTCGATAAGCATATTTCCGAAAGGATGGGGAGCTCCAAGAATAGAGTGGAGATAAAAAAATGAAAGGAGTACCGGCAACAATTAGAATGGAGTGCGAACAATAAACACATCTCGTAAAGTATTCACACTTTTCTGGACCCAAGAGAAGAGCGTTCTTCTCCTGACCTGGACGCGGACAGTACGGGTACGGGTACTAACCGCTAAGTGCTAATTAAACCGTTTTCAAATGGAATAGCAAACAAATTAGGAGAGCAAGACTCAAATGCGGTCGCTTCGTTCTGGGAATTCTCTTCTCCACAACCTGTGTGTGTGTACCGACGGCTGCACAAACAGCAGCAACAGCTCACCAAACGTGAAAGGTGGAAACGTGAAACATGCAAAGACGACGACGATGAGAAGCAGAGAAACACAACAAACTTGTGAAATCTAGAAGAAAAAAAAATACAAATAAAGGAGCTCCGTTAAAAGGGAAGGAGGAGGAGGAGGTGGTGACGAAGAAAGTGGTGGAAACGAAGGTGGACAGAACAGTCAAGCCACATCGAGTGTGGTGCCGATGTCGATGCCAGTGTAGTGTATGCTATTGGGAATTTTTAATGTGCGTCTGGTTCTCGTTTGTCTTGTTTGCTTGTCAGTCAAAGCCAGGGCTTAACCTATGGCCGGAATCGCGCTGGCAACAGCAACCGACGGCGGATGGTCTTGGTTGGCTGGAGAATATATTATTTCTACAATACGTTCCATTGGGGAGCACCTGAATTGAATTGATGGTGGGCTGGCGGTGGTGGGTCGTCCACTATTTAGCTCCACGATATTGGCTGGTTTTTCTCGTATGCTCGTTGTCATCTGTCTCTGTTTCGCTATAGTCGTTTAGCTCTTCTTCTTTTTTTTTTTTTTTTTTGTATCTGCTGGCAACGATGATGCTTTCGTTGCGTTACGATGCTCTTTATGGGATTTTAATGATTCCAAGGGCGACAGGTCTGTCAAATAATTGAAATGAATCGAGAGATTGGGTGTGCGTTGCGTTCTGTTTGTGTGCGTGAGAGACACGACTGGTGTCATAACTCCCCGTCTTATTAAGATGTCATTATGCCGACGGCACAGACGTGAGGGTATCATTTGTCATCTCGTCATTTTGGTGATGAGCTTAAACCCACTTATTTTGTGTTATCTGTCCGTTTCTATCTGGGATCCTTGCTTTTATCATTTGATTTATGAATGAGAATTCTCTTTTGGGTCTCTTTCACTTTTCTTCCAGGTATTGTCCTCTTTTATTAAAAGACACCTTTTAGGTGAATTTCCCGCTTATTTTGTGTAACAAAGGAAGGAAGCGACATCTATTTCGAGGAATAGCTATGCCTATTTTTAGGTTTTATATTTCTTCTTGTAGGAGGATTATCGAACCAACAGACAGAGAGAGTGGTTAATGAGAGTACACAAACGAGATATGATAATGTAATGATAAATATTTCCATCTAACTATGCGGCGCTGTTCCTCTGCCTATCAATGTTGGGACTCAATGAATTGTAAAAATGATGATAACGAGTATTGATTTCGGTATTTCACTTCACCTTTTCTTTTTCGTTCCGTTCGGATGGTGGTGGCTGATAGATAAAATATTCTAGAGGAAGAGGAGGACTGCCTTCTGTATACTTCTGTGTTATTATTTGTAAGGGATTTTTTTTTCTACTTTCCAGAGGGATGATTGGACTGGGAATACTAAAATATCTAGGTACTCTTCGAGTGGATTGATTGGCAGGAAGTACATTATGTGTTATGTCGGTGTGCTTCTTGCATTATTAATGACATTTCGTCGTCGTCATCATCGTTTGTGTAGGTAGGTATACATAAATGTTGTGGAGTTTGAAGTGACGGATTGTGGGGATTTTACATTCGAGGATATTGGTATTTTGAAAAAGTTTTTTAATTAACTCAATGCGAATGGTGTATTGTTATGAATTTGTTTGAACTTGTTTGAGGGGCTCAAGATGCTTAGTACTTTGAAGCTTGACGTATGGACTAGATTTAGCTTGTTGTGGAAAGTAGAGCAGGGTCCTTCGATTGAGTTTGTTTCAATTCGTTTCAAAGACGGATTATGCTTTCTACGGTCTTATTAACTTAAGCTGACATGTGTTTAGTTTATCCTTAATTTCAATACTGTGCCGATGGGCATAAGCATTGATGTTTTACGGACATTTACCGTGTATCAATGCACTGGTGCGGAACGTAGCGAACTGTCAGTCAAGCAGAAGTGACCAAAATGAGTTCATTATGTAGATGAATGAGGATAAAACACAAATTTCCTGTCGGTAAAAAAAAAAACAGTACTAGAAATTTGCGACAAAACTTGACAGATACAATTTTGAGGTAGTAGAAGATTTTGTCTACCAAGATTCCACGGTAGATTCTAAAAATGACAGAACAGCAGCACAAAGATTGAATGATGAATAACTTGTAAATCGCTATTTCTTTGGGTTAAGATGGCAATTGAGTAGTAAAGAAAGCTCTGTGCCGGACCAACATCGTTCCAGTCCTTCGCGGTGGCGCCTAACAAGCGTAACAATTTTGATTGAGTGTTTTTCGATACCGTTTATGTTGACAATGACGGACTGTATGGGCTATGTACTGAAATTGACGGATTTTTAGCTTGTCATAGAAATAAATGCAGCCATGAGCCAAGCGAAAAATATCGACGGGTTAAGTAGGGCTTCATAAATACCTGCATAATGTTTGTACATATGTGTGTACGTATACATTTATGTATGCATGCACATGTAAAATTGATTGCATCGTCGCTTGACTTCTGACCACTTCGTTTTTACTCTAAGACACAGAGCTGCATGTAGGCCGTGTACCACGAAAAGTTTTCAAATCTATCCCGAGGATACAACGCGTTAAAGGAACACTGCAAAATAAACAACCTAGTCTACACAAATGGAAACGACAACATTCGTACCCAAGCTATTCAAGAGTCTCTCACCGAGTTAGGTGTAGAGTCTTTCCTTAGACACTGGATAATATCCATGCTTAATACTAGTATAATCAAAGCTACAGTAGATTACAGCAGTACAACTAAGATCGTAAATAGAGGAACCCCACAAGTTGGTGTCATCTCCTCCTTGCTATGGATAATGGTAATCGACAAATTCTTGGTGCGACCTGAAAGGGAGGAGGGGTTAAGGTGGTTGCGTACGCTGATGATGTGGTTCTTTTAATGTCAGGAAAGTTCCTCTCCACGATAAGTCAAATCATGGAAAGTACTCTGGATAAGGTAAAGCAAAAACCAAGCTACAGGAATTCACTCCCCCCAAACTAGACGGTCAACCACTCTCACTATGTCCCAGTGCAAAATACCTAGGCCCGATTCTAGATCCGAAACTTAGTTGGAAACTTAACATAGAGCAGCGGGTTAAGAAAGCAAGTGTGGAGTCTCCAGCCAAAGATGACCCTATGGATGTACACAGCCGTTGTGCGCCCAATTCTTACCTATGGCGCCATAGTATGGTGGCCCGCCTTACATAGAAAATATAACATCAACAGAATCAAAAAAGTACAAAGATCGGCGTGTGTAGGAATCACAGGAGCATTGAGATCTTGCCCAACAGATGCTCTAAGTATCCGGCTCAGGGAAACTGGGTGCTGGACAGCAAAGCCATATGGCCACTGTAAGGTCCTGAAGACCATACCAAGTGAACTGGTGACATCTTCAACCGATTACAGGACTCTCACGCTCGACTTCAGTAAACCTTTTTCAGTAAAGTTCCCTACCAGAGCAGAACGGAAGAATGGAATGGTAATCAATGTCTTTGATATCTGTATATTTACGGATGGTTCGAAAATGGACTGTGGAATTGGCGCAGGCATTTTCTCGGACCAACTGAATATACCGAAAATCCTCCGTCTCCCAGACTCTGCTAGTGTCTTTCAAGCGGAGCTTCTTGCGATTCGAGAAGCCTCCCGCATACTAAAAAATCTCCCAACGTCCAACCTAAATATAGATATCTTTTCTGATAGCCAAGCCGCAATCAAGGCCATTGATTTGGTTACCATATCCTCAAAACTGATAGAGCAATGCCGGTTTGAAATAAACGAACAAAGTATCCATTCTGGCATTACTCTCATTTGGGTCCCATGGCACAGTAATTATGAGGATAACGAGCGAGCAGACGAACTGACCAGGCGAGGGTCAGCCGTTAACAGCTCACTAGCGGAAAGAGTCAATATTCCGATAGGAGTCGTTAAGGGCAACTTACACCTTCACTTCCAGCTAGCCAATCTCGGGTGGAACAACCTTACCAGTTTGCCATATCAAGAAAGACATGGCCCAGTTTCAACAGACCTAAATCAAATCAAAGATCAACGCCTGATATTGCCGTAATTGTAGCCATTATTACAGGCCACTGTCCTATAGGCGACCACGCGGCCAAGCTTGGCATTCCTCAACACTTTCTGTCACAGCTGCAAAGACAGTAACGAGAGGGAAACTCTTTTCCACTTTCTTTGCAGTTGTCCTGTCCTAGCAAAGACCGGACAACGCACGTTAGGTAAACCCTTCTTTGACGATTTCAGATAGATAGCCTCTAAACGGATTGGAGAACTAATCCTGTTTCTGAACGCCACGGGCTGGGTTTAATTATATACTTCTATCTCCAATAACAAATGTAAAAAAACGGAGTGCACCAGTTTTTGTGGTATCAAAACGGCACACTTAGCGCTAATTGGGTTCTTCCGAACCAACACTTTACCTACCTACCTGAAGCTCCGGTCTGTTGTGGACTGGAGCGTCACCTAGGTTAGGTGAGGATAGAGCTTAAAGTGCACGCCTGGGTCGCACGTACTTGCATCTACATACATACATACATACATATGTATGTATGCTGTTCATTTGCAAATCACTCCAATTTAAAGCTAGAACGAAAAAAATGCTTTAAAGCAAAAAAAAAAAAAAAAAATTATTATTATTAAAAATATTCTCCAAAACTTGATATGCTATGTCCTTGCATGCATAAGTCAAATAGTAGTTAGATATCGATTTTTAACTAAATCGTTCAAATAAGTCATACTCGAGAAATAACCAATTTTCGGAAAATTTCTTAAAACTAACGGTAAACTACTTTTTTTTTTACAAAACAAAATGGTACGCTATCTGGTGGCATATGTACAACAACTCAATTTAAACAAAATTGTTAGGGTAGTTTTCAAGAATTTTTTTTTTTTTTTTTTTTTTTTTCAAAATTAGCTTTCGAGTTACAGAAAAACAAAAAGCGATTTCTAGCCATTCCACACTTTCATCTGCATTTTTAATGAGAACAACTACTAGATGAATTTTTTATTAAAAATTGTGGTTAATATTCAAGGAATACTAGCTATTTAAAAAAAATGAAATTGTTTACCAAAGAATTCCTAATTGCTTTGTAATCTTCTCTTTGCTAAAATTGATTTCCATATATTCGAAAACTTGTAATTTCATTATTAAAGTCTTTCTTTATAAATTATAATTTTTATATTTATGTACACCCCGCGCAACAAAAAAAGCCGCACATGGTAATTTTTAACAAAAATGGAAGAAATTTAATAAATGATGAGAAATGATGATCACTGCGTAGTCACTTTGTATTTTTGATGTTAAACATTTAAGTTAACACATTCCCCAATTTGACGATACATTTCGTGGCCTAATTGAAAAAAAAGTAATGATCGTGAAGATCAGACTACAAAATATCAGATATTACCCAAGTACTATCAATATACATAAATTAAAAAAAGAGCAACAATTTGAAAAGCACATTTCTTTTTTCATATTTTTATTAACTAAGAAACCTTTTTACATAATTTAAGAAAATGATTCTAGTATTTCGTAGCACCACCCTTCGCCCTAACAACGTCATGAACCCTGTTTGGCATGGAGGCATAGAGATTACCGAGGTAATTGTTATTAATTTCATTGAATCACACTTCTTCAATGATGCTCTTTAGATGCTGCATGGTTTTTGTTTTTTTTTTATCTTGGATCTTCTTTCCCATAAGAGTCCAGACATTTTCGATGGGGTTGAGATCTGGACTGTTTCCCGGCCAAATTAGGGATTCTATTCCTAATTCTTCTTTCAAAGTTTTAATCTGTGGAGGAAATTTAAAAATTAAAATCATAAGATTTTCAAAACACCCTTAAACATGAAAAAAAAACCTCGAATTACTCACAGATTTTGCTCGGTGGCAAGGTGCTGAATCATCTTGAAAAATTGGTTTTGATGTTTCTGCTGTTATCATTTCCATACTCGGTACAACATCATCTAAGATAATTTGTTTGTACTGCATGGCGTTAACAGTGCCCTCGAGCATAATTAGAGATCCAACTCCGATTGCGGTGATGCATCCCCACACCATAATATAAGGAGAATGTTTTACGGTGTGAGCTATGCATTCGTCGCTGTAGCGTTCCCCTTTTCTACGACGAACTATCTACTTCCCATCCGGTCCGATTAGGTTAAACTTGGACTCATCAGAGAACACCACATTTGACCAATCTTGAACACTCCAGTTTTGCCTTTCCTTAGCCCAGCTAAGCCGCGTTTTCTTCATTTTGCTGGTCAGAAGTGGCTTTTTCGCTGGTCTCCTTGCTAGCAAACCCATCTCGTTGAGACGATTATGGATAGTTCTGACGCTAACTTCAGCTCTTAACTCCAATGCATTTTTAAACCTGATTCTCAAGCCTCTTCAGTTCCCGGTCCTCCCGAACAGTGGTACATCTCTTCAATCCTGTGCCAATTTTTCTGTCCAGATTGTGATCCCGACGATATTTGTTACAGAATCTTCTTACAGAACTCTCATTGCATCCAATTTGTCGAGCAATTTCACGAAATGACTGATTCTGTTTGGATAAGGCGACGATAACTGCCTTATTTTCTTTACTCAATTGTACCCTTTTAGACATCGCGATATACTCTTTTCACTTTTATTTAAGAAATACAACTGCACGCACTGTTAAATACTGCCAGAATGAATTCCGACACATTCCAAAATGTGCATTACCTAACCCGGAAGCAATAAAATATAATTCGGCGAATCCCTTAAAGTTAATTAGGTCAAAATGGAAAACCCGTATGCGGCTTTTTTTGTTGCGCGGGGTGTAT
Source organism: Pocota personata (assembly GCA_963082735.1). NCBI lineage: Eukaryota > Metazoa > Arthropoda > Insecta > Diptera > Syrphidae > Pocota > Pocota personata. The sequence continues at coordinate 234,936,979 of OY720430.1, read as the reverse complement.
GTATGCCATCTAGAGTAGGGCAATTAATTTTGCAACACCCTGTCTTTTAAAAATCGAACATCCATTCTACTCTGCACCTGCATCATTCTAGCTGTGTTCTCGATCACCCAAAGGCTTTGGACATAAAAAAAGCCATAGAGATGAAAATTTGCATATGAGGAAAAAAAGAAATGTTTTTCGAAAAACAAAAAATAGTGCTCATACTCTACAAAATTTACAAAAGTTACTTATAGCTTCTTAAAAGCTGCGAAACATTGTGCACATTATGAAATCCCTTATCCTTAGAAATACACGTCACTCGCCACGGATGACGTAAAAAAAAGTAGAACAAATACCTCTTGGTTTGGGGTGTCAATTTTAAAAAGAGAAGCAAGGCAAGGTACAGGTAGCTGTTCTGATACGGTTAAGTGCTAGTGGTCAGTTTTGTTCCGACACCTTTCTATTTTACGAGTTAGCAAGTTACATTCTTTTTCAAATATTTTTGGTGCTATTTCCTTCATCATGGCAGCAGACTCCCAGTAACAAATGTCATCTATTAAATTAATTCACAAAAGGATATACGTATTAGTGAGTTCCGAATATCTCAAATTTAAAATGGTTTAAAATAACTTCCTGCTTTTGTATACCTACCAATCAAAAACTAGTTCCTGTTAAAAAGGTTCCTTCTAAAATTTGCAAACACCTTTTTTGGAAAGACGTGTTTGCTTAGGCTTTACCCTAGTGCACATAAACCTTAGGAAAATTCACCCTTCTTTAGTCAGCTATTGCACGTATTTATATCGATGATGTGCGAAAATTTTGTTAAAATGTTTTTTTCTGGTCTGAGTGAGAAATACTTTTCTTGATTGACGTTCGTTTTATGGGGTTTCCAGGGGATGGACGCTACACCGGAAGACCAGTCAATTTCCTAAAAGTTATCGAAACGAGACTACACAATCGACAACAATCTATGAAAGTTGTGTATCTTATGTACTCGTAAAAGTTTGTCTCATATTAATTTTCTTGCTCGTAAAGACTTTCAGAATTCATCCCTTAAAATCGTTTGTAGCATAATTTGTTTGATAGTAAAATGCCCTTAAGGAAAAATTTAATTTCAAACAAAATGGATCTTTTTGTCAAATTGATGTCCAATTACGAAATTCGTATATGAATAAACTTTGACTACAAGGGTCGAGGGATTATCATCATGGCAACCTGAATCACACTCCCTTCTTTATGTGATAAATATTCAATATTGTTTTGTTTGCATTTTATTTAGTACTTTTGAGATTAGGTAAGGATATGAGCTATGATTGGATTTATTATTGACCGGAAGGTATAAATAAAATTTAAGCAATTATGGTAATAAGTGGAAGGATACTTGTTAACCGAAAAGATATGTATTTCAAATTTTCAGACACCACGGCATTCAATAGCCTTGTTTTTTTTTTCGTAACGTTATACATATGTATGTACATGTCCTTGTTAAGATGTCAGTGGTGAACCGATGGAGACAATTCTATTCTAAGACGAGAATGATGATGCTTTTCGAGTTAGGGCTTTGTTTCGGAGAAGATTTAAGAACACATACGTTTTGAGACACTCTGAGTCGGTTTTCGGAGTCTTTTTTTCAAAGTCTTCATAAAGTATTGTAGATGGAAGATAATTAACAGACGTAAAAGCAGGCTATACAGCTTGTTTTTCTAGCTTTCATACTTGTGGAGATATTCTGCATCCAAATCGACCTATGACTTTTGACTTTTTTGAAGATTTGAACCAATTTATGCAATATATGGACGCAAATGTCACAAACTAGATGTAAGTCGCCTCATCGTGCACGGAAGGCGAATTAAACATTCCACATGTTAATAACAGATTTTTAATTACTCTAAATATATTTGTACAAAAGTCTGTGGAAACATATCTACAGCCCGAAGTCTTTCAGAAAATGGTATGAAGCAGGTAGTGACTTTTTATAGTAGAGAAATTGTTGCTGGCGCCAGTGCATAAGTTTATCCGGATTTACACATGCAAACATTTGCTTGCACCAGTATAACGTTAGTATTTTTATTTCTTAGCAGAACAACACTTACTTTCAGTACATTAGCCCACATGATTTCACTTGGAAAAACATCAAAATTTGATTTTTATCAGCACGTCAAATTGCTGGCGCATTTAAAAGTTTCATGAACAATGAATTGAAATTTTGTTGTTTTTCGAAGTGTGTTTTGTACTGCCAGTAAAGTTTTGATTTTCCAAAGCAACAATTGAATTTTCAACAATTAATAATGTTGTTAGAAACTGAAATGAAACTGGCGAATTAAATTCGATTTATGCACTTTTACTGCCGCGCTATACTGGCGCCAGTAAATCTTTGCATGTTTAGCAAATACTGACATATTTACTATTACACTGTTTAGCTTGATTCGCTATTCGGACGAAACTAAATTTTATTTGCTCCAATTTGTTTCTTCAAATCGTTGCCCGCTGAATTTTGAACTGTAGAATACTGTGGAAACAAACAGAACTGCCCGGCAATAACTGACTTTAAGCTCGTTTTGTTCCAACTTTAATTTACGATCTGTCAAAAATGGTGTTCAGATGTGCGAAAATTGTGGAAACAAACAGAATTGCCCGGCAATAACTGACATTTTAGCTCGTTTTGTTCCAACGTTAATTTGCGGTCTGTCAAAAATGTTGTTTAGAAAATTTATATATGCAGTTAGTTTACAAGCTATTTTGTACGGTCTGAAATGAAAATACAGTGAACTGGGTACACTTCTTCTGAAATGCTTTGCTTTATTTTATCTTCAGAGGAATTTTGTATAAAAGATAAATTTTCATTTGAACAGCGTACTTTTAGGATTTACCGGGAAAATTTAAACGTGCTTATGCACGTATATTATAACACAGATCTGTCAAAACAAAAAAACTTAAATTATATAAGTCAATGCTAATACAGCCACATGTCATCATTCGCATTGTCAAATAGTTGCGATAATGGAACTTTTTTCAAAGCAATGACGAGTAGTAAATAAAAGTGACAAATAATTTTGACAGTAGGTACCTGATAAAACATGACACATTTATGAGTCCGTTTTTATTCTGTTCGTAAGTGTTTTTCCAATTGAGAAGCAGATGTTACATTTTCAGTTTTTCTTTAAAAATTAACCAAAATTCTCTTTTGTAATGGAAATGTTGAATTGATCCATTCAAGCGTCCATTTTCGACAGGAAACATTGCCAGATTTTAAAAAATACCTATATGAACAAATTTTTTTGATCGATTGTCTCCTCTTTGTAATATTGATTCGAAAGTGATTCGAAATAGCTTCATCATACCTCGACATACCACGACGATGTTTCTTTTATATATTTATAATGCAATACTCCCCATTACATTTCAAATTCGTATTGCCCTAAAAAGGAGCTAAAAAAATAAACGGCAGATTATCTCACGTTACTTAAAGAATTTAAACGAACATTTCCATGAATACCTACATATGTAGATAAATTTCAACCCCTTTTCATAACGAACAACAAAAAAAAAAAAAAAAAAACACAAAAACTCTAAAATGTCAACAATTTCATCCAGCGCGCTCAGATTTAATTTCACTGACAGCAGGAGAAGAAAAAAAAATAATTATTTCATCTTCACACAGGAAGTGTATGAAAGTTGAAAGAGTGTGATAGAGATGTAGAGGAGAATGGGATGGGATTAATGCATGTATTATAATATTTCACGATGTAGGCGGGTAATTCAGTCATGTTGAGTTCTTATTTTCCGTCTCACCCCCTGTGTCATCTTGTTGTATTTCGTAATATCCATGCATCGGTATTATGACATTTTCAAAAACAGAAAACATCAATCCCGCGCACCCCAGGGAATCATAAAACTTTTTCCAAAACAACAATGCACCACCACCACTGTTCTGCTGCTCGGGTACTCATTCAGTAACGTATCTAGAAAATTATGGGAAAACTTCTTTCTCTCTCAATGCCATCTTTATTTAATTTAATTCCCGTATCTATTTTCGGGATCAGCAGTTTGCTTTCCATCTTCTCTTTCCTGTTTCTCAGCAGCAGCAGCAGTGCGAACGCCCGGTTATTCTATCTAACAAAATAAACAAACAGTCGCTCGCTTGGTAAAGCGAAGAAAAAAAAATTCAAAAACGTAAGAAGTAAAAAAAAATAAACAATTTTGTTTTCTTCTTTTCTTTTTCATCTCTTGTTCTTATTTCATTTACAACATCGCACAGCTGTTGTTGGTCTGAGTGTTTCTCAATTCTCTTTTTTTTGCTATGTTTCTCTCTAGTTTTGAGGTTATGTTTCATTTCTTTTTCTTCTTATTCCTCAATTCGTGACGATACAATTTCAGAGAGATAGAGAAGAGGTAAGAAGAGAGAGATAAAATGTAAAATGATTTGTCGCGCGGGGTAGAGGGAAGAGGTCATATTATAGAGACGAACGCATTTTGAAAAGAGAACCGTGATAAATGTGCTCTACTATTGCGCGCGAGTTTTTTTTTTGTTTGCTTCTTTTCTTTTCGAAAAAGAAATAAGAAAGAAGTGAAGGAAATAAAAAAAAAACGCTCCTTCCACTCGTTCGTTGGTAGGAACGCACACGCATGCTTCATGTTTTGTGTTATATACACGAAGTTTACCTCTTTATTTTTTTGTACCTCATTCTCTTTGGTGTTGGAGTGTATATAATCCAAAAGGAGCAGGGTGTAGTGCAGGGGTGTGTTCGAAAAGTATGAAACACATAATTATTATCATTATTATGTCGACGAGAAAAAAAAAAAACGAATTATTCTGTGTTCCTTTGGTTTTTTTTTTTCTTTTTTTGTTTGGAATTTGTTTCGCCCTCGTTTGATGTGCAACACAATGTTTCTGGCAAGATAGTATGCATGCTGAAAAAATGTAATAATAATAGTGGTTTGGTGTTCTGTTCTATGTGGTAAGGGTCGCACATGCATCTATTATTCATAAATTTTTCTGTTTAGGTGCTTTTGAAATTAAATTTTATCAGTGAATATGCATGGGCGCCGCCATTTTGACATCAGTTGAAACGAAATTTAATTTTACTTGTCAAACACTTGACAGAAGATAAGTGGGGAATTGAGCCATATTCAACTGTCAGATACTTAACGTCATTATGTAAACAATTATATAAGGTTACCTACTGGTAGATACTGGTCATATGTGAGAAAAGAGATCCCACTCGACCAAAAGACAAACACTCGACACACACAACACGAAAACATCTTCTCTTCTTCCAAGCACCTATTCTGTACGTTGTCTGGGTTTGTCTCGGCTTCTCTTGATGATGCCCACCACTCAATTAAGGCAATCATCCATCATTTAAAAACCTAAAAGAGATCCGTGTGCCCATAAAAAAAATAAAAAAAAAAAAACTCCCATGATCGAGGACCGAAGACCGACCCATGGGTCTTGTTTGGTCCATATAGACAAAAAAAAAAAAAAAAAAAAAACGACCCACACTTGAGTTAAACATGCGGCTCTGTGTGTATGTCTTGTCCCTTCCATAGCTGATGGAAATATCTTGTCGCCTTGACAACCCAACACACAATGAAGATTGAATCTAACTCGGTGCAACCCAGCAGTGTGTTCATTCAATGATTAGTTCTCTCATATTATATCCGATTGGCTTAAATGCGACTGAGACGGATTTGTAATGTGTTTTTCTATTCTTTGTATGCTTTCAGACCAGATACGACGTTACAAGCAATTGTCTACAAATTGGTACCGGGATTATACGAGAAGGAGCTGAAGCGAAAACGTGCCTTCTACAAGAGTCGACCAGAGGATGCAGCATTAGCTACCCCCGAACAGAGGGGTGAAGACACCGAACATTTGATATTTAGTCCGAAGGAGTACATGTCATTGTCGTTGGAATACGCTGATATTGAGTAAGTAGATAAAGATGTAATTTTGTTTCGTTCCTTTTCGTCTACATATGTATTATATATGTAATGTTCGACAGACAGAGAGACACAGAGTTCACTTGGTTAGAAAGTTAGGAATGTGCTTCCTTTTTGTGTGGCTCTATTTATTTTTCAAAATACAGGAGAAAGGTCTTTAGTTGAAAGCAAAAATAATGAAAGGATACTAAGATAGACGCTTTGAAAGGAGAAAGGGTGCTTTACCTACGCTTGATGCAGCTTCAGTTCAGTAAATTTAAGTAGGCACTATTCTTCCAAGTGAAAGGAATGGCAAAGTTCATCTCATCGACTCATAGAAGAAAATGGATTTACACCGTCCTCATTTGATTCCAGTGGCTTCAAACGAAGATCTTTCATTTACTACTCTGTCCTACTTCCTTAGTGCTTTTGTGCGGGATGAATCAGAGTTTTAATGAACGAAGTCCCTTAAGGCTAAATGCCAATGCCGTATCACGGCGCTCTGACCACTGCAATTTTTGAGTAACTTTGTTAGTTTTTACTTCAGAACGCAGTGGACCATTTTTAGCAACTACATTTAAATGTAGCTCTCCGACTTTGACATTTCGGAAAATATAAACCTGATTGGCACTAACCAATGGAAATAATCACTCATCCCTCAAAAATTAACAAATGTCAAAGTCGGGTCGAGTAGAGAATTACTGTACTCAGGTATTTTGTGAAATTTTACAATATCCGACGTCAAATGTCTCGCATAAACTAAAGCCTCATTTGGTTCGTTTCTACTTCGAAATCAAGGTCCCTGGCCTATCTAAATCCCTTAGAACTCTTAAATCATAATCATTAATTTTTGGACTTAAAAAAAAGTTTAGCTGAAATCCTTAATAGTTGCTATTTAAAGTAACCTTATGACTAGATCACCAAACTTATTTCACAATGTCCCACGTTGGGCGCCATGTTTCATGACAAAATTTAATTAATCTGAATTGTTTTATGGTGCCGAAACCCGGGATCATTTCGGTCTAAGATTCATTACAGGTAGATTAGTCATTTATTTAAGAAAAAAAGAAAAAATTAAAAGGTAGGAGAGAAGTTACATAGGTTAGTTGGGTATTTTCCGTTAATTTGATAAAAAGAGGTCCTTCCCTGGTGACTAAGTTATTTTACCACCCGCCTACAATTCGGTCTTAGGTTTAGCGCTCACAATAGCCTGACTAACATTACTGTCGGATAATCATCGCCAATAAGGAGCTGCGAAAATGAGTCTTGTTAGTAACTAGCCACTGTCCATTCTTACGATCAATCGAGGTTTGTCACTTTCTCGCATATCAGAAACAGATTTTCAACAGGCATCTGCAGGTATCTCGTTTGCTTGTCAATCGCTTCGAGGTAGAATCAGGTTTCTAAGAATAAATTTAATAGCCATTCCATCTTGCCTTACCCCCTTCCTCACGGTCTTTCTTCCACTGTATTTAACACCAATCTTTCTCCCCCTTTTCTTTCAGTGAACATGTATCACCCGACGACGAGCTGACGACGCATCTTCTCAAACCTAAATACCTTCAGTGTCCAGCAATCTTCACCGTTGGTCATTTAAAGAAATTCGTCTACGGCAAATTTGATATAGACACAAGTCTCTTCAGCATCGACATCATGTACAAAGTTAAGACAATCGTACTCCTAGACCATTACACAATAATGGATGTAGCATACATCTACACTTGGAAACGTGACGCCCCTATGAGATTTTATTTTCGTGTCAAAGAAAGGCCGAAGAAAATACAGAAAATTAGACATTTCCCCAAAGTGATACCCAAAGAGGAAGTTGTTGTCGAAGATCATTTAGTGCTTAATCTACCATCGCAGGGCATGACTATTATCCACAATGATCCCGAGCCACCGTTAGTAGGTGATCTTCTGAAAATTGTCACTGAAATGAAAAGCGAGAATAAAGACGAACCAGAAAAGGTAGTGGTTCCCCCAACAACGTCACCAGTAGCGGCCACCCCTATAGAGAGTGAATCACAAAAGACCAACAAGCTGAAGATTACACTTGTTAGCAAACCCAGCAAACAATCGAAATCACTGCCCTCACCGAGCAGTGAAACACCTGGAAAGAGTATAAGTAAATCACACAGGCAGAAAGAAACATCACCACCGGAAAAAGACGAACGTAAAGTGGAGAATATTAAGCTGAAGATTGACCTGTCTAAGCAGAACAGTGTGACCATTATCAATATGTCCGATCCGGACCGCAAAGAGATTGTGAAGCCAGTTAAGCCGGAGAAAGAGTGGAAAGTTAAGAATAAGAAGGAAAAGAGTTCCAGCAGCGTTTCCAAAACGCTGAGAGATTTTAGAAAAGGACTTTCCAGTCCGCCTCTAACAGTTCCACCATTGACAATAAAAGCGGAACGAATTAGTCCCCCCACTCCGAAACTGGTAAAATCCCCATCTCCACCTGTGTCCCTGGAAGATCCACAGTCCCAATTCTTGAAGTCCTTCGCGCTCACCCCAAAAAAGGAAGTGCGGTCACCCACCAAGCCGGAGAAAAAATTGGAACCCTTGACATTGACTTTTTCGCCCACATCACAGCCTTCCACCCTTGCAACTTCCTTAATGGGTCCACCACTTAATTTACCATCCAAACGTAAGAGCAAGGATCCGATCAAGAGCGCTCCAAAGAAGCCAAAATGTGTCTTCGCTCCGACATTGACCCCCGAAGACTTCAAAATCAAATTGCCTTTGTCAAAACCTGAGCCTAAGACAGATCAGAAGATAACAACGGAGGAGATGAAGGAGGAAGAAAACCGAAAGAAAGAAAGCGACAGGGCCGATGAGAAGCTTATGCCTCCACCAACACCTGCTCCAGTAGCTGTACAAGTCAATCAGTCACCACCAAAGGTAGCGCAGCCTGCGCCAACGAAGAATGGTATGAAACCGCCAAGTGAGCCGGTAAAGAAGTCCCAGTCTAATAAGCTGCCGGTAAAATTCGCCCCACCCGGCTCTCTAACTCCACATCCAATGAATGCTCCACAAAAAGCCGCTCCTGGCAGTCGTACCCCTGTTGCAAAGCGCTTCCAACCCATCTTGCCCAAAGGAGGACGAGTAAATCCGTTCGCAAATATTCCCAACGATGTCAACAAGATCTTGAAAGACGCTGGCACGGAAATTAAATCCATCTCTTCAAATGATGGACCGAAGAAAAAAATCTACGGCCCCAAGACTTCCGCAATGGGACCACCAACCTCTTCGCCGGGAAACAAGACTCCATCAACTACGACCAATGTTGCAAGTGGTAAGAATGGAGGCATTTCCAATTACTTGAACTTTGCTCTCTTCAATGCCAGTAAATCCCGTGGAAACGAGGTTCCACCAGGCTGTCGGACACCGATGTACACCCCGAATTCGCCTATATATTCCCCCAATTCGCCACAGTACGTACCAAATTACAACATCCCCACACAACCCACCTACAAGTACACTCCGAAGCCGAATTCTACCTCTAACTACCTACAGAGTGTCCTAGGCGGGAGCAACAATCAGCTTTCAGGCCTGTTTCCAGCGCCACCTACAAAGAAGCCTGAAAATGGCAGCTCGAATAGTCGACTATCACCACCGGTTCAGGTGCCATCCCCACAGAAAGCGGAAGAAAAGCAAAGCATTCTAGAGAAGCAACTGAAGCGGCCCTATCCATTCACAAAGAGCCCAAGTCCAATAGAGGACCCACCAGAGAAGCAGTTGAAGGTAAAGTCTCTGCTGAACTCATGTAACATTAACATTCCGTCTTCGCTGTCAATCACAATTACCCGTGAGGACAGTGAAACACCAGCCAATAGTGCGTCTTACCCCAAGCACAAAAGTCCGGTGAACAATTATATTGAAATCTTGAAACTTCCCGATCAGCCGGCAATAGAGAACGACAACAAGCGACTGCCACAGACGCCACTGAAAACTCCGCAATCTATGAACCAAAGCCAGCAGAAGCAAAACCAGCAAGTGCTGACTTCAGTGTCGATTCACAGCATCATGGCTCCCAAGCCATCACCAGCAGTCCGAAGTACAATGTCCACGAAAACAACCACCAATGCAACAATGGCTATGCAGCCAGCGTCCAAACAGATTCCTCCTTTGAACCCAATCGAGCGGAAACACAAGCCAGTCTCGACTTCGTCCCAATCGCCTACAGATGGTAAAAAGACTCCAAGTCCTGACAAACGTTCATCAGGAAGTGCTCCGAACTCCGCTGAGAAGAAACCAGGATCGGAACCGAACTCGCCAAAAAACTCTACGGATGCACCAGCGTCAAAGAAATTCCGTCATATTCTACCACGAACTACACCAGATCAGCGTGCCACCGACCTACTGAGCTCTTTGATATCGAACGGAGTTCCAAACCTTCCATCACCCGTTGTTCAAAAACATCCCGCCACGAAAAAATCTGCATCGAAAAAGTCCCCCACATCATCCCAATCGGGCACGTCTCAGGCGAATGCTAATGTATTGAAAAAATCTCCCTCCAGCAACACCGGTATGAAGGTATCACCACCGACTTCATCGCCAGTATCCGTTAACAATAATAACAACAACAACAATATAGTGAACAACAAGGGCAAAAAGAATTCCCCAAAATCATCACCACCACAAATGCCGGAATTTCCCCTACTGTCGGCTAAAAAATTTCCACAAATGGCAAGCAGCGGAGGCTTTATTCCAACAATGGGGTCCCCAGTCATTCCACCACCAGTTCCATCTCAAGCTGATCTAAATAAATTCCTCAACCAAACGATAATCCGCGCCAAAGCTCAAGCGGCAGCAGCAGCAGCAGTCAATCAGGGCGCCGCTAATCTACCGCCAAACCTTGGTCCTCCCAACCTGTTCTACCCATACCAAGCGCCCCAATACGCATACAGCTTTTCCCAATCCTACATCATGGAACACTTTTCTCGAATGCGTCGCGCTGGAAATGAAGCACTAGAGCAGTACATGCAAAAGTTGAAAGCTGTCGACGCTAAAAACAGTGAATCACCAATGATTATTGACGGTCGAAGAAGTCCAATGTCTACCAAATCCGCTTCTGTTCTTTCAAGCCCAACATCCGAGGCGAAAGCCTCCACTAAGTAAAACAGAGAATGAAATTTAATTCCATCTCTTCAGATTCCCCACACAATTCCAAACCAAAAAGTTCCTTTCGCCATTTTTGTTGTTCTCTTGTTTAAAAAATAAAATAAAAAAACAAAATAAACCACGGCCGGCCTAGGCCGTTACTTTGTAAATAAATAAATGTGTAAGAAAAGTATTTTTCTAAAGCAGAATGAAACGCCATTTTAAAATTAGTAAATTTATTATTTCTCTTGTTAATTTTTTTTATGTAATTTGTATTGATTAATTTGCTAATTCAATGAATTTGTTATTTAAGTAAGTTATTTGCTTTTGAAAAGAACTGTAATTAGTAGAGTATTAGAAATAAGAGTGTGACCAACACAGGTTGTGTTGTGGTGACTGCACAATTTTTTTTTTTTGTTATAAATTAAGTTAATTTTATTGTAAATACAATTATATTAATAGCACTCTTCTAAGTTATTATTTATATGAATTAAATAAAAAAAAAAATTGTATACGCTCTGATATATGTTTACAATGAAATAAAAAAAAAAAAAAAATAATAAACATATTTTTTAACGAACAAATTTATAAAATGACAATTTTAACTTTTTATTTTACTCTTACTTATCCGTATTCTGGGTGAAACATGTTTTTTTTTTTTTTTTGGGAAGTTTTATTTCGTGGACATTTTTTCGCAGACTCAAGGAACAAATCGTAAGCTCATACATATTTTTTTTTATTGAAATGTAAGGTATGTTTTCAGCCGTGTCGTTAATCCGTCCAGTCTCAAGTTGAGCTGTAACAATACATGTTCCTTTACAATTTAAAAATACATTTGTGACATGAAATTCAATAAAATTTGGCAGCACTGATTACGTAAATTGGGGCTGGCAACAGTAATGTCATACCTGTACTTCATCTTTTACGCTGTCCTTTGGGTAAGAATGAGGTTTGGGCTCAAATGTCAGATCTATATTATGAGTTTAGATTAATGAATGTCGACGTATATTTTTGCAGCTGCAATGTCATAATTTTCTTTCGATTTGTCAGCACCTCAATTGCGTTTTGTTGGCGACGCAAACAAATGTACCACGGACAATAGTTTGCAGCACCCAATTGACGTATGTTCTGCGCATTCTATGATCAGCAGGCTTTAGTTGTTGTGTAAGCTGGACCTTATAGGTATGGAGTTGCAAATTCAAAGCGCAGGATACACCAAACGGAGCTGTAGGAAATGCCCAATTGCTGAGCGCGCCTTGGAATTGACAGTTCCGATGTTTTTAGTTGATCGAGCATTACGATGATGCACAGGCCTTACGACATCACAAACACAATTTTTTTGAATTTGGTGATTATGTTTCGAATTGTTTGCTCAGTTGTGCGATTATGACGATCATAATCTGTTATTAAATCGCGATACACAGATCTTTGTAGTAAGATGCAACAATTTTAATTCGAAATTAAATTTTTAATGTAAAATGGCAAGGCAAGAACTAACTATCTCTCACTGGATGACAGATGGATTTGGCAGATGCCATATGACAGGAATGTGAAATTCCGGCCTCGGAATGAATAATACTTTACTAAGTTTCACTTGACCGTCTACTCGAAATCCCTGCAAGAGCTGGAAAATGAAAGCCTGTAGTGAGGTGCTGCAAACGAAAAGTAGAAACGCTAATGACCACCACGAGCATATAAACAGGGACGAAAAACTCGTGCTCAGAAAACAGAAAAAGAAGCATGAGGAACAAGAGAAGGGGTAAGCCGGATAACCCAAGGTTTCAATTCCCAAAACGGACCTCTAAAGATGAAGACGAGGGTTTTTTCCTGGGGTTTTTCAAGATCTGCCGCAATATGATAGAATTATTCATTCATTCGATAGTTATTGAAATTCGTTCATTACTATGTATTTTCATTCATTGAACATTCATGGAGAAACGGTGCGTCGTATGAAGAAAATAGTTTCGACCAACATTTTAATTGTCGAATTGCTCTACAATATTTTTTTTCCCCGAGGGTAGGTGAAAAATCTTCCAAAAAAACACTATGAGGACCGTAAAACGAGTGCTCATAGTAGTGTGGGATTTTAACCCACTAAAAAAACCTCCCTTCAAAATTGTTCTTTCTTACTGCAACTAAGTATTGACTTAACAAGCAGTTTTCATATAACGAAATCAAAACGTTTGGCAGGTACGTGTATCTTTCCATCGAAAGTTCCTGCTTGTTCCGCAATTTTTAGGTCGAATGGCTTCGTTCTTTGTAGACGGCGCAATAAAGTTCGTTTATCTACAATAGAATTTGTAGAACTGCATTGTCTGGTATTACACGATGACTTTTGAGTCATGACAAGAGATAACAAAACAGCAACCCGGTGAGTCGTGGGTAGAATTTCGTTGCCTCTTTTTTGACATTTCTCCTTCTCCTCGTTCGTTATTTTTCTATTTCGCTTTATTTCTTTTCATTCCCCATTAAGGGTAGTTGGCACAAAAATTACGTAAGAAATTTATTGCTTAAAGGAATTAACTTTAGAGCTGATAGAGAGCTCTAAACACTTCACAACCGAAAGAAAAAAATAAAAGAGAGCTGTCAAATTAAAGGCATGGAAAAGAGTCAACGTGTAATAGCACGAGCTTCACAGAATGAAAGTTCAAAATAGAATAGAGAAAAGAGTCATAACTCAAGATTCACTGTGTAATACCAGACATTGTTCACGTGTCCTTCGGTTTTTATGTAATTTCGTCTTTCACAGTGGCATTTTCGAGATCTCTATGGATATCGTTGTTTCTTATGTACCACGGTGCGTTACAATTCCTCTTAGCACTTTATTTTTAAAAGTTTGTAAAATATTGTAATTGTTTTTTTTTTTTTTTGTACAATCCCAAAGTTGTATTCCATATGTTCACACCGGTTTAAACACTTGCTTGTATAAAAGCAGTTTGTTGTCTACGTTAGCTTGGCATATTTTCCAAGTTCCGAGTTCTTTGCATTTCTTTTTCACATGCGGTTTCCACTTTTATTTGCGTCAAGTGCCATCCTGAGGTATTTAGTCTCATTTGAAAAAGGAATTCGAAAGTAATTGACAAAGATAGGTAAATTATTTACTTTTTTATAGGTAAAATTTACATAAATAGATTTGGTTTCGTTGAACGCGATTCGCCAAGTCTGTGTCCATTCATTTATCTTATTTAATGCTTCTTGCAACTTGTTAGTAGTTTCTTCTATAGTTTTGCCCGTCGCCAGAATGGCAGTGTCATCGGCAAATGTACCTAATGTGGTGCCTTCTTCTTGCGGTATATCACTAGTATATTACAGATACAAAAGCGGACCTAGAACACTCCCTTACGGTACTCCAGCCACTATTTCTTTAAATTCTGACTAATCGATACCGTGTTTGACACGGAAGAGTCTATTCGCGAGATATGACTCCAAAATGTCATAGAAATGTCTTGGCAAAACTTGTCGCAATTTGAGCTTCAAGTGCCACACCTTATCAAAGACTTGAGAAACGTCTAGAAATACGATTGAGCAAATCTTCTTATCTTAAAAAGCTTTTTTCAATTCAGTTATTCTATGTACTTGATCAATTGTAGGATGTTTGCATCTAGATTCGAAGTGATGATCAGGAATAAGGTGTTTTTCTTCTATAAAAGGCTGCAACCGGCTGAGCAATATCCTTTCGAAGACTTTTTATATAATCGGACGAAGCGAGTTCGGTCTATATGACTTTTTTTCATTCGGCGGTTTACCGGGTTTTGGAATCATTATATCTTCCGCGATATAATTCCATTGACTTGGAACATGCTTTAGTCTAAGAGCACCGTCTATAATATACAAAAGTTAAATTACTGCTTTCCTATGTAATTCTTTTAGAACCTCTGCTGTGATTAAGTCGTATCCACAAATGATTGAAATCATTCAGTTACTAACAATCAAAATTCGAATTCATTCAATAGTGCCCAATACTACTTAAAAATTCCCACTGTTCGTAGGGTCTAAAACCAGTGCTGGTGCCTGCTGGTGGTAGATTTTCACTCTCAAAAAACGATGAAACTCCCACCTAACAAGTGATAACTTTTCAAATATGTATTCTTACCGTTATCCAGAAAAATATAAACATATTATAAATTTGTGCTTCTATTTTTCCTAATTTGCATTGCCACATGGAACGGAACACATAAAACAGCGTCGACAATTGTAAAAGAAGGAAACTCGTCCAAAGGAAATTCGTCGACAGGAAATTCATCAAAAGGCCATTCGAATTTAAAATAACAAAATGTGACCTTTTGAAAATTATTTGGGACCTTTTCGAGATGTTTATTACTAAAAGCTTAAAAATTCAGTGGTAGTTTTTGAAAAATCTGTATATACCTATTGTCCTTTAGGGAGCACTCAGTGGAGGTCTAAATTAGCTCAACAAATTGCTACTATCGATAACTTTTGTTCTTTATTGTAGCGTTTCTAAGGGTATGGATGCAATTTTCCGCAAAAGGTGAAAAATTGCAATTTTTGGTTGCAAATTTGTGTTTGTGTAAGAAGCAGAAAGTGCTGAGGGTGATTCCTTGGGTCGAACAGGAGAAAAATCGTATAACAGAAAAGATATGGTGGAATTTCATCTCTTAAGCCTTAAGGTACTGTTAGTTGAAAATAGAAATACAGAGTCGGATTTAGAGGTGTTAGAGGTATCACGCTATAACTCTTAAATGGTTACCTTTACGATTTGGCAAACCGTTCGCAAGCTAAAGTGACTCGAATTGAAAAAAAATGTCAAGCACGACTCCATTTGCACATACAGGTTTCCGTTAGGGCGAAAATGTTTTAAAACTGTAATAATCCGTTAGTTACATAAGAAATGTGATTTCTCGCAAATTGATAAGAATATCGAAATCAGACTTATTTGTCTTTATAGATCCGAAAATGCTCTATTACCATGAATTTGTTCAAGCCTTTGGGTCACATGCTTTGGAAATGCAAGATGGTGTGGCACTCATTTTTCGCAGATATTTATCCATTGCGTGCGCAAATTTAAAGTTTTTAATTCTAAAACTCGGACTCGAAGAGTCCATGCCCCCCGACTACTAGAGCAACGTTATCAAAAATAACGTTATTGACACCGCATGACTTGTGCAACAATCACACATATAAAGGGCGTTTTTTCGGTGGTTTGCTTTTCGAATTGGCAATACTTTTTCCAACAACAGCCAATTTGACAGCTGATTTGTGCTCAGTTTGGTTTGCGATTTCACCATGAATAGACTTACGCAGAACAACTTTTGTAAATTGTGCAAATTTATTTCGAAAATCGTGGTTCAGTTAGCGAAACTTACCGAGCGTTACTTCCATTTTACGGTCGACATAATCGTCCATCCAAGCAAGTAATTCGAATAACCATGGATCGTTTTGGCACCTCTAATTGATAATACGCATCCGCAGAGACGTCGTCAGTTCGCACCGAAGACGCTGTTCCTGCTGTGGAGCGTAGTATTGAGGAGGACCCGAATGAATCGATTCGCCATAGTGCACAGCAATTGGAGCTGTGTCCATTCACTTTATGGAGGATTTTGAAGAAAGATCTTGGTTTGCGAGCTTACAAGATCCCAGCTCGTGCAAGAATTGAAGTGTACGGTGAGTGGACCGAAAATGAGATTGCGCCACAATCAATTTATTGAAGGAAACATTCGATGAGCGCATAATTCCGCATAATAGACCTGTGAATTGGCCTCCAAGATCGTGTGATTTAACACCTTTGAATTATTTTCTACACCGATAAACCAGAGACGATGGACGACTTGGAAGTCAACATTCGCCGCGTTATTGCCGATATACGCCCCCAGCTGCTCGAAAAAGTGGTCGAAAATTGGACTTCCATTGCGCTTTATTCGAGCCAGGCGGCGATTCTTATGTGTTGTATTTCAATTTAAAGTTCTATACTCTAAACAAAAAATCCTTTAGCTATTATAGTTCAGAAAGTTGAAGGTGGTGACAGACGGACAGACACGCTAACCATTCAGTGGTCTGAAAAGGAAAACAAACAAACAAACTTGGAATATCTTCACGGAAAATTTCAAAATTTCCAAATTTTAAAAATGGTATAACGATATTTATTGAAAACTCAGATGGATAGAATATGTACCTAGTCAAGTCATAAATACTGGAACACGCATTTTTGTAAAACTTTAATTGATTATACAAGTATAGGAATCAATATCTAAACAATTTAATCGAAATGACTGCCGTGTGTATTTATGCAGCCTTGACCCCATCGCTCTCGCCTCTCATCGGTCGCCGCACGCTCCTCGTCAATTGGAAAATTGTAGATCAAGCCATCGACTCTAAAATAGACCACAACTTATATCCTTCGGATTATAAGCTGTGGTCTGCACTGGTTGACGGTCAATCGTCTGCTAATATGAAGTTCGGCACATTGTTTTGGAGCCACCCTTGTCTTGTGTTGCGGAATAAGTTCTGATCCTTTTTTATTTGATCGAGCATAGACTCTGTCATTTTGCTTATTAAATGATTGCTCAATAGTCAAAATTTGTTCATCCGTGAGCAAAATTTTCCTATGACCATTTTGCGCATACCGGCGGTATAGCTTTGGATCTTTCATTCCATTTTTTGATTTAATTGGGCTGCGAGTAAGTAGCCAGTGTGTCTTTTATGCGAGTTGAGTCTCAAATCTTGTTTGATAACAGGGATTTCTGCGATATCTTCATTTCTCGTGACAAGATATTGTGCTTTCGCAGCGGTTTCCGATTAGTCCTGCCTTTGACAGCTTTGATTACCTGTGGAGTTTTTACAGTGCGAGGGCGTCTGGATCTTTGACGGTCAGTTGCTCCACCAGTGTTCGGCAGTGTATAGCTATGGATTTTTGAACTGCGAGTAAGTGGTCAGTGTGTCTTTTATATACGTAGAGTCCCAAGTCTTGTTTGATAATGTTCTCGCATTCGTAGATTTCTGCGATATCATCGTTTCTCTTGACAAGATTTTCTGCTTTCGCAGCGGTTTCCCATTAATCCTAGCTTTGACAGTTCGAGGGTGTCTGGATCTTTGACGGTAAGTGTCCTCAAAGAATATAACAGTTTGATACACAACATTCCGGGTGATACCAAGCCGTCGCAAGGTCAGGGAAATATCGCCTCTTTTCCATATTACACTTGTGAAGGCCAATTACCGCAACCACTACACATTTACAAACGACGTTTAATTTTTTTTGCGCGTTAACTTAGTATAAATGTCACTCATTAAATAGCTGTCAATATAGAATGGATGTGTTCAATAATAGTTTAACGATGAGTGCGTTTAAACGTGTACTAGTATTTACGACATGACTAGGTGTAAGCATTTTAATTTTTTACTCCTACAGGATACGAGTGATTACACCATAGTATGTGATTCTTGCGTACATACTCGAATTTATATAAATGCGCGTACATTCAAAACCACCTTTAAAATTCGATACCTAGTCAAACGTGTGACAATGAACTTGGTAATCGATTTTTCTGTCGCGTTCCGCAGGCGATTTTAAATTTCAATTCCATTGGATGCAATGCTAGTGCATCTCTTTAAGCACTCAAAAACAATGTACTGGTAAAAAAAAAATTTCGTAACTTTTATTACACTTTTGCTGTATGTATCTGAAATATTCATAGCACACACTGACAGAAAATCAAATTCACCATGTTTTCCAATAATCACACATAATGGTGCCCAATAGCGGATGTGTCTATGAATATAATCAAAAATAATTATGGAACTTAATACCGCTAGCTAACAAAAAAGTGAGCAAACAGATACGCGCATCCCATATCCAGATACATATATCGAAAAAATCGCAATTAATTTAGTTCACTCTACCAGCAGTGATACAGCCTCAGGATATAAAAGGGAACATTTTCCACACGTACCTATGGGGAGGATTCGTCCGTTTCGAACTCTCTATTTGTGTTGCATCCAGATACTGTGTAGTTACCTATCCTGGGGTGGTGATGTACTCGTACCTATGTGTTTTTTTTTTTTATATTAAAATTCCATTTTCGAAACATTCGGCTAAAGAGAGAATCGAAAATATGAAAATATTTCAGGATATTAAAACATATTTTTCTGTGAGTGGATGAGTGAACCTTTTATCTTTTTTTTGTCAAAATGAACACACACAGGATATGTTTTCTTTGAACAGTCCAAATCTGAAAACGGAAAATCCCTTTTCGCTTGCTGACAAAAGGTACAAACATCGCCATCAACGTTAATTAGCCCACTAGAAGGATGTAATAATGTCAAAAGACAACAAAGAAATCCCCTTCCTGTAACAGGACCAAGAAGGGTATACAGAGATACTACAGTTTTAATTAAAGGAAACTTGTAACTTGTAAAGCACTGTGAGTTGGGTCTTAAAACAATTTTCTCATCAAATGAGGCGCATCTATTCAATTTGCCATCTGACGAATCACCCAATCAATTCCTCAAAATCCTACGGCGTACACAGCACAGGACAATCTGAATCTCCAACAAAGTCAATTTTAAAGCAATTCCAATCGTGTCGTCGTCTTTAATCCTTCGCCGGTGGAGTACACACGGAGACTCTGTAGAAGGAATATAGTAAATAAATTAGAAAACCAGTATCCTGGCTCCTTAAAGGCTTCATTTCACGGCTCTTTTGCCAGCGTCACTGACAAAAAACTACCACCCATTCGCACTCACACCGACCAACGACACGAAATGAAGGAAAAACGACGAAACAATTTATGTGATTGATTCCCCCCACGTGTTATTCCCTACTCCCTGTGACAGGCATTGGGTACATACAAAAAAGGTCCTTTTTCCTACACATTGAGTAGACAATCTGTATAGGTTGGCTGGCTGCCACTGTTCGCAGGACCAGTTCATGTGGAAGTATCCCATAGAGAGGGAGACCGCGTGGAAGTGGGTGTCTGCGTTTCGAGGATTTAAAGGACACACAGCGAATGCTATGAAAACAAAAATATGGAGCAATAACTCAAGGTGAACTGTGTGAATGACGCTCCT
This sequence comes from Pocota personata, assembly GCA_963082735.1. NCBI lineage: Eukaryota > Metazoa > Arthropoda > Insecta > Diptera > Syrphidae > Pocota > Pocota personata. The sequence continues at coordinate 234,916,954 of OY720430.1, read as the reverse complement.
TTTATGTGGTGGTTCTGCTGCTCTGAAGTGAGAGAATAGTGAAGAAACCATCCGCCAGCGAAGACAAGGATACCTTGGATGGAAAATCCTAAATGATGATAGCAGAACTGTTCCTGACTGCGGAGTGCTTTTTCATTCATTCTCTTTGATTGTTGACTCCAACTGCTGCTGTTGCTCTTAACGTGTGATGTGAGAATGGAAGCCATTTATTTATCGCTTAAGTTGCGTCCGTATTATTTCCTGCCTTCTTGTTGATTGCTCTTTTTTTCCGAAGGACTTTGTGTGTCCTTACACACATCCTCACTGAAACCATCCATCGCCTCTCACATGTGAGAAGATGAACACGAAATATAGAAATCACCGCAGGCTAGAGGGACAACGTAATGTTTTTATTTTGATTTATGTCGCATTTGTATGGTTGAATGGAAGGAATGCTTTGTTACTGGGCTGGTGATAGCGTGCGGGTCTACTAGGAGGAGGGGTTTATGGTGTTAGGATAATTGAAATCCTAGCATGTACATAACTATATGTAGAGTGCGCAATTTTCAAAATGGATTTGTACAGAGCGGTATCCCCGTGGGACTATTCTCTTTTGAATGACAAATTTTGAGTGCTTAGAGGCTGTTTCTTTGGAGGAAAGAAAATTTGAAAATAAGCTGCAATTTAAAGCGTTTTACTGGTGATTTCGAGATTCGCCATCGTTTAAGTGGGATTTTGTTGGAGGAGAGATGAGTTGTGGGAATAATTTAAGTATAACCGCACAGATGAGTTTTGATGATGTGTAATTAAGAGTTCTTCTTAACCAAAAATTGGCGTCTTATTGTTGTCAAGGAGTTTGATCGCATTAGAAAATTTGATATTGGGAGATGCTCCGGAAGACGAGATTAATTTCAAATATGCAAATGCTTTCAACGGTTCTTTTAGAATTCCTTTTGCTGAGGTTACTAGACATCGTTCGGTCAGCGCGTAACGCTTGGGGCTGTTCGAGTACCTATTCTCATGAAATTCCACATTTGACTTTCAAAAGATTGGCAGTTCCAATTTTTAGAATGTAAATCCGGCAGGATTTTGGTATAGGTACACGATAGTTTGATTAGTCGTTATGAGTAAAACGTTAACTGGAGACAGTACTGCCATTGATCCCTTGGCAAATTTTCTCCAAGAAAGGTCTTTCATTTCATAAATTCAGTACCAGCACCCTAATATGTACTCGCACAACACCCCTCCACAGAGGATAAAGAAGGCATCATCAGATGTTGCACATACGAGCACCTCGACAGGGCTTATAAAAAATGCCCTCAATAAGATAGTAGGATAATGCTTTCAAATTTTAATGCAAAAATAGGAATAGGGCATTTTTGATCCCAAACCTCAGTGTTTATAAGCGAACCTGGCTTACTCCCGGTCGAGAATCTGTCAATCATTCATTCGAATGGATGCAAGGCAGTCCTCCAGTATTTTGGATGTTTCAAGTTGCCAACTTTGACCACCTAGCTGCTACCCGAATACTACAACATCAGGCGAGTACTTTATGAAGGTTTAATGGCTACAATCTCAAGAGAATGCTTGCCGCAAATCTGCCGTCCGGTAGCGTTGTTATCCACGCTATTCAACGTGATGGAAAAATTCATCAAAGATGGAAATATCTGCAGGGCGACCAGCAGTGTGGTTTTCGCGGCGGCAGTTCAACCGGAGACTTGCTTGATCTGTGGACATCAACCATTGAGCAGCACGGATAATCAAAAGCTGTTGCCGAGTTTTCAAAAGAGTTCGATCAAGTTTGGCATAGTTACCTATTAAATAAGCTTTGGATTACCGCAACAGCTCTGAGATTGGATGGAAAATTATATTCATAACAAAATTCAAGTAGTAGTCGATGGTGTGTCTTACGATATCTCTGCTGTAACACTCTAGAGCCAAATCCATTTCTTCTCAATTTCAAGGACGCATTTGATTCGGCAATAATTTTGTAGACTACAGCACCATACTATCATCTTGCTCTAAAACCATGCCCAGATGCGACCAAATCCATTCATTAATCGAAGATTTACAGAAAATCTTGCAGTGGGGAAAAACAAACAAACTTCTTACCACCTCTTTTAGAAAGAACACTTATACAGTACGAGTAGGACACTAAATTATTCAACCCAAGGAAAACATGCATCTTTTTGGCATTACAGTCAACTCCGGTGTAAGATGAAGATAAAGAGATACTTTACGGTGAAACGCCTCCTTCTTCTGTACAAAGCACAAGGTAAACCGAAGCTTGGGTATTGTTCTGACGTATGGAACTCGGCCTTAAAACATTTTATTTGTCTAATCTGGAACAGTTCGCTCCTCGAGGGTTGGTAGCAGAAATATGTCTATTCTATAGATACTACCTATATACTACTATAGATACTACTCCGAACACCTCAGTGGGATGATTCCTAGAAATGTGACTTTCTACTAGGCCCCCTTACCTTTATGATCAGCCGGCAACTCTGCTAAGATCGGTCTACGATTCATTCTGCTATAGGCAAACGAACTTTGGAGTTCACTCCCGCAATTTCTACATGGATTGGTACCAGTGAAGTATTTGAGTATTGGAAACTGAGAAAGAAATCTTAAAATCCCAAGCATTTACTGGGTAAGACAGTTAAGGCCTCAAATCTCGACCTGACTGTGATTTTTCCCATTAGCAACACGTCCACTCCCAATTCTCTGAACTCTGTGAATATCTTTACAGAATGCAATCCACGCTAATGAATGACCCCAAACGTTTCTACCACTTCATTAATGCCAAACGGAAATCTGATAGCTATCCATCCACTTTGAAATTTGCTAATAAATCCTCGGCAGACCCTAAAACAATCGCAACCTGTTCGCTCATTTTTTCAGCAAATCGTTTACGGATCGATCACGTTACTCAACCTGATCATAACTACTTCCGCTACTTAGACAACTGTCCCCAAACCTCTTTAGTCACAATTGATGTAACTCCGGCGTCGTTAGTAGATAATATCAAAAATTAAAGGGCGAATACTCCCCCGGGCCTTGATGGCCTGCCCGCTATAGTTCTGAAAAAATGCGTGAACTACTTAGTCCAACCCCTCACTACTCTGTTCCAACTATCTATTTCGCAGGGAGTTTTCCCGAAATCTGGAAAAATTCATACATAATTCCCACTCATAAAAAAGGTTGTAAAAGTGAAATATCCAACTACCGGCCCACTGCTAAACTGTCCTGCATTTTCACCGAACCTGCATGGATTCCTTAAGAGCAGACCAACAACCACCAACCATACCGAGTTTGTATCTAGCGTTTTGGAACACGGTAATGAAGTCGATTTTCAGTCTGGTTCCATAGTAGTTTTTAAGAGCTCAACGTCGGCAAGTGCCAATCTATTACATATTCTCGTAAGCGTATCCGACCATCCCCTAGAGTCTATTCCATTAGCGGTGAGCCTATACCCTCTGTTTCTTCACTGCGCGATTTGGGTGTTATCTGTGATAGGGAACTCAACTTCCGTTCTCATATTCATAACATTATCAACAGAGCTAACTCTGCACTCGGTTTCATTAAACGATGGTCTAAGGAATTCTCAATCCCTTATGTTACAAAATCCTTACACATCACATTCGTCAGACCCCTCCTTGAGTATACTTGCCAGGCATGGTCACCGTACTACGAAATCCATATCTTGTGAATCAAAGCTGCCCAGCGTAGGTTCATCCGCTTTGCCTTACTTGGTCTTGCTTGGACTGATGGTTACAATTTACCTCCATACGCTGACAATACGCACTTGAGGAGTTTGTTCCTAAGAAGCAAATTAAGAAAAACTCAAATCCTCCTTGGAACAACAGAAGATTATTCAATTTAAAAAATCGGAATATAAATTGTATAAACGCGACAAGAATAATTCATTTTTTCATCTAAAATACTTACAATCTCTTAAAGAGTTTGATTATCTTAATAAATTTCTACATAATAGCTATGTTCTGTCCGCCGAACCTAAAGTAAAAACAAATAGTAAACATTTCTGGACCTTTATTAATAATAAAGGAAAATCTATTGGCATACCAAACTGTATGCAGTACCTGGAAGAGACATCTAGAGACACTGCCACCATCTGCGAATTTTTTGCGAATTACTTCAAATCCGTTTATTGTTTTACCTCTCCAGCTATTCTTCAAGATTTTTGTTTTTCAAATCAAGTTTCTCTAGGAAATTAGCAGTTAAACCCTTCGGATGTTTTCTGTGCCTTGACTAGCTTAGATGTAAATAAGGGTGTAGGTCCAGATCGGATCTCTCCCGTATTTCTAAAAGAATGTGCAACATCACTTGCATTGCCTTTATGTATTATTTTTAATTTATCCCTTAGAACTTGGTAATTTTCTTAACGAATGGAAAGTGTCTTACATATCACCTATTTTTAAGGCCGGATCCAAACGGGTAGTTTCTAATTACAGGCCTATATGTAAGCTATCAGCCATCCCTAAAGTGTTTGAAAAGATTGTGTGTATTGTATTGAACTTCGCTGTCAAAGAAATTATATCGGACTCCCAACATGGATTTACTCAAGGCAGATCCATAGCCACTAACTTAGCAATTCTTTGCGAGAAAGTAGTGACAAATTTTGTACTTGGCTATCAAACTGATATCATTTTTACCGATTTTGCGAAGGCTTTTGACAGAATTAACCATAGAGTGCTGATCGCAAAGTTAAAAAGTATTGGGTTCGATTCCTCTCTGTTAGACTGGATATCGTCGTATCTTCAAGACCGAATTCAATACGTTAAAATCGGTGTTAGTCTATCAGAGCCTATCCTTGTAACATCAGGGGTTCCCCAAGGAAGCCACATCGGGCCCTTGCTTTTTGTCCACTTTATCAACGATATTCCATCCTATATTCGAAATTCCACGTGTCTTTTATTCGCCGATGATTTGAAAATATTTCACTCTATTCAAACTGCGGTCCATTGCTTGTTTCTCCAGGAAGATCTTAATAGGCTAGCCAGTTGGCGTCAACATAACCCCTTAGACCTAAACGTGCCTAAGTGCCAAAAACTAACCTGTCTGAGATGCTTAAATCCAATAACTTTTAATTACCAAATTAACAATGTTGAGTTAGAAAACGTAAATTTTAAAAAAAGATCTTGGAGTCATATTGGATCCGCAACTTACTTTTAACTCTCATGTTGACTATATTGTGAGTAATGCATTTAGAATGCTCGGGTTTATTAGGCGTAATACGAAAATCTCTGATCCCTATGCACTGAAGGCTCTCTACTTCCCATTTATAAGATCGATATTAGATTATTGTAGTACAATCTGGAATCCTTACTATCACAACCACTCCCTCAGGATAGAGAGGGTACAAAAATGTTTCACTAGGTATGTATTCAAAAAGCTAAGATGGAATATTGATACTCCACCCTACCTAACTCGATGCCTTCTTTTTAATATACTAACTCCTGAAGATAGACGGAAATATAAATAAAGTAATTCTTCTGTTGTTTTCGATATATTTATTAACATTTTACAAAGCCACATTAAGTTTGTCAAAACAAGAATCGATTAACAAGAAACGTTTAAAGCCTTGGATGAGTAATAATCTTCTAAATCAGATTAGAAAGAAAAAAAAGATAAGTTTAAAATGTAAAAAACAGTATGACACTATGTGCAAAAAATTCATCAAATATAGAAGACACTCGTAACAATTACTACACTGACCTATTTGCAAGAGCCGACGGTAATATTCGCGAAGAATGGAGAGTGGTTGATAATATTTTGGGAAAGAATAGAAATCGTGTTGTAATTGATAGTGTTGAAGTTGAAGGAATTATTGATTCTGACTTATGCAGCATCTGTAACAAATTCAACGACTATTTCACTGAAGTTTCTGAAAAATTAAAACCAGTTGTTGAAACATATGTGAACTGTTATTACTCCATTTCTTCAAGTTTACCGGGCGAAGATATACTACCTAACAGTTTCGTTTTTGAGCAGATAACTTCGAGAGAAATGTTTCTATCCTTAAAAAATAAAACTCTTGCACGAGTGAGGGTGTTTCAAGTGTGCTTCTGAAACTATTGCCTTGTATGTTGTTGATGTACTGAGTGTCTTATTTAATCGTAGTATTGAAAGTGGTTGTTTTCCTGAACATTTGAAATGTGCTGAAGTTGTACCTCTTTTTGAAAAAAGGTAACAGAAAAAATGTTTCGGATTATAGGCCTATTTCATTTCTTTCCACCTTTTCTAAGATATTTGAAAAAATGCTTAAAGTTCGTATTTTGTCGTTCCTCGACAAGTTTAATTTCTTTTGTAGCAACCAGTTCGGGTTTAGAGCAGAAATGTCAACAGAGGATGCTATTTTGAGAGTATATAGACAACTGTATGGTGGTTTAAACTGCAATAAATCTACCATGTGTCTATTTATAGACATGACAAAAGCATTTGATATGGTTGACCATGATTTGTTACTAAACAAACTTTATAGTGCTGGTTTTCGAGGAAAATTTTTTAAGTGGATGCAATCGTTTTTAAAATTTAGGAAACAGAGAGTTAATGTCAATGGTGTCTTGAGTGAGTCTCGATTTTTGAAAAACGGTGTTCCTCAGGGTTCTGTACTTGGCCCTTTGTTTTTCCTAATATACATAAACTCCCTTTTCAAACTCAAGTTAAATGGTATATCAACTGCATTCGCAGACGATATAGCGTTTACTTATGAGTTCAAAACTGTATTTGAATGTGTCACAAGGATCGAGGAAGATTTTGAAATATTAAGGTTGTGGCTTACTGCGCACAAATTGATCATCAGTGAGAAAACAAAGTTGATGTATTTCATGCCAACTGGTAATAATCTATATGATTATAACCTCTGGTTTCACACATGCGACTGTAAACTGTTTTTTTTTTACCTGTTCAAAAGTGTTACCTAATATGCAATTCTCCAAAAATTGTTTCAAGATTGAATCGTACAACATTTCAAGTACTTAGACAATTGATATCAATCTAAATTGGAAAACTCATATCCAAGCGATAAAATCGTATATGATGTTGGTCACACGTAAAATGCATCTATTAAAGCCATTTTGCTCCAAGAAAGGGTTAACCACTATTTACTATGGTCTTGCGCACTCAAAGTTACGGCATCACTAGCTGGGGTGGTTCGTATGCTAATACCTTTAAGCCTTTATTAGTAGCCCAGAAACATCTAGTTAGAATTATACTTAACAAAAATCGACTTGCTGAGAGTTGGCCTTTATTTAAAACGTTGCAAATTCTACCAATCAGACATTTATATGTTTTTAAGGTCTTAAGAGAGTTCTTCAAACAAAGTGGTAATATACCGAGCAGAAATTCCCAAATGTATAACCTACGTATAAATAATATGTCCTTAGTTATTGCACTATTTGCACACAGAACACTTTTTCCCCGTTTTTATACTTATACAGCTGCAAAGTTTTTTAATAAATTTGCCCTTTTCTATTAGAGAGATACCTTGTTTTTCCTCTTATATCAGAAAAGTAAAAGACTGGTTGTTCACTTTAAACTATGATTGCATTGAAACACTTTTTTAGATTCTTTTGTTTTTCTTTCATCAGCACAACAATTATAAATTTTGTAATATCATTAGTGTATTTTATCTCTAAATTGTTACGTTTACGGAGGGTGGCCGTGGTGTAGTGGTAACATCATCGCTTGTCACGCTACAGGTCCACGGTTCGAATCCTGATGTCAATAATCATCTATTTATTTCGCATGAAATAAATAAAAAGTCGATCAATTGCAAAAGCTTATGTTAACTCTACTGCGAAGGCATAACACTGTCAGTAGGGCGGTCATATGGCTAAAATGCAACTTGATCATGATGATGACATCAGGAGGTCGGAAAAAAATACTGTGAATCATGAGCAAACGACAAAAGCAAAAAAAACAACAAACTCCCCAGTTATCTGGACAGCCACCCTTGGAGTTCACTGAAACTTAATACCAGCTGAGTTTCAAAGCAACTACACCAATCTGTCTTTCTCTCTGTCTCTTCCCCTTTCCTCAAAACGCCCGTGTCCTAAAATTAGTATAAGGGTATTCATAACCCCTTTCACACGTGCAAATTATAAAATAAAAAAAAATATATGTTTGCTTTATTTTTTAAATGTGCATAGATGTCTTGCCTTTGAGATTTAAATAATTATTTTATATTTAACCAATACACTGATTGGCACCTCACATCAGTTATTATTTGAATTTTTAAATCTTTGATGTGCCATTCACCACTAACTTTTTAGTTAAAGAATGATTACTATTATTCTATTTCATTCTTTCATGAATATTGTTACTAGTTTAAGTATGAAATGAATAAAATCAACTATCTAACTATCTATATTTTAATATAATGTTTATAAGGGATATAATTAGTTATCACATTAAATGTCCTTATATACTTGGGCGGATAAACTTTTATTTCCTGTAGGAAATTTGCGTATGAGATTTCATATTCATGGACAGTTTCACAGAACAAATTATGGCAGTAATGAACCAATTGGGCGTTGTATTAATGATGTAACTTCTGGCATTGATCCTATTGAAGTGTGGCCGTGGTGTAGTGGTAACATCAACGCTTGTCACGCTCTTGGTTCACGGTTCAAATCCTGATGTAAACAATCATCTATTCATTTCGTCTGAAATAAATAAAAAAGTCGATCAATTGCGAAAGCTAAGTCGTGATGATGACATCAGGAGGACGGAAAAAATTACTGTGAATCATGAGCAACGACAAAAGCAAAACAAACAAGCTCCCCAGTTATCTGGACGCTACCCTTGGAGTTTACAGAAACTTAATACCATCTAAGTTTCAAGCCACTACACTAAGTCTTTCCTTCTCTCTCTCTCCTTCACAAACGCCCGTGTCCTGTAATAGTAAAGGGTGGTTAAATTTTAAGGGCCTATGTTGAATGTGAACCACACCTAAACGTCAAGTTTTTTTCTGCATTTCATTTGACATTTCTCAATTTCAGACTAACTCAATTTGAACCATGGAAAGATACACAATGGAGCAACGCGTTAAAGTTATTCAGGCTTATTATGAAAATGGGCGTTCAAATCAAAATGCATATCGTGCATTTCGTGATTTTTTCGGTCAATTTAATCGTCCAAATGTGCGTACAATCGGAAAAATCGTGCAAAAATATGTGTAAACCGGGTCTGTAGGAGATGTGAAAACACCAGTGCATGCTCGTACAGCTCGTACTGCAGAAAATATTGTTGCTGTTAGCGATAGTGTGCCTGAAGAGCCGTCCACCTCAACTCGTCGTCGTGCCCAACAATTGCACTTCTCACGCTCGTCGTTGATGAACATTATGCATAAAGACTTGCATTTACGCGCTTACAAGGTGCAATTGACTCAAGAACTAAAGCCTTTTGACCATTTCAAGCGTCGTCAATGGTCACAATGGTGAAGAAGAAAATCATCTTCAGTGATGAGGCACATTTTCACCTCAGTGGATTCGTCAATAAGCAGAATTGCCGCATTTGGGCGAATGATAATCCAAGAGTGATTGTCGAAAAACCAATGCACCCACAAAGAGTGTCTGTTTGGTGCGGTTTATGGGCTGGCGGCATCATCGGGCCGTATTTGTTCCAAAATGAGGCCGGTCAGGCAGTTACTGTGAATGGTGTTCGCTATCGTGAGATGATAACGAACTTTTTATGGCCCGAATTGGAAGATATGGATGTGGACGATATGTGGTTTCAACAGGATGGTGCCACTTGCCACACAGCTAACGAAACAATGGCTCTTTTGCGCGACAAATTCAATGGCCGTGTTATCTCACGTGGTGGCGGTGTCAATTGGCCGCCAAGATCATGTGATTTGACACCGTTGGACTTCTTTCTTTGGGATATTAAAGGTGTACGTCGATAAGCCAGCAACAATTCAAGAGCTAAAGGATGAGATAATTCGGCACATTAACGGCATAGAACCTCAATTATGCCTCAGCGTCATCGAAAATTTGGACCATCGGATGGAGGTGTGCCACTGTGAGCGCAACGACATCTACCTGTCGATTATTTTCCTCCTTTTTTTCTTGCCATTAGGCACCATTGGTTTCTGTGTATTTTACTATGTCATATTACTACGTAATAAAGAATTCAATTTTAGTTTTTGGTAAAGACGCACGCCTTTGATTTTCTTTTAACACGCAATCCTCATATTGCACCACGAATTTCATAACAGAGCCACACTGTTACATGGCGCAGCCGGTATCTCAACCTACATAGAATAAAGAAACAACCAACACCCGACAACAAAATGTCTCTCGTCCAGCAACTCTTAGAAACGACCATCGACGCAGAAATTCTGAACCAGTTCACGAAGGATGCACTCCAAACAGAAGTCAAATCAAGAGGACTGGAAACAACAGCAACAACAAAAGATGAGTTAATTCAAATCATAATCAAACACAATAAAATCCTATCTACCCTTAAAGCAAGGAAAATCGAACCATCAGCAGGTACTTCTAGTTCGGTAGGGACTTGTCCAGCAGTTATTCAGACTGTCGTCATCAACCCAGACATGACGCAAACGATTTTGGAATGCAACGGGGAAGATAGCAACTCCACCGAGCAATTCATAAAATCCATCGAAAAAGCCGCAAAAATAAACGGATGGAGTGACGAGGTTAAATTAGTATTCTGCACCAGCAAATTAACGGGCATTGCAAGAAACTGGCAGAACTTCGAAGGCGATTCAAGGGACGACTGGAATATATGGCTCAATTCATTCAGGAAACGATTCATAAAGACACCAACATTACGCGAATGGAATGACAGAGTAAATGCACGTATCCAACGGCCGAACGAATCTATAATCCAGTACTTCAGCAGTAAGTTAGATATTATTTCTAAGCCCCCAAAGAATGTAAATATTCCTACGGAAGATCAAATTGCGTATTTACTCGAGGGTGTTGCTGACAATACAGACCGCCGTATTCTACGCATTGGCACACCTTCGACCATAACCGAACTATTCGAACTGGGGCAAAAACTTGACGATGACACAAAACACACCAGCAAACAGTTCCACAACACAACAACAATGTATCGCAACACTAGAACGCCACAGTCCTTTACAGACAATAATTTCAAGAAACCAGCATACACAGAAAATACAAAAATAAATACTTATGTATGCCCACGCTGTAAAAAAGGTCAACACCCCGTTTCGCAATGTCCAATACCCTGTTACACATGCAATAGAACTGGTCATTCACTGAGCAACTGCCCAAATAAACCATCTCCAAAACAAGCAAACTGCGCATTGAAGTCAAAAGGTGGTGATCGAGGCTTACCCATCGTAGATGCCTATGCATTCGATGGAAAACCTATTTCCACTCTTATCGATAGCGGTGCTGAACAGTCAGTAATCGATCGTCGTTCTATACCACCTGATTATACAGTTCAAAAATACGAAGGCTCAGCAATAACTTCCATTGACAATGAGTGTAGACCTGTAGGACAAATTGACCTATTCGTTGCAGTAGGCGACATATGTTGCACATTTGGTCCTGTAGCGGTGGTAAACAATGCACCAATACCACTGATACTCGGCAGCGATTGGAGAAAGGCCAATAACATCACCATAACTGTCGAAACGAACGGAGATGTCCAATTAAAACAAAATACGAACTCAGGCTACACCACACACACAAATATAAATTCCTGCATATTAAAACAAAGCCAGTCTATACCACCATGTATTCTAAAAGAAGTCGAACATCAAATCTCAACATTTCCGAAATCTATATCTCCAACACAAATTCAAAAATTTCGAGAAATAGTCAGCAACAATTTACAAGCCTTCTCGACAGACAACGAGATTTTAGGATACTGCACCATAGATCAACATTCCTTACGTACAATAGATGATATACCAGTTCGCAGAAAGCCCTACCGCTATTCATGGAGCGACCGCCAGTTCATAAACGAAACATCATTGAGACAAATACCGGCGATGAGGAAGAGTTGCCAACTGAACAATATTCTACGAGTGATGGGTCATCAGTATATCAAATGGAAGATAGTGACAAAGAAGAAGACATTGAGGAAATCGTCGACCGGAAGGATACAGCACCGGTTCGCTCCCGAAAACCACCAAGATGGCTCCAAGACTATGAGAGGTAAATTGCCAGGAGTCAATTTTACAAGAAGGGGTCGTGTGAGCGCAACGACATCTACCTGTCGATTATTTTCCTCCTTTTTTTCTTGCCATTAGGCACCATTGGTTTCTGTGTATTTTACTATGTCATATTACTACGTAATAAAGAATTCAATTTTAGTTTTTGGTAAAGACGCACGCCTTTGATTTTCTTTTAACACGCAATCCTCATATTGCACCACGAATTTCATAACAGAGCCACACTGTTACAGCCACCCTTTATAAGAGTATTCATATCCTCTTTGGCGCGCGCAAATTATAAAAAAAAAAAAAAAAAATCATATTTTTAAAAATTGTTCAAGAAATTCTTTTAAGAAACAACCAATGTCTGTTCTGTAATTAAATAATTTATATTATATTGTAATGAACTCTGGATCAGCAGATTATTTTCGGATTTTTATTCTTTAGATTTTACACATGTTCCAATTACAAAAAGGGAAAAAGACCTAACCTCAATTTCAAAAAGGAAAAAGACCTAACCGCAATGAACTAGTTCAGCTTCTGTCAAAACAAAGAAAATTGTCCGGATAATCACACATGCCTGAGGCATCACCAAATCGGTGCTGCCAAGTTACCATAAGTTCATATATTCCTAGTTCATTACAATATTAATATTTTTAAGATATCTAAAAGAGTTTTTGTTACTCAAATTGATGAAATAAATAAATAAATAAATAAATTTTTAAAGTATTATCTTCCATAAATATTTGTACGAGTATTATTAACTTTCGCACTTCCATCCGTGTCATTAAACTTTGCGCACGTTTTCCCATTTAATTTACTTAGTAATAGTACGTCGTTAAAATACAACCAACAATTTTCGAATAAGTGGTATTTCTATTCTCATCAGTAGATATATATTGATATGTTTGCGTCTTCTCTAGAAATTATCGATTAGAGTCAAGTGGCCAATCGACAACGGAACCTATTATTATCCAAAGGTGCTTTTTACATCTAGCAATGTGTATTTATTTACTTTTGTACATAGAAAGATACGGGTGGGTATATACCATCATCATGTTCATGGATAAGGAATTCGACCTCCGTAGTGGATGACATTTCTTGGAAATTCTTCCACACAAGTAGGTTAACTCAAAAAAGGAAACAATTACAAATACGAGTACATAAAGCAGCTCCGTGTCCTTTAGCATTTAATCTCTTTTTTTGAGGAGTTTCCAGGTTCTTTTTATTTTTGTTTTCTTGTAATCGAAAGATCCTCTATACCATACTAATGGCCGTTTTAATTTATTGTCAGTTTGCGCCCGAAAACACTGAGAAAAGAGCACAAGAACAAGAAGAAGAACCTATGTCATCATCATTGTCGCACAGCGGGTCGCATCCTATATTAGGTTACAAGAGCACTCGCTGCATGATGCTGCATTTTCCATTTAGTTTTGGAATTTCGATATAAGATTCTATTTATCTCTCATTCTCTCCTGTTCCATCTGAAGTATTGAATTACTCATCGCAGTGCGCAAAGTAACATTGGTTGGCCTGGAAACTACTTGAAACACGCACTATGTTACGTAGTTGCTCCAATTAAATTATAGCTTCAAACTAACGACGCTAATTTTATATTTAATCGCCACCGACTTCCACACGAAGCCCAATCTATCGCAATTAGACGATAAAAAAAAAACCAACGAACAAAGGAAGCTCAAAAGGAAGAGAAAGAAAACGGGGGAAAAAAAAAACTGTTCAGTGTTCCGGGAAAGAAAAATATTTGAAAAGGATATTAAGTTTGCTTGAATAACGGCCACTGAATAGAGGAACAAAGAATGAGAAAAAAAAGGCGAAGAAGAGAAGAAAAACAATAAAAAGAAGAAAATAAATTGCAAGCTGGATGCTGTAGAAGGTAAAGCTGGATTGCCGTCCCGTCCTCGCGTCCTGCTACTGTTCTCGTCTCTTCCACCTGGACCAATATATTAAGTCCAGGTTCAAGTACAAAGTTGATTTATTAGATTCCCGTGCACGAACGCGATTTGCAGGTTTCTTTTTTATATTACTCTGCTGCTTCTGTATTCACCTTTATACTGATTATTATTCCGGTAGTTACCGGCGGAAGGTGTGGACGTGGGCGCGCGCCACAGTTTACATTATTTTGTGGTAGCTGAGTTGGGTGGGAATCGGGTGGCGATTTTAACCTCATTAGCGGTGGCAAAATTGATTCATAGGCTATGATGTTGAGGGGGCTTGCTTGGCCATTGCTTTGACGGCCGGCGGTCGGCGGTAGTAAGCGACCGGGTGCAAGGTTTCAATTTTCTATCCATAATGTTTGGTTAGGTTTTTTGCATAAATTTTGTGGTTGGGTGGTGGTTGTATTGATTGTGTAATTGGTAAATTGAATTTTTATTGAAATTCTCTTTAAGAACAGATTGTGGGTTTTGTGTTTGTTGATTGGGGTCTTTTCAGAACGGTACGTAACTTAATTTGGAAAATATTTAGGAACTTTTGAGATTGGTACAAGAAACATTGAGATATACTTGCCGACTGTCCCATACCTACATACGAGGGTGGGTCAATAAGTCCCTGAAAAATGAAATAAGGAACACTCTTTTGGGTATAAAAACATTTCATTTTTCAACATAGTCTCATTTTAGCTCTATACACTTCATTCAACGTTTCTCCAATTTCTTGATGCCCTCCAAATAATACGATTTCTCGAGCCCCTCAAAATAAGCGTTTGTTTCAGCGATGACCTCTTCATTCGACTCAAATCTTTTACCTCCGAACCATTTCTTCATGTTTGGAAACCAGAAATAGTCACAGGGGGCTAAATCTGGGGAATATGCTGGATGAGGGAGGCGTTCGTAGCCTAACTCATGCAATTTTGCCATTGCGACTGCGGACTTGTGCGCCGGTGCGTTGTCCTGGTGAAAAAGAACTTTTTTCTTCGCCAAATGCGGTCGTTTTTGCTTCAAATCGATCCAGCAGCTCTACGTAATCGTCTTACCCTTTTCAAGGTAATCGATGTGAATAACACCGTGCGCATCCCAAACAAACTGTCGCCATGACCTTGTTTGCTGACAAATCCGCCTTGGTCTTCCTCGGCTTCGATTCACCAGGAGAAGTCCATTGTTTAGACTGTTCCTTGGTTTCTGGTTTGTTGTGGTGAATCCAGGTTTCATCCACGGTTACGAAACGGCGCAAAAACAGCCGAATTTTCCATCTTGCGGAAAGCTTTTTCATGTCCAAATATTTATGTATTTGTATATCGAGATCACTGAGCCATGTGATAAGCCTGTGGCCTCTTCAAACTCGCGCACTTTCACTCGCCGATCGTCCATTTTCAAATCATAGATTTTGTCGACCATTTCTGGTGTGGTGACCTCAATTGGGCGACCAGAACGTTCGGCGTCACTTGTGCTTGAACGACCGCACCGAAATTGAGTAAACCAGTGGTGAATGGTTCCAATCGATGGTAAAGAGTCCCCATAATATTTGTCAAGCTTTTGTTTGGTTTGCGTGATAGTTTTTTCTCGCAAAAAATAGTGTTTAATGAGCACTCGAAATTCACTTTTTTCCATTTTAATGAAAATGCTAGTAGACGTCTATATAAAATGGCTGCCACAACAAAACTATTTGACAGATCTGTCTGAAAATTTGGGTGCGTTCTTTTGAAAGATAATTCTTGACAAACAAAATTAAATTTAAGGTGACGACACAATTTGTGTTAATTTTCAGGGACTTATTGACCCACCCTCGTATATTTGTTATTTGAGAGACAGTTCGTAATGAGAAGATAAATGTGCATGCGCCACTGGGAATGATAATTAGCTAATAATTGACTGCGGAATGGGTCCATCGTAAATAGTGATTGCTTAGATTTCACATCTGCACTAAATAAAGTTGATTTGGCTGGATGTTTGGTAATACTTTGAAAAACATCGTGTAGCTCTGTTAACCAGTCCTACTCCCACCTCCACCTAGGAAGAGGAAGAATGGCCAGCTCATGAAGCGCAATAACAAGACAAGTTTTAGTTTAATTGTAACTCAGCAAATCACACATATGTATGCCTCAAGCTCCGAAGCGTTAAGTAAAATCTCTCTTATAGTCAACAGGGTGTTGAACACAACTCAACACTTCAAGGTGACAGCGTCACCGGAGTGGAGACAATTTTATTTAGATTATTGCAATTTCAATCTCTTAGAAAATTGGGTCGCCCTGTCTGAGCAGACTAATTTGATGTCAATCAGTACACAGAGAAAAATGGTACAGTTTTTAGTTGCACATACATATAATCGCAAGTATTGGTTTCATGAAAAAAAACGACCTTGAGGTTTCGAGAATCTCGAAAAAGTGCGTTTCGCAATTCTGTCTGCCTGTCAGTATGTATGATTGACTGCAGTCTGAATGGCGGTACGGAGTCTGTCGGTTTACAATTCGAGGCGAAATCGGAACATTCTTTCTTACCTCAAAATTAATAGCACAAATTTGATATTTTAGTTACGATGAACATATACCAATAGATAGCGTACCAGATTTTTGTCAAAAAATACGTAAGACGGTACTTTGCTTATTAGCTTGCTTTCGAAAATTGCCTATTTTTCGGCTATTACTGAATAGATTTTATTCTAAATCAGTATTTGAACAATATTTGACATATCCAAGATTATGGCATACCAAGTTTTGGAAATTGTTTTTCTTTATTTTTAACGGATTTAAAATAAGAAAAAAAAATAGTTTTAACGGTTTTGTTTGAACTTTAAATCTGTGTAATTTGCAGAACAACATACAGTAACTTGGGCGAAATGTCTCTTTGGTAATCGTTTTTTTATTTTTAAAATCTCTTTTCATCTTAATTTGTTAATCAAACAAAAAAAACTTTAATGTACGTTTACATACAAAAATTAAATTAAAAAATTCAAAATATTTCAATAACATGCCTGTGCTAAACTAACCGGATTTTTTGAGATATTAATATTGCGATCCTGTAAATGAAATTAATGGAATAACAGTAATGTTACCATACACTGAAGAAGAAATGCCGCTGCGTAGGGTCATCCAGCAGGATAATGACCCAAAACATTTTTTGAAGCTGCTTAATGAGTGGGTTTATGGCAAAAAACATTTGTGTTAGAGTGGCCGTCACAATAGCCCGACTTAAACCTAATTGATAATTTGTGGGCCATTTTGAAAAGGAGGCTCGGGCAAAAAAGGCACACTTCAACAAGCGCTAATTTTGCAGCTTTGACGAATGAGTGGGAGACGATTTCAACCACTATAATTGACATTTTGATTGAGTCCATGCCCCTATGACGCCAAGTAGTATTACAAAACAGGGGTTTTTGAACGAAATATTAAGTTTTTGTATAAAAACAAGAAAATCCGGTTAGTTTTGCACGTCCGAAATAGTGCCTTTAATTTGTTGATTTAGTTAAAAGTTTTGTTATTTACTATTTATTTTTGTTTTGGTTGTAAATGAATTTTTTATTCCATTAAGAATATAAAAAAAATGAAAACTTAGATTTTTTTTTTTTATTTAACAAAAAACCAACACATATAGTATAAACGAAAAAATCCGGAATATTTTGCACAACACTATCTGTAGGTGCAAGTATGTGCGACCTAGTAGTGCACTTTATTTCATTTACCATTCCCCATTTTTTTTCTTTTAAATTCTGACTTCGAATTCGGATTCAGCCAGACCAGAATCTTCTTTTGCCCACATTATTGTTTGATTTACTTCAATAGTTTATGAAAAAATTGAATTTGTTTTTATTTTTCAATTTTTAAACATCACTCGGAATTTTGTGGAATTCTTATATAATTATATTTTTTTTTAAGAATTTTTGAAAAAAATTAAGAAGTCGTGTTGCTAAATATGCTTTTGTCTAAACTTTCTAGAATCCAAAGCAGTATCTACTCGTAAAAGTGTAAAAAATCCGCCCGCCTTTAAAAAAATATTTCATTATTTTTACAAGAAACTAAAAATATTGCCCTAATAAAATATATACATACTCGTAAATACAATTCGTCATTACATTGTACTGGACCACGCCTATTTTTCGGGGGCGTTTTCCCAAAAAAAACAACAGTATTTTGCATTCTCAAACCTATTTACGGTGATGATTAAGTCTTATTATGAATATCTCATCAAAATCGGTGAACATTAGTTGCAATCACGCCCACTTTCTTCTATGAAAAACTAACAAACATTTTTTTGATGAAATTAAGAAAATACAATCTGTTCCAGACGAATTGTAACTCTTTTGTATGTTTTTTAAAAAAAGTTATGTGCATATAACAAAGACCCAAAGATAAAGCTGGTGCATTTTCAAGAAACCTTAATATACCATTGAAAGTAACTCTTTGATGAAAATTTAATTTAATTTAACATTTTAAATTTGCGTTCTCGGCGGCGGATTATATAATGTACTATAAATGTGTAATAAATGTACACCTCAAACTTCCACAAAGAATGAACTATAGAATTGTGATAACCGCAAAAAACACAGACAGAGATATATAGCGACACTTCCTTTTATATTATATACTAGTAGGTAGTGATGATGATGATATAATGATAGTGATGAAATTTTATGCAGGATCTTAATTTTAATGTTATCCATGACAGACTTCAAAGAGACGAGCTCTGCTTATTTCGCCTTCTTGAGCAGGATAAAAAAAATAAAATGAAAAATAGCTCTTTTTGAAAAGAAAAGTATTTTATTTCCTTTGTGGGTACCGTGGTTCAGTGGTTAAGTGCGCTGTGCGCAATCATTGAGCGGCAGATTCACGATTAAAATTCCAGAAAACACAAAAAAGGTCTTTCTCACTGTGCAACATCTCACGAACGTTTAACAAACATTCGAGAGTAAAATTGTCATGAATAAAATTCTCTCAATCGAACAAATTGCCCTTCGGAAGGTATAAAACTGTAGGTCCCAAGCATTCGTCCGGCGCACAGCACAAGTCAAACTAAACTTAAAACTAAAATTTCATCGAAATCCGTTGGTGTCCTTAAGTTAGACAGTTTTGAAGGCCCACCGAATATCTTACGTGCATACAGGGTGTTTCAAAAAGGTTGGGCTTTCTTGTAAATGTCTCAGTCTAAAATTTTAATAAAATTGTTAAGATGTTTTATTTAAAAAAAAACCACGAAATTCAAACAAAAAAAAAAAACTTTTGAAGATTTTAAAAAACTTGGTCTGCTATGACATTGCATATATCAAATATTGTTTATGTATTGATTTTGAACAAAATCGATTCAATCATACCCAAGTTAATTTTTAAAAACTGGTCAATAAGTAGCATATGTCCACGGCTGTAACTTATTTCATCAAAATCGTTAGACCCGTTTCCGAGAAAATATTTTTTTTTCAAAATCGGTCATTAGTTAAATACCGTGGGGTTAGAACGAACACTCCGATTTTGTCTTACGAAAATCCGTACAGCCGTTTAGGCTGCAGTCGTGTACAGACAGACAGAATTAAGAGCCCTACTTTTTTGAGTTTCTCTATTTTAGTAAATTTGATCAAAATTGAAAATTTTCAAGAAGCCAATACTTGCCCTTATTTATGTATGTATATACATATGTATGTAGGTACAAATTAAAGGTTCTAAAATGGCCTCAATGTCACTCTAAACTGCTGGCTGTAACTTTTATATTACTCGTATGACCTTAGTGTAAAAAATAATGCTAATAAAATTTTTAATAATCTTTCATAACGTTTAGTAAAATAATTCACTTAACCACCTCTTTTTCGCCATAAAATGGTGTTAAACTCAAAAAAAAAAAAAAAAAATCAGAAGAACGAAAAGCAATTGTTATTTTTTTTTTTTTTATAATTTGCACGTGTTAAAGGGGATATGAATGCCCTTACACTAATTTTTAGAACACGGACGTTTTTGTGGAAAGGGGAAGAGACAGAGAGAAAGACTGGTGTAGTTGGTTTGAAACTCAGGTGGTAGTTAAGTTTCAGTGAACTCCAAGGGTGGCTGTCCAGATAACTGGGGAGTATTTTGTTTGTTTTTTGTCGTTGCTTATGATTCACAGTATTTTTTTCCGTCCTCCTGATGTCATCATCACGATCAAGTTGCATTTTAGCCATATCTTCAAATTGTGAAAAAACTGAAACAACAATATTTCCATATATACGTAGGGACTAACAGAAGTTCGCTTTGTTGATTGAATAATAAAACACAAAAATAATTTTAACTTTAGATATTTAATTTTAATCTTTTTTTTTTAATTTCTCCACATAATTCCCATTTATCCTCTTTTTGGAGATTTTCGATTTTGACATTAATAATCTCCTCATTTTCGGAAACAGCCAAAAGTCACACGGCGGTAGACCCGGAGAATAAGGTCCTGGGCGAATTTCATTGATACCCGAGAGCTCAAGAAAGTTGTTGGTTTTTTCAACAGTGTGCGCAGGCGCATTGTCGTGGTGCAAAAAGTAGCGGCGCAGCTCTTCTTTTTGTCGGTGTCCTAGTAAATTTTGAAAAACTTGTGGTAAGCAAGTTTCAGTATACCAATTAGCAGTGACTGTCTGACCAGTTTTAAGCGGGATGACGGTGACCATTTTCGACCTGGTGAAGTACATCGGCATCATAACTTTTGTCGCTTTATTGTTTGGTCTTTACTGGAGGATTTGCACCTTCTGGGCTCCATACCATAGACTGCTGTTTGGCTTCCGGGTGGTACTTGTAAAACCATGCTTTATCACCTGTAACGATCTCCATTTTCAAACTTATCCAGGAAATATTGAGCAAAGCGAACACGAGTCTCTTTTTGCTCTCCATTAAAAATTTTTGGAACCCATCGAGCTGACTTCTTCGAATATTTCAGGTGATAATTTAAAATTCGTGACACAGCCATGGCATTCAAGCCCAGTTCATCCGCTATCATCTCCTGTGTCATCCTGGCATCATCGTCAATTTTAGCCTTCACCAGGGCCACATTTGTATCGTCAGTCGAGGATTTGGGCCGACCTTCATGAGATTCGTCCTCCACAGAAAAATGGCCAGTCTGGAATCTTCGAAACCACTTTGAAATAGTAACAAGAGGTGGTGCATTTATTCCGTATGCATTTTGGCATTCGTGCAGAATTTTGACTGGCGTGAGTTTACGTCGAAATCCGAAGAGAATGGCAAAACGAATTTCTTCCTGTGTTGGCGGTGGAACTTCAACCGAGCTTACGTCACTAATTTTTCTCTTTCTCGTCTCCATTTTTACCTATTGTTCTGAAATTTGGTAATAAATATTGATAGATTATAAGCTACAGAAATGCATCTTTTTTTTTAAAAAACTACTAAATTGACACCAACTAAGCGAACTTTTGTTAGTCCCTAAGTATAGCTCCAGGATTTAAGGACTGCAAATTGCCGTTCGGTTAAAAACAGAATCTGTACAATCCGTACATATTTTGTGCAAATAGATTCATACTGCAATAACACTTGTAGTCGATCTGTTTTAAATAATTTTCAGAAAAAAACTATTTGCACAAAAATTATTTGCCAAATTTCATCAAAATTAGTTTAGTGGTTCTTGAATAAGCCGTGGGAGAGTAAGAGAAATATATTCCTTGACCTGAAACAAAGAAGTCAAGTCAAATCATGGGTGCTACTATTGACCTTAAAAACTTGGGATAGGGGTCCAGATCTTGCAACCATGCATCATTAACATTACAAATGATAACCCTTTCTGGTGTCTCCGTCTATCTCGTCAACCGAATAGCAAACTCTTTAAAGAGATGCTGCCAAGATTGATTAAGTCAGAGTTCAAATGAACATAGAGGACTTGCCTTGGTTTTGAAACTCTCAAACACGTGCCTATGAGGTGCGCAAGGTCAGAAATATAATTAATTTCACTGGTGCAGATAATTCAAATGTTGATAGGTATGTAAATAACCAGTTCTTCATCATTATTCTTGGAAGAAATAAAACAGGATATACATAGGTACATACATACGAGCTACATTATTCAAATTTTGTATAAAATTTACATTGAATTACAAAAATCGACCCTTCACTCGATGTTTTGTTTCTTAACAAAATTATATTCTGCTTGAAGTTCTGACTGTACCTACTTTCATATTGCGTCTCTTGGGTCACGAACAGGAGCAGAAAAACCGGTCTATCCACAGGACCAACATTTCAATTTGACCATCGAGCGTGGTTAATTGGTTTAAATATTTCACAATAAAGGAGCACACCTCAGGATCGGGATTCAGTACGATTGTGAAATCATATATTTTTAAATGTTTTCTTAAGCTTTTTATATATTTTTTTTTCTTTCCTTTCCAGAAACGGGACATACTTGTAGATACTATGATATTCCGGTCTCGTCCTTTTTTTTCATTCTTTTTTTTCTTTCTTTTATCTGCGAAAAAGGTCCACTTGGAAAGCGATAAAAAATAGAAAAAAAAAACATAAAAATTCATGAGAGGATTTCAGCTAAATCCGCTAACAACCCTTCGGAGAGCAATTTCATTAAAAAAAATATATGTATTTCCCCCCAGTGTTGCCTGTCACCTCCTCATCCTCCTTCCAAAACAATGAGCAATACAAATTGAAGAAAACGAATAAAACACATAAAATAGAACAAAAAACGACACCGCTGAAAGTTGTACGTACATACAGACCGTAACGTGGGGTTGAACAACCACACAAAGGTTCTACCCCCGTCATGTCGGTTGCACAACACTCACGTACCATTCGAACACTTTACATATCCATCACTTATCCGGAACAATAATCCACGCCATGGACAATTGCCCCATAAGTTCCTCCAAGTAACGCTGCCGGTGTGTATTTATGCTTACCCTCGACATATTGCGTTAGCTCCCAACTACCACTGTACAAGGGTGGAAACCCTTTCGAATAATAAACAAAGCACAAGGATGAGAAGCAGAATAAAAAGATAAATGTGACAGGTAATCATTCAATTAAATCGCTGCTGGAGCACAGCAGAGGTGCTTGTGCGGATGGAAGCAGGTCAAATTTCTGTAACCATCAACCGGCCTACACTCCAACTTTGACGTTAAGCGCCCACATTTCAAGTTCGGTTTTGGTTTGCCACTAAAGGATTTCTCTTTCTTTTTCTTGTGTAGATTCTCCGCCGACTTGGGTGAAGGTAGAGAAGACCCCAACGCATATTTGAGTAGGATTTATGCCACGGCCACTGCCACACCACTCTTCGTCTCCTACTTTTTACCAGCTGAACCGGCTTAAGACGCAACTTTAGTATCCCCCATTCCCGGTCTACTGATGCTGGAGAGATTTCCATTTCTTTTTCGTCCAGATTACCAAAACAAGCAAACCGAAATGAAAAAGGAAAAAAAAAAAATCCCCCTCAAGACAAAAACCGGAACAGAAGTGATTATGCATGCAGGAGAGAACAAGTAGCAGGGAAGACATTTTTGGTGACAAGACGAAGACTTTGACTCCAACTCCAACTCCAACTTCGACTTCGACTTGGGCAACGACTTCCACTTGGATAGGAAGTTTTCCACTTTTCCACTTTGGTTGTGCAAGGATTCACCCGATGATGATGATGGTGATGACGGTGGACTCCATTCATTCGGGTAAAATTCGCAGACAGCAAAATTTTTGTGTGTATCTACTGCATCGTTGATGCTGGTCCGTATCACGGTTCGTAAATCTGTTTTTTTAGTACTCGTATCTCTACCAGCCGACTGTGGATGATGGAGTTGAAATCTCGATTGCATTTTGTTGGATCTACCGCAATTGTATTTCAGTTTGAAGGTCCCGCGTCCAGTACAAACCACATTCGACACTCTCTCAGGGGAGGAGATCAAAGCCATTTTCCATTTATCATTATAATCTTTCTCTTGGCTTTTGTATGTATAATGTAGATAGATGTGCGTAAGGGTGGAAGCATCTATTTGTGTGTAGTAATTAAAAGGATACTTCATGCAGATTGCGTGCCGGACATTCTAGATAAACAGACAAAATGCCAAGAGAGTGTAAATACAGTGTGAAGTGAATTAAGAGGGCGTGATGTGCCTAGACAGTTAGATATATATCCCATTTTAATAAAGTACTTCATAAATAAGATATGTACTGTACGGTATATACAACGGTTTAGTGGCATGCCAGTCTTAATTAAATTTTGGGGGGGATAATAATAAACTGTTTCCGAAGAATGTCCTGTGCCTCTGGGGAAAGAAATTAGTTTCTTATATATTTTCGTTTGGTCCTTTTGAGTCTGTAATTCAGTCAGGGAAATCGTCGAAAAGAGCAGTCTGTATAAAAAAAAGCAATCGTCAATCGTAGCGAAAACAAGTTCTCGGTTCTTCTTCTATCTCGAGAGTGTAACAGGGCATAGCATCGTCTGCATGGGGTAAGCTATAAGAGCACTTTGCAAAAGATAAATTCAACAAAACTGTAAAAGAAAAGAACGTACGATGTGTCTATGAGGACGTAGATGTACGTACATTTGTATATGGCCTTATGAACATATTAAACAATCGTTTGTATCTGTAATTCATAAGCACATAGATGAATGGCACGAGAAATATTTGCACAGTAAAACTGTGAATGTACACACCAAAGTTGTGAAGATACATTTTCTCTAGCTTTTAATTTAATGAATGCACATGAATGGGATGAATAGATACTTGTGAGGAAACGTTAACCGGCTCGTGTTATAGGCGCACGTAATTAAATAACTTGCATGGAATATGATATACACATGTAAGTACATATGTATGTAGGTATTCCAAAGACTACTGGGATGTGTGCATTTGCCCAAGGGAAAGAGACTCCGCCGGTAATAGATAAAATTAATTGAAAGACAAAAAGAAAGGAGTTTGCTTGTTTTCGATGAAGAAAAATAGACAGGGATATGGCAACGTCTAAATAATTCGCATCTTACTTACTAAATTAAGGTATGTTACATTCCTGGGGTGAATTTGGGCCTCAACCAAAGGTTTTTTTCCATTACCTTGATCCGCATCAAGATGTGAATCACTTTCTTTGGAACACAAGCTTATGTTGCCAAACCAAGTAGGCTGAGAAGATAAACATGTCCCAGCTATACTAGCTGCATTCCAACATTTCTCACAAGTTGCCAATATGCAGCTTGCATAATTTGCCATTGTAGACGGTAAAAGTATTTGAAACATTTAATAACGTCCATGCGATGTACATAATGTCCCTACATCATTGAATAACTAGCTGGTGCCCGCGACCTTGCTCGCGTTGGTTTTGCTATTAAAAATAAAGTGCACGACTGGGTCGTACGTACTTGCACTTTTATCTTGTATACCTACTGAGATGAAGTAGTCAATTTTAAAGAACCAGTCAATAAGTGTGCTTTATCATGATGAAACAGCACTTTTTTCTTCTTCAAATGGGGCCGTTTTTTACATCAATTCTGCATTAAATTGATCTAATAAATTGGCATAGTACTGTCCGGTGATCGTTTTCCCCTTTCCCAAATGGTCAATGAAGATTACGCCGTGGAAATCCCAGAAAACCGTTGCCATGACTTTTCCGGCCGACGGAACCGTTTTTGCCTTTTTTGGAGCACGTTCGCCTGCAGAAGTCCACTGTTTTGATTATTCCTTCATTTCTGGCGTATAGTGCTGTACCCAGGATTCTTCAACTGTTACGAAACGCCGTAAAAATTCACTTGAATTGCGCTTGAAGAGTTCCAAATTCTGTTTTGAAATCTTCACCCGAATCCGTTTTTGGTCTACCGTCAGCAGGGCCGGTCTGAGCCAAATGAGCGCCCTGTGCAAGCTCTACGTTTAGCGCCCCATTCTTCAGTTTTGGCAGTATAAGTTCTTTCCACATTACCCAAGAGGTAGACTTTCAGTTATAATAATTTTAAATAAAATAAAATAAATTTAAATACAACGAAGAACATGTGCAGAAAGGAAAAGTCCAATTTAGGAAACTAACTTTTCTGGCCTTAGATTTAGCAAATTCTGTTATAAGATCATCATAGTCTAAAGACTTTAATAACTCCCTTTCTATTGTAGACAAACCTACCAATCTTTCTTGAGTCATGGTTGTCCTAAGGTAATTTTTTATTATCTTGAGTTTAGAAAAACTACGTTCTCCTGAAGCTACTGTGATTGGCATTGTGTTTAAAATTTGGAGGGCAATAACTACATTGGGAACAAGATCTTCTAGGCTTAAACTAAATATAAAATTTAACACTTCTAAACATGAACTTTTTGGTTTTACAACCGGGGATAATACTGTTAACTTTTGATATAATTCTGCCCCATCTAAATCTTTAAAACCTCCAAAAGTTAAAACGCTTTGCAAATTAAGGAACGTAAATTGTTATTTTTCAAACATTCGCTTATGTTATTTAAAAATGAAAAATTTGTGTTGTATGCTTCAAGCTGCTCAAACCTTTCTGTAATTGATTGAATCGCTGGATCTAGTATTTTGAAATAAAACTCTACCTTAAATCTTTGTTTCGGTTCTAAAATAGCTTCGGAACATCAGCATAGAGTCTTTTTCGCCGACGAGATCGTAAGGAAGATGTTTCTGGAAATTTAGATGGTATTTCAAGACTACTAGCAATACACTCAGTTAATTGAACATAATCATTAAATTTTTCATCTGAACGCATTTCAAGCAAAGTATGTTTAGTATTTTTCAAAACCTTAACACTTGCTGACAAATTAATGGACGAACTTTGCAAATATTTACTGGTTATGTTTATTTTTTCTAGTACTCGTATATCAAACCAAATCAATAAGCAACATATAAATGTAAAATCGAAAATTTTATTTCCTTGCGACTCAGCAATGTTTTTTGCTTCAGGATTTCCTCTCTCAGATCTTCATATATATCGCCTATATTTGTTTTTAAGGGTTTTAATGCATCTAGCCTACTTTCCCATCCTGTTTCTGAAAGAGGTTTCAAAGTAAGGTTTGGCACTTTTTTTTTTTAATGTCCCATCGCGTTGTAGAACTGAAACAAAGTTATATAAGCATTGAACTGTGTCAAAAAACTTAACAGCATCTAATGAGCACCGAGCTGAATCATTGACTACTAAATTCAAGGAATGCGAGCAGCATGGGACGAGAAATGCTCTTGGTTCAAGGGTTCGAATTCTATTCTGAACACCAGCTTCTTTTCCCCTCATCTTTGAACCATTATCGTAATTTTGACCTCGACAGTTGCTTATTGAAATTCCATGGAATTCGAGTTTGTCTAAAATGAACTTTGTAAGTCCCTCTCCGGTGTTGTCTTCTCCTTTCAAAAACTCTAAGAAATGCTCTTGAACCTGAAAAATGTTTTGTTTTCTATGCACAAACCTAACGACAATAGTAACTTGTTCTATACGACTTTTGTCGGTTGTTGAGTCGACAATAAGGGAAAAGTTTTGGGCTCTTTTAGCATTGACACAATTTTATTGGTAACTTATTAGTTGATTCTGTATATTTTTGCTCAAATATTTATTTTGGGTTTCTTGATTCGTTATTCTCCTCAAGTGTTCTCCTAGAACCAAATCAAATGAGGCTACTTCCTCAACAAGCTGTAAAAAGTTACCATTATTGAACTCAAACAACACGTCAGAAGATCCTCTTGAGAACCAAGAAATTTAACCAAACTAAATAGTCTTTGCAAAACAGCTCTCCAATGCTTTGTTTCAGTTTGGATTGAGCTTTCGAAAAATGAGTCTATCGTTGTGCCTGACCTCAAACCTTTTTCGAAAAATTTCCACGATTTAAAATTTTGCATGTGAAATAAACTACTCTCATGACTTATTAAAACTGCACTTAAATGTGGCCAGTCGGAACATCCTGTACCTGTGTTTGACAAAGCTTGAGAATTTTTGTTCGTTGCAAACAAAACACAACAAAAACAAAACACAGAATCTCTTGATTTCGAATAAATCAGCCAAGCCCTCGGAACTACCTTGCCATTTGCTAAATTCGTTGATAACTGGAAGTTGTAAATCTCCTGTTATTAGTTTTTGGAAAAGAATGATCCTGAACTTGAATTGGGTCCTTCCTACGATTTTTTTTATAGCTTCGCCTGATAAATTTGTCCAGTTACTTGGATCTTCAAAAAACTCCTCCGAATTTACTAGAGCTCCTACCTCAACTGTACCTAAACTACTTTCTGCTTCTACTGTATTCACATAGCTATTTACATTAATTGTGTTTCCCAAAAAACTTACCTCAACCGCAGATTCAACGCTGCATTTCAAAAATGTATACAGTCTTTTTTCTTGTTTTTTTATTTTCGGCTTCAACAAGTCTACGCCTCTTCCTATTTTCTGCCCCCGAAGCCTTTTTTTTGTCCATTTTCTTTGCTAATTATGAACACAACACAAAAAACTGTTCGTTTTCAGAACAGGCACTTCCACAGTTCCACCTTTCACTTAACTTTCGTAAAATATAAAATTGCGACTTTGAAAAGAAAAAAATTACGGTCCGTCAGCAAACGCTGCACCCATCTTGCCGATAATTTGTTCATGCCCAAATGGTCATGCAGAATTCGAATGACGGTATCATTTGAAATTACTACAATCTCAGCTATATCACGAGCCTTGACCCGGCTATCGTCCAACACAATATCGTGAATTGTTTTGACCATTTCTTCTTTTGTGGCGTCATTTGGACGTCCTGCACGCTCAGCGTCTTTTGTGCTCGTATGACCGTAACGAAATTCAGTGAACCACTTGTGTACCATTCCATGCGAGAGAGTAGAGTCTTCATAATATTTTTTAAGTCTGTCCTCAGTCTCTTTAATGGTTTTACCGGCCAAAAAGTAGTGCTTTATTAAAACACGAATTCCCTTTTTTCCATTTTGGCCAAATCTCACAAACCAAAGTTCTTTCGATCACTGTAAAAAGCTAAGTGTTTGACAGATCTATTTGATTTTTTTTGTCTATGCCGAGAATGTCAAAAAAAAATCCTCTATGCGATCCGAGCGCCATCTTGCATTAAAGTCACTGACTTATCGAACAGCCCTCGTATGTCCACGCAAATATCGAATTTGATCGAAATCGTAAGAGCTGTTTTCGAGAAAGTCGATTTTTATCTAAATCGACGATTACTAAAGTACCTTTAATTTTGGGGTTAGAATGAAAATTCCGATTTTATTCTGGGCTACGAAATATTCACCCAGTTGCGTCTCTTGGTTACATATGTATATACATACATATATACCTTTGTCACCTACACCTCAAATAGGTTAGGTTAGGTTAGGTTGGAGGGAAGCGCACCTAAGTGCTTATCAGGGGGGTTCGGCACAATGTGGCCTTAGAGAAGCGACTGACTTGGCTCATTTTGAACTGAAGCACTTACGTCTCCGATATTTTCGGTACTTCGACCGGTGCGTTGTCTTACTGGCAGAGGAACATTCAATAGCGTATATGTTGACTCGAATTTATCCACTATATCACGCACAGCCTGTCTGGTGGGACGATTATTACTACCGAAAATTTAAGTAAGTGCTCTTAAAGTTGCGACCACCGACTCAGAATTTTGGTAGTAATTTTTAATATTTTACAAACGTTGCTCATTGGTGAACTTCACCATGATTAAAACGTAAACCTTGGTTGACGTTTTGAGATTGACAGATCATAGAATAAGTTTAAGGGTACGTTTGTATTAAAATACAAAATTGTTATGTCCCTATTGAAAAACCCTTTATATCGCTGCAATTGGGTAGCAAAAATTGTCGTGTAACATTACTAGCAACAACACTAGCTGTATTCGATGAGTCTCTTCTTCAATGGATTAGAAATTACCTTTCAGGGCGTTCAATACAAGTTGTCTTGGACGTCCTCAAGTCTGCAATCCACCAAATAAATGCTGGTGTCCCCCAAGGCTCTGTTTTGTCTCCAACTCTCTTTCTTATTTTTATAAATGATCTCTTGTCTGCCATTTCTAATCCAACCCATTCTTTCACTGATGACAGTACCCTAAGTTTTTCATATTCGTTCCCCAACTCACGTCCTTGCTCTTCGGCCGTAGAAGAGGAACGACAACGTATATTAAACACATTAAATTCCGACCTCGACAGCATACTAAAATGGGGTTCAACCAAGAAAGTGTAATTTAATGATTCCAAAATATAATGCTGTCTTCTATCTATTAAGCGAAACCAAAACCCTAAACTATTATCCATGGATGGTACTTGCATCATTGAAACCAAAAGACTTGCCATTCTCGGTTCGGTAAGACATGGGGACTCCATCCGAAGATGGGCATTTGGATGTACACTGGGGTGGTGCGTCCTATACTTTCCTATGGATCGCTAGTTTGGTGGCCAGCGGTTAAGAAAGCATACATTACTAAACTCATCATGCTACGGGGGCGATGAGAACATGCCCAACTGAAGCTTTGAACGTAATCCTTCACCTTATACCACTCGACCTTCATATAAAGTACATATCAGCATGTAGTGAGGTCAGATTAAGAGAAACAGGTAGCTGGTGCGATAGTCTTTACGGCCACAACAGCATCCTTAATCTGCTATCTCGCGAGTTGGCAGCAAATCTGACCGACTACATGATTCTCAGGGTGAACTTTCGCAATGATGTCATGGTGAGATTCCCTTCCAGGGCGGAATGGAAATTTGGCGCGGTGACAAAAGAGTTCAAAACAACCATTTTCACTGACGGGTCGAAAATGGACTGCAGGGTAGGAGCGGGAATCTTCTCTGAATCCCTCAATATCTCCAGTTCATTCCGTCTACCCAATTCATGCAGCGTATTCCAGGCGGAAGTTCTTGCTGTACGAGAGGCGTGCCGTCTCCTCAAACATACCTCGATACAACTTAACACCATAGCCATTTTCATTGATAGCCAGGCCGCTATCAAAGCCATCGTATCTGCGGGTTCCTCCTCCAAACTTGTTGAACAATGCAAGGAGGAGCTTGCCGCACTCGGTCATCGGTCTAGGATCAGCCCCATCTGGGTGCCTGGTCATAGTACCATTGACGGAGACGAAAGGGCTGATGAATTGACGAGGCCCTTGATTGCTCTCGTGCGAAGGAGGTCAACTTTCCGTTAGGGGCCCTTAAGGGTAGAATCTTTGCTCATTTCCTTGTAATAGATGGCGAAGGTTGCAGAACTGTGTCATATCCAGACATATGTGGCCCAAGTATAACTGGCGCAGAACACAAGAGCTACTAAACAGATACCTGCATGGCGATTGATCGGGAAACTACTGACTGTCCAAAACATGGATTGGACCAGTAGCGCAACAATCAAGTTCGTAATATAGTGCTTGCTTTACCTCTTCGCGGTGGTCCCCGGGCAACTGCATGTATAAATCCTTATACATATAGGCCAAAATTGCAAGTGCGAGATTGTCTAAGGTCTTATGCCTAGGCTAGGTCACCTGGGCCAGCAACCCGCGTTACCGAAACTTCAATCGCTACGGAAACCGACACAATGCCTCGGATAAGGACTGATAACACGTTGACGAACTTTGGCTATCGTACCCGGACTAAGATTGGTTTCTGGAATGTGAAGACGCTCCTTGACTCTCAGAGTGAAGGACCTCAGAACGCCAGATTCCTTCAATTGGAGCATGAGTTCATGCGATATAGGCTGGACATATTGGGAGTAAGCGAGATAATATGGTTAGATGCGGGTGAGTACCAATCCCCAACGAGTAACATGTATTACTCTACTCCGGAAGACCAACCGGAAACCCCCGTGGATATGGAGTTGGACTGCTGCTAACGCCAACAGCACGCAAAGGCCTAATTACCTGGCAGCCGCACGGTGATAGGATTTTAACGGCCAGATTCCGGACGAGAGTACGTCGCGTCACCATCATACAGTGTTACGTCCCCGATGTCGGTCGATCGCAGGGAAACCATAGGGCGTGGCTTTCTGAGGATATCTGGAGAAGGATCAACGAACGAAACAGCTAAGAGCTCGAATTGCAGCAACTCCAGCAGCATAAATGTCTCATGTCTCTCCCTGTTTTATCGTTTTTTCTACAAAAAAAATGCTCCAGCGAAATAGCCAGTTGTATTCCTCCCCTTCAAAATTTCACCCGCAATACGTGATATGCTTCGAATGCACATCAGTTCACCCTAAAGCCAAACTTCGATCGTACTGTCAAATATAGTAATTCGCTTATAAGCCGAACGATACGAATGTGGAATGATCTACCAAGCTCTGTATTTCCCCATCACTACAACCTTCAAATATTTAAAGCCTGTCTGTTCCTCTTCCCCTCTTTCCTAAAAGCCTGTGACCTGTAACAGTATAAAGGGACCCATATTCCTTTTGGCGCGCGAATTATATATATATATATATAAAAAAAAGTTAGGTACAGTGAAAATATCAAAGTCAAAACCCACTTCCAGTCCTTCTATTATTACTGCTATCAAGCTCATTTGTAAATTCCATTAGACGTTCCACAACACACTTTTCACAAAATAACAGTTCATCCATATAATCAATGTCATTTAGTACCACTGCCGATAAACGTCAATATCCTCAAATAAATGAGATATTTATAAACCAAGATTCTTTGAACTGTCACATGCTGCATCAAGAATTGAAAAATAGAAGATCAACCAAACAAATCCTCAACATAAGCGTAGCACATATTGGGTTAGCAACCAACCCTTGTGACACTCACGGTATCGAGAAGATTACATCTCTGAAAATTCTTGTGGAAAAGTATCTACGTACGTGTTCCTTTTTTCTTTACCAGAAAGAAAATTTTATTATCTGTTCATGAAATATTGAAGGTAATCCTGACTTTTGTTTCGAATGAATTGAACAAATAAAATAGAAAGAAAAAAAAAAAAAAAAAAAAAACCCTGCAAGAGAGTTAAGATTTTATCGATTTTAAATCGAGTTTATCTTTTCTACTCTCTTTAAGAGCTTTAATTCCAGATTCCCCCAATCAGAAAAGTGAAGAGCCTCTGTTGGGGAACTTTCACTTTTTCGACGTTAGTTAATAAGTGACAGTCATTAGCCATAGACCAAGCGACAAGCAAGATCGTAATCTGTTCACCGAACCACATCGAACTGAATATATTAGATAATAGCTACTGCCTTGTGGGTAGGAGCGAGTGGGCCGGGTGATAGATGACAACAGATAACCCTTTACCACGACCTATGTATCGTATTGATGTGGTTGACACTGTTATTATCTGCTATGAAACACCAAAGCAAATAACTTTGGCGTGGCACACTCATTAAATCATTTAACGAGTTTGTGCGGGCATCGTAACTTTGGCTTTGCCTTTCATCTTCACAATTAAAAAAGGTGTTTGTTTGGAATAATAAAGAAATTTGCAATTTAAGGTCAGTTTTATTATTTTCTCCTTTGAAATGGAAATTGCAAAAAACCAACAAAGAAATTGTTTTAGGTATCTAGACTACCACCACTTACAGTTCTTCAGTTACAAAATGTTTTAGATATGTGTTTTTGTCATTTTACCCACTGTGCCAACGGTCCCAGCAAAACACAATCCGTGCTTTATTTATTTTTTTCTTATGCGCGATAACCTAGACATTTTTGACAAGTGACTATTATTGCTAACTTTGCAGTATACCGTTTGTGACTCAAATCCAATGTTTAATCAGCATCCGGTTGAATAGATTTCATATTATAAGCCGTGTTTCTTTGTGAAAATTATCCTCAGTTCAGTAAATGTTCGCATGGAAAATAAGAACAACAATTAACTGTGCATAAAGTTTCAGTAACTTTCGATATTATCCAGAGCAACCATGTATTTCTTCCAGGAATGTTGGTAGTGGTGTGTATTTCAAGTGGTCATCAAGTTTGAGTACTTTTGTACTCTCAAATTTTTATCGTAACGTGTTACTTTAAGATTTTGTTTTAAAGTGTTTTTCGACTCTTTTCTTAAACAATTTTATTTTGTCATTCAAATAACGTTGTACCAGCTCAGTTCTATACAAGGCGCACATAAATCCTCTACCTATCCTGGTTTGACATTTATATTCGAAAATAGCAGAATTTTAACATTTTGTACATTTTTGGGACAATGGAAGAAACACTTATTTTCTTTGAATTCCAATCCGCGACTGAAAAAGTAGTGCCAAACTTCAAAAAACAAAACAGGATATCGTTTTTTTGTGACACTTAGTTGAACTTTATAGATGGTTACAGGGAAACTCGGCTATTATCGACAATTTGGCTAACGTGCAGTGTAGCTATCTTCATCTTATCTTGTGCTGCCTGCTTCTCTGGAAATTTTTATCTTGTGGTTATTTTGCTAAATGAAAAGATTCTCACCGATATAGATCACTACAAAAATGTTTACCTTTTCCTACTCGTGTCTATTATATTAACTTTACGTGTTTGGATGTCAGATTCTTAGACAACATTCCTGACTCGATTATATAATTTATCACAGACTTATGGCGGAATTGATAGTAGCAATTATGAGTAAGTTAACTTTCGAAAAAAATACTTCCAGCTGGCTAAGCTTAGTTCTACTTTTATAAAAAAAATAAAAATAAAGTAGACTTTAATCTCTGCTAGTTCTGTCAAATTGAATAAATTATTTGAATATTTTTTTATTTTAGACAGTTAAAAGTCAAGTTTTGACTATCAACGATTAGACGCTTGGTGCCTAAAATTATATTTAAACGTGACAACGCATGACTTTTAAACTCAGATCTGATTTAAAGATCTGGTTCAAAGCAAAACAAAAGTCTGAATTTATTGATTTTTTTAAATCACAACTTCTTATCTACCTTCAGAATCATTTCAAACACAAAGCACGTTTCACAATAAGTAATTAGCAAGCATTAACGATAACTTGAATAGGTACATGGTCTTGAAATATTAAACTGAAATTAACTGAATATCTCTGAACTCTGCCGCATATTTAGAACTTACATGGAACACAGAACAATTGTTTTTACTGTCAGCTAAAGTTATGTAGATAAGGAAAAATAAAATGCATGACCGGGTCGCAAGTACTTGCATACACATACATAAATGCATGTAGTTAGACTGTCAATATGTCAAACATTATTTAGATTAAAAAAGTGGGTTTCGCAATTCTGTCTGTCTATCCGTATGTCTGAACGGATTTTCTTCAAACTTCATATCTGGGGTGTGAGTAGTAGTGACAAGAGGCGAATTTCAAATTTTTATTCTAGCCTCAAAGTTAATAGATTTTCTCCAAAACGGCTCCAACAATTTCTATAAAAACTCATATTTGGAGTAATATTGACGTTTGCAATAAGACTGCGTACTCATTACTTTAATTATTAGCGGGATTGCGAAAATTGGCTATTTTTTGGATAACGCTGAAACGATTTTTTTCAAAATGCATATCTACGTCATTTTTGACATATGTATATTTGGCATTAACATTTTTGACATCTTCTTCTTACGGCGAAGTTATGATCCGGAGTAGAAGGATCTCAACCCTCCCACTTTACTGCATCCCTACCGGGGATGTTTGCCGGTTTGACTTCAGGAAGTACCGGCAGGCTTCCCGGTTTCGAATCACTTCGTCACCGAGGCCAATCGAATGCTGGTGTTTTTGCATTTGTGTGATCCAGTTGTTTTTTGGTCTGCCTTTTTTGCGCGATTGCGTAGGAACGTTGATTGATATTGCCTTTTTGACGGGGTTCGAAGGATCTCTCCTTTGAACATGACAATACCAACTGAGCCGGTCGTGCTCTATCTTGCTTGTGATGGGTTCTTTTACATGAAGGCTTCCTCGAATCTAATGATTGATGTCATCATCACACGTTGTTCCGCTATTGATCATAGATACTTGGGAAGCACTTTTCCATTCAAGTAAATGTTTGGAATAGGCCGGTGTGGATCAGAGAACGGGCAGCACAGATGCTCTGTCTTTTTAGATATTCGAACTATTCGCACTTGGGAAGCACTTTTCCATTCAAGTAAATATATGGAATAGGCCGGTGTGGATCAGAGAACGGGCAGCACAGATACTCTGTCTTTTTTGAACTAATACGGTACCCATTTCCCTCCAAAACATCCACCCATATATCAAGTGCTCGTTGCAGGGCCATTTGATCTTCGCTTATGATAGCTCCGTCGTCAGCAAAGAATAACTGATGCACTTTGGGATCCGTCACTTTTCCTTCAAGCAGATAATCAAGGACTGCAATAAATAGCAAAGGACTGAGGACGTTCCCTGGTATGCACCGACTTTGATTGGGAACTCTTCGGTGACTCCCGCGAGACATCTTACTCTTGTCCTTGCTCCCTCAAACATGTCCATGATCATGAACTTGTAGGTTTCTGGAACTCCTCGTTGTCTTAGCGAAAACCATAAGAGATCTCTTGGTTGTCTATCAAAGGCCTTTTCAAAATCAACCATATGCAAGTCCTTTAAGGAATCACGATGTTTTTCCATTATGATCCTTATAATTTGGGATTGTATCTGTTATTGACTTACCCGAGACAAACCCGCACTGGTCATCAGATAGCCGTATTATTTTTTCCTAATGCCCGCTCAACGATCTGTGTGACATTAGCTTGACAGAACGGTAGTTATCGCAGTTTCGCGTATCGCCCTTTCCTTTGTGCAAAGGAAGACTATAACTTTCCCGCCACTTCATTGGATGACCGCTCATAAGTTTGGAGATAAGAATCATGAGCCGATGTCTCCCATCTTTTTTCCAGAACTCAGAGGGTTTTCGTCTGGCCCAACCGCTGTTCTTTTTTTGGAGTATTTGACCGCATTCCTAACTCCTTCGACAGTAATTTCGAATACCTCGTCAAGGTTAGGAGCTGCTCTTGGAAATTATACCCGCGGAAACTATTCGTTCAGAAGTCTTTCACAATACTGTCACCATCTGTGGTGATTTTGATTTTGTAATCTTCCACAAGAAGCTGACCTTGAGCATTGTTAATGAACTTTAGGGAACGAATCTCCTGAGCATTTCTTCTTCTCTGGGCGTCTATTTTGAATATAGTTGTTCCCTTATTTAACTTGTTTTGTCGAAGCTCTTGGATAGCCTGGTTCCTATCAGACGCCGAAAACGATATTTCCTCCAACTCCCGATAGAAATCGGGCGCACATCTTCTTCGCGAGACCTTTACAACATCTATTCATCACTTCAAGGCGAGCATTTTCATCTCTATTAGTAGAAGAACACTTTGACCAAGCCTTGAAAGCCATTTTTTTTAACCGTATCACTACTTTAGCTTGATCTAAGGGTGGCCGTGGTGTAGTGGTAACATCATCGCTTGTCACGCTACAGGTTCACGGTTCGAATCCTGATGTCAATAATCATCTATTTATTTCGTCTGACATAAATAAAAAAGGCGATCAATTGCGAATGCTAAGTCAACTCTACTGCGAAGGCATAACACTGGCAGTACGGCGGTCATATGGCTAAAATGCAACTTGATCGTGATGTTGACATCAGGTGGACGTAACAAAATACTGTGAATCATGAGCAACGACAAAAGCAAAAACAAACAAGCTCCCCAGTTATCTGGACAGCTACCCTTGGAGTTCACTGAAACTTAACACCAGCTGAGTTTCAAACCAATTACACCAATCTGCCTTTCTCTCTGTCTCTTCCCCTTTCCTCAAAAAACGCCGGTGTCCCAAAATTAGTACAAATAATTATATAAAAAATAAATTATGAAAAAAAAAATCTGTCCACCACCATGTTTCTTTGGCGTGCTGGCAGGGGCCTTTCGACGTTCCAAGCAGTGATTTGGTTCTCTCCAACCAAGATCGTTGTACGGAATCCCACATATCTTGTGCTCTGCACTCAATAAGGTCATGCCATGCCAAGCTTTTCAAAATTGTCAAAATATTTTCTTTCTATGTAGTAATGTTCCACTCATCAAGTCAAAGAAAAAGCCTTACTAAACATTAACTACAATAATTTCTTAAATGTTGTCCCAGAGACAAATTGGAGTTTAAACCAATGATAAATATCGAACACCAAATTCCAAAATACAAATTGGATTTTATTTCCTGAAATATATACAGTGCTCCACAAAAGTATTCGTAATTTGCCTATACTCACCTGCTAATCCAAATAACTCAAATTATTATATCAACTTTCTTTATTTATTATTAATTTATTCTTGATATATTAATAGAAAAAACTCAACTAAACTCTAATCAGTACAAAAATTACATGACTTTAAAAAAACTAGACAAATTCTATGACGATCAAGAAGCTGAAGCTTTTCAACACTGTTTCTTAAGTTCTCTTTCAGGATGTCTATGTACAGGTACTGATCCATTATACTATCTATAAAGTGTATAGAACCA
This sequence comes from Pocota personata, assembly GCA_963082735.1. Classification (NCBI taxonomy): domain Eukaryota; kingdom Metazoa; phylum Arthropoda; class Insecta; order Diptera; family Syrphidae; genus Pocota; species Pocota personata. Next base: position 234,878,576 of record OY720430.1, on the reverse strand, counting down.
ACTCCAGATGCAGCCATGCACCCCCACAGGGTGACAGAACCACCACCATGTTTAAATGTACCAGATAGGTTTTTAGGATCCAACTCTTTATTTTTTTTTCTCCACACTCGAACTCTACCGCCGGAATTCATTACATTAAATTTGGTTTCATCTGAAAACAAAACATTTAAATAAATTTTGGAAAATTCTTGACGTTTTTTGCGATTTATACTGGAGATAAATGGTTTCTGTCTAGCGACTCTGTTTTTGTATCCACTCTTGTGTAGAATTCGGCGTACAGTTTCGGCACTAACATTAGATCCACTAGCTTCAGCTAAGTCTGCAACTATAGTGGACGCACTTATTTGTGGATTTTGTTTCACTTTGCGAATTATTTGCCGCTTTTCGATAGTTGAAAGCTTTTCTGGTCTACCTTTTCTTGGATTATTTTCAACACCACCTCTATCAGTACACCTCTTTATTATGGATTGCACAGTTGAAACACTTCTATGAACTGTATTCGAGATATCTTTCAGAGTCTTTCCATTTTCACGAAGGTTTCAAATTATTTTTCTTTGTTCAACAGTCGTTTCATTTGTTTTACGCCCCATTGCTTTCGTTTACTACACACACAATAAATAAACACTAACTGGTTAGAATTTACGAAGCAAATGATCATACAAGTGAGACAAATACGAAAAAACCAAATTCTAACGGTATTCGAAACATTTTTTCGGTTTCTCCGGCAAAACGTTTCCTTTTGTACGAATACTTTTGTTGAGGGGAAAATGGATGCGGCGTCATTCTTTGCCCTGTAACTTCGTTTGTTGAAATAATTTATAATTTTTTTCTTCGGAAAATGGGGATGGTGAAGGCGTAATAACGAATCGAAAAGAAAAAGTGCAGTAGGGAATGTAATACCTAAGATATTTAATCAGTTAAGTGAAAGAAAATAAATTACGAATACTTATGTGGAGCACTGTATGTTAACTACAATATTTTTAATGTTTTAATTTAACTTACAATTGGTATCTGAAAACTGAACAAACCCAAACTAGACAAATTCTATGGCAGCGGTGGATCTCTTAACCTTAACGAATATGATGAAATTCAGACCACATGCGCGCAGTTTCCTTGATTTAACAATTAGCTGTCTCTTTCATTGGAAAGAGACGAAATTATTATCACGAATGACAATCGAAATAATTTGGAGTTGCCAATGCAAAATAAAAAAGGTATTCTTCTTTTTTTCTTTAAATTCGACTCGATGATATTACCTTTATGGAGTTTCATATAACGGCATTTAAACAATTAATTAAAAGTTATAATTGAAATTAAACATATAGAAATATATAGAGGTGAAAGTACGTGCGACTCTAGCGTCAGTTTATGCTAGCGAAAGCAAAACGTTACACTATATTATTATTGATTCTACTCATTATTCATTAATGATTAACTACCGGAAATCATTAACACTTTTCGATTACATTAATTTGAAAGCAAAGTACTAGGTACTTCCTAATAGTATCCGTCAGTCTGTTACCACATAAACATGAATCCGACACATCAAGTATATGACCTTCATACATACCTAAAAGTCATGTACTATTGTTCTCAATTCTCCGGTTTATCGAATTTAAGTTTCAATCGCTCCACCCGACGAGTCGAATATATTCGAATCCGTTACTGGATCTCTCGAGTCTTATTCCATCTTCTATGCTTCTATTGTGTAAAGTTTGTTGCACATTTTCTATATATGGTTTGGAACGGATTACATAATTCTACGAGCAATGCTATTGAAGAGCAAGAACATACGATGGCGCGAATGGCAATTATAGCAACATACTTGATCATGTGTATCCTTGCAAACAATTGCATAGTTCTAGGTCACACACTAGTGTGTAGTAACGAAATGTTAAAGATATTTGAAGCCATCCAGAAAATAACTGACTCTACGATTTTCTTTCCGTCGAATTTTCAAGGACTCCTAATTTTCAAAATCGCTGTTAGCGTCATCGCTGTTAGTGTCTCTCGCACTTTTAATGAGATAATTCCGGTTATGGGAGGTTTGCTGTTACTCACTCCTTTTGGAATGATTTTGGTCGCGCTTACGAATTTCGGCTACGTGTACTCTTAGTTGGTGTTGATCTGTTTCTACATGAAGATGAATCAGTCTCTTAAATTTTACTCCTTTAATTTTAACAAGCGTGAGGCTGCGAAAAATGTACGAACATTTCTTAAGATATCGTTTCGTATCCATAGAGTGAAGCGAAATCTAAATAAATATTTTTCAACTCTGTTTGTTGCAATTTATTTGGGATTATTTCTTGACATGATGTTTTTGTATGGAACTCTCAAGAAAATGGTGTATGAAACTCACTTCGAAGGGAGTAGAGCAGTTATAGTGTACCAAATTGTACTTTCGCTTTGGAATCTCCTGTGTCAGTTGCGAGTACCGCATGACATCTATTTTTTTGGTCGGTTATCGGATAAGCTGATTGGTTTGGAAAGGATATTCGAACAGAGGGTTTTGCTGCTGTTTTGTAAAAATAAACTGAAGTTGAGTAAATCACTCGAATGGGAGGTAAGTTTCTGTCATTTTTGTAAGCTGAAACTTAATCATCTTCTATCGCAGATCGACCAATTAATGTTTCGCAGTAAAGTCTACAACCTAAGAGCCCTGCCCAATCAGCCATTTAAGTTTGATCAGCAATTCTTCTTTAATTTCGTTACAAATACTATGATTATTTATGTAATTAATTTCTTACAGTTCTATGCAAGCAAAGTAAATGCATTAAAATAATTTGTTTTTGTCTATAAATTTACATAGTTAATCAAGTTTTTGGGAAATAAATTAATTCCTAAAAACTAGTGTACAGAGTGTTCTACGGGAAGGTATGCTATTTTTTTATTTGTAATTATCATGTGTGAATATTTTATGAATCATTATCAAGTAGTTTAAGTTTCAAAAAATATTCGTGTTGTGCGGGTAGCTTTCCAGCAAAAGCACCTGCTGATACCACCATTATTTGCGGTTACTCCTTATTGCGCTAAATCGAAATGTTTCGTTCTTTGTAGTGGGCGTACAAGGGTTGTCACGTCCAGTATTTGGAGTATGTCATTCTTGCCATGTCCATGAAGACGAATACGGAGTTTGGGAGCAAAGTGTTGTTTGCCATGGAGCAGTAAAATATTTCTATTCCTTAGTTTGGTACAACCCGAGGTTGTATACAATACGTCCATATGGATTTCAGCACTTGCTTATATAAACGCAGTTTGTTATATAGGTACATGCTTAATCATTTTCGAGCTCGTCGCGCTTCTCTTTAACGTGCGGCTGCCATTTAAGTGCCATTCCTCGATATTTTGTCGCGCTTGCATATGGTATTTGCACAAGTGGGTTGTTTATACTTCTGTAAGTAAAGTTACCATACGTTGATTTGGTCTCGACTGAACTTTCTGTTGCCAGTGTAGCCGTATGGTCTGCGAACGTGGATACAATGATACCTTCTTCTTGAGGTATTCATATGTTGCGAGTGTAGAATAAGAACAGAACCGGACCAAGAACACTTCCTTATGGAACTCCGGCAGCGATTTCCCCAAAATTCTGAGTATTCGGTTCCGTGTATAACACAGAATAGTCTGTTCGTAATATATATAACATTCTAAAATCTTGTGTAATCGTTCTGGAAGAACCTGTTTTAGATTATACTTCGTGCCATACCTTGCCAAAGATTTGAAATACGTCAAAAAAATCGTGAGGTTGGGTAGACGCTGGTCTGATACAATTGGGAGATATACCGACGCAGTTTAGTAATGTACCAAGACGCCACATCGAAATAGCCTTAATGCGTATCACATGTAAATCTTCACAGCAGGGTAAAATCGTGGATAGTAAGATTTAGGTAGCTCTTTCTAACTTGAAGATCATAGAACTGCTAAGTAACTTGGCCACGTTGCATCATATGCAATCTTGACATAATGTTAGGTCTTGTGTTTTGGTGAGGCACGAAGTGCTGGATACAATAAAGATTCTGGTTCACCTCGGGGTAGGTATAGACCCACCGACTCCAAATATAAGGTTTGAAATAAGTCCGTCCACCCGCAGTTTTAGGTACACGCAGTCGGACAGGTGTGTGCACAAAATTACGAGATCTCCTTTTTCGAGTTTTTCTATTATAGCAATACCAAGACTGATCAAAACCTCAAGATCGATTTTTTCACGAAAACAATATTAGCCGTTACAGGAGCAAGTACAAATAATTGATCTTGATTGTTCTTATAGATGGTTGGGTTTTTGAAAAGAGCCTTTTTACAAAAGATATTTTTTAATTAAATTTTTGGCCCATTTTCTTAAAACTGCTGACATATAATGACAATCAGGGTTATCAAACAAATTTGTTTGTATGTCTTCAAGTTTTCGAATAAAACGAGTCGTTTTTTACAAATGGCACTTCGTGTGAAGTTATGATACAATAATAGAGAGCCATAAAATAGTTGAATATTGAATTGCTTTCCTCTCATTATGACATTAACGGAAATCAATAAAACGCATTTAGATTTCATTAACTTGAACGCAAAGTACTAGGTACTTCCTAATAGTATCCGTCCGTCCGTTACCACATAAACATGAACTCAACACATCTAGTAGTCGGCCTTCATACATACCTAAAGGTCTTGTACTATTGTTTTCAATTCTCCGGTTTATCGAATTTAAATTTCAATCGCTCCACCCGACGAGTCGAATATAGTCAAATCCGTTACTGTATCTCTCGAATCTTATTCGAGCTGCTACGTTTCTATTGTGTAAAATGCGTTGTACAATTTCTATGTGTGGTTTGGGACGAATTACACTCTCCTACGAGCAAGGCTATTGAAACGCAAGAAAATACGATGATGGAAATGTCCATTGTAGCACAATACCTGATCATATATATCCTTGCAAACAATTGCATAGTTTTAGGTCACACACTAGTGCCGATCATAAACGAAATGTTTGAGATATTTGAAGTCATCAAGAAGATAACTGACTCTACGATTTTCTATCCGTCAAATTTTGAAGGACACCTGATGCTCAAAATCGTCTTTAGCATCTGTCGCTTTTATAGGGATTTAGTTCTTGTTGTGGTGGGTTTAGAGATACTCACTCCTTTTGCAATGATTTTGGTCGCACTGACGAATTTCGGCTACCTGTACTCTCAGTTGGTGTTGATCTGTTTCTACATGAATATGAATCAGTCTCTTAAATTTTACTCCTTTAGTTCTAACAAGCGTGAGGCTGCGAAAAATGTACGAACATTTCTTAAGATATCGTTTCGTATCCATAGAGTGAAGCAAAATTTAAATAAATTTTTTTCAACTCTGTTTGTCGCGATTTATTTGGGGATATTTATAGACATGTATTCTTTGTATGGAATACTCAAGAACCTGGTATATGAAACTCACTTCGAAGGGATGTTCGAAATTATAGTGAATACACTTCAATATTCTCTTTGGGAGTTCCCGAGCACGTTGCGAGTATCGCATGACATCTATTTTTTTGGTCGGATATCGGATAAGCTGGTTGATTTGGAGAGGATATTTGAACAGAGGGTCTTATTGCTTTTTTATAAAAATAAATTGAAGATGAGTAAATCACTCGAGTGGGAGGTAAGTTTCCGCCATCTTTGTAACCTGAAAACTAATCATTTTCTATCGCAGATCGACCAGTTAATGTTTCGCAGTAAAATCTACGACCTAAGAGCCGAGCGCAATCAGCCAATTAAGTTTGATCAACAATTCTTCTTTAATTTCATTACAAATATTATGTTTATTTATGTAATTAGTTTCTTACAGTTCTATGCAAGTAAAGCAGAACTATCTTAAAATAATTTTTTTTCGTTTGGCCTATAAATTTACTTAGTTAGTAGATTCTTTCGAGATGAAATTAATTTTTAAAAACTAGTATACAGGGTGTTCTTCTTCAATGTTTATATCACTTTTTTTAATGATAATTATACAAATAAAACACATTAATTTTGATTACACACATGTTTTATTGACGTTTGTTAATTATGTGAATGATATAGATAGATAGATATTTTTAATTCGTATACAAAATTTTTACGGAATTTTTCTTATCGCACATTATACAGAGATTTGGTAATTTGGAATTTTACCTTTCAACTGAAACATTATTTTTATTTCTATTAAGAACGTATAGCAAGACAATGAGACAAATTTGAAGGAAAATGCGAAAAAAACCTTCAATGGGAATGAAAAAAAAAAAAATAAAAGAAAAATAGATATATATATTTTTATATATAAATAAATAAATAAATAAATACATATATACATATGAACATGCGTAGATATAAACATAGATAAATAAATAAATAAATAAATATATATGAGTAAATAAATAAAAAGGTAAATAATTAAATAAACAAATAGATAAATAAATAATAATTAAATGAATAATAATTAAATAAATAGTAATCAAATAAATAATAGATAAATAGATTCATGAACAAATAAATAATAAATAAGTAAATAAATAAATAATAAATAAATAAATAAATAATTAATAAAAGTGACTAGATAATGCCTAAAAAAACATAGAAAAGTAAATAAATTAAAAAACAATACACAAATATACTAATATATACAGATATGTATACACAAATGGGTAATAATTAAATAATATTAATTATAAAGGTTTTAACATGAATACATAAATAAATGAGTATAAATGAGTACGTGCATTTACAATTTGACGATCTTAAGTATTTAATTCGTTTACAAGTGGATTATCAGCAAAACTGCATCTTGTTTTAAACGTGTTATTAAGTTTAAGAACTCTATTAGCTATCAATTCAACATTCGCCCTTTCATGAATGTCAAGAGTAGAGTGGTGCCAAGGTAAATCTAGCATCATTTTTAAAAGTTTGTTTTGTGACACTTGCAATTTTTTTATATGGCACGTTGCAGAGTCGCCCCATACCGAGCACCCATACAGAAGAATTGACTGGAAAATTACTTTATGCAATATAATTTTGTTTTCATTGGAAAGGATTTTCAGGATTTTCTATTTATAAAAGGGTACAGCATCTTTATTGCTATTCCTATTTTCTTTATAGTTTTAGTAGTATGATCCTTAAATGTAAGCTTGGTATCTAAATGAATACCTAGATATCTAACAGAGGGCTCCCAATTTATATCACTCCCATTGAGCTGAAGCTGTCTGTTGGGAAGAAAGCAAGGCTTTCTTTTTCGAGTGAAAAAGATAGCTTGCGTTTTCCCTACATTCAGTTTGATTTTCCTTTTGTGATAATATTTTACTAATATTTCCATTCCATTTTGGAGATTTCTTTCAATATTTAAAGCGAATTCATGATATGAAAATATTGCGGTGTCATCTGCAAAAATAGCTATATCACAGTGCGGTAACCTGGGAATATCAGATGTATAGATGTTATACAGGACTGGAGCAAGAACTGAGCCTTGTGGAACACCCGATTGAAAATATATCAAGTCAGAAGCACTACTATTAACATGGACTTTGAAACGACGACTGGACAAGAAACTTTGGACTACTTTACAGATGGTGTCCGTGGTGTAGTGGTAACATCATCGCTTGTCACGCTAAAGGTTCACGGTTCGAATCCTGATGTCAATAATCATCTATTTATTTCGCATGAAATAAATAAAAAAGTCGATCAATTGCGAAAGCTTATGTCAACTCTACTGCGAAGGCATAACACTGGCAGTATGGCCGTCATATGGCTAAAACGCAAATTAATCGTGATGATGACATCAGGAGGACGGAAAAAAATACTGTGAATCATGAGCAACGACAAAAGAAAAAACGAACAAGCTCCCCAGTTATCTGGACAGCCACCCTTGGAGTTCACTGAAACTTAATACCAGCTGAGTTTCAAACAAACTACACCAATCTGTCTTTCTCTCTGTCGCTTCCCCTTTCCTCAAAACGCTCGTGTCCTAAAATTAGTATAAGGGTATTCATAACCCCTTTCACACGTGCAAATTATAAAAAAAAAAAAAAAAAAAAAAAAAAAAAAAAAAAAAAAAAGATATATGGAGGAAAGTTTAAACTTATCATTTTGTATGTCAGGCCTTCATGCCAAACGGAGTCAAATGCTTTTTCAATGTCTAGTAAGACCATACCTGTAGATTTCCCCTGTAAGCGATTTCTTTTAACACAATTGCATATTCTCAGTGCCTGATGGGATGTACTGTGATGACGTCTAAACCAAACTGTTCATTGGGGTAAATTTTATTAACTTCAACGATTTGCTCCTTTAATACTTTTTCGTATATCTTACTAAGGTTGCTTAGCAGGCTGATAGGTCTATAACTTTCCGGCCTTTCTGGAGGTTTACCATCTTTTAATATTGGAACCACTTTTGCAAGTTTCCATGTATCAGGAAAGTATTGCATTTTCAGACATGCGTTTACAATAAATGTTACGAATTTTATACCTGTCCTGAGTAATTGCTTAAAGTAAATGTTTCTTAACATATCAAGACCTCCAGATTTCATAGGACGTAGGTTGTTTATTATGAAGTCTGTATCTTCTTCGGTAACAAAAATGGTAGAAGAGGAATGATTTGTTCCTTGTGCTAGAAAGGCTTGAATGGTGTTGTTCACGAGGGTGTTGGTGTGTGCATCACCTAAATTCTGTGCAACATTATGGTTATTTGAAAAATTGACGTCAAGTGCATTGGCTTTTTCGACATCGGTAAAGTATGTGCCCGACGAGTTTTCTAGAAAAGGTAACTGTCTGTTTTTATTTTTTACCAGTTTAACGATGTTCCAGAAAGGTTTACCGTTTTTGTCCAGTATATTGAGTTTTTTGTTCCACTCTTTATTACGGTGCTCTAAAATTTGTTTGCTCAGGTAATTCATTTGGTGGCGAAATATGGGTTGGCGATACCTTTGCCAATTTCGTCTACAAATATTTCTTTGTTTAATTAAAAGCAATATATGGGACGGTAACTTTAAAGAGTAGTACTTTTTCAGAACTTTTGGAATACTTGCATCGACCGAACTTTGAACGTGTTCTGAGAAGTCGTTTACCAGACAGTCAACGTCTTCCTTTGTTAAAATGCCGTCGATACTCAGGGGAATGATATGTTTCATAAAATTTTCACACATGTCGGCCAATATTCCACTTATTTCATTTCTAATATTTTGTTTGATATGCTGCAATGTTTGTAGCTTATTTATGTTTGATGTACGCCTAGAATTTAATAAGGTTCTCTGCTGGAAACTTAGAAACTTTTTTGGTTTTGGTGAAAGAGTCTATTGAAAAGTTTCTTGTCACACTAAAACCCCTTACTCAAAGTGTACCCCAGGGTTCAATCCTAGGACCAATTTTGTTCTGCATTTTTATTAACGACCTGCCCTTTGTATGCAAACATGTCCCATTGTGAGACTATTTATACGTTGATGATGTTCAATTTTGTCTATCCCAACACCTGAATAGAATAGATGAAATACTTTCACATCTCAATGAGAATTTGGCTGTTATCTATGACTGTACCCAGAAAAAAAATGTTGTATATGCTTATAAAACCGCTTTGATTTCAACAATTTTTGCTATCACAATTGACCCCACAACTACTGCTGTATATTTTACAGAGGAAAGGTTGTAAACTTTAAAATCATGTTGTGATAATTACAATTCTATTTGTAAGTGATAGAAATTATAAAGTTCTTAATTCAACAGCATTGGGTTTCAAATTTACAACGAATGTTAATAAAATACGGCAAAATAATTTTCCCAGTCATTCTTCCTTCCCTGGTGCATATCTTTAATCATATCATAACTACTGGTATTTACCCTGAACAATAGAAAAAAGCAAAAAAAGTGCCAATCCAAAAAGGCCCAATAGTAAGGAATATCGGCCGACTCTATCTTACCTTATTTGTCTAAGGTGTTCGAGAGGGTATTGCAAAGGCAAATTAATACGCACATTCGGAAACACAACAGTTGTATAACGGCGATAAACAAAGTTGTGGATGATATAAGGGAATCGTTGGATGATGATAAAGTGCTACTGGATTCTTCGAAGGCCTGTGGATCTCAATAATTTGTGCAACAAACTATCAATGTTGTTTGGTTTCTCTAACTCAGCGGTTACCCTTATGTCGTCGTATCTTCAGCATAGAAAACAAGCTGTGTCTGTGTGTCATCGTTTGTCCGATTTTCAGTATAACTGTAGAGGGAGCGGTTCCACAGGGTTCAATTCTGGGACCTGCTCTTTTCTCGCTTTGTGTGAACGAAATTAACTCAATAGTATCATCGTCCTCGTCTATCGATATGTATGCTGACGACGTCCAACTATATCAAAGTTGTTCTCTTGGTATGATAGAAGACTGCACTTGGTTAGAGGAAAATGGGCTCTTTCTTCTTCTTCTTCTTCTTCTTACGGCGAAGTTATGATCCGGAGTAGAAGGATCACAACCCTCCCACTTTACTGCATCCCTACTGGTCCGCCTGTGAGGTTTGCGGTTTGACCTCAGGAAGTACCGGCAGTCTTCCCGGTTTCGGATCACTTCGTCACTGAGGCCAATCGAATGCTGGTGTTTTTGCATTTGTGTAATCCAGTCGTTTTTTGGTCTGCATTTTTTGCGCGATTACGTAGGAACGTTGGTTGATATTGCCTTTTTGACGGGGTTCGAAGGATCTCTCCTTTGAACATGACAATACCAACTGAGCCGATCGTGCTCTATCTTGTTTGTGATGGGTTCTTTTACATGAAGGCTTCCTCGAATCTTTGAACTTCTTATTCTATCAAGCTTCGTTGCTCCTGCTGTCATGCGAAGCAGCTTCATCTCAGCCGCCGTTAATATGCCCTCATACCTTTTGTACATTGTCCAGCATTGTGAACCGTATGTGAGCGCCGGACATACAACTGCGGTGTAGAGTCTTCCTTTAAGCTTAGGGGGCATTTTTCGATCTCAGAAGATAGCAGAGTTTTCCCGCCACTTTATCCACCCTACGCTTACGCGATGATTGATGTCATCATCACAAGTTGCTTCGCTATTGATCCCAGATATTTGAACTTTTCACACTTGGGAAGCACTTTTCCATTCAAGTAAATGTCTGGAATAGGCCGGTGTGGATCAGAGAACGGGCATCACAGATACTCTGTCTTTTTCGAACTAATACGGTACCCATTTTCCTCCAAAACATCCACCCATACATCAAGTGCTCGTTGCAAGGCCATTTGATCTTCGCTTATGATAGCTCCGTCGTCAGCAAAGAATAACTGATGTACTTTGGGGTCCGTCACTTTTCCTTCAAGCAGATAATCAAGGACTGCAGTAAATAGGAAAAGACTGAGGACGTTTCCTGGTATACACCGACTTTGATTGGGAACTCTTCGGTGACTCCCGCAGGACATCATTAATTAATTAATTATGAATAAGAAATGTTCATTTAGCACGTGATAGCAGTCTGAAACGAACCGAAGTAATTTAGTGAAAAAAAATGGGAAAAATCAATTCGGAGTGCAAAGCCTGTCACGTCTCAATTTGACAACAGGTGAAATTCTAGAATATTAAATGTTACTCAACAAACTGTGGCATGGATTTTAAAATAATATCGTGAGACCGGGACTACCAGCAGAAAGAAAGGCTCAGGAGGCCAAAAAAGACGACCCCAGTGAAAGATCGTTTTTTGGTGCTGTACAGCCGTCGACATCGGTTCAAGATTTCGGTGGATCTTAAAATCGATCTGTGTCGAGCTACAGGAAAAATAATTTCGTCAAGCTCAGTGAGAAAAAGGCTCGTGAAAGCTGGACTTAGAGCACTCAAGCCAGATTTTCCAAAAAGAGTCGGAGAAAAACGATTGCTCTGGGCTCAAGAGCATCTTCATTGGACTCAAGACATGTGGAACAATGTTATCTTTTCCGACTAATCAAAGTTTAAGCTGCATGTTGGAGGTAGGAGGATTCTTGCGCGAAGAGAACCAAAGGAAAGACTGAGCTCTGAATGCATCTTACGGATGCCCCACAAAACTGAAGGTGTGATGGTCTGGGGATGATTCTCTGGAGATGAAAAAGGTAGAATGGTCTTCCTAGAATCGAAAGTCACTGCAGAAGTTTACCTACGGGTTCTGGAAAATGTATTAGAGCCCCCAGCGCTGGAGCTTTTTGGTGACACTTGCAGATTCTTTTTTCAACAGGACAATGCTCCTTGCCATACAACCAAGATTGTAAGTATGAACTTGTTTTTTTTAATATGAAAGTTTAATATCAAGCTTTTAAATAAGCTTTTTATGACTAAAAATAATATTTGCATTTTTTTAACTGCTAATAAGTGCTTCGAAGAAAATAATGTCGATGTATTAAGTTGGCCTCCCTACAGTCCAGATCTCAATCCAATTGAGAATATCTGGTCAATAATGAAACTTAAGGTTGTGAAGAAGCGTCCAGAGTCAATTGAAAACCTAAACAATTTACTTATCCGGACCTGGAACACCATACCTGCTTCCACATGGAAAACCTATCTCGAGTAAATGTCTCGTCGATGTGCACCTGTAATAAAAAGCAAGAGGAGGTCCAACAAAGTACTAATTAGATAGAGAATGTTTCTGAGAAGCAATAAAAAAACAAAAACACTGCACCAATAAAGCATTTTTCTTTAATCCCTAAAAATGAGGCAGGTACCTAAAAAACCCATTTTTGGGTCTAACAACTTTTTGCTCCCGTAACCGCGTGTGAAAAATTTTACCACTCTAAATGTATCATGACACGATTGAAACCGCATAAGAAAACAAATCCTCATTAAAAAATATGTATTTATTGCAACAAATTTGACAAAATTCGAAAAAAAAAGTTTGAACAAAATTTTTCGAACGGCACTGTATAATCTGAGAGTTATAACTTTACGTACACTTAGTAAGGACCCTAGAAAGAAGTCGAACTTTGATTATCAACATACAGAGTGTCACAGTGAATATATTTCTTGTGACTTATACACAATTTCGTTATATTCATGCGTGCAGATGACCTTGAAAGCCGAAACTTTGCAAACTTATAGGAGAAACCGCGGAGAAGAATAAATTGGATATGAATTACAGATTTTCCAAGTACAGTGTTTTGTCCACATCATTAGAAGTTCGTCGTACTCTGAAGCATTACAGACATGGAATACAGATGATTTGGAAGAACATAGTGCCGTTAAATTTTGGATTTTCAGAGTACAGGGTGTTGGGTACACTGGTATTTTACTTTCGGTTTATAACTATAATTTTCTCGCAGCATTAACGAAGTTCTCGTATAACTTAAAAAGCCGGAACTTAGCAGTCTTATAGCATGGATCACAAAGAAGAAAACAGTGCAGCCGAATTATTGAATTTCAAAATACAGGATCTTGCACAGAAAATGTTTCCTCTGATTTGTACGAGTATAAAATTTGCCTATTTCTAAACGCTTTCCCGCACCCCTCCAGAAGTTCTTGAATGATGTAAAAATCTTAGCAGATTTATTCGGCAGAGCACGCGAAAGAATATAGTCTTTTCCTAATACAGGGTGTCACACAACACATTTTTTTTTCAGGACAATTCTCTTGTGTGTATGCGGCTTTTTGCACCCCCGTAAAAGTTCCTGCATGACGTAAAAGCTCAAATTCTGTAGGCTTACAGCAAGAACCACGCAAAGTAATAAAATAGACCCAAAGTTTGGCTTCTAGAAGACATGCAGGAGAATTGTTCTTTTGGCATATGCACGAGTACAATTTTCCAATTGAGTGGGATTTTCAGCACCCTTTCAGAAGCCCTAAGATGACGTACGAAGCTACAGCTTTGTACACTTATGTATTGGCCCTTAAAAAAGAACTTAACGAAGCCAAATTTTTTAATTTCGAAATGTATACATTATTTAGTGATTATAAACTTCTCGACTATAAGTATGTAAACTTTAGCAACAAAGAAAGTTTCGTGATTTTCGAGGAAAAAAAGCATGACGCGCATATAGGAATTTAGGGGATTTGTACACTTAACTAAGGCATATTTTTGAATTTCCTACCGTACCCTATTTTTTTCCGAGGTGAAAACCTGAAATTCTGGGGCCATTGTATAGCATGTGTAACTCAAATATCAGGCATGAAATTTGAAGAAAATCCGTCCTGAAGTTTAGGACGGACTCGGCCATACACGAAGACATTGATCCATCCTTTCGAGCTGTTTTATACTAGTACCTACCAGAATTCATCAACATTTCAAGACCAATAGGCACATATGCATGTAGCCTATAGATGCAAGTAAAAACAACAAAAATATTTCGGTGTTCGAATAGATAATAGAATCAGAGTCTAAGCTTTGAAGATGACAAACAACTGGCTTATAAGTGAACGTATGTAGGTACTCTAAATACATGTATGTAAGTACCTTCATATAACACAAAGAGTTGGCACGTAAATATTAAATTTGTGCGGTTACCTAATCCTGTCACAAAACTGACGTGTATCCGTTTTCCTTGAACTTGCTGCACACGTCTATCATACATATAAAGGGTCTTTCATTAAGCGCTTCCTAACTTTAAATTTAAATAAAATAAAGTGTGTGTGAGATATCATCGAAAATTTTTATTCATTTGAAAGGCCTATCGATGCCATTATATATGGGATATAACATCGTACAAATGTCTGCCATGGCTTCTCTGGGTGGCGCGCATCCGAAATATCAAATTTTCCATGACTCTGGTGCATAAATCATTATGTTGGCTTTGAGGACCGCTGTGGTTTGTGCCTTATTCGCATAGACCTGCGACTTCAGAAAACCCCACAAGAAAAAGTCTAACGGGGTCAAATCGCACGATCTCGGTGGCCAGTTCACATCACCTTCACGTAAGATGCCCATGCCCTCGAATCACTCGTGAAGAATTTCCAATGTGGCGTGAGCTGTGTGGCACGTAGCACCGTCCTGTTGAAACCACATATCGTTGGTGTCGATTCAGGCCAAAAGAAGTTGGTAATCATAGACCTATAGCGCTCGCCGTTGACGGTGATGGCCTGGCCAACGTCGTTCTCAAAAAACTATGGACATCCCAAAATCCACACCAAACAGTGGCTTTTTCGGGATGCATTGGACGCTCTTGGATCTGATGTGGATTGGTATCGTCCCAAATTCGACAATTATGTTTGTTGACGTACCCATTCATCCAGAAATGGGCCTCATCTCTGAAGATGATTTTTCGATCAAAATTAGGGTCAGTTGCTGCTCCAGAGCTCATTCAGCGAACACACGTCGTTGTCTATGGTCGTTTACCTTCAGCTCCTGGGTCAGTTGAATTTAGTACGGGTGCAGGCCCAAGTCACGACGCAAAATTCGCCAAGTTGTGGTCTGCGAAAGGCCGAGTTCTTGTGAGCGACGCGAAATCGACTGCCTCGGATTCTCCTGCACACTCTCACGGACAGCGGCGATGTTTTCGGCAGATCTTGCGTTTCGTCGGCGTACGGGTGTTGGTTGATCGTTTACTGAACCAGTGGACTCAAATTTATCCACCACACTGCGAATAGTCCTCTCCGAAGGACGATTATGGCGACCGTAAAATGGGCGAAGCTCGCGGAACGCCCATGGAACAGACTGAATAAATAACAGCCAATTTGACAGATGTAGCTTCAACAATATGGCCGCTATCAACTGTCAAAGTTCGGAAGTCCCTATTGGAAGACATACGTGGCCTTCGCAGAAAAGAACTTTCAGGTTTTTCCGTGCAACTATATTAAAGACTACGATCACCTTCACAGAGGAAATTATGCTGAAAGCCTGTAAAAAAATCTTTATAGAGTCTTTAAGGGTATTTCGTTTTACCCACAAGGACCACTGGGGAGGTATCTAAACTAAACATCTATGATCTCAAACTTGTGAAGCATGCCTCTGAACGTGATACAATCCAAAGTAAATATTTACTTTGTTCTGCGGGTGCTAACACTGCACATAATCCGCTTTTGTTGCTCACTCTGAATGTATGAACAAGTTTTTCACCCTCACAACTTTCCCCTAAACCATAATATTTATCGAAACGTTTATCGCATCGCATTTTTAACAAGTAACGCCTATGTAGCTACCAAAAACCTCCTGTGTTTACCAAAAAGATAACAAAAAGATGATCATATAAAATTGCATCAGTAGTTGTCCTTCCCCTCTGTGTCATCGTAAATTAGAAAGGGTTCCTGGCCTTGCATTCACATACGTTCCATTTCGTCGATAATCGATTCGGACAAACCGCATATTTTGACTTTCGACTTTCTCCCAAGGAAAAACCGCAAAACCCGAAGACAAATTTTCCGCCTGCCACATCCATGGAATGATAAATCGACAAATTATGTCACCCAAGGAAGAAAAGCGTTCAAATTTGATTATCGACTTCCCATTGAATCTAACCGACCGATTCTGATGGACTGACTGACAACGACGTCAGATTGTTGTATGCTTGGTGGCTAGGATGACTTTCAACTTTCTTTCATTGGCGGCACACACTGAGTTCACTTTGTTTGGATCCACTTAAAGGCGACACTCGTGGAATATACCCACATATGCATACGAGTACTAGTCTGTCGACCGGTGTGCTCACAATGAAGGAGGAACCTCCTTTCGTGTGTGGTTATGTGTACACAAATGACTTTTGGAAAATCAGTTATACTCCCCTAATTGTTCCGACAGGCAGAGCATTACGTTGCAGAAAACTTTTTGACAGACGGTTCTGTCATGTTTTGATGGAGGACAACGAGGTTGTAAACAAATAAAGGAGCTAGCTAGCTACCCCGGGTGACGTGTTGCTAGATAGTTTGGACTACCGCGTACCGACCACTTACAGTTGTAGGTTTCATCCAATTATAGACGTACATATAGTATCTACAGCTTATACTTCGCAACCTCGATAGAGAGGGTGGTTTTTCAACAGGGAGACACATTTGCCCGACAATCAAACCCTTCTTGATGCAATGCATGGAAAGTTCATCATCACGAAGGGTAGCAAAACGCTGTGTAGCGCAAACATTCTCACTGCGAAATGACAAGATACTCGTATACAGGGACATTTTTCATTTCCAGCCACGATTCGGTTACGAACAAGAGGGTGGGTGCTTACTTACATTGCAATTATTGAGCATTGACAATGCCAGTTCGCTCGCATACACTCTAAATATAATTACTGCGATAAGGACCTGATTAATGTCGCAACTTTTTTGCGGCGGACGGTGTCGTTGTCGTCACTTTTTGTTTCCTTTTCTCTTCTGCCTTATTTTATAGAATGAGCTTGATTATGCAATCAAAAAACGGTAAAAGGACGTCTTTGTAAAAGGATGAGTGCCAAATAATTAAAAAATAATTTCAAGTAAATTGAATATTAATCCATTTTACGTTGAAGGATGCTGTTGATGTGTCAAAGGATGAGAAAGGGGGAAAGCAATTTTAAAAGGATTTTTATATTTTTTCAAACATAATAGCAGGTACCTAGGTAATAAAAAACATGGAAAATCTGGGGCAGGAAAATCAGATTCAGATACACAGAAGCCGGAGAGAAATAATCGATTTTCAGAAAAAAAAAAAATCGAAAATGATTTGATTGGTAGGTAGGTAAGTATGCAGTGTACTTACTTCAGTATTCACTTCAATAATAGGGAAATTATGTAGGACAATACATAGAAGGATGCTTGAGTATATGAGAAACTACGAACCTACTTATTGCTGTACAGAAAATTATTTTTAACGGAGACGAAGATGAGGAAAATGCTGGACAATAGAACATTTACCGAGAATAGGCAGCTTCTACGGTACAGTACAAATTATTAATACGTATTTACTTGGGTAAGCGTTTACATTACCTTGCCTATTATATCTTAATTTGAAGCCGAATTTATCGTGACGATATTACTGCTTCGTAATGTAATTTAGGATCTTTCAAATAGCTCAGTTCTGTAAGTAGTTTCAAGACAAAGTCAGGTCTTTAAAAAGACCCTTGCTGGGTTGACTGCAGCTTCTATATCCTCAAATTTTGTTACCGACATCGGTTTACCCGACCTCTTACTTGCTGCATTTAGTGGGAAATAAAACATAATCATAGCTCGAATTTTTGCAACATATGTATGTATCAAGGAGCACGTGCAAGTTCTCTAGCAACTTGTATAGTACCACCTTGTTATATACAAATTTTACGACACGTTGAGATGAGGCATATTCGAAATTCTACCCAATTTGAAGTTTCTCACTTAAGCGGTTGCTGAGATACAAGGCTTCAAAAACGCTGATTTTCCAACACACTCACTCACTCCCTCACTGATTCACTTTTTGTGAACATAGAACCTTGGAAAATGGCACAAAGGTAGTACTTGGTGTGAAGGCAAAAGAAATAATGTGCCCGACTGGGTCGAACATACATACAGGGTGCGTCATCTTTTATGTCGGTATGTAAACATTGAATAACTTTGACATTTATCAACCGATTGACTTGAGTAGACATGTTTTTGAAACGTCAATTCAGTGACGCTGTACATTGAAAATAGTCGTTCAGTTGTGTTAACTCAACGTGCATATCGTCGAAAATATCGTGGCCAACAAGCACCGTCTGACAACACTATTCGTCATTTGGTGTCGAATTTTGTTGAGCATGGGACAGTGGGAGATCAACGCCCAAGACGTTTCAATAAACTGGTTGAAGCGGTAAGAGGGAGTGTTGCCGATAACCCACATGTGTCGTATCGTCACCGCGCTCAGCATTTTGGCGTCCACCTTGCAGCGCATTTTAAAGAATGATTTGCATTTGTTTCAGTATAAAGTGCAATTGACCTAAAGAATATTGCCGACATACCGTCCACGTCGCTTGAAATACGACCAAACAGTCGCTCAAATGGTTGACACTGAACCTGATTTTTGAAAGCAAATGTTGATGACCGAAGAGGCCCATTTCGCACTCTCTGGCGCCGTTAACAGCAAAATTGCCGCGTTTGGGAACGGAGAATCCACACGAGATTCATGAAACACCATTGCATTGGGCCATTTTTCTTCAGAGAATTCGAAACAGTCGATGGGAATCGATATCGGTGGATGTTGGCTCATTATGTCTACCCACAAATGTGTGAAAAAGGTCTGGACGGTTACTAGTTTCAACAAGACGGTGCGCCATGCCACACTGCAAATCAAACAATACAGTTTTTGCAACGAAAATTCCCTGGACGTGTGCTGTCAAAAATGGAGACATTGACTGGCCACCCAGATCTCCAGATTCGACCCCTCAGGAGTTCTTTTTGTGGGGTTATTTGAAAAGCAAAGTGTACGCCAGCAAGTGTCAGACCATTGACGAGCTCAAGGCCAACATTCGTGCCGAAATCATCGCTATACCGACCGAGATGCTCGAAAAAGTAATGAAAAACGCAGCTCCTCCTCTATTCTATCCAAGTTTATTCAAAAAAATATTTTTTCTGATTATTTTTGGTCCACCACTTTTTATTTTTGTCCAAATTTCAGCTCTGTATGTCAGACGGTTTGTACTGAGTACATCGCTGATAAAAACCAAAAACAACAGCAGTGACAGTATGCACCCCTGATAATAGCTATGAGTTTTCTGGGATACCTCTCATGTGCAAGGCTAACCAGATAGCATCTCGATTCAAGCTGTAAAAAGCCTTCTCGTAGTCGACAAACAGTAGATGTGGACGAGACCTGTACTCGACGCATTGTTGTATTATAATCCGTAAGGTGTTTATGTGGTCGATTCAGGAGTATCCAGAACGTAAGCCTGCCTGTTCGACGTAGACAGTTGAATCGAAATGTTCCTTAATCTATTCTAATATGATTCTAGATATTATCTTGGCTACTGCCGGGAGAACCCATATACCTCTCCAGTTTCCACAAACAATCAGATTTCCTTTTTTCCAAAGCTTGATGATCATCCCTCTTTTCCACTCCTGTGGAAATTGCTTATTTTGCACTGGAAAATTTCCAATGCTCTCCGTATGAGCTGCTGTAGCAGTTCTGCCAATTTATTTAGCGCTGGAAATAGTTCGACAGATATGCCATTAATTTTTCTTGAGGGACTTGGTTGCTGTTATTATCTCGGTTTTACCGGGAGGTCCGGTGCAAATTCGGGAATTTGTTCTTTCGGAAGACCGGAGCTCGAGTAGCGAAGTGTTCTCTGCATCTAGTGAGCTGATCCTCATCCAAAATCAGAAGGTTACTATCTAACCTCTTCACTCGTCTGCTTTAGATAGTCCTACTGTCACACCTGGTTACTGCTTTTTCAGCCCTTGAGGCAAATGAGTCGATGTAGTACGCTGCACTTCTTTCTTTTTTCACGCGATATTGCGGTTCCAGCTCTGTTCTCTCTACTGCTGAGATCGCCTCAATCCGAACCTTGATTGCTGTACGCTCATCGATCAGTCTCCAAGTATCTGCCTATAGCCATGCGCTGTGACTTTTCTAACTCTTACCGACGTACATATAGTAGATGCATGCTCCGGTTCCAAAAACATTTTTCACAAAATTGTTGATTGTTTCTGCATCTAAGGCAAGATGGTCCTTAAATTGTTGGCGCACTTTTGAATCCCTGAACCTGTTGGTATTGAACCTGATAATGTTGAGCAAGTTTCAGCTTTTGCTATTGACGTATGCAGTACATTATCATATAAAAGCTAACATAAGATGGTGATCGCGTTCTTGTAAAATGTAAGCTCCACGTCTATTTGTCTAGAAGATAATTTCTGAAGCGGCGGCTGATCGCAATGTTATCGATCTGTTTGAATGTTCGCTGCCTATCCGAATCCAACTGATCTTGTGGCAGGTGTTATGCTTAAACAGAGTACCTCCAATAATTAGGAGATTGGTATTGCAGAAAACCATAAACCGCTCACCGTTGTCATTCCGGTTTCCAAGGCCGTGAACTCCCATCACGTGCTTAAGAATAGTGTTGTTGCTTCGTACCTTGGCGTTGAAATCCGCGTTGAAGACTGATCCTAAATGGCTATAGAAACATCCTTTATCGCGTTTTCGATCGGAGCATAACACTGTATGATGCCAATTTTTCTTACTCTGCTTTGAAATCTAGTCGTCAATATTCGATCACTCTGAGGTTTCCAAGACATGAAGCTGCTTAGTGCTGCTGGAGTTAGCATCATACCGGACCTCCGCGCGCTTCCAACTGGTCGACCAGAGTAGAACATGACAGTGTTTTTTGTTTATTCCGAATCAGCTTATCTCACTCAGTCCCCAAATGTTTATATTATATCACATGAACTCACGCTCTAGTTGGTGGAATTAGTTGTTTTGTGGCACTTCCTGGAGTAAGTCGAGGAGGGTCTTGATGTTCCAGAAGCCTATCGTTGTCCGTGTACGATAGCCATACAAAGTATCCATCCGTTTTTGAAGCGTTGTGTTCCGTTTCGAAATTTGGATTTTTGCGAGCCACGCTGGGCCACAGACAAAACGACACTTATCCTGTTTTGTGGCGCCATTCATCATCTCTCGTTATCAATTTCCGGAGAAATTCCCAGATGGCACCGCGAGGAGATGGGAGCAAGGCTTACTGACAGAGTTGCTAGATTTTCGGCTGCAGTAGCTAATTTTCGTTATTTAGAGGACCAACACCTATCGGAAGATGCTGCTCCTATGAGGCCTTTGTTAGTCGTTTACCACCCCAATAAACTTAATTTGTAGTGCAGTGGTAGAACACAAACAAACAAAAACGAAAACTATTCCCTTCCAATTATACACACAAACTCAAAAATGTTTTCAGTTAAATAAAAAATATAAGTTAAAGATTCACAATAATGGAAAAAGAAGAATAGAAATGATCACTCTAAAATACTCCGTTTCTTATTATAGAATGGATATCATATTTTCATTTTTACCTTTACCTAGAAGCAAAACTCTCATCAAAGTGCAGTACTCGTACAAGTGCAATGATATACCTTGCTGTTCTATTTGATTCGGTGAACAATGGGGAGAAAGTATAGTAATACTTCGTATGCAACACTGTGTACTTGTAGCTGTAGTACGAGTAACTTAGTTCCAAGCAACATATCACATTGCAAACGAATGCATCACGTTTTTCTTCGGAATTGTCTGTTGTGCTTTCGGGAGTGCAACACAGATATAAAGTGGAGTGGAAGAGATTTCACTCAATATCCATCCAATCAACCTCATATTTCACATTGAATTAAGGCAAGGGTAAGTCAGTTCTTAACATTTCATGAACTCTGGATTCACTGATATTAAATTCATATCAAGAAATAAATTGATTAGTATATGCAAATTCGTCTACGCCTTCTACGAATTCACATGCATACTCGTATGTGCTCGTATGTTAATCCTAAAAAGCAGGTAGAACCTTATGTTTTAATAACAAAAGAATCCCATTTATAAAACAAATTCATAATCCAAATGAAACGAATTCGACTCTATTGTCATTAAAAAGTAATTTTGAGGAAAAAAAAAAAAAAAAAAATATGCAAGTCATCTGAAGGTTTAGATTAACTCAATGATAAAAGGTTTATTTAAAAATATTTGTCTGTCTTTAAAAGAATTTATGTACTACGAGAAATGCCAGTCATGGTGAGGTATAATTTATGTCCACAATTTGGTTTCCTATTTTGAAACAGATGGAGAATACTACGTAGATAAATTTATTCATCGTGTTTGTTTTGAGAGGCGTTTCGATAAGAATTCACTGAAATAAGTATTTTTGGTTTGTTTTTATAGTGAAAACTGACTCCCAAGGTATAAAAATAAAATGTATTCATAGCCATGTTTTTTTTTTAAATGGAACTATTGAGCTCTTTATTTAGATCATTCAAAAAGCGGCATGATCGTCTACACAAGTACTTAAACTGAACTAGACATTAGGCAAATGATTATTTAGAATCGCAGGTTACGGAGAATATGGTAACAAAACAAAACTAAAACAAAGCCAGTTACAGATCTTCAGGAATCACTTAAGCAAAGCACAACGAAGCAGTTGTCTATCAAGACTAACTATTGCGGAGGAAGTTACGTCATACAGCTTGCTGCCAATCATTGTAGGACTGTTTGAAAAACTACTTTTAAACAAACTCAAACCTATAATAATTGAAAGAAAATTAGTACCGGATCACCAATTTGGATTACGGGAGCAGTATTCAACAACTGAACAAGTCCAATGGGTAGTATGCGACGCAGTCATGCAGGCGCGTAACTCGTATGTACTTTGCTCTTACAGGGTATTTCAATTGAAGTGTAAAATAGAAAAATACAATACAATTTTCTCTAAAAATACTGCATTTTTATTTTTAAAATGTCGGCAAAAATTCTCTTGAAAATACAATCATTCCATTTTCAATATGACCACATTTAAATAGGATCACAGTATCCAATCTGTTGGCGAATGCATTGCATGAATCTCGACTGAAAATTTGCGTGTCCCATTCGCGGACTAGTGCACATTTCAAGGTTTCAACGCTTTCGTATTTTTTGTTGCTTGCTCTCCAAAATGCCCCATATGGCGAAGTCCATCGGATTGAGGTCGGGCGTCAAAATAAAGTCAGGAAAGTTTTCTCGAAGCCAAGCCTGAATTGTCTTGGTTTTGTGACCGGATGCAGAGGCGTTTTTGAAATATTTGGCTTACATGGTTTTACACAATCTTTCAACATAACTACTTGATAAACTTCAGCGTTAACTTCCACTCCCGCCGACACAAAAACGAGCGGAGTGCGCCCACTCTCGGTTACTTCGGCCCAAACCATCAAGGAAGTTGGTTTTTAACTATGAAATGCTCGCAATTGATCCAAATTCATAACAGAGCGTTAAGTCAACCAAACTACATACATATATTGTTTTGTTTGTTTACGAATTGCTGCACAGTGAACACCTTCTCATCAATGAACACACAATTTTACAAGTCACCACGAAAAAGCCGCTGCTTTAACGCCTTCGATCTTTGGACCCGCTTTCTGAGCAATTCTAAGGTCTTGAATCTTTTGTATTCAGAAAGGCTTAACCAACAGCTTATTCCGTAAAATGCGATGAATGCTTGCGGCAGACACACCAACTTCTTTTGACATCGAGTTTCCGCTGTGACGTGGATTTCCCGCCAATTTGTTCTCACCTTCTTCACGTTCGCTGCTGATGTTGCAGTCAGTCGACGGCCACCACCGTATTTTTTAGTTACTTTCCGATTAACGAAGATACCATTTAGATGCCGCAACTCACGAACTATCGCCGAAGTCGATTTATTTCCCAAATAAATCGCATTTTGTTTGCAAGTCTATAGCGTCGGTTGGTGTTGTTTATTTCTCAAAAGATTATTTACGTTTGACAGTCAATTGAATGACAAATAAATACTGAAGGGCGTTTGACATTTCGATTTGACGTTCCAAAGATACATCAGTCTGAAGTTGGTTACACTTCAATTGAAATACTATGTTGTTTATATGCAGAAACTCAGATTTGAAATTTTTTTCGACAATCAGGTAAAATTCTAAAAATTGTTTTGACAATTTTCCAAAACTTCGTAGGCGATGGCCTTGCATGTAACAAATATTGTTTACATATTATTTTCGAACAAAATCGAAAGAGCCATAGCCAAGATATATTAAATTTTTACAGGTATTTTGTGGCAAAAACGTGGTACGCCATCTAACAGCTTACGAGTATATCTACCGTAACTCAAGTATCGAATTTGATCAAAATCGAAAGTGCCCGTTTCTACAAAAATCGACTTTTTCCGAAATCGGCCATTGGTAAAGTACCGCTTTGCCTTGCGTTTGATCAATTTAAGAAGTTGTAGAGTTCAATTTTCGTTAATAAATTTCTTGGACTTACTTTTTTCTTGGAATTCCCAAGAGTTCAGTTAGCCTTAGATTTTTAGGAAATTCTTAGGTCCTAATCGACAAAAGAGTTCACAGCTAATAAAAAGATTGTGGACGTATCTGGGCAACTTCATCCGCTAACTTTTTTAATTCTTTTTCCAGCCCACAGTGTTAGCATGAGCGCATAGCACTTGTGCAGAGGTCTATTCTGCCTTTTCCTACCACATTAGTGAAGTAAATTAGAGTAGTCGAATGGTTTCTCAAGTTATTACTACAAGGGCAGTAGCTTGTAAAGCTGAAGATATTTAGATCATTTAACAGTGAGTCTATAAAAATGGACCTTGAGGACAGCCTTTAACAACTTTGATGGTTCAGTGACCTATTCCTTTCCTTTGATGAATCAAATCAAACAGATAAGTATGACGTGTTTGGAAAAGCCCCAGAAACAGTATGCCATTAAGCACCCTTACCATTTTATGCTGATACAGTTAAATTGCCATCCACTTTCCTACAACGGAATTTCGAATGTGATAATGAACTCCATCTGGAAGATTTATTTTCCATTCAAAGGTGTCGGGAGACAATCTTTTCTCTGAAAGCAAATTTTTTCGAAAATCAAATTTTCTAAGTTTATTCAAGAACAACAACTTTAATTGATTAAAACAACAATGTTTGAATAACCTGTCTTACAATAAAATAGAATAATTTAGAGTCTGATTTTTGGTCTTAAATAAAAATTGGAACAAAATATTTAGAACAAACAGAATGACAAATTTGGGCACTGTGGCTCAGTGTTTAAGCGTTGTACTACTGAGCGGGAGGTGCAGGTTCAAATCCCAGTAAAACACCAAACAGTTTTCCACTCTGCTGCCTCTTGCGAGTAATGAGAAGCCTCTCAGTTACGCATTCTGTCCCTCATATTCATGCAAAAGTATATGTATAGCTGCAATAAGCTGGCCCATAGGCCCTAATATTTATTAATTTATTTATTCGAAATCTCATTATATAAGAAACTTGTAGAGTTTAACGGTATTACAAAAAAGTCCCGGGAGAACCTATATTTAGGCACCAAAACCCAATAGATAAGTGACAACAAATAATTTCTTTCATGACTCCTCAAAGAGTCTGCTATTAAATTCATTTTCATTGTGGGCTAATTATCATTCTACTATTTTTTGTCGAATCTACCTATACATACAAGGAATAACTTTGACATTTATCAACCGATTGACTTGAGTAGATATGTTTTTGAAACGTCAATTCAGTACAATTTTAACCATGAATCGCTTCACACCGAAACAACGCGCCGAAATAGTGACGCTGTACATTGAAAATAGTCGTTCAGTTGTGTTAACGTGCATATCGTCGAAAATATCGTGGCCAACAAGCAACGATATTCGTCGTTTGGTGTCGAATTTTGTTGAGTACGGGACAGTGGGAGATCGTCGACATGCCGTTCATCAAAGCTCAAGACGTTCCAATGAATTGGTAAGAGGGAGTGTTGCCGAGAACCCACATGTGTTGTATCGTCACCGCGCTCAGCATTTTGGCGTCAGTGGAACCATCTTGAGGCGCATTTTGAAGGATGATTTGCATTTCTTTCCGTATAAAGTGCAATTGACTCGAAGAATATTTCCGACAGATCGTCCACGTCTCTTGGAATACGGATAAACAGTCGCTCGAATGGTTGACACTGAACCTGATTTTTGGAAGCAAATGTTGATGACCGACGAGGCCCATTTCGCACTCTTTGGCGCCGTTAACAAGCAAAATTGCTGCATTTGGGGAACGGAGAATTCACACGAGATTCATGAAACACCATTGCATTGGGCCATTTTTCTTCAGAGAAGGCGGATGGGAATAGATATCGGAGGATGTTGGCTCATTATGTCTACCCACAAATGTGTGAAAAGGGTCTGGTCAGTTACCGGTTTCAACAAGACGGTGCGCCATGCCACACTGCAAACCAAACAATACAGTTTCTGCAACGAAAATTCTCTGGACGTGTGCTGTCAAAAAATGGAGACATTGACTGGCCACCCAGATCCCCATATTCGACCCCTCCGGAGTTCTTTTTGTGGGGTTATTTGAAAAGCAAAATGTACGCCAGCAAGTCTCAGACCATTGACGAGCTCAAGGCAAACATTCGTGCTGAAATCATCACTATACCGACTGAGATGCTCGAAAAAGTAATGGAAAACGCAGCCACAGAGGCGGCCACATGATTGATGTTGTATTCAAAAACTAGACCAAATAAATTGTAAAGGACCAAATTAATTAAATATACTTCATATATGGAAATTGGGTTTTTTAAAAGTTATTCAGTATTATACATACCGACATAAAAGATGGCGCACCCTGTACATAATAGTCAACCCAAAATTATAGTTCTATAAAATGTGTATATCAGCTTGAGGTCAGGAAATGTGACTCATGTGTTGTTGAAATGTGCTCGTAAAATGGTTTTGAAATATGCGTTACAGCAAAAAACTTATTTTGAAAATTTTTAAGAAGCTGGTGTATCATGTCCTTGCATATGTCACGAATTGCTTGAATAGAAATAACCAAGTGTCAAAAAATCGTAAATAATTAAATAAAAGTTATACATTTTCCTTTCCCAAAAACATAGTTCGCCATCTAGTGGGACATGGACAAAATCGGCCATTAGTACCACAGTTAATTTTGTGGTTGGAATGAAAATTCTGACTTCATATCGAATTGTGACCCCTCAGACCCCAGATACGAAGTTTGAAGAAAATCCGTCAAGTCGACAGACAGATAGAATTGAGAGAACAAACTTTTTTAGATTCTCTAATAAGATTGATCAAAATCTGGAGACCGACAATTTTCATGAAACGAATACTTGCCACAAGTAAAAATTAGCTGACACTAAAAGAAGTTCAATATCAGCTTTTGTGATTGTATCGGCCCTAGAGCCTACTTTTTATGATTGTGGATAAGGTTTTCTTTCAAAAAAGCAATAGGCACTTCTACGTTTGTTCCAGGTTGTTCAGAAGTTTGTGGAAAATTCGTAAATTTTCATGGTTTGTCAGCCATGACGCGCTGTCGAAATGTAAAGCAACCATGTGTCAGCGTAATTAGTGAACAAAATGCAGTTTATAAAATTGAAGAATATTGTTAAAAATCACATGTCGTCTTTCGTATGGTACACTATTTTCTACGTATTAGCAGTCATATTCCAATGTACTGTTGGAAAATATTAAGGTATGATCTGACTTTCAACCCCATTTTTAAACAAAGTTAAACAAAACAAAATATCGACCGTAAAAATTCGAAAGAATACAATTTAATACATGCGAAGCTCTAGCAATTTTCCACAGAAAGAAAAAAAATGTGTACAACAATAAAAACACATTGAATGGAATGAAACTCCTGATTGTTGGAGTTATCCAAGCTAGCACAATACCCATTCGTATGCACTTACATATCTTACTCCGATTCAATATGAATTTCCATGGCAATTGTAATTTTGCCAACCTCAGATATGGTTCTGGAAATTCCTTTCCTGCACGTGCTCTCTTACTTATAAATAGTAGCTCCACAATAGATTGCATTCAAAGGGGATGTTGTAAATAGGTTCAACGTGATACAACTGAATAAAAACTAAATTTAGCATCAACCCTTGGAAACCTCAAGCGCTCACCAATTAAGTCGGGCAATTGTGTCTGTCAACATACCCTTTGCACGTATAATTGGAGATCGTCATTGACATTCCTTTCCACTTGAGTACTCCAAATAATTATTATTAGACTAACATTTGTCTCCTCTACTTGGATAGTAAATATCCATCCTCTCCTCCTCGTTTAGATACAATTTAAGTACTGATAACCCCTCCTCACCCCACAAGGTCCCACTCAGAGCTCAGATCGTAAAACTCATTGGCACTTTTGAAAATATTTACTTTTCAATTCTGGAGAACGCAATCCAAAGTGCGGCGCATGTCGTACATACTCGTATCTGTATCTGTATTTGAATTTTCTTTGATACGAGTAAGAGTTTTTCCTTTTTAATTTATTAGTACTCACTGTTGAGAGCGAGAAACAGCAATAAACGTGACCCTCACACACTCACTTGATGTGCGCCACAATTGGCTACGGATCGAGCTCAATAAGATTCAATTTAGAGATACATTATTATGGTTTCCTCCCTGACTGATTGGAATATTGGACGACGACGACGACGACGACGACGATGATGACGACGATGATGATGATGATGATGATGAAGGTGATGATGATGGTGGCCAGCAAGTGGCTGACAGTAATAGCTGCTGCAGAGCCCACCAACCGTTGATATTCCATCCCGTGTACAAGCATATCGGTGGAGTGGCGACTGGCGAGTCGTTGAACTCAAGTGCCGAACGCAAACAAGTCTCTTTGCACACAACAGCACCGGCTTGTCTGACTGACAGTTTGTGCGGCTTTACGCCGATCTACGCGTAGAGGACTCCAGTTTATTGTGTGCCAAATATTCTTTCTTTTTTCTTTTTTTTTTGGCTAGCACCAGCGCATTAGAATGTGAAATTAGCATAAATCACGCGCGATATTTAGTTGAAAAGTATATTTCATAGCCCGTAGCGTGATTTCGCATAGTTCTAATGAATATATGGCGGCGGCGCGACTTATTTTGAGGATTGATCTATAAGTGAATGTTTTGTTTATGCTGCACGTTGGCGTATTGTGAAACTACGTATATGTGGCAAACATTATCTAGAGCTAGACCTTGATATTTTGGATTTGTTTGGGTTATACAAATGTGATGCGTAAACAAAGCTGACATTTTCAATAGACTGCTACTGATGATTCACTTCCTTTGCATAATTTAAGTCAAATTTGGCAGATTGAAATTACAATGTAAAATTTTTCGATTTTTCGCAAATCAAATTTTTGAAAAGTTGTCCAAAGGTTTTGCAAATTTTCATACTACTTAATGACTTTTATTTCATTTAAAAGATTTATATATAAAAAGGTTCTAAGTCATCTTTGGTTTGGCATAATGCCGTCTACCAGATTAATAACTGTTTGAGTTTATATACTAATTTAAGGTAAGTGTAATAAGTGGACACGAAGTTTAAAAGTCTTCCTCAAAGATACGCCTTCTGTAGCGAAAAGCATTTACGGTGTAGGAGTATAAACAATCCCATTCTTGTAGTCCGTTCAAAATATTAACTACTTTGCCCGCAGTCAGGACCTCTGATCTGAAGTATCTTTAACAAAATTGGAAGTTCGGGTTGGTGAGGTATAAAGTTTAATTTTATTAACTCCCCTCTCGCTTCAAAAATAGTGCCACTGGATAGTGGTTAAGAAAATAAGTCCTATCCTGCAGGATGTAGTTCAATTGACTATAGAACAACCAGTATTGTAAAGACCGAGCTTTAGTGACCTCAAATGTCCTTGGCTTGAAGGAGATGGACCAAACATAAATTGTTGCTATGTGAATGTACAGTAACGGTCATAGAAATCCGGACATAGTCTTTACCGAACGTTAATTTGTTGAAATAGATTTCAGATTCGAAAAACAATAAACCAATTCCCGAAAGAAAGGCTGTAATACAAACATTTTCAAATTATTTTAAGTTCCATTGAAAAAAACAAGTGCGTAAATGTGTAAGCATAATGATAGTTTTTATTGCTATTCGAGTTTATGATTTTTATTACAAGGAAACTTCCGAGAACTGAAGATGTTAATACTTGGTAGTCCCTACTTTTTTTTTATTACTGATTTTATCCGGTAGGCTGTGTAAAGTATCCAGTCCGTTTCAATGAATTTGTCCAACTCGGTTATTGTCCGTGGCTTCTTCTTCGCTACCTGAGCCTTAATTATGGACCAAAGGTTCTCAATCGGGTTCAGGTCAGGGCTGTTTCCAGGCCACTCCAATGTTGCAATACTATTCTCGGTTAGAAAGTGTTTGACCTGGAATGAAAAAATGCATTTACAAACGTTTTGCTAATATTTTGAGGAAGGAAAAAAAATGGCACTTACCAATTTCGCGCGGTGACAAGGCGCATAATCGTCTTAGCAAATCAGAATATCTGAGTATGATAAGTGTTCTTCTAAAGATGGTAGCAGATTGTCTTCCAATATTTTTTTATATTTTTCTGCGTTCACCGTTCCATTTATTAGAACTAGCCGTCCAACTCCGTGATAGGAAAAGCATCCTTGAACCTCCTTGTTTCACGTTTGTTGTCACGCACTCATCATTGAATCTTTCCCCAGTTCTTCGCCTCACGTACTGTATTCCGTCAGAGCCGAATATGTTGAACTTGGACTCATCTGAGAAGATCACATTTATCCAATCCGTTATGGTCCACTTTTCATGATCTTTGGCCCACTGGAGACGTTTTAGGCGCATTCGTTTATTTAGAAATGGTTTTCTGGCAAGTCTTCTTGCGATCAAGCCTGCTTTTTGAAGCCTTCGTCTTACAGTCCGTGAGCTTATCTCTGATCATCCAGCCTCTACAAAGTCTGTTCTTAAATTGTCAGCAGTTTTGAATCGATCACACGCAGAATTATTCGTTTTAAAAGCCGATCTTCAGCGCTGATGGTCTTTCTTCTGCAACTCGTCCCCTTTTTTGATGAATTCCGCCACTGTCGACTTGCTGAATCCTTTTCACTTTTCGCGCTATATCACGGACACTTAATTTTTCATTTTTTAAAGTCACTATTTCGACTTTTTTTTTTTTTTTTTTTTTTTTTTTTCCCGAGGGTAGGTAAAAAATCTTCATGAAGACACTATGAGGATCGGTAGCGCGTGCTCATAGTAGTGTGAGATTTTTACTCACTAAAAAAACCTCCCTTCGTGATAAATTTCTTTGATTACATACTACAACTAAGTTTTGACTTATCCAGCAGTTTTTCTTTCACGTATTGAGATCGTTTGGCAGGTCCCTTTCCATTGAAAGTTCCTGCTTGTTCCGCAAATTAGACGCGGTTTCTTGCTATCGCGTTAAGTCGAAAGGTTTAGTCCTTTGTAGACGACGCAGTAGATTCCTCTCATCTAGAATTCGAAGGACTTCATTGTTAACGTGTCCTTGTAATCTGTCTTTATGCTTACGCGCGAAGTTTTTGATTTCATATTCGACTGTCGCAATTCCTAAATCTCTATGGATATCGCTATTTCTAATAAACCACGGTGCATTAACTATTGATCTTAGCACTTTATTTTCAAAAGTTTGTAAAATATTGACATTACTTATTTTGGTACAACCCCAAAGTTGTAGTCCATATGTCCATATCGGCTTTAGCACTTGCTTGTATAAAAGCAGTTTGTTCTCTACATTAAGCTTGGAATGTTTTCCAAGTAACCAGTACATTTCTCTGTATTTGGTTTCGAGTTCTTTACGTTTTTTCTTCACGTGCGATTTCCACTTCAGCTTAGCATCAAGTGTCATTCCAAGATACTTAGCCTCGTTTGCAAACGGAATTTGAACCGAGTTTGAAAAGATGGGCAAATTATTTATTTTCTTATAAGTAAAATTGACATGAACAGATTTGTTTTCGTTTAAAGCTAGTCGCCAAATCTTTGTCCATTCATTTACTTTATTCAATGCTTCTTGCAATTTTTCAGTCGATTCTTCGATCGTTTTACCCGTTGCCAGGATGGCAGTGTCGTCGGCAAATGTAGCTAAGACGGTGCCTTCTTCTTGCGGTATATCGCGAGTATATAATAGGAACAAAAGCGGTCCAAGGACACTTCCCTGCGGCACCCCAGCCCTTATTTCTTTAAATTCCGAATATTCGTTTCCGTGTTTGACTCGGAAAAGTCGATTCGTCAAGTATTTTTCTAGAATATTATATAAGTGTTCCGGCAGAACTTGTCGTAATTTATATTTCAAGCCTTCATGCCAGACCTTGTCAAAAGCTTGAGAAACATCAAGGAATATGCTCGAGCAAATCTTTTTTTCTTCGTAAGCTTTTTCAATTAAATCAGTTATTCTATGCACTTGGTCTATTGTTGAGTGCTTGGTTCTAAACCCAAACTGGTGATTGGGAATAAGAGATCCTTCTTCTATAACCAGCTGTAATCGCTTAAGTACTATTCTTTCGAAAACTTTAGACATAATCGGCAGCAGCGAAATAGGTCTATACGATTTTTTATCATTCGGTGGTTTTCCTGGCTTCAGAATCATTATTACTTCCGCGACTTTCCATTGACTCGGAACATATTCTAATCTTATCGCTGCGTTTATAATGTAAAGAAACTTAACTAACGCTTTTCTAGGTAACGATTTAAGAAGCTCTCCTGTGATTAGGTCGTATCCAGGAGCTTTATTCGGTTTCAGTTTCTTTATTTCTTGTTGAAGTTCGGTCAGCCTTGCATTTCTTACTGTGTAATTGTGAAATGCTATATCGGACGCATTATCATTTTCAGCAAGCGCTTGCCCATCAAATGGTTTAAATGTTTCTTCTAAATGGGCGGCAAAGACTTCTGCTTTGTCTTTATCATTCTTGGCCCATTCGTTGTCATTTTTCTTGATTGGGGCCGCTTGTATTTTCGGTTTTTTAATGCCTTTTATAGCTTTCCAGAGCGAATAATTGGAATCTTTGTCCGCTGTTAAGCTTTCAATGCTGGTTTGTATTGTCCGGTTTTTAAAATCAATAATGGCCTTTTTTAGCAAGTTACACAAGCGATTCAAATGCGATTTATGTTGCGGAGCACGAGTTTGTTGCCATTTTTTACGCGCTTTTCTCTTCTCCCTTACCATTTCTTTTATTTCCGGTGGATATTTTTGGGCATGATTGATTGGCGTTTTCCTTTGATAGGGAGTATTTTTCCACGCGGCGCGCTGCAGAACTTCAACAAAACGATCAATTTCGATTTCGAGTTCAGAAAACGTCCTAAGTGATACTCTCAGTTCGGTATGTTCTTCAACGTCTTTTTTAAAGCCTTCCCAATCAGTTTTTCTGCTAGTTAGTCTAGCAGGTACATCTTTTTTAATTAGGGGTTCGGTCATCGTTAGAATGATAGGGGAATGATCGGAAGAGAGATCAAAACTTTCATCAATTTTAATACATTTGTCTGGTATTCCTTTTACAACAAAGAAATCGATCAGATCGGGTAATTTGTTGTTATCAGTCGGCCAATATGTTGGTTTACCAGTCGAGTGAAAGTCGCATCTGTGTTGCATGCAGGCGTTGTAAAGTGCTCTGCCTTTTTGTGAGACACATCTTGAACCCCAGAAGGTGTGTTTTGCATTAAAATCACCGCCAATAATAAAATTCGGTCCAAGAGAGTTGAAAATATTTGTAAAATCATTTTTTTCAAGCCTGCAACGCAGTGGACAATAAATAGACGAGACATTGAAAGAGTAATGTCCATTTTTCACGCGTACAGTGCTCACTTGCATTGTTTCAAGCTCTATCATAATCTCTTCAGAGTGTTCGATGCAATCTTTTATGATTAAAGACGATCCGCCTCTGGCTCTTTCCGACGGGTGATAAGCGTGATAGGTACTGTATCCAGTAATGTTTACACGCGATAGTTTCGTCAGGTGAGTTTCACAGATCAAACATATGTCAATGTCATTTTCTCGTAGAAATATTTCTAGCTCTTCTAGTCTTTGTATGAGACCGTTGGCGTTCCATGCAACAATTTTAAGAAGTTTCGTCATGTTCGTTTTGAAATGCTCCTATTGTTAAGCTTATATTCAAGCTTCTCCAACCTGTCGACAATTAGCGTGTTTGTTTTTGTTTGCTCCTCAAGCCTCTCAAGGATAATAGAAAAGACGTGAGATACGGGGTTTTCCGAATTATCAGTGTTCGTTTTTATTGATGTTGATGCTTGAGCACGCGTCTGCATGTCAGAATCTGATGGCTTTTCTTTAGGCGCTTTGACCTTAACGCGGTGTGGAATTTGATCGGTGTTTGATGTCGCAGCTTGAGCGTACGTAAGCGCGCCAGGGTCGGCTCGGTTGTCTCTAGTCACCTTTCTTGCAGCAGTTTTCGACTTTTTCTTATTTACCGGTTTTGAGGGTGGGTTTTCCGGCTTCATAAGTCGATCTCTTCTTTTTTGTAATTCTTTGGCTACTTCACAGCCTCTGTAATTAGCCGGATGCTTACCATTGCAGTTAATACACGCTGCAGGGGTTTTTTTGTTTACACCACACTCTTGACTAAGATGTTTACCGGCGCATTTGACACATCGCGGTTCTTTTCGGCAATATGTTTGCGTATGGTTGAATCCTTGGCATCGTTTGCACTGAGGTATCAACCTTGTATTCTTGCGCATGGGTTCGATTTTGACTACGACATTCAGAATTGTTCTTATTTCGTATATCTTTTCTAAACTCTCAGCCTTATCAAAGGTTAGCATAAAAAGAGGAAGCTCGCGCTTAACCATCGTTTCCTCGCCTTCCAATTTTTGCTTTTCCCGTTTAATTAAGTTTACCGCATCGACGATTTTAAAGTTTTTGTTCTTCAAATCGTGAACAACGTCTTCCTTTCGGCATGAGGCATGAAGTCCTCTAGCTACGACTCGTATCGGTCTTTCAGATTTATTTTCATAAGTATACCACTGGATTTTTTCAGTATTCAGTTTATTAGATACTGAGCGGTAACTGTCTGAGTCCTTTACGTTTACTTTCCATTTGTTGTTGTTGAGCGATGTTACTTCAAAATCGGATAGCAACAAAGGTTTGAGAAAAGAATGCAGTTTATTATAGTCTGCAATTCCGATCACGTATATTGGTGGCGGTGGTCGTACCTTATTTCGTGGATTTTCTTCGGCACGCGTGATTATTTTGTCAGGCTGTTCTTTACCTTCTCGTTTATTTTGCGTGTTTTCTTGCCTCGTTAACATTTCGGGCGAAGAGCCAGCTTTTCGTTTTTTGACAGGCCGTTTTTTTAGAATCCAATTGGTTTCCCGACTTAGTTCTTCATCATCCGTTTTATAATCCGTGTTATCGGGGACGATTGAACTCGCAGCAGACTCATTACGAGGTTTCGATGTATCATTAAATGCTTTATTTTCTGCTTTAAGTACATTTAATTCCTTTCTTAGTTCTTCGCAGAGAAGTTCCATTTTACTTAGCATGGTCCGGAGTTCCATATTTTCGTCCGTTAGGCTTTGAATTTTCGCTGAAGTCCGTTGTTCGTGCGCCGACACTATCGATGTCGCCGGACTTCTAGTTCCGCACGTTTCGACTTTTGTCTTTTCACTCATTTTCTTTCTATTTTCTATATAAATACAATTATTTCCACTTTCACTCAAACTACTTTTTTTTTAAATGAACTATTTCAAAGCGAACTACGAGTAAAGCCTTTTTATGCAAAATCCTAAAAAAACTACCTGTTAGTTCTCAAGATAATTGAAGTTAAAGAATTTTTTTACCCTGTCCGGATTTCTATGTCCGTTACTGTATGTTCTGATATGTAGGTCAATTCGCTTAAAAACTGTCAGAATCCCATCAAATGTGAGGGGGCGGTGTTTCAAAAATCTTTATATCATTCTTATTAGCCGCGTAACTAAAGAACTCCTGAACGGATTTCAATGAAATTTGGTTTGTAGCCTTCAACTGATATGAGGAGGGGCTTAAAATATATTAGAATCATCTTTCTCATACGCCTAACTCAAGAATCACCCAACGGACATTGATAACATTTGGGTTAAGTCGGATGTGTTGACACAACGGATCTAGACGGGGTAAGGGGTTATTCATTTTGTGCTTTAGGATTTTTAATATAAATAAAAATAATGATTTCAATAAATTTTTTTATTATTTTAAATTTTAGACTATGCCACGTGAGTTTCTACAAACTTCGTTTCTTGTGACGTAATTTTCGATGACTTTTAGGCACATTTCTGGCTGTATAGCGGCCATAACTTCACGGATGTTGGTTTTTAAGTGCTCCGACGTTTAGATATTGTCTGTATAGACACGATCTTTTGCATAGCCTCACATAAGAAATCCAACATGGTGTGATCACATCAAATGTCGTTAAATCTCGAAATTAAATGGCCGGGGAACTTTTCGTGCAATAGAGCCAAATTTGCCTGCGTTGTGTGCAACGTATCCACATCAATGACTTCAATCTCAGGCCAAAAGAAGTTGGTTATTATTTGACCATAGCGCAGAAAATTCACCATAAAAGAGTCGCCTTCATCGTTAAAAAAAAAAAAAAAAAAGACCCGATCATGCCGCCACTCCACAGCGCACACCAAACTGTATAGGATGCAATAGCCTCTCAAAGATCACATTTGGATTCTGAGAATCCTATCTTCTGCAATTTTGTTTGTTTACGTAGCCGTCGGGCGAGAAATGGGCCTCATTATTAAAAACCGATCTTCAGCGCTGGTGGTCTTTCTTCTGCGACCCGTCCCCTTCTTTCTTTGCAATAGAATTTTTTCGCGCTATTTTTTTTTTTTTATAATTTTTTTTATAATTTGCGCTCGCAAAAGAGGATATGAATACTCTTATACTATTACAGGACACGCGCGTTGTGAAGAAGAGAGAGAGAAAGAAAGATTTTAGTGTAGTGGTTTTAAACTCAGATGGTATTAAGTTTCTGTAAACTCCAAGGGTAGCATCCAGATAACTGGGGAGCTTGTTTGTTTTGCTTTTTGTCGTTGCTCATGATTCACAGTATTTTTTTCCTCCTGTTGTCATCATAACGATCAAGTTGCACTTTCAGCCATATGACCTCTCTACTGCCAGTGTTATGCCTTCGCAGTAGAGTTGACTTAGCTTTCGCAATTGATCGACTTTTTTATTTATTTCATTCGAAATAAATAAATGATTCTTGACATCAGGATTTGAACCGTGAACCTGTAGCGTGACAAGCGATGATGTTACCACTACACCACGGCCACCCTATATCACGAACATTTAATTTTTCATTTTTTAAAGTCATTATTTCGACTTTTATTTTTTCACTCATTTTCTTTTTATTTTCCATATTAATAAAATTATTTCCACTTTCACTTTTTATGCAAAACACTAAAAAACTACCTGGTAGTTCTCAAGATAATTGAAGTTAAAGAATTTGTTTATCCTGTCCGGATTTCTATGTCCGTTATTGTATATTACTTCTTGTAGGAGTGTAAGTACCTCGGAGTATATCTTACCAGAAACCTTAATATGGAAAGATATTTTAAGGAAAAACTAGCGAAGTCAAAAACGGTCAGCAATGCAGCCTGGAGAAAATGCTTCATAAATAAAAACATTGCAAGTATAAAGTGTTTGAAGCCTTATCGGAATCTATTCTTTTATACGCGGCACAAGTTTGGAGAGACAAGCAGTATGAGACAGTGGAAAATCTACTTCGATACTATCCCAAAAGAGCATTTCATCTTCCGCCTAACACACCAAATTATATGCCCATGCTACAAACAGGCCTATCACCACTTTTCTTGAAAACGTTAAAACGCCAGGTTGATTACGTGCTCAAAGTCCTAAACATGCCAGATTATCGACTACGAAAAAATTCAGCTCTATACACAATACGCCATAAAACTGAATGGTACAAGGAATGGATAGAGCTAGCTACTGGATGTGCGATAGAGCTAAATCTTGAAAATACAATGGACTGGAAGCCCGACCTCTATCAGCTCATCGTATGTGTGGATCAACAGGCCAGAGGAAAATTTGTCGAAGAAGCGTCAGGGTCGCAAGATATTTAGAATGATTTATAGCCGACTGTTTCACAATTTGCAATAAAATAACTTTCGTGATGAGCACATATAAAACAGCGACGGTGCTAAAGCTATTTTGAGATATTTTTGGAATTCACGAAACTATAGGTATTTTCTATACCTTCTGACATGACAATGACAATGACAGCACGAAATTTTTAAATACTTTCTGGATTTCTTAAGTTCAAGCTTCGAAGACTTTTTGAGAAGCCAAAAAATCAGTTCTTCCCAGACTCTTCATCTTTGATATGAGTTTGCTAAAGATCTTCTGATTTTTGTGGAAAACCAGGCATCAGCCACTGAAAAATCTTCAACACTTCTTCAGGTGGAAGTACTGTGGACGATCCCGCAAAGACTTGGAAACTTGTTTAGCTTACTGGCTTTCCATTATAAAAAAAACTCAAATATGAATGATATTTTTCAAGCCTCCTCGTTGTGCTTATACACGTTTTCACTAATTTTTCTTAGTCTGCAATACTTAAAACCAATTAAATTAATCGTACATTTAATTAATAAGTTAAGATATAATTTATTGGCTTTAGGCGGTCTGTTTTTTGTTAGGAAATAAGCGTTAATTTCCTTCTTAGAGCCGTTGACGCTTGAATAAAGATACAAGGGCTATTTATCTCTAGCCTCATATATCCGGCCCCTTAAAGAGATTAATTTTTTATAACAATATACATATATTATAGTGATGAATAAATGATTAATAAGTGACTTTTAACATTGTTAAGAATATTATAGTAGCTTAGAACAACTTTTCAAATTGCGTGTTTCAAAAGAAGAAGAGACTAAGTTAGTTCTTTGAACTTCCTTCGATTATCTTCATCAATGTGATTTTAAAACAAACCTACAAGTAGACAATTTGAGAGGACTTTCAAAGATTTTATTTTGAAAAAGAAGAAAGTGCTAACATCACACAAGCGGCATATAGATATTTTAGCTTGTAGAAGTCAAACCAGTGGTGGACTGCATTGTGTTAGAAAGTTATTTTCACTCTGAGTACTAAATTATCAACAGATCGCGAGCAAAATGATCGGAACAAAGCTGGGCACAATCTTTACTAGAACCTAAAAGAACTCTTGAAAAGGGTAGCCGAAATTTAGTACTAAACTTTGGAAACTAAAGTTTGCAAACTGATGGGCTGTGTAGAAGACAATGCTTGTTATCTTGAGAATGAGTTTTCAGAACTTTCAAATGGCTTGTTAATGTGGATTAAAGAACTGACCTACAAATTTGTATGAACTTTGCTCTCACCTTTACACCATCAATATGTACATGGGTCCCACCATGTGGCACGTTACATGACAGAATTTGCCTGAGATTGATTGGAAATGTCTAACCCTCTACTTCATACAGAAAACGTCTCTTAAGTTCTTCAAATGAAGATTCTGCTACTCAATTGCATTCTTACCAAGACCTACCTTTGCTGCTTCTAATTCGATGCTAACGAATAGGAAGGCTCTGGTAAATGCTCGGCATATGAGCTTCGCTCTATATTTAGCTGCATGACATTGAGCCTTTTTGGCAGGTCTCTATGATGTTTTCCCAGCCTTGTCATCGTCATTTTACATTTGGAAATGAGTTTACCCAATATACCGAAACTAGAAATGGCAATAAAAAAAGTGCCATGAATCGCACCAAACAGTCAATCTTTGTGGATGCATTGATGCTTGGTCGAACACTTGTGGGTTGTGGTCGATCCAATAACGGCAATTTTGCTTGTTGACATAGCCGCTGAGCTAAAAGCGGGACTCGTGGGCCCAAATCCAACCGCAAAATAAGCCTTGTTGACTCTCTGGCGATGCTCAATTCAGCTGATCGTCGTCGAATCAACATTTCTGGGTCTTCTTCGATACTGTCCCCTACAGCGACTATGTTTTCTTCACTTGGCACCGATCTCTATCTGGTTGGTGGCTTAAGGTCCAAAAGAGTGTACTCACGCTCAAACTTTTTTTGTCTGCCCACTGAAGCCATGATGTCGACCGACCTCGCGACGAAATTCAATTTCGAATTTCGATAATATTTTTTAATAATTTCGACACGTTCGGGAAGTGTCAAACGATGCTTGATGAAATGGTAAACCTTACGGAATATTTTGACAGCTGGATGTCATTGGTAACTTTGACAGCTGCTGAAACATAACAATTGAAAAAACTATCATTGCTATCTCGTCACCCTTTAGTATTTTATACGTCAAGTTCAGTATGCTTTGGTACAGGCGACTCCTTTTTTTATGAATCGGTCAGATAGCGCTTAAATTCCAATCATCGGGCTTACTTTCATCCGACCATAGGCCATTTCGTGCAACATTAAATAGTTCCGCTTTTAGCCAGTCTGCCCAAATGGACGGGTGGTTCGAAATTATGAAAAAATTGAGACGATCATAAATGGTATTTGAAGACACTGAATACTGGTTTGCTTACTACGGTGCTCCCGTCTTTGTCCTTGTTTGGGTAGCTATACCATGAGTTATATAACTCTCTTCTTCACCATTCGGTAGAAGTTATGGATTTCTTTCATGTAGTATCATCTCTCAGTTTGTCCAATTCCGCATTGCTCATGCTCTTTTCTTTTCTCCCGAGCAGATTTTCGGTCCTCCTTTTCAATTTGTAGAGCTGACGAGCGGCTTTTGTCCTTTTATGCAACGGCTATTTGTAGGATTCCTTTTTTTCAGCGGTCGCCTGGCCACAATCGACATCAGACCAGGGATTTGAAGCAGGTGGTTGGGTGAAACCCAGTACATCAGTTATGGCACTTCTAATCTCTTCTAATGGCTTGCTGGCAGAGTTGCCATTGATCGTTCATACTTGGGGCACACAATCAGAATATGCTGTGGCAGTGCTTTGCAATTTTAGTCTTTATACGCTGAACTTCTTCTGGTCGCTATGTCACATGCAATTTAATGCAAAGAATAAGTATTGATTTTGACATCTCCGATGATAGAACCTCCGTGGTCGAGATGGTTGGTGCGCTGCTCCAACGACATGAACATTCCATCGGGAAATTAACTTTTTGTCAACTTTTTTTTAACAATTTATATTGACAATTATATTGTACAACCTTTTTCAACTGAATTTCTGTTCGAGTATCATAACGCTGCTGCGTCGACCAGTCTAAGTCAAGAAGTGGTGTCGCGCAACTGTGAGCTTCTCGCTAGTCTTACCAAAGTTGTCCGTATTGACGTAGATATTTCGGGAAATGTATGTGAAAGTGCTAACATAAAATCTGTGGCTTGGTACCTAATCAGTAGGCGAAGTTTTATGGCTCTTTTTGGAAATTGGTTCAACACACCAGCCTCAACCTTTCTGGTAAAAAGTCTCTTTAAAGCACTCGAGGACCAGAGATAGGGTAAAATTGTCTGCAAATATTGCAACTGGCAGCTTATAATTATCACTGTCTTGTAGCAAATCACTAGGTAGTCGACAAGACAAAACCTAATATTCTTTAACAAGTAATCAACAAGTTGTATTGCCGTCGCAACAGTGGGCATGTGAACCCTCTATCTATTTATCAGGCTTAGCTTCTCACAACCACTTCTGCTGTGCGATGTTTGTCAGATGTTCGCGAGAGATGGGGCTGTGAAAGACTCTTTTTTTTTCTGGGATTTTTCCCGTTCAGTCGACGCGCACTTAACTACTGAGCCACGGCTACTACTTATATTATTATAATATTGATGGAAACTCATTTCACCAACATTGCTGCAGAATAAATGTTGCAAGAGAATGAATGGCACTTGCTCATCTCAGCTTAAGGTTAACATGGAGTGCGTGTGTCCGACAACCTGTATATTGTAACGCTACATTGCTTTTATCTGAAAAGGAACTGTGCACTAAAAATGTGTGCCTAAAGCATAATTCCCATAATGTATGTAGATAATTTACTTGAGTAGAGCGTCTTTTTAAGTTTCGCTACATACACAGTTTTTTCCTTGTCGTTGCGAAATTCGCTTATGAAATGTAAGCATGGCGTTGACAGAAAGTTTTGTGACTTCATATGACTTTCAAAATCGGTGTATGAAAACAATGTTAGGTTTTAAAATTCTCTATAATATGGTTACAAATTTTCGAAGATTGAAGGTGGATATGCAATCTTCCAAAACACCCTGCTAATCCCGGAAGTTAATGAAAATAAATTTAGGTGCGAATGTCTAGTAAAAGGTGAGTTCTACTATATAAAATATTACCGTTTAAATTTGAGGCTTTGAAATTATCTGCAAGATAGGTCACAATTTTGTAAGATGGCTGGCTTTACACGGAAGTTAATGAAAATAGTTTTTCAGTGCGAATACTTTGACAATTGTGCGACTTAAGAAAAAATGTTCGCGGTTCAAATTTTAGGCTTTAAAATTTTCTGCAAGGAGGATAAACTTTAGTGTCACAAGGTTTGTGACTAAACTTATTTTTTTCTGTGCTTTCATTTATAAAATTTCGAAACGTTTTCAGTATTTTCGACTTTTTGGATGCTGTTCTTATCCAACTCTAACAAAAGTGATGGGGTTTTTTTTTTGTTTGCGAAATGTGAACCCGAAATACCATATGTCACGAGCTGTCACTGCGTCGCCGTCCTAAGGCTATGTTCCTGCTATTTATCACAAAATCATTCAAGTGCTATCACGCTCCAAAGTTCACATTCCACACGGTTTCATCACTACCTACCTGCTTTGTTTAGTCTGCAGATAAAAACTCAAAAAGTTAATCCGATCTTAGTTCACCCTCAGCAAAAAGCATCAACTACCTAACTTTTTGCAAGTTTTCTTAACACGTACCAAACGTGCCTTCAAATTCCCGAGACTCTTGCTGTAGTCAATGTAATGGAAAACTTCTCCCGGTATTATTGCCAAACAA
Source organism: Pocota personata (assembly GCA_963082735.1). NCBI lineage: Eukaryota > Metazoa > Arthropoda > Insecta > Diptera > Syrphidae > Pocota > Pocota personata. Next base: position 234,835,310 of record OY720430.1, on the reverse strand, counting down.
ATCCCATGCCGTCGTTTGTCGGTAAATGAACTTTACTCATATTGTTCCGATTAGGGTATTTCGGTCCACTGATTAAACAAATTAACCCTAAGAATACGGGCCATTAAAGTAGTCGCAAACACATTCTAACCCACATCGCACCAATTCCATTAGGGAAGTTATACTACGAATATAAATTCCGCACCCACCCCAATGATGTGCTCTCTCCTTGTAACTCTGCAGCACCCTTCCCAAAAATGCATCCCTTCTGTTCAGTCATCCATTCATGTGCTCATTAAAAAATATGAAAATCAAATTATAAAATCATAAGAATTTGCATTATTTATCCAATTTGCTCCTTGCTGCCTGTAGACGTAGATATTTTGCGAAACCCTGCGTCCTTCATCCCGTTTTCTAGATGAATCCCACTCTTTCTCCATCTAGTTGGAGCAAATAATGTGAAATAACGAGTATGTTCTAACCTTGTAAGGCAACACGACGATACACGAATTTAAAAAAAAAAAAAATGTTTCTCCAACGGCCTTCTGCTTAAATCCGTCCCAGGCCGGTTGGCTGCTATTTTGTACGTGTTCGCAAATTGAACGTAAAAAAACCAAAACAGAATAAGGACCCTACCGATACATTTCAACGATGAACGCAGAAAGACACAAAAAAATGTGCCAAAGAGCATGCTACTCGTTTATATCCTGTACAGGGTTTTTATTTCTATATTTCTGGGCTGTAACCAATCTCATTCATGATGTTCATCATCCGTCTTCCAAGCGAAACGCCAGTCACACCGACGAAGGAGAACAAAAAGCGGACCAAGCAGCGAACCCTGCGCACCTCCTCACCCTGATTTTTTAAATTTCACTCTGCTCCCCATGTAACCACTGTTGGTTGATGCCGGCAACGTGTTGTGGCTCTGATAGAATTGGAAACCGGGGGAACGGAAGATAAATAGATAGGTTGTCTGGTGTAGAAAGCTTACAGTTCGAAAACAAAAAGCGAACCGTCAAAAAAAAAAGAAGAAAAACACTCGCAGGCAGTTTGCCACATGTATATGGTTTTTATATACTTTTATGTTCTGTCTCGTTCCCAACAAACAAAAGATAAATAGAAACAACGAGCACACTATATACAGAGATACTCAGATACAGTACATGACAATAAGAAGCTTCTGCATAGTACCGTTGTTATGTGACAGTGTCGCTAGTTTACAATGGTTTAGTTTACAACAAAATGTATCTACGAAGTGTGGAGCAAAGAGAAAACAATGAAATAATGTACAGTCGGATGGCGAATGGTGGTGTGGAAGCGACATACAACGAACGACGACGCAACGGATGGATTATTTTGATACTGTGTGCGCTGTTCGTTCGTTTGTTCTGTGTGCGTTGCGTTCCTCTTGTGTTTCTGCTGATGCGGGATTTTCGTAAGCTGTTCAGTGCTGTGCCATGCCATGCCACACATAGTAATTGAACAGGGTGTTCGAAGGGTAGAGTGAGTGCTTTTCTACGGGAATTGTATGTGGTGGTTGAACTTTATATTGGGATGTCGACCGGATGGTTTTGGTTCATAACAAATCGCAACGTTCCCACTTTCTAATTTTTTAATAGAATCGTCTTCTTCATATTGAATCCTAGATGACACGTTACAGCAATCACACCAATTCGCAATAATATCCGCGTTATTAGATGAACAAAGATACAGGTCAGGACAAAATTAATCATTTCCATCACAATGAATGTACCTATGTTTCATAGCAATTGATCAAATTTCGAAGTAACACTACATATCAACAGCCGCCATAGAAGCGATCTTAAACATCCTACCAGTGTACCTCGAAGCGAAGAAGATTGCCGGTCTTTCAGCCGCAAGGCTTAGAATCACCGACCTTTTCAAGAGAAGGCGCTAACACGGGGCATCGGAAAATCATCAAAATGATAAGAGAAATGACACTACTCATTTCTATGTCCTAGTGATGTTGAAAAATCGTATACCACAAGAGAATCTTGGACGAACGGAAGGACGACGAAAAACTCCAACGGGTCATCGGTATATACAGATGGCTCTAAAATATAGGGGGAATCTGGGGTTGGCATATTCTGTGCTAACCCACCGATTGAACTTGCTATTCACCTAGAACCATTAGTAACCGTGTTCCAAGCAGAAGTCCTTGCAATTATGAAAGCAACAGAAATACTCGCAGAAGACACCAGTGAAGAATAGACATCTGCTTGGACCGCAAAGCAGCAATTAGCGCGATCACAAACCCTGTGTCAAAATCACGACTAATAAAGGAGTGCAAAATTAAACTGAATCTACTTGCCAGGCGCAATAGAGTCCGCCTTATATGGGTACCGGAGCTTGAAGGTGTACCGGGTATCGAAAAGGCAGATGAATTAGCAAGGAAAGGAGTTAAGAATATAGGGGTCCCTCTGACAGCTATTGAAACGATAATCAATGAGAAGATTAGACGAGAGTTCAAATGTAAAGTGGCCAGATCAGTGGTAACAGAACCGAGTAACAACACAGCTAAAAGAGCCTTCAACTCAAGCAGAACACAGTTAAGAGCGATGATGGGACTTTTAACAGGGCACATCAATCTCAATAAACACTCGTTCAGACTCGGGCTAGCAGAAAAAGGAATCTGTGACAACTGTGAGGAGGAGGAGGAAGATATAGAACACTTCCACTGCCACTGCTCTGCAACAGCGAGATTAAGACTGAAGATGCTGGGGTCCCCAAGGATACCGGATCTAACACACTTCAGTAAGAAAGGAATCGGTGATACATTGGAGTTCGCTAGAAGAACAAGACGATTACATCCTCTCTCATCACTTAATTCCTATATTACATTACCTTTCCTACAGCTCGACGAACGTGGGGAACACAATGGGCCCAGTGGAGGCCCAAGGGAAGAGCATAAGCTCATCCTCTTAAACCAAACCACCAAACTAAAACACTATATACCTTTTTTCTTCGCACTGTAACAAAACGAGACATTTCCAAAGTTTATGTTAAGAAACATCGTGTTTTAACGAGTACATCGTGCATCTTTTCTTCAACTTTTTATTTCCTTAGTGATGGCTAACCATGGCATAGGAATTAGTACAAAATAATGCACAACTTAAGGCCCAACCATAATAGGTTTAAGGAGTTCCAGCCTCCATTTAAAAGACCGGAAGACAAAAGGGATCTATCAACCTCAATGGAGTTAATTCAACAATATCAATTAACTTAGGGCGATTTATATTCCCCGATCAACATCTGCATCTGCTACAAAGACATTTATCATCATGGGTTAAGAATGCTTAACCCAAAATAAACAGTCGTCCGCTTTAGTCGCATTATTATGCAGCATTGTTGTCGCTCGCACTTGAAAGATTTCCAAGTGCCGCCTTCCCCTTTTGGCGAGACTATGAAGCGATTGCGTCACACCTATACCATTACGATATCTATCCCACTCAAAGCATGACGGATCTTCAAAATAGAGGTAGGGCTGCTGAATCAAGGGCACCATAGCGTTCTGCAGCCTTGTGTTCTCCCTCAATATCTCACCTTTTATCTCATATTTTATTTGAGTCTCTAGCGATATCTAGTTTGGTAGGTCTAAGTCAAATAATGGCTACCCATCATCTATCAATAGTGCCAAGTCATCGTCGGTAGCCGTGACCTCTATCGTCTCATGGTCGCATGTAATCATCTATTTTTCTACTGGATCTGTTTTGATTATTTAAGCTAGTTTATTTTCTAGCTATTATCTTTTTTGTCAGAGTGTCATCCTAAGCTAATATTGCCCGCGCCATGTAGTTAATGGAATCTGACTTAACTGCAAAGGTATCAACAGCCTACGTAACCTTCTAAAAATAGCTTCGAAAATATAGAAAAGATTCAGGTCAGTGTTAAACTCTTAAGTGAAATTACACTTCGGATATAATAGTTATTGAGAAATATATTTAAAGATATTTAAAACTGTTCTGAAAAATAAGAAGTAATGTGCTAAGAAAACCACGAAGACGATCACCAATCTCTACAGAAAAATCCAAAACCAAACCAACAAGGCGGTCGGACTTGACGGTATTCCCGCAGAGCTCTTACGAGCAGCGCCAACAACATCGGCTGAGCTTCTGCTTCCACTTATAGAGAGAGCTTGGGAAGCCGAGAACTTCCCTGACGAGTGGAAAAAGGGAATGATCGTCAAGCTTCCTAAGAAAGGTAGTTTAATGGAGTGCGGAAACTGGAGAGGTATCTGCGTGCTGCCTGCTGTAGCTAAGATAATAGCTAAAATCATCCTGGAGCGAATCAAACAACATCTCGAAGACACACTCGATGCCGAACAAGCAGGTTTCCGCTCTGGATCCTCCTGTGTCGACCACATCAACACCCCGCGGATTATCATCGAGCAGTGCGTTGAATATCGATCGCCACTTCACCTGCTGTTCATCGATTTTGAGAAGGCGTTCGATATTGTTAACAGGGAGTTTATTTGGCGTGCCTTACGCAGGAGAGGTATTCCTGATAAATTAATTGCTATTGTCAAAGCTACTTACGAAGGGTCCAAATGTCACGTTCTGCACAGAGGAAGGTTGTCTGAGGAATTTGAGATCCAAAGTGGGGTAAGACAAGGCTGCATTCTTTCACCAATACTATTCCTATTGGTGATTAGCGATGTGCTTCGTGCAGCTTTGTCGACGGGAAACGGAGGAATTCGATGGACTCTCACATCCCAACTTAAACATCTCGACTACGCTGACGACGTATGCTTACTCTCTCATAGAATTATGGACCTCCACCAAATGACAGCAGATGTGGAGAGGGAGGCTGGCGTCGTCGGGCTGAAAATTAATACCGCAAGAACTAAAATTATCAGTCTTGGAACGAACTCATCGGCTCAAATATGCATTGCAGGACAACTGGTAGAGAGAGTAGAGGATTTCCAGTATCTTGGGAGTATTGTCTGGACCGATGGTGGAACCGAACTGGATATAGCCAACAGAATCGCGAAGCAATGCAATCAGTTTGAACACCAAGCTAAGACTGTTCCGCTCCAACGTTGAATTCGTGCTGTTATATGGATGCAGCACGTGGAGAGTGACCACCGCTATCACCAGAAAGCTGCAAACGTTCGTTAATAGGTGCCTGCGCAACATCTTAAGGATTTTCTGGCCCAATCGTATCTCTAACGAACATCTTTACGAGAGAACGGGTCAGGAACCAATAGGCACAACCATCCAATGACGGAAGTGGCAGTGGATTGGTCACACGCTCCGAAAGGGTGACAGCTCCATAGCGAACCATGCTATGCAATGGAACCCCTTAACTCAGGACGGCAGAAGACCTGGTGGTCCAAGGAGAACATGGCGCAGAGCAGTCGAGAAGGAAGCACGGCAGTTGGGGAAAAGCTGGGAAGAGCTGAGACACATTACCAGAAACCGTACACGATGGCGCGTAGGCGTAGTCGAGGCCCTAGGACCCACAAGGGGATATAGGACATAAGTAAGTAAAGTCTACAGAAAAATAATACTTAATTTTAGAAGCTTTCAGAAGAAGTCAAATACCTACCTATACGTCAAAGAATTTGTATCTACAAGACAATGCTTTTAGGGCTTTTTATAAATACTATTCAGTAAGAAATGTTGCGACAGGCTACAAATAATTCGCTCAAATCGCTTATCTCTATTTATCATTTGAAATTATGTCAATTTCTTTGAAATCCACTAATGAGTTTCGTGAACTTTATGTTGTTCACTAGTTGTCTACACGTAAAGCTAGAGCAAAACACCTCAGAACGCCAAAATAATCTTCTTGGACGAATTCAGACTTTGCTTAAAGGATCAACAAAATGCTCAAATGTGCAGAAAGCCCACCATAGCCCCGAACATTTAATTTTGGTAGGCGCTCAAGAAGATAGAAAATTCGTGAAGTGCCAGTCGGGCCAGAACTGTATTCTAATTTTGCTTCCTTGTTAACCCAAAGAAAAAGGGAAAGCCATGTTCATATTTGAAGGGATCGGGTGAAACGAATCTTTTTTTGTTCCATTTCTGCCTGTATAGCAGGCTGGATCGAAAACCGCTCATGAGATTTTGATGGAATTAGATTTGTATGTTTGTCCTTAGTCTGCAAAAACTGTCAGAGTCGAATAAGGTGTGATTGGGATGTGGGTTCGGGCTTAAGAAATCGTTAACCCTAAAACGTTTAAACGGATTTAGATTAAATTTGGCATGAAGGCTTAGGCTGACATGCTCGTATGGGTTCAATATATGGAGATGGGTTTAAATCACTTTTGAATCATCTTTGTCATATCGAATTTCTAAGACCTTCAACTTTCATTTGTTATATCATAATATCCTCAAGTGGCTTTAGGTTGCAGGTTAGGAATTTGCTGAAAGTAGAGCTGCTGAATTTCTTGTTTTCCCCATTGTAAACGTTATTTACAGAAATCCACCGATAAATTATTTTTAATGGTTTTTATGGCATGCATAAAAGGAATGCATATTTAAATTAAGGTAGAAATAAAAATTGGGTTACATTTGAATTGCCCAGGCTAAAGGGCAATTTTTTAAAGAAGATTATACAATACGGTGAAGTAAGTCTGATGTATAGTTTGTAACATAGAGAAAACGAACGAAAGTATATTAATTTGTGGAAATCCCTTTCTCAATATTTTTACTGGAAACTGAAGAAAATTTGTAATACAATTTGTAAATACATATATTAGCACACAAGCAAACACATTACTAAGCCGTGATTTAGAAACAAGAATTTTCTATTTTTTTCGGGATAGATTTACCCGAAATTGCTTAAAGTCCGAGACCTGGTTAATGGGACAAGTGTCTTTTCTGCACCAGTGGATGAGTTCAGGAAAACTGTATAAGAATGCATTTTTAACTAAAAACCGCAAAAAAAAAAAAATGTCACATGTGTCGTTTCTACCAATCTATGTACAATGTCGAAGTAAAACTGCAAAGTGCAGCTCTGATCTTTTCCAAATAACACCACGTAAACCAATTTCCTTGTAGAATCAGTGGTTGCTCTAGCCAGGGGCACTACTGTATAGCACGGCTGAAGAAGCCCCTTGGAATCGCATTAACAGCCCAAACAACCTTCCCATTCTCGTGTCCTTTGCCAATATTCCTTTGTATGTATGTCATTGCTTTTTGCTCGGATCTTTTTCCCTGGCGTGTTGTACGACCTTTATTTCTCGTTTCTGGCAAATTCCAAATTTCTGAAATTCCCATTGTTCGTTCGGCGGTCGGTGGTAGCCCGTTTTTGCGTAGCTGCTGCGTAACAGCAACGCAGAGCCAGAACAATAGGAACAACAGCGACAACAACAACTATAGCTTGATTGCTTACCCCTGTTTGAGCTGAAAAAAAAAAGAGGAAAACTCTGAATAGGGGTTGCCTCGATGCACACACAAGTACAAGTGCACACAGAGCCTTCGTTGGTTTCAATAAAAAGCAAAGGAAAAGCAAAATTGGGAAATGGAATTTTTAATAAAACCACCACCAGCCACTACGGCATTTGTATTTAAGTCCCCCATCATCGTTCGTACATAACCATTTCCAGGGGTTGTTTGTCAGTGTAAGCCCCTTGGCTTTGCAGGAAATGTACGCCTTACTTAAACTAGTACATAACGATAATTGATTGGTATATAGTCCTCTCTCTATTCATATAGAACGCGTCCTTTTTGAATCGTTTGACACAGACGGGGAATACATATGACAGGAGGACATGTACGAGTACATACATATGCCTTCGAGGTGGAAAAACTTCATTTCCATGACAAAATATTCCTTTTTGGGTCGTCAAACTATGGGGTGGGTGAAGGGCGATTTACTTTCATTCAGCGCTGGCTTCTCTCTGCTAATGGGAAATTTCTGTTTACACGGGCAATGTGTTTGTGTTCTGTGTGTGGAAGCCGTCAACTGATGGACGACACGACGGGCCAAGGACGTGAATCTGATTCCCTAAGCTCAAGGGTGGATTTCCAATTTCGGGTTGCATTTGCTAAAAAAAAAAAAATGCGAAAAAATACCAGTGGGTGGATGGAAGAAGAAAAGAGTGAAGAACGAAGGAACAAATTCTGACGAATGGATGCGGATTTCATGTGTAATTTAGGAAGCGCTGTTGGACGATGATTTGCTTTCGATGGCACTTCTCGTCTGCCGTCGGCCGTCGGCAACAGATGGTGTTATTATTGTTGCCTGTGTGTTTACTTTTGCATATTGGTTCCGAGAGGATGTGTGTAGATTGTTGGGGGTGGCTGATGAATACAAATAAGGGTTGACTCAGTGTCGTCATATGCGGGGATTGTATTGTAGGTGGGTATTAATAGATTAGGCCGAACCAAAGACGACCGATATAGAGTAAAGTAAAAGATATTCGATCCATCATGTGCATAACTAAGTAAGGACATTTTTTGTTGTTATAAATTTTGGCCAGAATTCCTTATTTAGATGGGCGGTAGGTAATTAATCTATTTGCGGTGGAGATCATCCATTTTTATTTCGCGACTTTGTTGGTGGATACAGTAGACGAATACTTCGTTCTCCTGTCGAAGGGCACACTAGCCTGATCTCGCTCTATATTGCATACCTGGTCATAGTGCATTCTGTCAAAATAATGAGGTCCCTTGTATAGATGACAAATGTAGGCGTTACAAATGTTCTGACATTGGTCTGTACAAGATCACACTAAAACAGCAACTTAAGTTTTACATAGGTTTCAATCTCTGGTTCGGAGGGTTCTTATCGACTATAATTTTGATAGTTAGCGGAAAATAAAAGCAAGACTTCTCGCCTTTGAGTCCGTAATTGCAGATAGTTCCATCATTCAACTCTTGATCATTCATTTTAAAATTAGCTGGAGTAGGTACCTACTATTTTTGTGTTGGGTCTTCCTGCGCCCTCTGTTAGGTTTCCCATTGACGTTTGGGCTTCCTATGAACAAAGTCATAGATGGCATGACTCTTTGGGATGTAGACAAATTCTCCTGAATGTCAGCAAGAAATCCGCGGCATTCTTGCAGTCCCTCAGTAGAATAGACTACAGACAACTTAATGGAGTTCTTACGAGCCATTTCACTTTTGTCAAGCATCTTAATGTACTAGTCCTAAGCAACACCATCATCTGCGACGCCTGTGAAGAGAGCGACGATACTGCGGGACACTTTCTCTGTGATTGTCTTGTCTTTGCTCATGTCAGGTGGCAGATCTTTGAAACCGATGTGGTAAGTGCTGATAATATAAGCTCCTCATCACTGAAGCTCTTACAAGTTTTTCAAGACGAAGTCGTAGTAGTACAATGGATGGGTATGCAGTAGAGTTTTTCCTACTCCGACAACACCAAAAAAAAAATTCGTGTGTAGCGAAAAACACAAAGGATCGCATGGTTAGGAACCGGAAAGTGCTTGTGATTTCTTTCACAACATTTAGCAGTCTTTTCTGCTACTGGGTTGTTGAAACCAATATCATGGCATTCTGTTCCCAGTTAGCCCTTAAGAAGCTTCTATTGAAATTTAAGATCAACCGACTAGTTGATCATGTAACTGCTAAGGCCCAAACTAACTACAAGCTATCGATGGAAATATGTACTTGGTTATGTCCGCCGACTAGGCTAAAACGTTACTTTACAGCTACAACTTGGTTGGTTTAGAGTGGTACTCTATGAGATAGTAGTGCTGCCAACTTATTGGACACGAGTGGATCACGTTGCCTGGAACTATTTATGTATGTACATATGGATACAAATTAATTCGGTCCGTTTTCAGCAGATGGCGCCACCTGCAAGTTGTGGCTGATCTTGGAAGCGATTACCTACTTCATTGGAAAGGTGTGATATTTGTCAGCAATAATTAGTGTGCATCAGCGTCTGTTTTAGACAACAACGTTGTTTTTTGCCTCTTCGAAAATGTCCGGATTTGTCTTAAATAAACAGCATTTGCGGGAAGTTTTGATTTTTCTTTTTTAATTGGAAGAAAAGTGCAGCTGAAGCCCATCGAATGCTTGTAGAAGTTTATGGTGAATCTGCTCCGACCGATAAATCATGCATCATTCAAAAGTGGTGATTTTAGTGTCGAAGACAAGAAGCGTCTTGGCCAACCCAAAAAGTTTGAAGATGAGGAATTGGAGGCTTTACTGGATCAAGATCCGTGCCAAACGCAATGTGAACTCGCATAATCGTTGGGAGTGACTCAGCAAACAATTTCCGTTCGGTTAAAGAAATTTGGATTTATTCAAAAGCAAGGAAATTGGGTGCCGTACGAGTTGAAACCGAGAGATGTCGAAAGGCGATTTTTCACCTCGGAACTGCTTCTTGAAAGACATCAAAGGAAGGGATTTTTACACCGGATCGTGACTGGAGATGAAAAGTGGATATACTACGATAACCCCAAGAAGAAAAAATACTATGCAAAGCCTGGTGAACCCGTTCCATCATCGTCTACATCGACGCCAAAGAAAAACATCCACGGTTCAAAGGTCATGCTCTGCATATGGTGGGACCAGACGGGTGTGGTGTACTATGAGCTGCTAAAACCAGGAGACACCATTGATGGGAAACGTTATCGACTACACCTAATGTGTTTGAGCCGTGCATTGCGTGAAAAACGGCCAGAAACGACCGAAAGGCATGACAAGGTGATTTTGCAACATGATAACGCTCGGCCCCACGTGGCTGTAGTGGTCAAAAACTACCTGGAAACGCTGAAATGGGAGGTTTTACCCCACCCGTCGTATTCTCCAGACCTTGCTCCTTCCGACTACTGGCTTTTTCGACGGATGCAAAACGATTTGGGGGGTCACTGGTTCGGGTCTTTTGAAGAAATCGAAGAATGGCTCAATGATTGGATCGATGCCAAAGAGGACTCATTTTTTAGAAATGGTATTCGAAAATTACCAGAGAGATGGGAAAAAGTAGTCGCTTCCGACGGACAATACTTTGAGTGATGTATTTTTTACGTTTTTTCAATGAAAAAAAATTTTTTAAACACAAAAAAACGGACCGAATTAATTTGTACCAATACATAGGCATGTACTTCTCAAAATAAATTGTTGATTTCAACCGTGCTTGGCTCGAGAACTGCTAAAAGGATTTCAATGAAATTTAGTTTGTAGACTCACACTGACACTTCAGTAGTGTCGATTGGAAATAATTCAAATCGAATGAAGTGGTGGTAAGATATGGGAAGGGGATTGAGATACATAGTATTCGAATAATTTCTCTCATACCCCTAACTCAAAAACCACTTAACGGATTTTGATGAAATGTGGGTTTACGTAGTATGTGTAGACTAGAAATGTCAAAATAGAATTGAGAAGGTGTAAGTTATGGTGGGGTGACTTTCCACCCCATATATTTCAATATTTTTCAAAAACTATTTGTGACAGATGATTTGTTAAAACTTTCTTAATTTTTCGGATTCAAATTTTCGGCGATAGAGAGGGGTAGACATCGCCTAGGCCAGCCATGGCTTTTGAGTTTTTTTATTCAAAAAACTTCATCCAGAAAAAATACTTTTTATATTTTTGGACTCCTTGGAAATTTAGCTTTAATTTTATATTTCACAAGATGGTGGATATAATTTGTTTTTTTTTTTTTTTTTTTGATACATTATGCCCCCGGTTGCCCCTCCACAGCAATAACATTTACAATTGTTTTCCTTGATTATTTCTGGTCTACCGCCTTCTATGTATTTTCCTACAAAATTTTATTTTCTAGCTCAAACAGTTCAAAAGTTACAAGCCTATGACAGACACACGATCAGACGGACAGACAGATACTATCTGTTGAATGCATTTGTGTTCCGCTTATACCATTCTGGTACGGAACAGTAGCAGTATGTAGTCCAGTATATAGTAGACCCACTATAGTCTCAAACAGCAGGTGTGATATAACAGAGAACACCGAATATCGGTTTTAAGGATAAGCCGAGGAATATCCAGCCCAGCAAGTAAACGCTGACAAAACGAGGAGATCTAACATTTTCTAGAAAACCATGTGTTCCTTTAGTTGAAATTACCGAAAACCTGGTTATACGTTATTTTATTATTATATAGTATTCCCACGAACACTGTGAAACGTATGCCAAACTCACATGTTCACTTTTCTCTTTATTTTCTCTTCCAATTTGATCCGCTTCTTCCACTAATTCCTATCTCTGATCAATGATCAGATCACTATAATTGATAGTTCACATATCAAAAAAACTGACCGATATTCATCAGAGAAGGGACACACTTAATGCGCTTTCAAGATGCCTGTAATAACCGCATTCACACAAAAGGATTAAAAGTGGCCACCTGCAGTTATTGAGGGACTTAAAGATCCTAAGGGAACCTACCCAGCGCAGGCAGTAAAGTGTCAGATGTTGAAAGCGATAATGATGTCTCAGTTTTCGCCCATCTATCTGATGGTTGATGTGCGGGAGGGAAATACAAATAAATAAATGAAATTCCCTTAGGATGGCAGATCAATCAGAAAGAGGTGAAAATTGATCTGACAACCGTCCGTCCTTCTTTTCATTTTTTTACTGTAAGGGTGGTGATAACTTGTTTTGTTTGGAAGAGTGCGAAGATTTTCGATGAAATTGACAATTGGACGTTGATGTACGAGTATATATTTTTAAATTTAGTTTGGCTTAAACATTTTCAATTTAGATGAGCGATGCAGGGCGATGTACCTACTTGCAATGAAGTCCATGTCTCACTTGGGACTCCCTTTCTTCATTCAATCTCGAAAACAACCGATAACCGGTAGGCATCTTTCTACTTTGGAGGCAACTCAAGGGCAAACCAGTACGATCCAACATTCATGTAGACATTCTTTTATGCAGTCAAGTAGTTGCTTTCAATCACATCTGTGACATAAATGTTTATCGAAGACTAATCGTTGTGTAGCTCTTAAAGCTAATGTTCCCTTCCCAACCTTGGGAACGAAAACGATACGCAAGTTGGAAACGTAGACCCCTTCGAGACAGCATGTACAAATCCGTTTAATCTTTCTCTGATCGTTGCAACATCGTCGGCTAATTCTATGTTATTAATTCCTAGCATCAATTAGCGTCCGCGATAGGTGAACTGTCCTACTGTTAGGTACCCTCCAGAATACCCAACATTCCCCCGTATGAATTGTTACTTGATGCTTTGGCCATGAATTTTTTACTATTCGAATCTTTTACTTGAGAAATTGTAAGTGGACAACGCGATAGCCCCCTCCTTAACGAAATTTCAACAACCTCGAGAGTTGCGAATTAACTCTGCAATCTTTGCATTTCACCATAGTGGACGGTTTCTTCTACCCGAGTCACTGGTCTTAGACTTAATGGTATCTTGATAATTTCTTTACGAGTCATCGCTGATTTCGAAAAGTTCTCTTACTCACACTACACTGTTCAGTTTAAAAGTGAAAGGTGTCTAGCAGCGGTCAGGAATGGACGCCTTGTCGGATACCCAACAGACTACATTTGACAATATCGACTGTTTCAACTTGTTGCTACACCGATGCAGTGGTTGCCACTATTGCATAATGGATGAAACTCAAAATCGACTTTCTAAAAACTAGTTCACCATAAACAATTAATATACTACAAGGAGTAATGTCTGTACCTCTTTATTAAAAAACGTGAGGGGGCAATGTCTCCTTTCACCTATACATTGCTACAGTTCTGGTCCGAAAATAACTATATGTGCACCCCTTCTTAAATTTAATTGGTTCCGCTTTAACTCGGCACGTCTTGTATCATGCTAAGTCTATGCCAATAGCCATAGTTTTATTGCTGCAACAGTTCAGCCATTCCATGATTATAGTTTGGTGAGCTGCAGGGTATCGCTGACTGGGTTTGACCTAAGGTGAGGTGCAATTAGACACACAAATAGCATGCGGTGAACTGAAAATAATCAGGAAAAATTCACGGATTTGAATTACATATTCCAAAATGTTTATTTGAAGTATGATTCAAGAGGGAATGAGGACAGGGTGGTTTTGAAATATTACACAAAAAGGTACGTAACATTGTTCATTCAAATTTGCACACATTTGGCACCTACCTGACGATATTTTGCTTATCAGACATTGCATGATTTCGTAACATTAGAGTCATGTATCAAGTCATTCTGAGAAAGAGTCGTAAAGATACCCAGTAAAATTTCTTCAACGACTTATCACTTATTATTTCTTTGGAATTTGGTGGTCAATGAACTAGTGATAATCCTGGAGGCTCCCGGTTGCGATGTTATTGCTTATGCGGTCGACGTTGCTATAACAGTCTCTGGTAAACACCTCATTATCTTAAAAGAGTTCCTACAAAACGCTTTAAATAAGCTATCTAGGTGGACAGCTCGGTGTGGTCTAGAAGTGAATCCCACAAAACCGAACTAGTCCTCTTTCCAAGGAAATATAAAATCCCAACTATTCACCCTCCATCCCTTAATGGAACAAGCTTAACTTTCTCCAACGAAGCAAAATATCTTGGTCTTATTTTGGATAGGAAACTAACCTGGAAACCTAACATACAGGAAAGAGTAAAGAAGGCCACTGGCGCATTCTTCTCTTGCAAAAAAGCCATTGGGAACAAATGGGGCTTACAACCCAGATTAACTCACTGGCTCTATATCTCGGACATCAGACCGATCTTTATGTACGGGATAGCAATTTTTCTATCATGAAAAAACTCGTTTGGCAGGCTACTTTCCACTGAAAGATCCTGCATGTTCAGCAATCTAGGCGCGGTTGATTCCTATCTCGCCAAGTTGAAAGGTTTCGTCCTTTGTAGTCGGCGCAATAAATTGCTTTCATCCAGAATTTGTAGGATTGCATTGTTGACATGTCCGACGGTTTCTATGCTTTCTCGCGAAGTTTCTAATTTCAGCTTCGATTGTCAGAATTCCGAGATCCCTGTGGGACCGTATACCACGGTGCGTGGACAATTTCTCTTAGCACTTTATTTTGAAAAGTTTGTAAAATATTGACATTTGTTTTCTTAGTACAGCCCCAAAGTTGTATACCGTAAGTCCACACCGGCTTTAGCACTTGCTTGTATAAAAGCAGTTTGTTGTCAATACTGAGCTGGGAGTGTTTCCCGAGCAACCAGTTCATTTCTCTATATTTGATTTCGAGTTCTTTACGTTTCATTTTTACGTGTAAATTCCATTTCAGTTTTACGTCGAGTGTCATTGCAAGGTATTTGGCCTCGTTTGCAAAAGGTATTCGGGCCAAGTTTAGGAAAATTGGCAAAACATTAGCTTTTTTATAAGTGAAATTTACGTGAACAGATTTAGATTCGTTGAAGGCGATCCGCCAGTCCCTCGTCCATTCATTTACTTTATTCAGTGTGTTTTGCAGTCGTTTCTTCGATTGTTTTACCTGCGGCTAGGATAGCGGTATTATCGGCAAACGTAGCCAGGGTAGTCCCATCTTCTTTCGGTATATCTCGAGTATATAACAGATAGAGAAGTGGCCCAAGAACGCTTCCTTGCGGTACACCGGCCGAAATTTCTTTAAGCTCCGAGTATTCATTTCCATGTCTAACACGGAAGAGTCTATTCCCGAGATATGATTCTAGAATGTCGTATAGGCATACAGGGAGAATTTGTCGTAATTTGCAATTCAAGTCATCATGCCACACCTTATCAAAGGCTAGCGAGACGTCAAGAAATACGCTTGAGCATATCTTTTTCTCTTCAAGTGCTTTCTCGATTACGTCAGTAATTCTATGCACCAATCGTCGAATGCTTACTTCTGAACCCAAACTGGTGGTCAGGGATAAGATTATTTCCTTCTATAACCGTGTGGAGACGCCTTGGTAATATCCTCTTGAAAGAAGATTTTACCTCATTTGGCGGCTTTCCTGGTTTTAAAACCATTATAACTTCCGCAACTTTCCATTGGTTAGGCACGTGTTTTAATCTGAGCGCAGCATTTACAATATGAAGAAGCTTAATCAATGCTTTGAGAATTTCTCCGGTGATCAAGTCATAACCAGGAGCTTTCTTAGGTTTTAGATTCTCGATCTCATGTTTGAGTTCCCTCAGCTTACTGATATTGTCGTAAGACACTTGACCATCGTACGGTTTAAAGGTGTCTTCCAGGTGGGCCACAAAAACGTCCGCTTTTTCATTATCTTCCCTTGCCCATTCATTGTAATTTAATTTAATTGGCGGCGCGGGGACCTTGGGTCTTTTGGTACCTTTTATAGCTTTCCAAAGTGAATAATTGGAATCTTTTTTCGCTGTTAACCTTTTAAGATAAGAGCCTATCGCACGATTCAAGGGCGGATCCAGGATTTATTTCTGAGAGGGGCACAAAGGCCAGATAGGTAAAGAGTGCACCCCATAGTATTCTAATTGTTAGTGTTTTTTTGACTGGTCTGTTTTAACTGAATCGTGTCTGGGGGGGGCTCGTGCCCCTGTGCCACCCCCTGGATCCGCCCTTGGCACGGATCTTAAAATCCTTTATAATCTTCTTCAACGAATTGCACAGGTGATTCAAGTGTGCTTTATGTTGCGGAGCACGACTCTGTTGCCATTTCTTACGCGCTTTTCTTTTTTCCTTGAGCAATTCTTTTATTTCCGTAGGATATCGTAGACCGTATTTGTCCGGAGTTTTCCTTGGATTGGGAGTATTATTCAACCTCAAGTTCATAGGGTGTCGTAAGTGGAATGCTCAGTTCAACATTATCTTCAATTTCGTTCCTAAAGCCTTCCCAGTTAGTTGTTCTACCGGTTAATCTCGCTGGATCTAGGGTATAGACTAGTTTTTCGCTTAATATCAAAACAACTGGGGAATGGTCAGACGACAGATCAAAGCTCTCTTCAACTTTAATGTGGTTGGTAGAAATTCCTTTCACGACGAAAAAGTCGATCAGGTCAGGTATTTTCGAAGTATCAGTTGGCCAGTAAGTCGGTTTACCCGTCGAATGGAAATCACAACTGTACTCCATACCTACCTCATAGAGCATTCTGCCTTTTTGCGAGCTGTGCCTCGAGTCCCAGAATGTATGTTTCGCATTAAAATCGCCGCCAATAATGAAATTGAATTTGACAGAATATTTTATATTTCAGTTCATTTCATTAGCAGGGTTTAATTGGAGTATAATAGATGAGATTAGTATTTTGTCTGACCACCGCGGGCCTTGATAATAATAAGAATCATAGAAGTTATTAATTTTTAGCTGTATTCTATTGACTCCATTTCCCCAAGCTTCCTGAATTGTTGTTTTAAATTCTTCTTTGCCTTTTGGATTCCTCGATGCTTTGTTGGCCTTTAAAAGAGCTCAATAGGATTTGAATCGGGGCTGTTGCCAGGCCAATCTAGTGTTTAATACTTGAGACAAACTCTTTTACCAAATTATGGCTTAAATCGTACCATTTTGTTTGTAAGATTTAAAAGACTTATAAAATAATACGGGTACAACTTACTTTTTTCGCTCTATGACATGGAGCAGAGTCATCCTGAAAGACGGAAACAGGCTTTCTAATGAAGGCACCAAATGGTTCCTTATGATCTGAATGCAGCTGTCTCCATTCATTGAACCAGTGTAAAGCACTAATTCCCCTTGACCAACAAATGAAGTCCATAAAACTGACGGGAAATTTGTTTCTGGTTAAAGCACACTCCTTGTTAGTCTTCTCCGGTTTTCCGTCGGATGTACTGGATACCATCTGATGAATTGAGGTTGCATTTGGTTTCGTCGGTGACTATTAAAGCCTTCCAATCATTTTCAGTCCACTTCTGATGAGCTCAACCTTACAGCTCTCATTTTTAGATTCAAAGGTAGTTTTTTTCTTGGTCTTCTGACTAGCAATCCGAACGAATTTAGTCTTTTTCTGACTGTTACTAATTTGTTTAGATGTTTCTTTGAAAAACTCTAAATTTACTTGCTTTGCTGTCTTTTTTCGAATATCACATGATAGTCTTCTTGTTTAATTTACCGGTACCAGTTTTCCGTTTTGTGGTACCAAACACCTTAATTTTTTTTTTTTAAATTTTATTACTGTCACGTGGCCGCATCCATTTTTTTTTACCAACAGCCCTTGCTGACAAACATTCTTTATTTAAAAACTTTACAACCGTTTTTAACTCACTGGTTAGCTGTTTACACATGTTAACTACTCTGAAGCAGAAACGAAACTGAGCTTCAAATCATACAAGAGACAACAGTATTTGACCGTTATACAATTTTCCATAGAAAAAAATGCAAACGAAGTTCACTTCGAGGACAAATCAGTGCTGCAACTTTAGTTTTTTCTGCAATAGTATGGTGGTAATTTTAACTTGTCTATTACGGTAATGCAACTCTGATTTGACGAAACGAAATTCGCTATCTAGTCCATTTGTGCATAGGGATAAAGCGAAGACACACACCATCGTAACTTGGGTATGCATATATGTCATGTAGCATATCAGATTTTGAATTTGGTTGAACGGAATATTAAACATACTTCCACCGACAATTTCGAAAGATACATAACTATGCAAATGAGTAGTACTAATGCATTACTGAATAAAACATTTTGCTTAAATTAATTTTATTGCAGTATTTCTGTAAAAATCGCCGCATGTATTGTTCCGACGGAAAGCGAAAATTCTGAAACGCAGCTTCTGCAAGAATTAGCTATACCATATGTAGCTGGAGGCTTTACATAGAGATTAGTATCTATTTATCTATATATTGATTTTTTCATGTATGTATTGCTTTCAATTCATGTTTCACCAATCTGAACGAATTCAAACATTTTGAGGTGAAAAGCAAATATACCGACGGTAATTCAATGAAATGTGAAATTTCGAAAATAACGTCATAGTTCTGTCAATAACACTAAGTGACAGTTGATAATTAAATTTAATAGAATTAGAGGTCTATAGAAACCTGTATTTTATAACATTTCAACCTAAAATGGACTAAATCAAGTAATTCTGGTCCTAATGGTTTCCGTCTATAAATAACGCACTCGGTAAATAAAAGTTTAAACTAAATCAGTAGTTGAGCAAGTGAATTACAATGAAATTTTCTAATTTAATTGTAGTGCAAATATAAATGTGTCCTTATGGTTACACATATTTTAATATCCACGCAACGTTGCCACATTTACGCCCTTGTTTTTGTATTTTTTTTTTTTTAGTTTTATATCAAAAGTTAATGTAAAAATATATTTTAACAACTCCTACTTATATGATCTTTTGATATTTATAAGAGTTAATTTTGAATTTGAAGAATTTGTAAACTTTTACCACATATGCCACTAATTTTGTAAGATAAATACAGAACGTTCTGTTAAGTAAATTCAATGCATCTAAAATCCCCTTCAGAAAAATTGCTACACTTTCCTGTCTATTACAGTATCAGAATATGAAAAAGGTGCTCCAGAGTGCATTAATGGTTTATAGTCATGACTAACACAATTATCTTTGAAATTCACTATTTTCTTCCAACGTTCTGTTAAGTCAAATTATGGCACCCCGAGTAGTTTCAAAGTTTATGGATTTTTCGCTCCATTTACTAAAAGTTTTCTTCCTGGGGCAACAAATGCTCGAAAGTGTTGAAAACAATTACATAAAATATTTAATGTCATTTGTTTAACATTAAAATACATTTTTGTTTGTCAGTATCACAGATACCTCCTACCATTCCATTTTTTCAACCTCCATTTCAATTTGCTTCATCATCAATGAAAAGCTGGAAGAAATGCCATAAAAAAAATATTTTTTTTTTTATAATTTTATATGTATAAGCATTTTGAAAATTTTCACCTCCATTTCAATTAAAAAAAAATGCAAAGAATCAAAAAAAAAGAACGACACGCCTCCATCTTCAATACCAGTTTCTGAGCTCCACCCCTCCTTTGATTTTTCTTTTTTTCTTTTCTCTCTTCCCTTTGTTTTTGTGTTTCGTCGTTTGGTTACTTTATGTGAGTAAATGGAATGGAAATAAATACTTATCAGTGTTCCCTGTAGATGGCAGCACAGAAGATGCTTGGTTGAGTAATGAAATTTACTTAACAGAACGTTTATTTTCGTCGAAAATTACGAAAATAGTATGTTTTGAATAGAAATAAACCGCTTTTGCATTTAAATTTACAAGTTAACATCAGTTTTACATTATTTGAAACAAATTCCATCTCTAAATGTTTCGAAAATAACTTAGACTCACCTCAGTCGAGTTTACTTAACAGAACTTACTGAAGTGTCGGAAGGTTAAAGTTGAAGTGTCTTTTATATGTTAAACTAGAATTAATTAATTTATTCAGCAACGAAATGACATTGAAAATTAAATTTTGAGGAGTTTTTGCTTTTAGAATTGTGTTCGAACTGTGAACATATTCAATGTTTGACAGCAAGATGGCCACGAATATGTCATTCACTGAATCAGATGCAAACATATCGATGGCCTAAATTGAATACGCCCTATCACATAATTTGCATACTTCTCAGAATAAGCACAATGCTTCATTGAATTTAAAGTTGCTGAACAATTCTTGCACACTTTTGTTTAAGTTAAATGTATTTTGGCAGAAGTATTTATTGGGGTGCTTTCACAGCGCGAACTGCAACTAAACCGTTTTTAGTACTTTTATGCATACGAAATTGTAAATTCTAAATTTCGACAAGAACTGAGTTTATTTATTTTTTACTACAAAAAAATTAACAATTCGCTAATTTCTCTGCGAATAGGTGAATTCTTCTCGCGAACTGTCAAGCTTTACTCACAATCCACAAATGTAGAGCGCATTCCACATTATCGCTAATAAAACATTCGCTCGAGTTTAACTTCAGAATTAACTTGTTTTTTCTTTTAATATTTGTTGACTCACTCCCATTGTACACCTTTATTGTTTGAAAACATAAATCAAATTACAACTGAAATTCGCAGATTGTTGCGATCTGCGGTCAAAATTGACGATTATTCGTAAAGCATTTCATTATTTTAACGATTAGGATAAAAATATTTTTCATAGTTTGATTATACCATAGATAGATACATAGAAAGTGGTTATAAGATGCACTTTGACCAAGGATTATGATCCCTATTTATTCCTGGAACCATATACTCCTTATTATGAAGACATCGATTTTGGCAGAGCAGGAACATGCGCAGAGGAAGTGAATTGTAGTCTCCCCTTTCTCCGCGTCTCTTCAGCTTATGCAGAATGTGAAACACGTTTGCGTGTTTGGAAATGTTATCCCTACGGCGTCTTAGTAGTAACTTTGACCTGTTAAGGTCCAGGGTTGGCCATATGAGTATTGCAGTTTTAAAGATTTGTCGACATATGGTCCTATTTTCCCACTACATCAACGTTAAGGTACTTGACAGATGGTGCGATGTTTCACCGACGGCTTAAAATTCATAGCGGTAAAAAAAATGTTTTTTGTTAATTTTTTTTTTGTTAATTAATTTGAGGGCGAGATTGATAGTCGCAATTAAATTTGAGTTCGAACAAGCTTTTGTAAACAAAATGAAGGAATATTTTTTTTATTTTAGACCAATTCGAAAAATGTAATAGTTTTGTTAATTTTACAGAAAATCGTTGCTTGGACAGCAAAGGGGACTTTGGTCGTTCCACATTGCGACTGTCAATCTCGCTTTACTCGTAAGTAAAAAAAATGTGAAAGTGTACTTTTAGTTTCGTTTAATTTACGGAAAATCATTGCTTAAGCGGCAAAGGCGATAAAGACTTACTTAAGTTTCGATTTTCAATCTCGTCCTTATGTAAGTGTATAAGGGCTAGTATTGGTTTCGTGAACAAATTCGATTTCTTGATTTTGATCTCGGCTATGACTCAATCGATTTTGGTCGAAATCAATATTTGAACAATATTTATTTAATATTTTTTATTTTTAAAGGTTTATTTATTTTTTGTATCCTTATCTTATACGTTTGAAATATTTTCTTTGATATTCTCCCCGGGGATCCCGTGGATGTGGATGCAGCAATTTGTTACCATTCCATTGAGTTTTATTGAAATTTTGTTATGTGCGCATGTTACAACTATCTAGGGACTCTGAGTGATTGTGATGTCTCATGGCTTTCTCCTCTCGCTATAGCTACATTATAGATTTCTTTTTAAATAATGTTTCCCAAATATACATACATACATACATACGTACATAATAATGTATTCCTTAGGCAAGCTGCTGAACAGCCATTTTCAGATTTGCAACTGTAGCGGAACAGTTTTACTTACTATGCCTCACATACGCAAATAGACTAACCTGTTTATTTTCCTACAAGCTATACCTAGAGTTACGAAACTTTTTAGATGCATGTCAGTAGGCTCTCATTTAAACCTACTGCAGCAACAATTGAAGCGAGACAGTTCCGAAACTGATAATTGTCTTTCACTGACCAGGCTTAAGCGAAGGAGTGTTAGGTAGGTCTTGCTATAGGCCTTCTGCAGGTAGGTCTTGCCATAGCTATGCAATTTTTCTATCAAAATAAATATGTGCAATACAAGTATGTTCCTATTTTGAAGCGTCTAGCTCAAAATTTGAGCCCCTAAAACCGAAGCAGCTCGGTTAATAGGTAAATGCACCCAAAAATTACGATTTGCGCAGACAAAATTCGCACTACGAACTAGTAATTTTGATAAATTTCGGTATTGTGCCTATATAAAAGCATTATACATCTGTCAGGCCTATTCCACTATTCCTGCGATATCAAGATTCGATTCACTTCCATATGGAATAGGTATTACACTATTCTTTCGAGTATCATGTACGCAAACCTAAAACTGCCTTATCAAAATTGCATACTCGCAGGAGTTGGAAATGTCAAAGTTATTTTGCAAAATATATTTAGAAAATTGGAAATAAAAACATAAAACAACTTATTTAAGCTAAATGTTAAATGTTTGGTTTACTTGAGAGGATAAAAAAGAGATAGATAGATAGATAGAGAGAGAGAGATGAGAAAATTGTATGCGAATATTAGTGTGAAATTGATCGTATGGAAACAATTCATTAGGGTGTTAAATTTTAGGAAAATCTTTGTTACGGCAACGAGTTTTGTATTTTTTTTCAGTGTACGTATTTTAAGTGATACATAGTTTGAATTAGCTAGGTGAATTTTTTTCTTTTCGTTGTTCTGTTTCTTTTACAGAAAATACATATTTATAATGCGAATAATATGCAGGGTATCCGCTGTAAGGTGTGTCGAGATGTCAGTAGTGAATGTATGGACAATTTAAAGATGAAAATATAGTAATAGTAATATACGTAATAGTAATATCCGTAATAGTAATATACGCTTTGAAAGTCTGCATTAGATTTAAACTTATAAGCAAACAAAGGAAGAGTAATTAACAGGCCTAAAAGAGGTATACACAGCTTATTATCCTAGGTTTTATACTTGTATAAATATTTGGAGTTCAAGTCGACATTTCTTAGCTGACCGCATACTTTTTTGTGAATTTCAACTGCCTTGCGCAAAAAAAATAGGAAATCGTGGAATATGAACATAAAATGCAGTGAAATCAAATATTTTTTGTTTTCTAAATTTCTACACAATTTCATAATTTTCACGGTAAATGAAAGAAAATCCTGAATTTAATTTCATAATTAAATATAATGCTTCATATTCATATATTATTCTGATTTATTAATTTTTTATCAAAAAGTCTGTAAAATATTTGAGACAAAAAATCAAATCCACACCAAATTCGTTTCGGGTGGAATAGTGTGATCGACCGCATTACCGACATAGGCGCATATTTCGCTAGGGAGTGCTACCTAATCGACAGTGAGAATGTTTTACTTCATGTTTACGGTATGCGAATAGAGAAAATGAACGATGCGATTTGCGAACAATTTATTCGATCGGTCGAATAGTGCACACAAAATACCATTAAAGAGAAACTAAAAAAAGTGGGTCTCGCAATCCTGTACCTATACTTTGAACTGCAACAAAAGCAGCTGGACAGATTTTCTTCAAACTTCATACCTAAAAATAAACACTATCGAAAACGGTTCTTAATTTTTCGATAAAAATTGATGACTGAAGTAATGTTCATATATGATATAAAACTGTTTACAGCAACGGTACTTTTATTATTAGAAAACTTACAATACAATTTCTCGGATATAGCTAAGAAGATTTTATTCAAAATTGATATCCAATCTTTTTTGATATACATATGTAAGAATATGGTGGCATTACAATTTTTTACATAAACCTCAATTACTCCGCTCCTTATCGATATTGTCTATATTTAAAATCTGAACAATTTGCAAAAGAACACCACATATAAAGCAGGCGCCCTTTATTATACCCTATCCGGGTATATTACGAGTGCGTTTGATACATAGGTAGTTTGTAGCACAGAGAACGATTTGTCCGTCTGTCCCTCCGTATGTCACCACATTTTGGGCCTTAAATTTTGAGCTAGGAACATGGTATTTGGAACATAAGCTTTCTAAAATCAAATGCAACCACTGCGTAAATTGAGGGACTTCTGTAAGTAAGAAAGGACCCTAATTTACAATTTCATATTTCATATCTACTGACAACTCAAAATATCCAAAATCTATAAAACAACAACCAAATAATTTCAAAACATCTTGTGGTTGTTTTATATGACCCCTCGAATTAAATACGAAAAAGGGTGAAACTGTCTTCTTATAATCTTCATTATTATACCGACATATCAAGTCTATACACCACCCTTTATCAGGCACAACATGTTATGAAAGTATGTATGTATGTAATTGACATATTTCTAAACCCAACACTTTTTACTTCTGTCTCTATATACATACCTACCTACCTACTCATATGCGTAAATCTGCATATGGTTAAGCCTTGAATAGTTTATATACACACATACGTTGCATGACTTTGTATGCACTTCCATTTCCAGTTCGTCTTTATAGTTCACTGTAATTTATCTATCAACGATTTCCAATGATTTCCAACTCACGCGAAGCATTTTTCTAAACCATTCAAAGAAAATCCCCTTCACAATGAAATGCCACCAATTATTTTCTTCCGACTTAAATACTAATTCATTTCGTCAATCAACAAAATAAATTCAAGGGGAATGCTGTGCTTGATGAACTGTGGGTTGACCAGGAACGAAATGGAAAGAAATACTCTAAAATATACTCATATATGCAATCTCATTGGCTGCTACTCATCCAATCAGTGGAATATGGAACGAAAATCTCCAACCCCTGCGAATGATGGAGAGGCAGCAGCGTTTATATATTGTAAATGAAGCATACGTGTTCGCTGATTACTTTTTCTCTTTCTACTTCATATATAGATATAGATTGTGAAACATGATATAGAAACGTCAGGTATTTCTTGTTTTTGAGAATTTTCATGGGTTGGATTCGTATCTCATTTGAAATTCTTCGGAATTGATGATTTGGAACGCGTCATATCAGTGTTTGATAAACTTGTATTACTTCATTCTATTTTCCTTTCTGTCAGAAGCTATCTTATCTACCCATACCTCATGCATTTTTTTTAGTTACTCTGTCTAAATTCGACGGATTCAAGGGAGTAACTCTATCGATGAAGCAAAAGTTATAGAAATCGATTTGTTCCAGAAACTACCTACCAAACTTTTGCATGTTCACAGATATGTTATTTTAACTGTGTGCGTTATATATCTTTACAATTCCGATTTCGGTTGTTCCAGCGATGTAGCTGTCTATCTCGCTCTTCTTTTACGATAGCAAGTAATTGGTGCTCTTCGTTTTGTCCATATACAGGGGTAGTTATTCTATATACCAATAGATGGCAGGAGTTGATGCAATAACAAAAAAAAAAAGAAAAGAATTGAAAGCC
This sequence comes from Pocota personata, assembly GCA_963082735.1. Classification (NCBI taxonomy): domain Eukaryota; kingdom Metazoa; phylum Arthropoda; class Insecta; order Diptera; family Syrphidae; genus Pocota; species Pocota personata. Next base: position 234,809,542 of record OY720430.1, on the reverse strand, counting down.
GTTTTGATTGCTTTTTGACACTGCTATCTTTTTATTTGAATTATTTTATGTGTAGTGAAAAGTCTAAAGTAATTTCCTTGTTAACCAAATAATTCGGTAATAATAAATAACGTCCATTAGGAGTAAACTTTGACTGATATCTGTTTAAATTAAACAGATTGCATGCTGATTTTCAATCAAATTGACCAAATTGACCGACAGACGCATGTATTGAAAACTCCACTGGACCTTCATCTCTATCAGTGCTATCCGGCTATCATTTATGGCCACATCATGGCTACGCTGTAAGAAAAAAAAAAAAAAAAAAAAAAAAAAAAAAACACGCACAAATGTCACAACAACAACACACGCACGGCAAGTTGACACGACTCTCGCTTGCGGCTTGCGAGTTTTAGTATATATTTAGTTCAATGCAGTTCATCCGGGTTGTAATGGATTGCATGCATTTCAGGAGTTCAGGAACGTCTACAAAATATATTAATGGGCAGATAACATTTTGTGATAAATACAGATACTTTGACTCAAAGCCAAAAGAAATGGCTATGTTGGCATCACTGACTTCTATCTCAATGTCATTGAAGCTATAATTGCTGACTTACTAGTTGCTAAAAGTTGCAAACCGAAAAATGCCTGCGATTCCAAACCAGAGAGCTATCACCAAGGGCGAGGCTAATGCCAGGAATGGTAAGCACGAAAGACCAGTTTCAATGCTGCCACTAAGATAAAAGCCGAGAACGCTAGGCCACTAGCTTCAGTTTTATACTATCACATAGGTATCCAATTCAAATGTCTGCTTTGGTGGAGATTGTATGCACTAGTATTCCTTGTCAGCACAACGAATATGATAAAAAGAAACAACAAATGTATGTATGGTCAAAAGAACGAAAGGTGATCGCGAGGAAATTCTAAAATCTTTTAGCAGAAAAGAAGTGCAACATTTGTAGACAAAAAGTCCCTCTTAATGTCCATTCTGATTTGTGCAAGCCGCCTAAGGTGATTTATTTTTTTTAGGGCACCATTGCACATCCCCTAGAACCCTTGATTTGTTCTCTTTTTTTGTACCTACTTTTTTCCAGAATTTTGTTTTTCGAAATAGACAGTTTGGCCACACATATCTTTCGAACAATGAGATTTAAAAGTCCAAAAATTTGAACAAATTCAGAACAAGTCAAGAAGGATCGGGAACAACATTTAATATCTTTATTTTCTAAAAGAAGGGCGACTGGGTTTACACTACTTTTCTTGGAGTTTTAACTTTAACATTCTTGCAAAATTGATTTGGAAAACATTTTTGAAACTCAAGTCAAAGTAAAACAATTTGGAACAAACCTTGAACCACCAAGAATACATTTTAAATTTCGATTTCCAAAAAAAGGGGAATTAATTTTTATGGCCATTGTTAAACTTTAAAAATTTGGAACAATGTTCAGAAAAACTAGAATAACTTTTAAGTTTAATTGTTTTTCGAAAAAAGGGGAAATATTCATGCAACAGGCGAGCGTTGTGCGGAGACTTTTCCAGAAGAATTCGATCTCCAGCTGTTCAAGAGCAAAATTAACAGTCATCAATAGACATCTCGGGACGCTGCCCCAACATTATAGATTCGCCTATCCTGAGAGAAGATTATATATAAAAGAAATCAATTTTGCCCTTCAAGGTGGTAATAAGTCGCAGTTTTTATAGGTTGATCTCTTCGAGGAAATTGTGAAATTAACTTTAAGTACAACCAACAGCGAACATTTGCTTCCGTTGCAGAAGCCGCATGTACTCCAAAGCTAGCTCCGATCCTGCAAAGCATCAATTAATTTGATGATAGTTGAACTGACACCCTTGAAACCTAAACATGATTGCATTTTTCGCGATTGAAAATTGTAAAATCGTGGTTAGTCACCACAATAGATAAGTGAGTGATAATATCAAAAGATTATGTCAACATTTATGGGGAAACAGTAGCTGTTCGATATTTTAACAATGACATTTACTATGAGTAATGAAATGCATTTCAATTACTAAGGTGCCTGACTATAAAGAAACAGATAACTTATTTTAAAGCCACACAAATATGCCATTAAATTCTTACTAATCTGGTAGTTCAAGTACTCGTATCAATACTCGATATTTATCTACGAATGGCGCTATATTCATAATCATCTGATCGGGTAGAAAGCAAACATTTTAGAAGAGAGTAAAAAAAAAAAAACAAAATTAAGAGGAAAGCAAAACAACTCTAATAATCAGAAATGAGCAGAAAAAGCTTTTCTAAAAGCTTGAAGAAAACAGAATAGCAGAGTCATCAACCAGTTGACTTGCCTCATAATCGGCCAGGGTATTTGTTGGGCTAATGTATGAACCAAAGCTTTGATTAAACTTGGTGACTGGGTTAAGTATAAATAAAAGTGGAAAACACTTCAGTTCTAGTTCATTAAATACAAAAAATCATTAATTAATTTTATTCAGGCAATAATACATTCATTTACAATTTCTTCCCCTATTATCCAAGTCTAAGTGACAACTCATTTCCCCTTACGATCTTACTAGCACCTCATATTCGTGGATACGAACCTCCTGTCCACCGAATGGAATATATAGGCAACCATGTGATGGATGAATCTTGCCTGGTGTCAGACTGCCACAATGATGACCACGTCCAATGTACAATGGCTCACCGTCACTGGTACGTCCACAAAGAACAGCGCCTGGTGGTACACTTCCATTCGATCCGTGCAACCATCCGTATCCATAGCCGGCCAAAAGTTCAAAATCATATTTCACATGTTCGTCACCGCCCCATGCAACGTAGGCACATCCCTTGCTGGGGATAACTTTAGCGGGCAACAGATCTCCTTCATGGTAGGCACGACCAACATAAATGGCATCACCATCAGCATCATGGCCAGCATGAACAGTTCCGGGAGCTATATAGTTACCAGACGAGGAAACCCAGGTCTCTGGCTGCACTAGCACTTCGTAGTGTTCAAGTTTGTGTTCATGTCCACCGTATGGAATGTACAGGCAACCGTGTGAAGGATGCACTTTTCCTGGGGTCAGACTGCCTTCCCAGTGACCACGGCCAATATAAAGTGGTTCACCATCGGCAGTTGGTCCAACGCTCACTGCATGTGGTGGAACTGCACCGCCACTGGATGGGATCCAGACGTAATGATTTCCTGTGAGAATTTCTACATCATGCTTATTGATTTCCTCTCCACCCCAAGCAACGTAGGCTTGACGTTTGTTGGGAATCACTTTGGCCGGCAGCAAGTCACCATTGTGGAAGGCACGTCCCACATAGATCGCATCACCATCGGAATCGTGACCGGCGTGGATAGCCATCGGGGGAACGTCCGAGAAAACATTTGTTGCCACCCAAGTGTGATCTGGAATAAGGAAAGAAAAATAATTTAATAAGTTAGCTACTCGTACCTTCAAGGTTCTTAGAAATGTGCATGGATGTTATTGTGAAATGTAAGAGGACTGACAGAACAACGGCTGGGCTGAGGTGAAAATACCTTGCAACCGTTGAAATCACCGGGAATTAATAGGAATAACAAGAAGCTGCCTGAAAAAATGGATCTTTCATTGATTTCATTCGTATTGAAGACGGTGGAAGCTGGAAAATCCATCCGGTAAACCCGTGAATAATATCTGCAGATTCATCAAAGCCTGAAGCAGGTTTGAAGCGCTGTTGGTGATAGATGACTCTGCGAGCAAGGGATACATTGGCACACCCACTTACCTAATCTAATCTAATATCAGGCAAAAGAAGGATATTTTGGCATTTGGAACATTTTGAAAGACTCGACACCCGTCTTATAAAGAATTTCAAAACCTACATTTTTGACTGTAGTAGAAGTATCGTTTTTGAGATACATGAACGCCCTATATTAGCTTTGTGCGCAATAGACGGACTCTCTGTACAATTTTATACAATGTTGGTATACGTTCTCATATGCCCAGAATGGTAATTTTTCACTAATGGATGAGCTATTACATGTAAGTGCTATCAGTTTGACCTTCATAAACCTTAAAAGACAATTATTTTTCATAGTCATAAGTACGCATAAATGGGTACCTACAATTATATTTATCACTGGGCACTTTTTATGATTAACCAAATAAAAACTGATACCTATATGTTTTTTATATAATTTCTTTATCGTCTCAACAATCTCAAGTTTAGTAATAAAGTTATTTTCTATCGATAAGTTGTTTTCTTCGAAGTGGTCTTGTAGATTAACAACACTATATTGTTGGTGCTATTATGTGTAGCTCCAAGTAATAACAATGTTTGGTATACGTGTCTTTTATATTCTAGATAAGTCCACTTGGAAGCACTTTGACAGTAATTTCTATTGGAGTCAAATATTTGTAGAACTGTCAAAGTGACATTTAACTAAGAAGTTTTAAGTTTCTATAAAAATTATGCCGAACTTTTATATTTCATGTCCAGGCGGTTCTAATTGACTGTTACCATTTGAACTGATGAAACCAAAACGATAGTCTTATGTCAAACTTTGAATATTTCATACAAAACTTTAAAATTTGGTTCATTCAACTTTCTAAACTGTATACAATACAAATTATAGCAAATATTGTAAGAAGAAATTCGCAAAACACACTCTGAACAAATATTTATTTTTCACCTCAAGTGACAACAAGAACGGGTGAAGTGGAGAACATATTTTATGGATAATTAGGGTTGCCATCGTATTAAAACTTTTTCTTTTTTTAAAGAATTATATAATTCCCATGACTTGTACATGTTCTCTAATTTTCGCCGCCTACTTACCCATATTATATATTAAGAGTAAAAGCAGCTATAAAAAAATAAACTACGGAATATTCGCCGGATAGAACCCGTCACTCTGTCGAAGAAGATCAAGACTAAACTAACTGCCACCCTAGCAGTTGGTGATATTAAGTTAAATAGAGATATACGTTCTGATGGGTTGTGTAAAAAAAAAAAAACAAAAAATGATAAAGTTCATTGCTTATATTGCTACATAACCGGCGACAATTTCGCTTATTATCTTATCTATCTTCCTGACTTATATGTAGTACATATATGAGTACTTATACTTATTTTTGTTTCCCATTGACTTTTCAAAACAATATGTCATACTTTACCCACCTGTAGGTTTATTGTAAAAAAAAAAAAAAAAAAAACATTCATAGTTATAGGGACAAACATTATCGATACAACAGTCGAATCACCTGAAGTGCACTTCAGTTTTTGTCGGCGATAAAAGGTTCAGATGTGTTTGTGTAGATTTAGTATCTAGGTACCTGCATTTATTTATTTTTAAAAAATTACTTAATAAAAGTATTTATTTACATCGATCAATTTAAGTAATACAGTGGCGAATTTTCTTCGAATTATATTTGGTGATATCGTGGGATTCTGGTTGTCGCTTTTGTCGATATCTGTTTGATAGATTGAAAAATAAGTTGTAGATAAATTATTTTCCTTCAGCTGGATGTGTATTTAAGTTCAGGGCCGTTGAGAGAAAAACCAGGCCCGGTGGAACAATTTACGGGCCCCAATTTTGCTAAGTTACACTGAGATATAATTTGGCGCATATTTAGCGCCAAATTCATAGATTAAGATTCAATTTGAGTATACTCGTATCATCTACCACCACTATTCTTAGCTTTTTCAAAAGCAGTTTTGAAGAAAACGCCCCCAAAAAGTGGGCATGGATATAAATATTATATGGAAACATTATAGAGTACACTGACATCTATATATTTTGTTGCGACAATTTTAACAATTTCAAACAGAGGCGTAGTAACAATTCTAAATAATCGATATTTGTGCATTGTCTTTGAAAATTGTCGTTCTGCAAATTTAAAGTCCCCTGGCAACCCCTCCAACCCAACCAAAACGTCTGGCAATGGTCACATTATGACATACTATGACGAGTATGTATTACATATTAGCTTTGGCGCTGCGGTTTAATTTGAATGCATTTTTTGCTTCATTTAGGGGCTTAATGTAATCCAAAGTACCAACAGAAAGATGCCAGGCGAATTGAGTTATGAATTGGCCTTGTCAAAATGCTTTGAGAACAAGTTCACTAGTTTACCAACTATAACCCACGTAATGTTTTAGAAGGCGACTTTTAAAAACAACCAACATTTAAGAAAAAAATTGTCTTGAAGTAATTGAACAAAAGGTATGAGACATTTTTGTGGACCCATAGTGTTAAGATATCAGGCGCAGTGATGTAAGTCATTAAGAACTGGTATGTTAATGCGGAAAATGTTGCTCTTTTTCCTTAACATGTGGCAAATGTTAATTTATTCCTATAAGAATTTATAAAATTCTCTCCCCTGACTACAGGAGGCTGTATAAAGCAATGAAAGCAACATTTTCGATGAGAGCTGTGCACTTGAACACAATTTAGCTTGTGGATTCAATAGGCAAGGCTTCAAAACAAATTTTATTTTCGACATAGTCACTCTGTAATTACAATACCTTACAGTGAAAGTTCGAAGAAGCCTCATTCAGTGCATGGGGAATACATTTGTAAGATTAATTTTGGAATACTCATCTATAGTTAGGTGTCCCTATTACAAAGTTCATACTGATAGAATCTTTTTGGAAGTACATGTTTAAACGTTGAAAACAACAAATATCTATGCCCGACATACATATATATCTTCAAATCGTCAGCAAACACCAACATGTAACATTAAAATTTAATATCATTGGCAAATAAGATAAACAAGAGGGTTCCTATATGGCTTCCTTGGGGGCAACCAGAGGTAGCAAAGGTTGTTTTTGAACATTGGTTACGAAACTTTACAAATTGATTCCTATTACAAAGATAGGACTTAAGGCACTGTAGAAAATAAGTTGGAAATCCTAATCCAAGTTTGTACAGTAAAATTTGATGGTCTTCCCTGTCGAATGCTTTACTCAAATCAGTCTAGATTACATCAATCTGGTTACCTTTACTAACTTCAGAAATTACGAAGTTTGTAAGTAGGATGAGATTATTAACTGTCGATCGTTTCTTGACCAAATCGTCTTGATTATTGCATATTATAGAATTACAAAAGAAATTTAATTTTTTGGTAACCAGCAAATCAAATACTCGATGGAATGGCGCTGCAAAATTATGCCGCAGGAAATGAGGCCCCAAAGAAAATTGAAATAAGGCCCCAAAATTATACTCGCAGTGCAATTACAACGGAAATATGACATATTTTTGCAAAAAGAAAAAAAAAAAAAAAAACTATGGACATCTCTTCGACTCATAAACCAGACGGCCTTCGGCCTCACATGCAGGTACTCAGGACGATGCAACACGGCGTGTAGTTCATTTCATTTATTTTTGGGGCCTTATTTCCATTTTAGAATTGGGGCATAATTTCATTATGAAAAATTACCCCAAATTTGGGGCCTTATTTCCTAGGGCCTTATTTCGCGGCCTCCAATGGAATAGATAACTGTTTCCAAATACTTCTGTAATTACTTTTCGGGAATAAAAATGACAGCAGTTGCCTTACGCCTGAAACTCAAGGTTCGTAAGCCAATAAATTTGCATCTTTCGTTATAATTAGGAAGTTCATCAAACATGTTTAATTTACGTATAGCGTATCTCGTGAAATTCTTTTGAACACTTTCGAACCTAAGTTCATGAACACCATACGGTGAATCCCAAATGATGGAGGAATATTCGAAATACGGTCTGACCAACGAGCAGTAGATAGATTTAAGACTTTGTCAGCAGTTAAGATATTTAGTTAGAGATTTATTTTCAAATTAACCTATCCTTTATTTTTAAGTCTATTATTTAGTCTATTAAATATAGATTTATCGCCGGGATATCTTGTCATTTTCTATATCCTGTGAGTACTTATCTTTTCTAGTATTAGTTCCTTAATTTCCGTAGGATATTTTACCGATGCTTGTTTTCTTTGTTGATAAGGCGGTGTACTATCTTCTGCTGATGAATTGTTCCACTTCGATGTCAATATGGTTTGTTGTGACCAGTGGAGATCAAAGGTTAATAAATCCTTCGAGTAATTCTCTAAATTTACACCAGATTTTATCTGCTCTATTGACATGCCGTTGGTCGCTAGGATTACAGGTGCATGATCCGTTGACAGGTTATCATTTCTTTTAACTTTTACTTCTTTTCTATTAATTCCTTTTGTTATGTAGAAATCAATAATCATGTTTTTTTGCTGGGTCAGATGGCTAATTAGTAGGCGATCCGGTCGAAATAAAATCACAGTTAAAATTTCGCCCTACTTTGTAAAGCTTAAGTATTAAAGTCCAAAAAAGTATATGGCCACACCTCCATCTTAAACAAGTTCAATATCTTTCCTGAAGACATTGACTTCTTCCAAGTTACCATCCCTTCCAGAGCATTCTGGGAAGAAGGTGGTTTTACGGAAGATAAGTCGTTACATTTCTATACCGACGGTTCAAAATCTAACGACGGGGTGGGTGGTGGTGTATTCCCTGATAAGCTTAACTTAAACCTCTCTTATCGTCTCCCAAACCACTGTAGCGTGTTCCAGGCGGAGATAATGCCAATAAGGGAAGTCTTGCCTTGGCTAAAGGAAAACGTGATATCGTCCGTTGATATCCGCATCTTTTCAGACAGCCAAGCAGCAATCAAATCCTTGAAATCATCCTCAATAAATTCTTTAACAGCTCTAGACTGCCGATCGTCTCTTATAGAGATGGCGGAGCAGTTTAATATTCACCTAATTTGGGTGTCACGGCATAGGGATATTCCAGGGAATTGTAAGGCTGACGAACTTACTAGACATGGAGCAACAATACCCATCCTTCCAGGAAAAAGTTCACTGGGCATGCTAATCGCTACATGCAAACTTTAATTAAACCTGAATGCTATTGAAAAGACAAATTCTAGGTGGACAAGGGGTACAACTTGTCTAGCGACAAAACAAAAGCCTAAGCTGGATCTGAAACGCTCTAAGAATTTGATTTCTTTCAATAGAAAGCATATCAGCACAGTTATAAGTGTCATAATTGGACACTGTCTAACAGGCAAACATGCAACAAGGCTTGACGTCTTCTCAAACGATTTCTGCAGAAGCTGCATGGACGAGGAGAAGGAATACACTATTCTTCACCTTCTTTGCACCTACGCAGCTCTCCCCCAAAGAAGGAAACTCCACTTAGGAGCCTTCTGATTCAACGACCTAAATGATCTGAAAAAATTAGACGTTAGGGACCTTCTACGCTTCATCAGAAGCTCCAAATGGTTCAGCGAGTAGGCTAGAGGCCGCGTCCCAAACCCATGTGGTATCACAATGGACCTATTACTGGTCTAAGTGTGTTGGCTTTTATTTTTCCTGACAGCCACCTCAACCTAACCTAACCTTGTAAAGCTTCCTGCCTTTTGTCGTTATTAATCTTGACCCGCAGTGTGTTTTGCATTGAAATTACCTCCAATGATAAAGTTGTTGTCTAGAATTTGAGAAAGGTCATTAAGATCTTCCTCTGTAGGCGAATGCTTGGACAGTATACGAGTATGGTAGCTATTTTAAATTCTTTGCTTTTAGTCAAAATGTTTATTATCGCTACTTGCATGGTTTGTTTTGCTATTTGTGGCAATTCATAAGGTTCGAAAACACTTTTTACAATTACAAAAACTACCTCGCCTGGCACTTTCAGCTGGATGGGGAGAGTAGTAACAAAGGTACCCAGGAATTCTAATCTTTTTTCTCTGTTTGAAGTGGGTTTCAGAGATCAGGTAAACATCAATGTCTTCATTGCATAGAAATACCTGAAATTCAGAGATGTGTTGGAGTAAACCACTTGCATTCCAGGTTGCGACTTTCACATTTTTAATCATTATTATTTTGTTGATATTTTCCTGTGCTTAGTAGCTTAATTATTTTATCTTGATTATCCAATCTTTGAATAATGGCAAAAACATTTCTTTTTCTTCATCTTAACGTGTATTTTTTTTACAATTTGGGAATACGATTTGCTATTTACAATTGTAGTGTTTGTTTTAGCAGCAATTAATATTTTGTCTACTTTCTTGTGTTTAACATTTATTTGTTTTTATTTTTGATTGGGTTTTGTTGGTGATTGCTAGTAACTTTGTTTTTCCTGTTTTGATAAACTGAAGTAAAAAGAAAAGCATATTCAAATTATTTGTTAAATAAAACAAATTCAAATCGTGAAATTTTGTTGAGATTCAGGAAAGAATATGTTTGCCCATAGAGTTGTTGGTAAAGCGTAATAGAAAGTCGTTTTAGAATTACGTTAATTTAAAAAAAAATACCTGGAGCTTGACTAAGGTAATGGAGTTTGAAAATGTAAGTCCAACGAATTCGAAAAGTATTTCTATTTCTATTAGTTTACTACTTTTTTCCATTTGGTATATAACAAGTTTCAAGTACAGTTGACGGGAAACCACTACGTTAATGTTTCTGAACTTTAGGACAGTTTTCGGATTAGGATGTAAATTCCAGCATTAATATTGAAAAAAATATTCTTTTTTTGCATTCACTTAAAATTATTTTCAACCAATCACTTGGTACTGGTAATTTTCTTAGTTAATGGAGATCGTATAACTTTTGCGCAAAATTATGGAACTTGGACTTTGGCAAAATGAAAGACAGTGCTTTTCTCTGATGAATCAAAAATAAATTTGATCCATTCTGATGGTAAGGAGACTAGTTGGAAAAAGACTCAACCCACGCTATTGAAATCAAACTGTTAAGCATGGTGGTGGTTCCATTATGGTGTGGGGATGCTTTTCATCTCAAGGGATGGGACCTCTTAGAAGAATAGAGGGACGAATGGACCGATTCCAATACCAAAATATCCTGAAAGAAACAATGTTGCAGTATGCCGAGGATCATATGACTCTACGTTGGAGATTTCAACAGGACAATGATCCAAAGCATACGGCAAAAAACGTACAAAATTGGTTTCGGACAAATAATATTGAGGTAATTAAATGGCCATCCCAATCCACCGACATTAACCCCATCGAGAATTTGTGGGAAATAGTAAAAGGACAACATTTCCGTAACCATCAGCAACTTTTTGATGCATTTGGGGCAGAATGGAGAAAAACACCACAATCCTTTATCGGCAACTTAATTGAATCGATGCCAAGCAGTCTTAAAAAATAGAGGTGGTCCAACAAAGTATTAATTTTTTCTTAATATAGGCATTTATTTATTTATTTAAGTTTCTTTAGTTTTGTCCGTCAAAAATTAGAAGTATTACTATATTTCATTTTTTATTACGAATTGTTGATTGAATTCTTTAATTATTTTGTTTTTTATTTTAAGCAGTATTGATAAGGAAAATAAATATATTATAATGAATTTAAAAATGTTGCTTTTTATTTTATAAGTTGCATCCAAACGTTACATTCGTTTCAGTTTCCTTAGTTTTGTCCGATACTGTATACCATCTTAAAACTGTCCCGTAAGTGTGCATGCGAACCCGTGGGTTGACACAACTGGAGATCATCGGTGTTGTAAAAGTAAGATCAAACATAAATCAAAAATCAGGAGCATGCACGTGTCAAAATCAAAAAACGCTTAAACCCTAACATTATGGAAAACTACGCTAAAGAGAACAGCACTACCCCGTCAGGCACTACGAATGCTACTGTGGTACTGTGTACTGCTGGTTGTGATCCTGGGACGAGCAGAAATGCTCGGGTCAAAGCTATTCGGTTTCCGGGGGAGCAAAATAAAACAACGGTTTAGGCGTAACCTAAGAGTCGCGAGTTGGAACCTTGGAAGTTACGAGCTTGAAGAAATGATGAAAAGAATCCATTGCAAGCAAGATAGAGCACCACCGGCTCAGTTGGAATTGTCATGTTCAAAGGAGAGATCCTTCGAATCCCGTCAAAAGGCAATATCAATCCACGTTCCTACACAATTGTGCGAAAAAGGCAGACCAAAAAATAACTGGATCACACAAATGCAAAACCATCAGCATTGTCCTCAGTGACGAAGTGATCCGAAACCAGGAAGCCTGCCGGTATTTCCTGAGGTCAAACCGGCAAACCCCACAGGCGGACCATTAGGGATGTAGTAAAGTGGGAGGGTTGTGATCCTTCGCCGTAAGGAGAAGAAGAAGAAGAAGAAGAAGAAGAATGGAGATATTCTTTTATAATTCCAATTTTTAAAAGCGGGTTGAGTCAAAAAGTCGAAAACTATGGAAGTATATATCAAAGCTTTCTGCGATTTCAAAAAAACGATTTTTTTCGCTGTAAATGGCTTTGTTCGAATTTACATTTTACTCTATTGACTAATTATATTTTTAATAGTTTTGAGAATAGTTAACAAGTTGATGTACCCTCTGATCAAAAAGTACCCGGAATTTCCCATTCAAACAAACCGCGCTTGAGATATTGTCAAAAGTTTTTTTTTGTAGGTTGGTACATCTGTCATCTGCCGCTCAAATATCTGTTTGAGCAACTGCATCGCATTGATGTCACTGAAGAAATGCTTTCTTTGGGTTAAAATGTTATCGATGGCATCATTACCGGTGACGAGACATGAACCTATGAATATGACATTGAAACTGACGAGCCAAAACCCAAAAAACCACGACAGAGTCGATCCAAAATCAAGGCTTTGTTGACCGTTTTCTTTGATTGCCGTGGTGTGGTCCACTCCGAATTTATTCTGCCAGGCCAAACAGTAAATAGGTAGTATTACGCGGGCGTATTAAAATGTTCGACGCAAGAGGCCAGAATTGTGGAGAAACAACTCGTGGTTTCCACGACAACGCACCGGCTCACACATCTTATCTTGTACGCGACTATTTGATCAAAACCAACGTTCATACCGTTCCGCAAGCTCCGTATTCACCTGACATGGCTCCTTGTGACTTTTTCCTTTTCCCACAATTCAAGCTACAATTTCGTGGAAAGCGCTTTGAGCCGATTGAGGCGGTAAAGGAGAATTCGATCTATAAAAAGTCTTTTGAAGATTGGAGAAAGCGTAGGATTATGTGTATTCCTTGCAATGGATATTACCTTGAAAGGAATAATTTGAATATCGATCAATAATTGAACCGTTTTCGTTTTATTGAAGAATTCCGGGTACTTTTCGATCAGAAGATACTCTACTCAGGTTTTAGAAACACTTTTGATGGAGTGCACCACACCTTATTTTAGCAAAGTTAAAATCCTTGGGTTTTAATTCCTCAATGTTAAAGTGTTTGTTTATTTTATTTAACTAACAGAAGGTAAATGGCAAAAGTCGACAGTTTCATATCTCGCTTAATAGAAATAACTTTTGACGTCCCACAAGGTAGTCATCTGGTCCCATTTCTATTTATTTTATTTGTGAATGATGTCTAACTTTCGCAGATGATTTGAAATTATTTTCTCGTATAAATAATGTAGCTGATTGCATTAGATTTCAGTCAGATATTAATAGGCTGTAGGATCAATCTCAGCAATTACAGCGCTTTGGAACTTAATATCAAAATGTGAGATGTTTTCAGAGTACCGTATAACAATATTGTTTTTTATGATAATTTTATAATCGATCGTAGACTTCAGCGATTCGATAAAGTCAAAGATCTCTAATACTTGAGAATAAATTAAATTTCCCCAAGTGAACGATCAAACATTGGCAATGCCATAGTCTAGATGCAGAGAACGTGGAAGGGTGATTGAATTCCATACCTTCTGTAAATCCAAAGATAAGTGATGAACAAAATGGTGGACGTACAAAAGAGCTGAATGAGAATGGAATGTCAGTTCACGTCATAAAGTCCAGCGAAAGTGATAAAATGGAACTATAAATGTGTTGGTATTTGACAAAATGGTCATTTACTGAAAACTGATCCTAGATTGCCAACCAATTTTTCTGAGTGACGTGTCAACTCATCAAATTGTCAACTAAAAGACTTTTTTAAATGGAACAAAAATATATATTTATTAAATTTAATAGAAACAATGTATGATGAACTTCAATAAGTGGACAAATTTCGTTTAACTCAAAAATATTTCTGCTCTAGAATATTTCTATATTTTTTTAACTGCTTGTTGTAATCCTCCCCAGAGTGAGCGCAAACGTTGTCTTCGATATTTTCCGAGTCGTATGATATACCAAGAAGCAGGATCTCTTGCTTTTCCTTATCAGAGATAAAGAAGTTAATATTAGTATTCTGTCAAAGCTTAAAACAAATGTTTAATTTAGATTCCTAACAGACTGAGCCATACTGCTCGAGTTTATTCCATGTAAGGAATGACATAGGTGTTAAATAGTTTGTTGTAAACTTTGAGGATCAGAATGTAAGATACTTGGTATCTTCTTAGTAATTTTGATTAGACTTAGAGAAAGTTGCTAATCGATTAGGTTTTTTGGGACTTCCACCAGAAATACCATGTAATTACCTAACTCCTCTCAGTTATGCTTGCTGCTTGTAGAAGGTTAACTGATAGATCATACTAATTTTGTGGGATTGTGTAGACGTCACAAAGAGTAATAAACACATTCTCATATAAAAAAAAGACCGAAAAATTCAGAAAACCCCTGTTAAAGTATCTGTACAAAACAGAGACGCTGACAGTATTGAAAGTCGGGCTTGGCTTGCTCATAAGGATGAACACAAGTTATCGTTTGAGATGAAAAGTTGTTCAATTCAGATGGCGCTTTTGGATGACTTGGGAAGAAAAAAACTGTTGGTACCATACATTTCAAACCTAAAAATCGAGTGATGTGAATGCTGAGCAAATATAAAATTGGCCATAAGGGTCATGATTTTTCAGAAGTATTACCTGTCCAGGTAAAACTATTCGGAGAAGAACAAACAACGATGCTGGCGACAGACATACTTTGGTTCTCAGCAGGATATCATCAAAAACACAATCAAATGACTGCTGACGTGCCTGCCATACAGCAGGTCGACTTGCAATCACGTCCACGATGGATGGGGGAAATTAAACTCCGACCAGTTTTTCTTTCAACGGCAAAACCCAAGCTTTGTGACAGGATTGCACGCACATTTTTGCCCGTAAGGTTAAAACCTGCTGAAAAATTTGTAACGGTCATAGATCCTTTTCAAAACGTTGAAGTTCATTGTATAAGGAATGTATGTTACCACCCCAGCCAACAGTAAGTTCGAACTGTGCCATAAAGAGGCATTTAGCCAAGGATCATACTGATTATATAAGTTTGTTAAGGGGCGCATCCATTCCAGATTATAAAGTACCTAAACTAAAAAAAAAAAAATTAATGAAAATCGTTCGAAAAACAATCACATTTCTCAACAGTAATTAGCGATACTATTTCTAGACTAACCTTGGCATTCAATCAATTAAATTCATCACAGGCCAAAAATAAACTAAATGAGATACGATACTCTTTTTGTTTACAAAAAAATTCTAAGCTTATAGGATCAAGCCATTCAGTTTATGTCATTACTTTTTTTGACCACGCCTAAACTTTTTTTTTCTACTTAAAATTATGTTTCGTCCACCATATCACTCACCCGTAACACGATTGTATTCTGCTGGTGGTTGTAGAAAAATATGCAATGACGTTCGAAATGTTGGCTCAACAAGAGGACTTCTTTCATCCTACAAGTTAATGAACAAAAAAGTCACATTAAACATGACAAAAAAAATATGACAAGTTTCATTTACCATAATTTTTTTTAAAGTTAATTTAAAAATCGCAGTTCCTAGCTGCGAGAATTCAAGAGCAAAACTGAAAACAGAAAACCCTTCTCTTCATTTTTGGCCATGCATTATACTGTCTTAGATAAATTTTTTTTTTTTTTTTTAGAAACTGTTTTTGTCCCCGCCCATTATAAATAACTTAATGATTGAATATCTAAGAATCCATTAATTTTCGTGTTAATTATGACATGCCTCTTCTATGGTGTTTCATTCCACCGACAAGGATGAGTGAGTCAAGTGTACGCAAATAATCCAAAATCCCCTCGCCTTGTTTTTGCACCTGATAGTGCTTAAATTGTTTTTTTAACGATAAGATAATGTCTCCACCTCGGGCATGAGCTTCCCTACGATTGATTTATATGAGATTGATGAGAAGTGTGTGTGTGTGTTAATTGGTATCAAAAATGTTAGATAATTTATAGAAAAAAAAAAAAAACGAATTGGAAAGCTAAGGGTTGTACGAATACGAGGGCAATAGTCAACAAGCCACTGGATTTAGGACATTCAAAAACATGTAATAGACTAAGAAACTTGTAGAGGTGCTCTGTAAAAATCTTCATACCATCCTTAGGTTAAAATTACAAGTACCTCGTACAACCTGTAGCTACATAGTACATTAAGAGAAACGGTCAGAATCCAATTGGATGGCACCACCTTTCAACGACAAAGTCACAATGAATTTGTTATGCGTTCGAAAGCGATTTGACAATGTGTACTCCTTCCGTACATTTGTGCCAATTGCAACGTAGTTTCACTGCTAAAATATAATACTTTTATCAGCGGCTTATGGCCTAGCTGTGATAGAAAAAAGTGTGCCCATACTGTTGATTCTACGTGTTATCGATAACTTGCAAGGAGATGTCACAAACGACTTCAGCCGCCATTTTTAAGGACGCCATTACAAATCAAGTAGGGGATATACTTAGCCGAAGATGACTAAGATATCAATTTTAACTAAAATCGCCCAAGCCGTAATCGAGACATAGCCAATTTCCACAGAAAGTGTGGCGGTCACGCTGCAGGTTCACGGTTCAAATCCTGATGTCAAGAATCATCTATTTATTTCACATGAAATAAATAAAAAAGTCAATCAAGTCTACTGCGAAGGCATAACATTCTTTTTCATTTTTAGTGAATGAAGGCATAACACTGGCAGTGGGGTGGTCATATGGTTGAAAATGCAACTTGACCGTGATGTTGACATCAGAAGGATTGAAAAAAATACTGTGAATCATAAGCAATGACAATCAAAAATGCTTCCCAGTTATCTGGACGCCACCCTTGGAGTTTACTGAAACTTAATACCACCTGCCAGTCAAACCCATTACACCAATCTTTCTTTCTATCTCTCTCACTTTCTGAAAACGCCCGTGTCCTGAAATAATTTAAGGGTATTCATATCCCCTTTGGCGCGTGCAAATTATAAAAAAAAACAACAAGAAAACCACCTTGAAATTATATGATTTGTGCTTCCTTGGAGTTTTACTTCTTATTATTATTTTTCCAAACAATTTCATTTTTCTAGTTTTAATAAACAGCTGATTCGTAAAGTGTCATGGAGGTACATGTTCTGGCAAGTTGTTATGATGATATTTCTTAGCGGCATATGAGTTCTTTTTTTCTCATGTAAAAGTTCAAAACTTACGGTTTTTCGTTTTTCCTCCTTAAACTGGTGCTTGTTTTTCTGGCTAAATTCTACGCTTGTAGCATAGGTTATAGTAAAGAACCACCCAGAACTGGATTTTTGATTTGCGAAATACAAGTTGTTTAAAAATTTGTTTTTTTGATTTGATTGTGTATTTGGAAAATTAAAAATAGAGCCATAAGGATACAGAGTTTTAGTTTTTTAATTCATCTGGAGACTCATGGAAAGTCCCAAAATTTCCTAAGCCACACCCTGTATTTCAAGAATTAATAATCCTACTGCTTGTGGTCATTTTTTGTAATTAATTCTATAGATATTCAAAAGGTTTAGCATTCTAGGCGAGGTCCGCCTGCAGTGGTATGAAAACTCACACACAAGTTGAGACATTCCATACAGTGGAGAAGAAAAAATGCCCCAAGCGATACCCTGTATTCTAAAATCCAATAATCCGCCTACGGATGGTCACTTTCCGTGATCTAACCACAAGAGTGCAAAGTTTTAGCTTTCTAAGTCACATACAGTCTGTATTTAAAAAATAAAAAACTTATAAAGGGTGTCCCAAAATTAACACAAGATTTGAATTTTGCGCCATTTGTGCGGTAAAGTGTTGCCAACGAAAAAAAAAAAAAACAGCCTGACACCTGAGAATTCAGGGTTATTAAAAACGCACAGCGAAGAGAGTTCGTTGAATGGATTATGGAACAACAACTAGTGGATGCTGATTTTTCAAAAATCATTTTCAGCGATGGCTTTGTTAATCGTCCAAATTGTCGAATTTGGGATTTAGAAAATCCACGAGTGATTGTTGAGAAACAAATGCATCCACAAGTGTCACTGTTTGGTGCGGATTTTGGGCTGGAGGTATCATCTGACCATTCTTCCTTGAAAATGCGGCAGGTCAGTCAATAACAGTTAATGGTGCTCGCTATCGCGATATGACAATCCAATTTTTTATGCCTAAATTGCAATTGTCATTTCTTGGTCGTGTAATTTTCCGTTTTGGTGATCAGAATTGGCCGCCCAGGTCATGCGATTTAACGCCTCTGGATTTTTTTCTTTGGGGTTTTTTTGAAGTCTAAGGCGACTTCTTGAAGGAGCAAATTGAGGGCTGTATCAACGAAATTCAGTCACATTTATGCAAAATAGTCATGGAAAATTTCGACAAAAGAGAGCGTCTGTGCCAGCAAAGCTGTGGAAGCCATTTACTCGATATGCATAACCCTATACTGTATACTTTATGAATCATTTACAATTTGTAATTAAAAACCTTTATTTTCTATCAAAATTACTTCTTGCGTGAACTTTGGGACACCCTTTATTATTCCAGACTATAATGAAGCGAAATTTCAGATTTTTAAGAAGAGGTGCAGGAAAACGCAAACATTGTATTTAACAAAAAAAAAAAAAAAAAAAAAAAAGTAGCTCCATTAGGTTCGTGCTTATAGATCGTGCTATTAGTGTGCAGATTTTCAGCTTATTAATATATCAACCGTGGGTTTCTGAAAGGGCGAGGAAAGATACGATACATTATCAATTTAAAAAACGAAAGACTGATCACGCGAATGCGGCAATTAATAGTAAATTATATTATAAATACATGTAGGATACTGTAATGTTTTATAATAAACTAAATTATTAAAGAATTGTTCACTTTCAAATGTTTCAGCTCACGAACAATAGCTGGTTGTGATTTTCCAGACAAAAAAGGGCAATAACAGTATATATTACGTTTGAATTCTATTGTCGATAGAACAAAAACTAAACACGCGATAAAAAAAAAAACTTTACACACGCTTATCAACAATGAATTGAATTAAGAACTGTCAAATTGTCAGCTCCCTGTCATTCGTAGTTTGGCAGACACAGCGACGTGAACTTGGTAACAGTTCATGTCAGCTACCCTTTAATGAACTAAATTATTATTTGAAACAAAAAAAAGGTAATAATTCAAAGAAGATACAAACATTAAACGGATTTTTAAAAAGGAAGTATTATTCGTTGTCATTGTCTGAAAAAAGTTGTCCAAGATCACTGTCAAGACCAGAAATATCATGGTCATCGTTTGCTTGATCTATTATTTCGTTGATTTCTGCGCCAAAACTAGCATTTTCAACATCAGCTTCGGTAGTTTTATGAAGAAATTCGATATTCAATGGCCGTGTTCCCGTTTTGACTAGCCCTTTATATAATTCTCTATAAGGGGCCAACAATATCTTCAGCTCACGTTGAAACATTTCAGCTCGCTCCTTATTAGAATCGTGCATTATAAAATGAATGCCTAATTTACTCGTATTAGACAAGTCAAGACCTTCTTTAATAAATTTGCATTGAAAACATGAACATCTTCAGCATCATGATTTATTTCGTGAGAATCAGGAGTCTTGAGGGCGCACTCTAATATTTCGTCTTCGTTAAGAACTTTGTCCACCAACACTTCATCGATATCTGGAAAAGATAGATCATCAAATCCTTCTCCACCAATTTTTTGCATCATAGTTATGATGTTGGGAAATTCAGCTGTGTTCAGAAGGATGGGAACAGTGCTTTTAACACATTCTGACCAAATGGATTTCCAACATTTATAATTGAAAACTGTTAGTGTGCTTTCACTTAGTTTGTCACACGATCTTTAGCTACTTTAAAACCACTAGCAGTTTTTTTTTTGTGATTTTGCTACATAGGTTCTATTTGGCATTCTTTTCTAGAAAAGGCCGGTTTCTTCTGCATTCCAAACTGGATCAGGACTGTAGCCTCCATCTTCAATTATCTTAGCCAGTTTTTGAGGAAATTCTCTTGCGGACGTATCATTTGCAGATACAATCTCACCTTTAATTTTTATGTTATGAAAGGCATGCCTTTTTAGAAATCCTGTCATCCAATCCGTACTTGCAGAAAACTCGTGCCTTCTATTTGACTGAGATGAAGTGCCTGACTCCAATTCCTGGATATGTTTATAGAGTCTTAATGCCTTTTGTTTGATAGCATTTCCGTCAATTGATATTCTCTTCTGTGAATTATCTTCGATCCATATTACAACAGCTATTTCCATTTTCTTTCTTAGAACTTATTTTGGTATCAGAAATTATTGAGTTCCTTATTGCGGCTTCGCTTGTTTTTATTGTCCTTGTGGTAGCTTCGTGTAAGTCAAAATGCTTATCAATGGCTGTTGCCCCCTGTCCTGTTGCAAGCCGATCTAAAATTTGAATTTTAGTTTCCAGGGAAATGGTCTTCCTTTAGAAGAATTAATTTTTTTTACTGATTCGTCGCCGGTAGTTCAGCGCCAAAGAAAGCGAAATCGATCGCATCTGTTGGAAAGGTCATGCCCAGTGTGTTTTGGAATGCGAAAGGGATCCTGTTAATTGATTACCTTGAGAAAGGCAGAACAATTACAGGCGAATATTACTCCAACCTTCTTGACCAGCTGTATGCCAAAATTCACGAGAAGAAACCTGGTGTAGTGTACCCATCAAAACAAAAACCCAAGAACACAATGTATACTCAAGAAGAACACACATTGTATGAATTATGTAATATCACATAAAGTCAACGATCACAAAACAAAAACACTTGACGGCACACGCCAAAGTGCTGACGCATAAGAATGGCAAAAATACTTCGATGCACTATGTCGCAGTGCATAAAGCTGACCTACTAACGTGTCATTCGAGAAGTGTTTGACTCTTTGTGTGATCGATACAATGTGTAGTAAGTGTTTGGGGAAATAGAAATATAACTTTTTTAGGTCATGACTAAGAAGCCGAAATATGATGGCATGCGACCCACTAGATATCGATGTGCATTGGGAATGCTGGTGGGGAATTAGTATATAAAGATCGATTCTTTTAAAATAAATCAGATTCAACTTGATTTTAAAACAAGGCGTTTCTCATTCTGGCTTTTCAGCCCTGCTACTCGTTAGCAGACTCTGGCAACTGCTATGGCGTTCACGCCCTGCCAATCTTAGGGAAAACACTTGGTATATCGTACCTTTACATGGCGATCCTGCCATGTTGTACTTCCACATTTTGTACCTTTACATTTAGACCCATTACACTGGCTTGAAGAAGAAAAAAACCATCTTTCACCAGGACAATGCACCTGTACACAAGTGTGCGCTGGCGATGGGAAAACTGCGGGATTTGGGGTACGATTTGCTCGTCCATCCCCCCTATTCACCTGATTTGGCACACTCAGAGTTCCATCTGTTCCCAAACTTGAAGAAATTTGTTTCTGGGAATATTTTCACAGCCTTCCAGACTCTTACTTCCGAGAAGGAATACTGATGTTGGAGAAACGCTGGACCAAGTGTGTCGAAGTCAAGGGAGATTATGTAGAAAAACGAAATCATTTTTTAACTGAAAATCGCAGTCTTTCATTGTTAGGCCGAGAACTTTTCACCTTGCCCTCGTATAAGAGCAAGTATTGGTTTCGTGAAAAAGTTCGAACTCGAGATTTTGATCAAATTTGACATTATCATCTCAATCTCAAAAAAGTGGGTCTTTCAATTCTATATGTCTGTCTATACGTACATATGTATGTGCGCTGAACTGCAGCCTAAACGGCTGAATGGATTTACTTCAAACTTCATATCTGCGGTCTGTGGGGGACACAATTCGGAGCGAAATTAACGGTACTTTACTAATAGACGATTTTGAGAATAACGTCTCTAACGATTTTGTTTAAATTTAAATTTGGGTTGAGTTAGACATATCTCACTAAATGGCGTACTAACTTTTTGGGACAAAAGTCGTATAACGGTACTTTGTTTTTGAAAATTGGTTATTTCTCCTTTTCATCCATTCTGGGAAAAAAATACTGTGAATCATAAGCAACAACAAAAGCAAAACAAACAAGCTCCCCAGTTATGTGGACGCTACCCTTGGAGTTTACAGAAACTTAATATCATCTGAGTTTCAAACCACTACACTAAATCTTTCATTCTCTCTCTCTCTTCTTCACAACGCCCGTGTCCTATAATAGTATAAGAGTATTCATATCCTCTTTGGCGCGCGCAAAGTATAAAAAAAAAAAAAATGATCCAAACGATTTTGTTCAAAATCGATATCTAAGTGATATTTGATGTACCAAGTTTTGGAAAATTATCAATTTTGAATTTTTTTTTTTAACAACTTCGTCCAAAAATAAAATCTGATTGATTCGCAAATGAACACCACACAGGTGCAAGTACGTACGACCCAGTCGTTTTAGGTCAAACTTTGGTGATCCCGTGAACTTACCCCATTTATACGAGTATGGTTCATGTTTTGTCGAAGACAGCATTTGACAAACATAGTCAATTTCCTCTTCCTTGTTGTAAGAAAGGGCATTGCGTCAATAGACCATAACAAAACAAATAATACAGACAGTAGTTTTGTTAACTACGGAAGCTTTCAACGGAATGATCGACCATGAACCAATGAATAATCATGACCAAATGATACAAAATGTAATTAGTTTCCAGTAAATGAACTACTAAACTGTTAAATTGGAAATGTTTGATGAAGAAAGGTTTTCAATTGAAAATTCAATCAAAATATTAAGCTCTCTGCCTCGGAAATTTGCCAACAAACCCATCACATTCTTTTTTTTAATCAGCTCAATTGCTAATAGCCAACACATATCACCACATCGCTTATCACCTAAATGATTCCAGCTATACTGAACACTTTCCATTCCGTTTTTATATCGAATTCCACTTCTACCAGCTTTAGTTACACCAGAGTCGCCAGTGTTGGTCGCACAGAGTCAAGACTGATACAAAACTGAAAAATTAATAAAAAAAAAAAAATTGTTTTCTGCTTGAACAACGAAACATATAAACCACACAAGCTTTTAACAAAATGGGTAAGGATACACAATAAGATACCCGGCATTATTGTATTTTGTTGGCTTTAGCACCTTTATGCTTGTTTTTTTTTTTTTTTTTTTTTTTCCTATAAAAGTTTTGCTTTAATTCTACGAAAACAAATTGAAAACAAATAAATCAATCTATCATTACTTGAAAGTGCTATCAAATTATTATTTTGCTATGTGACAAAGTCACCTTACGTTAAGTGACTCAATCCTGATAAGATAAAAACAAAATTCTTGTTTAGATATTATTTTTTTCTGCGTATTTTACTAGATACGAGTATGAGTATTTTCGAACATTATTGGTTTGAAAATTCAACCTTACGGCTCAAGGCATTGAAGCCAACACTATAAGTTTTTCTTTTTTATCTAAGACCACCTTTTATTGGGTTTTTTCAGGAGTTGAAATGTCGCTGCAAAGACCTGGCCATGTTATCCAACCAAGTAATGATCAAATTTGATTGGAGTTAGGCGCTGAATTCATTCATTTCATTTTGGGATTTCGAATTTTCTTTCTTTTATTTTTTGGGGGAGAGTAAAGTTTTTTGAAAGATTTTTGATTGGTGGCTTAGGCTTCTAGGAACTTTGTTTTCAAAATGTGTTCTTTGTATTAAGTGGCCGCGTTCAGGCAACTTGATATACATGATGTTCCTTTAAAAGGGATCACATAAACAGTGACAGATAGCGAACAAGTTATTAAAATTACTATTGTAGCTAGTCGTATACAGGATGTAAATATCTTCATATTTCTTATCGTAAAATTACCTTTGATGTTTAAATGTTTCCCTGCATATTTTTATAGATTCGAACGGTTTGCGAAATCCTAAATTGATCATTAAATCGAATATATGTAGCTCTTAGAATTTGGCTCTAAGATAATTAAATGGCAATGGAGTGTGTACAAAAGACATTAAATGACATTATAGTCCTCGATATACCTGGACCTAGTTTTAAGCAGCAAGCATATTCAGTCGTGCGGGCACTCCTGACCAAGTCGAATTTGTGTGCACTGTTTATTTGCAATGGTGCCAATGGTGTCCGTCTGTTCTACTCGTATCATCTTCGTCGTTAAATCATCTTTTTCCGAGTTTTTTTTTTTATCGAAACGTCCAACGGAGAATGTATCTTTTTAAATGACAACACACATACGCAAATTACTGACCAGATGCAGTTAGTGTATGGTGTACTCGGCAATAAGCTTGTTCTAATAAATCTAGTACCTGATCTGTCAGTTCCATTATTACGTTTACACTATGCTCAAACTTTAAATAAGTAATGTCAGATGGCCTGGGACTTATTCTACCAAACAACTTTGCAACATTTCACACAGCACTTTCCAAATTATTTGTAAATGATAACTTTCCGCTAACATTCTGAAAGAGTAAGTTAACTCTCAAATGTGTAAGAATGGTCAGAACATAGGCTATACTCGATTTCAAATCCTGAGCGATCACTGACGTAATGTATCAGGTGACAGCTGACAGTTGTGGAGCGATCTTAGTTGTCAGGTTCTGAAAGTTTTGAACAGATTAGACCGTAGTTGCTGCTTGAAATTTTTCTTTTGTGTTAATTAAATGTGACATGTCATGTCTGTGCCTGGAAAATTTAACATAGATATGTCCTAATGACAATCCATAATGCATGGCCTGACATCTACTCGTGTGTAGGTACGTATGTTTGGATGCCATTATTACTGTTTTTAGTCGCATGTGTTTAAATTTGCCAGTTATTCACATACTTAATGTCACTTAAGTGATATTTTGTTTGTTTATATTAAGATATGTAAAAAAACTCCCACCAGACAAAATTTGACATTTGCTACACCGTTTCCTTTGTCCGACACGAATGTCTAGCACGAGTGATGGTATGTGGAGGTCCGGTATTAAGAACACTTCAATTGTTCAGTATACTCGTAGTCAGGACGCTCTTAGAGAGTAAGTGTGTTTTAGCGTCAAATGAAAATAGGTGAACCTGACAGCTGTCAATTTTTTTTTTATTTTTTGTGAATAAGCATAGGGAATATTCAAGAAGGCAGACCTTGACGGCTGTTGAATATTTAAATGAAAATTAGGTACAGTCGATGGGAAACCTGCGATTGCTTATTTCGACAGAATGGAACGCATATCACTTTCAACTTCAATTTAATTCATTGTTTCGTTTTCACTTGCAACAGAGTAAAAACAACATGAATCACAAAGATATGTATCTATATATATCGAAGTTACTGCTATTTTTGTCACTTTTAGATAAGAGTCTCATATCAAAGGTCAATATTTTGTAATGGACTTTACACTGAAAATATCTTTTGCTCTCGAATCAGTCTTTGGCTTTAGCTAAATTAGTAAATAACAGTTATAGCGTAGCGAGGGTGAGGGAAGTGTGATTTTTTTTTTGCAGAAAAAGACAACATGTTAAGGCACTAACACCTAATACTTTGTAAAGAGACATCCAGGCCTGGTAGAGATTCTCCACAACTTAAATGTTGGCAACTTTAAGCTAATTTAAAACCTGTTACAAAGAACAGAGTTCCAAAATATCATCTATCAGAATCAAAGTTTCTTAGTTGTAAAAAAAATATTATGTAATCGTTTTTCGAGTTGTTAATACATTTTCTCCCTGTAAATAATTTAAAAGAATTTGACATTCACTGTTATGACATCGAACGGAAATTGAAGCTGTCACTTATTGTAGAAAACTTTGTGTTCAGTTCAGTTTCATCCATAATTGGGTTTTGCAATTCAATTTCTGGAACAGAACATTTTCTGGAATTTACTTTGACAGATGTCGGGTTGTTAGCTGAATAAAAAAGTAATTGTAGAAAATAACACATACATATGTATTGGTACAGGTAGTTACGTAATATTGCGATGAAAAGCAAAAACCGTATATTCTATGCTGAAAACTTTTATTATTGATGACAATAATTGTTGACGTACATAAAAATAGTTTTAGTTTCATGCGTTGTTCAAGACAACTGAAATTTCTGTAAACATGTGCAATACTTACTCGTGCATGCGCATGACTGCAGAAGAAACTGTTCTGTCAGCACAATTCGCTTTGTAGATGAAAGTTTAGGAGTTAGCTGAGGTATAAGTTGGTAGTACGAGAAATCAGAGTAAAAGGGTGTTCTAAATATAATGACGCTTTGACAGGAATAGGCGCCATTTGCATTGCATTCACACATTCTTCCTTTCAAGCGAAAGCCCAAAACTAGCATCTTTAATTTTTTTTGTTTTTCATTTCCAGAGCACCGATGGGTTCATTCAGCACCGTATTCGCCAGTACCACCATATGCTGTCGTCGGTGGACATGATTGCGATGGTGCACCAATTTACGTGGGACGGTCCTTCCACGAAGGTGACAATCTACCAGCTAAAGTGATTCCCAGCAAGAATACCACTTACGTCTGCTGGGGTGGTCGCGAAATCGTCAAAACCCATTACGAAGTTCTTACTGGGCAAAATTACAACTGGATTCCATGTGCCGCCGGTTCCGTTCCACCAAATGCTGTACTCGCTGGCAATACAGCAACTGGTGAACCGCTGTACATCGGTCGTGGTCACTGGGAAGGAAGCCTGACTGTTGGTAAAATTCATCCCTCTCATCATTGCCTGTACATTCCGTTCGGCGGACAAGAACGTCGCTTGGATCGCTATGAAGTTTTAACTTATGAGATGCCACATGGATGGCTGCCCGGTCAGTTGAATCATGTTCCACCAAGTTCGGTAGTTGCCGGCCATGATACCGACGGATCAACAATCTACGTCGGACGGGCGTTCAATGAAGGTGAGAACCTACCAGCAAAAGTAATTCCCAACAAGGCTTGTGCATACGTGTGCTTCGGTGGCTATGAAATATTCAAGAACAATTTCGAGGTATTAACCGGGCAAGGCTACTATTGGGTGAAGGCACAACATGGCGCCGTGCCACCTGGTGCTGTGTCGACTGGACGCACACGGAATGGTGAGCCGGTGTTTGTAGGTCGTGGTCATCACCACGGTAGTTTGACACCAGGTAAAGTTCACCCATCGCATCATTGTTTGTATATTCCGTATGGAGGAAAGGAAGTCAAGCTCACGACTTATGAGGTACTGGTGAAGAATTGGTGATATGACCGAGCGTTTGTGGGTGCCATCTATCTATCTTAACTAAAACCAAAAATTTAACCAAAGAACAAACCGTAAAAGCCTTAATAAAAGTAAAAATTTGTAACTCGAAGAGATTTGTTTTTGATTTATACGCCAAGCACTGTATGCCAATCGGGGTTGGTGGGGGTGGGGGCTGGGATGAGTAGCTTATAACATTTCCTTTGATTCTAGGGCACAATTGGGTTTCATCGTCGGCATATGCAGCAGTTCCACCACTTGCCGTTGTTGGCGGTCATGATTCAGATGGTACGCCCATTTATGTAGGTCGATCGTATCATGAAGGCGATTCGCTTGCGGCAAAGGTTATTCCATCGAAGCATGCAGCCTACGTCAGTTGGCGGGGTCAGGAAATTCTAAAGTCCCACTTTGACATTCTATGTGGAAACTTCTACACCTGGCGACCTTGCTATGATCATGTTATACCGCACAATGCAGTCGAGTGCGGTCGAACACAGTCCGGGCAGAGAATCTTCGTAGGACGAGGTCATTTCGAGGGCAGTTTGACCGTGGGAAAGGTTATGACTGTTCATCGTGCCTTATTTATACCATACGGCGGTATTGAGAGACGTTTGGACAGTTATGAGATATTGGTCAGAGAGGGCCCCACAACTTCCTGGGTGTCATGCACGGGTAGTACTGTCCCAGGAAATGCTGTTCACGCTGGGCAGGACACTGATATGGCAACGATATATGTAGGCCGGGCCTATCACGAAGGAGATCTGCTCCCGGCAAAGGTTATTCCAAACAAAGCATGTGCCTACATCTGTCATGGCGGCAATGAAATTGTAAAAAGTCATTTTGAGGTACTCACTGGTTACGGATATCGCTGGGTAACGGCTGCGGATGGTTATGTTCCACCCGGGGCGGTTGAAGGTGGCCGGACAGTACAAGGAGAACAGCTATATGTTGGTCGTGCTCATTATTGTGGAAGTTTGACTCCAGGAAAGGTGCAAAAATCCCACGGTTGTCTGTATATTCCATTTGCTGGACGTGAGAGACGTGTGACAAGCTATGAGGTGCTTGTTAATGATAACCCCCTTGCCGTGGGTTACCCACCACAACCTCCTCCATATACAAAATACGATGATGATAAGCAACACCACCATCACCACCATCACCATCCACCACCACCACCGCCATACAATCCAGATTATAGTACTGGGTTTAAAGTTAAATTTTAAAGGTGGTTTGTTTTGTAGTCTTAGAATTTTGGGGATGGATAACGAAAGAATGTAAATTATTGTATATTTTTGTAAAGCAAATTATGTATTCAAAATAAATTATGTTATCGTTAAAATTGAATATTATTATTGGGGGGTTTTTGATGTGAATGACCGTTACAATCTGGGATCAACGATTCGCGGGGTTACATCTGAATGTTTGTTTTGATTAACATAAATGAATGAATACATTGAGGATTAATGACATAAAACAAGTAAAGATCAATAGATATGTCTGTCGGTTAAAATAAACGTAGACCTCAACGTGAGAGAATTAATCAATACCGCTTATGCCCGAAACTGAATGAGAAGGAACCTGAAGTCTATTGGCAATAGGACTGTATGCTATAGGTTAGACGTTAACTTGCTGAACTACTGCCGAAGTTCCCTGGATACAAAGGAGATAGAAGTCATCAAGCACTCTGTGAATGTCAAAATCTCCAAGCCCGACGACTTTAGCTTATAGGGAACATAATATTTGGCGTCCAGTTGGAAATGATAGACTTTATATATTTTTTTATTCTCAAAAATACAATATGATATCAGTAATGTAATTACAATTTTAATTCTTACAATAAGTAGGAGAATAGTTAGAGACATTTAATATTTAGATATAAATAGCAATAAATGTCACGTTTTTAAATTTATTTCAGTGTGGGATGAACAATAATTCATACGTACAATATACAGGGTGCGCCATCTTTTATGTCGGTATGTAAACATTGAATAACTTTGACATTTATCAACCGATTGACTTGAGTAGACATGTTTTTGAAACGTCAATTCAGTACAATTTTAACCATGAATCACTTGACACCGAAACAACGGAAATAGTGACGCTGTACATTGAAAATAGTCGTTCAGTTGTGTTAACTCAACGTGCATATTGTCGAAAATATCGTGGCCAACAAGCACCGTCTGACAACACTATTTGTCGTTTGGTGTCGAATTTTGTTGAGCACGGGACAGTGGGAGATCGTCGACATGCCGTTCATCAACGCCCAAGACGTGCCAATGAACTGGTTGAAGCGATAAGAGAGAGTGTTGCCGAGAACCCACATGTGTCGTATCGTCACCGCTCTCAGCATTTTGGCGTCAGTGGAACCTTCTTGAGGCGCATTTTGAAGGATGATTTGTATTTGTTTCCACGAGCTCCATGAAACACCACACGAGCTCCATGAAACACCATTGTTTGACAAAAATTGACTGTTTGGGCCGGCGTTTGCGCCAAAACCATCATTGGGCCATTTTTCTTCAGTAGATGGGAATCGATATCGGTGGATGTTGGCTCATTATGTCTGCCCACAAATGTGTGAAAAAGGTCTGGACGGTTACTGGTTTCACCAAGACGGTGCGCCATGCCACACTGCAAATCAAACAATGCAGTTTCTGCAACGAAAATTCCCTGGATGTGTGCTGTCAAAATATGGAGACATTGACAGGCCACCCAGATCTCCAGATTTGACCCCTCCGGAGTTCTTTTTGTGGTGTTATTTGAAAAGCAAAATGTACGCCAGCATGCCTCAGACCATTGACGAGCTCAAGGCATTCGTGCCGAAATCATCTCTATACTGCCCGAGATGCTCGAAAAAATGATGGAAAATGCAGCAAAAAGGGCACATTTTGCTTTGGTCAATAGAGAAGGCCACTTGATTGATGTTGTATTCAAAAACTAGTCCAAATAAAAAATAAAAATACATTATATGTGGAAAAATTTTTTTTTTTTTTTTAAAGTTATTCAATTTCCACACACCGACATAAAAGATGGCACACCCTGTATATAAATATGTAAAAATTCGATTAGAAAGATAAGAAAAAAAAGGAAAGGAAGATGAAAGAAAATGATAAACAGAAAGTACATGAAAGTACATTTTTATAGTTAGTTTAAGTGCGCAACAAAATTTCAATTTCATTATGATTAATATTTAAACGTCACAATTTTACTTCGCATGAAAAGTTCTTTAAAGTTCTAATGATTCGAATGCTTTCTGGAAGTTTATTAAATAGTTTACAAGATACAATTGAGTTGAAGTTTCTTAAGCTTGAAGTTGAAATGATAACCAGGGAACTAGCATTGCTTCGAAGGTTATGGGCATCATTGAAGGCATTCTGCAAGTAACCACCTCTAATGAAACAAATTTTGAGGGCTTTGAAATAGTACAAATGTCATACAGGCTTATTAAATAGCACTAAGGTGTAGGGTAAACGACGTATTTTTGTAAAACAGTTAGTTGTTTGATTTTAGATTTTAAGTACCATCCCAGCAGCTAATACCATATTGCAATCTGGAATGGAAAATCCCAAAATAAATATTTTTTAAGAAACTTGTAGAACAGTATTTTCTAAGCCGATAAAAACTACGCAGAGTGGATAGCAAATATTGCTTCAAAATATAAATGTGATCGCTCCAACTCAAATTCTGATCAATTACGACACCTAAGTACTTATAGTTCTTAACTATTTCAATTTTGAAGCAATTAGCATCAATTGTGCAGCCAATATTTTCATTGTATAAGCTGGTTACTATTAACTTGTGTTTCGCAAACCAGAGTCTTAACAAATGGACATCATAGTTAATTCCAGCAAGTAGGTTAAAGAGATTAGTTGAGCTATACGCAAACGCAAAGTCATCAACTGAAGATTGAGTTAACATATATTAAGAACAGTGAGGGACCAAGGACCTGGTGGAACGCCGAGGTTGATGATCTTGGATCCACCAAGAAAGCTTTCAACTTTTACTTTTTGAATTCTGTTCGTAAGATAAGATGAAAACCAATCTACAAGGTCTTCCAATAGGGACCTCCGAACTTTGACAGTTGATAGCGGCCATATTGTTGAAGCTACATCTGTCAAATTGGCTGTCATTTATTCAGTCTATTTTGCCAAATCACCTTGGATGGAGATAGCGTTCAACAACACGTGCAAATAATAAAATTGTTTTATCAAAATGGGTGTTCTGTTCGGGCAACGAAAAATCATCTTCAGTTTTGAGGCCCTTTTCTGGATGTATGGGTACGTCAACAAACAAAATTGTCGAATTTGGGACAATACCAATCCACATCAGATCCAAGAACGTCCAATGCATCCCGAAAAAGTCTTTGTTTGGTGTGGATTTTGGGCTGGCGGCGTCACCGGCCCATATTTCTTTGAGAACGACATTGGCCAGGCCATCACCGTCAACGGCGAGCGCTATAGGTCTATGATTACCAACTTCTTTTGGCCTGAATTGGATCATATGGACACCAACGACATGTGGTTTCAACAGGATGGCGCTACGTGCCACACAGCTTACGCCACATTGGAAATTCTGCACGAGTGATTCGAGGGCATGGTCATCTCACGTGGAGGTGATGTGAACTGGCCATGGAGATCGTGCGATTTGACCCATTTAGACTTTTTCTTGTGGGGTTTTCTGAAGTGGCAGGTCTATGCGAATAAGCCACAAACAACAGCGGCCCTCAAAACCAACATAATGATTTATGCACCAGAGTCATGGAAAATTCTTTTTATTTAAATTTAAAGATAGGAAGCGCTTAATGAAAGACCCTTTACAATAAATCTTCGAAATCGAAAGGATTTTGTGATCTACTATATCGAAGGCTTTGGCTATGCCTACAAAAAGTCTAGCACAGCATTTTTTGCCATCAAGACCCTTGTAGATATATTGACAAAAATCCAGAAGAGCATCTTCGGTGGAATGGTTTACTCTAAAACCAAATTGATTTTCGCTAAAAAGGTTAATCTTAGTGAGAAATTTCAAAACTCTATATTTTATAGTTTTCTCAAAAATTTTAGATACTGCAGAGAGTAAGGAAATCGGTCTGTAATTCATTTTTTCTTTTCTATTACTCTTCTTGGAAATAGGAATCACATTGTCTCCTTTTAACATTTGAGGAAAGATACCCGTGAAAATGCTTAAATTGAAAAGGTGAGCCAAAATATCTACCACGTTTCATCGTCTACACATGAATTTAGAGTTTTTTTTAGAGTATTGATAGTTTTTAATAACTTAAATCCTGAAATAGGCTTGAAAACGAAGCTGTTTCTGGAAGTCGTAAGAAGTGCGAAATGCGGGAGGAGTAGATTGAAGTGGGAAATTGTGAAAAAGTGAAAGAAGAAGGGAGGTGAAAGTTATCAATATTCGATACAGATAGGGGACAAAGCGAGACTGAGGAGTTAATGGGATCAGTTGTCAATATAAGGTCTAATTGCCTACCCATGTAATTTAAGACATTACTAACTTGAGATAGACTTGAATCAGTTAGCCGATCTATGAAGAGACATTCCTTAGTGGAGTTGGCATTTGAAGCGATGAAAAAGGATTCATCATCGGAAGGAGTCCACTGCAGCAGGGGCAGATTAAAGTCGCCAAAAATAAGGATGTCATCAAGGGAATCAGATAGGTCAATTATTTGATCAATCGCGTCGATAGCAAGTTGGTAAGATTCGTAACAACACATAACGTACAGGGATCTACATATGTGGAAAAGTTATTTTTATTGTAACAAAGTGGACCTTAGAAGAGGAAGAAAAGGCAATGAGAGAGGAGTCAAGGTCGTTATGGATAGCCAGTAGCACAATTCGAGAGGTAGAGTTAATCAAGGGGTGGGTAGGGTCGTCGTCTCGAAAAATATTAAAAGTAAGGGGAATAACTCTTGGCTCTTTATGTCGGGGATCAGATTGGTTTCAGTCAGAGCTTAGATATCGAAAGGTAGAGCATGGGATTGACACAAAACAGCTTGGGTTTTCGAGCGCAGGCCTCTTAGGTAGGTAGGTAAAGTGGTGGTTCGGAAGAACCCAATAAGCGCTAAGTGCGCCGTTTTGATACCACAAAAACACGTGTAACCTGTTTTGGTTTATTGAAGATAGAAGAATATATGTAATTAAACCCAGCCCGTGGAGTTCAGGAACAGGATTAGTTCTCCAATCTATTTAGAGGATATCTCTCTGAAATTGTCAAAGAAGGGTTTACGTAACGTGCGTTGTCTGGTCCTTGCTATGGCAGGACAACTGCAAAGAAAGTGAAAAAGTCTCGTTACTGTCTGCAGCTGCGACAGAAAGTGTTTGGCAAGTGGCCTGTAATAATGGCTACAATTCTGGCAATGTCAGGCCTTGATCTGCCTAGTACCTCGTTTGATTTAGGTCTGTTGAAACTGGGCCATGTCTTTCTTGATATGGCAGGTTGTTCCACCCGAGATTGGCTAGCTGGAGGAAGTGAAGGTGTAAATTGCCCTTAACGATTCCTATCGGTATATTGACTCTTTCCGCTAGCGAGCCGTTAAGGGCTGACCCTCGCCTGGCCCGTTCATCTGCTCGCTCGTTACCCTCATAATTACTGTGTCCTGGGATCCAAATGAGAGTAATTCCAGAATGGATACATTGTTCGTTTATTTCAAACCGGCATTGCTCTACAAGTTTTGAGGATATGGTAACCGTATCTATAGCCTTGATTGCGGCTTGGCTATCAGAAAATATACCTATATTTAGGGTGGACGTTGGGAGATTTTTTAACATGCGGCAGACTTTCCGAATCTTAAGAAGCTCCGCTTCAAAGACACTAGCAGAGTCTGGGAGACGGAAGGGTTTCGATATATTCAGTTGCGCCTAGAAAATGTCCGCGCCAACTCAGCAGTACATTTTCGAACCATCCGTATATATACAGATATCAAAGTCATTGATTACCATTCCGTTCTTCCATTCTGCTCTGGTAGGAACTTTACTGAAAAAGGTTTGATGAAGTCGAGCGTGGGAGTCTTGTAATCGGTCGAAGATGTCACCAGTTCGCTTGGTATCGTCTCCAGTACCTTACAGTGGCCATATGGCTTTGCTGTCCAGCACCTAGTTTCCCTGAGCCGGACTGCACTGCATACAGCTGAAAATTTAATATGGAGTTCAAGGGGGATCAGATGCAGGATCACACATAGAGCATCTGTTCGGCAAGATCTCAATACTCCTGTGATACCTCTACACTCCGATCTTTGTACTTTTTTGATTCTGTTGATGTTATATTTTTTATGTAAGGCGGGCCACCATACTATAGCGTCATAGGTAAGAATTGGACGCACAATGGCTGTGTACATCCATAGGGTCATCTTTGGCTGGAGACCCCATTTTTGGCCTAATGTTCTGCTGCAGGCATAGAAAGCCACACTTGCTTTCTTAACCCTCTGCTCTATGTTAAATTTCCAACTAAGTTTCGGATCTAAAATCGTGCTGAGGTATTTTACACTGGAACATAGTGCGAGTGGTTGACCGTCTCGCTTGGGGGGAGTGAATTCCTGCAGGCCTCTTAAGTTCTGTTAGTAAAATGTAAGAGGAAGGTTGTTATGTAGAGACGAAGGGGAAGGTAGTTGAAGTGCTGATGATACTGGCAGTTTATGGACGAACAAATTTGTTGTGGTAACTTCGGCTCCGTTGGAGATGTTGTGTCCTTTTAGAGTGTACGTAGTTGCCAAAAGCAGCAAGGTCATCCGCTACTTTTTGAGGAGACAAATTAAAAATCTCCGGGAACCTGATATAGATTTTTTTGAGACAGTCTATTTCATTCCTGCTGAATGGAAACCATGACGCTTGTTTTGGTTTTACCCTCATAGCAAACTGAGTCAGATTTGTCATGAAGATTTTCAGAGACGTATATTCTCGGAAACCTTTTTTTCTCTAAGCATGGAAAGTGCATAACGACATTCTGTGGTGTCAAGAATGTAATGACGCGACACGTACCGTGCTTTCTTAGTTTGAGAAAAGAGTATGGGGGGAGAGTTGAAATGAAAGAACGTTTTTATTTAAGAACTGTATTACTTTTATTTAAAGAACGTACTATAGGTCCGCTCTCTATGCGTGGCTGCGACCTTGTAGTTTATCTTAACTTAATTCAATTTACTTTCTGAGGGCCCGCTGTCTTTGCGTGGCTGCGATCTTTCAGTTAGCTTGTGAATTCAACTCTGTTTTTTAACTTTAATTTAATTTAGTTAACTGGGGGCCCGCTGTCTTAGGCTTGGCTGCTACCTTCCAGTTTAACTTATCAAATTCAACTCCGTTATTAAGCTGCTAAAGACTAAGCATGTCATACAGTGATCGGTAATTTGAAAATCTTAGTTTAGACCAGCACACTGACTAGTTTCCACCATAATGAATCGACCAAATACATCGTCAAGACAAGTATTTGAGAGTTCAGTCAATAAGGATTCGTACTGCTGCACTGGACCTTAAGTTATCTTAAGTTAAAATCGCCAATGATAATAAGGTTAGCCGCTTTTTCATTGCTTAAAAAAAAACTGAAAATCCATCCATCACCATTTGCAGAGGCATATTTTGGAAGTCTGTACACATTACAAATAGTACAGATGATTTTAAGGACATCAGCACTTTTGAAACTAATAGAAACAATACTACGCTCATACGAATCATACGAGTTTTATTCCAAATGCATTACTGAGTAGACGTGTGTGTTTCGATGGCAATATTAATTTTAGTTTAAAGCGTTATTTCGGCCTTAAAACTCGTAAAAATAGTCTTAAATATCCTTGCTCTTTTATGAAATCGTAATTTAAGTTATAGAATCAAGTTTTATATTAAAAATAATCGGTGTAAAATTCAAATCTTCGGCCTTCTTATATAAAACAGTCTTGAGTGAAATGCATATTTACCCCTCCTCACCTACATACATATACAAGCACACCACAATAACCTGCTGATATGTCTGGAAAACGGAAAACGTACTCACCATTTATCAAAAACCAGCTAATGCCTCAAGCGCCGAAACTGCTTAAAAAACTCTCTTTTAATGACAGCAAAGGCGAAAATTGGAACAGTCCATAACATCTCTTATCACATTAAGAATAGCGGAAGCCGAAGAGAGAATAACCAAAAAACTCAGACACCGATATTGCCGATCTAAAAATTCTGATTGATAACATAAACACACGTCTGTCTGTATTGGAATCTAAGCAACATGAAATCGGCTGGCGTTTTTTCATTTGTGTGATCCAGTTGTTTTTTGGTCTGCGAACGTTGATTGATATTGCCTTTTTGACGGGGTTCGAAGGATCTGTCCTTTGAACCTGACAATACCAACTGAGCCGGTCTTGCTCTATCTTGCTTGTGATGGGTTCTTTTACATGAAGGCTTCCTCGAATCTTTGAACTTCTTATTCTATCAAGCTTCGTTACTCCTGCTGCCATGCGAATCATCTTGATCTCAGCCGCCGTTAATTTGCCCTCATACTTTTTGTACATTGTCCAGCATTGTGAGCGCCGGATGTACAACTGCGGTGTAGAGTCTTCCTTTAAGCTTAGGGGGCATTTTTCGATCACAGAAGATATCGGAGTTTTCCCGCCACTTCATCCACCCTACGCTTACGCGATGATTGATGTCATCATCACAGGTTGCTTCGCTATTGATCATAGATCCCAGATATTTGAACTTTTCACACTTGGGAAGCACTTTTCCATTCAAGTAAATGTTTGAAATAGGCCGATGTGGATCAGAGAACGGGCAGCACAAATACTCTGTCTTTTTCGAACTAATATGGTACCCATTTCCTTCCAAAACATCCACCCATACATCAAGTGCTCGTTGCAAGGCCATTTGATCTTCGCTTATGATAGCTCCATCGTCAGCAAAGAATAACTGATGCACTTTGGGGTCCGTCACTTTTCCTTCAAGCAGATAATCAAGGACTGCAATAAATAGCAAAGGACTAAGGGCGCTTCCCTGGTGTACACCGACTTTGATAGGGAACTCTTCGGTGACTCCTGCGGGACATCTTACTCTTGTCCTTGCTCCCTCATACATGTCCATGATCATGCGCACGTAGGTTTCTACGTGCGCATGATCATGGGTTTCTTCACCCATAAGAGATCTCTTGGTTGTCTATCAAAGGCTTTTTCAAAATTAACCAACACCATATGCAAGTCGAAGGAATCACGATGTTTTTCCATTATGATTTTTGGATTGCATCTGTTGTTGATTTACCCTATATATCACTTCAAGGCGAGCTTTTTCATCTTTATTAGTAGAAGAGCACTTTCACCAAGCCTTGAAAGCCGTTTTCTTTTCCCGTATCACTACTTTAGCTTCATCTGTCCACCACCATGTTTCTTTGGCGTGTTGGCAGGGGCCTTTCGACATTCCAAGCAGTGATTTGGCTCTCTCCAAGCAAGATCGCTGTAGGGAATCCCACATATCTTGTGCTCTGATGGTAAAGAGGTAATTTGTCATGTTGGTAATAAAAACTTCTCCTTTTCCTTTGTCCAGCTTGTACCAATTGATTTTCTCAGCCACCTTTGTTTGCTTATTTGTTTTCTTCCACGTCTCCATAAAAATTTCTGTCAGGAGCAGACGGTGTAGCTGGGCGATCGCCTCTCCCAGGATCAGTTTGCAATCTTTAACCCGGGGCTTCATGAAACTGGCTACCAAATGGTAGTCAATCTGGGTTTCATTTCCACCACTGCTGTAAGTGATCAGGTGTCGGCTTTGTTTGACGAACATGGTATTTAGTACGATAAGACCGTATGAAATGCACATGCTTAGGATGTCTTCATCTGGAGAATTCCTGGTGCCGTACCCCAGTCCTCCATGGCAGTCTTCATAGTCTTCATTTGTTTTCCCGACATGTCCGTTCAAATCTCCGCCAACAAACAAAAGCTCTTCCTTTGGGGTGTTTTTGATGAGGTTGTAAAAATCCAGCCAGAATGCATCTTTTTCTCTCTGTTCGCATCCGACTTGGGGAGCATATGCGCTTACAATATTCCACACCTCACCCTGTATCACCAATTTGAGAGACATCAAACGGTCACTGGATTTTGAATTGGTCAAGATGTTGCCAAGTAGCTCTGCCGCGAGGATGATAGCAATTCCGTTTTTACCTTGTTCCGATCCATAGTAGAGCATCTTGTAAGCTTTTGTCTTAACGTCCAAGAAACGCGCCCGATTCCCGGTGTTTCGCCATTTCGTTTCTTGTACACACAAGATCTCCACTCGCCTTCTAATCATCATTTCTTCAAGCTCGTAGCTGTCACCTTTCATACTACCAAGGTTCCAACTCGCGACTCTTAGATTACGTCTAAGCCGTTGCATTATTTTGCTATCCCCCGGAAACCGAATAGCTTTGACCCGAGCATTTCTGCTCGTCCCAGGATCACAGCCATGCGTAGCATTGGTAGCGCCTGGAGGGGTAGTGCTTTTCTTTTTAGCGTACTTACTTAAGCGTTTTTTGGTTTTGACACGTGCATGCTCCTAATTTTTGATTTATGTTTGATCTTACTTTTACAACACCGGTGATCTCCAGTCGTGTCAACCCACGGATTCGCATGCACACTTGCGGGACAGTTTTAAGATGATATATGTGTCGCTAGGCTCACCTGAATATTTTAAAAATTGCCTAGATGTGATTTTCCCCTTAGTCGCCTTCTACGACAAGCGCTATGTATTTGTGGGGGGCGCTGCAGTGATATTCTTAACCCGTCCCTGCACGGGGAAACAATATCATAACTCGAATGGAACAAAATGAGGAAAAAGCACCAACTAAAAGAAATTAGATGCGACGCACTTTTACACGGTGTACCAAGGGTAATTTTAAACTGATGTTCAACCACCTGTGTGTTCGCATCGGTAGGCACCAGCCACCATCACTTCGAAATATTTTTCGCCTTAAGTCAGCAAACAACTCATCACACCCGTCAATTCTGATCAAATTTTTATCACCGCACGATAAAAGTGTAGTACTGCGATCGATAGCTAATTACCGGAAAACTTCAAAACAACCACTCTTCCTTCGAGACCTTGGTGTTGATGACTGTGGCGATTCTCCTGTTCCTGTACACGAATGTTTAACTGTCAAAAATCGCTCTCTCTTGCAGTATGCACTAAAAATTTGGCGAGACAAGAAACTGTTCTCAGTGTTTACCATGCGTGGACTTGTTTACGTAAAGAAACACCGCAATGGAGATGCTGTTTTGATTAATAATGCCGATGACCTTACAACCATTGCTACCACACCGATGACAACAAACACAGCTGATAACTGATCAAGAAAGCAGAAGTAAACAAACAAACGGCGTTTTACTGGACTTCAATTTATTTTATTATTTCTTTTTTATCTTTTAATTTTCTCACTCTTTACATAATAACAATGAATTATGAAGTTTTTTCCGATTTTTCTATATACCCGATCATCATCCTGTTTGTGCCCTTACTTGTTGTGTGGTCTTTTATTTTCACTAGTTGCGCAGCTTATTTTTCTGACGGTGCATCTCTTTGGGGGCCTATCATGATTAGTTCATAATAATGGTTGGTCCTGATGAGAATATTAGGGTACCAATAGTCGAGGATAGAAATGATACAATGCGAATGATGTTAAATATTTTGTGTGATCAGCGTGCTGAATTACAGGTAAGCTATATCAATGCTCAGAGTTCAAGTCTAAAAATTGATGAGTTCAGGTACTTGTTTGAAGATTCCAAAGTTGATGTGGTGTGTGTAACTGAAACCTGGTTTTTAGCGGAACTGAGTGATACTTCATATTCTCTGCATGGGTTTTTTTTTGCTTTTTATTAGTTTTAATTCATTTATGCTAGACAAAAACGCTTAAAACTAGCTTAACTAACTTAACTACTTTCTATTCTATCTTACTGGCTCTATGCGGGCGCTCTAAGCTAAACTTAATCCTTAACTATGTCTTTCGACTTAATCTATTATTTATTACTATTTTACTTAAGAACAATTATTACCAGAACTGCTTACTTTTTGAATTTATATTGTAATATGCGAGCTACGGCTCGAGTAGATAAAACAATATTCTGTGAAATTATTTCTTTATTTTCTAGTCTATAGAACAATTCAGGTTCACACTGTTCTTCGCAAATTCTTTCCTTACAAGGTCTCTGTCCTCTCAAATCACTTTAACTCATTTCAATTACTTAATTCACAAATCCAAACTAATTACTTCTTCTTGTTAACTCTCAACTTTCAATTTATTACAAAATTACAATTTCGCCCATTATCACTTTTTCTAATCTCTTCGCCACAGTTTAGAAACTACTGCACCTTCTCAATCGCCATCTGTCCTTATATAGCAGAAGTTTCTGATAGCCAGAAACTTCTAGCAAATTCTTCGACCACTGGAACAAGAAAAATTCTGATGTAATAATTCCAAGATGACAATCATTCTTGCAGTTATAATTCCCTCTCATCCGTGATATTATCCGTCTCTTTCGTAGACATGAACTGTGGAAACCGCAGACACGAACCTCGAATGAAAGGACACTTCGGACCAAAATTCTGCCAGAATGAAAAGACACTTCGGAATTTGTTACATAGTCGTAGGAGCGTAGTTATTATTATGCTACAATATATATAAAACTTAAAAGCTACCTTAAAAATAAATCTTAACTTAACTTAACTACTTACATAATTAAATATGCATATATTTTTTTATATTTATATTTATTTTTATTTTTTTATTTTTTTTTTTATCAAAGTGCTGTGCCTGCCTTAAAAAACTAAACCTACACTTAGACTACCTAACCCTAGACACCTAAAAACTATGTAAGCCGGCCAAGGCAAAAATATATATATATATGCTGTACTAGGCACCTACCACGGATCGAAAGGGATCGACGAGGGAGCTCCCTCTAGCCGCGATACCGATCTACTGAATCGGAGACGCTCCTCAGTGCTCTGTGCGACGTCTCGGCTGTAGTTGTCCGGGCAACGTGGAAGATTAACGGCACCGCTGATCTATCCTGGATCAGACTTGCCTGATCTAAATAGAGGAATGCTTCTGGGGGGACAAAGCCGTTAAGGCGCACCCTCTCATGGTACCTATGGTTGGGGTAATAAGCCCCGAAGATCAGGTTATTCATCGAGGTCATTGCTCTTGCAATGGTGCCTTCGAGTCATCTTGACCAGGAAATTGTCCACTCTCATCAGATTCGCCCTGTTGTATAGGACCTCATTATAATAGAATTTTTTGTACTGAGACTCTGGTGTTCTGTACAAGTGAAGGCAAGCCCGAAGGCAGGCCCTCTTAAACACCCGAATCCTTTCCATCATATTTGCCCCTATGTTGAACTACACGGGACATCCATATGCGAGCATAGGCCGAATGAGGGCCGTGTAGCAGATTACCTTTACCCTTGCATCGAGTTGCTTGCTATAAAGTCTCTTTGTAAGGGCGAAGGCAGCTCGGGCTCTGGCCAGAGCAGCATCTACATGTTTGTTAAAATATAGATATTAGTCTAGCCAAAGTCCAAGGTATCTGACCACATTTTGACACGCAAGTGGACGACCGATAGAGAACTGTCCAACGATAGAGAACTTTCGCCAATTCTGCCTGGTATTCCTAGAGGCCAGAGACAACGGCGTTCTGAAAAGAATGGTTTCCGACTTCTGAAGGTTGATCTTCAACTTCCAGTCGTCGTAATATCGCTGAATCTTATCGAAGTCACTCTGCAAGGTCCTGATCTGTACGCAATCAAATCGTCCGCTTACGCTATGGCGTGCTGAAGAGATCCTATCAGATCAGCCGTGTAAATATTGAAAAGTATCGGCGAATTAACCGCACCCTGTTGCAGACCATTTTTAATTTCGAACGTCCCAGCAGAAGTCACATTGCCATTTTTGACAATGAAACGTCTACTGGTGAGCATGTTATAAAGTATGTACAGCAGTGGTTTGCTTATGCCAAGTCTGTTCAGCTTGTAGAAGAATCCCTTTAACCATACGGTGTCGAAGGCTTTCTCTAAGTCAATCAGGCAGGCACCCGTCCAGTTTAGACGCGGCATGTATTCTATCATGCCCCGCCTTGGAACCGAATTGGTTATCCGGAACTATGTTATTGTCCTCAACCCACTTAATCAAGGCTCTATTGATCACTTTTTCGAATACCTTGCTGATATTTGGAAGGAGACTTATTGACCGGAGATTTGCCGGATTGGAGGAGTCCTTTCCCCCTTTTGGGGATCGGCTGTACCACAGCTGTTTTCCAATGCTCTGGATAGTGTGCATTATTATAAATTTCCACCGCTCCTAGAGGAAGAAGTCGAAGCACAATGTTCGACACTCCACAGTGCCACAGATTTCTTCCTTCTCAACAATTCGAAGATCACTTGCAGCTCCACCTTCGATATGTACGGGGGATGTACCCTTTCATCGACGATGACATTATTTGCCATAATATCGTCATTGAACTCGGTAAAACCTATGTTCTCGGATCGCCAGTGCTCTATACGAGTATTATTTCGAAGGTAGAAGTTGTGCACAAGTACGGTCGTGGTTCGGGCAGATGGTATTATTCACCTTATACACTTCCTGGAAAGTCGATCCAATAGCCTCTACCTTCTTCTGCGGATCTTCGATCACAAAAAAGTTGTCATCCTCTACTGCGTTATATGGATCTATACCTGCTGTTATAAGTATTCGTCCATTGTTCGTCGTTCGGGGGATCTTAAGGTCATTTTGATTTTTCCTCTGAAATATTTTATTTATTTGCGGGAAAATACTCGGGTTGTTGGCTTTTACAGCCCGAATTTTGTTGTTTCAATGCAAATTTACAGAAAGTCTGTAGTTATCCCTGATTAATTTCTAGAGGTTTTTAATCAACGACTTCAGCGTCCTAACCTCCGAGTTTTGTCTGTCGGTAAACTCATAATCCTCTGCTTTACATCGATGTACATATGAATGTATGCATTTGCCAATTCATGAAGGATTTCAAAAATTGTTAGAGCTTTAATTATACATAAATACTTTTAATGAATGGCAGACTGCACACGCATTTTGTTGACAAGTTTGTCAGTCTACCCACAGGTAGTGTGCAATATAAAATACCTTCCCTTTTCTGTGTGTAATTTACATCTATCCATCCGTCCTATAGCAGACGAGACCGAAAAAGTCCCCTTTTATGAGTCCTCTTGCAGTCGTTCTGATGTTATTCCCGGTCAAGCCTACAAATAAACAAAAATGACTGTTGAATGCGCTTTTTTACTTGCATCAGTCATAAAGCCAAACACCATTATGTTGATTCTTTATTTATTTTTTCTTGCAGTCATATGAAGCTCTTAAAAGCTCAAAAAATCCAGCATCAGCTACATAACTTGTTGAAAAAAATATTCAGGCCGACCGAAATGATAAACTGCTTTAATTCGCAGAATCTTTTCCATCTACCGAAGGAGGAAAATCCCCCGGCTACTAATATGACGGTGAGTATGCGCATAAAAACCACTTAGCATAATAAACGGTGCCAATGACGCTGTTCTCAGGTAGTAAACTGCGCTTAGTTGTGTGGTAAATTCCTAAGAAAACGTGACTCAAAATAAAAGGCAACGAATGGAACAGATTTGCCCCTGAATAGATACTTGTACGTCACAAGACGATCGAAAGTTCAATTCTGTTTTGTCCATCTATCTATCTATTCAAGACATGAGCCATTCATTAAGCCAAGCTTTTCTCATTCATATTAAAAACTGGTTTTTGGTTATATCTATTCACCTAAACTAAAATATATGTAGACCAAGTGCTAAAGACTTTTACGAGGAAGGCAATGAAGTAGAAATGCATTTTTGGATGACTCGTACTAAATAATCTCTCCATCAACATACTCGTATTGAAAGCCAAAAAATTCCCCATGCCGGTTTTAACAACTTTTAGTGCTAGAAACATCTTAAAGCAATAATATTATTGTTTTGGGAATATGTTGTATCATAATTCAAGAATTGTTCAACCTTTAATATGCCGGCATGACATATGAATGTTATTGTATTGAATGTCAGTGAAAGTCCAGTTTTTGACTCATCGCTGTAATGAGCGTTTCTGGTTTCATTAACCTATGTAGCTGCAGGCATGTCTTGAAAGAGGGTTTTTCACATTTTTCCTCGATAGACGGTAGAATTGTGAAATCAACGTTTTAGTAAACACATGTTTGTTAATATTTTTGTTTAAAAATTGCTTTCATTTACAAAAACCGGATACATATATATGTACATATGTAGGTACATAGTTCTACCTAGCATGAAATCTAGGCCGCGTCACAATATTCTGAGTCTTGGACCTCCCTCCAGTAGATCTTAGGCAAAGATGACTGTAATGAATATTTTAGAGAAGTCAATGCCTTACAATTATTACCTTAACACTTCAAATACAGGGTATTGCAAAAAAAAACATTATTTTCCTCTTTTATACACAAATTTTCCCAATGCGAGTGTATCTTTCCGTGG
This sequence comes from Pocota personata, assembly GCA_963082735.1. Classification (NCBI taxonomy): domain Eukaryota; kingdom Metazoa; phylum Arthropoda; class Insecta; order Diptera; family Syrphidae; genus Pocota; species Pocota personata. The sequence continues at coordinate 234,764,803 of OY720430.1, read as the reverse complement.
GCTTCTGACCTAGAGACATGAATCTTCGGGCATTCTGGGCTACATTATTAGTTTTCGAAATGCAGGGTGTTTCAAAAAACCATTTATTCTCTCCAATACATACAACCCCAGAATATGCTTGGGTTTTTTTCGCGTCTCTTGAGGAACCTCCGGATAACACAGAATGATGTAGCTCTATACACTAACAGTATGGACAACAAGAAAGAAAATAAAGATGCAGGCTAAACAAAAATATTTCCATTAACTTCAAGCAAAATTTTTGACAAATATGGCATTCATCGTGTAGATAAAAGACCTAAGGTTTCGACTATGCACTGTTTTTGAGACATTCGCACTCAAAAAATTAGCTTAGAAATTCGGATCTTCGTATGATGTTCCGTTTTCGAGATATTCACAGTCAAAAAATGCATTCCGCTAACTTCAGGCAAAAGCAAGGCATTTTAGAATATCGATTACAATTTTTGAAAATTTTGCAAAATTTAGCACCACATTGTAGAAAATATTATATAAAAATTTAAAATTTCCACTTTATGATTTTTTTTTTGAATGACACACATCTTAGAAACAATTGCATTCAAAAACGATTTCCATGAATTCGAGTAAAAGTATTTTTGAAAAATTTTGCACAATACTTGAAATTTTGACTAAATTTATTTTTGAATGTCATAAACTTCGTCAATCCGAAAAAGAAATATTAAGTAAAATTCAAAAACGTTGAAGACATTGTCGTTTATTTTGTAAAGCAAACAATTCGGACAATTATTTTTTTTTTCGTAGGATACCGTATTTTAAATGTCAAAAGCGAGTAGTGTAAGTGTCATACATATTTTTCCATTTATATGATACATGAATGAAACTTGTTTAATTTATTTTAGTTAGAACTATAGTTGGTCATTTGTTTGTTTTTTAATTAATTGCATATTATTTTACGTCGTTCATATATTGATGACTTTTTAAATTTAATATGTAGAATGCATCATACTTGTTTACGTTTCGGACTAAAAAAAAATAAAACCAGAATAAACGGTTTGGTCTGCTGATTTTCTTGGATACGCATTATCGTCAGTTTACACTAGTATTACAGATTTTTATTAAATTTGATATATAAATTTGTTGGGCGTATTCCAACTTGCATACTTTTTCGAGCTTTTTATAACTCTTAGGCTAGGTGCGCAAATGCGATTTCAATCGCGCGACTACCTAGTCGCAAAGAAAGATACACACACTTATCAATATGAATGCGCGCACAGAACATTCAAAAATCGAAGCGATTATTATGGTGCGACGAGATAGTCGCAAAAATAAGTGAATCATATGAATTTAAAAGTGTAAGCGCGCACTGGCGATTTTCTATCGCGCTACTATTTAGCCGCGAGAAATGGGACACATGGATTGTAATAGGAATGTGAGTAGTTGCGACTAAATAATCGCAGAAATTAGAAAAATGGAACAAGTCTCATATATATTTGCGATTTTTCAGTCGCATGTTTTAATGAAACATATGGTTGGCATGGATGCGTGTGATTACTTAATCGCAAATTGAACAGTTTGAAAATGGATTTTAATAAAAAAGTGTTGTATTGTGGTTTTGATGTTTCGTCTAAAAGCAAATAAAAACGTAGGAAAAAATATTGGGTACTTCCTATAGTTAGTGAAAGACTATTCTAATTATTCTATTATCAGTGCCTCCGTATCCAGTAGGAAGTTATTGGACAGATGGTTATTTGACAAAATTGAAAATCGTGGTCAGACATAACTACGGTCACTTTGTTTTGCTAAAACAAACACACAAATAACTTTGTAAACAATGTTACGTCTAAACACCTTAAAGAACCGCGACTGAATAATCGCTAGTGCGCGGTGTTGTACGCATCTCTCTGTGTTTCAGTTATAAATTTAAATTTGCGACTAAAAAATCGCCTGAAAATAAGAGCTTAATTCAATCGCGGCGATTGTTTAGTTGCAAATACGCGCAATCGTATTAGAAGCCATGTGCTCTACTTTTTTGCGATTAAAAAATCGCGGCGTTTATTGTAGCTTGTGCGCTTTTGGCCATTCCCTACAGCGATTACGATTTTTTAATCGCCGCGACAAAAAATCGCATGTGCTCTGCTCCAGACAGTTTTCAACTTTTCTGTATGTTTCCATCATTTGGTGTAAATATGTTTGATAGTTCACCGGGTTCCCAAGTGGGGTTACGCTTCTGTTCATATTCTGCTAAGGGCCGGGACCTTTTCAATGCTTTCTGTAAAAGTGATATAAGGTGTTTCACGCCATGTACTATTTATTTGTCAAGGACTTGTGCTCAAAGATTTGGCGTAAAGGCTCTGTAGTTTGGTCAAAGTATCATTCTATTGTCACAGGGGATGCTATCGACCAAGCTCCAGTCACATCTATAACTTCCTGTTTGTTTTTAGTAATAAAAGTGGATTTCTATTTAAATTCAAGTTGCGAATCACTTCTTTGGTTTGTGTTGCTGCTACAGCATTGTATCTGATGCCTACCGACCGATATCTCATTTAAATTATAGACTGACAGTGGATTTACTTGTGATTTCTTAGCAAGCAAATAATTTGTCAGGAGTAATCTTTTGAACTTGCTGATGAGGAAATTGAAGGTGTGGCAACTCTGGTCTAGTCATTATGGCAAACTTGAGTACAAGCAGTCAAATTGGATTCCAGAAGCTAGGCTGATTTTGGAAAACATCCAGCTTATTAATATTTTCCTGATAAGTCTGTAAAGTTCTTTTTACGTAGACAAAAATGGAACTTGCTCTATTATAGTTGTATTTTTCTTGTCGGACTAAAACGAATCGATTGACTTGCTGGGTATAAAAAAATGATATGTAACATACACATGCTTTTCAAATATATATTATCCTTCGTTTGTAGAATATAGATGTACCCTGTATTCGGATAAGAAATAAGCTGCACATACCATTAAAACGCGCCAGAAAGGAATTGTAAATTGTACAGCATGTGCTACAATAATGATAAATGTTCTGCAATTTATCAAAATAATAAAATAAATAATCAGCGCAGCAAACAATTCAAAATGATATGTAATTCGACCAAGTTTCGAGCAAATATATTTAGGACTTTCCTATCTTAATCAATCAGTCCCCTTATATAGTTTATAGGTATGTAAAGCGATAATTTCTATTATGAAATGCCATACTATTTATATGAACTTTGTGTATATTTACATAGACGCGCCCCAGGTGTCCGAAGTAGTTGCCTGAGGGAATCCCCCCACCAGGAAGGAATATATTCATCTGTACATCTGCATCACACAGATACGTATTAATATACTTTGTAGACTAATTCCGAATGCACAAGCTGTTCTCTTTCTCTATAATTTAAATTTGCGGTTAAAAAAGTGAGTCGACAGATAAATTTTCTGAAAATTCGATCGCGTAGATTCCCATAAATTAAATTATAGTAAATTACCTACCTACAAGCTCTCACCAAACCCAGCGCCGAGATTAATGATTAATAAAATGTCACAATTAAATCGGGCGTGGAAATCTAAGTGCACTACATACACACTTTTTACGAGATATCAGATAAACTTAAGATTTACTCAACTTGTGTAAATGATGATATAAATTGCATAACCGCTTTCTTATTAGATACAGATACAAACGTTCCAAACTGTGGTTATCGGTCGGCTAAATATTTTATTGTAGCTTACTTGGCGAAATTAAACAAACAGACTTAGAAGAATGATAAGAAAGACCACAAGTCAAATGGCAAGTGTTTTGTTTTATAAACAAAAATAACAAACTAACAACTATTTTGTTTTTTGTATCTGCAGTCTACAGTCGCGAGAACAGTAACACGAATAAAAAAATAAAAAAAAAAAAAAACACAAAAAGCGATCTGAAAGCTTTCATCGAACGACGAACAATCATCGTCGAGCCACTCATTCGGAGGATTTAAATCAATCTCATCGGCACAGTGAATCAATTTGATCGCGAACGCTCAAGCTGTTAAATAGTATCCCGAAATGTATCTGAGTTCTAACTGAAGAAACTCAATCGTGGTTTTTCATAAAAAAAAAAGAAAATTAGTATTAAAGTTGACCGTGCGTTCTTAGGTTTTTGTGATATTTGTGTTAAGGATCATTGGGGACAGCTATTTAAACCTTTTAGACAGTGAATTTATTATTATTTACAAGTTTCGCAAAGCTGTACACTTTTGAAAAAAGGTAAGAAGAAGGAAAATAATTGTGAATATTAGTTTTAATTTAATTTGTGATGTGATACGTATTGTGGAAATGTTTTTTCGATTTTTCTGTCTTTGACAATTTTGGAAATCCTTTGTAGGGAGTGTACACGGAATAGTCAGTGATTTTTAATATTTCCAATTCAAAAATTCAATAACAACTTTCCTTTGCTTTTATTATTATTTTTTTTTTTAATTCATTTAATTCATTTAATATTTTTTCGAAGAATAATATAATTATGGTAATAATATCACGACGAGCCATAAAGATACAGGAATCGAGAAGTCAAAGGATTATATCCAGGAGTAATGTGTGTAGTGTTGGGGGATTGTTTATAAAGAAAGAGCCATTCAGTGTCAATTAGTGCTAAAAAGATAAAACGATGTCTTAAAAACTAGGTAGTTAAAAAGTGTGGATGCAAAGAAGGCCATGTCCCATATTTTTTGTTTTTAATCATTTGACATTTAAAATTTCAAGATTTGTTATGAATTTGTTATATTTTGATTCTTCGAAAATATTATTTTGTGCAGAAAGTGAATAGAAAGGGGAATGGAGCGCTTGGCATGGTTGATAATAACTTTGTTCCATTAATTTTGACTCATAGTTTGTAATATAGAGAAAGTACATACATACATACGCAATGTATTAAAATAAGTATGAGAGCCAAATAGTTTTGCATGGATAAAATGAGATTTTGTACAATTCGAAAATTTTGGTTAAAGGCCTCGAAAATAACCTTTTCTGGTTACCATTGATTCATTTTACGCGTCCAACTTAATAATGCTATATTTGAAATGCTAGCTAGAATTTAGGTTAATAAAGTATCTCCAAATCACCATCATCAATTTTCAGTCAGCGAAAACTACCGCCAACAGCAGTGTAGCAGTGAATGGGTTTGCGCGGTTCTGTGTGTTCAGAACAACACATCACAGTCCAGCACAAGCATTGAAAAATTCGTCTTCTTTTCATTTGATTACTTTTTTTGGTTTTGTTTTCCTTTATAGAGCTGAATCTGAATGTTAAAATTTTTGTAGTATCTACATACGAGGAGAATGGGAGATTTTTTTTTGTGATCCGGTTTTTATGGAAATTAATTTTTTTTTTTTGAAAGCTTGAGGGTGGACCTGAAAATATGTACAACGAAATGCATAACATTAACATAAGAGTACTTTGTACATATTGGTTTGTATGGTGATCAGCTTGGTCAAAATCCTAATATTTTAGTATGTATTCGGTATTTACAGTTCGTCCATACATTGAACAGGGAAACGCCCACTTTTTGGGGGCGTTTTCTGAGAAAAAAGAGTTACTTTCTCAAAAGTATTCACGACGATGGTTATGTTTTATTGTGAATGGATCATCAGAATCCATGAACTTCAATTATAAACTGTGACGGCACGCACACTTTCTACAAAGAAAAATCTAAAAATTCCCGGAAATACCCTCTGCGTAGAAAGATGTCATTGCATTTGAATTAAAATGTTGACACCGTGGGTCGTGTCCACTTTATTAGAGATATGTTGGAAGATGAGGGATAGGCAGATGGTAATTTTCTTTATTTTTTACTTAAATGTTCCATGTAAAGGGTCTTTCTTTAAGCGCTTCCTATCTTTTAATTTAAATAAAACAAAGTATGTGTGTGACATCATCGAAATTTTTTATTTATTTGAAAGGCTTATCGATGCCATTATATATGGAATATAACATCGTTCAAATGTCCGCCGCGGCTTCTCTGTGTGGCGCGCATCCGAATTTGCCGATGGCATGGGTTATGTTGGCTTTGAGGTCCGCTGTGGTTTGTGGCTTATTCGTATAGATCTGCGACTTCAGAAAACCCCACAAAAAAAAAGTCTAACGGGGTCAAATCGCACGATCTCCGTGGCCAGTTCACATCACCTCCACGTGAGATGACCATGCCCTCGAATCGCTTGTGCAGAATTTACAATATGGCGTGAGCTGTGTGGCACGTAGCGCCGTCCTGTTGAAACCACATGTCGTTGGTGTCCATATGATCTAATTCAGTCCAAAAGAAGTTGGTAATCATCGACCTATAACGCTCGCCGTTGACAGTGATGGCCTGGCCAACGTCGTTCTCAAAAAAATATGGACCGATGACGCCGCCAGCCCAAAATCCACACCAAACAGTGACTTTTTCGGGATGCATTGGACGCTCTTGGATCTCATGTGGATTGGTATCATCCCAAACTCGACAATATTGTTTGTTGACGTACCCATTCATCCAGAAATGGGCCTCATATCTGAAGATGATTTTTCGATCAAAATTAGGGTCAGTTTCCAACTGCTGCAGAGCCCATCTAGCTAACACACGTCGTTGTCTATGGTCGTTTCCCTTCAGCTTCTGGGTCAGTTGAATTTTGTACGGGTGCAGGCCATAGTCACGACGCAAAATTTGCCAAGTTGTGGTCTGCGAAAGGCCGAGTCCTTGTGAGCGACGCGAAATCGGATTCTCCTGCACACTCTCACGGACAGCAGATCTTGCGTTTCGTCGATGTACGGGTGTTGGTTTACTGAACCAGTGGACTCACATTTATTCACCACACTGCGAATAGTCCTCTCGGAAGGACGATTATAGCGACCGTAAAATGGGCGATGCGCGCGGAACGTTGTCCGAACAAAATACCCATTTTGATAAAACAATTTTATTATTTGCAGGTGTTGTTGAACGCTATATCCATCCATGGTGATTAGGCAAAACAGATTCAATAAATGACAGCCAATTTGACAGATGTGGCTTTTATTGGAAGACTATATACTATCTCAATCTCAAACTGTCAACAGTTAATTTGTATCAGAGTTTCCTCTTTACAATGTGAATCATTTTAAAACTGCGTGCAAATTCGAGAGTTTTACTCTCTGAGTAGGAGCACAGTAAATGCTGCTAAATGTACTAACATCATCTGTAATGATTCGTTAGTGTTATATAGCAGATAAAAGCAAAGATAATTTAGAGCCCAAGGCTTACTATCTCTGGCATTGAATATGTTTTGTCCCGCAGTTCCGCAGTAATTTTATGCGTTTTTTTCATTTTGTATATTTAGATCTACAATACACTACATAACACTTTTAATTAATTAATATAATAATGTAATTGGTATACTGCTTTATACAATTTTTATACACGCAAACTTTACATTAAAATAAAGTGCACGACCATGTACACAAAACGTATGATTTTAAAAACTAGAAGAAAACATTATATTATCGCTAACTTTATTAGTGATCAGCTAAAAACCAGCAGCAAATTCGTTCTTCGACCAGCAGAAAGTATTTTTTTTTTATGCAAAAAAAAGAAAAAGAAAAAAAAATTAGCAGAAAAAGTTAATGATTAACAACAATTATTTATTGGATCAGAAGACGCAAATAATGCTAAAAAAAAATCAGTCATTCAAGAAAACCTTAACCAATTGCGAATTTCAGAAAATAATAGTAATAAATTCCAGTCAACTGTTTCTTTCCTTTTTTGCATACAATTCTGAACATTTTCGCAAATTATCTTTCACTTTTTCACTTTTTCTGCTGGAATTTTTGCTGATCAAATAATTATTTTTTTGCTAATCATATATGTTTTTAATTGTTCGCAGTTGAAAAACTATTAGACTGCTAATAAAATAATTTTATTTTGCTGATCAAAAAATACTTTACTGCTGATCGATTAAATGAAAGCCTTATGTTTTTATTTGTATGCATCTGTATCATGTCTATTAATTATTTCTAGACAAACGCAAGGTGGCAGAAATGTAACTAATAAAAGTTTAGACTCTAATACCTAGTCTAATCGAAAATTTTAGAAAATAATGTAAATACGAGTATCTGGTACAATAACTCTCTGCAAACACTCACTGACAGATCCTTTTCCATTTACAATGTCTGAATAAAATGTCAAATCATCGTTATCAAGAAATACAAAGTGATAGAGGTAATTAATTGCAAATATTACTTCAGAGTTGGACAAGATATCGCAAAATATCTAAAGTAAATATGTTTGTATTATCTTATTATATAAGATTGTTTGAACTTTTGCAAGTACAAAGAATTTTATTGCTTTCTTTCAGTTTCATTCGACAGAACAATATTCTGACTTTTTATTCGACAGATACTCGTACCTAATCTATAGACAATAATCAACCTATCAGATTATAGCTAAGACTTTTGAGAACTACATTACGTACATAATTTTATTTGAATGATTCTTCTGTTTTTTTTTTGAATTTCATTTCCTCTTCTGCTTGCTTTACACTTGACTGGAGTAATACGATAATTTTTTCTATTTTATGACAAATTTTGTATTCTTTGTCATTTCCTATTATTATTTGTGCAAGCAGAAACAAGTTTATAGGTTAAACCCTTCATAAATTTTAATAGAACTATGGAAATGTAATACGTACCTTTTAAGTAGAAAAGGTAATCAAGTATTTTAATATTAATTGAGGGGCTTTTCATTTTCTTATCTTAATACCTATTTAATTCAATGTACGAGTACATACGAGTAAGATGAATAATTAGCTGTTAAAAATTAAAATGGGATAGTTGTTAAGCAAAAAAAAAAAAAAGATATTTTCATATTAACGTCTGTAGATTGATATAAACATGCCCTTAAGAATTTTATTGCAAACACTGGCTTTAAAAGTTCCACATCTTTTGTAAACAGTTCGTCAAACACCACTCCGTTAGAGGGTTCCGTTTAAAAATTGTAACTATTATTCCATACGAAATGTGGATTGGGCGTTCTGTCGGTCGTTTTCTTGTATAACTTCTTAATTACTGAACTGATTTTGATGAAATTGTTTGTTAGTTAGATATAGAAACTTTTTTCGGGCGCTCTGGGAAGCGATATAAAATGATAAAAAATCTTTTATTTACATAAGGAATGTGATATCTGTGGTTGCAAATGTGAAATTTATAATTTGAACAAATTTTTTTAATTTTGACATTTACTTGTACTAAAGCCACCTCTAAAATAAATTTTTTTCAAAAGTGACACCGAAATTGTGTTCTGCATTGACTTGTGTAAAAACGTGCTTATATGTAGCTCTTATAGTTTAGGAGGTAGAAGGTAGTGTCAGGCGGACCGGTTCCGTTGTCTGTATACGGAATCCTGAAAAAGGAGGCAGGTAATTATGTAGTTATTATAACCAAACTTAAACTAAGAAAGGCAACAACCATATAGTCCTATCTGGTAAATACCTTTCATCGTTTGCCTTTTAATTCCATTTAAAGTGGACAGGTATACTCGTAATGTTGACGTAAACATTTAGATGTGAAAGTTAAAAAAAAAAAAAATCTTTCTCAGTATTTTCAAGCATTACAATTGAATTTGGAGAAATACAAGTGCAATCAAACACGTGTAAATACTCGCGTGCACCTAAAATTAGAATTTTCTAAAAATAAATTAATTTAACCTTCAATGAGTGTTGCGATGTAAGAGTATCTTTCAAATATTTTTCTCTAAGTAATCTTTCTCTTTTTCCTTTCCCATCAATTTAGAAAGAACTTTGTTTTTGTTGAGTTGAGAATAATTTAATGTATCCGTAGTTGATCGTAGAGTCTGCAACAACTTTATTTTATGTTAAGTGTTTGAAAAAAGTGTCGTTTGATAATGCTTCGAATTAAAATTGTTTATTCACTGTAGTGGATATCTTAAAAAAAAAAAAATACAGTGCACTCAGAAAAAGCAGATTTTTTATCGAAGATCTTAAGTAGAGGTTCAAAAACAAATGTCTTCTGCCGTCGACTGCAGAAAGTATCTAGAATAATTATTTCAAATAAAGTAAGTACAATTATTATTAGAAGAATGTGACATAAAGAGTGTCTTTGCCCCTCGTGCGGATTCTCGTGAAATATTACTGAAGACATTTCTGCGAAAAGTAATATACCTGCAGATACATATTCAGTAACTCGTACAGCTTCGACTGTCGTAAAGAATTTCTATGCTTTATCTCAATACCGCATGCCTTATGTACCTATGCATAAAATTACGATCTTCAATTATTCATGAACCCTCTTGGGTTCGGGCTTTGAAATTTATTTATCTGTACATCGGTTATAGGACAGAGGAACTAGTAATTATTGTTGTGCTCTCCGCGACTTGCTTTCAACTCCTTGGAGATAAAATTTAAAGCTAATTGTGGTTTCTCCTAGCCCATACTCGTATCTATGTACATATATGCATTTGCTATCAAATGTTGATATTGTTTTTAACAATTTAATAGAAAGTTGGGTTGGTACAAATGTGTGAATGACTAGATAATGTGAAAACTAGAAACTAGTTGAGACTTGACTGGGGTAACAATTTTGCTTCCAAAGAAAAGGCTTCTGGTTGCGATCAGATTGTCACCCGTTGCATATTTTAGTTAAATGAATAAAATCTCACTATACTCTCTCTCTCTCTCTCTCTCTCTCTCTTTGTTCAGTCAGTATTTTGACTTGCACCTACAAACTTAGCATTACTATAATAGAGAAAGTGAGTCTCTCAATTCTGTTTGTCTGTCTGCCGTCCGTCTGTGTGTATAACTGTAGCCTAAACTGGTGGACGGATTTTCCTCATACCTGGCATCTGTGGGATGACAATTCGAGGAAGAATTCCGATCTTTCATTCTAGCCGCGAAATTAACGGTACTTTACTAACGGCCGATTTTCTCGAAAACGGCTCAAACGATTTTGATCAAATTTCATATTTGAGTTGGGGTAGACATGTGCTATTAGATGGCGTACTACGTTTTTGGCGTATAACGACCCAATTGCGTACTTTATTTCAAAACGAATGCCATTTCCAGTGGGCAATAAGCGCTCTGCTAATCACAGAACACTTACAAAAGCCGGTAAAATTGAGGTCGAATGGGTTTTATTATAATTCTCTTATAATTTGCAGAACTTTATTCGACGGTTTGGTTGACCTGAATTAAACAATAAAATATTTTGTAGACCAGGATAGCATAGCAGTTTACCTGTTTGCTACTTTTTAACTGATGGCTGTAACCTCGCATTCATTTATCAATTCTGTGCCCACGTCCATCTTGTGACTTGCTGGTTTGACCAGTCGATTTTGTCGGGAATTTATTAAGTGGACCTTCAAGTTCCTAGCGACTCTAACTGGTATCGGCTATCGATTGATGTTATAGATTTCGATACAGGCTGCCTTGTGGTCACTCTTGAAAGACAGCATTACTTCTTTAAACTCTTCTACCATACCGTAGAGGCATGTGTTAGAATGGGTCTCACAACTTATACTCGTAATTTACACAACTCATTACCGTACATTTGTAGAAAGCCACACGTGCGTTTTTGATGTTATTGTTGATGTTTTCCTTGCAATAAAACACAGGAATTTCGATTTAAACATCTTACTGCCTTTGAACATTACTGGTAAACCCCATCAATTTCTGAGGACTAGAATACCAATTACGGGCAGTGATCTTTTCTCAGCCAAAAGCACATTCCATACGATAATGAATGTTGATTTTTAGACTTTTAGATGAAAAATAGTATAAATAAAACGAGCTTTCAGCGCGACGACGTCACTTTTTTGGTGATTATAACTAGAAATACAAGCATGTTTTTTCGAAGTTAAAAAAAAACAAGTTACTAAATTTATGTAGATAAGCAAACCTTGCTATGTTTTGATGGTCGTGGTTTTATAATTAGCAAATCTTCATGACGATTATTTCGCGTGCCAATTCTTTGAAACTGGATTATAAGAATACAAGCCATGATTTTTTTTTTAAAAAAAAAAGAAACCCTAAATTAGTTATGACTTTCTGGAAAAGACGCAGGTGTAGGCCATTACTCAGATTGTTGTTATACATTAATTAATTTATGTGGAACTCTTATGAATGAATCGAAACAGGAAAGAACCTCAATTCTTGTTTTGTCTTAAGAGCTTTGAAAAGTTCGAAATTGTATAAGTTCGTTGAGGAGATACATATAATTTTTTCTAGCATCTTTGAGAAGTTCTCTCCGTCTTTTATAATTGCTATTAGCGTGGCAGGAACATTGCACGAAAATTAATTTCGTGGTGTAATTGATTATTCTTTATAATGATTCTTATCATTTTGGCCGAATGAACAACATTGGACTGTAACTAAGAGAATTGCAATAAAATATAAAAATACGTTAAGTAATCTTATCTGATGAATTTGAAAAAAAGTTGGTGTTTATACAGTCTGACCCGGCTGGCATCAATTCAATATTCGAAGCCGATTAAGATTAATTTCGAATTGTGCGCACAACAAAAGGTCTAACGGTCCTCCACTTGCTTAAGTTTTTATTTATACCCATAGGGTAATTTAAGTTTGATACATAGTTTGTACAATAACATAATAGAATAGTAATAATAATAGACCCCCAAAAGTATATTTAAGATCTAGCCTCGTCCGTTTGTCAGTATAATTGCAATTTATTTTAAAATCCGCCAACAGACATGTCCACTTTTTAAACAAATTTCCTTTTTTAAATATAGTCTTAATAATATATATATATATATACAGTCTTAAATAAATATGTAGTGGAACCAATCTCTCCATCACTTCGGCGAAACTAAGATGGTTGCGCTTGATATTTCAAAGGCATTCAAGTTTGGCATCAGGCTCTTTTGTCGTAAATGTATGCATCGATGAGTCTCTTCTTCAATGGATTAGAAATTGCATTTCGGGGCGTTCAATACAAGCTATCCTGGACGTCCTTAAGTCTGCAATCCACTAAATAAATGCTGGTGTCCCACAAGGCTCTGTTTTGTCTCCGACTTCTTATTTTTATAAATTATCTCTTGTCTGCAACTTCTAATCCAATCTTCGCTGATGACAGTACCCTCAGTCTTTCATATTCGTTCTCTAACTCACGTCCTTGCTCTTGGGCCGTACAAGAGGAACGGAAACGTATGTTAAACACTTTAAATTCCGACATGGACAGCATTGTGTTCCACAACACAATGCTGTCTTCTGTCTCTCAAGCGAAACCAAAACCCTCAACCATTATCCATGGATGGTACTTGCATCATTGAAACCGAAAGACTTGCCATTCTCGGTATGTGTATTAATAACCATCTTCGATGGAATGATCACATATTCGAGGTCGCCAAAAATGCTGCAAAATATCTGGGATTCCTTAAACGGTACAAGGAACATTTTATCCCGTCTTATCTGGCCTCAATTTATAAGGCATTCATCCGCCCTAAGCTGGAATATAACGCCCATATCTGGTCTGGTGCACCCAAGACCGTTCTGCACTTCCTTGATAGGGTACAAAATCGCGCGTTAAAACTTATAGGTGATAGAGACATTGTGAACTCTATACATTCACTTGAACATCGGAGAAATGTCTCATGTCTCTCCCTGTTTTATCGTTTTTTTTTTTTTATAAAAAAATGCTACAGCGAAATAGCCAGTTGCATTCCTCCCCTTCAAAATTTCACTCGCAATACGCGACATGCTTCGAATGCACATCAGTTCACCCTAAAGCCAAACTTCGGTCGTACTGTGGTCGTACTAGAGATTCGTTTATAAGCCGAACGGCACGAATGTGGAGTGATCTACCAGGCTCTGTATTTCCCCATCACTACAACATTCAAAGCCAACGTGCAAAGGCTCCTCCTCTGTTTCTCTTCTCCCTTTTCCTAACGCCCGTGCTCTGAAACAGTGTAAGGGTATTCATATCCCCTTCGGCGCGCGCAGATCTTAAAAAAAAAAAAATAGACGTCCACATTTCCTACAGTTCGTCTCTACCTTGTATAATGCCATGCCTACTTCTTGGGGACGTTTTCTTCGAAAAACATGGTATTGGTTTCTTAAAGTTACTTACGGTGACGGATGAGCCTTATTTTCAAGATCTCATCAGAACCGACGAACTTGGGTAACAAATAATTGCAGATACGCCCACTTTCGTATAAGAGAAGCCACAAAATCTATTTTTCTCTCAAAATCTCTTAAAAGTGGCGGAAGTATACTCTGAATAGAGAGATACGCATTTCACTGAATTTAAATTGTACGAGTACATTTCATAACCCCATGCCTACTTTATTAGGGATGAGTTAGAAGATGAGGGATAGGGTATCATATGATCTGTTCCAGAGGTATTGTAGTTTTCCTTTATTCTTTTCATTTATATTTGAAGTCCCCTTGGATCATCCACACGAGAGACTCGAAGAACTTTGGTTTATCGGTTTAAAAAAATTGTCATTTGTTAACCCTGACCTTTGTTATCTCACATGATAGATTTAAGAAAACATTAAATTTTTTGTAAAAATATTTTTGAAATGTTTCTGAAATGTTGTTTTCATCAATGTTTACCCTGTGTGCATATGCACAAGTCTTATGACGAAAGTATAATTACATATTGACAATAAAACAACAAATTTAGATTTAGATAACTGGTCCAGTTAATTTGTAAAAGAAATAGAATATTAATATTTGTTGGGAGACTCTTTAAAAGATCACTTTTCTCATTGCAGCAACTGATTCTAGGTAAAAGATTACCTATCTGATCATAAAACACGCTGTCAACTCATATGTACCTGAGCTTGGTAAACAAGTCTATTGTTACTACTATAGTGTAAGTAAATTCACAAAACTAATAGAATGACTAGGAAAAGTATTGACATACAAAAGTCGGAAAAGGGCAATGTCCTCCCCACCCAAGGTGATTTCTATAGAAAGTGTGATGATGAATCTCCAGGCAAGAGGTGAGTTTACCAAAAGCATTCAAAAGGATGACCTTATATATAATTATTTTCATTTTTAACAGTCAAATAAATAAGCAAACTAAAGAGGAAGAAGAAGAAGACAAATCAAAAAGTATTTCATATTTTCAACTGGTAAGCGAGTCCTTAAATCAGCCAATGTGAACAAATTTTGAAATATTTCTATTTAAAGTTTCGATACTCAACGATATGTGAGAAGTTTCTCACCGTAATCGGTATTATATTAGCAGCCATGGGAGCTGTCGGATTACCATATTCGGTAGTGATTTATGGTGAGTTCACATCGCTTCTAATCGATAGAACTTCAGGTGTGGGGACATCATCCCCAACTTTTATACTGAATCTCTTCGGTGGGGGTAAAGTTTTGTAAGTAATTTATGATAAAATGTTAAAGCGTCGGGACTAATAAGTTGTATTTATTTTCAGAACTAATGCGAGCAAGGAAGAGAATATCGCAGCTATAAAGCAGGATTCCTTAGCCTTTGGAATTGGAAGTATTGTGGGTGGTATGAGTGAATGGATATTGCTCGCAATTTCATTGGATATTTTCAATCTAGTCGCGCTTAAGCAGGTAAGATTTTTAACTAAGTAATTTGTTTTTTTCCTTGTATGCACTACTGAGGGTGTTAAACTGTCGAATCCGGTCGTTATTTTATTTTGTTTCCTTAAGTGGGATTATTCATTTGCTGTAGAACCATGAACTAGAATTTCATACCCAAGCTAAAAAGTAATTAAAGTTTTTTAAGCCACACTTAACAACAAATTCTTTTGGTTTCAGACCCTAAGATTAGAACTATCTGTTCTGTTTTCTGCCATCTAAAACTTGACAGATTTAAGTCTGGTATTCTGACAATTGTTACGCTGGATGAAATGAAACTATCTCTAAAACTGGAAACACCGTTGCATGCGTTCATCAAGGCTCACTTTACTCACCTTCACAGCGTAGTGTATCCGGATGGATTCAATGACCCTTCAGGTCCCTTCAATTTTCTACTTCATTTGGTATGTTTCACTTACCAGCCTAAAGTCAGTTTTGACATCAAAATATTGTGTGTGTTCTTGGCCGAACTAGACTAGATGTCATAACTTGATATAATAGTTTGAAGATGCTTAACTGACTTTTGCAATGCTGCTAGGTAATTTGTGCTCTGGATGTCAGAAAGCATTTATACTATGTCTGCGCCACCTGGGGGCCAAATCAAATCATATCGTCTATTTTTGTTTTATAGAAATTGCTTCGGTAATTTTCGATTCAGGTATTATGCAACGATATGTAGCGCTATCTAGCGGTGAAATCTAATTCTGTCACTTCTAAGCTCACTCCTTAGACGGTGATTGGATGTGCCTTTTTGAGAGGCATTGACGATGAGTTTGAGGTTAAGAAGGAATGGGGATAGGAAGAGTTGGGTTACTAACGAGGGAAAAAAAAAATCGAGATGAGCAACCGTGTTCCGTTTTGGAAATATTTCATTTCATTCCGATTTTCTCAGTATTAGCTCAACAGTCGAACAACAAACATTATGTTTGTTTACAAAGAAATAAGTGCAACAACTCGGTAATGTTCTATAAGCATTTCGAAGTTATTTAATGAAAAATATGAACACAAAATGTCCACAAACCAGCTCGCTTGAATAGAACAGTATATATTCACAGAAGTCGTGTTTAGCCCGCTTTGAAAGAAAATAATGTTATAACTGTCAAGTTTTCTTTTTGTTTTGAATCAAAATCGATACCTCAGTTCAGGAAACTAGCAATCCCAGTTCAGACGAATAGTAAAGTGTTTTGAATTTGATACGTAGTCTATGTTTAAGCATTTTTCTGATGTTAAAATAATTCCAAATTTCTTTTCAGATTAAGCGAATAAGAAAGCTATTTCTTGAATCAATCCTACGACAAGATATGTCATGGTACGACACAACCTCTGGCTACAATTTTGCTAGCAAAATGACAGAGTAAGTCCTTTTAGACTCTCAAAGCGACTTAAACACTAATTATTTATTTTTTCCTTCAGAGATCTCGATAAACTAAAAGAAGGAATTGGTGAAAAAGTCGCCATTTTCACATATCTCATCATGACTTTCGTCATCGCTATAATTGCATCTTTTTTCTACGGATGGAAACTAACCCTCGTTGTAATTACCTGTTGCCCATTCATCATCGCCGCAACGGCATTGGTGGCGAAAATTCAAAGTAATCTCACAGAAAAAGAGCTCAAGGCCTACTCAAAAGCAGGTTCAGTAGCCGAAGAAGTATTCAGCGGAATTCGCACGGTGTTAGCGTTCAGTGGCGAACGTAAAGAATCTGATCGCTATAATAAACTGCTGCAACCTGCTGAGAATACCGGTCGCCGGAAAGGCCTATATTCCGGCATAAGCGGCGGAGTTATGTGGTTCATTATTTACTGCAGTTATGCCATAGCCGTTTGGTATGGTGTGCAGCTGATCCTAGCCGATCGAGATAAGGATATAAGAGAATACACACCAGCTGTTCTGATTGTAGTGCTTTTTGGCGTAATTTTGGGAGCACAGAGTCTTGGCTTCGCATCACCGCATATGGAATCGTTCTCCTTAGCCAAAGGTGCAGCGAAGACTATATTCGCCATCATTGATCGGAAGACTGCCATTGATCCCATGGACGAGGAGGGTTTAAAACCTACAGATGTCAAGGGTGATATTGAGTTTGAAAATGTTCACTTTAGGTATCCGTCAAGATCAGAGGTGAAGGTCTTGAATGGAATGAGTGTGTCTATAAAAACGGGACAGACCGTGGCGTTTGTTGGCGCGTCTGGTTGTGGAAAGTCCACATGCCTGCAGCTGTTGCAAAGAATGTACGATCCAGAGAATGGCGTAGTTCGTTTCGATGGAAAGGATATCAGGGAACTGAATGTAGCCTGGTTGAGATCTCAGATTGGAGTGGTTGGACAGGAGCCAGTTTTGTTTGCTACCACCATCGAGGAGAATATTCGCTTTGGAAACCCTTCGGTCACACAAGAAGAGATCGAACAAGCGTGTATAATGGCGAACTGTCATAATTTCATCTGTCAATTGCCGGAGGGATATAGCACGATGGTTGGTGAGAAGGGCGCCCAGATGTCCGGTGGTCAGAAGCAGAGGATAGCCATCGCAAGAGCATTGGTACGAAATCCAAAGGTTTTACTCCTTGATGAGGCTACATCGGCTCTAGATCCAACTTCAGAGAGGAGGGTACAAGATGCTCTTGAAGTCGCCAGTAAGGGAAGGACAACTCTGGTGGTGTCTCATCGGTTGTCCACAGTTACTAATGCACACAAAATTGTCTTTGTGAAGGATGGTATGGTGATGGAGCAGGGAACTCATGATGAGTTGATGACTAAAAGAGGATACTACTACGGATTGGTGAATGCCACCAAACGACATGAGGAAGTCCAGAAAGACTTGGAACCTAGGCTGCGAAAGATGGCTTCGTTTAAGGAGAAGTCCGAAGGAAGCATCTTAGAAGAGGACAGTGATGTGGATGTGGAAGACTTGGAGGCAAAACCAGAATTGAAGGAAAAGTACAAGGTGTCCCTGAGGAAGCTGATGAGGCTGAATGCTCCCGAGTGGAAGTATATTCTCTTTGGTTGCATAGCGGCTGCATTGCATGGTTCCACTTTCTCTCTTTGGGCCGTATTTTTCGGAGAGTTCTACGGAGTAAGGTTACATTGTTTTTTTTTATATACCCCGAGACTAACTATTTCATTTCTTTAGATCATGGCAAGTCCGGACGATGAATATGTTCAATCTCAGGCTAACTTATTTTCGATATTCTTCATTGCGATTGGTTTGGTAGCTGGCTTGGGAACGCTAATACAGACTTACATGTTCAATGTAGCTGGTGTTAAGCTCACATCTAGACTACGACAGATAGCGTTCAAAGCGATTGTCTCACAGGAGGTGGGATATTTTGATGATCAGAGGAACTCTGTTGGGGCGTTGTGCACCCGTTTAGCTGGAGATTGCTCCAATGTTCAGGGGGTAAGTTCAGGATACACCGGAAGGGTTTGGCCTAAACTAAACAATATTTCTTTCATAAATTTAGGCAACCGGCTCACGTATTGGCATTATGGTTCAGTCCTTTTCAACCTTAGTCCTTGGCATAATCTTGTCGTTTATTTTCTCGTGGAACCTTACACTGGTGACCCTGATAACAGTTCCATTTGTGATAGGGTCGATCATGCTTGAATCTCGCTACATGGAATCGAGCTCACATGTAGAAAGATTGGCTATCGAAAATGCTTCGCAAGTGGCTGTCGAGGCGATTTCAAATATTCGAACTATCAACAGTTTGGGACAGGAGAAGTATGTCTTGGAGCGATATACCAAGCAGACAGACCTAGCAGATGGGGCTTCTAGAAGAAAAATTCGATTCCGAGGTATTGTCTTTGGATTGGGACAGGCGTCTCCCTTTCTTGCTTATGGTGTATCGCTGTATTATGGAGGCATGCTCGTAGCGAATGGTGGCCTGGAGTACAAGAACATCATCAAGTGAGTAGGCAAGGTGTGTTCTAGCTAGGCACAGAATCTTATAAAATTATTTTTCAGAGTTTCGGAAGCCTTGTTGTTTGGATCCTGGATGTTGGGACAAGCTTTAGCATATGCACCAAATGTGAGTGCTGCGATGGTATCCGCTGGTAGGCTCATAAGACTCTTTGAAAGAGTTCCAGCTATACACAGTCCACCAGAGCAGCCTTTCAACACAGTCAATGTATGTCAGAAATAGTCCTAAAGAGGGGTCTTGTTTTAACCTTTTTTAATTTATTTCAGAAAACTGATGGTTGAGTTCTACTATCCAACGCGAAAGGAAACCCCAGTCCTTCAAGGACTGAATCTAAACATAACTAAAGGTACCACCGTTGCTCTGGTCGGCCCATCAGGTTGTGGCAAATCTACATGCGTTCAACTACTTCTACGTTACTACGATCCCGCATCGGGAACTGTCAACCTTAGTGGGACACCAACAACAGAATTCCCACTAGACACTCTTCGTTCACAACTCGGTCTTGTGTCGCAAGAACCAGTGCTATTCGATCGGACGATAGCAGAGAACATCGCTTACGGCGATAATTTCCGGGAGAATATACCAATGAGTGAGATCATAGACTCCGCTAAGAAATCGAACATTCACGACTTTATTATTGCCCTACCTCAGGGCTATGACACATCCCTCGGCAGCAAAGGAGCCCAATTGTCCGGTGGACAGAAGCAACGAATAGCTATTGCTAGGGCGTTAGTAAGACAACCAAAGATCCTAATCCTGGATGAGGCTACATCTGCGTTAGATATGCACAGTGAGAAGGTTGTCCAGGAGGCGCTGGACGCTGCACGAAGTGGGAGAACCTGTATAACGATAGCACATCGACTGACCACCATTCGGGACGCGGATCTGATATGCGTTCTTCAGAAGGGTATTGTGATAGAAAAAGGAACACACGACGAGCTTATGCGGTTGAATGGCATGTATGCAGAGCTCTATAGTATGCAACTAGTATCGTAAGCTTAGGATTCAAATAAAAACAAATTAGAATAGAGTTTGGTCTTTAATTAAATAAAAAACTGCAAAACGTAGTAATGCTCTAAGGTTGCCTAAATTAGAACCAGGATTGGCTAATTCATTCTGCCGTTCTTGATGGCAAAGGTAAGCTTTCTTAAGACCAAGTGACTTCAGGTCCACATCGGTTAGAAGCACTAAGATGTCAAGATTGATCTGTTGCTTATTGGACCTTAAACTATAGAAATTGCAATGATTACAGTTCATTTGTGCTCAGTCCTCTTTCACAGCTTAATACTATTTCAAACTTCAAGCGCTTAAATATCTCTGAATAGGACTTCCAGAATCATCTTGATCTTTATCATCACTGCCAGAGATGTGTAAAATTTGATGGAAGGTCGCGGCCTCACTCCTCTGGGCAGAGGAGCATTTGTCGATTTCTTTGAATCAATTGATGACGCCGCTGCGCTGGATGCAGTTGACTAAGTGTTGCTATAACTGATTAAAAGTTGTTCAGCGCAACAAAGCTCTGTCCAATAGACCTAAAGCAAATTTCATTGCTAATTTCCTTATCTTATGGTTTGAAGTTCCCTAGCCAAGTATCCCTTTCCGTGTCTGATTGTTTGTGTATTTGTCGGTATATCTGCACCCCGCTTTGTAGATTAATTCGACATGAACAGACCGTTCTCTTTATAACTTAAATTTGCGGCAGACCAATTTTATTTTCATAGTATATTACCTACAGACTCTCACCAAACCGCCAGATTAAAGTTATTAATACAAAAAGTTAAATCGCGACTGGAAAATCTGAGTGCACATACACACCTTTTGCGATATATCAGATAAACTTAATATTTACGTAACTTGTAAATAATGAACCTCTGGTTATTGATCGGTTAAATATCTTACGCTAATATTATTAGTCTGTAGCTATATAATTAAATGATCGGCAAAATATGATAACCAGCTGAAAAATAATTCATTCGCAAGGAAATCATTTTTCGATTAGCAAAAAGTAATTGTTTGATCAGCAGAAAGTAATTTTTTGATCTGCAGAAAATAGAAAACAAAATCAGCAGAAATGATTAGCAAAAATGAATTATTTGATCAGCAGAAAGTAACAATTGTTCAAGAAAATGAAAATGAAAAGGAAATTAAGCAAACAATCTTGGGAGAATGAACGCTCACAAGAGCCAAAATAAGCTAAATGGTGTTTTGTTTTATAAACAAAAAAATGGTTAAATGCAAGTCGGGCCTTGATTGTGTCCTAATTTTGCTTCTCGCTTATCCGCGGGAAAGAGAAAGCTCTGGTCCTACTTGATAGGGTCAGGTCAAACAAAAATTGTTTGTTGCATGTGAAATCCATTTCATTCTAGTACGGAACACTAAAAATAACAAAACCAACAACTTTTTTTGTATCTGCAATCTACAGTCGCGAGACCAGTATAGCGAGTAAAAAAGGAAATTATAAAACCGATCTGAAAGCTTTCATCGGTTCAATGATCAGTCGTCTTCGATTGCCAGAGCCATTCATTCGGGAGATTTACATCAATCTCATCGGAACAGTGAATCAATTTGATCCCGACCTGTTAAATATAGGCAGTATCTCGAAATGTATATTGTTGTAATTGTAACTAAAGAAACTCAATCCTAGTATTAAAATTGAAAGTGGAATTGATATAATTTTATTAAGGACCAATAAATTTTTTTCTTTTAAAACTTTCAGACAGTGAATTTATTTTTATTGTGTATACTTTTGAAAAGGTAGGAAGAAGGAGAATGATTACGAATATTAATTTCAATTTGTGATGTGATTCGCTTTTTTTTCGTTGTTATTATCCTTGAAAATTGTGGTGATCCCTGGTAAGAAGTGTACACAGTATAGTCAGTGATTTTTAATGGAAAAAATTCAAAATAACCATACATACGAATATTTATCTAATACATATTTTAAACAAGTTCTGTTGCTTCTTTAATTTTTTTTTATTACATTTTTTTTAGTGCATAATAAAATTCTAAAAAAGAAAACGATTGCATTTTAAAAATCACCACGAACGACAAAGTTAGAGGAATTGTTTTAATTAGTGCGAAAAGGATGACGCGAAGTCTTAAAATCCAGTTAGTAACTAATTGACCCAAGTTGATAATAATGTTTTTTTTTTTACTTCCTATCCCATATAATACAGTACTTCCCGCATAATAGCACATTCAAATTGGCTCGAAAAAGTGTTGCTTATACATACAAGGTGGGCCAAAAGTAATGTTATAATGTGAATTGGCTGCCAATTTGTTAGAAATGAAAAAAAATTGGGCTTTGTTTTCACGAGAAGTTTATTTGAAGGTGTGAAATTGAAAAAATGATATCGGTCAAATGACCACCTCTTGAGGAGATGCACATTTGTGCTCGTTTTACTGCATTTTTGAATTGTTGCTCTCAAAACATCTGGCTCCAAATTGGCGATTTCTTCTTCAATGATGGCTTTCAAGATTTGCAAGGTTTGTGGTTTGTTGTATTAAACGCGAGATTTGAAAAAGCCCCAAAGAAAAAAGTCTGGCGCATTCACACTAGATCACACGGCCCGGAAATTGGTGATTCAAAATCTCCATCGTTGCCTGATTTGAGTATCGCTCCATTGCTTGTTGTTCTCTATCTATCTACAACATAAATGTCAAAGCACAATGACATTTGACGCCATTTGCAAAAATAATGGCACATTCACATTATGACATTACTTTTGGTCCACCCTGTACATATTTGTGTTTTTACCAGAGTTTCTTATATCCGGGTACCCAGTTAGAAACAAATAAATGTCCTTATACCAGGGTAGTCCTTATTTTACACTAAATCGTAAAATAAATTGGCAAACTGAATAATAGTAGGAATGAGATAAACGATACAAATTTTAAAGATAACAAAAAACTAAATAATAAACAAGAACACATTTGTCAAGTTATTGCATAGTGCTTCCCTGAACTCATTCATGGAACTTCGTCTCGAAATCTTATCAGCACTCCACGTTGACCATCTTCATAAAATGTACATGACAGAATAAACTTAGACGACAAATTTTAATAAAATCCGTTCTGTATTTTACGATTTTTGAAACCCTAGTCCTTATATCTTGGTTCTTGAGTTACCGAAGTTACAAAGATCAATTTTGAAGATATCTGTTTCTATTGTTGGTAGGACAAAAGGGACAGACAGTTAGACACAGTGCGAAAGTGTTTCTTTTGATCTGAAATTTAAACGTCGAATGGAAGTTTTGAAACTGGAGATCAACAAATTTGTTGGTTTTCAGAAATGACCATTATAAAGTTAGTAATATTCTCTAGTTAAATCGTTAACAAAAAAGTAGATCAGATTTATATTTTTTATTGACATTTAATTATTTATTACAATCTTGTTCTGTTATCTTAAGATATAAAACAAAGTCGGGTTAATTACACCATTTATAATTCAAGAACGGCTGGACCGATTTTGATGATCTTTGATTTGTTGGATGTGTCTCCAATCTTTTTGCTCTTTCGTATAAAAATTTGACAAGCGGTCGCCCATCTAAAGGGCTAACCATAATGGACTTCAGTGTGGATTAACCTTATGTCAAAACCGAACGAAAAGCCCACTCAATTTCTGTCAAACTCTCTAGTTACCCATAATTGGGCAAACTTATAGTCTGTCAAATTGTTTACATTCGGTTTGGTTTTAGTGCAAGGAAAAAGAAAATGGAAAATAAACTAAAACAATTTAAAAAAAATAGAATTCCTGCATCTTTCAATGGAACGGATAAATATCCCGTCAAAAATAAATGATTTGGAATTTTGTTTTCTTTTTTTTTCTTTTTGTGTCAACTGTCAAATTTCCGTACTGAATGTCTCATTTCATTGAGGCATTCTGTAAGCCCACATAAGTTAACGAAAACTTGACGAAACCGAGTATAATCCCATTATGGTCATGCCATACTATTTGCATGTAATGGGACATTTCATTAAGCTGGCGTAAGCTCATTCAAGTCCATTATGGTTGGCTCTTAAGTTCTAACCGCGCTCGACGATGCTTGATTTCGGTGATCGGACGAGAACCTTTGCTTCCGAACACATACGCCTATTATGGCCTACTGGAGCATTTGGCAGTACTGAAGGAAACTTAATGTACAATCATGACATTAGCTTCTGATTGCTTCTGACTATTGTAGTTCAGCCTTTATTCTCCCATCTGATTGAAATATGTTAAACTTGCTTTCATCTGCGAAGAGTACATTGGCCCAGAAAGCTTTAGGCTTATCTTTGTAACTTTTTGCGAATTCTAACCTCTTCTTTTAATTTGTTTTGCTTATCAGAGGTTTCTTCCTTGCCACTCTGGGCTTGTAACCAGCACGATGCAGAGTTCTACGCACAGTTTTAGGATGAATTTCCTTACCGATATCTTCCTTTAATTCCACCGATACTTGAGATCTTGAGATGAGGTAATTTTCTTCTTCTACGGCGAAGTTATGATCCGGTGTAGGAGGATCACAACCTTCCCACTTTACAGCAGATGAGGTAGTTTTTGGATTCTTCTTAATTTTTCTAACCAGGAGTCTTTCTTCATTTGCGGTCAGCTTTTGTGGACGTCCACTATGCGGGCGGCTTCTGAGGTTCGACGAGTCTTGAAATGTTTTATGATGCTGCAAATCGTGAATAGGCTTCTTTTTACGATTCGCCAATTTCAGCGTACGTTTTTTTTTTTTTTGTTTACGCAACTCCAAAAGAATTTCCTCTCAGCTTTAGTTGTTTCTTGTTGTTTTAGACCCATCGCGTAAATTTATTAGTACTTATGCGCGTTTCCCTTACATAAACCAACACAATACTGAATTTATAACGGCACTCTTCCATATTCCAAGACAGCTGATGTTGCCATACAAAAAAGTTGAACGTTAACATTAAAAGTTAAAGGCAGTCACCCACATTTTTGTTTATTTCTTTTGACTAAGCTAAAAAATTTAAGTTTTTTTTTTATTATCAATAACTGTACAAGATAAATATTAATAAAAAAGAAAAATCTGATTTAATATAATAATAATTATGTCTGGCTCTGTATATTCATTAGCAATAAATCAGTGTTAACTAAATTTTGCTAACTTTATTTTGTATGATAAAGTTTTAACATTTGCTCCTCTCTATAATCGGTTTGAATGGATATTTGTTGCCCCCCCCCCCGCAGATGTTCAGAAAAACTTACATCTTATTAATTTCTCGATATCTTGAATTAAGTTAATAATGCTAATAATTTAAATTTGCATATCGTTTGTGAAGATTCCTGATTATATAATGAAAATTTTATTGTTTTTAGAAACAAAAAAATGTCAGTCGATTTTTGCGCACTACGTTTCCGTTAAAATGTCAACTTACTCGTAGAATTGTGAATTGAGTGAGAGTGTCAAACTCAACTCAATGCGAAAAGTGAAACGAATTAGGTTACTCTGTAGTGTCAGAGTTTTCGTGCAAGGCAGTCGCATGTTATTTAGCAGCTGTGTTGCCGGGCTTTGAAGAAGTTCTCTATTAGATTTATTGTACTCGTAGGTACATATAAACCAAGTTATTTAAGAACTATAACTTTCATAATTTTGTGCTAAAATATTGCCTCTAATGAGTTATAAGAATTATTAAACATAAAATTCCATTGCGTTACTTGGTAACTCGACTGACATTATTTTAACTACACTGTTATTCTTTTAACTAAAGATTAAATTCAAAGATTTTTTTTTCACTTTTAAAAGTCAGACTCTTATTGTAATTTGTCTTTAATATGTGCATATATTAACTTCAGACGAGAAGATTTCCCAGTGTTTATGTGTTCTTAAATAATAGAGTTTGACTACATTAACTTTTGAACTATTTGAAAAAAAAGATGTTTGGAGGTTAACGGTTGTTTAAATTGTATTATTTTTGAAAGAACAATAAACCAAACTAGTTTTGGTAACGCAGTTGATGACAGAAATCTGTAAAATATATAAAATTAATTTGATGTAATGCCTAATTCCACTTAAACTTAATTTAGGTTTGAGCTAAGTAAGAGTGTTGAAAACTTGTTACCTATAAGTGTATATTAGTTGGTAAAGCAGTTGAAATAACTCGCTAAGTCGAAACAAAATTGTTATTTACATTTTCTTAAATATTTGGAAAAGTGCACTGCTAGTGGCTGAATATTATACATAATTTGTTTGCACTAGTAAAAGTAATAACATTCGGTTCAACTTATTTTAAAAAGTCATTTTTTTGGCATTTGATCGTCTGAATCAGTCGATTTTTTAGGTTTGGCTTGGACGAACATTAAAATAAATAAAAAAAGAGCTTTCATTTCATAATGCGACGAAGTAACTTTTTCGGCGATTTCAAATAAAAATACGAGCACGTTTTTTCAAAGTAGAAGAAAACCAGTTACTAAACATTAGACGTCATTTATATAATGTGGTGGCTATTTATGCAGATGAGCAAACTGTGGAATAGCTTATGTTCTGACGGTTGTCTTTTTTATTATTACTACATAGATCTTCATGATAATGATCTCGAGTGTTATGTCAGTTCTTCGGAGCTCAATTAAAAGAAAATTTACCACTGTTTGGTAAGCACAAAATTAGTTATGGTTTTCTGAAAAGCCGCAGGTGTAAATCATTACTCAAATTATTGTTACAAATGAATTGTTTTTGCTTGAAGAGCTTTAAAAAGTTGAAAAATGTTGCCGGTTTCTTTTTATAGTTTCCGTGAATTTTCTCATAAATCTACTCCGTCTGATGTAATTACCATCAGAGAGAACAGCATTCAAATTTATCTAATGAAATAATTATTGTAACCTCGACTTTGTTAAGATTGAAGCTTGTGTTAATTCGGGTTTTTACTTTTTTTTAAATATCTCATAAAAAGTGAGTTTGCTGCATTTCCGAAAGTGTCCATTTTCATACAAAAAATTACAAGTCTGGTCCACATGCTCAAGGACATTCAACGCCATGAAAACTATGTGTCCTTCCGTTCTCCGCAGCTTTCCTTATAATTTCCTCTTAAAAGTGTGCTTAAAGTGAAACTTCTTATCATAATTTTTCATTTAAATATCAAAAATATCCATTTCTGAGATATAGCCGATTTTCAAATGTATCGTTACACGCATTTTTTTTTTAGAAATCTTGAATACCACTTTGTACCAAAAATTTAAGCTAACTAAAATACTTACTTAATTACTTAGGTCCTTTAACCCCTGAGGGGGCATAGGGCGTCAACCACGCCTGCGCGCCATCTTGTTCGTATTTCTGCAACGCGATTGGCTTCCTCCAACTCATTCCTATAGAGCTCGATTCCTCCTCAACTGTTCTGCGCCATATTTGCCTAGGGCGTCCCGCTATTCTGCCTGCTTGGGTGAGCGGATTCCACTGCATGGCGTATTTCGCAATGGAGTTGTCTTCGCGCCGTAGGATGTGCCTACGCTAATTTCTCCTTCTTATAGTAATGTTTATAGGTTCTTGGCCCGTTCTTATATAAAGCTGTTCGTTGGAGATCCGTTTCGGCCAAAAAATCCTCAAGACGATTCTTAAACATTTATTTACGAAGACTTGCAGCCTACGTGTGTTAATGGTGTCCACCTTCCAGGTACTGCACCCATACAGCAGTACCGATTCTACGTTAGAGCGGAACAGTAGCAGCTTGGTTCTTAAGCTGATAACATTATTTTTCCATTCTACCCACAGAATACCGAACGCTTCCCGATTCTACTGCATACGTCCAGTTAGGTGCCACCGCGGTCAACCGAGACCACAATTCCTAAATATAGAAAGTTGTCAACTTTTTCGACTTCCTGTCCGGCAATGTTAAGTTGAGCGTTAGTGTTGGAAGCGCTGAGGGCTTTTGTTTTGGCCGTGTTTATTTTGAGCCCCACTTTGTTTGCCTCAGTTTCTAGATTATGGGCCATTAGATGAAGGTCCATTATCCGATGTGAAAGTAGACAAACATCGTCAGCGTTATCTAGGTGTTTAAGGTAAGATGTCATAGTCCAACGAATTCCATTGTTTCCTTCCGTCAATGCTGCACGGAGTACATCGCTGATAACCACCAAGAACAATAGTGGTGACAGAATGCATCCTTGACGTCTCCACTTTGGACACCAAATTCCTTTGACACCTTACCATTGTGTAAGACGTGACACTTACCGTCCTCGTATGTAGCCGTGATAATAACAATAAGTTTTTCAAGCTGTCGAAAGCCTTATCGAAGTCGATAAACAACAGATGTAGCGGAGGCCTGTACTCAACGCATTGTTCGATTATGATCCATAAGGTGTTTATGTGGTCGATGCAGGAGGATCCAGCGCGAAAGCCTGCCTGTTCGACGTCGAGAGTAGAATCTAAATGCTCTTTAATTCGGTCCAGAATTATTTTTGCTATTATTTTGGCTACAGCTGGAAGAACATATACCTCTCCAGTTTCTGCATTCCATCAAGTTTCCCTTTTTCGGAAGCTTAATGATCAGGAATTTGTTGCTTCGGAATACTCATTCGAATTTGAGATCATATCGCCATCGTCTAAGTGGTTTAGCACTGAAGCAAAATGTTCTCTCCATCTATTGAGCTGACTCTCATACGAAATCAGGAGGTTACCGTCCAGACTCTTCACCGGGTGTTGTTTGGAGTTTCGACCACCAATGAGCTCATTGGTGATGCTGTAAACAGTCCTACTATCGCACCTGCTTGCTGCTTCTTAAGCCCTAGAAGCCAGTGTGTCGACATATTGACGTTTGTCACGTCTCACACTACGCTGCACTTCTTTCTTCTTCGTACGGTACTGGGTTCTCTAACTCGGTTCTCTCTACTGCTGAGGCCGCTGCAATCCGAGCCTTTATTGTTGTACGCTCACCGATCCGTCTCCAGGTGTCTACCGAAAGCCATGTGCGATGGTGTGCCTGCCTTTTACCGACATAGGTGTGTGCCCCGCTCGCAAAAGCATTTTTCACAACATTCCAGTGATCATCCATGCTCTCCTGCATTGCATTAACTAAAATATGTTTGAAAAAAAAAAAATTGTTACACCCGAAACGTTACATGTGTAACGTGTTATACCTCAACAAATTTACTCTACCGTGGCTAAAGAAGTTTCACTAAAAAAAATGTTTATACTATACTCGTATCTGGGGTAT
The DNA here is from genome assembly GCA_963082735.1 of Pocota personata. Classification (NCBI taxonomy): domain Eukaryota; kingdom Metazoa; phylum Arthropoda; class Insecta; order Diptera; family Syrphidae; genus Pocota; species Pocota personata. The sequence goes on along the minus strand of OY720430.1, from coordinate 234,735,204 downwards.
ATTAAGATTGATACATAATTTATAACATAGAGAAATAATGGCGTTATATTTTAATATTTATAAAGTAAAAACCGTGTGGCACGGTTCTCCAGAACGCGGACAGACTAAACGAATGCTTCCGGACGTCTGTAAGAAATCCGCCGCACTCTTGCTGTCCTTCAGCAGACTACTTATCAGCGTTCTCACGGGACACTTTGATTTTGTTAAACACCTCAGTGTGGTAGGCTTAAGTGATACAACAGTCTGCGACGCTTGTGGAGAAGGCGACGACACTGCGGAACACTATCACTTTGTGATTGTTCTGCTTTTGGTAGTATCAGTTGGCAGATTTTCAACGCTGATGTGGTGAGAGCTGATACCTTTAAGCTCCTCATCACTGGAGCGGAATTCAAATTTGTAAAACAGGGTTTGCTTTTTGGGAGTATAATGGAGCAGTTCCGTCTGAATGCTCCAGTGCAGCGTTTCTTGACCCAACAAAACAAATAAAATTTTTGTCTGCCCGTTCGTCCATATATCACCATTTTTTGGACCAGTTTTGAACTAGGAACATGAAATTTGGCATATAAGCTTTCTAGAACCCGAGTTAGTACAAGTGTACAAATTTTTAGAATCTGCCCATACTCGTATACACGCCCACTTTTAAAAAATGTGGTTTTTCACAATATTTTTGCTAGAAACTGAAAAATATTGTCAAGGTAAAATATGTAGACGTTGACTTTCTCTACATTTTATGCATACATTATTTATGACCACGCCCACTTTTGGTGGGCGTTTTCTTAAAATAAAATCGTTCAAGCTATTTACGGTGATGGTTAAGTATTATTATGAATATCTCATCAGAATCCGTGAACATCGGTTATAAATTTTGCGAGGTATGCCCACTTTTTGCTTAAAAAAAGTTGTAATAACAGTTTTGTTGTTGTTGTAACAACAGTTTTGTGACTATAATTAGATAATGACATTAAAATTGAGATTTAGATAACTGGTCCAATTATTTTCTAAAAAAAAATAAATACTCGTAGAATATTGATATTTGGTGTAAGACTCTCTAGCAGATAAGCTATATTTTTTCTCATTACAGCAACTGATTCTAGGTAAAAGATTACCATGACTTGGTAAACAAGTCTATTATTACTAAGATATAAGTAAATTTACAAAAAAATAGAATGACTAAGAAAAGTATCCACATACAAAAGTTAGAAAAGAGCAGTGTCCTTCCCACCCAAAGTGATTTCTATAGAAAATGCGATGATGAATCTCCAAGGAAGTGGTAAGTTTACCTAAATCATTTAAAAATTATAACTTTAAGTACATATAATTATATTTAAATTTAGGAATCAAATAAGTAAGCAAACCAAAGCAGAAGAAGACAAATCGGAAAGTATTTCATATTTTCAACTGGTAAGCGAGTCCTTAAATGTGAACAAATTTTAAAACATTTCTGTCCATAGTTTCGATATTCAACGATATGGGAGAGGTTTCTCATCGTAATCGGTGTTATATTAGCAACCCTGGGATCGGTCGGATTTCTATATAGCGTAGTGATTTATGGTGAGTTCACATCGCTTCTAATCGATAGAGCTTCAGGTGTGGGAACATCATCACCAACTTTCATATTGAATCTCTTCGGTGGAGGTAAAGTCTTGTAAGTAATTTACGATGAAATGTTAAATGGGAGGGGCTAATAGGTTGTATTTACTTCCAGAACTAATGCGAGTAAGGAAGAGAATATGGAAGCTGTAAAGCAGGATTCCTTAGCCCTTGGCATTGGTTGTATTGTTGGTGGTATGGGTAGGTGGGTTTTGCTGGCAATAGCATTGGATATTTTGAATCACGTCGCCCTTAAACAGGTAAGATTTTGAACTAAGCTTTTTTCATTAGGCCAACTGAAGATCGGCTTGAGAAATTAGTTTTTTATTTTTTTATTTTTTTTTGTCGGGGCGGGCACACCCTACTGGAGCACTCAGACATTGTACTACTAGGCAGGGAACCCCATTTTAATGTTTTTTTTCGTCCTTTATAAAAAGACGAGTAAGCTCTTTAGTGATGAAGAGCTTAGGTCATCACCGCTCATCACATCAGCAGACAGGGGTAGCGCTCAAACCTACCACATGGAGGTGCTTGGCAAAGGCAAAGTGGCCCGTAAGAACGCCAGTATGTTGTCTGCCGTCTTTTTTGCTTAGAGGTAACAAGAATGCCGCGGATTTCTTACAGAGAACGGGGACCATTCGTTTAGTCTGCCTGCATCCTGGAGAGTCATGCCACCTTCGATTGTGTTGATTGAAAACCCAATCGTCAATGGAAGCCTTAATCGAGGACGCTGGCAAACCCAACGTGGGTTCAGGTTCGTCAAAGTGTCCAGAGCAGAGCCACGCGTACTGGGGAAAGCTCCCAAGCAACCGAGATAGACCGTTCTTTGGAGTGTGGAGAAAGCAGCAGTAACGTATTTACGTGACAGCTTATTCCACCATGATGGACGCATATGAGAAGAAGGGTCATATCATTGCCGTGTAGATCGAAAGGATTTTCCTTGGCGACAAGCCCCAAGTTTTGTCGAAAACACCTTTGTATTGCCAGAAGACTGACAGAGCTTTGGAAGTCTTCAGCTCGATATGCTTCGTAAATAAAAGTTTGTTATCTAAGATTACTGCTAAATATTTAGCTTCCTTGGAGAGTTGGATAGTGACGCCTTTTAGCACTGGTTGATTCAAACCAGTCAATTTCCTCCTTCTCCACCAGAGGTTTGTTGTAAGAAACACTTCTTCTTCCGCTCTTTAACTCACACCTGAATGAAAGCATTTGTTGCTTGGGCTAGCTCTAACAGGTGAACTTTGCAGTGTTTGCACTCCGCGTCGGTCATGCTGTTGTCATTTACAGCCTTCCCAATTCGGACAGTTAAAAAGGAGATTATAGCGTTCTTGTAAGAGGCCTAAACACCGGATTTTTTCTTCTTCTCAGTAGATTTGTCCGCGACAGCCATCTTCCGTCCACTGGAAATACAGCTGATTGTATCATCAATTTGTGCGCGGGCAACGCTACCGATAAGAGGGGTGTTTAGAGACATTCAATTCAGTGGATTTCCCTTCGCATTACTGGCTGTAGCGCCCTTCTTCAGACCTTGTGCGCATGCAACGCCACCAGCTTGGGGTCTCTCGGAAGACGCACGCGCATGTGATGCGCGCATATGTCTACCAGTAGAAGAGCTCGAAGCCGTCTTCCGCCGTTTGCTCCGGTTCGAGCTATTAGAAGAGGAGACAGCGTAGAGTCCAAGTGACTTGCCGGTTTCAGTTGGGGTAACTTCCACCGACCTGTTTCTTTTTCCCGTCGCCGCCAAGGTAGTGCTGTCAGCGTTTGCGCCTTTAACTTTAGTCGCCAATTTCGTTTCCTCTTCTTTTGGTTTTCGGACGGGAGCCCATCGGAGCGTGCCGCTTCTGGTGCCCGTTCAATTTTTTCAGTTTCCCGAGCCGAGCCTTCAGCAGCAGGTTCGACCTCTCCTCTACTTTCTCCAGCTTGCCAGCTCAACTTGCCGAACGTGTCGGAAAGAGAGTTCCAGGAGTCTTCGGAATTTGACATTCTTGCTACTCCTATATACACGCCAGTGTTGGCGTGGGAGGGTACGATGGTAAAGGCCTCCAGAAACGGGTGGATTTTCGCTTCCGCGAGTGCCACCTATAGTAGTGAAACCATTTGTTTCTTCCATTCATACTTTTTCTTCTTTTAAGGCGTCATCTTCAGCGCTTAGTTCGATGTCTCACCTGGGATCATTTAAGACCCTTAGGATCTTTGACTCTTAAGCCTTCCCGCCACGACAAGGTACCTGAAATATGGGCAGGTAAACAGAGATTAGAAAGGTGAGAGATTAGTACGACAGTGTTCAATTCAAGGCCAACGCCTATTTTTGAATATCTGAAAAAGAGGAAGGGTTCACTTTGCAAGCTATTAAATAAGTTTCCTTCACATTAAGTCACTGATTTGATTTTTGAATAATAAGTCGCATTAAGTCTAAATAGTTTTTAAAAAATCGCAAATTAAGCATATTTTAGAAAAGTCGTCTCATAGTCCTACAGCAGTCAAAAAACCAAGGAATGGCAACCCTGTTTGCGATACTTACAAGGTCAAAATAGAAGATAATAGCGATATCCTTAGTGATACTCACTGGTCTGTCCGTCTAACTGTCATAACCTTATAACTTTTAAACCCTTTGACATGGAATGTTGAAATTTTTACCAGAGATGTGTTTTCCTAACAAGTTTTGGAGGTTGGAGTGATAGTTGAAAAAATATTAATTTATTTGTATACATATATACAAATGTATGTATATAAAATATTTTTGTTATATCAACTTTTGAGAAAAGCCCAAAAACCTGCCAACAAAGTTATGCATGAGAATACCACCACGGTACAGCAAAATCAATAATTCAAAATTACAAAAAACACGACCACGAAAAACACTAAGAAGTGAAAAACAAGTGGACGAAGTGAATATTTTATTTTCGTTTAACCACCGATTTTTAGTGTTCCGGTACTTACAAGGGGATAAACAGGAAGGATGGAACCCCTGTAGTGTAAGTCAGTTGTCGGTCCGTCCGTCTTCCTGTCTGTCCGTCTGTTCGCCTGTTTATCACAGCCCCGTAACTTTGAAAACGGTATAAATAGAAGGCTGAAAATTGGACAAAAGTGGAGTCTCACTAATTCGCAGATAGTACCAAAGTAAAATTTTGAAAAAGTGGAAAACAAAAAAAGTTTTAGGGTTATAATAAAATGATGGTGTTTTTGCATTTGTGTGATTCAGTTGTTTTTTGTTCTGCGAACGTTGATTGATATTGCCCTTTTGACGGGGTTCGAAGGATCTCTCCTTTGAACATGACAATACCATCTGAGCCAGTCGTGCTCTATCTTGCTTGTGATAGGTTCTTTTACATGAAGGCTTCCTCGAATCTTAGAACTTCTTATTCTATCAAGCTTTGTTACTCCTGCTGTCATGCGCAGCTGCCGTTGATGTGTCTTCATACTTTTTGTATATTGTCCAGCATTGTGAACCGTATGTGTAGAGTAGTGTAGAGCCTTCCTTTCAGCTTAGGGGACATTTTTTAGTCACATAAGTTTGCGGAGTTTTCCGCCACTTCATCCACCCTACGCTTACGCGATGATTGATGTCATCATCACAAGTTGCTTCGCTATTGATCATAGACCTCAGATATTTGAACTTTTCGCACTTGGGAAGTACTTTTCCATTCAAGTAAATGTCTGGAGTAGGCCGGTGTGGATCACAGAACAGGCAGCACAGATACTCTGTCTTTTTTGAACTAATACGGTACCCATTTCCATCCGAAACATCAACCCATACATCATGTGCTCGTTGCAGCTTCATCGTCAGCAAAGATTAACTGATGCATTTTGGGGTCCGTCACTTTTCCTTCAAGTAGATAATCAAGGACTGCAATAAATAGCAAAGGACTAAGGGCTCTTCCCTGATGTACACCGACTTTGATTGGGTGACTCCTGCGGAACTATATTTAGGTATAGTTCCTTAATTTTTACTTCATCAAAAGTATTTTACATGAGTGGGTTGTATGTGTTGTTCGACGTCGGTTAGGTAGTTTTTTTCCTGGATATAAGCAAAAATGCATACTAACTATGCGTAATCTGGAAGTCAAATTGAATGCTAACTCTATTTTTGTTTCATAGAAATCATTTCAGTAGTTTTCATTCCAGGTGGCAATGAATGAATGAAATCTAGTTCTGTTTATGTCACTTTTGAGATTGCAAGGAATGTGTCAGTTTTTGTTTTATCAAAATCGTTATCTCAAACTCCGCAGTTCAGGCAACTAGTAGGATTACTAGTTCAGGCGTATAGTACAGTTCTATTCAGAATTTCTTTGAATTTGATCCGTAATTTAGTCTAAATCTGAAAACTTTCCCTAATTATAAATTTATTTTCAGATTAGACGAATAAGAAAACTATTTCTTGATTCAATGCTACGCCAAGACATGTCATGGTACGACACAACCTCTGAGTGCAATTTTGCTAGCAAAATGACAGAGTAAGTCTTTTTAAACAGAGCGACTTAACCATTAATTGTTTACTTTCTCCTTCAGAGATCTCGAAAAACTAAAAGAAGGAATTGGTGAAAAAGTCGCAATTTTCATATATCTCATCATGACTTTTGTCATCGCTATAATTGCATCTTTTTTGTACGGATGGAAATTAACCCTCGTTGTAATTACCTGTTGCCCATTCATCATCGCCGCAACGGTTTTGGTGACAAAAATTCAAAGTACTTTTACAGAAACAGAGCTCAAGGCCTACTCAAAAGCAGGTTCAGTGGCCGAAGAAGTATTCAGCGGAATTCGCACGGTGTTAGCGTTCAGTGGCGAACGTAAAGAATCTGATCGCTATAATAAACAGCTGCAACCTGCTGAGAATACGGGTCGTCGGAAAGGCCTATATTCTGGCATAAACGGCGGACTTATGTGGTTCATTATTTATTGCGGTTATGCCATAGCCGTTTGGTATGGAGTGCAGCTGATCCTAGCCGATCGAGATAAGGATATACGAGAATACACACCAGCTGTTCTGATTGTAGTGCTTTTTGGTGTAGTTTTGGGAGCACAGAGCCTTGGTTTCGCATTACCGCACATGGAATCGTTCTCCTTAGCCAAAGGTGCAGCGAAGACTATATTCTCGATCATTGTTCGGAAGACTGCCATTGATCCCATGGACGAGGAGGGTTTAAAACTTACAGATGTCAAGGGTGATATTGAGTTTGAAAATGTTCACTTTAGGTATCCATCAAGATCAGAAGTGAAGGTCTTGAATGGAATGAGTGTGTCTATAAAAACGGGACAGACCGTGGCGTTTGTTGGCGCGTCTGGTTGTGGAAAGTCCACATGCCTGCAGCTGTTGCAAAGAATGTACGATCCAGAGAATGGCGTAGTTCGTTTCGATGGAAAGGATATCAGGGAACTGAATGTAGCCTGGTTGAGATCTCAGATTGGAGTGGTTGGACAGGAGCCAGTTTTGTTTGCTACCACCATCGAGGAGAATATTCGCTTTGGAAACCCTTCGGTCACACAAGAAGAGATCGAACAAGCGTGTATAATGGCGAACTGTCATAATTTCATCTGTCAATTGCCGGAGGGATATAGCACGATGGTTGGTGAGAAGGGCGCCCAGATGTCCGGTGGTCAGAAGCAGAGGATAGCCATCGCAAGAGCATTGGTACGAAATCCAAAGGTTTTACTCCTTGATGAGGCTACATCGGCTCTAGACTCGTCTTCGGAGAGAAAGGTACAAGATGCCCTTGAAGTCGCCAGTAAGGGAAGGACAACTCTGGTGGTGTCTCATCGGTTGTCCACAGTTACTAATGCACACAACATTGTCTGTGTGAAAGATGGTATGGTGATAGAGCAAGGAACACATGATGAGTTGATGGCTAAGAGAGGTTACTACTACGGATTGGTGAATGCCACTGAACGACATGAGGAAGTCCAGAAAGACTTGGAACCTAGGCTGCGAAAGATGGCTTCGTTTAAGGAGAAGTCCGAAGGAAGCATCTTAGAAGAGGACAGTGATGTGGAAGTGGAAGACTTGGAGGCAAAACCAGAATTGAAGAAGAAGTACAAGGTATCTCTGAGGAAGTTGATGAGGCTGAATGCTCCCGAGTGGAAGTATATTCTCTTTGGATGTATAGCGGCTGCATTGCATGGTTCCACTTTCTCCCTTTGGGCTGTATTTTTCGGAGAGTTCTCCGGTGTAAGGTTTTAGATTGTTTCTATTTGTAGATCGAGACTAAAAAGCTTCCTTTTTAGATCATGTCAAGTCCGGACGATGAATACATTCAATCCGAGGCTAACCTACTTTCGACATTCTTCATTGTGATTGGTTTGTTAACTGGTTTGGGAACTCTAATACAGACCTACATGTTCAATGTTGCTGGAGTTAAACTCACATCTAGACTACGACAGATGGCATTCAAAGCGATTATTTCACAGGAAGTGGGATATTTTGATGATCAGAGGAACTCTGTTGGGGCGTTATGCACGCGTTTAGCTGGAGATTGCTCCAATGTTCAGGGGGTAAGTTCAGGGCATGCATAAATAGTTTGGCTTTAATTAAATAATATTTCTTTCATAAATTTAGGCAACAGGTTCACGTATTGGCATTATGGTTCAGTCCTTTTCAACCCTATTTCTTGGCATTATTTTGTCGTTTATTTATTCGTGGAAACTTACGCTGGTAATGTTGACAACAGTTCCAGTTCTGATAGGGTCGATCATGCTTGAATCTCGCTACATGCAATCAAGCTCGCATTTAGAAAGATTGGCTATCGAAAATGCTTCGCAAGTGGCTGTCGAGGCGATTTCAAATATTCGAACTATCAACAGTTTGGGTCAGGAGAAGTATGTCTTGGAGCGATATACCAAGCAGACAGACTTAGCAGATGGGGCTTCTAAAAGAAAAAATCGGTTCCGAGGTATTGTCTTTGGATTGGGACAGGCTTCTCCCTTTCTTGCCTATGGTGTATCGCTGTACTATGGAGGCATTCTTGTGGCGAATGGTGACATGGAGTACAAGAATGTCATTAAGTGAGTAGGCAAAGGTGTGTTCTATCCAGGCACAGAAACTTATGAAATTTCTTTCAGAGTTTCGGAAGCCTTGTTATATGGATCCTGGATGTTGGGACAAGCTTTAGCATATGCACCGAATGTGAGTGCTGCGATGATATCCGCTGGAAAACTCATGAAGCTCTTCCAAAGAGTTCCAGCTATACACAGCCCACCACAGCAGAATTCCAACACAGTCAATGTATGTCAGAAATAGTCCTAAAGAGGGGTCTTGTTTTAACCTTTTTTAATTTATTTCAGAAAACTGATGACGACATAAGTTATGAGGATGTTGAGTTCTACTATCCAACGCGAAAGGAAACCCCAGTCCTTCAAGGTCTGAATCTAAACATAACTAAAGGTACCACCGTTGCCCTGGTGGGTCCCTCAGGTTGTGGCAAATCGACATGCATCCAATTACTCCTACGTTACTACGATCCCATATCGGGAACTGTCAACCTTAGTGGGACACCGACAACAGAATTCCCACTAGACACTCTCCGTTCACAACTCGGTCTTGTGTCGCAAGAACCAGTGCTATTCGATCGGACGATAGCAGAGAACATCGCTTACGGCGATAATTTCCGGGAGAATATACCAATGAGTGAGATCATAGACTCCGCCAAGAAATCGAACATTCACGACTTTATTGTTGCCCTACCTCGGGGCTATGACACATCGCTGGGCAGTAAAGGAGCCCAATTGTCCGGTGGACAGAAGCAACGAATAGCTATTGCTAGGGCGTTAGTAAGACAACCAAAGATCCTAATCCTGGATGAGGCTACATCTGCGTTAGATATGCACAGTGAGAAGGTTGTCCAGGAGGCACTGGATGCTGCACGAAGTGGGAGAACCTGTATAACGATAGCACATCGACTGACCACAATTCGGGACGCGGATCTGATATGCGTTCTTCAGAAGGGTATTGTGATAGAAAAAGGAACACACGACGAGCTTATGCGGTTGAATGGCATGTATGCAGAACTCTATAATATGCAACTAGTATCATAAATTTAAGATTCAAATAAAAAGATATTTAGAATAGAGTTTGTATTTAATTAAATAAAAAACTGTAATAACTTAGTAATACTGTGAGGCTGCCTAAATTAGAGCCGACTGTCTTGAATGGGTCCAGGGTTGGCTAATGCATTTCGCCTTTCTTGGATGGCAAAGGTGAGCTTTCTAAATGGTCCAAGTGGCAGACCAAGTGACTTCAGGTCTGCCTCGGTGAGTAGCATCAAGGTATCCAGATCAATTTGTTGCTTATGGAACCTAAAAATATAGAAATCACATTGACTATAGGGCACTTTGCAAAGTCTTGTCCACTTACACAGCTAAATACTCATCTAGACCCCAAACGGCTAAAAATCTCTGAATAGGGCTGCCCGAATCCTCTTGATCTTCATCATCGCTATAGCTGGCACCCTCTGAATCACTATCAGAGATGTGCAAAATTTGTAGGGAAGGTCGCGGCTTCATTCCCCTGGGCAGAGGGGCATTCTTTCTCGACGTATTTGCCGAATTCGATGAATCTATTGATGATGCCTCTGGGTGCAGTTGACTAAGTGCTGCCGTAACTGATCGATTAAAAGCTATACTCCCCAACATAGGCCTATCAAATAGGCCCGATGGCCTTTGAAGCAGAATTTCATTGTTAATCTCCTCATCCTGCTGGGCTGCCAAAAAATCCGGTTGAGAGAAAGACCTCGACAGTGTTCCATAGCCAAGGCGAGGGGTGTCTCTTTCGGTGTCACTATTCGCCTCCATGTCAAAAACATCTGTAAGTTTGCCTCTCTTACCGGCGTCCTCATTCGAACTGAATGTTCCCACATAAAGCACCTCAGAGTCCCGCTGGAGGCCTGTCAAAGAAGTTATAGTCCTTTTGCCATCGGCTTCGATTTCACCGATTTTAAAGCCGGTATCATCATTTCGATCACGTTCTCGTATTTGATGCTTCATTTTTGAAGCTAAGGCTTTCTTTTGGACTGCCCCCACTCTGCTGGATACCGATCCACCGACCAGATCACTGAATTTAGCGCTATTTGTGCTATTTGCGGGCTCCTTGGCGGACTTATTCAAATTTCCTTGACTTGACCAAATCTTGTGTTTAATGGCTGCCAACATGGTGGATGGTCGATGGGGAACCGCCTTCATGTTGTCGTATTCTTGCTCCATTCGCTGCTGGCGTTTCATATACTCTTTGATGCGTTTTTCGCAATTTTTCTCGGCGATTTCTTTGAGGGCTTTCGCTTTTTTCCTAGAAGGTATAGAATTTGTAAGAAATTAGTTTTTCAATGAGAACCACGGTTTACTAACCGATCAGCTGCTTCCAAGTTAGCAGTAGCTGAATCCAAGTATCTCAAGATGTCATCTCTGTTATTGATGGCAGCTAGATCTTTAGCGCTGTGCTTATCGATGTCCAAAGCGTAAATGTTAACTCCAAATTTAAGCAGAAAGTCAACACAATGCAGGTGACCTTTTGCCGATGCCAGATGAAGTGCCGTATTCCCAAACTGGTCACATTTATCGGGGTCACCGCTGTAAGAAGAATATTGAATCTGAAGGAAATACGAATGAAACTTGAGTTGACTAACCCTCTTCCTGCTAGAAGGCGTAGGGCATCGATACGACCTTCGAAAGCAGCCCAAAGCACTGGTGTCATTCCATCGTCATCCTTGGTATTGGCATCTTTGCGCGTCGCCTCTTTTAGGACATCTAGAAGACCGTCTTTTGCAGCTCTAGAAATAAAAAGAATTTAGGAGATTGGGAAGTTTTGATGTAAATACGCGTTGAGGCTCTAATTGATTGAGTTAAATTAAGATTATTTAAGCTAAAGCTTTGATATAGGTATATCATGTTCAAGCTCAAGTCCGCGACCAATAAGTCATGAAGAGATATCACACAGAAATGTCTATTTCATATGACAAACAAATCCATGACATAGTATTAATTATTAATGAATGACTACCAGGGACGAGAGACTACCCCGGTCTTAACTGAGTAGGCACCAACTTGGAATGAGTACCCAGAGAAGTGGAACTTCTAACCAGTTTCACGCTTTAGCAACCACAAACGACAGAGGATAATCAAACAAACATAACGAAATGATAACTACGAATAAGTGAGCCCACAAATGAGCTCGTGAACCTGTCCGTGAGCACGTCCTGTACTTTAACATTAGCCCCAAAAATGTCGGTGCTTTTTGTGAAGCGAAGGATATGGGTAGGGTTAAGCCCCATTTTCTCTCATCCTGAAGATACACATAATGATGTCTTGACATCGTTATGTCTTGACATCATTATGTCTTGACATCGTTATGTCTTGACATCATTATATCTGACACTATTTTTATCATAACATAACTTATGCTTGGACATCATTAGAATACAGGGTCTTCCAATAGGGACTTCCGAACTTTGACAGTTGATAGCGGCCATATTGTTGAAGCTACATCTGTCAAATTGGCTGTCATTTATTTAGTCTATTTTGCCAAATCACTATAGACGGATGTAGCGTTCAACAACAAGTGCAAATAATAAAATTGTTTTATCAAAATTGGTGTTCTCTTCGGGCAACGTTCCGCGCTTCGCCCATTTTACGGTCGCCACAATCGTCCTTCCGAGAGGACTATTCGCAGTGTGGTGGATAAATGTGAGTCCACTGGTTCAGTAAACGATCAACCAACACCCCTACGTCGACGAAACGCAAGATCTGTCGAAAACATCGCCGCTGTCCGTGAGAGTGTGCAGGAGATCAAATTCAACTGACCCAGGAGAAGGTAAAAGACCATAGACAACTACGTGTGTTCGCTGAATGGGCTCTGGAGCAGTTGGAAACTGACCCTAATTTTCATCGAAAAATCATCTTCAGCGATGAGGCCCATTTCTGGATGAATGGGTACGTCAACAAACAATATTGTCGAGTTTGGGATGATACCAATCCACATGAGATCCAAGAGCGTCCAATGCATCCCGAAAAAGTCACTGTTTGGTGTGGATTTTGGGCGTTGGCCTGGCCATCACCGTCAACGGCGAGCGCTATAGGTCGATGATTACCGACTTCTTTAGGCCTGAATTGGATCATATGGACACCAACGACATGTGGTTTCAACAGGACGGCGCTACGTGCCACACAGCTCACGCCACATTGTAAATTCTTCACGAGCGATTCGATGGCATGGTCATCTCACGTGGAGGTGATGTGAACTGGCCACCGAGATCGTGCGATTTGACCCCGTTAGACTTTTTCTTGTGGGGTTTTCTGAAGTCGCAGGTCTATGCGAATAAGCCACAAACCAAAGCGGCCCTCAAACAACATAACCCATGCCAGCGGTCAAATTCAGCCTGATTTATGCGCCGGGTGGAAAATTGGACATTTCGGATGCGCGCCACCCAGAGAAGCCACGGCGGACATTTGAACGATGTTATATTCCATATATAATGGCATCGATAGGCCTTTCAAACGAATAAAAAATTTCGAGATATCTCACACACACTTTGTTTTATTTAAATTTAAAGATAGGAAGCGCTTAATGAAAGACCCTTTATAACCTCGTATCGATTATGTCATAACATAAATAATGTCTTCACATCATAGTGTAAAACGTCTCATAAGTTATAAGAGTAGTAGCAGATTGATGAATGAGCAGGCAGACAGGCACCGTTTGGATTCATTAGTTTTCTGTTTTACCTTATCGGTACAAAACACTAAAAAAAAAAAGTGTTGGACTTATTGCATTTTTTAGAATTTCTTTTTTACTTGAAAACTCAATTTATTTTATGTTTTGGAGGACATTTTTACCTTACGTGGGTGGCCGCAAGCCTATACGCAGTATTTTATTGCTGCATGAGGTTAGCTGTTAATGAGAAGATCCTGATAAGATCCAGAGGAGTCCTTCATACTGCACTACCTCTGTATGCTTACTGGAGCTATTTGGTATTTGCTATTGGAGCTCGAAAATGGAATTGGAATATTTGCTTGAGATCGGAGTGGAGTTCTCTCAATACATGTGGTAGCTCCGTATTCTGTGGATTGACCGCTAAACCTCGCTGCCTGGTGCAGATGTCTAGTACCTTTATAGATCCTATGATTTGATCGCCAATAGTTTGTACCCTGTACCCAACTTTACTCAAGTACTAATAGCTTCTCGTTTATTTTACAAGAGTTTGTAGCAAGTAGGGTAGAAACAACCCTACCTAGTGCAGTGCCTCTAGAGGCAGCTTCCCTTAATTAGATTAACCCTCGATTATGAACATTCACAGCACACAATCCAGTTAATAAGAGTGTGGTTGGCATTGAGGTTTTCTAAAGATCTATGTATCTCGTCTGGCATTTTTGAAAGCGTGCACGAAGCTTTTTGATAGTTTTCAAAACGATGGAGGTCAAACTTATAGTCCTAGCAATAGTTCGGCTGAGTTTACTGGCTTAAGGAATGAAAACGAAACTTAACCATGTCATTGATACATGCACCATTTGAGGAAGATGAAGGTTTTCTTTTTTTTTAAACAGTAGGTGTAATGGTTTTTGTAGCACGATCGAAAATATTTGTTTATGCACGGAGATTTTTAGGAATCAAACTTTTCTTATATATCACTGCTTCTTCCACTAAATTCCAAAGAAACAACCTCCAAAGATCGGTTACGTTTCGGCTCTACAGGAGCCTCCCTTCTCTGCTCTAGGTGCATTGCTGAACCATTTTCCTCTTGATATTTATGTATATCATGAGAAGCTATCTTAAATCTAATCAGTCGATCGGGCTCCTAAGTCGGTAGAGCGCGTTGCTAAGCAGATTGCGCGGGCTCGTTGTACAGACTCTTAAGAGGAAAGGCCGCTCGAATTAGCAGTGCAGACTCTCGAACCAGTCAATCAGCCCTATAAGCCGATTAAAAGTACGTCCAAGTCGTCCACTAAAAAGACTGAACGAAAAATAACCTCAGATAAGCCAAAGAATCCCAGTTTTCTGACATATTCTCAGGCTGCAGTCAAAGCAACTGAACGAAACGACCACCTCTGATCCATTTAACAAAATTCTGAACTGCATTTACGCTAAGTTCGAGGAACAATGTGAAACGAACAAACTCAGTAACGTCGAAAGCTTCTGTAGGGCCAACCTTACTCGTATATCTAAATCAAAGTAGATATGGACTCTTTGCTTAAAATTATAACATGGAATGTAAACGGACTCTTACAAAAATCTAACGAATTAGAAATTTTTCTAATGAGAGAAAATATCGACATATGTTTGATCTCCGAAACACATCTAACAAGGGAATCGGAAGTAAAGATAAGAGGCTACGCTGGTTATCACGTCTATCATCCTTCTGATAGAAGGTTCGTCCTTATTCATTAAAACTAACATCGAACACTCGGTCGATATAAAAATAGAGCTCGAAAAACTTCAGTTGTGCGTGCTAAGGGTTAAAAATAAACACTTGAACACCGCCGCGATACTCGCTCGAAAAAGACGACTACTTTCGTGTCTTCAATGTCCTTGGTTCAAATTTCCTTATTGGTGGAGTTTTCAACGCGAAGCACACCTTCTGGGGTTCAAGATGTACATCATCTAAAGGAAAAATTCGCTACGAAGTGGCAAATGAATTCGGCTGTTGTTTTTATTTAACAGGAAAACCCACCTACACGTATTGGCCAACTGACTGAGAAAAAATTCCCGATCTGATCGATTTTTTCATTTCAAAAGGCATTTACGAGAAGTTTTTTACAGTCGAAAAAAGTTTTGATCTCTCTTCTGACCACTCTCCGGTAATTTTATTACTTGGTGAAGCGTTGATCAAGAAAGAAGGACCTCCAAGACTTACTAGCAATAGAACAAACTGGGACGGCTTTAGAAATGATTGCGAAAGAAATATCGCCCTAAATGTTTCATTTAAAACACCTTGTGAACTGGAGGACGAAGTTGATCTTTTAGTGGAAGCAATTCAAAGAACGGCATGGAGAAACACTCCTTCTACAAGCTATAAGATTAACGGCAACGAAAAGTATCCAAGTGAAATCATTGAACTGGTGAGGGAGAAAAGAAAAGCACGAAACTAATGGCAAATCACTCGCGCACCGCGGCATAAAAAGGTCCTCAACCGACTATGCAGTCGCCTTAGAGATAGTATGCGGGAATTTAAAAGCAATAAGATAGCGACCTACCTTGAAAAACTCTCCACTGGAAGAGAATCAAATTATTCACTTTGGAAAGCGTTAAAAGGCATCCGGAAACCTCAAATGCAAGCGCCACCAATTCGGAAAAACGATAGAACTTGGGCCAAAAGCGACAAAGAAAAGGCAGAACTTTCTGCTTTGCACTTAGAAGAAACGTTTAAGCTATTCGACGTCCCTTTGATAACGCCCGACTCCCCAGTCACGACATCTGACAACTTTAAAGTAAAAAAAGTTGCATTGATTGAACTGAGGGAAGTGATTAAAAATCTAAAGACGAAAAAAGCATCGGGTTACAACTTGATAACGGCGCAGGTGGTCAAGGAATTGCCGACTAAAGCTCTTATAAAACTGCTATATTTGATTAACGCTTCATTCAGATTGCTCTATGTTCCGAGACAATGGAAAGTCGCCGAGATTATAATGGTCCCGAAACCAGGCATACCTCTGAATGAGAAGAAATCATATCGGCTTATTTTCCTATTGCCGGTTATCTCTAAAATATTCGAAAAATAGCTCTCTAAACGATTACAAACCGTAATCGACGAAAGACGTCTGATTCCTGACCATCAGTTTGAATTTAGAAAAAAAACATTCTACAATCGACCAAGTCCACAAAATAACTGACGTGGTTGAGAAAACTCTCGAAGAAAAAAAGATTTGTTGTGGTGTATTTCTTAACGTCTCACAAGCTTTCGATAAGGTTTGGCAAGAAGGCTTGGAGTATAAATTGCAACGACTACTGCCACGGCAACTTTTACTAAACTTACGATCGTACCTCTCCGAAAGACTTTTTCGTGTTAAGCACGGAAATGATTACTCTGAGTTCAAGGAGATCGCGGCCGGAGTCCCACAAGAAAGTGTTCTTGGCCCGCTTCTATATGTACTCTACACGCGTGATATCCCGCAGGAAAGAAACTGCGCCGTCGCCACCTTTGCGGACGGTACGGCGATATTGACAACGGGCGATACAATTGAAGCAGCAACTGAAAAGCTTCAACATGAAACTTTACCTACAAAAAAATGGATAGATTACCCGTATATTTAAACTCGGCTCAAATACCATGCGCGAACGAAGCAAAATATCTAGGAATGACTCTAGATGTTAAGCTTAAATGGAAATCGCATGTAAAAAAGAAACGCGACGATCTCGAAAACAAATACAACAAATGTACCGGCTACTCGGAAAACATTCGAAGTTGAGCCTACATAACAAACTGCTCTTCTATAAGCAAGTGCTAAAGCCAGTGTGGACGTATGGTCTACAACTATGGGGTTGTACCAAGAAAAGCTATAGAAACATCATACAAACTTTTGAAAATAAACTTCTTAGAACGATCGTTAGCGCACCGTAGTACGTACGTAACGAAGATATTCATCGGGTCCTGGGAATTCCCAGCGTCGTCGAAGAGATAACAAATTTTGCTCGTAAACACAAAGATCGTGTTCACGGCCATTGTAACCGTACCGTCATTCAACTACTTGGCGCGAACAATTCAATTCGTCGTCTGCAAAGGACAAAACCTCGCGTCATAGTATACGCCGGTGGTGAAAGCCGCAGGAACTTTCATTGGAATTTAACCTGTCTAAAGCGCTACATTATTTTTAAATTACATACGAACATCTTTTTCCAAAAATCACGAGTCTCGTAAGCGAATATAAAACTGCTGGATAAGTCGGTTTAGTTGTAGAGTGGTGTTTTTAGTGAGTAAAAATCTACCACTACCATAAGCACGCGCGGTCGAGCCTTAAGGTGTCTTTAGAAGATTTTCACCCTCTCGGCAAAAAAAAAAAAAAAAAATCTTAAGTCTAATACGGTTTTGATATAATCCGAACTTGGGCGATACTTATCCTTCGACTCCTGTCTTATGGATATGCCTTCTAACGCAATGACACCAGAGCTGCGACTGTTGATCAAATTTAAAGTCGACTTTTCTCGTGTATCGGATTGACTTTTGCCAGAATTTGAGCCAGACAAATTTTCAACTAAGGGTCTAACTAAGCAGAAATTTATGTTCTTCTAACGGCAATGAACTAAACTGCGCACGTAGCGACAAACAAGCTTTGCTTAAAGTCTTGAACAACCTTTTAATTACTTCTAAAAAATTTCGAAAATGCAAGATCTCTCTGTATTTGGTTTCAGAGATGAGACTGATGCTCGATTCACAATGCAGCGTGAGAGCGAGACTAGAGCGAGGCGAGAAATCGTCGTCGTCATAAAATCGTTTCCCAGTTCACAATGAAGGCGATACTTTTGACAGCGAGCCTGTATTATCTATGTGTTAAAGTAAAAAAACAACAACGGCAACACACCATCTTTCTCTTTCTGGCTACATAACAAAGTCGCATCAGCCTGCTGACAGGCAATCTCGTCGCGAGAGTTTTTCAATTTTCTGAAAAGAAAGCGTTGCGATAGAACGAGTCTCGCATCATTGTGTATTGTTTCATATACATATTTGCATAGATTGAAACCTTTTTTGACAACTCGCGCTAGACTCGTCTCGCTCTCGTCTCGCTATCACGCTGCATTGTGAATCGGGCATGAGATTTGTTTGGGTCCCAGGCAACAATTGTATTACGGGAAATGAAATCTAGAATTAATATAAGGCTCAGAGGAGAACTTCTCAGGATCTTAACCTGCATTGGGTCCTTCCTCCGTCCTTTGTTTGAGCTTTCATTGTCGGTTGAGGAAAACTAATCGAATGCTCCCGGACGTCTGTAAAAAATCCATTCTTCAATCTTGATGTCTCTCAATAGAAAAGACTGCAAACAAATAAGTGACATTTTTAAGGGCGCTAGAAATAGTGGTATTAGTGTATAACCCGCAGTAGCAAACAGAATAATTGTGTTTAAAGCGTTAGAGTCTTTACTGATAATTTATTTTAACACAGAAAGAGAGTTGCGTCGTACTAAATTAAACTTTATCAATGCTACTTAAAACATTAGATCGGTATTGCAGTTCAAATCATAAATTAAATTAAAATTGACTAAGTTCACAACGTAGGCCCCAATAGAGCTGTTGTATAACTGCCCGAATGCAATAAGGTAGCTGTGGCGTAGTGCGTCGCTGTGGTAAGGGGTGTCAAAAGTAGAAATATGTACAAACTCAATAGTCCGCCCACAATGAGTAGCCGTAGCGGTATTACGATGTGGTTTACTTTTAACTTTTGTAGCGGTACAAGTTTGACAGCTCGCTAAAAACAGAAGAAATGGAAGAAGGCGACGTTGAAAAATTCGTTGAATCAATACAAAAGGTGCACCCACCATCTCCGCTTTTTCTCTTTCAGTCAAAATAGCTGAACCACAGTCAGTAAAAATAAAGCTTCTTCTCTTCATTCATTTTGTTTTAGATATAATTTAATGTTATATACAATAACAAATATTTTTCACAATATATTTGCCAAAACTAAACAACACAATTCCAATCAGCTGCGTTTCAAGTGACAATTAATTTGACATAACGCGCTACACAATTGTGGGCGAATTTTATGAGTGTAGCGCCACACCATTTTACAGCGCGTACTAGTGCTACTACTACGACACATCTACCGTGCATTGTATTCGGGTAGTAAGACAGAATTGCTTTAATCACTCATAACCGATTATATTCTGCCAAGGCTTAAAAGGTCACCTAAACTAGGAATTTTGTTAGAATCATCATTTAACCTTGAGTCATTGACCTTTTTTTCCTGAATAGATGTCCAAGCCTTCCTGGAATAATCCAGATAATAAATGACCTCATATACCAAACATAAAATTGTTAAACCTCTCTTCCTCGAAGTGCAAATATCTCGACCATAACATTTCCCATCTACGGGGGACGGTGAATCTTTTGTCGCTGCCAACCCATGCAGTGTATTAGCACAAATTTAATTTGACTGCCTACAACAACGGTTGCGTCACTTTTCTATGCCAAATAAATTAACTGACTAATGGTCTGAAATTAATCTCTGCAAAAGAAAAGATTCCAAATGCTTACGTCGAGTAACCTTGGCCTGTTTGTTCAGCTTCCAAAGCAAACCAAGAATAAACAATTCGCAATTGAATTAAGTCCAATAGAGTTGCTTAACTTAATTCATTAGCCTCTTCCAGATAACCCCACCGACATTTTTCAATTGCATAATTACAGAGATAAAATCTGTAACTAAATTTTGCAATTTTGAAGCCAAAGAAAGCCCTTTTAGTCCGCAGCGACATTGTTTCTGCACGAAACGTGATTGAGAGCGTTCCAATTCTGTTTGCGTATTCCTTTTTTGGTACAACTAGTTATTCGAGCAACTTACACATGAAAAGTAAAAAATCGGTCATCGAAAGAACAATGATCGTTGTGAGTTGAAGAGAGGTAAAGATGACACGACACGTAAGACGCACTTGAAATTTTTTTTTATCAACAGACGCGACACAAGTACCTAGGTATGTACATACACCTTCAACCCATTTGTCGACTCAAAAACAGACCACTCAACTCAGCCCGTTATGATAACTTTGCTTACTTGTGAAATCGGTCCGACGACATTGCGTGTATCTGCGAAGCAACTTCAATGGAAGGTCATCTGTGTTGTTTAAGTGTTATCCTCTCTGTTCAGACTGAACTTTCTATTCTTTCACTGACAGCTGTGTCAGAGCCGTTAAGATATACAACCAAAATTTCACTATCCCCGAGAAACAGGATTTCACTATATCGCCACTTTTTACACTTTTTTTATGGTAACTTTCTGCAAGACCGGCCACATTCACTGAATTGATGACATGTGTCAACCAGATGCACGACAATAAACCGCTGAGATTAATTCACCATTTCCGGACGAAAGGTGCGAGCAAAATAACAAAACACACAAATGACTACGGACTGGGTAAAATAGAAACAGAACAACAAGCAATGAGACAACAAAACAAACACGACCAAGGTAACGAGCCAACAAAATGCAGGTACAAGTTCACTCAACCCTAATCTTTAATGAGCGGGACGCGGGCGGATGGATGATAGAATTGTTTGTCCGTCCGTATGCAGCGTGTCTTCTCTGTGCGGAGTAGTTGATCAAACTGCTCAAACATTGTGCCAAGTGAGACCTCTAAGCCTAGAGCCCAGTCATCATAAAAAACGATCGTTTTACTCAGTGCTTGAGCTCTAAAAAACACGTTCAGATCAGAACTCAGTGTCACACTCTCTCAGTTTGGTTGAAAACATGTATGCCTACTCTAGCGTAACTCTATAGATAAACAGGGCGCGGGTGCGGGTGCGGTTGCGGGCTGGCGAATGGGGGAAACTGCTCAGAGCAACCATCAACTACCGTCGTTGTCGCGGTTGATACAATCGGACCAAGTCAGCAGTTTGGTGTTTATGCCGCTTGAATTGGTATTGGTAGACTTTGTTGACGGTTTTTTTTTTTAGTTTAGGATCGAATTTGCTTGCAGAAAATGTTCCTACTGTGATTGGGACTCTTTCACTGGGAAAGTAGTTTTCGAATACCACTGAGTTACCCACTATATGCATATGAAGACAATCTATGCAAGGTCATAGGAGAAATATGTTTGTGTATCAACTGCAACTAATGAGTAGAGTATTTTATCTTTGATTAGATTAGGTTTATATATGTATGTATGTACCTTAAGCTGAAGGACTCACTAGAATTTTGGTCCATTTTGGTTATAGAGAGCACATTGGAACCAGTGGTTGCTGATGACATATGGTATTAAAAGTTCATATTCCGCAAAAAAAAAAGAAAGGTGAATTGCAACTCTTTACAGCTGAACTCTGACAAGGACAGCATCCAAAAATTTGAAGTAACTGGAATCATTTCGGCATTTAAACACACTAACGAATTTTTAAGTACAAACAAAAACTAAAGCTCATCCTCCAATTCTTTTAAGCACTTCCAAAAAATTTCGAAAATGCAAGACCCCTCTGTATTTGGTCTCAGAGATGAGACTAAAATTTGTTTGGGTCCCAGGTAACAATTGTATTATGGGAAATGAAATCTTCAATGAATAAAATACTCAGAGGAGTAGTTCTCAGGATCTAAACCTGCATTGGGTCTTCCTCCGTCCTTTTTTTGAGCTTTCATTGTCGGTTGAGAGTTTTTTTTGATTATTTTCTGATACAAACGAATCTATAACTTTTTAAATTTTGGTACCCACCCTGTGGATAATTTTAAAACCTAAAATATGGGCTAAAATGTTTGTTTTTTGAAGGGCGCACCGTTTTCAAGATATTAGCACTCGAAACCTTTTTTCATTAACTTTATGATAATGTCGAACATTTGCGTGGAATTTTGACCGTTTTGAAAAATTCCGTACCCATTTTCTTTAAAAACCTACGACAACCGTGCATATAACAAAATAAAAAAAAATATTAAAAGCATACAAAGCAACGTAGCAACGTAGCAACGTATGTAGACGACCACGTGCCACTCACTCAATCCATACAATTTGTAAAAGGATGTTTTTACAAATTTCTTTCATTCCCTTGAAATATCTCTTGTGATTTTTTTGGCAAATATTTCTACAGAAGCATGATAAAAAACAAAAAATGGTTTGTACTGAAGTCGTGATTTGAATTATATACCCGAATAATGTATCCAAAGCAGCATTTACTGCGTATAAAACTCATAGCAAACCGTTGGTGGAAAAGTGTAGTTTTATTTAATACACACATTTCTGATGCATAATTCCTATTAACGTTTATTATTGACCAAGTAACTAATTCACAGATATAGGTATTTTGAAAGATGATTAACTCATAAAATTCCATCCAAACTATAAAAATTGCACACACCTCTAGCACCGATTTGCCAGCACGTTGGAAAAGGAAGAAGAAATTCCAGCTCCAGTAGGTTTTCTTTCTTTTACTTCGAAAACAAAATCTGATCAATTTTGCCCAGAAGGGCAATCCTGCTGAAAGATACAGACCTCAGATATGAAGTTTTGACAGACAGTCAGAATTGATAGACACACTTTTTTTAGGTTCTGTTTCATAGTTATGTCAGGAAGTTTGCAAAAAAATGAGATCAACCGCTTAGGCTGTACGAGTAGTTGACCATACATTCAGATAGACAGAATTAAGAGACTCATTTTTTTGAGCAATGTCAGTGTTAGTAATGTCAAGTTTGATCAAAATCTCGAGACCGACGATTTTCAGGAAAAAGCTTCCATGTATGATACGAGTAGCGTCCATAAATGAGAGTAGTGAAAGTAAAGTAAATGCTTTTGCTTTACAAGCGGAAACTTCTGATAAAAAAAAAAAAACTTCACTAAAAGTGAACAGTATCTTGGCGTCGAACTCGAATTTTGGAGCACAATAAATCTATTGCATTAAAACGTTATGAACAATTTGACCGACATGTTGATGGTTTTCAGCGAGAAGGAATCATAACTAACTAACCGCAATATTAGTACCCTAATGGGTTAGCAGAAATAAAAAAAAAACAGGAAAAGTAAATGATTAGCAAGAAAAAATTATTAGCTGAAACATTTTTTTTTTCAGTGAAAAATTAATTATTTGATCAGCAGAATATATTGTAACATAATGTAGCATAATAACTACGCCCCAAAAGTAAGCAACACATTCCGAAGTGTCTTTTTGGAACACATTCGAGGTTCGTGTTCACGGATAGAGAAGGATTATGTCTAAGACGACGTCGCGGAATTAAGAGAGAGATATTACATCAGAATTTCTCGTTCCAGTGGTCGAAGAATTTGCTAGAAGTTTCTGGCTATCAGAAATGCGACTATATAAGAACAGATGGCGATCGAGGCAGTGGCAGTTCGTTTTCGAACCGCACGAAGAGATTGGAAAAAGTGATAATAGGCGAAGTTGTAATTTTGTGATAAATTGAAAGTTGAGAGTTAACAAGAAGAAGTAATTAGTTTGGATTTGTGAATTAAGTAATTGAAATGAGATAAAGTGATTTGAGAAGAAAGAGACCTTGTAAGGAAAGAATTTGCGAAGAACAGTGTGAACTTGAATTGTTCTATAGACTAGAAAATAAAGAAATAATCTCACAGAATAACGTTTTATCTACTCGGGCCGTAGCTCGCATATTATAATATTTTTGTTGTTCAAAAATGTTGAACTGGCTGCTCCTAATATCAAGCCAAACAAAATATGGGTAAATTTGTGTCCGATCAGCAAAAGTCGTGTGTCGAACATCAAAAGTCATGTCGATCTAGCCATGTCCGTACATAAGTTTTGTAGAACCCGCCGCAGTACAAGTGTAAATATTTTTGAAATCCACCCTCTTTTAAAAATTATCGTTTTCTCATTACTTTTGGCTTTGAATTTAAGCTCTGAATTTTTCTACATATTGTCCATTTATTATACATAGTCACGTCCACTTTCTGGACGCATGGCTATGTGGGTGTGCAAAATGAACCTAAAAGACCAGTTTGGACCCTATCCAGTAGGTGGAGCGTGGTCCTGGAAGCAACAGACTAGACTTTATCTAGAGATAAAGTATTTTTTGCAGCTCTTAAAACTTAGACAATTGGCAGAGCTTGAAAATCCTTTTTTTTCGAGAGTGAATTCGTCAAATCGAGAATTCCATACAAATGAGCATGGGGATTGAAAACGAACAAGAATTATTAACTGATTATTTAATTATGAAGTGCATCGTATACTTAAATGACTAGTATCTGGTGATTTTGACCATGCCATAGACAACACCGACGTACCCGAGTTGGCTAACGCTTGTGTTGACTGTTCAAATCGACGTCGAGGGTTGATTTTAAGAAGAATTATTCAACTTTTTGACAAATAATCAGAAATTTGCTTCAATTTTTAGCCATATACATATTTGACATGTCGAATATAAGCATTGCAGCCATTTCTGACTCGTTTTTCTTAGATTTGATGTGGCTCGACAAGTGGAGAGGTGATAATAGGCAGATAGTGCATTTATAAGGATGAGAGGTAAGAAGTGTGGGGTACCCATAAATATAGTTATTCTGCATATGCCAGTAGATCTGCCTAAAGAACACTTATAGAATTCCTGCTGTATAGAGATTCATTCGTAGATGTCAGGCATCTTCTGAACAAAGATAAAGGGAGATACCCAGAGCTTGGTAGAAAAAAAAACAAGCGCACTGCTCTTATTGATGAAATACATGTTCGTATGTTTATTAAATTTGTATTTAAGAATATGTACATGATTAAGCTCTATTGCTTATTTTTTATTATAGTTCGCGACCCCTAAGAATTGTGACCAAAAATTTGAAAACTCCTGGTCTATATGTAACACTTGGACTAAAAGATGTATAAATGGACGAGAGAAAGTTGGAAGAAGAGACACTTGTTTGCCGCGCAAACGTTTGGTACGTTTGCCCGCGTATTGGATTATAGTACGAGGGTGGGTCAATAAGTCCCTGAAATTAACACAAATTGTGTCGTCACCTTAAATTTAATTTTATTTTTGTCAGGAATCATCTTTCAAAAGAACGCACCCAAATTTTCAGACAGATCTGTCAAATAGTTTTGTTGTGGCAGCCATTTTATATAGACGCCTACTAGCATTTTCGTTAAAATGGAAAAAAGTGAATTTCGAGTGCTCATTAAACACTATTTTTTGCGAGAAAAAACTATCACGCAAACCAAACAAAAGCTTGACAAATGTTATGGGGACTCTTCACCATCGATTGGAACCATTCACCACTGGTTTACTCAATTTCGGTGCGGTCGTTCAAGCACAAGTGACGCAGAACGTTCTAGTCGCCCAATTGAGGTCACTACACTAGAAATGGTCGACAAAATCCATGGTTTGATAATGGACGATCGGCGACTGAAAGTGCGCGAGCTTGAAGAGGCCACAGGCTTATCACATGGCTCAGTGATTTCGATTTTACATAAATATTTGGACATGAAAAAGCTTTCCGCAAGATGGGTGCCGCGTTTGCTCACAATCGACAACAAACGCATTCGTTTGACAACTTCAAAGGTGTGTTTGGCGATGTTCAAGAAAAATTCGGATGAGTTTTTGCGCCGTTTCGTAACCGTGGATGAAACCTGGATTCACCACAACACACCAGAAACCAAGGAACAGTCAAAACAATGGACTTCTCCTGGTGAATCGAAGCCGAAGAAGGCCAAGGCGGGTTTGTCAGCAAACAAGGTCATGACATCAATTACCTTAAAAAGGGTAAAACTATCACCGGCGTATATTACGCAGAGCTGCTGGATCGATTCCAAGCCGATTTGAAGCAAAAACGGCAGCATTTGGCGAAGAAAAAAGTTATTTTTCACTAGGACAACGCACCGACTTGTGCGCCGCAGTCGCAATGGCAAAATTGCATGAGTTAGGCTACGAACTTCTCCCTTATCCAGCATATTCCCCAGATTTATCCCCTGCGACTATTTCTAGTTTCCAAACATGAAGAAATGGCTCGGAGGTAAGAGATTTGGGTCGTATGAAGAGGTCATCGCTGAAACAAATGCTTATTTTGAGGTGCTCGAGAAATCGTATTATTTGGAGGGCATCAACAAATTGGAGAATCGTTGGATGAAGTGAAGAGTGTTCCTTATTTAATTTTTCAGGGACTAATTGACCCACCCTCGTAGTTCTATTAAACAACTATGCTTGCCAGTCGAGATATCACCTTATTTTATGTCATGCATATTCTTCATAAGCACAAAGAGCACGCCGGCAATGAACTCCGTCATAGGTGGAGTTTTTAACAGAACTAAAACCAATGGTGGAACTGATTTTTGATTTTTTTTTTTTTTGTAAGGGGATACGAATACCCTTATACTATTTCAGGACACGGGCGTTTTGGGAAAGGGGGGAGATACAGACAGAAAGAAAGACTGGTGCAGTTTGAAACTCAGGTGGTATTAAGTGAAAACAGAAATAAGAGTGGATTTCGTACGTGTATACTCGGCAGAGGTTCAAGAGTTTAATAAATGACATGGTACGGAATTTTGATCATGCCTTTCAGTGCCTGGACATCGAATCAAAGGATGGGGATGTGCATCCAAAGCGTCTGCATTTGATATTGCGAGAGTATACAATTTTCGCAAATTTGTAAGAACTTAAATAAAAACACATAACTTCAAGCAGTAAATTCAGAAAGTGTAGAAAAATTGTTGACATTGAAATGAAGAACCGTGTAGTCAATGCTATTGACTGCTTGCATCAATTTCGTGTAAAGAGCTTAGCGATGGTTACCTACTACTTATCATTCTACCAGTATTTTGAATGACATGACATTGTGGACGAAGCTGTCCCCCAAAGTAAGAGTTTCAAAATATATTGACTGCTGACAGTAGGACTTGGGAACTGTAACATAAACAACTTAATATTCATCTCATAATTATAAATAAAATTCTACTCACTGACTTTATCGGCGAATGAAAAACCATTAAAAAGCAAACACTTTGTTAGATACTGAATATCCCTCTACATTGTATAGTGCAAGAAAACGATTACGATTGTGACCGTTCGCCTCTATTTATAAGGAATGTGACGCCTTTTTATCGAAAAATTATTTGGTAATATAGGGTGTTTAAAATACATTCGCCAGTATTCACCGCCAAGGAACAAAAGTTGTGGTGCACGGAGAGAAATAAAGGGTACGACTGTTCGTTCAAAAGAAATAGAAAAAGAAAAAAATGATTTTTGTATAAAGCGTTAAAATGTTAGAGTTAATCTGGTCCGTGCACATTCGAATCTTGGATATATTGGAGAATTTTCATCTATTTTTAGGCTATTGTAGTACTCTAAGCAAACTCTTCGCCAAGTGGGTAAAACAGTGGACCTTCGTATAGTTTCAGCTTGATCCATATACAAAAACTTTCTTCAGCATTTGCCATTTGAGACATTAATCTTTTATGTAAATATAGTATATAAAGAAACATGTTCTGACTGATTCATCATCGTTGAGTCGAAACCGGTGAAACGAGAACTATGAAATTTAGACAGTAGTTGCGTATAAATATTCTTTTAGGCACCCACTAAGAAATGATATTTGAAAATTCAACCCTTAAGGGGAAAGGGGTATAACATTTTGTATAGGAAAAAATATTATTTCCGCCGGATTTATTTGAAACTTGAAACTCTACAACACTATAATGTAGCACGTATTTCAGCTAAAGCGTTTATAAACGACAAATCGGGTATCACCTATTTTTGAATAAAATTGTCTTAGCCATATCCGAGAAATATCCATTTTTCTTCGGTATTTTTAGCGAAAAACTAAGTATGCAGTCTTTTTGCAAACATTCACATTACCTCAGAGTAAAGATAAATCGCCTCCTAGTGGTGCACCCTGGGTAACGCTAAATGATTTATCACAACTAGGCTGCAAAACTGTCACAGAATAAACATTTGTCCGATCTCCTAGCTAAGAAGGCATTACATGCAGTCCACAGAACCAAACCCCAGATTAAAAATTTTTTCGAAATCGTCAGAGCTATTTTTGAGAAAATTGCACTTTTCCAAAATTGGCTTTAAGTAAAGTATACCCTTAATTTTGAGACTAAAATGAAAATTCCAATTTGCGTAGTGATCCGACACACTAACCACTATGCCACGACGCCCACTAATAAAATAATAGTATGTAATACCAATATTTTACAAAATTTCGAGATCGACAATTTTCACGAAGACGATACTTGCTCTTCATACTAGTACAAGTAAAAATTAAAAGTGTAACAAAGTCGAATCGGGTTTATTTTAGTTTTCTAAAGTAAAATAAAGCCGATTTTTTTTTTTAAATTTGGCCTTATTTCGCTCGTTCTTATTGTATGTCATTGGGGTTTAACTTACTACATACTTCATAAAATAAAATTATTGAGAACTAAATGTCAGATTATAGGCAAAAAATGAAAGCAAATTCTCTATCATTCTGTTCAAAATTATTCCGAACAGAACCATAGACAGAGCAAATAAGATTTTGTTTCTATAAATGTAAAAAAAAAGGTAAGAAAAAATCTGCTCTGGATATAGTCAATTAATAAAATTTAAAATGGAAAATATACCTCTTTTCAACAAAAATTAATCTTTTTTTTCCCCTTTGATCAGAAAATCATAAGAAATCACCAAAATCGTAGGTAAATTTACTTCAATATGGCAACAATGGCTCGGAGCGTTATACTTATATACACGCAACTTCTACAAACTTAGTACAATAGGAGGGAAAGTCTTTGGACATCGAACATACATATCAAATAACTCATCCGATTGTTGGAATTTATCCTCAAACGACTTTGTTTAAAATCGACTTCCAAGCAATATTTGAAACATGTTCGCAATTATAGACCTAAATCTCTGCTTCCGACCTTTTCTAAACTCTTTGAGAAGCTACTAAAATCGCGTATGGTTTCATTTTTGTATGATCAGAATTTCTTTTCTAAAAATCAGTTTGGTTTCAGGCCAGGCAAATCCACAGAAGACGCTATTCTCAAGTTATGTACTCAATTGTATCAAGGGTTTAATTGTTCCAAATCTACAATGGCTCTTTTCATAGACATGACGAAAGCGTTCGACATGGTGGATCACAACTTGCTTCTAGATAAATTGTATAATGCTGGTTTCAGGGGATTGGTTTCGCACTTATCTTTTAGATAGGAAGCAAGTAGTTAATATTAATGGAAGTTTTAGTAGTTCCCTTACAATAAAGAATGGTGTTCCCCAGGGCTCTGTCCTTGGTCCACTTATGTTTTTAATTTATATCAACTCCCTCTTCAATCAGAACTTTAACGGATTCTCTACTGCGTTCGCCGATGATATAGCTTTCTCTTATCAAGGATTCACTCCGTTTGATTGCATTACCAAAATAGAGGAAGATCTACAAAGATTAAGACAGTGGTTTGCATCTCACAAGCTGATTATCAGCGAAAAAACTAAATTAATGGCTTTTTAAATTTTGGGAAATGAACTTACCGATTTCAACTTATTTTTTCATTCACATGACTTTGAAAGGTTTTGTTTACCTCTGCATACGTGTGGGTGTATAAATTTTAATGAAACCATTCAATGCTCAAATAAGTGCTTTAAAATTGAATCTGTTACTCAATATAAATATCTGGGGGTAATAATTGATTTTAATTTGAGTTGGAAAGCTCATACGCAAGCAGTTAAATCTCACATGATGGCACGCAAAATGTATCTTGTAAAACCTTATTGTTCCAAAAAAGTATTAACCATGATATACTATGGCCTTGCAAACTCTAATGGTATTACGAGTTGGGGAGGATCATATGATAACACTTTTGATTCCTTACTTATAGCTCAAAAATATCTTATTAGAATAATTTGTGGTAGAAATCGCTTTGCTCATAGTTGGCCGCTGTTTAGAGAATTGCGAATTCTTCCGTTAAGACATCTTTATGTTTTCAAAGTTCTCAGGGAATTCTTTAAGCAAAGTGGTAACACTCCAAATAGTAACTCTAGTTTTTATAGCTTACGCGTTAATAACCTAGCATTAGTCAATGTTCCGATCGCACATAAAACCAAATTTTTTCATTTTTTTACCGTTACTGCGCCTAAATGTTTTAATAAACTACCGATTGCTGTTAGACGAACTTACTTTTTTCACTCATTTGTAAATAAAGTAAAAAATTGGTTATTTACTATCGAATATGCTAATATAGAATCGTTGTTCCGATATGTGTCTTAATTGTAATCTTAAGTTCATTTGCTCCCTATATATGTTTTCATATTCTTCCCTAAATTTTAAAATTTCTATTCTCTCCCTATTTATTGTAATACTCATAACTACCCCACATCAGTTCCTTGAATTGTACAAATTTTAGTCAAGTGTCATTCAACACTAACTTTAAATAGTTACAGAATGACTACTATTATTCCTTCCACTATTATTGAATTAATTTATGAATTATTAATTGTTAAGAAATTTGTTTTAAGTTGGAATGAATAAAAATTAAATACAAATACAAAAAATACAAATATTTCCCAGGACATGGCAAACGTCCAAATTTTAGAAAATCGTAGAAAATATCTTTGCATTTAAGGCGTTTTCCAACAAATACGTTTTAACAATTTCCTTCAAACCTAAGTGATTATCAGTCGTGCATTTTATTTCATTCCACGATAGAAAAAAGGTTTTTTAAAAATGCTTAAAATTTTGTAAGCACTGATTTTTGTGTAATACTATTTTTTTACTTGAAGCGGTGTAAATGAAAAGTTCAAGGAACAACTGAAGAACAAACATTTTTTTAGCAACAAAAAAGAAACAAAAGAAGCAACATTTTGAAGTAATGTTGATGACTCTAGTATATTATTCCTTTATATTCGAATTCGTCATTTTTGATTGAGCATTCGTTCTGTTACTCGTATATGTGTTCAAAATTCTTTTCAATCGTGCAAAAAGCTAATGTGTCACCCATGTGCTTATAATCGGGACTTAATGTAAATACAACATACGAGTATACACCCCGTGCCAAAAAACAAGCCACACAATGAAAATTGTATGATATTATGACTTCCGGGTGCGTTCCTCTCATATTTTTAACACATATGTATGATATACTTATTCTTTTATATATATACTCGTATATATATAAAAAAAAAAAAAAAAAAAAACACTCAAGTCGATAACGCATTAGTGTTCTAGACCACGACAATGTGTTTTGTGAACATTTAAGGAATTTTACGATGGTAAATAGCTCTTTATGGCGACAATTTTTCAAATAGGCGAATCGCAAACGTTGTGGGAAATTAATTTCAACGGCTAGTACGGAGAGGTAAACTGGGAGCGGAAGATCCAACAAAAATAACAACATGGCAAGATCGGATTTTGGAGCACATGTCTCTGAAAAACCGGTCCACGGAGCACATGTCTCTGACAAACCGGCCAAGGAATTGAGAAAAGACTTGAACGAGAGTTATTTTATTAACATCAGCACGCGGAGTGTTCAACGTTGGCTAAATGAAGTGAATCTTCAAGCCCTTAGACCTGCAAAAAAGCCGCTTCTCTCTGCAGTAATGAAAAAAAAAAAAGATTACGGTCAAATTTTCTGACGAATCCAAATTTAATTTGATTGGACATGATCGAAAGCAGACAGTGTGAAGGATAGCTAAGGAGCGATATTAAGCCTAATGTTTGCTTCCCACCGTTAAGCATTTACCATATGTTATGGTTTGGGGATGCATGACAAATTGCGGTCTTGGCGGTATTTTACCTTTGGACGGTTCCGTAAATGTACCAAAATACAAAGGAATCATTGCTGATGGTGCTGTTCCTACAATGCTGCTACATCCTAAGTCCAATATTTCACGATGATTCCGCTTCCTGTCATCGCGCTCATGCTGTAAGTTAAAACAAATTTTGACCTAAAATTAAAATTCAACATCACTTGTAAATATTGTTTTCTTTCAGCAGATAACAGTTATTGACCTTGAATCCCTAAATTGGCCAGAAAATAGCCCTGAGCTTAATACATATAATAGAGAACCTTTGGTCAATTATGGGTCAGAAAGTACGCAACAAAACACTTAAAACAATTGAAGATCTCAAAACAGTCATAGAGGAAGTGTGGACTAAAGATATAACAACAGAGAAAATCCCAAAACTTTATGACTCTATGCCTCCAAGGGTTCAAGAGGTCATAGAGGCAGTGCTACAAAGCTCCCGGCTTTATTTTGTGATACTTTATTGGTCAATTATGTACACCCCGCTTGCATTTGCTTTGCCATTGAATACCAAACAAAAATTCTTATCAGAAAGTTGTTCTCATATTATTTAGTTTTGCATACGTAAAGGCTCTCCGAGGAACGATTAAGATCCATCAGAGAGTCAAATGACGGTTTATTCGCGATTGCGACAACGATGTTGACTGTGTTTGCGAAAATATAGTGAGTGGGCGGGTAGATTACATTCCCTAAGAACTTGTATACATGAGACTTCCTCTAATACACGACTCGTCACTGAGTTGTCATCATAATTAATAACGAGTGGTTTGTTCTTATCAATGAACATAGGGGAAAAAGCTGAAGTGGTCGTTTGGCCTATTTTTGAATCACACTTTTATTTCTATTGAAAGTTATGTTTCTACAGGAATTTAACCTTGAAAAACAGTTTTAAAAAAAAATTAAGACATTTCCCAGTTTATTTGGGGTAAATAAAAATTGAATAAAGTAAGTTAAAACCGCAAAATTTCAATCTACACCACCTATGCAGACATATCTATGTACATACATATATGGCCTTCTACAGCTGTAACTGCAGATCATTTAGAAACACGGTCGATAGCTGCAGATCAACAACAAATTGACGAAGTATCTTGAGCATCGGAAAAAAAATTATTGAAGAGATTTGATAGAAATTGGAGCAAAATCGTTAAAATGTAATCTCACCAAAAACATTAACTTAAAAAAGAACCACTTAAAAAAATAATAATAAATAGTAAGTATGATAATATGCCGCACTGATTTACTTACTTATTTTCTTGTAAAATAAAGATAACAGGTACTCGAAGGCTACTAAAGGGTGTGATAGTTTTGCGAAAAATAGATTTGAAAGAACTGCTCCTCTACAATTAATGTTCAGCGTTCTGGATTAGACCACGGAACCGTTTATGATCGTGCGTTCTTTTGTCTATCTGTCTGACACTACATTCCATCTGCTAAACTATAAAAGCATTTTGATCTCTTTTGGAATTAGAATTTTTAAATGACTGCGCAAAATTGGTGCCCCCTCGCTTTTCTAAAACACGTAACCAGAAACTTTAAACAAATCATGGTAACAGATCATTTTCGGATTTATAACGGCAAGTAAGTCCGATGTTGATATTTCAAATAATTTTCTAAATATCGCTTTAATTATTCATGTAACAGATTGCTTATTTTATATCGCTTTCCTACACAACCTGAAGGAGTGACTAAAAAAAAAGTTCTCTAACTAACAAAAAAAAAAAAAATTTTTACCAAAATCGGTTCAATAATTCAGAATTAGACAAAAAGCCTTGTGTGCTTTTTTATGGAATGAAAGCTAGAATTTGTAAGCATCTTCGTTCTAACTGAACGCCCTGTGACATGCTTGACTAATTTTTGTTTTGATATTACCTATCACCCTGTAAGCTAGCCAGAAAATGTTGCTCTGAGTTGATCATTGGGCCTGAACCCTTTTGTGCATTTAAACTGACCCTAAGCAGTTGGGAATACAACATGTGCATTTCCCACTGGAATAACTCTCAAGGTCTCAGACAAGCTAAAAGAGCTGTCCAACCCTTCCAAAAAAGGCAGTTGATGTCCTAAAATATAGCAGAAACGATATAAGAAGGCTTGTGAGCTTCCTTACTGGTCACTGTCAATTACTCTACCACTATAAAATGAGAATTTCAGAGGATATCACCTGCCGCCTCTGCCTAGAAGAGGACAAAACTGCAGAACACGTACTATGTGAGTGTGTAGCTCTGTGCAGAAGTAGAACAAACTTCTTCCTTAAGGAGATTATATATCCATTAGACTTAAGGAACTCCTCGGCAGCCGTAATTATAGCTTTCATAGGGAAAGTAGAAGTACTGCTGCTCTAAAAAGTGGCCACTGGCACAATAGATCTTTCTGGTCGCATTAACGATTTTGTTTAAATTTTAAATCTGAGTGATTAGAAGTTAATCAACAAAAATATATGTACATAGGTCCAAGTACGTGCGACCCAGTCGTACACTTTATTTTTATCTTCAGAAATATATATAAGTATGAATTTATTATATATACTTTCACTATTTCCCTATACTACAATCTATGTACATACATACATATGCAGTTCAATCAAAATTAATATACCCTGCTGTGGGGTATGATGTTTTCATATGAGCGGAACTGCTGATTAGCCAGACCATGTGCCATCGAGCGGAACAAGTAATAATCGGATGGCGCAATATCTGGGGAATATGACGGGTGCGGTATGACTTCCTATTTGAGCGTTTCCATGCTGTAGAATCACTTTTTCGTGCCTCTGCTCGTATTGTGGCCGTTTTTCGCGCAGTGCTCGGCTCAGTCGCATCAATTGAAGTCGATACCGTTCCCCAGTGATGGTTTCGTTGGGTTTCAACAGTTCATAATAAATGACACCGACCTGATCCCACCAAATACACAGCATAACCTTCGCAGCGTGAATATTCGGCTGAGCCGACGACGTAGAAGCATGACCGGGCAATCCCCATGACTTTCTTTTCTTTGGGTTGCTGTAATGAATCCATTTTTCATCACCCGTCACGATGCGATGAAGACCTGTTCACAGGCGAAAAAACGACGCTCAACGTCCCTTGGCTTCAAATCATAAAGAACCCAAGTTCCTTGTTTTTGAATCATTCCAAACCCATGCAATTGCTTGAAAATTGTTGACGGGTAACTCCTAATGCTGAAGCAAGCTGTTCTTGCGTTTGGCACGGATCCTCATTGAGCAATGCCTCCAATTTCCTTCGAAGGATTTTGGTTTTCCTTCACGCGGACGGTCGTCAACATCGAAATCACCCTCTTTGGAGCGACGGAACCAATCACGGCACGTTGTTTCACTTAGAACAGCATCTCCCTAAACTTTTTGAAGCTCTCGATGCACTACAGCCGCCGTTTTCTTCGAATGAAAGAAGGAAATCAACACTTCCCGCAAATGACGATTATTTGACACAAAATCAGATATTTTCACGCAACCAAAAGTATATGACGCCAAAATAAAATCACTAATGTGTCAAAACAGTGTGTTTACCATACATATGTCTAAGCTCGGTTCATGACGTTTTGGATATGTCTTACTTACAGTAACTTGAAGTTTATATGTATGTACAGCTTTCGTTGATGCGTTTGTCATAAAGCGAAAATTAAAATGAAACAGGGAATGTAAGATAAAAAGCAAGTTTATTGCTTCAGTCGATTTAGTCCCTTCACCCGGGTTAATTTGTGCTTAAAATTCGTTCTTGTTTTTCGAGGAAATCTACCTATCGCCGGCGTGATCATTGGTGTGTTTACTGGTATAATATCGCTGATGCAAAGAAAACGTTAAAAAACGAGTTATTTAAGTTTGTTTTTGTTTTTTGTTTTTTTTTTTTTTTTCAACAAATTCTTCGACATTCTCGTAATTGTAAGAAATTAGTGACCAAAATATTTTGAGATTCTGCATTATAGTAATATCAATGTTGATCAAAACCATCAAATAAATGAAATTATTTTCGATTTATCAGGGCCATCGTATCATTTAGCTTGGTGCGTGGTCGAGATCGATGCAATAATGTAATCCATGTCATGTCGTTCTTTCTTTTTTATGGACGAAAGCAATAGCTTTGGAACTTGATATCGAAATGACATTTTTTTAAATTTTTAAAGAAGTGCCTACGATTTCGTCTAACTCGAAATTAACATTTCACAACTATACGAAGACAGATCATGGAAATGTTTGGACCACCATATTGTGTCAGCCATCTTGAAATTATAATTTTCCCGTGTTTTCAACTTGCTTTATAAGATGTACATATGTAGGTGAAAAAAGCTTGTCCTTGTGACTAGTAGTGTGTCCCTTTGGGCCGCCTGACGTTTTTTAAATTTTTAAAGATTTGCCAAAGATTTCAACGAACTCGAAATTGACATTTCACAACTATACGAAGACAGATCATGGATATGTTTGGTGGTCCGCCTGACGTTTTTTTTTGATTTTTAAAGATTTGTCCACGATTTCATCGAACTCGAAATTAATATTTTACAACTACACGAAGAGAGATCATGGAAATGTTTGGACCACCATATTGTGTTAGCCATCTTGAAATTATAATTTTCCCGTGTTTTCAACTTGCTTTATAAGATGTACATATGTAGGTGAAAAAAGCTTGTCCTTGTGATTAGTAGTGTGTGCCTTTGGGCCGCCATATTACGTCCGCTTTCTAGAATTTTTTATTTAAAATTTGTTTTGTAACTTTTTTTAATTGCTCTATAAATTGATGTGATCTTGGTCTTTCGATGTGTCTTAAACGTTTGAATTAGTAATAAATAACTTTCTTGGAAAGTTTGTCATACTGTAGGTATTGCGATGTAAGTTGAAAGAAACTGATTGTATCTACAACTTGTAGTTTGTGTTAAACTTTTCAGTTGATCAATAAATGTTTCGAAACGTTTGGGACGCCACTTTGAATTTATTACTTATTACTGTTTGCTCTATAAGCAAGTGAAAATCAATTGTCCGCCTCTAGTTTGTCGAACGATTTTCAAGTATTTTTTATTTTCAACGCTGTTGACTCAAGAACCACTGAACCGATTTTGATGAAGTGGGCGTACCCAACTAAAAATTACTATTTACTCTATTTTTGTATATAGATTATATCTAGTAGTTTTGGAATATTTATACAAATTTTGTGCCCAAAAGATTGACAAACACTTCCGTATACAGGGTTCAATTATATTATATTATAATTTTGACATATCGCAATGAAAATAAAACAACAAAAAATATTTCAATTTATTCTTTCCTAAATTATCTGCCTTAATTACGAAACAAAATATAGGTATAGTGTTGAGTGAGTGAATTGCGACTGGAAATGGAGTTTCGCCAACATTTTATAAACTGTGCTTTTGTTTCTTTTATTATTGCAGTAGTAAATCCCCTTAATAATTTTCGGTTTTCCTCCAAAAAAAAAAAAAAACATGACGCGCACCCTAGCGTGTATAATATTTGATCTTCATCGCACAGCCTCCATTCATGGGTTTTTACGAGTACACACTGTTGTTGTACGAGTATTATTAAAATGCAACGCTCCACAAAAAATATTAGACATTTAAATTAGAGAGTCTGGAGTTTGCTTTTCCATCGCACTTTGTTTCAGTCGATCTCGATCTTTCAACCGGTTTGATTCGTGCTTAGAACTCGTTGTCGCTTGACATTTTGTTTCTTTCGATTCTAATTACACAATTATAAGCAATCGTTTTTAAAATTCCCAGGCAATATGTGCTGCTGCACTATAAATAGCTTCTGCTGCATGAGGCTGCCTACCGCCGGTGTGGTCATCGGTTGGCTGAGCAGTGTCTTATCCCTGATTCAAACAGTCATCTGTATTGTGATCCTTGCTACCTTGGATACAATTCTGAAACACATTCTGTTCGATCATATGCGCACTATTGACTATTCCGCGACTCAAGCTATTACCACAGGTAAGACAGCATTGCTTTATAAATCGTGTTTACATAATAAATCTTTCAAATGGATTTTTGTAGGAATTTCAATATTGGTTTCCGTTCAATTGATTATAAGTATTTTGGATGTAATTGCGTCGGTTTTGCTTATTGTCGGCTCAAAGAAGGTTCGTATTACGCCAGTGGTTTAGAAATTATTTAATATATCATTTTATTTTCTTGACAGTATTCACACCTGATGCTTTTGCCATGGTTGGTCAATAATGTTATATCGTTGGTATTTAGAAGTCTGTTTGCCCTCGGTTTTGTGTGCTCCGCTTTTAGGAACAAAGGCCTAGCATGGATTGTTATAATTTATTTCATTGGTTTGGGTAAGTTGCGGGTGTACTATTGGAGATTCCAAGTTATAGAACTTATTTTATAGGAATCCACTATTGGGTCTGTACTGCAATTTTTTCACTATTCCGAAGTATTCGTGACAGTAAAGACCAGGCCTTGGATTGTGAACAGCAAAATGCAAAATCATCCAATTATGAGCTATTTCATAATTCCAACGATGTTACCGAGAATCGGTACTAAAATTTACTTACTAGGTATATAAATCATTAATGACAGACATGAATATAGAAATATATTTGTGATTTGAGGTTAAACCTTTTTGCTGAATCTTCTTCTTTACGTTTCTTAGAAGTAACATTGAAAATATTCATTGGATTGTAATAGTATCGGTAACTTAGAAATAGGCTATGACATTTTCTTCTTTGTTGTCTGGGCGCGATATCAATTAAATTGTCTTGAATGTAGTTCTATACTTCAATTTCAATTGGATAAAGCTCACAACTGGTAGTCGAGCTGCAGAGAGTAGTCAATTTATAGGTAAGCCAAAAAGTGTCATCTGAGCTGACCAAAGCGTGTCTCCATTTCAAGAGCAGAGAGCAATATATACATACATACATATCAGGTTATTTTGGAGAATACCCAATATCCACGTAAGTTCATTAAAAAATTCTAGAAGACGTTGGAGTCTCAGCATTGGTGGGATCTCTGAGATGCATTTTTAATACCCCACGGTCTGTGGGTTCTGGACTCCGGTACCGATAACCTGTATCTGTGAATACCATAATTTTGGGCAATGAATACCCAATTGTTAGTTGAATTTGCTTCAGAACCAGAACAGCAGCATTTATTACTTTGTATGTATTTAAAAAATCGTCTTATGAGTCACGGTACAAAACACGGGTTTACAATGAAATTTTTTTTTCTTTTTTTATATTATGGCCGCCATCTGAGGCTTTCTAAACTTCGATTCTTGTCAGGTAATTTTCGATGAATTTTGGGAATATTTCTGGTTGTATTGCGGCCATAACTTCATGGATGCTGGTTTTTAGCCCCAGGAAAAGAAATCCAATGGCGTCAGATCACACGATCCAACGGCAGGGAAACTTTTCATGCAATAGAGGCAAATTTGGTGGCACGTAGCCCCGTTCTGTTGACACCATATGTCGTCGACATCAATATCTTCATGACAGCGTCAGAGCGAGACGAGTCTAGCGCGAGTTGTCAAAAAAAGTTTCGATCTATGCAAATGTACGAAACAATACACAATGAAGCGAGACTCCTTTTATCGCAACGCATTCTTTTCAGAAAATTTAAAAACTCTCGCGACGAGATAGCCAGTCAGCAGGCGGATGCGACTTTGTAATGTAGCCAGAAAGAGAAAGGTAATGTGTTTCCGTTGTAACTTTTTTCACTTTAACACATAGATAATACTGTCAAAAGTATCGCCTTCATTGTGAACTGGGAAACGATTTTACAAGGACGAGGATTTCTCGTCTCGCTCTAGTCTTGGTCTCACGCTGCATTGCGAATCGGGTATCTATCTCAGGTGGTTATCATTAGACCATAGCACAGAGAATTTACCGTAACAGTGGCGCCTGCGCCGTTTTAAGAAAAAAATGTCACCGGTCCATAGTGCGCACCAAACTGTCACCCGTTGTGGATGCAATGGCCTCTCAACGATCATATTTGGATTCTCAGAACTCCAAATTTAGCAATTTTGTTTGTTTATGTAGCCACCGAATGAGAAATGGGCCATCGCTGAAGAAGATTTTGTTCGAAAAATCGTCAACTTGTTGATTTTACAGCCCCCAATGCATGTACAAGTATGTATGTTCTGCGCATTCAGTGGTCTATTGCGGTGGTTAAACGATCCATGATGGTATTCGCACTGGACTGATGGACTGGATATTTTTTGACATTTCGTGTTCAGACTGATAGTCCTGTCTGAACACTTCCGCGGATTGTTTTTGACATATTAATTGTCTGTGTCCATCAAATTGGTTTGTTTTGATTCCTTTTTTTGCTTAGGTACTTCGCAAATTTAAAGAAATTTAATTAAACAATGAGTGATAGCAGTGATTTAGAATTATTTTTTTATTTTCACAATTTCTTTTTAAACACTTGTCGACAACCGATTGACAAGCGATTGATATTTTCAAACGTTAGAAAAAATCCTAAAATTTAAAAAAAATCTAAAAATCTGGATTGACGTAACATCAAAAAAAAAAAAAAATCCAGTCCGTCAGTCCTGTGTGAACACCCTCCATATTGTAAAATGGTAAGGCAAGAACTAAATACCTGTCACTGTGGATGATAGATTGATTTGACAGATGCCATATGACACATGAAAATCGAAATGAATAAAGGCTGAACTATTATAGTCGGAAGCAATCTGAAGCTAATGTCATAATTCTACGTTAAGTTTCGTTCAGTACTGTCAATTGCTCAAGTAGCCCATAATAGGCGTATTTCGGAAGCAAAGGTTCTCATCCGATCACCGAAATCAAGCATCGTCGTGCGCTGTTAGTACAATAGTTAGATTTTTTAGTAGTAGTCAAATTTTCATACGTACACTTACGAAAGAGCGAATCCATTCACTCTTTCGTAAGTGAGCAAAAGTGAACGAAAACTTAACGAATCGAAGCAAAAAGCTATTATGGTCACGCAGTACAAATCCTTTGTATTCGTACTATTTTGGAAGTGGTCGTACGAAACCATTCTTCTATTATAGTTCAGCCTTAGCCCTTTATATAAATGACTAGAACTGACCGACTGTACGTAACAGATTCTGAGGACTTTTGAGTTATATCTACCTACGAATAAGATTTGGTATACAGACTCCTTGACAGACGAGTTTGTAATGGATGCCAAAAGTAGACATGGCTTTAGCCTATCCCTATAGGTTCGTCACAGGTGACTTTAGGATGTACGAGTATAAAAGGGTATCGATTTGGAGTTCCTTGGTTTTTTTTTTTCAAGATCTGTCAATGTGAATGT
This sequence comes from Pocota personata, assembly GCA_963082735.1. Classification (NCBI taxonomy): domain Eukaryota; kingdom Metazoa; phylum Arthropoda; class Insecta; order Diptera; family Syrphidae; genus Pocota; species Pocota personata. The sequence continues at coordinate 234,694,030 of OY720430.1, read as the reverse complement.
GGACTTTCCTAGCCTAAAACCACACTGATAAGGACTAATCATATTGTTGACAAAAGGTCTAAGGCTTTTACATAACATGGCAGATAGGATGTTATAAGCGATGATGAAAAGACTAATACTTCTGTAGTTGCCGTAGTTCAGAGGCTGGGATAATCCAATCCAACTCAAATGTTAAATTTTACAGCCGTTTTTGAAAGAATCAATTTTTTCAAAATTGGCTTTTAGTAAACTAACCTTTAGCTTTGAGGCTAGAATGAAGATTCTGATTTCGCCTCGAATCGTCGCCCCAGAGACTCTAAATATGAAGTTTCAAAAAAATTCGTCAAGCCGTTTAGGCTGCATTCTTACGTACAAGCGACAGACAGACAAATATACAGAATTGAGAGACCCAATTTGCTGAGTTTCTCTATTTTGTTAATGCAAATACTTGCCTTGCAAGTAAGTGCATTTCTTGAGCATCTTTATTAAAAAAATCAACTTTCTAATACGGTTTTGCATAAGTGATTAGTACGTGTTGGGTATGAGGAGAATCTCCATAAAATGTATTATATTGTGAAATAAAAATCAATTACATACTCGTATGTATCATTTTTAAATAAGGTGTTCCATTAATTGCATTTTTAGATGCTCTATTGAATGCAGGGTTTGCGCGAAATCCGTTGACGTTAGAAGTTATTTGAGTACGGACTTGGAATAAATTTGTTTATACTTAGAATGTGCAGTTCTATGAAAATTGATTTCTATTTTTCTCTGAATATTAGACTTGTTTTTTAAGTACCTGTTAAGTCAATTCAATTGAAAATTATATTATTCTTCAATTCATTAACAATGTATACTCGTACAAAGTACGATTTAAAATCTACAAGTTCTAGGCACATTCCTGTACAGTAACGATTAATTGATGCATATAAAGAACAATGAATCATTAGTTCGCGTCTGTGTGCGCACTTACATTGTATTTCATGTGCATAAGTTGACCACCACCCTTATCGCTTAAGAGTTATAGTGTGAGAAACAAGGGCACCTCTAAATTTTTCAATTACATAGCTAAATAATCATAACGAAATAACATTGTACAGTCACTCTGTTGCCTATGAATTACGGTTCTTAATCAGCTACTACCCTTATAGGAAAGGACACGTAAGACAGCAAATTGTAATGTTGGAGAATTGATCAGACAAGAAAAAATCCAGGGATAGCTCAGTTGGTAGAGAGTTGGTGGCTAAAACCATATCTATCGCAGGATCATTCCCTGTCTCTGGATCACATGTTTTCTTCTTTTTGCAATTTTCCAACAATGTTGGAAAATGTAAATATCTTTACATTGATATTTCAACTTAGGGTGGGGGATGAAATCTAATGTTTTGACCCAATAAATTACACCCGGAGTGTTTGCTTATTGTGTTTAAAAAAAAAAAAAATTTTTTTATTTTAGTTTTTTTAAACAACGTCTTTCAATAAATTTTTGTGAAATCGAAAATAGAATATACATATGTGCATACATATGCTCAAAAATGTGTGTGTTCTACAATAATTGCGAGAATTTCCTTAAAAAAAATAAGAAAAATATTTTTTTTTAGGAACTAAGAACAGTGGTCATAAATGTACAGTCAGTGTAAATAGTCTGCGTACGAGTACATTATATCGTCTTTTAGAAAAACTCACAAAACGCTAATATTTTCAGGATTGTATAACTTTTATCTGATCTTGCACATTCATGAAATTCACTGTCGCCATTTATCAGAACACACCACTGAAATTCAAGCACAAAAAGTATGCGTGCAGGATAATTTCCGTTACTTTTTTCGAGCTTTGATTTGTTTTACGAACTCTATTTATTTTTACGAAGTTGATCATTTAAAGTAAAGAAGTCTTAGAGTGTGTTATTGTTTTTTTTCCAAATTTGATTCAATTTGAAGTAATTTGTGAGTGTTTTAACTATGAATAAGGAAATTTCGATAGATATTCGAAAACTCATAGTAAAACTGCGTTCGGAAGGGAGAACTTTAAGGACAATCGGGCAAATAGTTGATAAACCACATTCTTCGGTTCAAAGAGTTTTGGAAAACTATGCAGCAACTGGAAATCTCGCCTCAAAGAATAGATCTGGTTGACTACAGCTGCTCACAGAAAGAGAAAAACGGTCTATTTATAAGTGCCCCGAAAATAGCTAAGATAGTGGAGGAAAAGTTTGACAAGGCAATAAGCAGCGGTACCGTTAGAAATGCTATAAGAAAAGAAGGCTATCATGCACGCTCTGGATGAAAAAAACCATTAATTTCAAAAACCAATAAAAAAAAAACGTATTGCATATGCCAGCAGCAATATTGACAAACCCCCGAGTTTTTGGAATAATGTACTTTTTTCAGATGAAATCAATTTTCAAATTTTGCATTTTTGGACTGAATGGGCGCGGTATTGTGCAGAGAAAACCAGCAACTGAATGGAATAAAGAAAACCTATTGCCAACAGTGAACCACGGCGGTGGTAGGGTCATGGTTTGGGGTGTATGGCGGCAAATGGGGTCGGAAACTTGGAATTTATCGAAAGCACATTGAATAAATTTTAGTATTTAAATATTATAAAAAAAAATATCTCTGAAAGTGCTAATAAATAATGATAACGATCCCAAGCATACCGCTTATATTGTTATGCTTTGGCTGCTATATAATGTTCTAAGGCAGTTGCATACACCTCCGCAATTACCTGACCTTAACCCCATAGAACTGGTGGAACGGCATATCCGTCAACACAGCTTAACATCCAAAACTGTGCTTAAAGAAAAGTTGCTTGATTAATGGTGCAAGATAGGCCAAGAGGATACGAGACCGTTGGTTGATTCAATGGGAAAACAGTTGAGAAAAGTCATATTCAGGCGAGAGTACCTAACAAAATATTGAAGAAAATGTTATTGTTTATTTTTGTTTCACGTTAATTGAATTCATTGTTTTATTAAGACTATATGAGTTATTTTGATTTGTTGTTATCGTGTCATTGAATTAAACTTATCTCTATTGAATCCAAAAAAAAAAATATATTTTTTTTTGATTTAAAATATTATTTTTTTTTTTGTATTTAACAATTTTCTGTGTTGTGTACGCAGACACTTTACACTAATTGTATACTCGTAATTGGTTTTGCAGTATACTCGTATAAATATTTATTTTAATCTGTGAATTTCTCGAATTCTTTTGATTGCCGGTGCTTTGACAAACAAAGAAGGATATAGACGGATTGTAACCATCTCTTATTAGTGTTATAGATTCAACATGGTGCCTGTCTGTCTGTTTGTTACAGGCATGTGACCTAGAGAGCCGACATTTTGCACACACAATTGTAAATAAAATTTTAGGGGGCGATATACGGCATAACAAATTAAAACTGAAGTTCTAAGAACTCCAAATACTCGTAGATAAACAATTTGTTCACATAAAAAGTTCAAAAACTATTCCAAGCATCAATTTCAAATTCATATTAATTAATCAGTTTCCTGGAATAGAGTCAAATTCTTTTCTCTAATCATCCAACTTGTTTTCATAAAATACCATTTACCATTACCGATTGGTGGGAATACCCAATGCTAGTGTTATTTGAATGCTAAACTGAACAAAATATATGTATAGGTACATACATTATTCTATTATTAAATCAGAGAGCCTGGAGTTTGTTTTTTCGCCGCAGTTTGTTTCAGTTAATCTCCACCCGTCAACAGGTTTGATTCGTGTCTACAAGATTGTTCATTGTTTCCTTGACGTTGTTCTTGTGTTCTTCAATATAGATTCGATTCACAATCTGTAATTTACATCATTGTCAGCAATCGCTAGGGGATCACTACACCATGTGCTGCTGCACTATAGAACGTTTCTGTTGCATGAGCCTCCCTACTGCCGGTGTCTTCATCGGCTGGGTGAGCACAAAAATATCTCTGGTCCAATCAATAATTTATATTGTGATTCTTAATAACAAGAATGAAATTGTGAAATCCGTTAGCCATCATTTTAACAAAGAACATGCAATTCTTCACACCGGTAAGAAAGTGAGGTTACCTATAAAAATTGTATATTTTTCAAATTGAATTTCTGTAGTTATTTCTGTGCTGATGTCCGTATATCTGGCTGTAAGTCTGTTGAATTTGCTTGCATCTATTATGCTAATCATCGGCACTAAGAGGGTTGGTATTCCCTATTGGTATACAAATTCATCAAATAATAATCTTTTCTTTTGTTGGTAGAATTCCCATCTAATGCTAGTGCCATGGCTAGTCAATAATGGCATCGTATTGGTGTTTAAAACTTTTTTCAGTTTCATCCTTTTAGGTGTCGCTGTTAATAAAGGTGGACATATAGGGTTTGCTATAATTTTTTTCATCATTTTTGGTATGTTTCGATTGTAAATTTGAAGATTCTTAATTACAATGCCTTTTTCATAGGAATCCATTGTTGGGCTTGGAGTGCAATTTACTCACTTTTCAAAAATATTCGTACTAATAGGGGTCAGTTGATGGCCTTCGCCAATACGAATGCTTACTCATCTAAACTCGTATTACTTAATAATTCCGAAATAGTTCCCGTGAAACGTTATTAAAACAGAGAGGGAATGCTCACTTACATTTATGTAAAATATATAATAGAAAAATATATTTGTTGTTTATACTTAAACACTCTGTAATGGCTTTTATTTATTTTGATTTGGACTGAATCAAGAAGATTCTACAGGATGTTAGGTTCTAAACCTAGATGGCACCACATTTTATTGAAGAAGACTGAAAGAACCATCTCTAGTCGTAAATTGATTGTGTTTGCTACCTAAGGTTTGTACTGATTACCTTTTTTTTTTATAATCTGCGTCCGCCAAACGGATTATGTGATTATGATTATACCCTTATATTTTTTCAGGACACGGGCGTTTAAGAAAATGTGGAAGAGGAACAGAGGAGAAGCCTATGCACGTTGGCTTTAAATGTTTGAAGGTTGTAGTGATGAGGAAATACAGAGCCTGGTAGATCATTCCACATTCAAATCCCTGTATTTGACAGTACGACCGAAGTTTGAATTTAGGGTGAACTGATGTGCATTCGAAGCATGTCGCGTATTGCGGGTGAAATTTTGAAGGGGAGGAATGCAATTGGCTATTTCGCTGGAGCATTTTTTTATAAAAAAAAAAACGATAAAATAATGAAAGACACGAGACATTTCTTCGATGTTCAAGTGAATGAATGGAATTCACAATGGTTCTATCACCTATAAGTTTTAACTCGCGATTCTATACCCTATCAAGAATGTGCAGAACGGTCTTGGGTGCACCAGACCAGATATGGTCGTTATATTCCAGTTTTAGGCGGATGAATGCCTTATAAATTGAAGCCACATCAGACGGGGTAAAATATTTCTTGCACCGTTTAAGGAATCCTAGACATTTTGCAGCATTTTTGGCGACCTCGAATCGTTCCACCGACGATGGTTATTAATACACATACCTAGAATGGCAAGTCTTTCGGTTTCAATGATGCAAGTACCATCCATGGATAATGGTTGAGGGCTTTTGGTTTCGCTTAAGGGACAGAAGACAACATTGTGTTTTGGAAGCATTAAATTCCACTCTGTTGGTTGAACCCCATTTGAGTATGCAGTCTAGGTCGGAATTTAATGTGTTTAATATATGTTTCCGTTCCTCTTCTACGGCCGAAGAGCAAGGACGTGAGTTAGGGAACGAATATGAAAAACTGAGCATACTGTCATCAGCGAAGATTGTATTAGAAGTTGCAGACAAGAGATCATTTATAAAAAAAAAAGAGTCGGAGACAAAACAGAGCCTTGGGGGATACCAGCATTTATTTGGTGGATTGCAGACTTGAGGACGTCCAAAACAACTTGTATTGAACGCCCCGAAAGGCAATTTCTAATCCATTGAAGAAGAGACTCATCGATGCCATATGCACGCATTTTCGACAAAAGAGCCTGATGCCAAACTCTGTCAAATGCCTTTGAAATATCAAGCGCAACCATCTTAGTTCCGCCGCAGTGATGGAGAGATTGGTTCCACTTCTCGGTGAGACATGCTATCAAATTACCAGTGAATCTGTTGCTACGATAACCATACTGCCGGCCATTAAGAAGTTTTCGTGAATCGAAATATTTCATAAGCTGACGATTTATCAGCGTTTGCATGACCTTGGAAAGAAGGGACGTAAGTGCAATGGGTCGGTAATTGGACAGGGGGGAAGATTTGGCTTTTTTTAGGGACGAGCTGGACAAATGCTATTTTCTGAAAGAGCCCTGAAAGGTAGGATAGACAGAAAAGCTTACGCAGAGGTTTTGCCAGCGTAGAAGAACACCTCTTCAAAACTATGGGGGGATACCATCTGGACCAGCGCATTTCTGTATGTTAAGACCTTTCAGTACTCCTGCAACTGTACGAGTGCGAAAGTGGACCTGTCCCATGGAAAAATTTACGCTCTCAAATACAGGTGGCGACAAAGCATTGTCTGGCAGCGTTGAGTTGGCTGCAAAATGAGCAGCAAGCAGATTGGCTTTTTCTAAGGAGCTGACATGTCATTGTAAATGAGCGTGGGGATGGCAGACGAGGCAGAATCTTTAATATTTTTGACGAATGACCAAAAATGTTTACTACCTTTGAGACATTGTAGGAGTTCATGTCTCAATTTTTGGTCATATAAAAATTTTACACGTTAAATATGGGCATTGCAGTCTTTTCTGGCTTGTTTAAACTTCTTTCGGTTTTCCTCAGATTTGTTGGTTTTATAAGACCTAAGCGAAACCAGCTTTTACCACCCTACTGCGCGATGAAGCTTTAGCAACCATGGCTTTTTTTGTACAGATTATATATGGGTATAAACCTTTTTGTTAAATCTTCCTTTGCAGGTTTTGAAAAAGTGATCATTCATCGATAGTTCGTTAGGACAATATTCTTCCGTGATTACGAAGTGTATCTCCAAAATGTCCATCATCGAAAGAATGGGAACTATTCATGCCTCAGGCTTTAATCATTACTTGTATACCAATAAATTAGCATTCTTTACAAGTTTATATATTCTTTTTACAAGTTCCTTGGATTATAACCTCGATCTTGAGGTCCAAATCCTCAGGAAATATATATTTTTTTATTTTTATTTATACTTATAGGTACACATAATATATAATTTTCTCCCAAGTTAGACTTGGAGAGATGTGTCAGGGTTATAAGCCCCACCCCGACACATCTCTCCAAGTTACTTGAATTTGCCTTTTAATTCTTCTCTTAAATAGCTGGAGCTTAAAAATTTATGGAAATATGCCTCTTGGGATGCTCGGTTGATAAGTAGGCATAAAGATGATGGGGCTCTTGCTCTTCCGACTTATCTATTAGAATGTTTATTCCATTAAGGTCCTCGGAATATCTGCATGGTAGTATCTATAGAATAGGGATGAATCTGCTACCAGCCTTCGATGAGCCAACGATAAAGCTCATTAGCTTCAAACGTGAGAACAATACTCAAGCCATGGTTTGTGCTTTGTAGAAAGGAAGGAGCTGTTTCACTATAAGTTGGAGACCGATTTTGCGATGCTGGATATGTGGTTACACCAGAGTTGACTGTAATGGCAAGAAGATGCTTGGTTTCCTTGAGATGGATAATTTGGTCGACCATTTGATGAGGTACAGCACACGTCTTCTGTCTGGAAAAGGCAGTGAAATTAAGTTTACAGTGAACTAATTAATAGCGCAGATCTGTTCGGGTTCAGCTCCGAGCAGGGAACAGCAACCAACAGCCAACTAACATAAAATTAGAAACGAATAAAATCTAAATTTCTCCAGCAGGAGTGTCTTTGCCTGGTACTCGTAGTATCATAGTATCATACAAATGATCGAAAATTGACTCTGAGTACTCCGGAATTTGTAAATTTCCTTTCAGAAAAATGTATTCACTAAATGAAAACGAACTCGCCATCGTTGATTCTATCTCGGGAAATCTTTCAATACAGCTTAGATGAAGGGGCAGCTAGGAACCTTAGAAAAAACACTTTCAGCTACCATCTCTCTTACGCTCGTTAGATGCCACCACCAAAATTCCGAGGGATGTGAAATTCAGGGCTACTAGAGTTCACTGCTTGAAGGTGAGAGTAGTATATGTTAGACAGACGCTGTGCGGAAACGCCTTCAGAGTCCCCGTATCCGCAACTGCTCAGTTTTCCAAAGTAGATTCAAACTTTCCTATTACATCGAACTTGATACGTATATTTGGATGCCTTCTTGGGTGGGGAGGGTTGTTTTCCATTCACTCGATTTGTCTGAGCTAATACAATGCAATAGATTCTTTTGTTGTTTAAACTGCTGACCAAAGTAGGGTGGACAAATTATTTTCACCCCACAATTCACAATTATTTTCAGTGGTTAAAATAAATTGATTGCAGATTAAAAACGGATAGCAAACTGAGAAAACAACTTTCGGCCAATTAGGAGACTATGACACCGTCCCATAAACCAAGCTGGGGGGACTGGTGAATAGCTGCGATCATCTGTAGTATGGAACAATGGCTATAGTGGACCACATATACCTCCAATCCTTTCAAAGCTAATAAAAAGAAAAAATAGCCAAGTGGTCTTGCTTCCTGATGAATTTCAATATAACTATTTTGGAAATTGCACAAAGATAACATTTACAAAAAAAGCATGGAACGATCCTGCGATAGATATCGTTTAGCGACCAACTGAGTTATCCCTGGATATATTCTTCTCTGATCAATTCACTAACAATACATTTTGCTGTGTTTTGTATCCCCTGCTATACGGTTTGTAGCTGAACAAGTGGGGTAAGGATAGTATGAGTTTTCAAATAACACTCGAAGCACGCTTTCAACACAGGCAGGCAAAAAACGCCTACCGAACTGCTAACTAAAGTCTAGTTTCCTTTAGAAACTTAAGTACATATGGATTGAGTCTAAGGAGCATAATCTTTCCTCTTTTTGGCATAACCCCGACAACTTATTCTTTTGTGAATTATTTTTCTCCACTTCTTTAATGACGACTTATTAACAAAGTCGTTATCGCTTAAATTCACTAAAGAAAAATTAATTTCATTAATGCATTTACTCTTGTAACTTTTGCAAAAAAAAGTACAAGAACCTTTGAATTTATGAATTGAGAACAAATATTCTTGACAAAGTTTCTTGTTACCGTGCTATCTAATCGACAAAACTGATAAGACTTCAATCATTTAGTCATCTGATTTCTTCAGAAAAATGTGAAAGCAATGATAAAACTGTAGGAGAATGCACTGATTGCGAAAATTGTGTGGTTAGGATAGGTTAGCTAACGTAGCATCGCACCTTATAGTCAATGCAGAAGTCTCAACCTTGAGTTCATTGTTGCCATTTGAAGCAGTTACTCGTATACTCATTTAAAAATAAATTTGTAAATATAAATATTTACGCAGTCATGAATGCTTGCACATTGAGTAGACTGGCTTGAAAATAATTGGTGCTATGAAGACTGTAACCGAGAATAGATTCAAGGTTTATTTGAGTATCTGCCTGTTGTCGGAGGTAGGCCTACGAACAAATGCTGAGCTTTCGGTCCAATATAAGGCCCAAGTTTCAAAAGCCTCGTCAAATATAGTTAATTGCAATGGCTTAGCTGCGAACTTCCTCGTGCTTGCAGCCACTATATATCTACGGATGAGGTGGACGCACACAGTTTTTGGTTAAACTGCGGAGCCGAAAAACTTTTTTTTTTATTTACAGAAGCCCAACTTTTTAGTTTTCCGTATAACGTATAAACGGAATACTAATGGATTCAACACAGTGCCTGCCTGTCCGACTGTCCGTGTGTCTGTCACACGCTTGTAACTTTTGGACCATTTGACTAAGAGATCTAAAATTCTGCACACAAATAGAACGTAGTGGAAAAACAATAATCAAGAAAATCGAAATTATAAAAGATATTTTTGTGGTAAGTATAATAGGGAATAATGTATCCCAAAAAAATAAAAATATAATAAACTGAACTGCCCAGGAGTTTTGGATAAGGTTTCTATAACAAAAAACATCAAAACCATGCCATATTTGAAAGCGTCCGACTGTTTGTTACCACGCTCTAGCTCCTAAACTATAAAAGCTACAATATATTCACAATTTTTACATAAGTCATGCAGAACAATGTCCCAAACATAATTCTGGTATCATTGATGGTTATTTTGGAGGTGGATATAGTACAAGCAAAAGTCATAATAAACTTTTTTGTTTCGTATATACGAGTATGTGACTATCGTTGAAAAGAGCAGAATTTGAAAATATTATTTGACTGGAGGAATGATTGCGAAAGAAGAAGTGTACCTTCCCCTTGTGACTGATTTCGACTTTGTTATTATTAATTTGCGATTTAAATAGCAACTGATTGTTTATTTTATATCACTTCCCCACGCGTCCTGACTTTATATAAAATTCGGTTAAGTTTCACAAAAAAGTTATATCATTCTTTTTTTTGTATTTTAAGATTTGGCACTACTGTTTTAGTTGCGGATTGGGTTTTAATTAGCTATTAGAGATATGAAATTATGCTCTTTTTTTGTCAGACCGAAACATGTTTTGCGCCATCTATTGCCCTATAGGCAAATATTGCTTAGCAATAACTTTTGATAATATAGACAGTTAATGAAACTGTATACCCAGTTAATTGTTCTTCTTTCACAAAGAAACACGGCTGTAATTAAATCTTGCCGTTTATAGTCCTGTGATATTGTAATTGTACACAATTTACAAAAAGTTTAATTTTCATTTCATCGATTAGGTTAATCGTCAAAACTTAACCAAAAGGGTATTATTATGGGAATAGGTCCTATAAACACAGCGACCTACAGAGATCTATTGTCCTGGCCTTGGGTTTAATCGAGTGCTTGATAAAGGCCCTTAATATACCTCAACATATCTCTCGACTCCATGTTCCAAATGTCCGCTGGGCTTATTATAGCCTGCGGCAAGTGCAGAAGTCCAATCAGAACGCTCACTACGGACGCGATGCAGACGTATTGAAATGTCAATGACGCTGAGCATGTGATCGTGTTCTATTGTTCGCTTAATTTCATTCTACTCGTTTGCTATTAAAATACTGCTTTAATATATTAGTCAAATTTAATTCGAATTTTATTAAGTAATGTGCAATAATAAAAAGATTTTTTCATCAAAAAACAAATAGCAGAGAGCACAGAACTGACATTTGGATGTGTAAAAAGTTGAAATTGAACCAACATTACAACGTCGTAGGTGTCGCGTCCGTTTCTATGTGTTTTCATATAACTCAAGAATTTTTTAACAGCTTAATGCATAACTGTCAGAATACAATGATGAAGTTAGAGTACGAACTGACAAGCGTGTAGCTCGCTGCTACAGTAGAATACAACTGCATTTTTTCTTGTACGCATTAGATAGAAAAACATGTTTTTATTAGAGAAAACAATGAACAGAGTATTTAGGGTGAATAATTAGCTTATAAGCCACGTTCAGTCGAATTTGTTTTCACACCTGAGCTTTTTTTATATTTTTGCACATGAAATTTGTTAAATTAAAAATAATTTAATCTCCATTCTTCAGCACAAACAATTTGCGGTGATTTCTACGAAAGTAGACGCTGACTGAGCTAGTACTTCAGCTTCCGCTTCGGCTTCGGCTTCGGCTTCACCACTGACTCCGCCATTGTGTTTACCTCAATGGTTATCTACATATTTTAACTTTTGTCTTCACCATTGTATTCTAACAGCAAACCGTTGTAAGCGTAATATTGTGAACTTCAAAATTGCCTCTGGGATAAAATTTAGTCACGAATTGATACATGACGAGTGATGAAATATAAAGAGATAGCCAACTTCGGTGGGTACTCCTTTTTGACCCACAAGCTGAAAAGCCTCGTAGGTACCAAACCAAATTAAATGATCTACTCAAACATAAGTGAATGGGGAGGTCTTTGGAATTATTGCAAAATTAGCTGTCAGAAACCCTGGGGATTTGCCATTTTTTATTATGGCATTTGTGGACCTACAAGGGCGATTTAATGGCGTGCGTCCGTTTTGTCGATCGGTCGGAGGTCATTCATTGCATACCTCAACATTGTATACCTTTTGCCAAATATTGACAGTTGGCTTAATCAGTTGCCATGCTAATTCAAATCATACCGAAAATTGTGTTTCGTAAATAAGTATTAATACAATATACATATTCATGACTCTAATAATATATTTATCACTTCTAACTTCTTTTTTTTAAAAAAAATAACTTTAAGATACATTAGTATCTGCTGTTCATTCTATTTCCATAACAACTAATTTGTAACAAAACAACACTTGCACTTTTTTTGTGGGAAAAGGGATAATCCAATCATAGAAATATGAACATGTTGATAATTCGCTCTCACGCAAAATTGTGTTTTCTGTTGGAATACGTTGGAACTTGTATTGCTGTCGCTTACTGGCAGCAAGCTTTTAGCTGTCATATTCCGCTTTAAATACGGAACTCATTTGTGTGACAATCTAAATGGAAAGTAATGTGTTTGTTTTGTGTGAACATAACATTAAACGGCGCTTAAGAATTTTTGAATTCATCAACATTGCCCATGTTTATAAAATTTAAGTTTAACGAGTTGTTTTCGAAAAAATCTAATTTCGGCATTATTTTTCCGGGATAACCCGGAACGCATACCTCAACAGGAAGGACAAAAGTTGATATATACTCATAATAAAACGATTGAAATCATTTCCATATTTCCGAATTCAAATTCTGACGACTGGCATATATTTACTATTCCATCATTTCTTAATTGAATGCCAAAACGTAAATAACTAGTCTATATTGAAAATAATTTTTGCAAAAGAATGTTTGTTTTTTTTTTCAATAATTTACATAATTTCTTATTGTTTACCTTGAAACAATTGAAAATTCATCGTATTCACCAAGAAAAAAAAAAGAAAACGGCAACTTCCCACGGTGTCTGACGGCTCAATTTCCAAAATGGCCTACAATTTTCATAGACATGCCGAAGATATGCGCCGAGGTCTGGCACCACTCATCAGCAAACTCAAAATCTCCACCATTACTGTACCACCCACAAACTACACAGTTTACGTCAAATAAGCTGTTGGCCAGCCTGCTATTTGCCATTTTTCTGTGTTTTCATTTTTTTTCTCTAATATTTGTAATTATTACGAATTTGTCTCTCAGTATGGCCGTGTGTGGTTCTTTTCAATGATTTTTCATTAGTAAACAAGGGCGCTGACAAATAAATGACACAAAACAAAGCCCCATAGTTGAAGAAAATCTCAGTTTACTGTGAATTAAGTGAAAAATTACTGCATCCAGTGTGTGTGTGCGCGTTGATCCTTCATACCCCCCAGCAGCAGCAGTAGTGTAATCAACAGCAACAGCAGTGATGTCCCCAAAGGTGCTCCTCCAGAAGAGTCCCCGCATTGTTCACTTGGAAACATCAAAATATTGATTAGCAATGTGAGAGTATTTAGTTTTTAACTAATAAAGGTGATTATTAAGTTTTTCTGCTCTGAAATTTCACACCACACCTTCGTTGGTTTGGATTTTCTGTGCGAAATTCGCTAGACAATATAAGTGTTGCACTCAAAATGACCTTTTCACAGACTAGTAGAAGACCCTACTTCCCCCTCCCCCGCTATCGTAGAATTCTGAACCATATGTTGCCGTGGATTGGATGAGATGTCCTTGTTGTGGGAAATTCTTTTAGCAAAGCCCGGAAGCCACTGTGCAGTTGATGCCTTATCTGTGTGCACAGGTTGCTGACGGTTGCGCGTTGTTGGTCCATTTTTATAAGATTTCATTTCACATTCACAAGATCTTTTCTTTTCGTCGTCGTTGTTGTTGTTTTTCTTCTTTTTGTTTATTTTTTTTTTTTTTGATTCGACGTCGTCGTCACCGAGCCATTGTAATGCGAGGAGAGAGTATAGTGTAGGTACTCGTATTTTGCCGAAATATGAAATTGGTGTTGGCTGATTCTCTGCAGGTGAGTGACCTTGTTTGCAGAGGGGGGGATAGTATAATTGTAATCCTTTCAAATAGATCGCACTTTGGGCAAATAAATTTCTTTAATTGTTTCTGACAAATAAGTGGCCGGTGTGAATATTATGCGGGAATTTAATTGGTGTGCTTGTGTGCGAAATGTACAGGGCCTTCATGTTTCTAGATCGATTCCGAGTTAGCATCTATAGAACTCTGTATAACGTTAATCAGAATAGTAATAGTAACAAGTCCTCCAGGCCAGAAGGGGTGCCTTGTCTTAAAGCGGTATTCTTCTACCCTGACCAAACCACTGCGTATTTTTCCAGATAAATGGAAACGTACACACGCGCAGCCAATTCCGAAAACGGGTGATAAAACCTCCCCATCTAACTATCAACCAATGGATTTATCGTCATCATTCAGACCTTCGATGGAACCAGCAGATTACTGATGCTGTAAAAGTTAGTGTGGTCTTGGCCACAATTTATAAAACTTGTGTTCGTCCTTCCTTCAGTTTGCTTGATCGGGTTCAACTAGAAGTTTGTAGACTGATTGGTGATCAGTCTATTTGCAGCTAGATCCCTTCGCTCGAACATCTACGGAATGTTGGATGCTTAGCTCTCTTGTACCGTTATTTCTACAATAAATGTTCGGGCGAAATATATACGTAGTTGTGTCCCGTCTGTTGAATCGTAATACATAACACGTGACCCATTCTGCACATGCATGTCGTTTAGAACTTAATGCCGCCCGCGCCGATCACAGTGGGAGATCGTTTTTTACAGTCATTCAACTCGAATGTGGAATAACTGGCTTTCCTCAGTATTTACAGAAATCTGCAGAATTTTAAAATCAACGCGCATTGTTACCCCAGTCTTGCTCCTTATCTGTTCACTCATTAACTCTTCCCTATACCTTTTCCATTCCCTGCATCACTGGGACTTACAAACTTCAGAGAACAGAGGTGGAGAACATTTAAAAAAAAAAACATTTCTTTCCTTTCCTTTGTAAGGTTTCTATATGTGGCTTCTACAGGAAAATCGCCGTAGATATTGCTTTACAACCATTTGTGGCTTATCACTAGTTTCAGTTTTCAGCTTATTAGAGAGCCCGGCATCTTGACATCTACTCTGCTTTTCGCAGGCTTTCTGTCAAACAGTTTTCAATTGCACTTCATCCGAATCCTTTTTTCTATTCTAAGGAATCCCTTTCTTATTCTCCCTGCAGTTACCCTCTTTGCTTAAATTTCGCTTCTATTTTCTTGTCCTCTTCCTCAAATAGTGGTGTCTTCAACGTTGCGACGAATTGAAGAATCTTTTGAATTCACGATCATATAAATACCGGTTTTTTTACATCCAGGACCGATGGACGTGAAACAGCCCCAAAACATTACTTTGAGTGGATAGTTTTTGGGGCTTTGACAATATGACCGGAACGGAGCTTTTCATTCTCACCTCTTACGAAAGTTCCCCAATAGCCCTAAACGTCTTCTGAAGTCCAGTCTTTGTATTGCCTAGCCCAATGCAATCTTTTCTCCTTCACAGCCTGAGTAAGGACCTGTTATTTCCTTACTCTTCGGCCCACTTCTCGAATAGATGCTTTGAACTATGCGAAAGGCTTCGAAGGTGTTATGCTGCAATAGGCGGAGGAGAACATGCCGCTGAAACGGTTTCTTTTTTTTTATCTTGGATAACAACCCAGAGATCACTTATAAATTTGGAGTGATTTAATTACAAAGAGATTGACGACATGTACCGCCCTCTCAAACAATTTACTCGTACATTAATCCAGTCGCAAATTTCTGCAAGGACTTAAAATATGCTGTTTCATATGCCAAACCCATCAGCATATCTATCAATTCTGTTCTTGTTTTGTTGTTGCTTAGGAATCTCGTTCTTTGTACTGCCCGCCATCTTGTTTTTTTTTTCGAATATCCGCGAGCTCTCACTCCTGACGAAACGTTTGATACATTTTTCATGAAAATCGGCTAGCAGTTCAGACTCCATAAAGTAAAATGTGATCACGTGCACGTAGAATTACAAAAAAATGCACCCACGTGAAACACATATGTACATAAGTACATACACGCCTGCTATCAGCTTTATTATAGTTCCTGAAAAAATACTAACCGGACTGATGAAACAAGACACATAATAAAAGTTTCTTAAATTGTATTTTCCACATAAGACCCTTCTACATTCAAACACTTTTGGATCTGATGTTGCCACTTCTCTAGACATTTTCTATAAAAGGCAGCATCCTTTAACGAAAATCCCCTTAAAACGGTTTGTTCAGCGTCCTTTTTCAATGACCTTCCTCTTTTATTTTGGAAATAAATCAATCGCATTGAGCCAAATCTGGGCTGTAGGCTGGATGGGTCAAAATTTCTCACCGAAATTTCCATAATACAATCTCGAGATTGCCTTGAAGAATGGGGCTAGCCCTTTTCAGGTCATTTATTCTGAACTGCAGCTTACAGTTTTTGTAGGACCTCAGCCTAATAGGCTGCTGCCACTGTCACCTTATGCTCTTAAAAGTCTACCAGTATAACTCCTTCACCATACCAGAATACTGGGACTTTTTTATCTGAATTTTGGACTCGAGATCATAGTAATAGATCTAAGTCTCATCCCCAGTTACGATGCGAGCAAAAATCTTGTTCAAAAGCAAAACGGCTACTTCAGTTCTTTGGACTATGTGTTCGGAGCAGCACAACGCTTTAGGTACCCATCCTCCTGAAAGCTTAAAAAGGATCAGTCAAAATCACATGGACTGATCTATAAGAAATGTTTAAGCTAACGTCTAACATTTCTTGAACACATCCACATTGGTGGACGTTGGTAGTCTTCCTGAGAGTTGATTCACTTGATCCACTCAAAAATTTGACTGACTGATCCCTGTAAACTTTTTTTTTTAAAGATTTTGACCAACAGTTTGATGTTTGCTTGAACGAGCAATGATGAACTGTTTGCTACATCTATCCTCGTATAATATACGTGACAGACATCATTTTACCATTATTTGTTTGATATCTACGCTCAATATTTTTATTACAATTGGCCAGGAACCCTCGGCACATGAAGCACATTCTTGCTTGACCGTCTTTTTTTTTTGGGGTTCTGGCTTAGAAATCAAAATTTGTTTTCACGAGTATCGCTGGAAACAATACAGTTCGCCCCAGTATAGCCACCATGTGGAAGTTCGTTAATCATTGGTTCATACCAACAATCTTTCATCTTTACGCTATGTTTACTGTTTTCTTACACCACCACTGAAGGAGGGCAGACTACCACAAGTCGTCCTGCTGGGATTGTATGACAACTCCTGTCAACACAGCTCCAGCCCCAATACCCCGTCAATGTGGATATTCGTCGTTGGGGAATCCATCCCAAAAAGAAAATTAGTTCGCCCCGAATGAAGTGCCCTCTGCGTATTAATACCACACTAATTCGAACAAAAGCATTTCTTGATTGGTATCATATTTGCAAAGTGGCGCGCAAACGTCGTAGAATCCCATCCTCTGGGTAATAGGCCAAAATTAGTATCAATCAGGCCTACTGTCCATCGAAATAGCTTCTTCACTCGGTTGCTGACCACTTGCTTGTGTTTTTGTTTTCTCTATTAATTATTAGTGGAATTTTGTTTATCGCGCGCACCCGTCAAAGTGTCGGAATTAATCACTCATCAGCTCGCCGATAGCGAAGTGATTGTTCTGCGTTGTCATTGTCTCCCATTCCATTCAGCGCTTCTTCTTGCTGTTATTTTTATATTTATACTTTTTTTTTCTGTTTTCTTATAATTGCATTTAAATTTTTATCAATAGCTCGTGTTGTTTTTTTTTCTGTTTTTTTATTTCCTTCTCTGCAGGTACACGCCCCTAGAACTGCTGTTGTTAACTTCAGTGCCAACTTTACATTAGGATTTCAGTTTTAAGCACGTTTTCTCAGTCGGACTTTGTTTTTTAAGCGAAGAGAAACCACTGTTTTTTTGTTTTTTTTTTTAGAGCAATTTCTGTTGTGCCAATAAACAAATAATAAACCAAACACACACCAAGACACAAGTAGCCCACCACCACCCACTCACACACACGGGGAACAAGACCGAATCACTTGTTAATTGTTAACTTAATTGAAACCGAAGTGAATTAATTAAAAGAGAACCCGCAGCTCGTCGTACTTGTACTCACTTGTGCTGCATGAGTAATCCACGGCAAGCTTGAAATTTCCCTCGCAACAGAACAATAAGACACACGATTCGCTGACGAAGTTCTCGTTATGCGGATAAGGCGTAAGCTCTATAAATGCATTAGACCGCATTTTAGGATATTCTTTTGGTCCTGTTTAATGGAGTACGGTCTGGAATACTTTGGACTTTTGGTCTAAATAAACGGCATAAGAGAGAGAGAGAGAGAGAGAGCAGAACAAAGTAAAGCAAAGTGAAAGCGCGGGCGCTAGAGACCCAAAGCGAGAGAGAGGAAGAGACTTTTGTGTTATTTCTGGACAAAGATTAACCATTGGCTGTATATTATGGGTAATTGCCTACAATGTTTCCAATCATCTGATCACACGGGCTCGACAACAGCAACAACTGTTGCCAACTGCCAAGCAACAAACATTGATAACCGTGGTGTGGGGAGTGCAATTGATCGCAGCACATACAACAGTGATCGACCAGGAGGTAAGTGTTGGCTTGTTGTTTTGTTTTTAACCAAATTTTGACTCAGGCTGAAATTTTTCTTTAGAAACAGATGAGCTGTTGTCTCCGAGTCCTTTAATGGCCAATAACGGGGATACGAAGCGAAGTAGTTTTAAGAAATCGATAGTTTTACTAAACGGAAATGCCAACACCATGGGTGATATTATTACAACTGGTAAGTAAAAGCATATGATAAACCTATTGATTGCCGTTGGTGGTTCACATGAGATTAGATTAGAATAAAACAAAACGAATTTCAAATTCAATGTCACTTTAGATATCGTGTTTTATGCATAGCATTATAAATAATGCCACAAATACCGATGCGATAGATAATGCGAATAAATGCATTATGCAGTAATTAGGAGCTGTAGAAACATTGATTCGCTTTAGCAATTGATTAGGATGACAATATCACATAGTCGCCTGCGGCACTAAGCAATGACCAACAAGCCTATCCATTATGCAATCAAAATTTAAAACTGGGTGAATTCGAAAACGTCAACAAATTGTGCAGTGTTGCGGCAAAACAATAGCTCAGTTTATTTTGACATTTGTGAACAGTTATGTTGTAATGATATACGCAATAGAACAAATTACAATATTAAAGTTGTTATAGGTTGCCTTTCATCCATTTTTTATACAAGGTATAGGTATAAAATAAATAATAGGTAACAAACTGTAACAAACAAAAGCTTATCTAAAACAAACGAAAGCAACAGCAAAGCAACTGTTACATTGTTGCTCTGTTTTGACGTTTAGTTGCGCTGGTGTTTATGCAGTACTGCCAAATCGTTATTTTTTTTTTAACTTGTTGCTTTTATGTTCCGCAACGCTGCCACAATACTGCATTTTTGAATTGGGCCACCACTATCGTCATCTACACACATGTCGCGTGCAAATGTCGGTTTTTAAAAATTCGGTCCCCCTTCCTCAAAATGTGGTATGTTAAATGTTGTGATTGGTTTTTTTTTTTATAATTTGCACGTGTGAAGGGGTTATGAATACCCTTATACTAATTTTAGGACATGGGCGTTTTGAGGAAAGGGAAAGAGACAGAGAGAAAGACAGATTGGTGTAGTTGGTTTGAAACTCAGGTGGTATTAAGTTTCTGCAAACTCCAAGTGTGGCTGTCCAGATAACTGGGGAGCTTGTTTGTTTTTGCTTTTGTCGATCATCACGATCAAGTTGCATTTTAGCCATATGACCGCCCTACTGCCAGTGTTATGCCTTCGCAGTAGAGTTGACATAAGCTTTCGCAATTGATCGACTTTTTATTTATTTCATGCGAAATAAATAGATGATTATTGACATCAGGATTCGAACCGTGAACCTGTAGCGTGACAAGCGATGATGTTACCACTACACCACGGCTGATACAGCGTTGAATCATCTTTTCCATTTGCGAGAGGAGTTTAGCTTTATTGGAAAGTTTAAGACCACTATCGACATTGACACACACCACATAAACCTACACAATAGTGCCTAGGCCAAAGAAGTTAGTTGGGTTTATTTTTTTTTTGTATATTGTATAAAACCTGTGTTTTCTATCAAAATTATTTCTTGCGTGAATTTTGGGACACCCTTTCACGCAAGAAGTAATTTTGCTAGAAAACACAGGTTTTTAATTACAAATTCTAAATGTTTTATTGATTCATGAAGTATACAGTATAGGGTTATGTATGGAATAGCATATCGGGTAAATGGCCCCCACGGCTTTGCTGGCACATACGCATCCTTTTGTCGAAATTTTCCATGACCGTTTTGCATAAATGTGGCTGAATTTCGTTGATACAGCGCTCAATTTGCTTCTTCAAGACGTGGGTGGTGGTGGGCTTATTTACATAAACCTTAGACTTCAAAAAACCTCAAAGAAGAAAGTCCAACGGCGTTAAATCGCATAATCTGGGGGGCCAATTCTGATCACCGAAATGGGAAATTACACGACCAGGAAATGACTCATGCAGTAACTGAATTGTTTCTCGGGCTGTATGGCATGTGGCACCGTCTTGTTGAAACCACATATCGTCCACATCTATATCTTGCAAACTAGATTATCATGTCGCGATACCGAGCACCATTAACTGTCATTGCCTGACCAGCCGCATTTTCAAAAAATAATGGTCCGATGATGCCTCCAGCCCAAAATCCGCACCAAACAGTGACACGTTGTGGATGCATTTATTTCTCAACAATCACTCGTTTCCTGAACCCAAAATTCGACAAATTTGACGATTAACAAAGCCATCAAGAAAATGAGCCTCATCGCTGAAGATGATTTTGTTTGAAAAATCAGCATCCACTTGTTGTTCCATAATCCATTAGGAGGCTTCAGTTCTTGAGTCTTTGCACTTTGTATGCATGAAGATGCAAATCTTTCGTAAGAATACGCTGTAGAGAGCTTCTCGAATTGATGTTCCTGGACTTTCAACAACACTCTCACGAACTGCTTCGATGTTTTGTGTTGAACGACTTGTTGAAGGACGGTTAGAGTATCTAAGATCACTAATTGATCCAGTCTCCCTGAATTTTTGAATTAATCTCTTCACATTTGATGAAGTTAAATCACTATTCCGACCATATTTTGTACGAAAATTGCGAATTGTAGCTGCCAAACTTTCATTATTTTTAAAATATTGCTCAACAATGAAAACGCGTTGTTCTTTCGTGTAGCACCCCATTTTTAATAACACTGAACTGTCACGCAGCCTTTTTTTTTTGTTGGCAACACTTTCCCGGACAAATGGCCCAAAATTCAAATCTTGCGTGAATTTTGAGACACCCTTTACATACTCGTATAATCTCAGGATAGTCGAACCTATAAAGCTGAGCTAGCGCCCGAGATATTTGTAGATGTCCTCTGTTGATTCTTGCTCTTGCATTGTTGGATAAAGAGATTTTAGCACGAATGCTTGGTGGAACCTGGTGGCTTGTCAGCAGAACGCTCAAATATCCTGATTCTATTGAAGTCTTCGGAACATTTGCTATGGTAGTATCTATAGTATAGGTATAGGTCTGCTACCAGTCTTCGATGAACTAATAGTTGGAGATTGTAAGTTAGTGCGAGATCTTCTATTAAGATAACTGCTCGTCCCGTTATGCTATCAAGCAAATGAAGAAAATGTTTAGGGTCCGAACTCTAAACGTAGGTAGGTAAGTTGTGGGAGTGGCTTTACAGTGTCGGATCTCCATGGATCCATTGTGTTCCCCCGTTGTGGGATGGGTGTACCTGAAATGAATGAATAAGGGAGAACAAATTTAGTAACTTTGAAAGTTTTTGGCTCTCTAAGCCAATTTGAGTCCAAAATTAAATTTAAAATTGTTTTCTGTGGCTTTGTTGATTGTTCGCCCAAATCGTTAAAAATGTATTCACCGAGGGTTATTGTTATGGTACTGCTGTGGCTTGGGCATTCGCAGAGAAAGTGGGCTGTACCCTCTTCCGCATCCACGTCGCCGCTTCCCGTGCATAGTTCAGTGGTACTTAAGCATATCTTTGGTGGGTGGGTCTATTAGAAATCTTAAATGTGGTTTGCAAAGAATTTGCCAAGATCTGCTTTTACAGCTTAGAAAACTTCCAGCCTGTTGATGTCGATTGCGATTAATTGATGTTGATGTCTCCTGCATATGCGATTGATAGAAATCGAAACATGAAAACGACCGAAGATATTCGTAATTACTTTGTGCCTTTGACCCACATAACTCAACTAATACAAGTCTCCTTGTTTACCAGCTTGGATAATATGGACTGAAAAACAGAGCCGCAAAGTTGTAGCACTGGCTCAACGATTCGTAAGTTTCTCCGTACGTCACATTCAAGCCATTAATTATTCTAATCAGAAAACTATTAGAAATCAGGAGTATACCCCTTTTATATTTGTTTTCGTCTGAAAGCTAGTTGTACGAATTATTATTACCTAAAGAAAATCTCTCAAAATTAAGATCAAAAATTTCGTATTCCCTAAGTGGTTGGGGTATTGACTTTTGCATTCCGTATGTCGTAAGAAAAATAAATAAAAACCTGACTTCATGTATCATACTTTCAGTTTATTTTCACTTTCCAACAAACTTATGAAAATCTTTAACAAATGTCAGTAAATAAATGGCTCATTATTTTATAACTCAGAAGAATCAGAAGTTGAGACAACATCGGTTTAAATGAAATTCAGTACTTCCCATTGCAGTGAAAGAATCGCACGAGGTCTCAGACAACACACTTAATCTATTGTTCGAGGAGTACAAAGATCCATATGAAGATGCCATTCTATCGGATGGTATCGAACGCCTCTGCAGGGATTTACGCTACCAGCCAGATGAATTTCCAATTCTGGTGTTGGCCTGGTGCCTCGACGCATCGCAAATGTGTCGTTTCACAAAAATGGAATTCATCGAGGGATTGCATAAGATGTCCGCGGACACAATCGATACAATACGTTTAAGACTGGAACAGACCATTGAATTGATGAAAACCGATTCGGAGATGTTCAAACAGCTCTATCGTTTCACATTTAGGTGAGCTGAAAACTTCATTGCAACTATTTTGTTTAATTTTGTTTTTATTTTTATAGATTCGGCTTGGAACCGGACCACCGTATCCTCACCCTAGACATGGCAATCATATTATGGCGTTTAGTCTTCACCCTGCATAAACCCGAGCTGCTCGATCGCTGGTTGTACTTTTTGGAACAGCATCCAAATATTCGTGGTATCCCCAAAGATACATGGAATATGTTCCTCAATTTCTCCGAACAATGTGATATAAACAACTACGACGACACAGAGGCATGGCCGAGTCTCTTTGATGATTTCGTCGACTACGAAAAGTCTCGATTGAGTGCTGCTGCATTATCAGCTGCCGCAGGTAAAGACGACGACGACAATGCCAACAATAATAACGACTGCAGTCATCACAAGAGCTCCATGGATGTTTCATAGTATTTAGAGGCGAATCCACAGTGGCGCCATCTCCATTTTCTCTAACAAATAAGTTGCAGCAGGAATATTTTGTTATTGTTCTAATTTTTTTTTTTTTTACAATCAAATGATAAAGCATTTTATTTTACTCTCGCTTTTGTTCTGTTTTCGGTGTAGCTTTCGATCGTACTTAGTGTTTTTTTTTTTTTTTTTGTCTTTTAGTATATTAAATAGACTACTACTACTATTACTACTATCAGTGCGTTGACATTCCCACGTTAGACATGTTAATAATATTGTCCTGCCCGTCGATTTAGTTAATTAATCTCGCATAGTAATTAAATTTCGCCAGAAAGTTGGAATAACAAAAACCAAAATTAAACACAAAAATGCCTTAAAAGTTAAACAAAAGTAAAAAAAAAAAAAAAAAATGTGAACAGAAAAACCAGAAAAAATAACGAGTATTCTACTGCATTAAGCATTTTCGAAAGGATATATTCTCAGAGTTTTAATTTGTTTCTTAGTTCAGAGACTATAGTAGGTATAACGTGACGTAAACATGACGAATATTTGCGCAAAAAAAAAAATTTATTAATTTCGTTTTATATTTTTATGAAAATAAATTATTTATGATTGTTGTGATACTGATAAAAAGAAAAAAATAACCTCTAAATGTAAAATTAATTAGTATGCTATCTCGAAGCAAATTTTTAAGAGCGCTCAGAGCAGAGGAGAGTCTTTCACACACCACCATACATGTACTCTCCAACTCCGCATTAATTAAAGATATTTATATTTGTATTTGTTATATAATATAAATAAATTGAATCAAAAGACTTTTCGGTAAAACAAAAACAAATAAAAAATCGCTTAGTGAATTTTTTTTTAAATATCTAATTAAAATTGATTTTTTTCGTTGTTGTAATTTATATAAAAAAAAAGCAAAATAGAAGCTGCTCTCCAGTCTCTTAATAATGCTAATAATCTAATAATTGTGTATAAAAAAAAACCATATAGATATATTATAAAAAATAATTAACGCAATTTTCATCTTCAGTCCGTGATAATTTGCAATCGAAGCGAACGCGAATTCAAAATGAAAAAGAAAAAGAAGAAGGAATTAACAAATTTGTTTTTCCAAAACTTTGGCATTAACATATTTAATTTTTCTAGAAACTAAATCGATTTTTTTTTTGTTTAATTTTAACAAAATGAAAAGAAAAAGAAACAAACAAAACTAGCAATGAAAATTTTAGATTAAAACGATGAATATATATACTATATATGAAAATATATTTAAATGTAAATATACAAGAAAATATATACAGAAATAACGTGAACAGAAAAAAATTACAAAAAACAAAACATCGTAAATAAATTTTTTCAACTAAATCTATTGATTTTCATTAAAAAAATGTTTATTTATACAGGGTATTTCTTAAATAGGAGCCGCCAATTTTGGAATGTGTTAGAAATCCAAGTAAAATAATATTTTATAAGTTTATGTTTTTCTTTGCCATTTGCATTTATGCAGGCCTTGTGTGGCTCTAGTCACTGATCGATCGCAGCACGCACCTCGTCCATTGGGATATTGTTCCCTGCACGGATAAGTGGGGGCTTTAAGGATTCAATATTTGGGTGTCGAGTAGAAAAAGCCATCGCATCTAAAATAGACCACAGCTTATAATCCAAAGGATTGAGGTCTGGGGTCGAATTAACGCATCACTTATCGAGCAACACGTGACTGATAAATGTTGATTTGGCATGACCGCTTAAGAGATCAAGTATCGAAATTTGGCATTCCTTCATCAATGATCGTGTATTTATTTATTTGATATGATTCCTGCTGATGAGCTGAGGTGCATTTGGGAGAAAATATAAGTTATTTTTGAATTTTTTTTTTAAATATATTTTAGGTCGAGTCTAAATAAAATCAACCCTCTGCAAAAGGAGATTTTGGCAAATTTTATGAGCTGGGACAGCGGTTGAGGTGCATCCTCTAAAATTTATCTTCTCCATTATAAATAAGAATGCACTCCTATTTACCCTGAATCTTTTAATAAAACTGCAATCAAAAGTATATGTTGTGAGATATTTTCAGAATATTATAGTTTTGTATACTTACGCAGAGTCTTGTAAAGAGAATGGATCGTTTTTATCTCTTCAACGTCTTCGCTCAATACACTCAAAGCGATCATCCTCTGAATCAGAAAATGAAAAATAAAGTAAATTTTCCATTTTTAATTGAAGACGATATATACAAAAATAAATACTTTTGACATTTGTCAGCCATCTCAATTCAATGTAGTAGAATTGTACTAGTACAAATTTTAAAAATGCTCTCGATACGTGACCATCCCAATGAAGTTACTCGATCACTCGATAGCGTATGGATTTCACTCACTCGTTAACTGATGTCGACCCCTGGACTGCCGGGAGGACAATCGTCTGCCGATATGAAGTCTGGCACATTGCTTCGGAGCCACCTTTGAGTTGTTTTTGCCTTATGAGTTGCCGCAGAGGCTTGTTGGAAAGCCCACTGGTTGTTTGAAAACTATTGTTGGTTCAGTCCCTTCACGACTCCTTCCAGAACATTCGTTCGGTAGATTTTTCGGTATGTTTTTACTCCCTTCTCGTAAAAATATTGTCGGTAATGCCTTTGCAGCTGACTCCTCACAGATGGGATGATGTCCCCGCCCGACTCGGGAAATGTGTGCTGATGCAAATTATGAGGGTGTGACAGACAGACTGACATGCAACTGATTTTCGCCTTCCGCCATCTTATTTTTTTCGAACAGCCTCACAGCTAATTACCTGTGGCCACAAGGAAAAACAGCATAAGTACATTTTTACCATTTTTCAGGAGAGACATTTAAAATTTAATGAATAGGATTCAATTTCAATTATCTGCCCATAACTCGGTAGCCGTTGCAGACAATGAACTAAACCTTTGAGGGTAGTATTATTACGTACCAGCGGCGTAGAGCTTTCTATTTTTCATTCCATTTTTGCTTTAATTGGGTTGTGATTAAGTGGCCAGTGTGCGAGTTGAGTTCCAAATCTTGTTTGATAATGCGAGACATGGATTCCTGCATTATTTTAATATCTCTTGACAAGATTTTCTGGTTTCGCAGCGGCTTCCGATTAATTCTGGCTTTAAAAGCTTTGATCGCCTGTGTCCTCAAACAATACGGAAAAAATCGCCTCTTTCCATATTACACTTGTTATGCCAAATCCCAAAACACGGTTTCCAGTATCGCTCGTTTCCATATTTAGAAACTTTTGCGTAAATCTTTTTGCGCATTAACCTAGTATAAATGTCACTCATTGAATACCTGTCAATACAGAATGGATATGTTCAGTACTAATTTCCGGTTGAGTGAATTTAAACGTATACCAGTATTTATAACATGACTAGGTGTAGATTAATTTTTCTTGAGCTGATTTTTGAAATGGTCTGAGATCACTGCTTCCGGTTTCACGAAGTCGTTTAATGGTGTAATGGACTCCAGATTTAGAAATATTAAGTGGCTGGGAGATATCCCTTTCGGATTTACCCATTTCAAAAAGCAAATAATTTGACTTCGTATTTCAATGGATATTTGCTTCGAACAACCCATTACTATATTTTATTTAATTTTTTTTTTTTGCTGTTTAACATTTGGCTTTGAAAACTGATAGTTAACTAAAGAGTGTATCGTGTGTATCCCTTTAAAAAAATCCTTTGTAGACGAAATTATACCTAATATTGTCGAAAGTATTTCCACTCCCACTAACAGTCTGAAAGAGCTCACAATTTTGTATTGGCTCAATTTAAACAAAATTTTGGAAAAAATTCTAACACTGAGTAAACCGATTACCCCGAAGGCTTCAGGCATCTACATGCAAGTTTAAGTTGCAGGTATAATGCAATTAGAACTAAGTTTGTCACAATGATATGATAGTTTGGTAACAAAATGGGTACAATCAAGGAAATAATGGTGTTCTTAAGCTCATGAACGTGTGGGTTATTAAATCTCAACTTTGTTTCAAATTTCAACCCTCTAACTCTAACGTTTTATAAATTATGAGGGTGTGACAGACAGACGGACATGCAACTGATTCTCACTATAAGGAGTACCGCAACTCTGAAAACTAAGAAAAATCGAGTTCATCTCTAATATAATAGCTGACAAACCCGCCTTGGTCTTCTTCGGCTTCGATTCACCAGGAGAAGTCCATTGTTTTGACTGTTCCTTGGTTTCTGGTGTGTTGTGGTGAATCCAGCTTTCATCCACGGTTACGAAACGGCGCAAAAACTCAACCGAATTTTTCTGGAACATCGCCAAACACACCTTTGAATTGACAACTTCAAAGGTGTGTTTGGCGATGTTCCAGAAAAATTCAGCTGTTTTTGCGCCGTTTCGTAACCGTGGATGAAAGCTGGATTCACCACAACACACGAATGCGTTTGTTGTCGATTGTGAGCAAACGCGGCACCCATCTTGCGGAAAGTCTTTTCATGTCCAAATATTTATGTAAAATCGAAATCACTGAGCCATGTGATAAGCCAGTGGCCTCTTCAAGCTCGTGCACTTTCACTCGCCGATCGTCCTTTATCAAACCATGAATTTTGTCGACCATTTCTGGTGTAGTGACCTCAATTGGACGACCAGAACGTTCGGCGTCACTTGTGCTTGAACGACCGTACCGAAATTGAGTAAACCAGTGGTGAAGAGTCCCCATAATATTTGTCAAGCTTTTGTTTGGTTTGCGTGATAGTTTTTTCTCACAAAAAATAGTGTTTAATGAGCACTCGAAATTAATTTTTTTTCCATTTAACGAAAATGCTAGTAGGCGTCTATATGAAATGGCTGCCACAACAAAACTATTTGACAGATCTGTCTGAAAATTTGGGTGCGTTCTTTTGAAAGATGATTCTTGACAAGAAAAAATTAAATTTAAGGTAACGACATAATTTGTGTTAATTTTCAGGCACTTATTGACCCACCCTCGTACATATGTATGTATGTATGTCAGTTTTCGAACAATTTGTACAAATGCGAGTGATAGACAAAATGGCATCAACCGTTCGTCATCTTATTTTTTTCGAACAGCCGTGATAATATCTGTGGCCACAAGGAAAAACAGCATAAGTACATTTTTACCATTTTTCAGGAGACATTTAAAATTTTAATTTCTGTGGAAATCGTATGAAATTTTGAATTATCTGCCCATAAGTCGGTAGCCGTTGTAGATAATGAACTAAAAAATTGAGGGAAACAAGTATATTTAGGACCCTTGTAGTATTATTAACGACATAAGTCGACTTATGTTTCTTTTCCTTGTGGTCACAGATATGTATTACGAATCATTTTACAACATTTAAAAAAAACAGTCCAGTCATTTTGCCACTAGGAAGCAAAAAATGCGTATATGGTTACAATAACATACTTGAAACATAAGAGTGTACAAAGTCGACCTTTTTTTTATTCTCTTCAGTGGGCGAACTTATTCAGCCCTTTCGAACAATTTCTTTACTCAATCGAATAGTGCGATTGAGTAAAGAAATTGTTCGCAAATCAAATTTTTCGTTTGCACTATTCACATACTGTCCCCTTGAAGTAAAACATTCAGACTGTCGATTAGGTAGAACATTCTCAGCGAGAGATAAACATGTGTCGGTAATGTGGATCAATCACGCTATAAAATACCGTGAGTTCCACCAGAAACGAATTTGGTGCGGATTTGATTTATCTCAAATATTTTGCAGAAATTGTTTTAGAAAATGACTGCATCAGAATTGTACATGAATATGAAGCATTATATTTAATTAAGAAATTAAATCCAGGATTTTCTTTCATTTACCGTAAAAATGATGAAGTACTGGCAAACAAACTTCAGTTTGTAGTCCATTGAATAATCGAAACAAGTAGAAATTTAGAAAAGAAAAATAATTGTTTTTAATGCATTTTATCTTCGTATTTTACGATTCCCTTTATTTCAACTTTATGCGTGACTGGTATACATATTTGCGCAAGATTGTTTAAATCTTCAAAAAATTATGATTCTTTCTAACGGAATCCAGAACGGAGTTACTAGCGGGATCAATTTGAACGCTCGTCAAGCAATAATCCAATCTGTAGTATGGTTTTTCAAATTGATTTCATTCGTTCAATTTGAACGCTTGTCGTCCAACTTCAGAGTATTTTTTATTTTTGTTTGTAATTTTGATGAGTAAACATAGAAGCGGAATTGTTTTAACTATACAGGCAGTGAGGTGTTATTTTTGTTAATAGTACCTCATACATATGTACGTCCTGCGTCCGTAATTTCGAAAATCGTCAGACGAATTTTCTTCCAATTCTATCAACATGTTTCCGGATGGAAATGTATTCCTTTTTTTTATCCAAGATTTAACCCACGTCGTTTTTTTCCTTTTTTTGTTTTCTCTTATTTTCCTCAGTTTCCAATATCCCATCGATGACAAGAGCCGCAACTAAAATATCCGCCGCCATGTTCACAGTTCGAAATCTTTATCACAAATGAAGTCTGTCAAGCATGTACCTAGTGCAATTCGAACGCTAAACATTATTTGGTCATCAAGCAAATCGTTCAATGTGAACCCCGCTATTGACTTTACATCCATACCATGTTCATAAATTTCAATTGGACTATTAGGTACAAAATGTAAGTACTTTAAGAAAAAAAAATCTGTTTCATGTTATTGAATCGGGGGTAGGCAGCTACACTCCCCTTATTTTTTTTTGACTTTGATAATGCCTATCATCTCCCAAAGTTTCATTACCTGAAGTGGAATAACCTGCATAATAAGGCCAATTGAAGCGGTCTCACTCCGATCTTTAGGACCTTTAATTGATCTCTATGCTTTTTCGATAAAGACGAAAATACTACAGCTGTTATAATTACAGACCTAACATTACTTGGATTGCGCTCCTTCACAAATCATTTAATCTTAAACCAAAATAAGAGCTATGGTTTTATTCGACTTGTGCAACTGCTATCTGGAAAAAAGGAAGAGGCTTTCGCGTTATGGCTCCGGCCGTCTGCGGAAAACCAAAGCTCCATAAATACGCTAGAAATGACTGCGGTGAAAAGAATAAAAGCTACAATGTTAAGAATATCACGGACGCCAAAAAAGAAAGCTAATCTGGTAGCTGTAATATTCGCAGCAAATTTCACCTTACCGATCGCTCTTATTCCCTGCCTATCCTGATTTTGGTTCAATGTTGTTTGGGACCAATATTTTTTTGAAACCGTTCAGTAGCTCGAGTCTTAAAAGATCTAACAAGTCTTCAGGACTATTTGGGATTTCTCCCTGACCAAACCACTGCGTATACTTTTCCACTTATTATCTTCCAAATGCAATTTTTCCAGATGGAAATCTGCACACGTACAGCCAATTCCGAAAATGCTGATCAAGGTTGTGGAGAGCATTGTTAACTACCACCTTATAGTTATCTCGAAAGAAGGCATCTCCTTAATAACCTCTAATATGGTTTCCCTCCACAATGTTCCACAGTTCCACGAAAAATGGAACAAGTGCATTCATGATCATGGTGAATGTTGAGTTGTCGCCCTTGATATCTGCAAGGATGTCGATAGAGTGTTGCAAAGTGCCTCGTTAATAAGCTTGAAGTTTATGCCGTCGCGGTCAGTGACATTTTCCTGAAGTGAAGCCTGAGTTTTTTAAGTGCTCGATCATTGCAGGTTGTATTAGATAAATGCACTTCTACGCCATTATCGACTAATGCAGGTGTTTCCCAGGGCTTAGTATTCTCTGCGTCCCTTTTCCTTCACGGATGACAGCACCTTTGACTTCGCCTTTCGCTAATGATACCACACGACAAGGGCCCCAAATCATTAAGTCTCAGAGGCAGTGAGACATGGATGCAATCATCAATTGGGATGCGGAAGTCCGAGTTGAGATTAACGAGTCAAAAACACAATATTATCTCCTGTTTATGAAGCGGAATAGTAACGTGGGCGAACACAGAATGGATGGAGCTGATCTCGAGAAATATTATTACAATAATCTATAATAAACATAAGCTTGTTCGTCCGAAACTTGAATATAAGTTGGGGGGAGGGGGGGGCTGTGCATCTCGAAAGATGCTTAACTCATATGTTTGGACGGGAGCTCCCGTTATATGTCTGAGTTTACTTGCTCGTGGTCAGCGACAAGTTTGAAGACTGATCAGTGATCAGTTTATCAGTAGTCTGATCACTGATCAGTGTATACGCAGCCAAATTCTTTCGCTCGAACAACGACGGAAGGTTGGATGCTTAGCGCTCCTTTTTGGATAAAATATATACTTGTATCCCCTCTGTTCGTGTTTAATCGTAATTCACTTGCAGCCTATTCTGCACATGAAAGTATCATAATTTTGAAAGTATCGTCCACACCGATCACAATAGGAGATCATTTTTTAGCCATTCAACACTGAAAGTAATTTTATTAATAAATTATTCACACTTTCTTCATGAGTTCTTAAAAATATTCAAAAAGTTCTCACAACTGAGATATTCTTTGTGTAATCTGCATATGTCATATAGCACCTTTTGTATCACCAACCAGACTTGATTCTGTCGTTTCGGGTAGGACAATTGAAGCACTTGATAGCACTTGAAACAGAAATCAACTGCCTTTAGCACTGTCTCCATGGAATACAGACTATCTCCGACAAGAACATAGAAACTTAGCTCATCTGTATTTGTTCCTGTTACGAATACCATTGGATCCAATTGATTATGATTGCGACAGTATTCTTTGAAGACATCCGCCGGCTGACCATCAATTGTCTCAATATGAACAACTAGATTGCCAGGATCATCCTTCTGAAACGCTTTCACGTCACTCTCATAGTTCTCCAAAAAATAACCAAGCATCATGAATCCAGACAATTGTGGCATGTTCCCATACAAGTCCAAAATCAGTGGCACATCATTTCGACAAGATACAATCGCCTCAGTAAAAACCCTGTCGCTCATTTGATCCCAGTTCTCCAGCAGTTTGTTACCCTTTCCTGGGTGCAGTCTCTCGAAATCATATTCTATCAATTCAATGAGATTTTCCCCCACGCATGCGATGAACTTTTCAAAGTACGTCAATGGATTTTCGATGTATCCAACATACGCCATACGTATATCGAAAGATTGTCGCCATGCTTTGAAGTAAGGCCGCCAGTCATCGATGATTTCCACTAAATGCTCCAGCTCGGGAAAGTCCGCCTTTGCGGCGCGTCCCATTCCCAGCAAATAACGACATTTTATGCCATTGAAGTGTTCATAGAGTCCACCACCAGCGATGCGTTTCAAGGTCTTCGAGGGCGGAATGTAGAAAGCGGTTGAGTCCTCGCCGGGAAATTTACGGACGACAGCTGCAGTCAAGTCGAGGTATCTTTGATTATCGATAGAAAGCGTAGATTTGGAAAAGATCTTCGCCTCAAATTCAGAACCCGCAATCAGATTTATGAGAAGTTGTCGATGCTTGTCGTCCAACCGATTGGAACTATTCTGTGGTATTTGCTGGCCTTCGGATGTTTTTAGAAGCTCCTCGAGGTGGGTGTCGATGCAATTCGCAATTTCTTTCGTTTTCTTCGCCACAGGAACATCGTTGTTGGAAGTTTCTAGGGCTCTTTTTGATTCGTTGGCGATCGATATATTAATCTTGGTTTCCACTGCACTTGGTGGTTCGCAGTCTATTTCTTCTTCATCCAACCCCAGGACGACCTCTCCGTCAACAATTTCTATAACGAAATTTGTCAAATCGTGACGTTGTTCCAAGTAGGGTATTAGTAATTCATCCGGTATCTGGAACCCTATCTTTTTATTGTAAAATTCGCAGTTGTAGATCGTAAACGCCGAACGAACAGCATTTTTAACATCACAAATAGTCAACTGACCTGTTTCGTCTGCTCCAGCGATCGCTAAGAGTTTCTTTATATCCTTATATTGAAATGGGATTATAGCGCCACACTTTAAAAACATTTTTTAAATTTATCGCGGCAAGGAAGTGGTATAATAAAAATTTTGAATTTATTTTTAATTTTGACATTTGTTAATAGGTGTGAAGCTAGAAGCATTCTGTATTCTTAATTACATTAAGGTGGGTACAAATTCTGTCGCGGGATTTTGAGAGTGCTAGGTACAGAGATCACAGAGATGAAAAATCCACTTCGAGGGCTTCTCTCAATTCGCCCTAAGCTTTTTGTTCGGGCGAATGGCCATAGCAACGGTATCGATTGATAAGTTCCATTCGAATACCATTGAGACGCTTTTTTGACGCACATACATTTTAACCATTGCTATAGCTAAAAAAAGGACAGCTAAGGCCATTACCCCTCTGTCAAGAACGAAAATGAGTTATAATTGAGATGATACAAGTGTACTTTAAAAAAAAATACACAAGTACTATATTAAATTCCATTACGTTTTCATTTTATGTTAGCTTACGGGAATACAATAAATATCGTTTCAAGATAACATGTTTCTTTTGGGGATTTGCGAGGTATGCTTTCCAATTTTGCACAAAACTATATGTTGGTAAGTAGCTATCTGAATTAAAGAGAATAAAATTAGGGCATTTCGTTCTAAAATATTATAGGAAGGAAATGCCGAAACCGATTTCAAGTTATAGTCTGCATAGTATTGATTGAATTTTTAAATTTAAAAGATAATGATGGTAGTAATTTTTTCAAAATCAACAAAAATCTTCTTAAAAAATAAAAAAATTGTTCCCTTTAATCTAGAAGATTGTCTGGCACAACTCTTGTTTTGATATTTTTTCTCTATTGAAATATCATATCATAGTATCCACTGCTTAATGTTTTTTTTATTAAATTATATTTTATTTAAAACTATGAGATCAGTCATTTTAATGTTTCATAATTAAAACACTTCATACTGATTTTAGATTTTGAAAATCTTTTTATTAGCATGGGAGTAGCAATTAATCTTAAGATATGAAACAAAGTCGGATTAGTTACACCAATAACTCATGAACGGCTGGACCGATTTTTATGATCTTTGATTTGTTGGATGTGTCTCCGCCCCGAATAGCAAAATAACTATCATATCAAAACATCGGCAAAATTCACGAAAATGAATTTATGAAGACAATTCATTTTCTCAGACATTTTGTATGGAACGGCTTCTTTGATAATATCTCGAGAACGGATTGACTGATTTCGATGAATTTTTTTTCTGTTCGTCTCGGCCTCACGAAGTTTCCTCGCGCATTGGAAAAGTTTGAAAATCACAAAAAAATTAAATCCGTATACAACGCCATATCTTATACAAGCCAAACAAAAATGAACATGGCGCTGGTTCCGGTAATGCCAGTAGATGGCGTTGCGTGCATTATCCTTTGACAGCTGATTCATGTGCGCGGTCCTTTCATTGCATACCATTGAGCGCCGCAATTTATCAGCATTTTTTTCAAGTTTTCACCAATTTTCATTCAGTTTTCGGCGGTTGCTACATTTGAATTCGATTCAATTAATTCTCTTCAAATGATTTTTTCTGAAATCCATCAGGGAAAAGTGATTTCAAAGAGGTGAGTTCAGTTTGATGAAGTTCACATTGTGAAAGGTTATGTAGTTTGTCTCCTCATGTCATTGATTTTGGCCACTGTTCGTGCGAGATCCGAAATTGCTGTAGCAGTTGCTAGACGTCACGTTGCTAGGAGGATGCCGAACGGCTCATTCAGCGTTGAAATTACCGTTAAACCTTCAAACGACTGAAAAACCGAAATGCAACTTTGCGAAACACTCAGCAATGGCCAAAGTTTTGGTAGCAAGTAAAATCATCATCTGGGATGAATGCACAATGGCGCACAAACGCGCATTCGAAGCACTCAATCGAACTATGAAAGATCTGCGCAGTGACTCAAGATGTTTTGGAGGCGCAAAGATTGTATTGTCTGACGATTTCCGCCAAACACTACTAATCATTCCAAGATCGACCGCTGCCGATGAAATAAACGCTTGCTTTAAATCATCAACTCTGTGGCGCTATGTGAAAAAACTTCAGCTGACGACAAACATGCGCGTTGCATTACTAAACGATCCATCTGCCGAAGTTTTCTCCAAGCAATTGCTGACTATCGGTAATGGCCGTGTTCCTGTCGACGAATCGAACGGATTGATTTCGTTTCCGCTGAATTTTTGCAATTTCGTCTCAACGGAGGACGACTTATGTACAAAGAGTTTCAAGAGTTCCCGATGTTAGATTTGCGATACTGTGTGAAATGAAACAACCACTTAGTTTGGGCGTTGTGAATCGAGTGCCGAAAACTCTACTCATTCTCTTCCACGCTACCTATCTTCTTGCCTAGATCGTCACCAGTTCCAGGTCAACCACGCATTATATTTTCATACCCTGATACAGTTTTATTGTTCAACGCAACATATGTAGCACTTGACATGGTTGCACTACAATGGGTCAGTATTGCTTATGTTTGCAATATGATCTCACATCGTATTGTTTTGCTGCTTTGGTTGACATAGTTCGATTGCCATACCTATGACTGTGACAAATAGTTGCACGTGTGGAACATTTGGTCATAATCGAACTATGTCATGTGTCTTACAGGCGATTCGTGCGAATTGTGTGTGGTCTCTGGGTTTTGGGCACAACACCGAACATCATTGCTAACCGCAAAAATCACAATTGGTTGAGTGAACGAGCAATTCTCGCGGCAAAGAACAAAGATGTGGACCACTTAAACTTCACAAAAGGTGAGGAAGTTCTCATTCCGATGATCCCAACCGATAAACGAAATAAACGAACTTAATTTCCGATTCATCTTATACTCGCTATGACGATCAACAAATAACAAGGCCAATCCTTGACTGTTTGTGGCCTGAATCTAGAAAATGAATGTTTCTCTCACGGTCAATTGTACGTAGCATGTTCACGTGTCGGCAAACCATCCGCTTTGTTCGTTCTCGCACCTGACAAGAAAACGAAAAATGCCGTATATCACAAGGTGCTTCAAAGAAGGGAATCCTTGCTGCCACGTGAATTACATTCATTTCAATGTAATTAAAACACATTTAATTTTGATTTTTGTACATTTATGAACTTAATTCATTTTGAGTATTAATTTTATCTTAATAAAAAACTGAATTTAATTCAGCTAATAAGTTAACACAACATTTATTGATATGAAGTTCGCCTGGTCAGCTAGTTAATTTATAAAGCAGTAACTTATTAGCACTGCGTATAACCCAACTTTTCCGATTGTTAATCATACAATTGATTTTGTTTTCTCAGAATATTAAGAAAAGAAAGTTTGCATAATGCTAATTTAAATACGGAAAAATATCAAAATCCCAGCTTTTCGGTATGCCAGAAGTATCTAAATCATTTCCTTAAATTCGCTCAGATCCAGTACCCATATTTAAGAAGCAAAAACTTAATTGTAAGCAACTAAAATGTTACTTTTTAAAGTCTAAATTTGCTTAATAGGAGTCCTTACAATTTGAAAGATAATAGCTTTCGGAGACGCTCACACGTATTCACGGACACGATCAAATAAACTCAAGCATGCTGAGGGAGCTTCCGTCTTAATATAAGAGTTATATTCAAGTCTCAGACGAATTTAAGCTTTATATGTAGTAGCAAAGTCTGAGGGCTACTATTTTTGCAGATTCCGGCCGAGGGTCTAGGCTAATACCACAAAAGTACTCCTCTTTGTATTTATATATAGTTGAACTTAATAGGTAACAAGTAGAAGCAAATTTAGGGAACATTAAGTTGTCGTGCGGGTCATGTTCGTTTAGATGTTTCTAGGAATCAAATCTGAGTACACCGCTCATTGGACAACCATTTTATTTTTAGATTCTTATTTTAACTTATCCTTAGATAAATCCTAAAATCGTCTCGCTCTGAACGGAGTTCTCTTATTAAGTCCATGAACTAAGTCGCAGTCTTTCTTTTTTTTTTTTGTTAATATCATTAATATTTATTTTTATTTTCATTATTGGCATTTGCTTATACTGGAAACTCATAGCCAAATTGTATTTGGTTAAAAAAAATAGACTCGTGCTTCTATGCAATTTTAGCTGAACGCTCTGGCTAGCACATTTGCATATATGTACATAAATGTGTACGCTGGAGGCATTTGAAACGAATGTACTTCAATCTCCATTGCGTACGTCATAATAAATAACTACTCTCATTACAGAATCCGCGGGGAGGAATTTTCCCCAAAACAGTAAATCGGAATCACTGAATCTGCTGAAGTGTATCAATATCCATACAAATACCAATTTGAAGTGAAAGTGAACAGTGCTGCCATTAAAAATTTGTTTTCCATAACATAATAGCATAGCAAAAAGTCAGGCAGGGTAGCAAAAGTGGAATTGTTTATAGAAACGTATTTATTATCATACAGGGTGTTGCGAAAAAGTAGGACTATAGCCAGTCTCTCTACATTTAAATTGTTCTCGTCAAGACAACCAATAAGGTCTCAGTAAATATTGATCGGACCTTCTCCTTACTTCGACTCTATCTGGTTACCATTTCCTTACTTTACCAATTGCAATGATTCTGGTTTAAATTGGACACAAATTGTACTGTCCTTAAAAATATAGAGAACTTCGAAAGCTAAGATTGCTTTGTAAAATAGGGATTAATAAATTTGTTTGTAAAAAAATATTTGTTTGGGGACCCCAACAGGCGAAATATCAAAGTTCTAAAGAATTGAAATATAAAGCTAAGTATTTGTTTCCTTGAAATTCTCGATCTCGAGATTTTGATCAACATTGACATTACTATGAAAGAGGAACTCAATAAAGCGCATCTCTCAATTCTGTCTCTACGGATTTTCTTCAAACTTCATATCTGGGATCTGTAGGGTCACAAATCTAGGGGAGATCGGAATTTTAACTATAAACCCACAATTAACGGTATTTTATTTTTTTTTAATGTCAAACTACCTCAAAAACAGCTCTAACATTTTTGATCAAATTCTATATTTGAGTTATGTTAGGCATATTCTTACCGAAGGTGTACCAGGTTTTCGCTAACAAACAGGTATAATAACGGTACTTTACTTATTCAATCAATTCAATTCAATTTTGTTCGAAATTCATATTTAAACAAGTTTTGGAAAATTGTCAAAGCTAATTTTGCATTTTAACTTGTTTAAAAAAAAAATATATGTATATATTTGGAATCTGAATTGCAGATGAACAACATACAAAGGGTTATTCATTTCGAGGTTGGAATTTCACATGCCTGCCATAAGGTATCTGTCATCCATAGTGACAGGTAATTAGTTCTTCTAACTTCATTTGAAGCTGCGGTTCAGTAGAAGAGTTTTTTCTAGAAAGGCGATAAATTGATCCTTCACATTAAGTCGACTAAGATTGCCCTTGATTTGATCCGGTCGCAAAAGCTATGTCAAGCGTAAGGCTATTTGAGGACATGTCTTTATGCAGTCGTAGTGTTAATCGCGCTTTTAGCAGGCGTTTAAGTTTTTCCTGGGTACAATGTCAGATAAATACCTAATAGAAGAAACGAAAAGACACGCCGTGATTGTTGCCATATGTTTATCTCGCTTTTTGAAAGTCGCCCGATCGTTCGTTCATAAGGTTCGCGTCGAGTTTAAGGTTTCTGGCGGCGAAGTCTCGTTTGTTTCAAAACGTAAAAAGCAGGGAACACGTTCGCCCAGCAAGAAAAGATCGGAACTTGTTCAACAAGAACACCATCATATTCACACGAACCCTGGAACATCGATGAGGTCAATTGCAAGGGATCTTCAAGTGTCCAAGGACTAATTCGCGGTTGGCTTTATGAAAACCTCCGAAATTAGTCTTATGCCATGAGAAGTGGTCAGTTTATGTTGAAGTAAACCAGCGTGTGCTCTGAGGAAGGCGTCTCCAGTCATCCAGTCCTTCGTTGGTTTATTTCCGAAGAAATAAATTTCGACCAGGATCACGTAAATAGAAGAAATGACAAATGGCTGTGTGCACAGCCTTCAGATGTTTCCTCCCAGTGTGATAGCCCTTGGAGTAGTGAGCGCAATGGATGACGATCAATTTCCGAAAATTTAATTCTGACATGTTCACGTTTCCGGTCACGAATTGAGGCTGTTATCGATGGTGACGGTGGTTTTATTCAATAAATTCTCGTATGGGCTGGAAACGAATATGCATTTACAATATATGTATGTATGTTTTTCGCATTAGTTATGAGCATTTCTTTTATTTTTCAAATTTGTCCTCAAATAGTCTTCTCATCCTGTACAACCTTACAATGACCAGAGGTTTTGACAATTAATGGCACGAACGCAGTTTATCTCTTAAGCAAATTTGTTTGATGAGCGATCGACTTGATTGCAATGTTAATTACGTCTTAAATCAAAAAATATATTTTTTTTTATAATCAGATGTTGCTGGACGTTACACATTTTGCACTGAGACTATGTACATACATTAAAATCACTATAACTTCTGAAGGGAAAGAAACCGACTTTTAGCTTATCTGCATTCGTACCCAATTAACTTTTTTTCCATTGAAAATGTCCCTGATGTTATAAAAGGCAGAGTCCAATTATTATTATTGTCGCATTCACTGAAAACGCAAATTTTATGTGTTTTGTATAGTTTAGTAAACAGTAAGAAATCTAAATCTATATCGGTAAATCTAAAGCTATACGTTAAGGAACTTCTTAGATCCTTGTGTAGGATGGGTCTTTATTTGAAATCAGCTGCTCTTGACCCCTCGACGAACGAATATCTCGGAAGAGTGAATAAATTGCAGTCCAAATTAAATATTGGATACCTAAAATGAAAACAGAAGGTATAATTTGGAACACTCACCTTGAAATTTGCGGAGAGACTTACCAAGAACAAGTCCCAAAACAATCATCATTCCGAAGGTCGATGCGAAAGGCTGATTATTATAAGTAGAGTACCCCATGATGAAGATAAAGTTCAAAATGTTGATTATAAGAACAAATCCGCTGTTGATTAGCCAAGGTACTAGCATAAGATGACATTTCTGTGGAAAGTAAGAGTGCATCAAACTAATCAGTAAAGTGTAGGTGCCCCGCCTGTGTGTCTCATTCATTTTAGCCTCGGCAGTGTGTAGCGATAAGGTTTCATTATTTCTTCTTATCTCTATTTGCAGTTAAAACTACAGAGAATACAAAGCGGATCGGGAAATACAAACCTTCATGGTACCGGCGATCAACAGAACGGAAGAAATGAGATTCACTAAACAAAGCATTAAGCAGATGGCAACCCCGGCGACCGTAACTGCAATTTCACAATAATGCGCAATTAGGGAAATCGTTCCTTATTCGTATGCAAAATGCTTTAACTTACTGGTCTTTAGGTCTTCCGTCGAACCAGGGCCAGCAAATTTGTTGTTTATGATGAAGTCGACAACTTGGTCTAGACGCGACAGGATCACAGCATAGATGACAATGTTGGCGAAAGATAGTGCAGCGCCCACCCAACCGACCACTACGCCGGCAGTGTGTAGACGCATGCAACATAAGCGATTGACAGTAATCATAGTCGAAGTGCTCTATTAATTAACAAGTACAACAATTGCGTAAAATGTATTTTTTTCGTTGTAATCGAAGGCAAACAGGAATGTTGGTCGTCGGAACGTTGAAGCACGCAGCTAGAGCCTCAAAACAAAACCACTTTTTGTATTTTGTACTACAATGACAGGACAGGAGTGCGTTCCGATTTCAAGCCAAAGAATAATGGGGACGTTAAATATCTAAGCGCTTCAATTTTAGTCATTTCCGAACATATTGATTGACAAACTCACTAAGAATGCAGTGAATGTTAAATAAGTTACAAATGTCATTTAATACGGAAACTATTATTTTATAAACATGAAATTTTATGAAGTACGACTGTAATCAGCTTATTTTTAATGTATTAAGATGGGTAAATGGCTATTTTTGTTTACTTAAATTTGGAGATAAAGTACAGCCACGCAATGAACAGAACCTGCTGTCTGTTCTCATCTGTTTCTGACATTTCTTCGATTGACGTAGGTTTTGAGGCTGAATTTGGTAACTAAAAACTCAGTTTACTTCCTCACAAAAATGTTACTAATAATTTTGTTTAGTCAATTAGGGAGCTCTCGACCAATCAGAGCCGATCGACTAGCTAGTGCCTAGAGTATTGAACACCCTCAATGGCTTTGTCTGCAATATCTTTGATGTTTTTGGGGTACTAACCAAAAAATACCCATTCACAATCATTCAATTTCAATGGAAGAAAACATGTACTGCAAAAAAAAAGTTAGTGAATGTCTTTGATTGGTAATGGCGCCCTTAAAATGGCGGATGAAGTCATACATGATCATCTCCTTGCAAGTTATCGATAACACGCGTAAAGAAAAGTATGGGCACACTTTTTTCTATCGCATCTAGGTTGTGAACTGTGATTTTATCCCAGATATCTTTAGCCGATATAGGTTACTGTTGCTATTCTGTTTAACACACATATTTTTTGTTAAGCTTATATAAGATACGA
Source organism: Pocota personata (assembly GCA_963082735.1). NCBI lineage: Eukaryota > Metazoa > Arthropoda > Insecta > Diptera > Syrphidae > Pocota > Pocota personata. Next base: position 234,651,906 of record OY720430.1, on the reverse strand, counting down.
AAAAACACACCTAGATCGATTAAAAACATCGTACATCATCACCTCATACAGCGTACGCCGGAAGTGTGGATGCATCAGATGCGATTAGTATCAATTTTGCCAGGACTTGGTGTAACGATGTTTCATACTTTTACTACAAACATTGTGGATATGAAAATTGTTCTAAGATAATTCGTATTCGTATGGAAAATTAAAAACAAGCAGTATTCCAAGCTCGAAGAAATTACGGGGGTCTAATACTGACGCCCTGCTAGCAATGTATCGCTGTCCATCTCGAAATTATGAATACGACTGGGAAACATCGTATAATTTAGATGACTTTCAATGTGCAATGAAGTTATATCATCGAAACTTGGATGTTGTGCTGCTGGTCAGATATCAACTACAAACTTGCCTCAAACTGTGTATGTATGTTCATCCGAATGCGCATAACAAATTGTATAGACTCCATTTAAAAGACTTAGGAACACTTTGGCTGCGCATATATTCTCACCGACATTGCCACACAGTCAAACTGATTGTCCTTTAGTAATTAAGGACTCTAAAGTATCGTTTTACTTTAAGTCACTTCTAGTAAACACGAAAGTCTCCTAAAATAGGAAACAGTTTAGGTGTGGCTCACCCGCCTTTAATCCGGATTTAAATTGACAGTCAATAGCATAGCAAGCGAAAATGGGAGATATTATTCATGACAAAACGAGTGAGAGAGAGTGATAAAATGCTTCACTAATACACAATTTTTAGTCTGAAATCTGAATTGAATTTCTTCGATCTGTCAGAAGTCAGCTGTGCAAGTTCAGTAGCGAAAATCCGAAAATTAATCACAACTATTCTGAATTTGAATTCTGCTAAATATGTTTTATTACTGCGAAATTTTAAAAGCAACTCACAATCACCTAACTAACAATTTGACTTTAACAGTTGCTTTTAGTATTTCTATTACTAAGGGTATGTATATAGTATATGAAGACTAAGAATTAAGAAGAGAATTTGATCAAACTTTACATTATATTGTAATAAAGAAACTCAAAAACGTGAGTGTCTCAATTCTGTTTGTCTGAATGTACACGTGTGCGCTGAATTGCAGCGTAAATGGCTAGATGGATTTACTTTACATCCAGGTTCTTAATCTCCGATTTAGGAAAAAAAATATTTAATCAAAATTTTTATAGGAGTCCCCAATCATTTTTGCGTCGCCAAGAAGTCTTTAAATTAGCTTTTCCTTAATACTGTGTCTTCCTTGCCATAAGCTAAGAACAAAAATGAATAATTTTAAAGAAATTTCTATATATACTTAAAAAGAATTAAAGTTTAGAAAACAACCGATACATTATTATTATTATAGTATTCACTCTTTATTAGCATAAGTTAAGTATGCACCAAGTTTTAGACAAAAAAAAAGTTAACATTGAAAAAAGTGCCGCCTGTCGTTATATTATTATTATTTAAAAAAATATAAGATATAATATAGAAGAATAGAAAAAAATTAACAATCGATGCGGACAACAGACCAAAGTTGCGTTAAAAGTTAATAAAGCTTTTATGGTAGCTTAAAGCATAATTACAGAAGTGAAAAGCAAATTCCATCCACGTATATTCTATTAAGCATTTGTTTGGTTTTTTCAAGTGTGAGAGTCCTTTTAGAGAAGTTAAGCCAACGAATTTCCAACAAACTTCAACAAAGTGATAAATGTCTTCAACTCCGTTATCTATGTGGGATATAATTTAGTGGTAGAAGTTAAATTCTTTCTTTAAAAATTAAGCTTATTTGATCGATTTTTAGTTCAATTTGGAGACTAATAAATAAGCCGGGTTGAGGATATTTGGGCTCTGTTTACACATTCTTGATGCATACAGTCGTCGACTTTCTTTATACATTCATAGAACTTGGTTTCCCACTCATTTACATTGATCTCGGTGAGTCCAAGAATGATGTTGTACTAAAAAGCGAGCTCATGCCATTGCTCATGCATTAGACGCTTATTATTCGACATGAATTGCATAAGTTAGCGTTGTTGATGGGAATCTAAAAATCCGCTTGACGAAAAACCGTTGAACCATCTTCAACTCTTCGAAGTATTGGTAGCTAAGCTATAGACTTGGTTTGCATAGCAAAGGCATTCGTTTATAGTTGCGCTGAATACTTTAAATTTGTTTATTATTAAAAAATCTTCTCTAATCGTAGTTTTAGCTGCTAATAACTTATCATGAATACATTATGGGCACATATCAAGATTAGAAGAAATGGGTAGTCCTAAATTCTTGGTGTGTTTGATGACTTCAATCAGGTCCAGTCTTCCAGCATTATTCTGCGTTGTGAAGGTCCAATATCCAGGTAAATAGGCGCATTATTGTCGACATAAAAAATCTTCTCTAATCGTAGTTTTAGCTGCTAATAACTTATCATGAATACATTATGGGCACATATCAAGATTAGAAGAAATGGGTAGTCCTAAATTCTTGGTGTGTTTGACGACTTCAATCAGGTCCAGTCCTCCAGCAATATTCTTCTGCGTTGTGAAGGTCCAATATCCAGGTAAATAGGCGGATTATTGTCAACATAAAGGGAAAACAGAATTGGATGCATAACCTTGACGTAAACGTGTTTCTGTGCTAAAGTAATTCGACAGAACACTACCGATCCAGACACAACAACCGTTATATCAATGATTTTTTTTAAATGAATATTCTACTACAAGAATATGGACTAGATAAAGTAATAGATGTACTAATATTTAGATTCTGAATAAAAGCTTTATGCACTGCTATTACTTTGAATGCAATGACAAAATGATGTGTGCGTAATATTTGAAAAATCTTGAATCATTATGTCACAGGATGTATTTAAACCGCTCTGCCATAAAATAAATTTTGGAAAAAAACACTTAATTTTCTGGTTTTGGGGGAAAAACCGAAAACTGGGTGGGACAAAAAGATAGGACATGTTGATCATTTTGTGTCGATACTTCATTCAGTAAGGATGCAATTAAGTAAACATTTGTGAAAATTGTTGTGCTTTTGTTTTATTATCATTTGGTGTTAAATTTGATAAACTTTGTTAGACGTGGGTTAGAGTATTGCAAAAATATCAAAGTCAGTGAAGAAAAGTCGAGCAGTAGTGACAAATTGAATAAACAATTCCGAACATTATGTTAAAAGAAAGACTTATGGAAGACCACCAGCATTAACCAGCAGCTAGAGCGGGAGTTAAAATCAACATAAAAAAAATGTAAGGACAGATTTATAACAATCTCAAAATCACCAAAGGCGAAAACTGCTTCAGAAGCCACCTTTAACCGAGGTTTGTAAAACATGCCGTTTAGAGTTTGCTCACAGCCATTGCAATTGCAAGAAGAAGAAGAGAAGTCATATTCACAGATGAAAAAAGGAGAATTTAGCTGAACTTGATGGCTGAGATTACTATTTTCACGATCTGAGTACGTAGCAACGAATTTTAAGTCGCATTCAAATAGGAGGAGGTTCTGTAATGATATGTACTGGAATTGCCTACTTTGCCTAATTGGCAGAATTGCACTAGATATACTGAACCTTTTAACGAACAAATTGAGAGGTTTGCTTCAATTATTGGCTAGGAAAACTTAATTTTTCAACAATACGACAATACATACTTCACGCCAAGTCAAGGAGTACTTTAACTCAAAAAACATATCCCTTCGTAACTGGCCAGCAAGATCACCTGACTTAAATATAATGGAGAACATGTTGGGAGAGCTTACCCGTAGAATTTATGCAGATGTAAAGTACAATATTGCGGAATTAAAAGAATCCATTAGTACAGAATGGGACAAGATGAATCAAAAATATGTTAAAAAAAATATTAGAAGTTGTAGAAAATAAAGGAGCTAGAACACTTTACTAATAAAATAAAATATTGAAATTTTCATGTTAAAATCTACCTGTCCTATCTTTTTGTCCCGCCCAGTTTTCGGTTTTTCCCCCAAAACTAGAACGTTAAGGTTAAAGTTTTTTCCAGAAACTATTTTATGGCAGAGTAGTCTAAATACATTCATATAATGATTTAATCAGTTTTGGCAAATGTTACACACTTTTGTCATCATTTCGCCCCTGGAGTGTAAATTCGTTGTCCGCATATAACGAAATAATTTGTGGTTTTTAGAACTTTCTTATATCCATTATCTACTGTAACCGTGATTCACACGTATTGCGTTTGCGTTTCAGTAGATAACTATATGTACTGTTGGCATGCGAAAGAAATCTCCAGTCAACTGATTAGGTTAACGATGAAGTCGATGTAACGACTCAATCTACTAAAGCGAAATTTAATTCTACCAAGCACTCGAATATGATTCATATATACGCGCTCCCGCTGATATTTGTTTATCCCAACAACGGGGAAGCACATACAATTTCACAACAGAATTTCTATTCATGGCTGTAAACAAAAAAGATTGAATAAGTTGTTTCTTAAAAAAAAAAAAAACCACGGGAATTCCTCGATATTATAAAAGCCAGAGCCAGAGTCCAATTATTATTAACGCATTCACTGAAAATGCATATATTTTTTTTTTTTGTTCTGAATACAGTTTAGTAAATATTAAGAAATTTAAGGCTATATCGTTAGTAGACGCTACACGTCGTCAGGAAATTTTTTAGATCCTTGTGTAGGATGGATAAGCTGTTCCAGCTTTGTTTGGGATCAGCTGTTGTTGTTCCCTCGACGAACGAATGTTTCGGAAGAGTGAATAAATTGCAGTCCAAATTAAATATTGGATTCCTAAAAAATAAAGGTGACATAAATTGGAAGACTCACCTTTATACCTGTTAACCAACTTACCAAGAATAAGTCCCGAAACGATCACCATTCCGAAGATTGATCCAAAAGGCTCCCCATTCGAAATAGTGTACCACATGAAGAAGATAAAGTTCAAAACGCTGATTATAAGCATAAATCCGTTGTTGATTAGCCAAGGCACTAGCATCAGATGACGTTCCTGTGAAAAATGAGAATGCATTAAGTTAACCAGTTAAGTGTAGGTCCTCCGCCTGTGTGACTCATGCAATTTAGTGCTAGCTGTGTGCATAGCGATTAGGTTTTCTTATCACAATTCCGAGTTAACATCAGAGAATACAGGGCGCATAGGGAAAATACAAACCTTCATGGTACCGGCGATCAGCAAGATGGAAGAGATGAGGTTCACCACACTAAGGGTCAAATAGATGGCAATGCCGGCGACTGCAACTAGAATTTCACATTAATGCGCAATTAGGAAAAAATGAACTTTATTCGACTAAAAAATGATTTTATCTTACTGGTCTTTAGGTTCTCCTCTGAAGCGGGGTCAGCGTCCTGGTTGTTGATAATGTATTTGATAATCTGGTCTAGACGAGACAGGATCACCGAGTACAGGATAACGTTCGCAAAAGACAATGCAGCGCCCACCCAGCCGACCACCACACCGGCAGTGTGTAGACGCATGCAACATAAGCGATTAACAGTAATCATGGCCGAAATGCTTTATTAATTAACAAATCCAATAATTGCGTAAAATTTTTTTTCTTTTTTCGTTGTTATCAAAGACAAAGGGGAATGTCAATGAAAGAGGGCAGACACTTACTGCTTGGAGGACACCCACGAAACGATACGATTGAAAAACAGAATTTAACTGAACTGAAGTAAAGTGAAATAAACTGCGAACGAGATAGAGAGTTCTGTTTGCTCGGGGAAATTCAGGCGAAGAATCAGCTGGCACAAAGAACAATAAAGGCAGGAGCGGTGGATAGAACTCGATGCTAGGGGACTGCTTTAACGGGCGCCATGAATAATGACAAAGATTTGTTCGGTGATATTTGGCACGAGGGTATGTTGCCGTAGTCCACATAAATTAGGAAAAACAGAAAAAATTATTAATAAAATATTAATATCGGGTGGATATGTTGTCGATATGGGTAAGAATCAATATCTGAAAAGTTCCAATCTGTGTGGTGGATGCTTAATACTTTTTAGGGTGGAAATGTACCTTAAACAGGCGTCGGCCATGATTTTTCTTCCGAATATTTCATCGTAGCCCTACGATAAAATTGTGAGACGAAAATACTGTATATTAAATTTTGCTACATTATCGTTGACATAAATTGTATATACACCCATACCTCGGTTATATACACCCATACCTCGGTTAGCGGCCTAGATACTTTCCACAAAATCAGGCCGTAAAGCGAAATGTCGTATAACGAGTCATTTTTTGTTGTTGTTGTAACGAAAAATATTAGCCGTATAACGGAAATAAAGTAATAAAAAAAAGCCCATTATAGCGAAAGGCCGTATAAAGAGAGGCCGTAAAGCGAGGTATGAGTGTATAGTAAAATGTGATTCTTATGCATTCCTGCAAGAAAATAATGTTCTAAAATTGTGCATAGAAAGCAAACTACTGAGAATTTTTTGTATATTTTACGGTAGATGTCGACTCTAAACTTAAATATATTTACACTAGACGACAATATCAAATTTTAAATAAAATTAATTTACTTTAAAATACATGTTAGTTTTTTTTGATTTCCTATGCAGCACTTAATTTTAAAAATTGTTTGTATTTATTTAATTATTCCATTATAACTATTTGTTTACACTTTTCGATTTTGCAATGTTTTTACTTGCAATAAAATTGCCGAATGATGTTTGAGTTTATATTAATCCCCGCTAAAAGTAGAGCTAGTAGTTAGACTGGACCATATGTGAAGTTGGCTGCTGGCGGTCCATAGATAGGATTGAAACTCGATCCATCGTCTTGGAAAGTCGAAAAAGGCGCACAAAATCAAGTTGCATGTTTTTGCTCTTATCGAATTGAGAGGTCGGACTGAAATCGGATCAAAATAGAATGACATACAGCGAACTTTTTATCCTCATCCGCCATTTCAGTCTCCTTACATCACTCGAATTGATTTAGCTTTCCCTGATGTCACTGCAAGAAAAATCACTTCTCTTCTCTCTCTGTCTTTCCATCTTGATCTTTCTATATGGGGTTATATGCAATCGTGTTTCGTCCGATTTGGGTTTTAAATTCAAATAGGATTCAATCAGGCAAGTAGAAAGTGTTGATCAGAATGTACCTATGTTCACCTGCGTCTGATTCGCGGCATTGAATACAGTTAACTATCAAATTTGAAGCCGTAAAATATTTTGTATGTACATATATGTACATACATATCTCGGAATAGCACAATGAACGAAGGGTAAAAAATTGTTTTTATTATGCATTTTTTGTGAATGTAATAACTCAGGGTTTTTAAGGTAACCTCTCTACCTGGTAAAATCAAAGTTCTCAGTAAGCTTTCACTCATAAACATAACTTGTTATTTACTTATATCTGATGTATCTGAGGCCTTCCGACCAACGTTGATGTTGCTGTTGATGCCGAGGTGGTATACTTCCAACATTGTCGAGAAATTAGTCTATCAGCAAATTTGTACATTTCATATTTTTTTTACATTGCGTTGCTGGAATATGGTAAATATATATATATATATACATATATATAGTGTAAATCCTGTAATTGTATAATTGACGGTTAACACGATTTCTATTCCGTTCACCACGATCTACAAGGCATTCAACATTTGACAGGTTGGGACACATCATCAGTAATGGACACAATTCCCTTTGACCCTTCAGACTCGTATTGTGTTGTGGTTTACGGCTTCAGGTTTTGACTTTTTGACAGAACGCAACTCAGACTCCGATTAAGACGCAAACGCATATTCTGATCAGCCATATGTCAATGGACCGGTTCAGTTGGTTAATGCGTTTCAATATTTCTGAAGCTATTTAAGTAGTACCTAGCTCACTTAACTCAATTTTTTATTCACCGTAATGTTTAATCCAATTGACCCGGTTCAATGGTTATTCCCTTCAATTTTTTTTCGAAAATGTTTCGAACTCATTTTTTATCCCAACTAACCTGGTGCCGTGGCTAAGTAGACAATCACTGAGCTAGAGATTCAAGGTTCGAATCTCAACAAAAAAAAAAAAAAAAAATAAAGAATTTACGCAAGCTGTCACAAATATGAAGCCAATTCATTTGTGGAGATCAGCTGTGTTTGAGTATATGGATGACTAAGAAGTAATTGTGGATATTCTTGCCTAGGGTAGTCCGCTTCTCCTTCTTAAATGTAACCTGAAGAAGAGGAAATACATTGCTTATGAAACTTTAGTACTTCAAAAAAATAGACATAAAAGGAATGTATTTTTTTATTAATTTAATAAAAAAAAGACCTAAAGCCCATATTTCAACTAAACAAATTAAAAAACTAAGTTTATTAAAATAATTCGAAAGAACAGAACTAAACAAAAGATAAGTGCAACGAAATCGAAACGTCAAGGTCCAAAATAAATTTGTATTCTCTATTTAAAGATGGTATTTTCCCCAGAAGTCGAGAAAACCGGTTCGTATTTATTTGTCATCGGTCAGCTTATCTGGCACGTACTTGGAAATGAGGAAAACGGAAGTTTTGCTTTGCCGCAGAAAATTTTAAAAAGTAGCCCGGAAGCTAGAAAATGTTCCTGTTAAATTTTGGATTTAATATCATAACCAAATCCGAATGCAAAGTTTTTTCATTAAAACATGAAATACGAATATGAAATATGTATGTATATACGAATGTGTACAAAATAAAGTACATAACTGGATCGCACATATGTATAATACATACATTTAAAATTCTAACAATATTGTTAATTAGCTTTTTTTTTAAAAAAAAATCCGAAACTTGGTATGAAATGACCTTGCATATGTCTAATATTGTTTAGGTATTGACTTGGAAGAAAAACAATTGAGTCTTAGTCGAGAAACAGTTAAGTTTCAAAAACCAGGCAAAAATCTTTGTACGCCATCTGCTAGCATATGATAATTGTCAACCCAGTGATCCTAGATTCAGGGTAGCTGTTTAGGCTGCAGTCACACATACATGTACGTATATACACATAATCAGAAGACAGGACAGGCGGACATACATAATTGAGAGACCCACATATCAAGATAAATTAAAATACTGTGATCGAAAATTTTCATAAAATGGAAGTTAATAAATTAATTAAACAAAAGTTTAAATCTTAATAATATCGTATTTAATATTTAATAATATCGTATATACTCGTAATATAAATTTAGTACAAACGAATACATAATCGCAAATTGTAAATTGAGAATCGATAAGTTAATAAAAAAATATATAATTTACTCGTAAATGTAAAGAAAAATTAAGAAATAAAAAGTGAAATAAAGAAAGGAAATTAATTATTTTCTCAGAATGTACTTAAAGGGCGTTGTCCGCTAGCACTAAAATTTGCAGAAACTATATTCCGCCAGCGCAAGTTCACGTGTAAACAGTCGCAACAAGCTTTCTTCTCCAAATTTCTCATTTGCAGCAAACTCTGAAATCTAAGTAAGCTTGATGCAACTGTTTACACACCGACTGGAGTTTGCTGGAAGGTCTTGCAGAAAAACATGCAGAATTGTTTTGAACATATTATGTGTCTCATCCAGTGTTGCCATATAGACCGCTAGAAAAATTAAAAAAAAAAATCATAGAATTGGTAATATTTTAAAAGGAATCCCCTAAAAATTGGTCATTAAAAAAGTATGAATTGCTGCCCATTTTTACTTTTTTATATAAAGTGTACTCGTAACTATATAAAATATTTATGTACGTTCATAATATATGTACGTTATGAAGTTGAAAATACAGGGCTTTGTAAATTTACTGTACATAAACGTTTATGAATTCGACCACTACCTACTAAAATGAAATACGAAATTCAGTTACCACCATGTTTTTTTAACTTTAAATATGCATACAGTTAATTCGATATGAACAAATATTGATAAAAAAAACACCTCAGATTTCCCTCTATGTACTTTGTTCCCCTAAATTTGTACCTATCCATGGAAATATCCCCCTAATTTGGGAGGAAACCTCTAAACTGATACACTCTCTCATTATCATTATCAAAAGCAGAGACCAATTATAATGAGATAGATGACTTCGAAATGCTCTCTCAATTCGCCCCAAACTTTTTATTCGGCCAAATGCCCATAGCAACAGCATCGATATATAATTTCCATTTGAATAGCATTAATACGCTTTTTTGGCGCACATACATTATAACCGACATAATGACAGCTAGGGACATTATAACTGACTGTTTAGAACGAAAATTAGTTTTTATAGAGATAAAAAAGTGTATTTAAAAATACACAAGTACGATTCTTAACTTGCATATGTTTTCATTTTATGTTAGCATTTAGGACGAAATTATTTAATTGAATTATTTGCGAATACAATAAATTATAAATCATCTATATATTATAGTTTATATAATTTTTAAAATAAAGTTTTAAGATAACATGTTTGCTTTTGGGGATTTGCAAGGTATGCTTTCCATTTTTGCCAAATGGAATATGTCGCTCAATAAGTATCTGAATCTAAGAGAAAAAAATAGTATAGGAAGGAAATGTAGAACCCGATTTCAAGTTGTAATATGCTTTGCATTGATTGAATCTTTGAATTTTTAAAGAAAATAATTGTTGCTATTGTTTCAAAATCAATAAAAATCGCCTTAAAAACTAATAAAAAATGTTCTTTTTAATATAGAAGATTGTCTGGAATAACTTTTATTTTGATATTTGTCCCTATTGCATAGGTTTGTAGTTCCTACTAATTAATATGTTTTTTAATTAAATTAATTATTATTTTATTCGGTCTACTTTAATGCTTCATAATTAAGTCACCTTTTATTGATATAAGATTTCGAAAGTTTCTTTATTAGCATGGGGGTACAAATAAGTTAATTTATAAATATAAAATTTATTGGCATTGCCTATGACTTAACTTGTTCGAGTGCAAATCATACAATTTTTTTTTTAAATTAACACAATGCGGAAATTAAATACGGAAATACTTATATATCAACTTAAGATGGCGCTAGAGTCCAGCCTCATCTATTTCGCTCCCATAAATTCGGTCAGATTCAGTACCCATACTGAAGAAGCAAAAGCTCAATTGTAAGTAACTGAATTCTTACTGTTTAGAGTAAAAATTTCCTTAAAGGTGCTAATAATAGGTGTCTTTATAAATTAATACATTTTAGTACAATTTATTTTCAGTTTTCAGTAAAACTAGAAAAGTATGTCTTTCATCCCTAGTTGTTCAGCTCATTTATTCTTGTTTATTTTTTGGAGGGGATGTTGCTCTTTTCAAATTAATGGCCATTAGCCTATTATTTTTGGCCATTAACGGTGTTTTTATTTTGTTTTCTTTTGGAGAGAATATAGCTCTTTTCAAATTGTTGTTGCCTTTGACGTTGATGAAGACTTTCCAATGCGTTTACACGTATTCACAGACACGAGCCGAAGTGATAGTCGTCATATATTTTTTGCGGGTTTTCGGGGCATTGCTAGTCGTTTGTCTCTCTATAAGTTGTCTTTGATCAAAAGGCGTTCACAAGTGCCCACTCTAATAAAAAATTAAATACAAAAATATATATTTTTTGGCGCTAAAAGCCCATAAAGGGAATGGTCTACCTTTTCGCAGTCATTCTCCTTCCGTGAGACACATGAATGGTATGGACCTACAGTCTTATGCCGCAATTTCTTTCGGTTGAGAAAGCTTTTCATGACAATTTTTCTCAGACAATTTTTGTCAGACGTACATATGGGAGAGGTGGAACTGTGTTTTCTGGGACTCAAACCTGGAGTCTCTCTGGAGTTCAGTGATCATGTACTTAACCACAGAGCCATGGCGCCCACCGTTGGTTTATTTAGTTGAAGGTTATAATTCGCCATATGGAAAACCCATTTCTGTAACCTTCTAAGTAGGTTATCAGAATTTGAATTCTCGAGCACGATTTTTAGAAGCCTTTAAAATACTCATCGCAAACAAACACATGACATGAAATCAGTTTAAAATTAACCAGTCGTTTGTCCATGTATTTATTAGACGGCCCTGGAAAAGATAATTTTTGTTTCCCAGAATATCTTTGCGAAGGCCGTCGAGTTCGGCGGTACATTCATCTATTTTTAAATAGCCATTTACAAGTCAGCAATACCGCAGTGTGTAATTTTTTATGTATCCAGGAGGGAGAGCGATTGCATTTTTTGTACTTTTCAGTTCTATTCTTCCCACTGTTTACTTTGTAAGTCCCATAAATAACGGTGGTGCTCGGTGCAGAAATGTGTTCGTTGATTAGCTTTCTACGCGAGGAAATTTCTTGCAATCTTGATATCAGTTCTTCCTCTTAACTCTTTTGTTTACTCATCATATTTTTTGTTTATGTGTTTCGAATCGGTTTTATATCTTCAACTTTTAAAAAAATCATTTTTCCGGCGTAGTCAAAGATTTTGATTATTTCATCGCCTTGTAGGTTGTGGCACAAGTCACATGAGATGTTATTATGTACATACATTTATGTGCTTTTAATTTGTTGGTTCTTCACTTAAGTACCTACATACTTGATGTACTAACATAATGAAGCTGTAGGTTGGTATTGTAAAAGGTTTCAATAAGCACAAGTTTCAATTAGTCCTCCGCGATTTGGCTTCCCTTTTCTATAAAGAAAAAAATCCTTTTGAGAAGGAAAAACTTTGGCCACCATTGTTATTCTCCACACAGTTTTGACCGGCTTCTAAAACTACATCTTCACTAACCGAGTCACATTCTTATAGAATAGATTGTTCTGTAGTAGTTTATTTATTTTATAGGCTACCGCAGAGTCTAGCACCTAGCACGATATATGTACCCTATTTGCACCATGGGATCTCCTAGAAGAGAAAAATGATGAAGGAACATATTCCTAACCTTTTTAGTTCTGCTAAGGCTTGAGTGTTCGCAGGTGAAGTACGCCGTGCTCTCTTCGTCTACCTCATACACCACAGTGGCCCGTTGTACTTAAGGGTTGTTGTGAATTGTGAAGTGCGCTCCATTTCGCATTGGCAAACCAAAACCAAGTGATTGACCCTTGTCCCGGTAGCAAGCAGAGGCAGACGTTAATTTGTGAAGTATTAGTGATATGAAAATTTCGAAGGTATTAGAATTCTAATGTGCTGAATTTCCGAAAGTTTCCATTAGGCGTGTGGCTTTTTCTGCACCTGGCCACCAAAGCAGACTCGCATATGTTAGGACCTAATAATGCGTATATGCCCATAGAAAGCGATGGTTGCTTTTTTTTTGCCTTTTCAAGGTGCTTTTTAGTAAGCAGCCACTTTCATTTGTCTTTTTTGAGATATGAAGGTGTCTTCGGTTCAACCACGGGACCTTACATGTCAGTACTGTTATTTTCTTAGTAACACAACACAAAAGAGAATGGGGATTTTTACAACAGATAACGATACCAGATGCCCTTAAAACATCGTCTCTTACTTAAGTGTCAAGTCTGTAAAGGTTGGGGATTACAAAATATGTGCATTTTATAAAAATGGTGCCTACCTACTAGAAAATTCATAACATGTTTTACGAATCTACTCCAACTTTGTTCCCTTACCTGAAGAATTCGTAAAAGAGGAGGCAGTGAAAACCTTACGAATTTTTACCAAATCCCTATCAAGCTACTTATGCATACTCGTATGTATGTATGTATATTACAAATTGCTCATTAAGTGTTTTTTTTATGTTTATATGATGCTCCATAGATTCAAACAAGTAAAATATTAAATGGAAATAAATAGATACAAGTGGGCATATGATATCCGAAAACATTCCCCCTTATGCAAATTAGTGGTTCTCTTATACACAGCTTTTGTTGTTCAATGCGTTCCCTAACTTTTTTGTAATTTCCACCTTTTCTGAGAGATTTTCCTCCACTTCTAGCAATTTTGATTTTACGAATTTTATTGCATAAAGTAAAAGAACAGACCTAGTGCCAGTTCAGTTTAAAAGGTCTATTAAATCTACGAATACATAAAGGCAGAACTATAATAGTAGAATGGGTGCGTACTTCGACGTACATAACTGTGCGAACACAAGGAACTTGTATTGTATAATATACCACTTTTGCTCATTTACGTAAAGAGCGAACCCATTCGCTCTTTCGTACGAAAATTTGATATTTGACTTTAACTCTGACAATCGCTTCCGTTCACATACGCCTATTATTGGCAACTTTAGCAATTGACAGTACTGAAGAAAACTTAACGTAGAATTTTGACATTAGCTTCCGGGTGCTTTCGACTATTATAGTTGAACCTTAAGCTGTATTTCACTGGGTCTGGGTAAGTACATGCAGGTAGTGTTCAATAGAATGCACTTTTTCTCACCACAATTTAAATTTTGTATATAAATTCCTAGGAATAAATATATATATGTATGTACAAACCTTAAACGCAACTAACACAACTCAACTACCCGCTACTGAGAGCATGTACTATAATTTGTGTCAGCATGTGCAAAGGACAAACTAAAAAAAGGTGCCCATAAAATATGTATGAATATAAATTTATTGAAAATGATAAAAAATAAAATGCAACGTTTGTTAAGATGTAAATACAATTAATTTAAAAACAAGGAAAAGAAAATCAAAAAAATAACACTTCATAAAAATAAAGTTACATATGAACGTATTAAATGGTTTTGATCGGCTTCGTATGATATTTGGGGAACTTAACTTGGTATTGCAGTCTGTTTTCTCTGTAAATTGCTTAGCTACCGCGTTCAATAACTTCCGGTAAAAAAGCGCTACTAAGAAAGCAAAATTTTGACGCAATGGCGGAAAAAAAATTGCTTGTAAAATAAATTGGTGCCAAAGTCGCAAGTATTTTCAAAAAGTAGTCGCCCTGGGTCCTAACAGTCGAAAAGTTGCCAAATTGCGACATACTATGCGCATATGTATGTCTCCTATCGGTAACCCTGGTAGTTTTTGGAATAGTTTTCCAGTTGAATTGTCAAGGATATCATTCATAATTTTAATCTAACCAAAAACATTAATGTAAAAAACGGGCAAGTTCTCTTCCACTATTCAGCTTAGAAAAGGAGTGACATACATACTAGATTGTTACATTGTTTATCCAAATAAAATTTGTCACATGTCTAAGTCTATTTACGCACAAAAATCGACTTTTGCCAAGTGTCAAATTTTATTTAGAAAGGAAATGGAACAAATTTAACTTGACACACTCTTACATCTCACTTCCTTTTGAAGTTGAATAATTACAAGATTTTTGTACAAGAAAACTTGGCCCATTTTTTACATTCATGTTATTGTTCAGATATCAGTATTTTTTGCAAAGATATACCTACCGTAATAATTTAGTGACAAAAACAAATTATAGAAAAGCATTTTTGCTACAAACCTATCTGTATTACAAGAGCCATGATTACATATATTTACATACATACAAGTCAAATCTTCGGCCGTTATCCTTTGTCTCCATCCTAAGTACTGCCTTTGTACTAATTTTCAAAATTCTACGTCGACTGGATATATCCCACAGGTTTTGAAGACCTTAAACCCTCCCCCCGACAATTTTTTGAAAACAACATTTAAAAGTTGATTTTACTCATTTTATCCTTGGGCTAAAAATGCTGAAAGTTGTTTCGTAAGAGTAAGGTGGTAGTGCACAAGTTGCTGGAGAGCTTGGCTTGGCTTGGCTTACCTTGATTTTGATTTAATACGAAATTTAAATTCATCGTTAAATTAATTAACTTGGTTAGTTGTCATTTAGATGCTTAATCATAAGATAATCTTATCTTTGAGTATCGTGTACAATTTGTATAATTTAAATAAAGGGAATGACTTTTCTTTCAATAATAAAATAAATTTTTATTTCATTTAACGGATATCAGTTTTTATATTGAATTTGCTTTTTATATAAGTTTTCCAATCATGTGTCTCGTAAATAAACTATTTTGGATGAATCTTCACACCGCCGGCTGGGTCTTGGGGATGTTATTCGCCGTGATAAGTTTATACTCAGTTATTATCTTGATGTTGGCTATAGTCTTCTTGGATGACGTATTGAAAATCTTGAACAAGAATTATGAGTTAGATGATTTTACTAGTTCTCATCTCATTTCCATCTATCTAAAAAGCTTTGATATAGTGGCCGAAAATAAATCGTGTAAGGCCAATATTTTACCAAACAAATTATTTAGTGAATAATTTATTTATAATTGTAGCTCTTTTGAGTTTGTTGATTGTCCATCTAGTAGTGAACTTAGTGGTTTTTTGTGGATCCCTAGCCCTGATCTTTGGCACCAAGTTGGTTTGTAAAATATAAATCAGTTGTAATAGATTTTTTGTTTAACTTTTCTCATTTTTTTGCGGTGTAGAGATCTCATCATTTACTTGAGATTTGGCTGTCTGTTATTGCATTACTTTTGATGTTTAGAACTTTTAGTCTGATTCGTCCAATATTTAGTTATATTAATGGAGAAAAAGTTGTTTTAGGAGTGTATAAACTGATAATTCTGAGTAAGAGTTCCGGTATTCTTTCAGATGTTCTAAGTAACTGAATTTATTTCAGTTTTTCTTGGTTGGATCTTAAATGGAACGTACTATCTTTACAAAAGCTTGTATTCATACAGCAGTACAAATATCAGTTATGAGTAGGTACTTACTTTAATTTATTACGAACGTTTTAGCAGTTCGGAGACAAAATCCCCCAAAATGCTGAGGAGATTTAGAGGTTGGAAGTTGCGTACAAAATTTGTGCTGTTTTCGAAGAAAAAGGTGAAGAATCCACAGTCTGAATCGAAAGAAATTGTTATAAATTATATTTTAATATATAAATAAAGTGTAATACTGATCAGTAAAGAGCTACTTATTTATACTAGCTTCAGGTCGCTGAAAGGGACATGAACCGAAAAAGGCCAGAGGATTTCATCAAAATAAGCAAAAAAAAAAACCGAATTATAAACTTAAAAAAATCATCAATCGCGTGCGGCATATTGGTGAGCTAGCGTATAAAATACAGGTAGAAGGTAGGAAACCATCTTTTTGTCGCCTGGTGCGATAGCTTACATCTTGAATTAACATTCGTGAAGTAGTCCTGATTACGTATCCGGGCCGGGTTTTTGGATCTCAACACATAAATTTAGGAAGAGCAGGAGGACTGAGTCTCTATTAAAAGGTCAAACAATCGCCTAGAGAATTTGAAGCAATATGCACGAGATCAACGACTATGGAAGGCTACTCCTTCGAAGACTTCGCGGGTCGAGAGTCCGTTAACTAAGTATGTACTTTCCTTTTGAATTATTTATGTTTACTTGTCGATTATTCTCGATTTGTTTCTAGGTAGATTGGACATGAACTCGATAAACTGAAAAATTAATAAATCGATTTTAACGTGTTTTTCATGGATCTGTAAGGTATTTTTTTCGGGATTATTTGTAGGCTTCAAACCAAAGGTACCCAATATTTAATTATATAACTTAGGTCGAATCCCATCACATTTGAACAGCCATTTTAAATACGTAATGGGCTCAGTGGTTAAGTACGCGATCATTAACTGAGGAATTCAAGGTTAGAATCCCAGAAAAACACACACAGTCCCACCTCTCGCGAACGTCTGACAAACACCCCAGAGTAAAATTGTCATAAGAAGCTTCTCTCAATCGTATACAAATTTCTTCTTCGGAAAGGTATAAAACTGTAGGTTCCAACCATTCGTGTGCGGCACAGCAAGAGTGGCTGCGAGAAGGTAGACCTTGCGCTTTAAATCTTCAACGGTATAGTGCAAATTAGTAAGTATGCCACACACCTTAAAAAAATATCCAAAATGTTAAATATGATTTTTTTATTATTTTTTCCCCATTAAAATTGTTTAATCGTCCAAAGTGGAATCACTCTCTAAATAAACTTTACTTTATAGTACATTACTACTCCTTTAAGGCCCCTTTGCTGATACTAGTCATAAAATTTTGTCTTATCTAAGTAATACTTAGTGCTATGTTGAACTTAAACCTAAAGATCATCATAGCTTATTTCCAGTTGCTGGAAAATATATAATATTTAAGATATTCTAATTTTTAACTTTTACTGATATTTAAGACTTACTTTGTATTTCGTGCAACTTGTTAAGTATTACTTAGGTGTATAAGTGATACTTAAATATTTAAGACCCGTATCAGCGTATGGGGTGTGTGAGGCAATGTATTAGGGAAATATTGATAAAGACAAAACTGAGGTAACTTCACCAGCAAAAAACTGCTTGGCTTGCGTTTGTGAATTGGAGCAATGGTCGGATTTTTACCGGCCGGCCGGAAACCGGTGTGTGTGAAAGGGCTATATGGGATATGGTTTTTCGAGGTTTTTTTTTTTTTTTTTTGAATTTGTGAATGTGAAAGAATGGCTCACTTTATAAAGAATATGTTGGTTTCGAGCTCATTCACCTACAGATTTATTCGGAGCCATATAAAATAGCTTCAAAATTATTTAAATCACTTGACAGAATCGATCATTTGGCTTGAGTCTTTAATCAACCTGTTTGATTCTTGTTTATGAGAAGTCGGGTTTCAGATGACATTTTTTTTTCATATTTGTTTCTAAATTGTTTACTAAACTTCGGTTTTAACTTTAAATTGTTGCTCGATGGTCATTGTCGACAGTTTT
Organism: Pocota personata; assembly: GCA_963082735.1. NCBI lineage: Eukaryota > Metazoa > Arthropoda > Insecta > Diptera > Syrphidae > Pocota > Pocota personata. The sequence continues at coordinate 234,633,329 of OY720430.1, read as the reverse complement.
TTGTGGATGAGCCTTCCAGTGGCCAGTGCGTTTATAGGTTGGATAAATGTTGCCTTCTGTGTTCTTGAATTTATTTACTTTATCTTGCTTATACTGGATGTACCCGATATGTCTGATCAAATGGTCCTCAGTTCTAGACAAAACAGAGACATTGCTGTGCAAAATATGATGCTGCGTACGATAACGTTAATCATGTTACAAAAAGTGGTTATTTTTCTAATATAATAATATTACAGTTGCTTATACCGTATATAGCTTCTTTTTATTCTTTATCATATTGGAATTGATCTCATGCATACTTCTGATAGTCGGTGCACATACTGTTGGTATCACATTATTATATATATTGCATGTAATTAAATTAAGTCATTTGTGTAGGAAACACGTTTGATGTTGTTGCCATGGCTGGTCGGTAATTTGCTCTCGATTCTATTCAAAATTGCTTCCGCCTTTTTCATGATATTAATTTGGTGCCTTTCTGAGGAACAAGGATATATAAGATGTATGATTTTTATTGTAAATTTTCTCTTCACAGGTAAGTTAATTTCTAAACTCAGACGATCTAGCTCTAAGCACAGTTATAATTTTGTCTTCCAGCACTTCATATTTGGGCGTGGATTGTAGTTCTCTCACTCTATATATACATTCGAGATTTACCCAAATCGAAAAAGAATTAGCTACAACATTTCAATACATTTAAAGTTAAAAGTATGTAATAATATTGCGCAATTTAATCCCATATATACGAAGATTGGGTACAACTCGATAAGAAAAATGTTTCTCTTCGAATTGGAATTGTTCACTCGAACGTGGATTGCGAGACGAGAATTTTTGACAGATGCAAACAAGAAAATTATTAGTGAGTACTGAAACTCGTTAAAGTGTATTGGAAATAAAATGTTTATGTAATTATACGCTAATTGGCTTTCTGTTATAATTCAAAATTATACTTCAGTTCTTTACGATCTTTATTGTTTTACTAAAGCTGTATTCCATTGGGACTGGACAAGTACACACAGGTATACCAACTGTGCTAAAAAAAAAAAAAACAAACAACAAAAGTTCTTGGAGAAATTTGCGTTTCGATTCCACTTCCATTCGCAAGTACCTACACGTGCTTGCGTAGATCCCATGGAATTCGGCTGGTCACTGTTTTTATAACAAAACTTTTTTAACAAAATTCCTTTAAAAAATTCCTTTTGAAAGGTCACGTAAAAATTAGTATGAAAGGGGATTGATGTGGAAAGAAAAAGCAGAGTTTAATATTGTAAATCAAGGCCACAGCAATACAGTAGATGGGGGGTAAATTTAAATAATAGTAAGAAATAGTAATAATATATTATTGGTCTCAACAAAGCAAGGGCCAAATAAATAATAAAATATTCAAAATGTACATTACACTGTTTTATTTAAACTCTCCGCTCAGTACTCTTCCCTCGATACACGGAGTCGGCGCAGGCTGCAGCGTAACAAATATATGAATATTCTAGTCAATATTTTCCCTATTGTGGTCCATAAATAAAACCCGTACCTACATGGTTTTCGTATTCGTAATGGCGTAATCAGTGAGAGCTCTGCTGATCAATTGGTAGGTCAATCCTAGGTGCTTTGTTGACGTTAAATTGGTATAATTTCGAACACAATTCATAGAAGTTCATTCGACCCCTTCTTTTTTTCGATTTCGAATAAATACGTTCTACATTTTGTTCTTGTAGTAAAGTTGGCGTATCTGGAAAATTCTTACTGTTTCGGGTTCTAAAAAGCTGTTTAATGTACAAAATTATCATAATTATTATAGCTTAATCGACTCGGCTGTTGGTACTGATATCATTTAAGCAGAGTGATCCCACTTCAAACGATCAAACTTCGGGAGGCTATAGGTCATACTACGAGAAGAAACGAATTGTATGGGAGCAGGATGTCCATACACCGCAGTTCCCAGTTACGAGGGCTAGAAGTTTGTTTTGATTCGAATCACTTACATATACATCTTTAACTCTTCAACGGTATAGTGCAAATTAGTAAATATGCCACACTCCTTATAACAGTTTGCATATCGAATTTTGCAAAGTAGAGTCACTCTCTAAATAAACTTTACTTTACGTTACTACTCCTCTAGGTCACAAACTATGTGTTAATTCTTCTTAATCTTAGTGGAACATGCAATCAAATGGGAGCTTTCACACGACCTCGTCCCGTCGCGATCGTAGCGTTTACATTCGCCGTGGCCGTTCGTCGCACCAGCCTAGTGGGTGTAATCCATAATGCTTATGGCTATATGAGCGCTTGCACATACGCCGTTTCATTTTGCTTTGAGGGGTGTTCATTCTTGTGTGACAATTGTGGGGTGTGTGAGGCAGTGTATTAGGGAAATATTAATAGAGACACAACTGGGATAACTTCCCAGCAAAAAACTGCTTGTGCTTGCGCTTGTGAATTGGAGCAATGGTCGGATTTTTACCGGCCGGCCGGAAACCGGTGTGTGTGAAAGGGCTATATGGGATAGGGTTTTTCGAGGTTTTTTTTTTTTTTTTTGAATTTGTGAATGTGAAAGAATGGCTCACTTTATAAAGAATGTGTTGGTTTCGAGCTCATTCACCTACAGATTTATTCGGAGCCAAATAAAATAGCTTCAAAATTATTTAAATCACTTGACAGAATCGATCATTTGGCTTGAGTCTTTAATCAACCTGTTTGATTCTTGTTTATGAGAAGTCGGGTTTCAGATGACATTTTTTTTTTCATATTTGTTTCTAAATTGTTTACTAAACTTCGGTTTTAACTTTAAATTGTTGTTCGATGGTCATTGTCGACAGTTTTTTGGGGATGAACCTTCCATTGGCCAGTGTGGTCATAGGTTGGATAAATGTTGCCTTCTGTGTTCTTGAATTTATTTACTTTATCTTGCTTATACTGGATGTACCCGATATGGCTGAAAAATTGGTCCGCAGTTCTAGGCAAAACAGAGACATTGCTGTGCGAAATATGATGATGTGTACGATAACGTTAATCATGTTACAAAAAGTGGTTATTTTTCTAATGTAATAATATTACAGTTGCTTATACCGTATTTATCTTCTATTTATTCTTTATCGTATTGGATTTGATTACATGCATACTTCTGATCATCGGTGCACATATTGTTGGTAACACATTATTATATATATTGCATGTAATTAAATTAAGTCATTTGTGTAGAAATCACGTTGGATGTTGTTGCCATGGTTGTTCAGTAATTCGCTGTCGATTGTATTCAAAATTTCTTCCGGCTTATTCATGATAATTATTTGGTGCCTTTCTGAGAAAAAAGGATATAAAAAATTTGTGATTTTTATTATAAATTTTCTCTCTACAGGTAAGTTAATTTCTAAACTCAGACGATATAGCTCTAAGCACAGTTATAATTTTTTTTTACAGCACTTCATATTTGGACGTGGATTGTAATTTTCTCACTCTATATATACATTCGAGATTTATCCCAGTCGAAAAAGAATTAGCTACAACATTTCAATACATTTAAAGTTAAAAGTATGTAATAATATTGCGCAATTTAATCCCATATATACGAAGATTGGGTACGACTCTATAAGAACAATGTCTCTCCGAATTGGAATTGTTCACTCGAACGTGGATTGCGAGACGAGAATTTTTGACAGATGCAAAAAAGAAAATTATTAGTGAGTACTGAAGCTCGTTAAAGTGCACTGAAAATAAAATGTTTATGTAATTATAAACTAATTGGCTTTCTATTATAATTCAAAATTATACTTCAGTTCTTTACGATCTTTATTGTTTTAATAAAGCTGTATTCCATTGGGACTGGACAAGTACACGCAGGTATACCAACTGTGCTAAAAAAAAAAACAACAACAAAAGTTCTTGGAGAAAATTGCGTTTCGATTCAACATCCATTCGCAAGTACCTACACGTGCTTGCGCAGACCCCATGGAATTCGGCTTTTCACTGTTTTTAACACAAAACATTTTTAACAAAATTCCTTTACTTTCGACATCTCTTTAATTTCCAAATCACAAGAAAGATGAAAGGTCACGTAAAAATTAGTATAAAAGGAGATTGATGTGGAAAGAAAAAGCAGTTCAATATTGTATGATATATCAAGGCCACAGCAACGCAGTTGGACAAATTTAAATAATAATAAGAAATAGTAATAATACATTATTGGTCTCAGCAAAGCAGTGAACGGTGGGCCAAATAAATAATAAAATACTCAAAATATGCATTACACTGTTTTATCTAAACTCTCCGCTCAGTACTCTTCCCTCGACACACTGAAGAAGCACGGGCTGCAGCGTAACAAGTGTATGAAAATTCTAGTCGATATTTTCCCTATTGTGGTCCATAAATAAAATTCCGTGTTCGTAATGGCGTGACGATTTTTGCTTTTGGACGTTCCACTAAAGCATTCAAATAAGTTCCGTTGGAGGCGCCATTTCATACTTTCATCTATGTACATTGCAGAACAAAAGTTTAAGGCCACCTTCAGTGCTCGAAGGAAAATCAAATTCTAACATGGAAAAAAAATCTTTAGTAGAATAATAATCATGTAAAATGAACGGGGAGCATATATGAAACCAAAATAAGAAGAAAAATGTTTTCATTTTGTTCTTAACATAAAAGAATTTGTTAAAAAGAAGAAAAAATGACAAACCGATTTTTCGGCGAAAAGCCAGTAATCGAATGTAAACGATTACTTTTTTTACAATTCTTGGCATTCTATTATAGCTAACAGTTTTTGAATTGTTGCCTGTGGTATATTGCTCCAGCAATCCAATAGTATATTCCCCATCGCAGATTCTGATGATGGGCATTGATCCCGAGTTACTCCCATAACAGCTCTATTGGGTTTAAATCTGGTGATTGCGGCACCCATATCATGATTTGTAAGATTTCTTCATCTTCCCTGTGTCTCAGGTAGTCTTAACGAGTGTTTAGGGTCGTTGTCCTGTTAAAATACGAATCCTTCGCCAATTAATCTATTTCGTTTGCTTGTTGTGACTATTAACCGATCCTCGTGTTTAGTTGTAGCTCTAGGTCGTCCTGACCGTGGTTTATCGTCAAGACTTCCGGTTTGAGGGTTTCGTTCAATGGTACGTTGAACGTAGCATCTTGATACCTTCAACTGCGAAGCAGCTTCCCGTTGTGATTTGCCTTCTTTGAGAAGAGTGATGATTGCAGACCTTTTCTCGATTTTGGTTTCCGCGACTTTTCCCATTTTTAACGAGTTGTTCACTCAATACGTGAAGAATCTCAAGTAAATTCTTATGATTTCAAAGTGTGGCTTTTATGTAAGACCCTCGCAATCCAGGTCGACAAATTTTGGGATTTGAGAATCCTTTTGATGTAAGGAGTCATAAACAAGAGCTGAATCAACAACCAAAAGTCACGAAATTAAATAATTATGAAAAACCTACACGCTCCTCAATAAACCACAAAAACGGTATTTCCCACATTTGTAATCAAAATGCCGACAGTTCAAAAAAGTGGGTGAAAATCTGACTTTTTTATTATCTGAATGTTTTATTATTGTTCAGGTAAAAAACCCATTGTAATTCATAATATTCAATCTCCATGCATGAATGAAGTCAGTTGGCCTGCAGTGTACATCGGTAAGGTCTACTTTGGATGGAAACATAATCAACATTCGCCTGGATATGCACGCATATGTAAACTCACGAATACTCGCAATCTTATCATCCAACACATAATAAGCCCAGCGTCGGTGCGTTAAATGTTCGTTCACTTTTGCAAACATGAGCGAACATACAAGTAAGAGAAAGCGGTCTCAGTCGCTCATGGCATATGTAAATCTGACAGTTGTCATGTTTGTTACGAACATTTTCCAAAAAAATGTCAGACTACGAATTTGTGCACATACGAGTATTAATAGAAAGTGTTCGCAAAAATAGGTGCCTTTTTGTTAAAACGGAAAGGGCATGGGATGATGTTTCAAAAGAAACGGGCAAATAAGTTGTAGATTGATTTAACAGATAAATATGCAGTCGAAAGTATTATGGTCATCGGTTGGAATTGACAGAACATAGGGATGCATTTCGTTCAGTTATGACATGCTGATTATGGTTCAGCCTTTACACGGTCAATCGATTGACATCAATCACTTAGATGTGTTTGTGAAAATGTATCTGTATGCGTCACAAACATTAGGTGAAGTCTGAACATTTTTGATTTTGCATGACCAGCGTCATGCTGATTGATGTGTAGAACAGTTGGATTGACATAATTACTTCATTATGTGTTGTGTCGAGTTTATGGGATGTGCAGAGGAAAGGTGACAGCGACCGAAACTAAAAATTGCAACAATGTGAAGTTTTAATACAAAGTATAAACAAAAGTATCCTGCTGCACAAAAAGCGTATGTCACTGTAAGGCACGCTTTAGGTACTGTAATCGTTGTGCTTCTATACAAACGTAAGGCTAATAGCTATGATATGGTAGTTCTTAATTTGCACAAGCAAAACTGCATAGTCCATCCAGAACCCCCATCTTTTCCAAGTGAAAAAAACAACATTTATTTTTTATTTTTTATTTAATTTTATAATTTATATTAGGAATTAGCTTTTTTTTATTCAGAGTAACACAAACGGCTTCTTGGGGAAAAGAATATCATATTCAATAATGTTAAACTATTTTATTTTGCTTAATCATGTTTGCAGGGCGTGTCTCCTCTTTTTTATTTATTTAGTTACGATTGTACGCATTATATAATGTATGTAAAAATTTGCAATTTAAATGTACGCTAGCTTTGTAGGTTAGGCATAGGACTGCAATTGTTTTTTTGTTCTTTTTTGATGAATAATAATAAATGAAATATTTACACTAAAAAAAAAATAGAAGACAATGACGCAGAAAGAGAGGGGGAGAGTGAGACAAAAAGACAAATAGTGATACACACTGAATTAGATAATAATAACATTCAGAGCGTTAGAGCGTCATAACGCTAGAGCAGGAGTAAGGAAAGTGGCGAATTTTCTTTATACACAAAGTGCACCGATCCGATATCACATTAATATTTTTTCCTTAAAACAATTACAGCAGGTCCAGGGCTCCACTGGCATAATCATAATCACACGTAGAAGGGGAAGTTTTGGGTTGATTTGTTGGCAATAACAACAGCGTTCAGGTTGTGAGTGTAGCTTGTGGCTGCTACGTTAGCTGATAGTTTTCACCTTGGCGTGGTGCTTGTGGGCATTTTCTCGAGGAAATCTTTCGCTAGGACATCTTCTATTTCAGCTAAACAGCTAGCCACTTCCTTGCCAGTGTCGGCGAAATTCCTCGGTGTGGGACATGTCACACTTAGTGTGGAAAAGAACCCATAGAGATCTTGCAGCGATAGTATCTGTTGGCAGGTCAATACCAGATGGGTGCCACGTTTGAATTCCGATTTCTATTTTAAAAATGAAGAAAGTAGAGAGCCTATCTATTGGGTAAGGTTCGAAATAAACTTACTGGAGAATGAACAGCGTACTTCATGTCCATGAGGCGGGCAATACGGCGAATGTGTGGTACATATTGTGAACTGGTCGCTTGTAGATCTTCCAAATCTCCATTGGAAATAATTGTATCGTCAGAGGAATTGAATTCAGTGCCAACAAATGCCCACCGATACATCTGAAAGTGAGGTAAATTTGTTGCGGGTAGGACACATCCTAATTCGAGCAGTTTGGCTGTTTCCAATTGAACTGCACGCCAATGGTAGAGATGGTTTTGCGATGCTATGCCATTGCTAGAGGTCGCTGACCACATTTGTTGACTGAACAAAAAAAAAAAATTGAGTTCCAGAAAGAAAGTAGAAGAATACAATCATAACCAACCTGCTGCTGTTGCTTGGATTATTATTATTCGCATTTTGCCTGAAAAGACGAAACAACAATCACTATGCTACGCAGGGGTTCATCAAAATAAAACTTACCTCAACTCCTCAGTGCTGGATTTAAGTTCCTGTTCGATTGTCAGGAATACCTGAACCATTTCGGCTATAATAGTTGGCCACAGGGAGGTCACATGATCAGGCGACATCCTTAGCAGCAGGACACGGAAACATAGGAACACGGCTGCTTGTATCGCAGGTACCACCGGCAGGAGACGCAAACTGTTAGCCAGTTGCTCTGTGGGGATTAAAGGTTACAAGTGAATTCCAGTCTTAGCAAAAACTCACCTTGAATCTCAGGCATATACTTGTGATACTGATCGAGCTCACTGCAGAAGATTACGAAAGCCAATCGCTTGAGAAACATCGCTCGCTGTTCGTACTCCTGCTCGCGTGATGCGAATATATTTAAACTGCCCGTTTGGGTCGGTGAGACGCGGCTCATCAGCTCTCGGAACGTGGTGTTGTCGTAGGTCATTAAGCTATCCATGATCTGCTTCCAAAAGGGCAGACACGAAATATCCATTTGAAAAAAGGAATTGTCCAGCAGCAGATCCAACATGTCTTTGCGCCAAGCTTTGCGCGTGTACTGATACCCGCTGAGGCTGGCAAGCAAGCTAGATGAGGCATAGAACGAGGGTATGTTGCGCGCTGTATGATTTTTCAGGTATGGCGTGATGTTGTACATCAAGGTAGTTATAATAGTCACTACCTTGTCTTTCTCCTGCGAGCCATATGCGACGTCCAAGAGGTTTGCCAATACTGCGGCCAGCACAGACTGAGCTTGAATGCAGTACTGTTGGGTTCCTGTGAGATCTTTGAGGCTACCGTCGGGGGTGACAGGAGATATATCTTCTTTTACGGCAAGGTTGCGACGCAGCCATGTCGTTTGCTCCAGGCATGCTCCGGCGACGTTGGACAGAGCGTCCACCAGACGCGACGTTATGTCGTGCATGTCCCGAATGTCCTTCTTATCTTGGAATGGCATCTGTGGACAGCGCTGTACAAACTCATTCAGCAGCATTAGCAGCGCAAATTGTGCCGGTGGACTGAGACTCAAGCCATCACGGAGTAGGACCAAAAGAGAGCTCCATGAATCACCTAGTTGTGGAGCTGGAGCTGACTTCATGTAGAAATAGAACAATTCCAGAGCGGACACCTCAATGGTAAGCCCAGCTGGAGGCCGGTGAATTGGAGGAGGGGACTTCACTACCTGGTGCAGCGTTTGAACAAATGAATCCATTGGCATCACTCGAATGCTGGACACCAGTTTGACCAGACTAAGTTGTTCGGCACTAGCCTGAGGCATGGAATTTCTCAAGTACTGTTCGCTAATGGAAAGCTTCGTGTCACTGAATATCCGCTTGCGATGTGCCTCGCCACGTTCCTGCCAAGTGACCGCAACTGCGGCGAGGAAGTTCGCTCCATGATGCAGGGACACTGGGCTCAGAAATTCCATCAGTTGTTGCTTCACTTGTCGCACTTGACCCAACTCACTGTCCCAGATGGCCGCTACACTCGTCACGATCCTCGAAAGGTGGCTGAGAACTGCGTTCCTTGCTGCCATGTGCTGCGCGCTTCTACTCTGCGTCTCGGTTGAGTTCTGCGATGACAAAAACGAATGCACGATATTGTTCAGCAGCTGGCCAGTGTTTGAGCTCTGCACAGAGGCACTAGTCTGGGGGTAGGCCTGGTTGAAGAGATGTGACAATGCCGTCTGCTGAGTATTGTCCAGCAAGCAATAATGGCAAAGGATCGTAATTGCTTCCAGCTGCGAGACTACATAATCGGGTGGGAAGTTGCACTGCTGTTTAAGCGAAAACTTTGCGATATTGTCCAGATTATTACACAACTGGTGGACTACGCTGATCACAATATTTGTCAGCGAGCCAAATGTGAAACAGTTCAACGACGATGTCACCAGATCCGTCCAGTTACGGTGAAGGTGTTTTAAGTGGTCTGCCTGCAGGGCACTGAGTACAGCCGAGAGGAACATATGCTGTTGACTGATCAGACAGTTTGGCAGATACTTAACATTTGTTACTGGCCCATCGGCAGACAGACGTGTCGGTGAATTTGAACTGGTCGTCTCATTTTTCCCAGCATCAGCGGTGCCATTATCATTCTTAAGCAAAGCAACCTCGTGCTCGAGCTTTATCACAGCCATCAGCAGTCGTAGCAATTGGATTTGGAATGATTCAGCATGAAGGTGCTCATCGCCGGGATTGTTGAAATTCAAGATCTCCTCGGATAGAGTGTGGTCGCGTATTTGATTGAATGACACCACCGATGAGTTGATGCAATGCAGGATGATCTTCTGCAGTTTGCAGCGTGCCATTAGGTCAGCTATATAGCATGCCAGGCCCTTGCCCATTCCCTTGACAATGTCGATCAGTTCGATACAGATCAGAGTAAGCAGTTCGACACTTTGCAGCTGCACTTTGCAGTTGCCTATGATATCTTCTCTGCTTGGTATGTCGTTGCCTTCGGTGGACTCCTTGTGAAAGAAACCGCGTGCAAAGTACAAGCAGATTGTGACTAGAACCTCAAGATGCATGCATCCGCGGTAGCTTTGGCTGAATTCTGTGTTGGTTATGCTTCCAGCGAAGCCCTTGCCTGAAATACTCTTACGATGGCGTATAAGAAGCTGTTTCATCGACCCACTAGAGAACGAGGTGGTGATCGACAGGCACAAAAATGTTCGCGTATCGCACGCGATGATATTGCGCAGAGTTTGAAACGCATATAGGGTTTGTTTGGTGTCATAGACTCCAAAGTACAACAGCATATGCGTATGGAACGGATGGATCTAAAGACACAAATTTTATTTTAGTTACTTTAAAGGCATAATCCCACCCACCCACCTACCTTATCGAAATTTCTCTTAAAGTCCTTAGAATTCTTCTTCTTATGACCCTTTTTTCCGCCAGATTCCATTGCCACATTCTGTCTCAGGATCTCCACGTTCTGTTTACTTTTCTCGAGAGTCTCCTTAGCCAAGTCCCATTCGAGTTTTTGTCCAGTACCTCCTGTCTCTAGACTCAAGCTCCTGCGTTTTTCTTCAACGTTTATCGTAGCACTAGACGCAGTCGATTGTTGGTCACTTCGTGATGATCGCTCCTCTTCAACGAAAACGTCCTCATCGCTGGCTCCCTCGGAGTCGGTGACAGTACCCTTTTCTTCGTTTGAACTTCGACCGCCTAACAGACTGTTGTTACTGTCCGTCGATGTTTTGGAAATGCAACTCATACGCTTTTTATCTTTGTTCGAACCGCTGGTCGATGACTTTTTTAGCGTTTTCTTCTCACGTTTAACATCCACTCGCTTCGCTTTTTTCTTCGGCGAAGCTGACTTTGTCTGCTCGCAGTTCTTGGTCACTTCATCCATCAAATCACTGACAAATGTCTCAACCATATCTATTCCCGACGACGAGCTAAAGTACTCGTCTGCGACGTGTACAGCGTCTCCACCTTCCATCGCATGGCCATCAACCACCACAGAAGATATGGCATTCTCCAGCTTCTCCATGACTTCACTGCCAGCGCGCGTCAAGTGGTATGTCTTGCGATTTTTCGTGCGGTCATGTTCGGTCAGCTTTTCACTAACTCTCTCACAGTCGCCCACAAAGCGCTTAATATTGCCCAACGAACTGGTTCTGGCGGATATATCCTTCTCAACACTGGTCTCACGATTCTCTGACTCCGTTTCAAAAGTGCTGCTCTCTGAGTCATCTATCGACGAGTCGAACATTACTTGTCCTTCGTCGTCCTCGTCGTCTATGTCGCATTCTTTCTCTTCCTTCTCCTCCTTATCGCTGTTGCCACTGCTCTTCCGAGATGACTCCATTTTATTCGGCGCGCTACTGCTCAACGAGGTCATCTCCTCCGAGCCCACCGAATCGAATTCATTCTCCAGCGGGTTGATTATCAGTCCAATGTTCGAATCACTTTCGGTTATGCTACTTGTCGTCTTGTCGCTAACAAAGTTCGACGTCTTGTTCTTGCTGCCCAGAGTCACACCGAATAGCTTCTTCTGGAAAGATCGAATCGGACTGCGTTTCTTGTTCAGCGACGAATCGATGTGGTACTTAACGTTGCCGAATTCCGAGCTAATAGCGAACACCTCTCGATCAGTTACACTGTCACAGTTGTCCTCGGCTTCTTTGGCATCTATGGCAAGCGATTCCTCTCCGTCCCGCTTCATCAGATGAAAGTGGACAATGCCAATGCGACGAGAGTTCGATGAGAGTAGAATCTTATGTAGTGGCTTTATAAGACGCGATAGGTCGCCCCGTAAGAGAGACTCCTGTTGCCATTTTGTTACAAATGTTCTAATTGGCATATAGTAAGGCAATCCCAATGTATCCAATACCCTTAGAAGTGTCTTTTCAAATCCTTTCGATGGCTGCTTATCGCGACCAAGATGCCAGAGTAGCTCAAATTTTTTGAAGCTCTGCGATTCGCTTTCTTTCAAGTGTTCGGTATTTTCGATTGGTTGAATCGGCGACACACACATCATTTTTATCTCGGCGGCTCGATCGGTTTTGTAATTTGACAACGCTTTCATGTCGCCGGTACGTAACTTCAAAAGCTGAGCATCATAATGACTAGACATTCGATTGCCGATGACTGTCTCGACTATTCCGCTCTCTAAGCAATTGTGCAATTGATATAGCAGCGATGTGATCTGGACTGGATCGATGGCCGGCTCTCCCAAGTAATTCCAAAGAACCGATGTGATGAGCTGAAAAATTCGAGTTTTATTCTCAATATAGCTGACATGACCGAACTTGAGCAGTGGCAACATGACAACGAATGTTACACCCGGACTGGTTGTGTGCTCGATTTGGGACTTCAGCAAACTGCAAGTAGATTGGAATAGTTGATTTTAAAGTGTTTTCTGTTTTATTTATAGAGTACTGACCTTATTAAATCGAATAAGGTTGTTATAGCGGCCAACTGCAACTCCTTATCACTCTGAGTGTATGCAGCTACTAATGTTAGAACCTTCAGCCAACTTGGAAGCTCATTTTCTGACAAAGAAACAACAAGAAGTAAATTTAATACTATACGGGCTTGCAAGTTTTACTGTTCTCCATGGTGGTAAAGTGAAGCGAGCAGTACTGGAAGACCGACATTTTATCTAGTGCGTTTTGGGCAGGAGTGCTTATAGCTATCAATAAGGCTAACTACGGGGTGCTATATGCCACACGTGTATATTTGCAGTAGAGGTACCCCATTGTGACAAATGTTATCCTCTCTTGGCCCAAACCAGCATGACATATGAGTCCTGCCAGTACTATGCGTCTTAAGTGAGCCTAGGGGAGCGAACTGGATGTGAGCAGCAGACTCGGAAAAGCAAAAGCTGCGTATGACATGCTGCCAGAAATTTGGAATAGAAATGTTTCCATCACAAAATCAAAGCTTCAACTGTTTCCCTGCAAGAGACAATACTGCTATATGGCTGTACTCTATCAAGTCTAGTCTTAGCTGTATCTCTGCATAAACAGACGTCTTCGTATCATCTTCTGGATTTTCTAGCCGAATTATATCTCGAGCAAAGTTGACCTACATATAGACGGAAGTGGCATTGGATCGATCACTCCCTACAGCGAGATATGCAACGTGGACCCATTTAATCTATCCGGTAGAAAAGTGAGTCGCCCAAAGCAAACATCGCGCTGTTGAGGATGACATGTACTCAACGCGGTATGATCTTCTCGATCAAATAGGTAGGTAGAGCATCTTAATCGTACCATCCAGGACGCACTTAAGTGCCTACTAAGTAGGAAGCCTACAATGCGCACTCAACTCCACTTCATATTCAGGTCCGCTCACTTCAAACTGAATATAAAACCCGTGAACTACACGAAATACGCAAGAAGGTAATGAAGTAGATAAGCGATAGTCAGGGAGACGAGAAGAAACAGTACAACCTACGATAAGATTTGCCTTTGGTCAAAACCAAGGCTATTTCGAAAGTTGAAACCCATATATGTATAAGTTCCTTACCTGTTTTATCTAGGACAAGATTTTTATTGCAATTGGGAAACGTTGACATCTCGACGAGCAGATTTGACGCTAGTCGAATGGCATTTCTCAGCGATTCGGTTAGACGCAATTCCATCAGTCTGTTAATACTTCGTTCGGTTTTCTCGTCGAATATTCGTAATTTGTCCAATTGCTCTCCACTGGACATACAATCTTTGAACTCCGCATCGCTTAAATCACTTGCTGAATCCAAAGTGTTGACCAACGATCGATTCAGCAAATGATGCAACTGTTTCGATCGGCACATCATATTCACTTGAAGCGTTTCGAACAGACGATCAATCTCCAGCAGCCGCTCAATGCAGACATCTTCGTAGACTTCTTCGTTTTTGAATATATTTTCCACATTCGGTGGTGTCGTGGAGTCCGCATCCGATTCCACTTTTACAGTGACAGAGCACGCTGCACGATTCACATTGATTTGTAGGATCTTTCTCGCTAGGTATACCTCGAAGAAAACCTCATACTGCCGTATGCATTTCTCCAATATGGAAAATTCATCCGAACTGTTAGTCTCCTGACTGTCACTCATGTACTGTGGTTGTTTCTGTGATTGCTGCAGTTGCTCAGTACCTTCAACAGTATCTCTGCTTTCGGTGGTTGTGAGTAGGGCCGGATCTAAACTTCTCGGCCCATGAACTTGCAGATCCTGAGGTCGGGCTTTCTTTGTAGGACTTGTCTTGAGTCGCATGTACGGCGAAGCTTTTTTGCTTTTTAGTTTCTTAATGCTCAATGGCGTGTCTTGGTCAGACGATGATTGGGGCGTCACTAGCTGACCGGTGTCTGGACAGATCTAAAAGATGAAAAACAAAGGTATACAGTCTACTGCACCTCGACACAATGCTACATATAACTACGATGCCAACTAGCTTACTGCTTACCTCTTTATCTAGTTCAGAGAGCTTAGAATAGGATTTTGCTTTCTTTGTCTTTTTCGGACTCGCATTGTGCCTGCGATCGATATTTTGATTAGAATTGGAGCGACGTATCGGCTCCTCAGCACTACTGAGACTGTCCTTGTGCGGATCTACATCAAAAGCGGCTGCCGATTGGTTAAGCTTTGAATCGGATTTACTTTTTTCTAGCGTACTACCAGCATTTGCAGTGCTACCACTACCACTTACGGCATTCGAACTGTGAACGCTTTCTCCTCCCATGGACTTCTCATCGTGCCCACTCGTTTGCGATTTCGAGTGAACTTTTACAGGGCTTCTGTCCAAAATTCAATCACATGACAATGAGTCAATCAACAACATCGATTCTACTTACGTGATCATAGGTTGAACTCTCGACACAATCTTCATGCAGAGCTTTAGGGAGGCGACTATTTCATCGTTACTCAGGTATTCTGAGTGTACTGTCAGCATTTGAGTGATTGCTAGGAACACTTTGGGCAAATATATTCGCGTTGTCTCGTTGTACATCTCCAGTGAGATGGTCTCCAGCAGAAATTCAGTGAGGTAGCAAATCTCCACTAACGTTGGATCACCCGATCCAACTTGACACTGAAATTTTTCACCTTTCGATGCCGATGATGATTGTCGAAGATTTCTCGATAGACGTGATGACTCGTTCTGCTGTGTGGAAGATAAGTGGTTAGAAAGAATATTACGAAAATCTCCACACTCCACCAACCTTCTTGCACGACTTCTCGTAGATGATTGTCATAAAACTCCAAATGTAGGCCGGGTCAAAGGTGGCAAACAACAAATTCGCTGATTTGCCAACCTCCACGTTACCGCTGGATAGTGACATTGTCCGAATGATGTCACAGAGAACATAGTCCAGGACAGCACTGCCAATCTCCGCTTTATCCAACAATGAAACCATGATTCGATACGGTTTTAGGTCGACGGGTGTGCTCTCCAAGCTGAACATCAGCGTACAGATAAGCGATTGAATGAGAATGTGCTTGGAATGTTTGTCAAAGTATGATTCTGTGCTCTCGTTACCATCATCGAGTGATTGATCGAATTTCGCCGTCTTTGCGACTTCCGTACCCAACAGCCAGGAGTAGAGACGACGATTGAGAGACATATCTCTCCGTAAGATCGTATTCAAACCGTTGGTGACTAACTTTACCAGATCTCCTTCGTTCAGGTAATGCGTGTGCATTGGGAAACCCAGTAAAAGGAACTCCAATGTGTTCCTTTGAACTAGAATCACAGAATCATTGAGACAAGCGCACAAGCCGGACATCATGACATCACGATTGTGACCCATAATATACACTTGCTGCTGCATTCCCAGTCTTTTGTTAAAATGCTCCAATAGATAAGTGATCGCCGGCAAACGAATGGAGGCATTCGTTGCCACACATTCCCATAGAACTGTATAGAAATACATTGGATTGACGGCGACACACACCTGTGTGAGCAGCGAATTGGTCCGTTCGAAGTGGTCTAAGCCATTCTCATAGCCGGGAAGGACACCGCTTAGAAATCCACTCAGCGCTGGTCTAAGCTTGTCTCCCAAAGGCACAAAATATTTTTCATAGATACCTAAAAGTGCCGGACGTACGTTCATCGCGGCATAGCCGAGTAAAGGAAAGAGACCGGCACTGAAAAAAAAAGAAGATTAAATTGGTCTCTACGATCACTTTGTAATAGATGGACACCCTTACCTATAGATGAAAAGTTCGGTAGCCAACCGCTCTGGTCCTGTTTTGCTGAATATCACATCGTACGTCTCTAAAGCTTTGAGATGTACGCCTGACGGTAAAGCAGGATGCATACATTGTGCTAAACGCTTTGAAATCTTTATTCGTCTCGGGATTATTTGGTACTGTGTATTGCTGGATATCGCCTGCGGATAGAGGGGGATACAAATTTAAATTTAGAATAAAAACAAACTGATGGTGAAATATGGTCGCAGAACCTTTTTTAATAGAGCTCTAGCGGCTTACAAATAAATAAATTGATTGAGAACCTTGAAGCTAAGACTAACAAGGGAGAGAAAGATATGGAGATCGCAGAAGTTACTGGAAAAAGAAGCACAACCAGGTGAAGTGTCGTCTTTTACTGTCGTCGTAACCTCTAATATTATTATTATTATTATTATTATTATTATTATTAAAGCTTGCATGCTAGTTAGAGGCCGAAATCGGACTTTTGTCCAAGAAAGAGGAGAGTTAAGAACTAAGTGCTGCTACTACCATACAGACAGAACAGGTAAGGTTCTGTTTCGACTGTGTGCTCGGTTTACGGTCACAACATCGTCTATGTGGCATCGAAGACAGTTTCTGTGATGTTGTGTAGTTCTCTGTAACCCTACTCCAAACCACCTCCTTGATTGCATTTACACTTTTCCTGTATCATGTAATTATTAATCGAACCTTTCGTGTACTATCCTGAGTTAGAGAATTCCGTTGCAGACAGCTGTGTAACAGTCGATCCTCCTAAACGAGTAAACAATGGAACTTCCGTCGTTTTGTTTGGGGCAATACTTTCCGCCGGCAAAGTAGTATAAAGCGTGGACAAAAACCAAGAAGAACAATATTTGTGAAGAGATATGGTATTTCCGTTCATGTTTTCCGGTCTTTCCTTCACTTATGTAATTGCAGAAAGCACGCCAACTCTCCACTTTTCACACTCCTCTCTCCTTTTTATGAAGGTTGAATAATATTCCTTTCCTCTACTCTTAGGGAAAACTTTCGGCCTCGAAAGTGCTTTTTACAAACAGCCCTGTTCAAATTCGTCTTGATTATGGAAGTGATATAATCTTTACTGGAAGCCAGGGTATGGTTTTAGAAAATGTGTGCGTTGCCAGTTCAATCTAATCTAGAATATACATTTTCGACTTTCTCCTGATGTAGGCTGGAGCTGTAACCTAACAACTCCATAGTGACTCTGTAAACGATTTTGCTGCCACACCTACTAGCTGCTTTTGTAAGCAGGGCATGAACTATAAGACAAGGCTGATTATGATAGTACTGTCACCCGAAAATAATCCAAATCGAATGAATTGGGGCAAAAATATATGGGGATGAGTTTTAAAAATCATCGAATAATCTTTCTCAGACATCTTACTCAAGAACCACTTAATTTTGATGAAATTTATACCTCGAGACAAGTAGATAGGATGAGTTTTTAACCCAATGCGTTGAGACGGCCTTAGATTGGTCGTGTACACCATTGAAAGACCACTGAGCATAAAGGAGTATACTATGGTTGTTTTTCTTGACATTGGGGGGGCTTTTAACAATGTCAGATCAGAAGCGATTGCAAGTCTGAACGTCGAGACTTCGCTTGAAGCATTAATCAATCAATTGCATGTAGACAGGATTATTAACACAAAACTAGGCGGAGCTTCGACTAAATATAGAGTTCCTCTTTTAGACCCTCCAAGTATTAATGTCACCTGTCTCACCTACACTGACAAAGCGAAATACTTGGGCGTTCAAAAAGCTATTGCAGCTCTTTGCTCCTATAAAAGCGCCATTGAGCCCTGTTCCATACTGCGGTTGTACAACTGCCTCCGCAACATTAGATGTAATGTTTCATCTGTTGCTCCTAGACATTTTCGACAAACAGATGGCCATCGTTCCTAGCTGGAAATTCATTGATCCACATGATTTTACATATGGAAACATCGACTACACCCCACCGAAACTGAGATTTGTTCGTAACTTCCTAGCACCAATTCCCGCCCGTAATGATTGGGACAATGTTGTCGTGTCAAAACTGGTAATGAGGTGGGAGGAGGTGTTTCTTCTAAAAGGTCAATTTTAGCCTCCTAGATCACCGTAGCGTATTTCAGGCGGAAATAATGGCAATTAAGGAAGTCCTGTCCTTGCTGAAATGCAATGAAATATCTGTTCAGGATATCAACATTTTCACGGACGAGCGGCAATAAAATCCCCGGTTTCATGTTCATTTACTTCAAATTGCTGCTCGTCTCTCACGAAGATGGCGGAGCAATTCAACCACATATACATTCCGGGAAACTGCAAGTCTGACGAGATCACCGTCAGTATTCTGCGGAAAAGCAAAATTTAGGTACACCCCATGCTGGATGTAATTACCAAAACCAACCATAGATGGGAGACTCTCGCGATGTATCTTGTCTCTAAACAAATCTGGCCTAAGCTAAGCTTTTGCTAAAACATTGTCCTCACGGGACACTGTCCTATATTTTTACACGCTAAAGGCTAGACCTCTTTTCAAACGACTTCTGCACGAGCTGCAGGGACGAAGAGGAGGAAGAAACGATCCATCATTTCCTTTGTACCTGTCCTGATCCTACCATAAATACCATCTGCTTCATAAGAAGCTGCGACAGGTAGCTTAGATTTTACGAACCCAAATTTTTTTTTCAGATTTTTTTCGTTAATACTTTCGTTAACAAAAAATATTTTTTCATATTCGACTTTCTTGGAAGAGCAGCTTTAATACGATAATTGGTGGGGTTACTATTTTTCCGGTATTTCCTGTTCACCAAATACTATTTTTGAGTTAAATTTCAGCTTTCTACGTCTAACGGTTAGAAAGTTACAGGCCTATGACATGCTACCGGCCAGACAGACACCTTGTTGAACCCATGTGTTCCGTTTTATACTATTTTGGTATGGAACACTAAAAATAGCAACCATTTTCGGTTTTTGCGCAGCAAAAGTAATACGTCCTAGGACAAAAATGATTTTGATGAAAATTTAGAGACGATAAATAATAAAGTAAAGGAATGAAAAGCAAAATATCTTCGCTAAATCAATTTGAAAGGAATATCAGTTAAAACTGTGTGGTTGATCATCTCTAGAAGCCCACACGGATGAGTTAAGAAGCTAGCACATACAGTTGCACAAAAACTTAAATATTTATTTAATCATTTAATTTAACATATTACTCAGTAGTTAGAGTGGTTTGTTGTATATACAAAAAAAGTAAAAAAAAAAAAATAACGCAAAAGTAGTAAAAAGTAGTGAAGAATAAGGATTTTAATTTTTACATTTATTTACATGAAAAGTGGAGGTGAGAATTAATAAAACCTTCAAATAATAGCACAATACATATTAATATTTTGTGGAACTACCAGAATTTTTAATTACGGCTTCACATCGTCGCGGCACCAAATCGACCAACCGCAGCGTTCTTTGGGTATTGCGTACCACGCCATTTCTAACGACTTCCCAAAGCTGTAAGTTGTTGCTCGATTTTGCGTTATAGGTACACAGCCTTCTTTCCATCCACCCACAGACTGTGCTGGCCAGTCCCTGACCTGAATCCTATTAGCCCGAAACCATTCTTTGGCTTTTCGACACGTGTGTTTCGGGTCATTGTCTTACTGGAAGATCCATTTCTGTGGCATTTCTTCGACGCTGTAAGGCAACATAATGTTTTCCAAAATATCAACCTAAACACGCTGGTCCATAATGCAATCAGTCTTGTGGATCGGACCAACGCCACAGTAGGAGAAACACCCCCACACCATTATTTTCGAACCACCGTGCTTAACCGTTTTTGTTGTATATTTCGGCTGTTGTTCTGTATTCTGCGGGCATCTTACATATTGGTGAGAACCAACGCCTCCATACAGAACAACTTTGGGCTCTTTTGTCCACAAAATATTCCGCCATTTGCGATCAGGCCAACTGACAAAATTTTTGGCAAATTCAAGTCGTTTATCTGTGGTTTTTGTGAGCAGTGGCTTTTTCCTCGAACTGCGAGCAGCCAATTTTGCTTCCAATAACCTTCTACGCACTGTCATGTCACTTACAGAAAGATTCATCTCTTTTCTTATCTGGACAGCTGATTTTGATGGTTCCATGTTAGACATCCGAACTATTTTTCGATCATTCTGAATGGATGTTTTCCTTTTCGATTCCCTGTTTTCTGGTTTTTTGACATATTTGATAACGTTGAATACTATTTTCGCAGAACACGATAAGAGTTCTTGAATTTCTACATATGATTTCCCTTTCTCCCTCAGTTTTAAGATGAAATTTCGTTGTTCATCGGTACAGTGTTTGGACCGACCCACTTATAATCGTGGAAAAGAAAAATATGGTTCATATTTCTTTTTTTCACTTACTAATAAGTCAAACTTACTTTTTGTATCGCTTATAGAGAAAATGTTGATGATTTTATTATTTTTATAATACAAGATCTACAGACTGCTATTTTTATGTTCGCTGAAGATGTTACGTTGACCAACAAAATTTACCGTAATTTTTCTAAGGGAAGGGAAACACATACACTGCATCAAAAAATTGCACATACAGCAGATAATTTCGCACATAAAAAGGCTTATTTTTAAAAACAAAAGCTTATTTTAGAAAATTTTATTAAATACCATTTCTTTCTTTTATAATGCACAGTAATTAACTTTTTTTATTTAAATATTTTACTTGTAGGATAAAAAGAAAACAAAAATCAAAATTCAACTTCATAAATTCACCTCAAATAATTGCACGTACAGTACATATAAACATAAATTTTTTGTTACTTTAAAGGCTTTAAATGAGCATTAATAGGATGTATGGTATCCTTTGGCTAAAATGACTTCCCTCAAACGATTTTTCATTGATTCCACAAATTTTTTAGTTTCATCAGGAGATATGTTGTGCCACTCCTCTAGTATAACCTGCTTCAACTGCTGTCTATTTGTTATATTATGCTGCCGGACTTTTCGTTCCAATAAATCCCACAGATGCTCAATTGGATTGAGATCGGGTGATTGAGGGGGGTGTGGGAGAGTTGATTTGCAATTGTAGATCAACCAAGTTCTTATTAATTCGGAATTATGTTTGGGGTCATTATCTTGTACCAGCATAAATCCGTCTCCTATTCCCAATTTTTGAGCACTGGCTTTAAGGTTATCTTTTAATATTGACAAATACTGGAATCTATCCATTGTGCATTCAACAAAAGTGATGTTTCCAAAGCCGTTAGCTGCCATGGAACCCTAAACCATGACATTTCCACCGCCATGTTTAACAGTCGGAATTAAGTTTTCCTTATTCATGGAAATATTGGGTTTTCGCCACACAAAACGTCGACCATTTGAACCAAATATATTGTATTTACTCTCGTCGACAAAAATTACTTGTTTCCAGAACTTATCTGGTTGGTTGACATACTCTTTGGCATACTCCAAGCGCTTGATGGCATTTTGCTTTGATATGAAAGGTTTTCTACGAGCTACGAACCCTTTGTAACCCTTAGTATGTAACAAATTGCGAATGGTTTGAGGATTTACCGTTGGTCCCCCAGATACTTCAAGATTTGTAGCTATTTGAGGTGCCCCAATTTTTGGATCAGCCTTGACCATTCGCTCAATAACTCGTTCATCTCGCTCAGTTAGGATTTTTTTTCTGCCTCTTCCTATACCCATGTCATATGAATTATTTTTTTCAAAATTTTTTACTACGGATTGGATTGTGGCACGAGGTCTACTAACTGTTTTACTAATTTCTCCGTAACTTTTTCCCTCAGCTTTTAACTTTACAATTATTTTTTTTACATCTATAGGCACTTTCTTATGATTGCCTTCCATTACTTTCTTTTTTGTTTATTTAGTTTTCAAAGGATAAAATAAAAGACCACCAAATGCGAGTGTATACTACTAAATATCTTAAACTTCTATTGACTGTACACAGCAGCAAAAATATTTACCGTTAACCGAGTATTTACGACAGAAACAGGGTGTATGTGCAATTAATTGAGTCGAATTTTAGGCTGTAAGCACAACCTTTGGGTGTGTTCATCAAAAAAAAAAAACTTTTTTTAAAATTTTTCTTTTTTTAATCCTGATTAACATATGTCATCGAAAAATATTTGGTAAACTTTTTTAACGATGGCGTTGTATTTTGGAAAAAAAATACGGTTGCATTGGTAAAGGATTTGGTGTATGTGCAATATTTTGATGCAGTGTACATATATCCTACTCTTTTCCTATTAGCTATTACTTGACGCTGAATAATTACATCCATTAAGCAAATGGGTGAGTTCAGCATTTCAAATGAAACGTGTTTACAATTTTTGTACATAGGTACTGCTATTCTTATGAGATACATACAGCTGTATGTATGGATCTCAAAAGTCTTTTCTTCATGTGATTTTTACACTGTGTGTGTTGGTGCACTGCGAATAGTCCTCATACAATTCTCACATAGCAGCAGGAACATAGGAACGCATATTAGAACAGTGATTAATTTCTAGCAGATAATACCAATTGCTAAATCTAAACTATGCACTCGACTGATTTTATTCACAAGCACAGACAATTAAAAATAAATATTCTCATCATTTAAATCTAATGACCTCACATTCAAGGGCAATTATCGTTACACGGTCAATTGCAGATGCGACAAAATATGGTTTCCATTTATGATAATAATCATTCAAAGTAATTACTTTTAAATATGAAACTAACTATGTTTCTCTGTATTCTATATCTTTTTTAAAAGAGGCTCCTCTATTGCATTTTGTAATAAGCCCTTCGGAGTGGAATGCAATTTCCTGTGTACAATATACACTTTTCCCGGCGGGGCGCACTTACTACCGTACATTGCATTTAACATTGACCTATATTCTGCTCGTAATTTACTTCTTTTTGTTTTCGATGGGATTCTATTATGGTGTGCAAGACTTAATTACCGTGAAAAAAAAAACTAAACCTAAGTACCTGTGGCAGGTACTCAACAACAACATTCATCTCATCATGTGGGTGCGATTCCAGTTCCACATACTACTCGTTTATATGAGTACCTACTTCCTATTTGTTTTGTTTATACGCATAAGAGCCTACTCAGATTCAGCGATGCGCTTGCAAAACTAATTAAAAATTCCATTAGGACGTAAGATCACAGTCGGATACTAAGTAACAAAATTGATTTCATCCAAGAATGATACCTCTCTTCTGGTCCCGCTGCCTGTCAGAGTGGTTGGTGATTTATTTCACCTCTTTTTTTTTGAGAGAGTGAGTTCTTGGAACTAAAGCTTTCATCTATTATGCATGTCATAAGCAGAATCCTCATGACGACTATAAATAATTGAATTTATTTGTGCAAAATGCGGAGGAGAATGCTTGGCACAAGGCGATAAGAGTATAGGCAACAGCTGCTATTGCTGACGACTTGTAGGCGCCTCATCTTGAAGTTTACGGCTGACCTTCAACTATTGGAGCTATACTCGTACATGTACGAGAGTTGCTCTTGAGCGTGAACATAATCGAAATTCAATTGACCATGGAGCATAATGTTGCGGAACTTCAGGTTATAGCAATTTAGTATTACTCATAGTTGTAGGGTATGTACCTACCTATTCTTTTTTTTTCTCGTTTATTAAAAATTCTATTCCTGTTTTTTTCTGTTTAATAAAACAATTAAAACTAACTTAACCTAAGGCTGGGCCTGACATGTGATCTCCAGTCCATCGATACCATGGCCTTGTGGACGATAATGGTATTATCCACTCAACCATTTCAGCGGCGGGCTAAAAATCGCAAGTCAGGGCCCCGCCCTACTTGCCCTCAACCCAGTCGAGCCACCACTATTACTACCTATACGACCTATCGATATTATACCTTCTCATTAAAAAGTACCCGGAATTTCCCCTTCAAACCGCGCTTGAGATATTGCCAAAGGTTTTTTTTTTAGGTTGGTACATCTGTCATCTGGCACTCAAATATCTGTTTGAGCACCATGTGTCGGGAGTTTGTGCGTGATAGCTTTGTAAACAAGTCAGTGTTTGTTGTGTTCTGCGAATTTGCCGAATTTGTTGCAGAAACAGCATCGCATTGATGTCGCTAAAGAAATGCTTTCTTTGGGCTAAAATGTTATCGATGGCATCATTACCTGTGACGAGACATGGGTCTATGAATACGACATTGAAACTAACCAACAATCATCGGAATGGAGCTTCTCAGACGAGTCTAAACCCAAAAAACCACAACAGAGTCGATCCAAAATCAAGGCTTTGTGGACCGTTTTCTTTGATTGCTGTGGTGTGGTCCACTCCGAATTTCTTCCGCCAGGCCAGACAGTAAATAAGGAGTATTAAATGAGCGTATTAAAGCGTTTGAGGGAAAATGTTCGTCACAAGAGGCTAGAATTGTGGAGAAACAACTCGTGGTTTCTTCACCACGACAACGCACCGGCTCACCCATCTCATCTTGTACGCGATTATTTGATCAAAAACAACGTTCATACCGTTCCGTAAACTCCCGACATGACTTTCGACAATATCTCAAGCGCGGTTTGTTTGAATGGGAAATACCGGGTACTTTTTGATCAGAAGGTACATATATCTCTTTCAGGTCAGCATTTCCAAGACCCGAGTTGTTCGTGTCATAGAGGATAAGTTTATCAATGGTCGAGTCTGATAAATAGTCCCTGATGGTGTATAGCCACTCTCCAAAGTGTTTCTCAAATACCCAGGGTTTGGGTAAAACAAGCTCGTTCTCAGTAATGTTAGCTGACCCCGCGAAATGATTCCTCACAAGACCCAAAATGACATTCTGAAAACACCACAGGCTATTGGATGCCTCTTATTAGAGACGTAATGTCGAAAGTCGGAATGTGCGCTTCTATGTACACATCCGCATGTAAGCTCGAAGACATTTTCCTTCGAATATCCGAAGCTTTTCCATATAGGAGGGGCTTATTTTCCACCATACTGGACTCGTATAAGTAAGAATTAGACGGACGAAAGCTTGGTACCAAATCATCTTTACATAAATGCCGCTTTTACTTCTTGCAACTGCATATTTATGTGCTAAAATTAAATACTTCAGAACAGTCTTTGACCGCGTCTTATTGGGTTGATCTTGAGCTTTCATTTCGAGCAGAATGACTGAAGCTTGTTAAAATTGTTTTGATGCTCGCTTTACATGTCCTGTATTTTCGAGCCACTTGCATACAGAATAACGTCATCAGCAAACGCTAGCGAATTACCTAAAGTCATCAGCATTTCTAGATGTTAAAGAGGAGCGGTGCTGTTACTGTGCCTTGTGGAAGACCATTGATGACATTAAAAACTTTAGTCGTCGTGTATTGCCTATCGGTCGTCCACCATAGATGTAATAATATTTATAAGATGATATCTACCTGTCTACCTGCTACATACAATTAGCGATGCAATACTAAACCAATTTACTTACCTTATTGAGTTTGCCCAGTGCAGATATCAGGTCCGCCCATTCGCTGGAGTACTCAAAATTGCGCAACGCTTTATCAATGTTTGACATATAATTCCGGTATTTAGCTTCGTTCAGAAGTTTCTTTTCCTCTTCCAGGGCATCGGCCGACTCCATGGCTAATTTGTTGCGATTGTGTTTGTTTTGTGTAGATAGATCTTTCAATTCGTAGGAATTTCAAGTTGTGTTGATTCAGCTAGAAGTGAAGAAGCAAAGAAGAATACATTTTAGCGATAGAAGGCGGGGAATGTGCTAGTAATGATTTTTATTTTTATTTTAGAAGGAAGTGATATGCTGAAACTATGATGGTGTCAAGTTATGCTTAGACGGAGTTTATTCCAAGAGATTAAGGTTGTTTTTTAGCAATAGTGCTGTCAGGGTTGAGAGAAGCAAACAAAAAATACGATAACTGGATGTAGTTGACTTGTGGGGATTCAAAGAATTACTTTTGTGACTCTTCAGGGTTGCGCTGTTAGAGAATTGAAAGGGCAAGCGCCCACATACTACAAGTCAAATTTGTTATCATACTCGTTAGTCGCAGAGATGTTATCACTAATATTATTTATATGTAATCCGAACATAGTGTATGGTTTCTACATTGAACGCGAATAGGCTGCTGGCCTGTGTAATTTATTTTAAAGCAAGCAATATCTTGGGGAATCCCGTTTAAGTCTATCTACTCTGGACCTTATGCAAATCTAACAAACGAACAAATACATACAGTACAAATATAAGTTTCAAATAAATCATCTGCGGAACATTCTCAAGTCGTACTCTTAGTAGAACACGCACGTGCAGCCAACCAACCAATGTGAACAGCAACGACGCTTATTTGGGTCAGTGACAAACTAAGACAAAAAATCTAAAGCTTTGTCATGTATTTTAGTTGTCAAGTAAGAGAATGACTCGTTTCGTTTCGAAATTTGAGCAAATCATCAAGCCATACTTAATTTTTTGAGTGAATTAAGCGTTTTAACGAAGGAGGAGCTTAAAGATGATCAACGCTCAGGAAAACCATCAACGGCAACCAATGTGTTGTTAAGTTAGAAATGCCAGACGAGGTTCGACGAGTTTCTATTACGGATATTGCAAGTAGCTCTTAGATATTTCTTATGGACCAGTACACGTGATTTTGACTGATCCAATCTTTCAGAACAATAGCTGCCTTAAGCTTTGTGTGCTGAACACATAGTTCAAAGAGCTGAAGCTGCTGTTTTGATTTTAAACAAGAGACTTGTAGCTACCAGTATGATCCTTAGTCCAAAATGCAATCAAAAAAGTCGTTGCCAATACAAGTTATAGACCTACAAAATTACGACGTAAAAAAAAAAAAAACTTGTGGGCATGACAAGTGTGCAGTGCTATGCTATATTCGTTCATCTCTATCTAAGCTAAAGGGTCAACCATAATAGAATTAAGCTTAAAGAAATATGCGAATACACAAAAATTGTGTGTTGGAAACATAATGGAATTAGAGGACGGTTTCGTCAAGGATTCGTTAACTTAAGCCGAAGCGAGTAAAGGCTCAACCATAATCAACATTGGGAAACATAAGCTAATGTCATAACAGAACTAAATGCTTCCATCCAACAACTGTTCTGTCAATTCCAACTGATGACCATAATATTTTTGCCTGCATCCCTATCTATAAAATCAAACTACAAATTATTTGCCCGTTTCTTTTGAAACATCATCCCATGCCTTTTCCTTTTTCATTTTATTAAAATAAGTCATTTCTTTTTATCGAAAAGGCACCTATTTTTGCGAACACTTTCTATTAATATGTGCACTAATTCGTAGTCTGACATTTTTTTTGCAAAATTTTTATAACAAACATGACAGCTGTCAGATTTACATATGCAATGAGCGACTGAGACTGCTCTCTCTTATGTTCGCTCATGTTTGCAAGAGTGAACGAACATTTAACGAATCGACGCTGGGCTTATTACATATCTGTTGGATGATAGGATTGTGAGTATTCGTGGGTTTTACATCCAGGCGAATGTTGATTATGTTTCTCACTTAAGAATGAATGCAACCGTTAATTTCACACTAAAATTCACTGGCTTCATGTCGATTGCGTGCATTCAAATATTGAAGAAATGGAAGCCTTCAGAGCCGCGTTGTGAAAAAACTCTAAAGTCGGGATGAAAAAATACGCCCATAGTTTAAAAATTGTATAGACTGGGTAAGACCAAGAGAAAAACCTTTTATAGCCAAGCTCAGGTCCTGATTGACAGCATCATATGTAGTTGTTTGAATCCGTACGTTAAAAAAGTTCACTCGTTATTCAAAAGTTCTCACTTTTTGAATAACGGTTTCTTCAAAAAATACAATTTTGGTCCTAATGCAGTTTGCGGATATTCAGTATTCACACATATGCCTAGAGCTGGGCAACTCATCAAACACTAACGCGCCACGGTGTGACATATAATAAGTGTGCGATGCGATATTTCAAGAAAATCGCAGTTGAATATTGTTTGACCTTGAGAAACTGTAACTTTTTTCGGTGCAGTTTCCACAATTGTTTTAAAATGAGTACTATTTTTTTTTTTTTTTTAGCTAGCACAGGAAGTGATGACATCTCCAAACCGGATTTTATTTGCCTTCAAATGGCCTTAGCGGTTAGGTGTGGAATTACACAGGACATACCTATAACACCGTGGCAGCACCCCCGATTTGTCCATGCGAAACGCAATCACGACTACTTCAGGGAGCCTGTAACAAGATGTGGAGGTATCTCACCGGGTGAGAAGGGTATTGGGTCCATGTCTGCAACTTTGCGTGTAGCAGCCGCCCCTCCGTTTCGCCATCTGTTTCACCTTTCAACTATGAACTTACTGCCTAAGGAGGACCTGCCAGAGAACGAGGATGCAGACAGCATTGCTCATAAAGGTTACTTCCTCTGGATGGATTTAGGTCGCCACCTACGACAGGCATACTTTACCTCAGGGCTATTCTTGACCCTAACCCTGCCGGGGGTGATGATTTATTCTTGAAAAATCGCTACTTCTCGGCTATATGAGTAGATTTTGTTGTAAATCAATATCTTAGAATCATTTGACCATCCCATACCAGTTCTTGGAAAATGTTCAAAACAATTTCCCCGACGATAACACCTCCGTGGGCGACATAGCATACGTGCTGTGCCATCTACACGAACACATTTTTTGAGCGGCAAGGAATATTTTGTCAATGTTTGTTTTTTGACCAATGAACAATTATTATATTGATAAATTAACCATACAAGCTATTTCAATTGAGTTTTTGGTCGAACTATATGATAGAATCAAGTATTTTTCGAAGAATGAAATGATACACAGGCAGGACCCGAACATGCGATACATTTGCAATTGAACAACATACAGATGCAAGTAAACCCAAATATTTTTTTCTTTGTAAAGTGATTTAAATATTTTACTCGAGCAATAATGTCAAAAATTTAAAGTGCTAAGAAAATGAACACTTTGAAACCTTAACCATGTCAATACGATACTTCTTTCGTAAGTTATCCTTAAAATACCAGTTAAGTTCAAAAAAATACAACATGGCCGACTAGTTTCTCAAAATGTTGGGAAACCCGTAATAGGATTTTTTGAAATTTCGTATGCAAACCATTGTATACTTATAGATAGGTATTGAACTGCTCTAAAATAAATTTAGGGTATCATGAAAAAATTGCGACTCTTTTGAGGCACTCTTTTAGTTCGATTCTCTGAAATGAATGAGTCGACTCACTAAAAAGAGTCATCTCTCAAAGGCCAAATGTGTTTCTTTTAGATCAATTGAGTTACTAATTACCACCTATAGAGTAGTAACTCAGACAATTATTTAATTTGACTGGTTATAAAGATTCCTACAACTTAAGAAAAAGTTATAGCCGTTCCTAGAATCATTATTTACTAATTTCTACAAAAGCAAGGCTAAATGTCTATTTAAATTGTTTCATAATTTACCTGACCCGTTCATTTGCATATTGGCTTTTTTTTTTTTGTTGATAATAAACGAGCGCCCAAACATAGACAAAGTAAATTGAATTGGAAAACAAAACAAAATAAAACGATAGAAACGCTAGTCATCAAAGATAATAATACCGGCAATGAAATTCAACAGAATTTCGAGGCGTAAGTAGCCGAATTCGTTTAATTGTTGATCATTTTTACTGATCGATCGATTATATTTAACACTCATTCGATGTTGCTTAAATAAATTATTGTCATTGTTCTTCACATGTGTTTTTTTTTTATGAAACGCATAACTTAAAATAGAGTACATACTAACGTTTTCAATTTGAATAGAAGCAACAGTACTGGATAGCGTCATCAGCATTTAATTAAATTAATTTGAAAAACGTGACCCAGTATCGAACGATAAAATATAAGTTAAGGCTTTTTCCATTGCTATCAAAATTTGTCATTCCGCTCTGATTGAAGCGATTTCTTCTGGTTGGAAACAAAAAAAAGTAACAAGAATTGTAGGTGTTAATAAGGGAAATATCACTCATGTAATAAGCGGGAATTATAATTAGTGAAAAACACTGTTGACACCTATTTTATATTGCAACGAACAATTGCGATTTTAAATAGTTAAATAGAGCCATATACCCTGGTGACGTTTAAGAAGGGGAATCAGATAAGCCAAGGCAATAACTTTGATCCTGACTTCTTAGACATCAATACAATCAAACACAGCTGATCCCCAAAATTGAATTGGTTTTGTATTTGTGTCGGTTTGCGTCATTTTTGTTTAAATATTTTACTCAATTAGAACTATTTCGACTACAGAATTCTTCTGTCGTTGATTTTATTTTAACTTGTAGATTTTTTGACACTACTATGACAGATAAACTCAATAAAGTCGGTCTCTCAATTTGGTCTACAGCATAAACGGACCTACTTTCTTCAAGGTTCATATCTAGGGTCTGTGAGGTCACAATTCGAGGCAAAATCGGAATTTTTACTCTAACCTCAAAATTACCAATCACCTTATTGACGTTAATGTCAAAAATTTTCGAAAAATTATTTCTTACTCGATTGGAACCACTCTTGTTGCAACAGAATCTAATACCAAACCACCAGTTCGGTTTCCGGTGCGACTATTCAACGATACAGCAAATACACAGAGTAATTAATAAAATAACTGAGGACTTCGATGAAAAAAGATTCTGTGTAGGGGTTTTTTTTGGATATTGCAAAAGCATTCGATAAAGTCTGGCATCCAGGCCAAAGAAACAACTCCCACTTGAAGCCTACCTTATTATGGAGAGCTTACCTAAGTGATCGTTTCTTCTATGTTAAATATAATGACGAATGCTCTCCTTTACTGAACATAAAAGCTGGCGTGCCCCAAGGAAATGTGCTTGGGCCAATCCTGTATCTACTCTACACAGCAGACATCCCGACCACAGAAGATCGTCACTCCATTATAGCGACTTTTGCAGACGACACAATTCTGTTGACATCGCATAAGTGCATAGCCACAGCAACCAACAAACTTCAATCAACGACTACAAAGACTATGGAATGGGTCAAAAAATGGAATATTACAATAAATGAAGACAAAACAGTCCAAGTTATATTCACGACGAAAACAAGATATGACCCTTTACCGATTACTATAAACAATATAACTAACAAAATCGACAAACAAGCTAAGTACTTAGGAATACATATGAACAGTAAATTAACCTGGAAATATCATATACTCCGAAAACGAAACCAGATCAAGGACAAACTCCGACAACTCTATTGGCTTATAGAGAAACGATCTAAGCTATCTATTGACAATAAACTTCTACTTTATACGACAAATATTAAACCAATATGAACCTATGGAGCGCAAATATGGGGAACATCGACAAATTCAAACTTAACAATCATCCAAAGACAACAATCTAAAATGGATTGTCTCAATTTTTGATATACACCGAGACTAAATATACAAATTTTCAACGAAAAAATCAAAAAAAGTTAGCCAAAACCACACTTAAACTAATCTCTTATCCTAACGACGAGGTCAATACATTGGTGCAGAGGGAAAACTGTAACAATCGCCGTCTAAGAAGATTTAGATTGCAGATTCTAAAACAGTTGATATACTCGTGAGTACATATGTATTCGTATAACTCTTGCACTATCACAAAAAAGGCTATTAGGGAATTGGCCCAAAGACATACGAGGGTGGGCCAATAAGTCCCTGAAAAATGAAATAAGGAACACTCTTTTCGGTATAAAAACATTTTATTTTTCAACATAGTCTCCTTTTAGCTCTATACACTTCATCCAACGTTTCTCCAATTTTTTCATGCCCTCCAAATAATACGATTTCTCGAGCCCCTCAAAATAAGCGTTTGTTTCAGCGATGACCTCTTCATTCGACTCAAATCTCTTACCTACGAGCCATTTCTTCATGTTTGGAAACAAGAAATAGTCGCAGGGGGCTAAATCCGGGGAATATGCTGGGTGAGGGAGGAGTTCGTAGCATAACTCATGCAATTTTGCCATTGCGACTGCGGACTTGTGCGCTGGTGCGTTGTCCTGGTGAAAAAGAACTTTTTTCTTCGCCAAATGCGGCCGTTTTTGCTTCAAATCGGCTTGGAATCGATCCAGCAGCTCTGCGTAATATGCGCTGGTGATCGTTTTACCCTTTTCAAGGTAATCGATGTGAATAACACCGCGCGCATCCCAAAAAGCTGTCGCCATGACCTTGTTTACTGACAAACCCGCCTTGGCCTTCTTCGGCTTCTATTCACCAGGCGAAGTCCATTGTTATGACTGTTCCTTGGGTTCTGGTTTGTTGTGGTGAATCCAGGTTTCATCCACGGTTACGAAACGGCGCAAAAACTCAGCCGAATTTTTCTGGAACATCGCCAAACACACCTTTGAAGTTGTCAAACGAATGCGTTTGTTGTCGATTGTGAGCAACCCATCTTGCGGAAAGCTTTTTCATTTCCAAATATTTATGTAAAATCGAAATCACTGAACCATGTGGTAAGCCTGTGGCCTCTGACCATGGATTTTGCCGATCATTTCTGGTGTGGTGACCTTAATTGGGCGACCAGAACGTTCAGCGTCACTTGAACTTGAACAACCGCACCGAAATTGAGTAAACCAGTGGTGAATGGTTCCAATCGATGGTGAAGAGTCCCCATAATATTTGTCAAGCTTTTGTTTGGTTTGCGTGATAGTTTTTTCTCGTAAAAAATAGTGTTTAATGAGCACTCGAAATTCGCTTTTTTCCATTTAAACGAAAATACTAGTAGGCTTCTATATAAAATGGCTGCCACAACAGAACTATTTGACAGATTAGTCTAAATTTGGGTGCGTTCTTTTGAAAGATGATTCTTGAAAAAAAAAAATTAAATGTAAGGTGACGACACAATTTGTGTTAATATTCAGGGACTTATTGACCCACCCTCGTAGCTAAAATCCAAACATATTGTAAAAAAA
The DNA here is from genome assembly GCA_963082735.1 of Pocota personata. Classification (NCBI taxonomy): domain Eukaryota; kingdom Metazoa; phylum Arthropoda; class Insecta; order Diptera; family Syrphidae; genus Pocota; species Pocota personata. The sequence continues at coordinate 234,599,793 of OY720430.1, read as the reverse complement.
AGTTACTTAATGTCCTCGGACATATGTAAATATTAACTGGAAATAAAAAAAAAAAAAAAATAAACCGCCAATATTAACGGTACTTTAGTAATGGCCGATTTAAAAAAAAAAATCGATTTTCTCGAAAACGGCTCTAACGATTTTGATGAAATTTCATATTTGAGTTGAGGTAGATATCTACTATCAGATGGCGTACTGCACTTTTGAGAGAAAACGCGTATAATGGTAGTTTACTTATCAACTGGTTCTTGAAAATGTGCTTCTTCTCGGGTATGACTCAATCGATTTTATTCAAAAATACTCGTAGTATCTTTATATGATATATGATTAACGGTACCTTATTTATTAGCGAATTTGCGAAAATTGGCTATTCCTCCCATATGGCTGTAACGAATTTATTGAAAATTTAAATCTAAATCATCTTCGATATATGTAATGACATGACATTCATATTTTGGACGTATGTTCAACAAAGTGTTTAGCCTTTTTACACATATTTCGAAAACTCAAATTTTATCGTCTCTTTTCCACTTTGTATACATTTTAAATCTGAACAATATACGAATGAACAGCACATACTGTGCAAGTACGTGCGACCCAGTCGTGCCCTTTATTTCTACATATAGGTCTGCTTTCTAAACGAAATTTCGCAAGAGAGAGCGATGAAAAAGAGTTTGACGTTACCTCATCATCCAGACAGAATTTAGGTAGTCTGGCATGACCGAGCCACCGAATTTTATGGACGAAAAATGTATAAGAAAAAAAAAATATATAAATCCTGGACTAGATATATTAGCATGACAGTGTTGCAATATCTCAGTTGTGTCCATTTCCAATTTGATCGCTCTGCTGTGTGGGCGGAGGTTAGGTAGGCTAAATGCATCATATATGCAAGTAATGAAAATAAATATATGTAAATATTGCCTAAAGTGACGCTAGGAGTCGCCCCTCGTCTCAAAAGGGTCTCAAGGGTTCTTTTGATTTTAGCGGATTGATTCATTCTAGGAATTATAGCAAATAGTCTGAAACATTTGAAGGTAAACATTTGCACACAATTTAATTTATACTTACTAATTACCGCATGCATTGTTTGTTTGAGCTGTTACTAAGAGTCAGGTACTAGTCGTTTCTATTTAAATTTTTATTGAAACCAAGCAAAAAAAAACAGTCCTTATATTGAACACGATCCAAAAAACTTACTAAGCAATCTTGAAATAGACAATTTCTTTCCGTGTGAGAACAAGCGTTTTGCCGCTAAATGATTCTACAGCGATCTTCAATGATTCTACAGCGATCAGCTACGTGTAAGATTGACTTCAGTTTCGACAGATCAAATCTTCACACTAGTGCAACTTTTAGAAAAGTCTAGTTTTTGAAGACAGTACTTACAACCTCATATGATCGATATGCTCGCCCATAACCCTAAAGTTTTGCAATTCAATGAATGAGAGATTCACATAAAACTGACCCAATTGTGTCACATAAGACTGGAAAACATTTACAAAGTAATTTGTTTAAAATTTGCTTTCAACTTAGTTGACGCAACGTGCTATCCGCCTCGCTTATAATATTGTTACTCATGGCGATGTCGAAAATAACACGTGTGTGCTTATTATTATCGTTAAGCACACACATTACACTCATCTTTAACTTATTTACTATACGCGACAAAAATCAGCTGTCATGCGATTGTTTCAATGTGCTGTAGTAGGAAAAGGTTTATCTAGAATTACGGGAAAAGAAGGAATGACTCTACTGTTGAGGTTCATAATTAAAGAGTTCACTTTTCTTCGAGTCAACGATAATTTTACAAACGCAATTTGATTTTCGGGGTCTCTAAGAAAAAATGTTTTTTGATCTACTTAGAAATGAGGTTTGGAAATCAAGGGTTGTAAGTAAAAGTATATTTTTATGAAGAATTGTGCGCTTCATTTGTACATTAGAAATACTAATTACAAAAAATATGTTAGGTGCGCAACTAAGTTCTCAATAGATGGCTCCAGCAGTAAGTGCTGGTCAATTTTGACATATCCAAAACGTCATGAACGGAGCTTAGACATATGGTAAACAAACTGTTTTGACACATTTGTGATTTTATTTTGGCGTCATATACTTTTGGTTGTGTGAAAATGTCTGGTTTTGTCCCAAATAATCGTCATTTGCGGGAAGTGTTGATTTTCTTCTTTCATTCGAAGAAAACGGCGGCTGAAGCGCATCGAGAGCTCCAAAAAGTTTACGGAGATGCTGCTCTAAGTGAAACAACGTGCCGTGATTGGTTTCGTCGCTTCAAAGACGGTGATTTCGATATTGACGACCGTCCACGTGAAGGAAGGCCAAAATCCTTCGAAGACGCTGAATTGAAGGCATTGCTCGATGAGGATCCGTGCCAAATGCAAGAACAGCTTGCTTCAGCATTAAGAGTTACCCGTCAAGCAATTTCCAAGCGATTGCATTTGGAATGATTCAAAAACAAGGAACTTGGGTTCCTTATGATTTGAAGCCAAGGGACGTTGAGCGTCGTTTTTTCGCCTGTGAACAACTGCTCCAGCGGCAAAAAAGGACGAGTTTTCTTCATCGCATGGTGGCGGGTGATGAAAAATGGATTCATTACAGCAACCCAAAGATAAGAAAGTCATGGGGACTGCCCGGTCATGCTTCTACGTCGTCGGCGTGTATTTGGTGGGACCAGGTCGGTGTCATTTATTATGAACTGTTGAAACCCAACGAAACCATCACTGGGGAACGGTATCGACTTCAATTAATGCAATTGAGCCGAACACTGCGCGAAAAACGGCCACAATACGAGCAGAGGCACGAAAAAGTGATTCTATAGCATGACAACGCTCGGCCTCACGTTGCCAAACTCGTTAAAACCTACCTGGAAACGCTCAATATTCCCCAGATATTGCGCCATCCGATTATTACTTGTTCCGTTCGATGCTACATGGTCTGTCTGATCAGCAGTTCCGCTCATATGAAGACATCAAAAAATGGCTTGATTCGTGGGTAGCCTCAAAAGATGAACTCTTTTACCGTAACGGTATTCGAGCTCTGCCAGAAAGATGGGGAAAAGTTGTAGCTGGCGATGGGCAATACTTTGAATGATTCATTTGCAACCATTTTTTTTACAATAAAGTTGCATTTTCATCAAAAAAACAGCGAGAACTAATAAATTAACACATAGCATAATTCTTCACCTACATTTGGACCAGTTTATCTCTTTAGGTTCATTCCTCTGATAAAAATATATCAAATGCTTGATAAACGGCTAGTCGAGAGCTTGGATCTTCCATCATTTAGAAGTTTTCTACAATTTGTTGGACATAAAACAGATATAAAGCAATAACCACTCCCGAACTGCGGCCAACAAACTTGCTCCAACCTTGCAACCAGGCTTACAAACACAATCAGATACTTTAATGTAAAATCGAGTATTTATGCAGGTGGCTCTAATAATATGATCACCCACTGTACTTTGTGGTTAATAGCGATACCGCCAAGCTTACTGGGTATATGCACTGATTGATGGTTGATGAATGAAACATTTTGCTTAGGATATTTGGGTCGAATTGCAACGAATTAATGTTATCTAGCTATGAATCGAAACTATTGCTTGAATACAATGAACGAGTGAACTACAACTTTCCGAAAGTCTTTGAATCCGACGCTCGTAGATTGCGGCCGCAATGAAAGCCGTATTCTTGGTCCAAAATAAAACTATCGCGGGTGAGACAAAACTTGAAGAACTGGCTACAAACTATGAGTCAAGCAGCTGAGATATTTAACATTGCTCAGTCAACCCTTCATAAGAAGCTTTTCAAAATAAACTTAGACCAAGCATTGTCTTTTGAGTCTTTCACAGTTTTACAAAATTGTTATCAGCTGAACATTTGTATCTAATTAAAGGTTTAGGCTTGTAAAAGAGGGAAAGAAGTTCTAATTACATTCATATGTTCAAAAGCAAAATTTTATTCAAGCGTCCGGTAATTGGTACAAAAATTTCCGGTGATTGGTGCAAATGTCCGGTAACTGGTGCAATGGTACTTTAATTACATGGCACTTAATGGTACCTAATTACACCAAAATCATTTTCTGTTTTCTAATCAAAAAGAATACTCATACCCATTAAAAAAAAAAATTACTTCGTTTCTTTAAGTCTACTCAGTCTTTCTAAGTCTACTTTTTTTAGGTTGGTACATCTGTCACCTGGCGCTCAAATATCTGTTTGAGCGCCATTTGTCGGGAGTTTGTGCGTGATAGCTTTGTAAACAAGTCAGTGTTTGTTGTGTTCTGCGAATTTGCTGAATTTGTTGCAAAGACAGCATCGCATTGATGTCGCTAAAGAAATGCTTTCTTTGACGAGACATAGGTCTATGAATATGACATCGAAACTGGCGCTTCTCAGACGAGCCAAAACCCAAAAAACCACGACAGGGTCGATCCAAAATCAAGGTTTTATTGACGGTTTTCTTTGATTGCCGTGGTGTGGTCCACTCCGAATTTCTTCCGCCAGGCCAGACAGTAAATAAGAAGTATTACGTGTGTATTAAAGCGTTTGAGGGAAAATGTTCGTCGCAAGAGGCCAAGAGGCGTTTCTTCACCACGACAACGTTCACACATCTCATCTTGTACGCGACTATTTGATCAAAAACAACGTTCATACCGTTCCGCAAGCTCCATATTCACCTGACATGGCTCCTTGTGACTTTTTCCTATTCTCACGACTCAGAAAGCGTTTTTAGACGATAAAGGAGAATTCGCAGAAAGAGCTGAAGGCGATTCCTAAATCGGCCTATGAAAAGTCTTTTAAAGATTGGAGGAAGCGTTGGAATATGTGTATTGCTTGAATTGGGGATTACTTTCAAGGGAATAAAATGAATATCGATGAATAATTGAACCGTTTTCGTTTTATTGAAGAATTCCGTGTACTTTTTGATTAGAAGGTACATATACATATGTATAGACACGTTGAGTATTTCTATGTCCAGTTATGCCGTTTATACTGGATGAACCTTGGATGAACTAAGCGCATCAGCTGTATAATTATCTGCTTTATCTCAGTGCCCAGGTCTCCTCTAGAGAATGCGATTCTACTTTTCAGTTATATTTTTGAGCGATACTGGGGCAAGTTTATCATTGCCATAGATTTTCTAGAGGGTTTCAAAAAAAAAAAAAAGAGATCAAGCTCTTCATATGTAAACCTTGAGGCATTCGAATATATACTGACCAGATGATTGTAGACTTCATAAAGACAGAAGTGTAAGACTTCGGTGTAGTTCACGAGAACGGTGTCTCAAAAAGATGCTATTCACGGATCGGAAGCCCGATAAGTACGTAAGCATGACCTTGCGAAATGAAATGAACAACAATCTTTTCAGTATAAATTAAACTTTATATTCCCTTGGCAACAATTCATAAAAATCAGGTAGGGTGAGTGGTAATTCATAAATCATTTTCTCATCTCATATCTTCCAAGGGAAACAAATAATTACACAACGTTTGTTCTATGTCTCATTCATTCGTTGTCAGTCAACGAGGCGGCAGCGGCAGCAGCATAGTTAGAAAAAAAAGTATACCCAAATGCAAAATTAAGATAATAAGAAAAAAATATTTATCTTTTCTTGCTACAAAATTTAAAAAAAATTCCCCTTTTGATGAAGACCGACTGCTTCTGAAATTTAGTTCTTTTCGCAGGCATACTCGTACAGTATCACCAAATGTTCAAAATGTTTCTAGATACACTTGTTTACCTTTTATGAATGGATATTTTTAAGTGCTAATAGAGAAGAAATGCTCTTGACATCACAGTGCCGGCTTTCAGTAGCACTACAGTGCCCAAGATGGTTCACATGTTACGCCAATCATTCGAACTTTTCTCGATACGAATAGTGTTTTTTTTTTCTGTTGGTTTATTTTGCTTGTTTTTAATTAAAAATTATCAACAAATCAGCCGTATAAGCATAACTATGTTTACCTTGCACGATCAGCACAACAGATGCCGACAGCATAACAAAGGATCCGTCTTTAATGGATTGTGTAATACTCTAGTTATCGTTCAAAGCAGACAAAAAAAAAAATAAATAAAATTTAAATAGACGTCAGTAAAATTGTTGACTACAATTTAAAGAAGAGAGTTGTAATTTGAAGTTTTGAAACAATTTCCAAATTAATGCATTAAACATACAGGAAAGATACAATCCACTTAAAACGCATCGTATGACACCCTATACCTCATATTCCAACATATCCCTAATAAAGTGGGCGTGGAGTTCTGAAATGTTCAATTCAAATTCCATAGAATGCGCATCTTTCTAGTCAGAGTATATTTCTGCGACGTTTAAGAGATTTAAACAGAAAAACTGGGCTAGAATTACGGCATCCATAAACTTATTGCTCGTCACGTAATTTCTATTGTGTTGTTGGTAGATCTAGCAACAACACAATGCAAATTACGTGACGAGTCATTCGTTGACTGATGCGGTAATTCGACCCCTGAACTGATGAGACGGGGTATTTTTTATCTCCGACGTTGTTTGGCCGTCATTTTGGGTTGGTTGACATTTGTCAGTTTGGATTTGACGGTCGTGAAGAGCAGTTGATAACAATATATTATGGAGCATCTAGCACCTCAACAACGTGTTAAGTTATTAATATTTTATCCAAATAATCGTTTAATTGTGAAATCACGAAGAAATTTGCGTAATTTCTCAGCGTATAATGAATAACTTTGAAACTCAGTACACACTGGCAGGTAAAATGAAGTCCGGACGAGTTCGTAGCGTACGTATACCACAAAATATTGCTGCAGTAAGAGACAATATTGATGAAAGTCCGGGCACATCCGTTAGACACCCTGCACAAGAATTTGGAATGTCTTCGGCAAGTTTGTTTAAAATAATCAAACAAAATAATTTGCATTTGTACCCGTATAAAATTCAATTGACCCAACAACTAATTGAAAATGACATTTTCGCCGGCGAAAGTGGAGTGAAAAGGTTTTACAGCTCCATATTGGGGAGACAAAGTATCCGCTATTGTGGCATTGAAAATCCTCAATTAACACACCAACGACCTTTACACCCTCGAAGACTTACATTATTGTACGCCATTTGGGCCGTTGGCATCCTCGGGCTATATTTTTTTAAACACAAGAGGCAATGATTTAACATTTACTAGTGATCGCTATAATGACATGTTGCAAAACTTCTTGGTACCCGAATTGGATCAAGTGGGCCTACAACACATGTGGTTCCAACATCACACACAGTTAACGATACGATGGAATGTCAAACAGAGGCAATATCGAATGGTCTCCTCAATCCCCTGATTTGTCTTCCCGAACTTCTTCCTTTTGGGGGTACTTGAAGGCAACAAGCCAACAACAATCCCAATACTAAAGGACAACATTTCTCAAGAAATTGGAAAAATAACACCGAGAATGTGGCAAAATATTATGGAAAATATGGTTAGAAAAGCACTCATCTGCACCGCTTTTAGAGGCAGCCATTTGTCCGATATAGTATTCCGTACATAATTGTTATAAACCAAATAATAGGTCCCTAAAAAAAATTAAAAAACTGTGTTTCATTTCATAGTTAATAAAAAAAAAAACATAGGACTGAAACATGAGAAACACCCTGCAGCTTGAAAAAAGCAATATCAGGTTTTTTGAAAAAAATACCTCCAAAATGTAGGCGTGGCATTATACAACGTATGGACGAATTGTGGAGAATGTGAACGTTTATATATTTTGTTAGGGCAATATTTTTCAGTTTCTAGTGGAAATATGAAAAGTGGGCGTGTCTGTGGGCAGATTAAATTGTTTACACTTGCACTGCTCGGGTTCTGAAAAGCTTATACACCAATTTTATTTTCCTAGCTGAAAATTTAAGGACAAGAACTGGTGACTTGCGGACGGGCAGATGGACACGGCTAGATCGACATAACTTTCGATGCTTATCATAAAGATATATTTCTCGAGATTACACGATTACCGAACTTCCCCTTCAATAGGTCAATTGTTTGAACAGCTGTGTGGCATGTGGCACCATCTTGTTGAAACCACATATCACTGATGTCAAGTCCATACAATTCTGGCCAAAAATAGTCTTCTAACATGGCACGAAAGCGAACTCCATTGATACATGGTTATCATTTTCATCGACGAAAAAATACGGTCCATCACACGGTCTTTTTTTGTGGATGCAATGGAGTGTCTTGAAGCACATGCTGGTTTGTTAACGCAACAAAAATGAGCTTCATCGCTGAAGATGATTTTTCGATGATTTTCTTCAAACTTTTGCAGAGCCCAATCGGAAAAGTTTCGGTGCTTCAAACGATCAAGACACTTCAGTTCTTGAATTAATTTGATCTTGTAAGGGTGTAGGCCAATATCTTTACGGAAAATTCGTCACAATATGAACTGAGAGATCCCTAATTCCTGTTATCGGAGTGGAAGCGACTGATTTGGCTCATTTTGAACTGAAGCACTTACGGCTGCGGTATTATCTCACTGGCATAGAAACATTCAATAGTGAATTGACCCGAACAAAAGCACGCACAGCCTGTCTGGTGGGACGATTACTACGACCCAAAATTGGAGTAAGCACTCTTAAAGTTGCGACCACCGACTCAGAATTTCGGTATTAATTTTTAATAATTTCCAAATGTTGCTGGTTCGTGAACTTCACCATTATAAAAACGTAAACCTTGGCTGACGTTTTGACATTGACAGATCATAAAAAAAGTTTAAAGGTGCATTTGTATTAAAATACAAAACTGTTATGTCCCTATTGAAAAAACGTTTATAATAGAGGAAGGCTGGTTCGGAAATTTTATTCTAACCCCAATTAACTTTACTAATGGCTGATTTTGGAAATTCTCGAAGTGTAATTGTGGACATATGCTATCAGATGACGTATCAGGTTACCTGGTAATATCTTCTGAACATTCACGTTCTCCTACAGCATAGGCCAGTCCCAACATAAATATGAAATTTTATAAAAATCTCTAGACTCGTTTCCGAGAAAATCTTTTTTTTTTTTTTTTTCAAAATCGGCCATAGTAAAATACCGCTAATTTTGGGATTAGACCCCAGATATGAAGTTCAAAGTAAAACCGTCCAGTCGTTCAGGCTGCAATCGTGCGTGGAGTCAGACAGAATTGAGAAACCCACTTTCTTCAGTTCTTCTATACTATCAAAATCTTGAATTCAAAACCAATACTTGTACGTATGAATACCTTTTAATTGTTTCAGGGCACGGGCGTTTAGGAAAATGGAGAAGAAGAACAGAGGAGAAGCCTGTGCACTTTGGCTTTAAATGTTTGAAGGTTGTAGTGATGGGGAAATACAGAGCCTCGTAGATCATTCCACATTCGAATCCCTATATTTGACAGTACGACCGAAGTTTGTCTTAAGGGTGAACTGATGTGCATTTCAATTATGACGCGTATTGCGGGTGAAATTTTGAAGGGGAGGAATACAACTGGCTATTTCGCTGGAGCATTTTTTATAAAAAAAAAAAAAAAAAAACGATAAAATAGGGGAGACGAGACATTTCTCCGATGTTCAAGCGAATGTATAGAGTTCACAATGTCTCTATCACCTATAAATTTTAACGCGCGATTTTGTACCCTGTCTAGTAAGTGCAAAACGGTCTTGGGTGCATCAGACCAGATATGGGCGTTATATACCAGCTTTGGGCGGATGAATGCCTTATAAATTGAGGTCAGATCAGACGGGATAAAATATTTCTTGCACCGCTTAAGGAATCCTAGACATTTTGCAACGTTTTTAGCGACCTCGAACATGTGATTCCATCGAAGATGATTATTAATACACATACTGAGAAAAGCAAGTTTTTCGGTTTCAGCGATGCAAGTACCATTCATGGATAATGGTTGAAACCATAAGGTTTCGCTTGAGAGACAGCAGACTGCATTGTGTTTTGGAAGCATTAAATTCCACTCTGTTGGTTGAACCCCATTTGATTATTCTGTTCAAGTCGGAATTTAATGTGCTTAACATATGTATGTTACCGTTCCTCTTCTACAGCCGCAGAGCAAGAACGAATATGAAAAACTGAGGGTACTGTCATCAGCGAAAGAATGGATTGGATTAGAAGTTAATCATTTATAAAAATAAGAGAGTCGGAGACAAAACAGAGCCTTGGGGAACACCAGCATTTAGTTGGTGAATTGCAGACTTGAAGCCATTTAAAATAAACTTGTATTGAATGCCTCGAAAGGTAATTTCTAATCCATTGAAAGAGCCTGATGCCAACCTCTGTCAAGTGCCTTTGAAATATCAAGCGCAACCATCTTAGTTTCGCCGAAGAGAAGAAGAGAGGAGAGATTGGTTCCACTTCTCGGTGAGATATGCCATCAAATCACCAGTGGACCGATACGAAATCATACTGTCGGTCATTGAGGAGTTTTCCTGAATCAAGATATTTCATAAGCTGACGATTTATCAGCGTTTGCATGACCTTTGAAAGAAGGGACGTAAGTGCAATGGGTCGGTAATTGGACAGGAAGGAAGATTCGCCTTTTTTTAGGTACGGGCTGGACAAATGCTGTTTTCCACCTACTCGGAAAGAGCCCTGAAGAGTAGGATAGACAGAAAAGCTTACGCTTACGTAATATAGGTATAAGTAAAATATTAAAATCGGTAGGATGATGCCAGTGCTACCAATGCACTCTTAAGTTAGTATTGTCCAATTTTAAGTGGCTATAACTCTGCAACATGTTTCCGGGGATTCGATTTTTGTTGATTCGTAATAAGCAATGGGAACCCCCTTTCAATATAAAAAAAAAAAAAGGTGAAAAGAAAGAAGTTTTACCTACGTAAATACATACTCTTACTTTAGTATTGGCCTAGTTCACATCGCTGATTTGGTCTGGGATCAAGACCAAGTATTTTACAAATGTTATTGGGTTAGTCCACAGATTTAGGTAACCCAGACTTTATTTCCGTATTGTTTACTCCGTTTTCTAGCATACGCTAGATGGAGCTTTTTAAATGTCAAAATGGCATTTCAAGTTGCTATATTTTATTGTCCCATCAATTTTGCCGCTTAAGACGTCTGCGAAGTTTATTTTGCAGTGATAAAACATATTTAGGTTGCAATTGATTGGACGATGAGACAGTCTAGTCGATAAACAATCGAGATGATAGTTTTGAAGACTACAGTGACATCTATGGGAGCATAGATCAATGTATGTATATGTAGACTGCTAGCGACAAAATATTTATAGAAATTTATTTTTTATTTTAATTGAATTAATAGTGAAAAGTCTTTAAACAGATCAACCATTGGAAATGCGCATCAATCGAAGAAAATGTTGTTGTTTAAGGCACCTGCAATAGTAGTGAGAGCTCTTAAGTGACTCTAAAAAAATATATCGACATCCGATAAAGCTTATCACACTTTTGCATGCAGTTTTCTAGTTACGAAAATAAGTAAGTGCTTCCAATTAACTGGTAAAGTACTGTACTAGTCACGAAAATAAATAAGTACTTAAATTTAACTACCAACTCATGTGTTGGTAGTTTAAAAAAAAAAACTGCAAAACGCGCCCAAAAGTATCCGCTCTAGATAGCGCAGGCATTTATGTAAGCTCACTTCACCAGCACGACATACAGAAAACTTTCAAAAATTCTTCAGCGAATTCTAGAAATACTACGAGTAAACGACTGGCAAGAAACTTTAAGAAACTGCTTTATCGGACAATGTTATCACTGTTTGTTGCCCTTCCCACACGGTTAGTCATCCACGTAGCACATACGTAGTTTACAAAAACCTCTTAAAGCAACGTATTCTTGTAGTCAGTCATCAAATAACAACGAGATAACCAGTCGACTGTTTTAATAATGCGAAATCCCCAAAAACTTCCCCAACATATTGTTCGATAAGGCAGAGGCCTATATCGACCTCTTTACACTTTTCTCTGTTCGTCTTTGAATGCCCTCTTGTCTGGCCTAGTTAATTCCTGACCATTTATTATCATTGAGAGTGACTAATCTATTTTTTTTTTTTTTTAATAATACTTTTTAAAATAAAACAACCTTGAACTAAGGAGTCACTTCTCCTCCAGATCACTTCTATAACCACCTGACCTGTGTTCTAGATAGCCGCTAGCGTAAACAATTTATAAATTTCTCCCGAAACGATTCGCATTGCGTGGGAAATAGCAACGGCGATATATGCAAATATACGAACAGAACAACAATAGATTTTTATTTTTTTTCTTTTTATTAAGTTCCACCGCTCCATTATCGCAGAAAGTGAAACACAAAGGGGGCCTGCAACAATCTACTATAAGAAAAAAAAAAGAAGGGGTTCCCCTCCCGATATAGTACACAGCATCAGGACAGGCCAGAGAACTGAAATTGATATTAAAAATGCAAAAAACAAAAAAAATATAAATAATCTCACTTACTTGGTGGTGTGTACATAAAAATTGATTTTTTTTTTTTTTTTTTTTCTTCGTATTTTACATTTTTAATGCGACGGAGACGATGTTAAATCGATAATTAGCGATGAGAGCACGAATATACTTCTTTTTTTTTTATCGTGAAACACTTGCGAAACACTTTTTTTCTTCATCGAGTGGGGGATTTCTTTTTGATGGAAAATTTTCTATAAAAAATTAGTACGTTTTGCTAAAATATCAGCTGACATATTTTTGATTTTTCTTGATTTTTTTTTGCAAAGGTCAGTCACTGCAGCACTTCGCTCGCGTTACGCACAATTTTTGCAAATTTTGTTTCACTTTTTTTTTTCCACAAAGAACTTAGTTTCATGTCGTGGGGGTGGGGGTAAGAGAACAGTATTGTGGATTGATTTTGGGGACTTGGAGAACTCGCATCCGACTGGAATTATGTAAATTGTTTATGCAAATATGTTTAATAACAATTGGGAGAGTTCGCGACACGTAATCTCCATAATTCGCTGTTTTTCTTTATATTTTTTTTTTCAAGGATGATGGAAGCAAATGTGAAAGAAACGAAAAACGGTACTGGACTATTGGAGCAAATAAAATTTTGTGTGCTCTGTTTTTGTTGTGCAAACTTCATTTGTGTGAGAGAACTAGTGAGACATTTTTTTTTTTGGGCACTTTTCAAATTTCTTAGAGACGACATTTGGCGAGGTAGTGACAGTTGGAATATCATGCGGTATGAAGTTGGCTGAGGTTTGGTGGTGTGTTCGAAAGGTGCATATTATCGGGGGATATGTATATTTTTAAAAGTTTGTAGTTTGTCGAGGTATGTAATTTTCTTTATGTTTCGTCCTCGAACGTTATTAGTTCATAAAAAAAACTCTTATAGTATTTACAAATTAATTATATCAAATTATTTTTGGCTGAGGTTTCCAATGTAGGAAATCCACTTTTCAATTAAAATTATTTTTTTTACTTATAATGGCTTATTCTAAGATATACTATGTAAAAATTTTGGAGAGGAAATTTGTAGTATTTTTTAAAAAAATTTTAAAGTTTTCGGTTTTGACTAGTAAAATGCATGTTTTCTTCCTTATTAACTCAACAAAAGGGTGTTTAGTCGGCTTGTAGTGCTAAGTATATTCAATTTAACATAAATGGATATAATTTTATTTCTTTACAGGGTGTAAATTAAAAAAAATTAAGTTTTAATGGTTTTTATTTGGAAAATGGAAATATTTTCCTATTTCTATGAAATTTTAATATGTGATAGATATATATTTAAGGTTTGATTCCTCATCTAATGTTGGCAAACTGTTCTATAATAAACTTAGCCCCAGGCTATAACTTAGCCCCTGACAGTTGTTGACATACCCCTAGCGGAGCGACAAAGTCGCGTGAGCGTCTAAACCACCCCGGAAAGTGGAATGTAATAAGTTAATCGCGCGAAGGGCGCCACTTGTCCACTGTTGGATATATAATTAGCTTTTCGAAATAATTACCAAAAATCATCCAAATTTAATTTGGAATAATTTCATTTATCACATTATGGTTAATTGATCTTGTTTTTGATTTGTTTTTAGCTATTAAGTAATAGTTCAAGGTATAATTTCGAAGAACATTTTTTTTTTTGTTTATAGTATTGTAATAGTTTTTTTTATGCTTTATAGACCATTATAGACTTTCCTATATTGGAAACCCGCCCCTTATTTTTTAATAGGAAATTTACCCTAGATTTAAAAACATACAAGTTTGACTATTTCTTAACATCATTTGGGAGTCGATTGAATAACTGCAGGCCTTTATACAACAAGTTGTTTTGAGAGCCAGCTCTTATATATATAGCTGTAGTTGGAAATCACCAACGTTCCGTAGACTGTCCCAGTTGTTCGAAATGTATGCGACATTGTTCTGTAGATAAAGATTTATGTTATAAATCATGACTAGACTGTTGAATTTTAGTCGCTGGGTAACACTAAGCCAAAGGAGGGATTGAGCGATTCTCATTGCTCGTTTGTAGAGAACCTGAAGTTTCCTTTGATTTTCAATGGAACACATATAAAAGATAGAGGAACAGTAGTTAAAATGTGGGAGAAGAACTGTATTATAAGTAGTTTGTCTTTAATATAATTTTTCTAATTCTTCGGAGGAAACGTGTTCTCACACATTCTTTTTTAATAGAAATTAAACTCAAGCTTACTTTCAATGTACACACCCAGATATTTTACTTCTTTAGCACATTCTATGAGTTCACTATTTATCATATTACAATGTTCATATTCATATTGTTGCCATTAACACGCATACATTTCGTATGCTACACAACCTATTATTCATGTTACCTATGTGTCGTTGAAGGAATTTGGAAATCCAACGATAAAAAAGTTCAGGTTATGTTCACACAAAACAAATACATCACCTTCGATAATGTATTGTTTTCGTTTGATTTTTCATAAATCAACAATTTTTCAATAAATATAAAAAATAGTTCAATTATTCACTTTTCATTTATAATTTTGCTGTTCTTTCGCATATACTGAGTAAAGACAAAATGTCAAACGCCAGATTGGATCCAAAGCATTATGTGCAGTACTTTTGCCGGAACCACCGATTAGGACGGAACGGATAGGATCAGAAACAATTTGCTCCGCGCTTAAATTTCGACATTATCGTGGTGTATAAAATAAAAATTAGACGTCAAAAGATCAAATTTGACATTCCCTTCCATATGGAGTTTGGTTGGGGTTTGTAAGTTTGTGAAATAAAATGATGCTTTATAGTTTTCGGCTCTGTTGAGTTAATGACATTTTTATAATTCTCACAAACAGTGGTAAAATTTGCATTAATTAATAAACCACATTGTCACTGTGGCTTATTTATGTTTTTATATTTGTAAGAAAGTATTTCCAATATCCTAAAGGGGGACTTTTGAACTGCCTCGGGACAAGTTTTATACATATTTCAGTGATTTTTAAAAACATTATTATCTCAAATAGCTTTTTTATATTAAATGAACATTCGTTTCGAATTCGATTAAGGAAGATTCAGACCAAAATCAATAGACAGTATGCTAGACTTCCAGCTTCATGATATGTCAAGTCAAAGTTAAATTAACAACACTGACATTTTTTCGTTGTCTTTACTAGTTTTTGTTGTTGAGAAACTCATGCAAATAAGTACGAAAACGGCTAAATGGATTTACCTCTCAATGCCCAAAGGAAAAATCAGAATTTTCAATTCGACCTCAAAATCAATTTTATTTCACTTATACTCGATATTGAAAAAAATAAATTTCCACGAAAATAGGTACTTTTCTATTGAGATGACTTGTAAAATTTGACTACACCTCCAACAGTAACAGTGGTTAAACGCATTACCACCGACCTAGAGGCAGGTTCGATTCCCAGAAAACTTAAAATTTTTTTTCACGGTCCCACCTCTCGCGAACGTCCGGCAATTATCCAAGAGTAAAATACTACAATCATCTAGGACCTGTTCTCCAAATGGGCTGTTTATTAAATACAAATTTGTTTAAATGTGAGCACAAGAAACATTAGCCGCTGTGATCTGTCAGATGATTATAGATATAAATTATGACGAGATAGTCTACGGTTTGAATTTGTACGGCTTTCAAACTTGTAGAGATGGTATATTCCGAATTCAATTTGATAGTGAATGTATTAAATAAAATGCGTACTGTTCCCTCTCAACAAGTCGAGAAAGCCATATGAATAGAATTTTGTATATTTTTCTACTATGGCTCTATTTTGGGGCTGCGTTTGTGTTTGAAAATACATTTTCTTGCTACTCTTGTGTAGGTGCACAAAGTGACTTCAAATTAACGCTTGCTTTTGGCTATTACCAAAGCTAAACTAACAAAATTGATTTGATGGCTGACTGATTTCTGATTTCAACGAAATAAACAAAATAAAAATCGGAGAAAAAATATGTGATATATACCGATAGTCTCTCCACCATAAAAGTTATCACAAACACAAGCAACAACACAGGGCTGATCAGTAACATCAGAAATATATTCATTAAATCTTTCAAATCCAGAAAACTCATGTGGATTCCTGGGCACGTGGGTATTCGAGGCAATGAGCTAGCAGACAAAGCTGTCAAATTCGCAAACAAAGCTCCAGTGTACCTATTCAATGTTTATACCAAGGCTGACCTCATCAAACACATTAAAAAAAGGATCTCTACAGACGAACTAACTGATTGGAATCTGTACCAGCACCACTACACCAAAACCAATCCCACAAAATCGTACCCTGCTTATCCCACAAACATCCCAAAAGTCAAGATAACAAACTTCGTTCGACTGCGGCTAGGTCACACTTCACACACTCACCTCCACCTACTAAAGAAGGAGCCTCCACCAACCTGCGATACCTGCCACACCGCCATAAATCTTCAACACCTGCTTCAACACTGTAATCGAGTAAGACCATTCATCAACAAAATATTGGGTGGAGAAGACGTCATCGAAATTTTAAAAAAACCCAAAGAAATCCAACATAGAAAGAATGAATTTTTTTTAATGAATTTTTAATAAAGACAGGCATAGTTGTATAATTAACTCATAATAAAGATATAGTTAAATTAAATTAAGTAACATAGAGCGGAAGGCCTCTGCAGCTAGTAGCTCGTTAAATTAATTGTTAGCTTGTAATTTGTTACATGTTTAATAAATATATAATAATAATAATAAAAACTTATATTGCTAAAAAGTCTTAACAATTTTATTACACATTTGCTCCATGCACCACAATTGAAGTCTACAGGCGACGGATAATTGTTTTACCAGTATTACCAGAAAACCTTTCAACTATCATTATTTGAAATGAAGGAAGACCGATTTGGGAATAGAGATTTTTACTCTTTAAATACCTGGCAATGCTAGTTATTTGCTCTCTTTTTATTATCTTTGGAATTTTTCAACAAAACAAAAAGTCAACAAAACCTTTCTTTTTCTCTTTTCCAACTATTTACGAAAGAGCGAAAAAGACAAAACCTTCGATTACGATTATCAATAAATGTCAAAGTAAAACAAACGTCAACAATTTGACAGTTCCACAATCGCACGTGGATTGTATTTAGTTTTTGGTTTTACATCGTGTTGTTTAGAGTTTTCCGAGTTAGTTTTGATTTTCTGAGTGAATTTTATGATTTTTTTTAAAAGACATGGATGAACAACGTAAAACAAAAGAGAAAAATACTTTTCGGGTAAGTGTTAGCCATGCATATTCTAATTATCCAACGAAAATGAAAACATCCATTGCATTCTGCATTTAGTTCAAATCCTTTGCCGATCGAGTGACTGAAATCGACATTCGTCGCTCGGCATTGTACTACATTGGTCACGAGAATGAAGAACTTCCAGAAGACGATGAAACTTACTTTCATCAAACCATCAAAAAGTGGACAGCCCTCAATTTAACCGACGAATACAATCAATTTAGCAAGAAGTGTCATGGCATCGTAACTCTACCACAGTTGCTACATAAGAAAGACTTTGTTGTGGATCTTCTGCTGGAGAAACTCTCCACAGCAACTAATTTGTCCCTGCAGCCTTTGCTAGAGATTTTAGTTGTTCTTGGCAGAGATTTACGTGAGGAGTTCTATCCGTATTTTCAGAGGGTGCTTGACCGACTGATTTGTCTGTTGAATACCAAAGATCCTGACCAGCTGGAGTGGACTCTCATTTGCCTGGCATATTTGTTTAAGACTTTGAAACCGTTTCTCAAGAAGAACATCGCTGTGGTCTTTCATGCTATATTGCCGCTCCTAGATGAGAATCGTTATTCGGAGGATGTCACCAATTTCGCTGTTGAATGCTTTTCGTTCATCGCTAGAGATCTCAAGGATTACAACAAACTTCTGGAGATAATCTTAGGAACGGTGGAGAAGGAACAAATTCAAAGCGTCCAAGGATGTGGACGATTGTTCTTCGAAATCGTTCGTGGTGTCAAGGGGTTGTTCCACAGCATCGCAGAGAAATTCCTCCAGTTTCTTTTTGAGAGCTTATTGAAGGCCGAAGAAAAGCGACAGGATTTGCTTTTTGAAGTTACCTCTTCAGCTGTTGGAGAGATTTTGAAATTCATTCATCCCCATAACGTGGGACTCTTTTGGCTCGTTATATGTCGTGTGATTGTATCGGCATTGGGTGAGAAGGATGCAGGTGCCTCGAATTCTTTGATTCTGCTAATGTCACAAGCGGCCCAGTGGAGAGATGGTCGTTTTTTGTCTGAAATGGAGACTGTCGTGCCAACAATTTTGAAAGCAGTAGATGCTTCTTCAGATGAAGATCGCGTTCTGCTCGATAACCTCTGCACCCTGGTGAGTGTCATTCTTTTATCAAACAATGCCAAGATCTCACAGCTAGACACCAGCCGTATGATCAAGAAAATGATGCAAGTCGACCAGCGTGAGGTGTTTGAATCGTTTATTGCAAGGATAGCCAGCCACACACAGTTTGAAATACTTGTTCTTCCCGATCTCCTACGGTACTTTGAGACATACTTCGATATCCAGAGTCTAGAGCTGTTGGTTCAGGTGGTTTCACAAAAGTCTCCACTGGTTAGGAATGGACAGAAGTTGAGCGATTGGAAGCAGTATCCCCTGCAGATGAAAAAAACAGACACTTTGAAGAGGTTCGAGAAGATTTTCAGGGAGTTTGCCCAAGAAAATGAGAAGGAGGAGGAGTTCTTGTTGAGTCTCATTCTGGCACCTCATGTGAAGGGTTTGGATGGAAAGATTATTGAGAAGAAATCCAAGGAACTGGCATTAAAAATCATCAAACAACTTGGTGAAGCGGATTTTTGTCTGGAGAAACCTTTATTCATCCTGTCAGTACTGATTGAGTCTGGTATTCATTTGGGATTCTCGTGGAAGGATGATCTTCTAGCACAGGCTGTGACTGTCATTCTCCCCCAATGTGGCAGTGAAAAGACGGCTCTAGGTATGCTCGATCAAATTTGCACTCTCAAGCCAACTCTATTTAGGTCCAATGAAGACGTACATGGCGTCCTTGCATGCCTTTTAAGTTCCAGATCAATCGAATTCCGCCTGCTTAGCTCACATTGCTTGTATTCGATTAATAAATCTAACCCCAGCAGCCCCTATAAAATATTTTACGATACTGAGAGCATTGAACCCACTGTCCACACGTACAGAGAACAAATCCTCATCCTTCAGAAGTTGGAGACAAGTGGAGAGTTCTTTAAATCAATCAAAGAGGATCGCTTCAAAGTGGATACCTTGAGATTCCTCATGGGAATGCTGTATCATAACTTCAAGCTTCTCTGGGAACCGGTACTCCATCTGATTCAAGATTACTCCAAGGAAATGACCGTTCAGGACTTCTGGGATGTTTACAAGCAAAAGCTAGACGAGACTGCTGAGGAGATTGCTAAACTAAGCGAGTGTCCATCTGAGAGTAGAGACTACTTTTGGACGAGTTCAGTACTCAGTTCAATGCAGGCGAATGTAATTAAGCCTTCGTCGGAGCAGGAGTTGATAAACTATAGGAATTTGATTTGGAGCAAGATCTCCAGCTTTGGCCAGCTCAGAGAAATCAAGAATCGTGAACTAGTGACTATGTTTCTCCAGTTTGTTCACGATGAGTACAAGCAAAATCAACAAAAGAAACTCTACACTTGGGACATTACCAAAGACGATGAGAAACAGTTGCCTGATGACGACGACGATGATGATGATGTTGAAGATGAAAACACTTTGAAGAAGAAGCCACCAGCCTCTACGAAAGCAATCGTTTCAACGCTTACAAGTAAGATGAACATCTTTGTGAACCAACCAAATCCCAAGCAATTGCATAGAGAACCAGAACTCTATGCATTCTACATGGAACTCCTATCGGGAAATAATCCTGCTTTACAAAAGATCGCCCTAGACTGCGTCATGTCGTACAAGAACAAGTCTCTCATTCCCTACAAGGACCATCTGTATGCCATGATCGATGAAAAGAAATTTAAAGATGAGCTGGTGAGCTTTAAGATCGACCGATCGGCTGGAACAATTCAAGAAGATCATCGAAAGGACTTTATGGAGATCCTTCTGCGGATACTCTATGGAAAGATGACGACAAAGACGACCAGCAAGAATGTTAGCAGTCAGGTGAGGAAGGGAATTATTTTAAGATTCCTTGGTGGTTGTTCCACGGAGGAGATCTTGTGGTTTCTCAGAATGGCCTTTGGCATCTACGATCAGTTCGTGGAAAGCGATCTCGATGAGATTCCAAGACTGGTGCAAGACAACTTTAAATTAACAGCAGTGTGGTCGCCAAAGAAACTTCAGAGCACCATTAACCTTCTAGAGCTGATTCGCAAGCAGTTTGGTGGGCTAATGGAAGATGACTTTCTGATCTACATGCTGAAACTGATTACTTTTGTTGGAGCTGTGTGTAAGGAGGTCATTACAACGGCCTCTAATGGAGAAACAAAAATCCATCCCAAGATGGCGACTATCTTCAAGAACGTGAAAAATGTGGCCCTCATTAGTTTAGTGAACTTTTTCGAACATTTCGAGGGTTTCCCCTGGTCCAAGAATCAGGTGGGTACCCTGGCTGACATTTTTCTATGGGGAACAGTGGAAAAGCTGCCACAGGATAGTATTCATTCTCCTACGCCAGTTCTTAAGCTTCTACTGCAGTGGGGCGAGAATCCAAAGCTATATGGCTACCTTGCGACGAGTAGAAATGGAGAGACTCCATTCCAATATGTGGTGGAGCTGCTTCTCAATGATAAATCCAAGGCTCCAGTTCGTAAGCCGATTATGGCAATGATTGAACGATTATTGACTATCCAAGGCGAGGATCAGGAGGTTAGTGGAATCAATGTGATCATGCCACACATTCTGCAGATCCTCAAGCGGCTGAAAATGAACTTTAGTGCTGGGGGAAAGAACTCCCGTCGACGAGGCGCCCTTGATAAGAGAGATCTCAATGTTTTGTCCCTGTTGACTCAGCATGTAGATGACGCGGAGACCTGTGACAGCCTGCTGCAGCTTTTGCTGCCGATTTTGATTTCGAAATCACAGAGTAGCACTTCGGAAGAAGTAGTCTGCCAGGTGATCATGACACTATCGAACCTCATCAAGAGGCTGGATGCTCCAGAAACTTATTTGCGAAAGATTGCTCCGCTGTTTGAACAGGTTCAGGAGGTTTCAGCGAGAAAAATGCTCTGCCAACTTCTGATGGACATAGCGAAGAAGCGAAACAGTGAACCGTTGAAGGATATAGCTCGAATAATCGGAGCTCTTAACGCCTGGGACAAGCGATGGGTTGAACAACCGGACTATGATAAGCGATTGGATGCCCTGAAGGCAATCAATGTGAAGCTAGAAGGGGAAGTGACTGCTGTTGACATAGATCTAGGAGTGCTGGTGATCTACAATTGCTTCCATTTCATTAAGTATGACAAAGACATGGGTTTGAGAGACAACGCCTGCGAACACCTGCGTGTTCTCGTGCCAAAGCTGATACTAAAATACGAGAACAACCGCAAGGATGTAGACTACCTGGTTGGAGATGTTCTTCTCAATTTAGTGCGTCGAACTATCCGAGATTCAAATGAAAACGTCCGCAATGAAGGCGTACGACTGCTAGGTGAGATGGTAAGACAGTGCTTCAACTCACACCAGGTATTGAGTGATATGAGAGGTTTGGCTGATGCTCAGGATCCTGAAGTGGATTTCTTTGAGAATCTGACACATCTACAGAGTCATCGTCATGGAAGGGCGCTGTTAAAGTTCTGCAACATTGCCAAGACGCTGACAGTGGCGCCAAATCAGAGAACACTCACGCAATTCATTATGCCGCTGGCTTCGAGGTATTTGTTAAATGAAAAGCACGCTGGGAAGCATACCTTGGTTGATGCAGCTATTGAGGCGTTAGGAGTCGTTTGTCAGTTGCTCCCCTGGCAGCACTATCAAGCGGTGCTGAAGTATTACCTACAGAAGATGAGAACCAGTCAGGAGCATCAGAAGCATTGTGTGAGGATCGTTGTGAGGATATTGGATGCATTCCATTTCGATCTAACGCAGTCGTCTGGAGATCTTAGTACGCTTGATGCCTTGAAGGAGGAGCTCAAGAAAAAGGAGGACAAGCCAGAGGAAATATCAAAGGAAGACCATGAGTCCAGCGATGACAATTTAGATGCAGAATTAGATGACATTAATGAGGAAGAAGAAGAGGAGAAGCCCCCAAAGTCAGCTATTCTTGACACGCTGACAATTTTGCAGAAGAATGCCGCCAAGCGTGTAATGCACACGATCGCTACTAACCTGATACCAACTCTAAACCGTTCGATCACTGAGAAGAGTTCCTACGACGCAAAACACAAGGTAAATCGTAAACGTTTCAGTGCTGAACGCGAGGAAGAGGAAATTCTACGTGTCCCCATCGGTCTGGCGCTGGTTAAACTAATGCAGAAGCTTCCCAAAGAAGTTTTGAACACCGGTCTCCCTGGAGTTTTCATGAAGGTGTGTACGTTTCTCAAGTCTCCACTGAAGTCGGTGCGCATGCTTACCCGCGATATTCTTAAGAAAATCATGCTGACGCTTGGATCGAGTTATTTAGGGATGCTGCTGGATCATCTAACATCTCTACTAACTCGTGGATTTCAAGTGCATGTTCTGTCGGTGACTGTTCATGGCGTTCTGGATGCCCTGCGGGATATAATGAAACCTGGAGACATTGAGTCGTGTTTGAACAATATTTTGGAAGTCTCGCTGAATGATATTTTCGGTGAGATGGCAGCCGAGAAAGAAGTGGAGAAAATTACAGCTCACACGCCAGAGGCAAAGCCAAGTTCGAAGAGTTATCTCGTTCTGCATATAGTCGCAAGAAATATACAAGAGTCATGCCTATTGGATATTGTTCTACCATTCAAGGACTATCTGGCCAAGAGCCAATCGAAGAAGATGACACTAAAGATTCAGGAGTGTTTCCAGAAAATCGTGACAGGGCTTGTGGAGAATCCGCATATCTCACGAGAAAGTCTGCTGATTTTCATATACGGTACGATGTCGGAGAGCATACCAGATCTCCTGCCCGGCACAGAGAAAAGGGCACTCAGTGAACGTGAAAAGGAGAAAATGCGTCGTGCACGACCAGACTGCTTTATCATTCAACCCGAGCCAAGATTTCGTGCAGGCGCCATTCGTGCGAACGTGAAGAATAATGCCCAAGCCAATGCACATATTTTGATAGAATTCGGTCTGGAGATGCTGCACATAGTGTTGAAGAGGAAGAAGCTAGCTGAGATTGCCTATGAGCCGTTTTTGAATCCAGTTCTTCCGTTAATCCGTGACTCATTGAAGAGCACTCACATTCGAGTGACTACGTTCGCTTTAAAGTGTGTCACCTCAATTTGGAACGAAGGATACGAATTGCCGGAGTTTAAAAACTACGTCGAGGACATTGTTACCCGTCTCTTCGAGATCCTCCACAATTTTTCAACATTTGGAGCCACCAAGCAGGAGGATAATTTTCAGTTGATGAAGAACGCTTTCAAGTGTGTGGTAGCGCTGTTGAGGAAATGCGATAACTACGAGTTGAATAGTACACAAGTGGATCAACTGATTTACTACATAGAGCACGACCTGCATGAGGGTGGCAATCAAACGATGGCGTTTTCACTTCTCAAGGCGATGGTCAATAGAAAGGTGGACACCGCAGAGCTGCATGACATCATGTTGAAGCTCCGCGAAATAACGATTGTCTCTCAGTCGGACTTTGCACGGGAGGAGTCGCGAACTATTCTACTTACCTACATGATGGAGTATACTCTCAAGAATCGAGTGGAGAGCTATTTGAAATTCTTCTGTAGGCAACTGAGTTACTCAATTCCTAGTGGACGATTGTCAGCGATACAGTTTTTGAACACAATTGTGAAGAAATTCCCGCTGAATGTACTCGCCAAGAAAGCTGAATTCCTTTTCATCTCACTGGGCACACGAATGGTGAACGATGAGATGCCAGAATGTCGAAAAGCTACTGCTGAATGCATTGAGTTGATGATTGCCCGCCTGGAGAAGGAAACTCGTCAGAAGCTGTTCGATGTAGTTCTGCTTTTCTTCGAAGCAGAGAAACCTTCTGTACGGGAGATGGCTGCTATGCTGTGCTCAAGATTTCTGGTGACAGAGGAGGAATCATTCGAGTCTAGAGTGAAGGTGATCCTTCCGATTCTTGTGAGTCGATTGATGTTTAGTAATCCAAATGCGCCTGGACGTTTTGTAAGAGCACCAGATGCCACTGAAGATTTAGATGGCAATGATTTGATTGATGAAAACGCACAAAAAGGAAAGAAACGCAAGAATTTCCATCGAGCGCTATTGACCGAGGAGGAAATGCAACTGCTTCGAGAGAAAAAACAACGAGAGATCGATCATGAACTCATTCAAATGCAACACTGCATACTAAAGATTCTGGAGTTTTGCCCAGATATACTTGGTAAAGATGACTACAATTTGACACTCGATGAGTTGGCCTATGAATCACAGAAACTGCTGGGTTACGAACACGAATGGGTTCGTGTGAACTCAGCAAAGATCCTTGCTCACATTTTATCTACCTACGACTTTGCTTTGATTGGCGCAATCATAACAAAGACGGCGAAAAAGACAGACACCCATAGAGACTACATCTATTTAAACCCAGAATCCGACATCAAGAGTTTGGTGTTGGATTTGTGTGCTCAAGTGGTACCCGGTGAGACGAATCCACAAATGATGGATGAGATTGTTAAGGTGTTCCTCTTTATGGCCAACATGTTACGAGACGTTCCATTCGATGTGGTAAAAGTGAAAAACGAGGAAGATGACAACCAGAATAGCGATCGCAGTAAAATCAATCTAAGCTGGCTGGCCAAGAATATGAGATTTTTGGTGAACAAGGAGTTGGCTGTAGCCCCACATAGCTGCATTGCTGTAAGAATTTTAGTAGCCTAATATACATGTATATATTTTTCTTATATGTTTGTCTTCCCTTTTAGAGATCAGCAATTTTCACACTCATCGAAGGTCTAATTACTCTTCTTGAGACTGAATCTGTGAACAAACTCGGCTATGCTCTGCTCTCGATCTTAGTGCGAGAAATGTCTGAAGAAGATCAAAATGTCGATACGGATTTGCGACAACAGGCGATAAGGGTAGGAAATAAATTGCGCAAACGCATTGGATCCGATGTGTATAATAAACTTAGGGCTAGTATACAAATGAAACTGATGATGCGTAGAGCTGAAAGGAAAAAGCTGATAGCACAAGAGAAAATCAATGATCCAGTGAGAGCGGCTAAGAGGAAGCAAGGCATACAGGAGAGAAAGAAGGCTTCAAAGAAACGAAGGGTCGATGTTATTAGGGGGAAAGCCGAGGGTAAGAAGAAAAGAAAGCGAAAAGCAGAGGAGGACATCTTCTAGTTTGTAAATAGATTTTTATGTCGTTTAATAAAAAAAAAAAAAAATCTGTAAAATGTATTGTTGTTCCTCTCATTGACGTCACTTAGACGAAGTCGACAGTGCACGCAAGCTAGAAGATTGACAAGAAAACAGAAGCAACACAATGTACTGAAAGCCAAACAGTTCAAGTATTCCTAAGGGAGGGAAACATTCACATCAACATAAGTCATTATTCCCTTCCAAGTAACGAATTGTCGCCTAACTTTATTTCCCGGTTGTGGAAATTCGTGCTAAATTATATGAACTTTCAATGTGTATTTCTAGAATCGAAATTTGTTCATGTAATAAGCACGGCAATACGCTCGTGCCTTAGCTACAACTGGAAAATATTATATGATTTATGATGGTATCTCGGAATGTTTGGATGTCCAAAATACTAAGGACAGATTGCCGCATCAATCGAAAACCTAGAAGAAAATGAAGAAAGGGGTTCTGTAGCTCTGTACCCTTATTACGTGTTACAAGACGAGAAGCATGACAAACGATTTTCAAGTAACGATACCCATTATAATGATTATATGCGACTAGAATAATAATAAATGTTGATGAAAGGTAATAATCCATTCATTTTGAAGCGCACCTATCTTCACTTTTAATGGTATTGTGTCAAAAAGAAAAGAAAATTGTTTGAAAATTGCAGGAAAATGTTTGGAAATAGTGAATATTCAATGACAAAATTATAAAAATTATATCCAACATTGTATTATGTTGAATTTCGCGGCGACTTTACCAGACATCAAATTTTATTTTGTTTTTATTTTGTGAAGTTCAGTAAACACATGTGCACGTGTTTTTATTTGTCATAAAAAAAAAACAATCATGCTATCTCAAACGTCGTCTAAGGAGGTTTGGGTACAGGGTGGACCATTTAAACCTTCGGCATCTGGCAACCCTATAACTTTGACATCTGTTTTCAGATCGGCTTATGACAGCACGCGTTCGAAGCGTCAGTCCAAGCAAATTTGTGCAATGGAGCAGTACACGCCACCATAACGCGCTGTTATCGTGCAGTTTTACATTCAAAACATGTTCTCAATTGTGAAAACGCAACGTGCGTATCGTTCAAAATATTAAGTGAGGGAAGTGCCTTCAGACCACACCGTCAGGCGTTTACATCAAACATTTATCGCCACCGGCAATCTTGGTAATACCAGTCATCAACGCCAACGACGTCCGAATCGGTCTGATGAGAACATTGAGGCTGTACAAGCCAGTGTTGAGAGATCACCGACAACATCGAGTCGTCGCCGTTCTTTGCAGTTGGGCAGCCCTCGCACGTCTCTCCGGCTCATAATTCGTGCTGATTTGAAGTTAATCACCTCACAAAATTCAATTGACGCAACGACTTTTACCGATCGACAAGTCACCATCGCTTTATTGAATCCTTTGTTCCTCGGGTGCCTAATTTCGAAAAATGGTGATTTTAACTGGCCTCCGCGATCACCCGACGCCTCCAGACTTCCTCCTGTGGGGTTATTTGAAGTCCAACCTTTATATCAACAAGCCACGTACTCTAGAAGCCTTGAAAGACAATATATGACAGAAAATGGCCGCTATTCAGCCTGAAACACTTCGAAAAGTGATGGGAAATGCCGAAAAATGAGCACTTTGCGGCTTTCGTTCTGGCGGCGACCATTTACGCGATATAATATTCAAAAAGTGATCAGAACAAATTTGCAAGGTTCAAAATAAACTAAAAATGACTTCATAGCAAATAATTTGTGATTTTTTTTTTTTTTTTTAATTATTACCAAAAATCATCCCGAAGGTTTAAATGTACAACAAAAAAACAATTTCGTTGCCATTACGATATGCTTGGGCATTCACCCAATGAAATGATTCGTGAAATCTTTTGTATCCACATCGAAGCGTCCGCTAAAGTTATAAGAGGGGTTCATTTATTTAGCAGAGTCCCTTTTCGGGGCTGATTCATCTGGTCTTTTGCGTAGCCTAGAACCAGTCAGAGAGTGACTAATACATGTTCATTGTTCATGCCACTGATCGTAATATTTTTGAAGGTTGCTTCCATGTCCAGGAGGGCTGTGCGGTGAATTCTTCTTCTCATAGTCTGAGGCCTGACTAAGCTTACATGCATGCATGTATGTAGGTGCAATTAACCCTTTGAATGCACTAGCTTACCCAATGAATGATGTATTCATCATTCTCAGATTCCACCGAATACATAATTTTCTGTTTTATACAAATCGGTTCAGTTATTTTTACTCTAGCGCGTAACAAAGGTACTGTAACATAATGTAGCATAATGCAACAAATTCCGAAGTGTCTTTTCATTCTGGCAGAATTTTGGTCCGAAGTGTCTTTTCATTCGAGGTTCGTGTCTGCAATTAGTCTCCACAGTTCGGATAATATCACGCTCTCTTATATCACATATAAGAGAGAACAAGAGATTATTGGCTGTCATCCTGGATTTTCTTATTCCAGTGGTCGAAGAATTTGTTAGAAGTTTCTGGCTATCAGAAATGCGACTATATAAGGACAGATGGCGATCGAGAGCAGGCAGTTGGTTTAGAACCGTGGCGAAGAGATTGGAAAAGTGATAATGGGCAAAGTTGTAATTTTGTGATAAAATGAAAGTTGAGAGTTAACAAGAAGAAGTAATTAGTTTGGATTTGTGAATTAAGTAATTGAAAGGAGATAAAGTGATTTGAGAGGAAAGAGACCTTGTAAGAAAAGAATTTGCGAAGAATAGTATAGTGTAAACTTGAATTGTTCTATAGACTAGAAAATAAAGAAATAAATTTCGTTTTATCTACTCGAGCCGTAGCACGCATATTACAATACCTTAATCGCGTGATTAGGGCACTTTTAAACTGTTGACATTACTCCGACACTAAATTTTAGTAACAGACAAAATTTCATACTATCTAAGTCATTCAGTGTGAACACTGTTATTGGGGATGATGAATTCCGCATTTATTAAAGGTGCATTCTATTCGGTCATGAACATGCTCTTTGACGCATGAAATCTACAATTACAACCAATAGATTTCTTTGACCTTTTTTTTTTAAAATGGCTTTTATAAAAGATTTAACCTTTTTGGCACTGGCTCACTTCTTCTATAGTGGAAACCACTCCGTTTTCTATAACATATTTGCGCTTTAGAGCGTTTATGGATCCATCCATTATTAAAAGAGTGCCAACTCTACCGGCAGTTATGGTCCATTCTTCCTTCAATCGTTCTCCAGGACGACGTCGAACTGTGAACTTCTCATCTCAGAATTCAAGGTTGAACTTGGACTCTCATCTTGGGTTCAAATTTGCTTTGCTTTTGCCCATTCCAGACATTTCTTCATTCTTGGCGCCAGAAGCGTTTCTTTTTTTGCCGTGTGTCAATTCCAGTGGTTTTCACAATATCCCTACTTACTTGTGTTGAACTTGGACTCTCATCTTGGGTTCAAATTTGCTTTGCTTTTGCCCATTCCAGGCATTTCTTCATTCTTGGCGCCAGAAGCGTTTCTTTTTTTTTGCCGTGTCAATTCCAGTGGTTTTCACAATATCCCTCCTTACTTGTGTCGCAGTAACAAATCGGTTCCTTAATGTCGTTCTCTTTATCGTATCGTCGATCCTTGCAGTAGTTCATTTTTTACTTACTTTACTTTAAGTGGCGCTACAGTCCGGGGAGGACCTGGGCCTCAACCAATACGCCTCTCCAGTTAGCGCGATCTTTGGCTAACTGCCTCCATTTGCGCACTCCAAGTTGGTTGAGGTCCACTTCCACTTGTGCGCGCCACCTAAGGCGAGGTCTTCCTCTACTGCGTTCTCCCTCCGGGTTGGAATCGAAGACTCTTCGGGCCGGAGCGTTGGTGTCCATTCGCTCTACATGTCCTAGCCATCTTAGACGACTGATGCGCACTTTTCTGACCAGGTCGATGTCGCTGTACAGCTCGTAGAGTTCGCTGTTAAATCTTCTCCTCCAAAGCCCGTCAACGCAAACGGGACCAAAAATCACTCGAAGAATTTTGCGTTCGAAACGACCAAGAAGATCTTCATCCGGTTTTGCTAGGGTCCATGCTTCTGCGCCATAGAGCAGGACAGGGATGATAAGGGTCTTATATAGAGTCTCCTTAGTGTTTCTTGATAAGGCCTTACTAATCAATTGCCGTCTTAGGCCAAAAAAACAGCGGTTGGCAAGTGTAATTCTTCGCTTGATTTCTGCTGAGATGTCATTATTAGAGTTTACCGCGGAGCCAAGGTAGACAAAGTCCCTAACTACCTCAAAATTGTAGCTGTCTATCGTGACGTTCTGCCCGATTCGTCAATGTTGTGTGTCCCTTCTAGTTCCCATTACATTATTTTTCCAACAGCTCGACAGATGAGGGGAACACAACGCGCCCCGTGGAGGCCTAAGTGAAGGGCATACGCTCACCCTCTTAAACTAACCAGTGTATATTGGGGAACAGCTTGACTCTATCCAATATAATACGGGGACTAGACAACTTCTATTCAATTTAAATTACCACACACACTTTGTTGATCTTATGGTACGTTTATTGTTTAAAAAAAAAAAAAAAACATAATCTATTTCCGTTCAGTTGTATTTATTTTTTTGTTTTTTCTTTTAAATATTTTTTTTTTTTAGTTTTAGTTTAGAAACTTACTGTGAAAACAATATATAGTATAATTTATATACAATGGTTTGAACAGCTTTTTTTTCTTTTTTTCTTTTGCATTTCTACTATAATATAGTATATAAATTCCATTTTTTGTTAATTTAAATAAAATTATATATAAAAAAAAAAAAAAACAAAAAGTAAAATAGGAAAACAAAATACACAAATGAACAATCATCATCATATAAGGAGGAGGGGGTTGCCCATCACAAATCACAGAAATGTTATAAACAATTTTCTGACATTCTCTTGAATTATTAGTTGTTACACACACACTGAGTAGAAAAAGATAGGGTTGTTGCAACTCCCGTTACATGTAAGATTAGATGCTTAATTTTTTTTTATTTTTTTAAATCTCACCCCATCACCGTTGGTTGCTGTTTTACAGCCGTGATGCGTGTTGGATTCGAAATTTTAATTTTATTCTGATTCTCTGATTCGATTTTGCCGTTATCGTGTCGATTAATATGTCCGCACGAAGATTAAAAAAAAAAAATTAGAGATAGACATACATAGATATAGAAGAGGGATGGGGACGCACAATAAAAGTCAGGAAAAAAATGGAAAAAGAGTAAAATTCCTGTATTTTTTCCTTCTTTTTTTGCTGATACATTTTCACCTGCTTTACTTACATCACACATGTTCTCCTTGACCGGTTGTAAGTAGTACATTATAATATAATAAAAAAAAAAAACAACCAAAACTACATGTTTCGGGGCTGTGGTGGGTGGAGGGTGGAGGAAGAAACACGGCAACACTTTCATACGCACAAGCACACTGCCCACTTTGGCCGCTTTAAAATACGAATCGGTTGACATTGACATTCAATGCGTTATCGCCGCAACCGCTGGAAGGCGGTGGCTGCTCATCTTCATCATCTGGGCCATTACCTCGGCTGTGGGCTCTGTTGCTGAATAACGCCGATGTCTGGCTACTGGCTATTTTCATTCGCCGGCTCTTGAGCTCCTTGCTAAACATGCAGTTGTCGCGATTCACATACTCCCGCAGTTCTGGTGAAAGTTCTTCCAATTTGGGTGACGGTGGAGCGTCAATTTTGATCATGGTACTCGGAGTGGTCGGCGACTCATGACCGCCCATCTGGTAGAACAGAATATAGGGTGTGTTTGGTGGCGTTAGATTGTTTAATTCGGCGATTTTACATTGGGTAACGACGTGGTCGTTGAACTTGTACCATTTGTTGTTTCCATCGGAGGCGTATGTATAATAGTGGCCCGAGTCCATGCTACAGCCGGAGTGTACAACGCCGGCATACAGATCATAGTGCACTGAGGCGATTTCCGCGAGAGTTTCGGCAGAGCATACTTTCACTGAGACGTTCTCATTGTGGAAGACCTTGTGCATGAGTTTGGCTCGCATATGATTGCTCTGATCGTACTTGAAGTGCTTCAGAGTTAGAATCAGATTCTTTGGTGCACTGATCACGTTGATAAAACGTTCAGCGTCGGAGAGCTTCTTGCAGCGCTCACAAAAGTACTGGTTGTCGCCATGCAACTTCTCCGAGGAGCAGTAGTAATCGATTAGATCCTGGACGGTGTAATTCGACGCGCAATCATTCTTTACCTCGGGGAATGACAGTTGCAGATCGCGAAAGCTGTCAATGTTTGTGCTCTGCCAGCTACATGTGAGACATTTGTAGGTTGTGGCAAGTTTACCCATGAATGTCTTCTCGATGGTGGTGGTCGAGGGTCGTGACAATTTTTGCTGATGCTTCTGTGATGATGTTGCTGCTGCTGCTAAAGATGATGATGATGATGATGATGACGAGTCGTGTTGCCTTTGCAATTCTGTGCTGCGAGCACCATCTTCTTCATCTTGATCGATCTCAAAATCAATGCTAGACTGGTTCGCATCGTATTTAGCCACAATTGTTGCTCTATGTGCCAATTCCTGCTCATGTAGAGTATCGAGCAAATAGCCAAGGAATTCTGAACTATCCTGCTGTAGACCAGGAGTGAATCCTGGTGGACGCGTTGCATCCAATACTCGTGATGGTGTGAGTTCGAATCGGGTAGAGTGCAGCATCAATGCAATGAGCTCTTGAATCTTAATCAAAAGTGGTGACTTACTACCGGAGAGTAGAATTCCACGGCTAAATCTGTGAAGTAAGTCAAGTTAGTACGAGCTAAAATATCTTTGGTTGAGGTTTACTTACTCTTTGGTCATGGCCAGTGCTTGAAGGACACTGTTCATGTAGCATGTATTACCAAGGTTCACCAAACCCACTTTTGCATTGGAGCTCATCACAGAGCGATGACTTTCGAACAGGCGATTGTTTGATCTGCGCGGGTTTAGATAATCATATGATGGGCTAAACTCTGCCAGTGCGTCAACCTAAGTGGAAACACAGAATGCGAATCAGTCTATGATTGGATGAGCTGATGGAACCGTAGTAACTTTTTGGGCGAGGAAAGACTTCTATGTGTTCTGTCATAGAACGGTTGAGTCAATGGAGAGGTGTTACTGCAGAAATAACATTCGAAAGTTTTACGTTTACGTTCTAAGTAAAAGGTGCATGAGCTATAAACCTGTAGACACCAACAGGGAACACGGAATGAATGAAAGGTTCTTGGACGATGGCAGCCAACACTTCAGTCCACCTGACCAACATAAGGTGAGAATAGCAATATCTATTTACTGGAGCTGATAGCCTACCTGTCGAGTTATTCAAAGCAGCGGGAGATCATTTGGTAAGGAGTATACTCCAACTCATTTGTAAAATTTGGTCACATGAGAATATTTCTGATGAAATAAATCTCATCATCGTATGGCTGATCCACAAAAAAGGACATACTCCCAACTGCAAAGCATCAGTTTTATACCCTGCCGCTTACAAGATACCTTCAGTTAATTCCTGACAACCAGAAACGTCTACCATCTACACTACGGAAATTTCAGAGTCGCTTATGACAGCGTCATGTCTTGTTTAGGTATCCCTACTAAGCTCGTCCGTCTATATAAGATGATGATGGGGTATATACACTTCTCGATCAATGTTGGCAAAAACCTGTCCAAACCTTTTGATGTCACAAATAGTTTAATGTAAGGCTCTGTTAGAAAACGATTAGCTCAACCTTTATTTATGAATACGGGCTTTAGTCGGTTGTGTTCTACGAGATGTGAAAATGAAAAAAAAAAAACATGGGACGGTTATAATCCATCCGTGACGGATTGTGTCATACTTTATCCATTATTAGCCAGCAGATTACAAATGCTGCTAAAGCTGGTGCTAGATGCCTCGGATTC
Source organism: Pocota personata (assembly GCA_963082735.1). Classification (NCBI taxonomy): domain Eukaryota; kingdom Metazoa; phylum Arthropoda; class Insecta; order Diptera; family Syrphidae; genus Pocota; species Pocota personata. Next base: position 234,565,975 of record OY720430.1, on the reverse strand, counting down.
CTTACGAGATGATGCAAACGATTTTTCACTCCCACAGACTTGGCTACAATCTATAAGGCTTACATTTGTCCGAGATTTGAATAACCTTAATTTTTAAGGACAAAGTCCTTAGCTGGTTGCGAAACCATATCTATCTCAGAATGTTCTCCCGCCCTTGGATAAATGTTTTCTTTTTGTCACAATTTTCTGACAATATTTCATTCTTTATTCGTGTATGACTGATTATTTAAAAATTAATAAACAAAATCATCCGCCGCTGGGATTCGAACTCAGTGTGAATAGTTGATACAAAAGTGTCAGTCAGCTCGGCTATGCTAGCACTACTCATGGGCATGTCAGGAGCAATACTTCTTTACTGAACTTTTACGCTAGAGCACAGAAGAACGCATCAGAGCGCTTCGAAGAAGAACCAGAACGGACTGGGCTTTCAAATCTCTGCGAATGCAAATTTGTTCTAGGGTAGTTATTATTTTTGTAGGATCCATGGCTGAGGTTAAGTACATACGTGGACCATAGAGCGGGAGACTCAGGTTTTAGTCAGCTAGTGTTTTTGTGTAAAACGGAATGTACTCGTATCTGTATGGGTACTACATTGTGAGTAAGAACTTGTTCAAAATTCAGTGTGGACATTTCAGCAAAAGTCTACATTGGCCCAAAGAAATTCGTCACAAAACTGACACGGAAAGAACGTACCGGACTTCATATTATGTAGCTGCGATCGAATGGATCGGCGATGTAGTGAAATTCACTTATCCAAATCATAGCGCAAAACAGTTGAGGAGGAATCGAGAGCGCTGCAAAATTCCGAAAAAAATCCCCATGTCCCACGAGAGGTTACAAGACAGTGGTAAGTAAAGTGCACCATTAGGTATGCGACTATACAAATTCAATGTAAGGAACCGGGATTGAGTAAATAGCAACAACGTCATCTATATGCCACTCAATTGGTATCATTTCGTAATTTCAAATTTGAAAAGAAAATAACTTATCTTAGGTGTAGTGCGTACGTAAGTGAGATTGTATCTCTACCAACGTTGTGTGTAAAATTGAAAGGAGGTAACAGATGCAATCCTGATGAAGGGCCTGCTCCACAAACAACACAAGCAAGCAACAAGTATTCTGTACATATGGAGCATTAAAAGATTGGCATGCTGCCAGAGAATTCAGTTCTCATTTAATTCGAAACTATTTTGAAAACATAACAGCATTTTGCACTCTCAGACCAGCATTCTGGGCACGAAACCGTTGCGGAAACTGCCCATTTCTTCTGATACTGCAGCAATGAGACTGAGACTTTGTTTTATAAGTGTTCCTTCGTCGTATTTCCATCGATTTTATCTTGGGCCATGTTTGGCCATTCTATGCACACTTCACAGATCCTTTTGAAACTGTTATTTTCATTCCCTATGACTAAACAACACTCATGAGAACTTTTCTTTCTCGCGCAGTCGCAATGCATCGACGTAACCTCAACTCTACACAGAAATGAATAGGAAAACATTCTACTTACCACTGGTTTGTAGAGATCATCATATCCCGGGAAGGTTGCCATCAATGCTGTCGTTAGATCCACAAGAGTTTGAAGACATTTACTCGTGTCATCGGAGTATTCCTCTTGAGCGGCTTGCTTCTTTAGTTGCTTAACTACCATTGGAATCCATGGTACTACCTGTAGGTAGGGAAATAGCATGTAACTATACTGATCTGGTATACACGCCAGTCGAACTTACCTTATGAAATACATCTGGCTTATGCTTGGTCGGTTCCAAAATTGGAAACACTATGTGGACCATCTTGGGTCGCAAAACTGGCACCACCAACGTCTTGAACAGCTTTTCGATTATCTCCAACGCTATCTCATTCAACAGATCCAACTTGCCCTGATCCTTTAGTCCACTCCAAATGGCCAGAATCCAGAGGTTCAGGTTTTGGAAAAAGTTCAGCAGCTTCCATTCGCACAACAGCTTGACAGTCTTCTTTATGGTACAATCCTGCAGGTTGCTCGACAGCAGGGCCTGCACAGCCTCGATGACCATGTCCTCGGTGAACAGTTGGAATACAATTGCAATGGCACAGGACGGTTGTTCGTCGCCAGTGATCAGTTTGTAGACAATCTGCAGATAGTGATGGATCCTTGTCTGATGCTCCTCATTTGCCTTGGCAAGCAGTTCGCCCACCTTGATGATGTCCTCCTTGAAACGCTGAAAGTCCCCTTTCGGATTTGGTACCTTGGCCAGAGCACGAATCACTTCCCCATAGATACGGGAAACATCTTCACTGCGTAGCTCGCCCTTGCGTTGTTTGTGATTGATCAGCTCGATTACTTCCAGAATTTTCGATAACTCCGGCGTCTGGTTGGAAATCTTACCAGAGCCAGACGCCGAGCCCGAGACACTACTACAGCCCGAGGAGGCGCCACTACCGCTGCTGCTGTTCGGATTCATATTCTTCTGCGATGTCGACGATGCGGATTGAGATGTTGTTGAACCTGTTCCAGATGCTCCGGGTGTTCCATTACCATCGGTATTATTCTGCTTCACAGCCATCGCTTGAAGGGGTGTGCCGAAGCTGGTGATAGTCGTCTCTTCCGCTGGAACAACAACACAGCCACTTGAGCGGGCCGATGTGCGGGATTGCTTCCGGGGTCGAGCGCTGGTGGTGGCGGGAACAGCAGCAGCGGCAGCGGCGGCGGCGGCGTTTGCACTTGTTTTCCTTTTTCGCGAAAGCTGTCCAATGGTTACACACACAACGGGCCGACTACAATTTCGAGACCAAACAAAGAAATCGAATGGAAAACGGGGTATGTGCGCCGCGGCTGTTCGGTGCACCTTTGTCTCTGATAGGAAAGCGTCGTTGCACTCGTTTTATTGAGCTAATTGGGAAAATTTTTCATGAGAATTTTTCTTTTTCGTTTTTTTTTTTTTCTCTCAACCTAAAGACGACAGACACACACTCACACGACTGACTGCTGGACCTATTTTTTCGCTCGATTTTTATTTTTTTTTTTTTTGATGATGTTGTGTTGATGTTTCTCGGGTATGTGGTGCAAAATTAATAATTCGCAGACACGATGGTGGAAATGTTTGCGGCGGTGCGGGGTGATTTTTTTTGCGAAAATTTCCGAAGATTTTTTTGCCGTTATTTGCAATGCACAGTGAAAATTTTGGGAAAGCTGGATGTTTTTCGTGCTGCTTCTTCGAAAATTTTGTGAATTTTGACAGATGGCAATGCACACTGAGTCAGGAGTAAGCGAGAGAGATCTATTGGTGGGGTATAGTGCTATTACTCGCTGTCTTTGGATGATGTTCTGAAATGGCCTTGGGCTGTGTTCAGTGGGGAGATTGCTATAATTTTTCTTTGTATTAACTCAAGGCCGTTCGGAAATAGTGGACCGTTTTGGTAAATGGAACGTTTGGTTTTTTTTTTTTTATAATTCGCGCGCGCCAAAAGGATTATGAATACCTTTATACTGTTGCAGGGCACGGGCTTTTAAGGACAAGGGGAAGAGGAACAGAGGAGAAGTTTAAAAATCTGAGAAATTATATTTATTTATTGAAGCAACAGTAAAAGGAAAAATTGGTCAATAGTGTTCTGCGCCATTATTTTGTTTTCCACACGCGGGGTCGCTCAAGATGTACAAAAGTCCTAATAGTAAATAGATAGTTTCGCAAAGGAACTGTCAAAATCAAATGAAGTGTTGGTGGGATGTGTGGTGTGGCGTTTCAAAAATATTTAAGTCATTAAGAACAGTGAACACTGAATCTGAAGGGATTATTAACTTTTACTTCAGAAGTAATATAAAAATCCAGCTCGTATTAATTCGTCGAATGCACACAATATATTTCGAAAATACAGTTGAATTGCATTTTTTTGTGCTCTGTTCTAACTAAAAACTATGAAAAATAAATGCATTAATACAACCACCCTATTGAAACGTTTACTGATCAATTCTTTTTATTAAATATGTAAAAATAAAGGTGAAAAAGGAATAAGGAAATATACAAAAGGGAAATTGTGCAGAGTTTATTGGGAACAAATTGTCTGTTTCGGTACAATAAAAGCTAACAGGATTCTGATAAAATTTGGTTTGTAAGTTTGACTGCCACGTTAGTAGTCCCACTTGAAAATTGTCGAACTTGAATGAAGTAGGGGTAAGATATTGGGCTTTAAAACATATTTGAATCATTTTTCTCATACGCTTTTGCTCAAATCTTCGTAAGATATTTTGATGAAATTTGAGTTTTGTTAAGCCGCACAAGCAGATGCTTCTGTCTGAAAAGCATCGAAATCGGGTGTAGATGGGGAAGAAATGGTGGGAAGCTAGAAGATTTGTTATAATTTTCGCTTAACGTTTTCACTAGAGCTAAATAAGAGATTTCAAATGATTCAATTCGAGGTGTTTTTACTACATTCATTCGGCTTATTTGGTGTGACAGTTGACATAATAATATGAGCATTGCAATATCTGTATTTTGTACATGACGTAGAAATTGATCACTGTTTAATTATTACCTCAGAGACATTAGACATGACATTGTTAACAAAGCCGTGATGGAACATGGAACGACCTCGAAATGGCATAATTTCTTTCGAGGCTTTCGAGTTTTTTTGTTGAACAAACTTTATTAGAAATAAATATTTTTTACGTACTCCCTGGAACGCCTGTTTTAATTTGAATGGATGGAATGAAATGGATTTTCTTTTCTTGGGAGAAATTATGCCCATAAAAGCCTTCCAAGAAAATGTTTTTTTTTTTTTTTTATGATTTGATTTCTACAATATATTCCTGTAAAATGTCAGCCCTCTTGGATTAACGGTCTTAGTTCGGAACACTGAAATAGAACATAGATCGGTGTAGCTCCGTCACTTTCGTATAAAAAAGAACAAGGCAAACAAATAGGTTAGCTAAAATTGTAAGTATTGAATAAATTTAAGAATATTAGTAACGATAATATATTTAAGGCAATGAAAGACCCCAATTTATTATGCATATCTCCGGCAACACAAGAGAATTTATAAGCCTCTGGATTGTGTATGTCTTTTTCGACTCGTTGCGAAGGAACGTTCCGAATTCGATTTGATAGTGATTAAATGAAATAAAATTGGAAACATCTCCTCTCGACAAGTCGAGAAGGCTGTCAAAATCAAACCGAAAATCGTGTCGAATTGTGTGAGTGTGGACAAAATTGTTGCGCCAAAATTCAGTTTGGGATGGGTATTTAAAATAGAATGTTACAAATTTTATATCATACTTTCAGCGACTTGATTTTGTACGGCTTTCCTGATTTTTCGAGAAGGAACGTTCTGAATTTGATTTCATACATTCACCGCCATATCGAGTTCAGAACATTTCTTCTCGACAAGCCGTATATAGCCATACAAATTCAAGCCGCTGATTACCAAATCGAAATCGAAACATTTTCCCTAGAGAAGTCGGAAAAATCGTAGAAAATCAAGCCACCGATTTCAAGTGTTTTCATCGTAAACGCGTCGGGTGTTTTGACGGCTTTCACAACTATTTTATATATTTTCCAAAATGTTTTGCTCTTGTGTTTTTTATTGTTTTTGATAATATTCTCTCGTTTATTCCCGTTTTTCGTTTCCGAGAAAATTAGACTTTTCAAAATTGGCCTTCATTAAAATACTGTTCATTTCGAGGTTAGAACGCAAATTTCGATTTATGGTAACGGTTCACAGACCCTGATGTGATGTTTGAAGCCAGTCTATCCAGTTTTTTAGGTTACAGTCCAAAGTACAGACCAAAGGACAAAATTGCTAGACTCACTATTGTGAGGTACTTCATTATAGTAACACAGGGATTAATCAAAATCTGGAGATTTAAATTTCTCACGAGAAATATATTTGCCTTTATAGGAGTAAGTAAAAGTGCATTTTAAGAATTTCGCTTAAATTTCAAATCTGAGTACGGGCGACTCAGTCGTTAACTTCATTTTTTATTTAAATGAGTCCTCGAAATTAATTGCCTTTAAAAATTAATTGCCTTTAATTGGGGTGATATTTAGTTTTCTTAATTTGGGTATAATTTCATTATGAAATAAGGTCTCAACAAATGAAATTTGGTCCGAGGAAATTGTTTTTAACTATTTTTCAAAAATTTTGAATGCCATGTCCCCACATATATATGTCGAAAATAATTTACAGGGTGGGCCAAATAAGACCAACCAATGTTAAACACGAATAACTGTTTTATTTTCCAATATAATTGTTTTTTTCTTTTTGCAGGTTATAATTTATAATGGATACATACAGTACACAACAACGCGTTAAAATTATTGATTTTTTCTATTCTTGTCAATGATCAATTATTATGACGCAGCGAAAATATCGCCAATATTTTAATTCAAGATCAGCTCCCACAGCCTTTATGATTAGGAGTTTGGTCGACCGCTTTGAGGAACGGGGTTCACTGGCCGACCGTCCTGGAAGAGGTGCTCATCGAAATATTCGCACTGAAGACAACGTGGAAGCTGTGCGGCAGAGTGATGCAAATGATCCATCTGTCTCAACTCGTCGTTGTTCGGGCCAATTGAGGATGTCCAGAATAACATTGCGGAGAATTCTAAAGTTGGATCTTAAGATGCACCTATACAAAATTCAAATTGTGCAAACACTGGTACCGCAAGACCACCGACAACGACTACAATACGCTATTCGTTTTACACAATTAGACACACAAATTGATTTTTTAAATAATGTTTTGATGTCGGATGAAGCGCATTTCAATTTAAGTGGTTATGTCAACAAGCAAAACTGTAGATTGTGGGGCTCCGAAAATCCAAGGGCAACACACCAGCATCAGTTACACCCATTAAGATGCACTAATGGCGGAGCAGCATCCTAATTTGTGGTTCCAACAAGATGGAGCGACTGCGCACACTGCTAGGCAAACTATGGACCTGCTGCGTGAAATTTTTGGCGAAGGTTTGATTTCAAAAAATTCAGATTTCCCTTGGCCACCTCGCCACCACCAGCCACATATTTAAAAGGCAAAGTGTATGTTAATAAACCAGAGACTATTAGACAGCTAAGACAGAATATTAGAGACGAAATACGGAGCCTGCAACCAGAAACATTACGTGGTGTAATGGAGCCTATGTAATGAAAAGAGCCTATGTCTGTATCGAGCAAAATGGTTGGCATTTGTCTGATGTCATATTTCATACTTAATTTCCATAAAATGTATTTCATATATAAAAAAAAATAATTAAAACAAATGATTATTAGAAGAGTTATACGTGTTTAACATTGGTAGGTCTTATTTGGCACACCCTGTAGATATAAATTTTAGATAAATTCGTCTAAGCCGTATTCGAGATAGAGAAAATTTACGCACCCCCTCAAGATTTGACTGCAAAATCGCAGACAAAATTTGGGTTTAGACACCTCTATTTAAATTTATGCTTTGACATTCGATATTTGGCAACTACGTTTTACCATTTTCTTTAGTTTGAAATACTAAACATGGCAGACTGGTGGATCTCACAAGCGGATACAATAATATATGTATACTAATACAATTTATATAAACAGTGCGAGTATAAACAGTGACACAATTTCTAAGCCAAGGAAATCTACAAATTTATAGACATGGACAATTATATAAACCAAAAACAAATTGAAAGATTTGAGGTGAGAAGTCACTTCACCATATTTTACATCGGCTACATCCAATTTTGGTAGTTTTCAGGTAAACACATCTACAACACGTTAAGCTGTTCTTGAGTTAAGTGTTAAATGCAAGAGCAAGACGGTTCGAGGATTTTTGAAATCTTTCCTCATATCCTAACCCCACTCCATCCTATTTTAACTATGTTAAAGCGGGTCTACTAGTATATCAGTCTTCTAAACTAACAAACAAAGTCCAATTTTATAAAAATCAATTGAAACGTCTTGAGTTACGAGGCTAATAAAAATTATTTTTCTCAAAAAAATGTTGATAAAGTAAAAAAATTTTGGAAAAATTACGAAAAATCGAGTTTATTTCTAAATTACAAATAAATTGTAGGTTAAATGTTTTAAAAATGATATTCTGTGTTCGATTAGAAGTAGAATTGTTGAAATTATATAGCTAATTTAAGAAGTTAGTAAAAGAAATAAAAAGTGTAAACTAATGGTCGAAGTTGGACCCATGCTTATAACATATTTTTTGCTCGAAATTCACATTTAAGTAGCGGTCCCCATTAAAGAAACACTCTGTGTATCATAACAAACCCAACAAACTATTTCATAAAAATCTGTTCAGTGGTTCTTGAACAAGGCGTGTGAGGACAAATAAACAGGCAAACATGTAATAACAAATGTTTGTTCTGAAATGGCTATTTCAAAGACGACCATACGAGTAGATTCTTCATATTCTTCTGCTTAACGAGAATTCTAAATTAGGGAAAGGTTAAATGACGTACGAACGGAACACTAATGGAATGATGCCCGATTTGGACTTAACGAATTGTGGTGAGACAGCCGCGTACACAGAGGTTTTTTTATATGGTTTTGTTCTCTGTTAAGAAGAGATTGTTTTTATAATTTTGTTCTGTATTTAATTGTGCTCGGTTCATTAGAGTTCCCTTCTCACAAGTTCAGTGTCCGCTTTCTAGTGACTCCGGTAGTTAAGCAACAGCATTTTATATGCATTTTATTTTGGGCCTTGCTTCCTTAGCCACAAGAGTTCGTTAGGTATAAGCGATATTGCTTAACCTTCCCTCCCGGGCCAAGTCCCTAAAGATTACTCAGTTTACTTACATACTCGTATGTACATACTTTCACTTGAAATTTGGGGAGTGTATTTGAAGTCATCGTATTTTCAACTCTTACTAGATATTTGGTAATAATTACAACAATTCAACAGCTAATTGTTTGAACCAACATATGGTGGAACACATTTAAAGGTATAAGTCTTGGTAAGAACATAAACATAGAAGCACTCCAACAGTCAAATCTAAAATGCCTCCTACTTGAAAAATAAATTAAGGGCAGTCATTGCCTTCCCTTTTTCCTACAACCTAAACCCGCACAACTGGTTGAAAAAGATACTTCCATCCACATGCCATATCTATATTCGAGTATCAAGAAAACATTAAGCTCATTAACCATTCAAAAGCCCAACCCAATTCCATAGCCGCCGGCTCTAAGTAAGGGTATAGAAGTTAAATGCTATTATTTACCAACTCGTTACATCTCATTCACAGAAAACTATGTGCGTTTCAAAGTTATTCAGTGTTATATATGCAAAAGAGTAGAGCTTCTGCTGTGCAGTTGATATGTTACTTACATATATGTACATATGTATGTACGGATACACCGTATGTCGGAAACCTCCCGCACAACATACAAATACCGCATACGTGTATAAAACAATAACCTATTTGCACACAAAAGCTTTGACCTTCCCTTATCATGTAGGGTTCCTGCACAACAACAATTGAATGGTCTCCACCTTTACCTACACCACTCGGTGAGAGGGTGGCCTAAGGAACTCATTACTGTCGCCCACGCAAGCCATTCATTAGTTTGAGCGTTTCATTCACAGTTTTTTTTTGTCTCTTTTTCGGTGACGATTAGGGGAAACATGAGAAAAGGACCGCTTGGGGAGGATTCGGTAAAAGTTAATGGCCGAAGTGTGAGGCAAAAGTTTGACTCCTTTGATATTGTAGCATAATAATAACTACGCGCCTATGACTATGCAGCAAATTCCGAAGTGACTTTCCATTCTGGCAGAATTTTGGTTCAAACTGTCCTTCATTCGAGGTTCGTGTCGGGGACGAAGTCTCCACAGCTCATGTCAACGAAAGAGACGAATAATATTAGGGATAAAAGGGAATTATAACTGCAAGAATTATTTCTCTTGTTCCAGTGGTCGAAGAATTTGCTAGAAGTTTCTGGCTATCAGAAACTTCTGCTATATAAGGACAGATGGCGATCAAAAAAAAGACAGTTGGTTTAGAACCGTGGCGAAGAGATTGGAAAAGTGATAATGGGCGAAGTTGTAATTTGGTGATAAATTGAAAGTTGAGAGTAAACAAGAAAAAGTAATTAGTTTGAATTTGTGAATTAAGTAATTGAAAGGAGATAAAGTGATTTGAGAGGAAAGAGACCTTGTAAGAAAAGAATTTGCGAAGAATAGTATAGTGTGAACTTGAATTGTTCTATAGAGTAGAAAATAAAGAAATAAATTTCACAGAATATTGTTTTATCTACTCGAGCCGTAGCTCGCATATTACATTGGTGTCAGAAGCGGGATAAAACTTATTCTGTGAATAACTATTTCCGTGGTGTGAAATTGCACAAAAAAAAAAAAAAAAAAAAAAACGATTTCTGTGTTGAGTTAATTAGTTGCGCAAAATGGGTCGCAAATTGGGAAAACTAACTATAACTCAACTAAAGGCAGAACTCAGTAAGCGGAACCTCGACACAACTGGGGGAAAAGATGCCCTACTGATTCGTCTGGAAGAAGCAGTAACGCAGGAAGGTGAAAATCCGCATGACATAGAGTTTGACGTCGAAGAGGAACCAGCAAGTACAGTAGCCGACCCGGGTATAACAAGTCTGCTCCTGCAACTTAAGTTAGTCATGGACGAACAAAAGAAAGCAATAGAAGATCAAAGTCATAAGCTCGATGACCAAAAGAATTCTCTAGAACTTAAGCTGGATGAACAAAAGAAAGCGATGGACGAACAAAAGAAAGCAATGGGCGACCAAAGGAATTCTCTAGAACTTAAGCTGGACGAACAAAAGAAAGCAATGGACGAACAAAAGAATTCTCTAGAACTTAAGCTGGATGAACAAAAGAAAGCGATGGACGAACAAAAGAAAGCAATGGGCGACCAAAGGAATTCTCTAGAACTTAAGCTGGATGAACAAAAGAAAGCAATGGACGAACAAAAGAAAGCAATGGACGAACAAAAGAATTCTCTAGATGCTCTGGAAAGTAAACTTGATGAGCAAAACAAGAACTTGGAATCCAAATTCGAAGTGATCGAAGAGAAAATCGAGAAGGTCGAGACGCAACTCGAAAAAGTCGAAATTAGATTCGATGAAAATTTTGAGAAACATGAAACTCAGTTCGGGAAGATAGAGACTCAATTTGAAAAAGTGGATACGAAATTCGAGATAGTAGGAAAGCAAGTCGAAAATCTTGCTAAGGAGCTCAGCAACGTGAAGAGACAGAAAGCACGGGAATATTCCACTGACGGTCTGAGAAGAAAGGAGATGCAGCCTCCTATCTTCGATGGTCAAACATCATGGCCAATTTATAAAAGGCAATTCGAAGCGGCCGCAATGACCAATAGCTGGGACGATGAAGAGAAGTCCATTGCACTCACACTTGCACTGAGGGGTCCAGCTGCGGAGCTCTTGCAGACCATCCCGGAAGATAAACAGCAGAACTACGACTCTCTGGTTCAGGCTATCGAGATGCGGTTTGGGGATGAACACATGCAGCAGGTGTACAGGGTTCAGCTGCGTAGTCGAGTCCAGAAAAGGGGGGAAACGCTCCAACAGTTGCAAGCGGATATAGAGCGACTAGCCCATCTTTCATACCCTAAAGCCGGTGAGGAGCTTATCAACGAAATGGCGGTGGAAGCTTTTATTCAGGCCATAGAGGACAGACAACTGCAAATGGCTGTAAGGATGGCTGAAAAGCGAACACTCCCCGAGGCATTGGCATTCGCTTTGTCAATGAAGGCTGCGGACCAAGCATACCAGGGAATACACCGTGTCAGGGAAATGTCCGTCGTGGAATGCTCATGCCAGAGAACAGCCGTCAAAGCTCGCGGAAGTCAAATCCGTTGCTGGAATTGCAACCAAACCGGACACCTACAACGGCAGTGCAGAAGTGCACCTAGACGAGGAAATTGTCCACATTGCGGAAGTAGGAGAAGCAGAGAGGAAGCATCCTGTCGGTCAGACTTCCCAAAACCAGCAGTCGGGAGATGCGTAAGGACCAACTTCGCGGGGCAGAAGTTGGTTACTGGAAGCGAGGCCCCCAGGAACACCATTCAAGTTTCGCAAACCAAACGGGGTAACAAGAGCCTGACAGTGGAGGCACTAATCAACGAGAAGAAGTGCGTAGCCACCATCGACACAGGTGCCACTGCCTCCATTGTAAGAAGAGATATCGTCAAAAGCTCCTGGCTGCACAACACCAACAGCTACTGCCTGAAGACTGCAACAGGGGAAATGGCGAAGGTATTTGGAGAAGTTCGTCTTACGATTACTCTGGCAGGACTGACGTTCTCCCATGCGTTTCTGGTGGCAGATATATGCGACGAGTGCATCATCGGAGTAGACTTCATGAAAGCAAATGAAGTAATCTTGGACATCGGGATGCAAGTACTGAGGTATCGAAATGTGGAGATTCCGATGGTGTACGGAAATGAGAATGCCGTAACTCTCAGGACAGTCATCAGCAAAGACGAAGTTTTGCCGCCGTCTTCAGAGACAATCATTTGGACGAAGCTGGAAGGTGATCTTGGGAGCCACCGATTCTACATAGTAGAACCAGACCCAGAGAAGAATTCTCAAGACTACATCGTGGGAAAGACGTTAGTCGAACCAAAGAACACCATGGTTCCAGTGAGGGTTTTGAACGCAAGACCACACACTGTCAAACTAAGGCGAGGGGAGGTGACTGGAAAATGCACGCCGATTACCGCCGTCGCAACAATATCTGAACGTGATGCTCCAAAACTTCTCCCATCACCTTGGACAGCGGAAGCGAGAGAGACGATTCTCCAGTCCAGTGAGCTGAATCAGGAGCAGCGAACTATGGCAGGGAATCTTATCAATGAGTACGCTGATGTATTTGCCTCACAGGACGGAGAATACGGCCGAACACACCTGGTACAACATCGAATAGACACTGGTGATACTAGACCAATTCGTCAGCCTGCTAGGCGCCTTCCATTGGCAAAGCAGACAGAAGTTGCAGAGATGGTGTCGGCAATGGAGAAAGAAGGTCTGATTGAAAGTTCCAAAAGTCCGTGGGCATCACCGGTTGTACTGGTTAAGAAGAAAGATGGCAGCACGCGGTTCTGCGTGGACTATCGTCAGCTCAATTACGTCACCAAGAAAGACAGCTACCCTCTGCCACGGATTGACGACACGCTAGACACACTATCAGGAGCCCGATGGTTTTCCACTCTCGACTTGAAGAGTGGCTACTGGCAGGTACAGATCCATCCAGAAGACCGGGAGAAAACCGCCTTCACCGCAGGAAATGGGCTATGGCAATTCACGGTAATGCCATTCGGGCTGTGCAATGCTCCGGCGACTTTCGAGCGATTGATGGAATGTGTCCTGCAAGGGTTAACATGGAAAACCTGTTTGGTATACTTGGATGATGTCATCGTCGTAGGAAAAACGTTTGCGCAACACCGAGACAATCTAAGGGATGTGTTTCAAAGGCTTCGAAGTGCCCACCTGAAGCTCAACCCCAAGAAGTGCGCCCTGTTTAGAGCGGAAGTCAAGTACCTGGGACACATAATTTCAGCGAAAGGAGTGAGAACCGATCCAGAGAAGGTCGAAGCGGTGAAAAACTGGCCAGTCCCCAAGGATAAACACCAACTAAGGAGCTTCCTGGGCCTAGCCACCTACTACAGACGGTTCGTGAAGGATTTTGCCGGGATCGCAAAGAACCTGCACCAGTTGACGGAAAAGGGAAAACAATTCAAATGGACAATTGAGTGCGAGAAGAGCTTCAAGGCACTTAAACAACGGCTATGCGATGCCCCGATACTGGCTTACCCCACTCCCGGGGAAACGATCATTGTGGATGCAGATGCTAGTAATGTTGGGGTAGGAGCCGTACTCTCCCAGGTGCATGACGGCCAAGAGAAGGTGGTTGCGTACTTCAGCAAGGTGCTCTCTAAGCCAGAAAGGAACTACTGCGTGACAAGGAGAGAACTTCTAGCTTTGATCTTGGCTACGAAGCATTTTCACAAATACCTCTACGGGAGGAAGTTCGTTCTTCGCACAGACCATGCAGCCTTAAAATGGCTATTACAGTTCAAGAGTCCTGAGGGTCAGGTCGCAAGATGGATCGAAAGGCTGCAAATCTACGACTACGAAATACAGCATCGTAAAGGAAAACTCCACTCTAATGCGGATGCACTGTCCCGGAGACCATGCAGAACGGATTGTAAACATTGTGCGCGTCAGGAAGAACGGGAGCTGGTTTCCATCCAAAGAATGAGAGCCGAACCTATCGCCGGCTGGAGCGTAGATGAGATCCGGAACGCTCAGAAGGAAGACCCCGATATCGAGCCGATTCTGGCCTGGAAGGAGAACATGGAGAAACCGGATCATCAGGACATCTCTCACAGAAGCCCGACCTTAAAGGCATATTTTGCGCAGTGGGACTCCCTCCATGTCCAAGAAGGTGTTCTGAGAAGAAAATGGGAATCCTCCGACGGAAAATCGTTTGTAATGCAGCTTGTAGTACCGCGGACGAGGGTCAAGGAGGTGTTACAGGAAATGCATGGCGGGGCGACCGGAGGCCACTTGGGAGTGAATAAGACGCTAGAAAAGGTACGAGAACGTTTTTATTGGTTAAAAGCGAAGGAAGATATCGAAGACTGGTGCAGAAAATGCGACGTGTGTGCAGCTAGCAAGGGTCCGAGAATCAAAACTCGAGGTAAGATGCACCAATACAACGTGGGAGCACCTTTCGAACGAATCGCCATTGACATCGCAGGGCCCTTTCCGGAAACCGACAATGGTAATCGGTATATACTCGTAGTGATGGACTACTTCAGTAAGTGGCCGGAAGCGTTTCCGATCCCTAACCAGGAAGCCAGAACCGTGGCGGAGCAGATCGTCTACAATTGGGTTAGCAGATTCGGTGTGCCCTTGGAATTGCATTCTGACCAAGGGCGGAACTTCGAGTCAAGAATCTTCCAAGAGATGTGTCAACTACTCGGAATCAAAAAGACAAGGACAACCCCGCTTCATCCACAGTCGGACGGTATGGTGGAGCGTTTCAATAGGACTTTGGACGAACATCTCTCGAAGGTCGTAGGTGACTACCAACGGGATTGGGACCGGCAGATTCCCTTGTTTTTGATGGCCTATAGAAGTGCCGTGCATAGCACTACTCGACATACGCCGTTCGAAATCTTATTTGGTGGAATAGCTCGTTTACCCAGTGAGGTGAAATTTGGATCTCCTACCAATGAGCCCAGAAATGAAGAAGAGTACGTGGCGGACCTTAGGGAAAGGCTTAGGGACATACACCAAAGGACCAGAAGCCAGATTAAGATGACGAGCGACCGCATGAAGACCAGGTATGATGCCAAGGCAACAACGTCAGGATTCCAGGAAGGAGATCTGGTGTGGCTGTATAATCCCCATCGCCAAAAGGGGAAATCACCTAAGTTACAGCGGAACTGGGAAGGTCCCTACAGAATAGTAACCCGCATCAACGATGTTGTCTACCGCATCCAGCGAGGACCAAGGGCCAAAATGAAAGTGGTTCATGTGGACCGACTGAGTCGATACAATGGCCGAAATGAGGATGCACTTGTTCGGGACGAACACGTCTAAGAGGGGGGCAGTGTAGCATAATAATAACTACGCGCCTATGACTATGCAGCAAATTCCGAAGTGACTTTCCATTCTGGCAGAATTTTGGTTCAAACTGTCCTTCATTCGAGGTTCGTGTCGGGGACGAAGTCTCCACAGCTCATGTCAACGAAAGAGACGAATAATATTAGGGATAAAAGGGAATTATAACTGCAAGAATTATTTCTCTTGTTCCAGTGGTCGAAGAATTTGCTAGAAGTTTCTGGCTATCAGAAACTTCTGCTATATAAGGACAGATGGCGATCAAAAAAAAGACAGTTGGTTTAGAACCGTGGCGAAGAGATTGGAAAAGTGATAATGGGCGAAGTTGTAATTTGGTGATAAATTGAAAGTTGAGAGTAAACAAGAAAAAGTAATTAGTTTGAATTTGTGAATTAAGTAATTGAAAGGAGATAAAGTGATTTGAGAGGAAAGAGACCTTGTAAGAAAAGAATTTGCGAAGAATAGTATAGTGTGAACTTGAATTGTTCTATAGAGTAGAAAATAAAGAAATAAATTTCACAGAATATTGTTTTATCTACTCGAGCCGTAGCTCGCATATTACAATATGCATGGCTTTGCGCAGGCTTCCGCAGCATCCACCGTTTAGTGGGAATTCATCAATGAATTTTCCTTACCCCAAAGGGTAGGGTTCTGGTTACATTGGAATTCCACTTTGCGGTTTTAAATATAAAAAAAGCGAATTACATACGTAAATACATACATAAATGTATAGGTACTTGTAGTAGAGGATATATGATTTGTATATATAGTACCCTTTCAATCAATCATGATAAATACCGAGTCAGACAGTCTTTTAACGGAACTAGAAAACGGGGGAGGACAACACGCAGACAGCAGAAAGTCTCTGTTAATGAAATTTCTTCGTCAACCTACCGTCTATGAAAGACCTGACAGAGGTAGATCATAAACCCATCACAGGTTCAGGTCCCGAGAAGTTTTTCTCCTAACCTAGACGTTTCCTGCAATCCCATTGTAATTTTTGAAGTGGTGTATGGGTTGAACAAGGCCTTATACCGTAGGGATGATAAAAATTGGTTTTAGCAGATTTTCCAAGACCATGGCCTAGATTGAGTTTATAACAATAAGACTAATCCTGAAAATCTTGGGCATAAATAAGTCCCAACGCAAGAGACTTGTAGTCTTGCTACTGGGTATATACAATAGTAGTCTTAGTTTTGCACTTGAACATGCTCCCTCAAGTCAAATCAAAATATTAGCGGCGATAGTGAAACTATCGCATTTTTTAGTGACGATGACAATTTTGCCTCAGTTTCGCGTTGATTGCGATAAAAAGAAAATCGCGTATCTATCCACGCAGAAGTTAAATATTCGTAGCTGTAGCGATGCTGAATGCACATTTTTGTCGCGGATACCTGCGCGTTATATTCGCTGCAGTGTGGGGATTCTCATTTGTTACCATGCGTTTCAAGACGACGAAAATTTCGCAGATTGAAAATTTCGTGGACTTTGCAAATATTTCACATGGCGCCCAACATGGGGCGTGTGGTGGAATGAGCATCCGAGATCCTGTCATCGCAGGTCTACTCTGAAATGCCCCTGTGTCAATATAAGCAATATAATTAGATTTGCATCAGTTTGAAAGTCACTTAATTTGCTAACGTTCTATGAGATGATTTGGGCTTACAAAAATTGATAAAGCCGTCGGTTTTGGTTCTGGCAGTTTATTGTTCAACAAATTTGAGCGGTAGACGACGGAGATACAACACAATCATGCATTTAAATGGATCCGTAGTTAAATAATGCTTCTTGAATCTATGCGTTCACTCCCCACTACTTAATTTGTTCATCCTTATGGTCTTTTGAGTCAATTTTAATGACACGGTTTGGTGTGTCATATTCTGAATGTTTAAATTTTTTGTCGCAGAACTATCTTAGCAATGCATTTGTTTTCTCAACTTTATATTCACATTGAACTTATCGCTTTCGCTTAGTTTTGGCTGTTTGTTCTTGCTCCACGCAAAGTAAATAATCTCAAAGGTAAGCTCAGCTGTCACATACAATCGTACACAGTCGGGGTTTAAATAAAAACATGCGCACCCCCACCTTAAGCTCCACCATGTACAAGCCAGTAAAGAGTATAACAAAAAATAAAGCTCCCTGGCCTGTCGAACGATTGATATAGAATTTTGCGTCACCAAAAGTTGATACAGTTTCAACTTGGACTTCGCAGGCGATGCAGTGAAAAACAAAAATTCGGATCAAAAGTTCAGTGTTGGAACAAACGACCCTTTACAAGCTTTCCATATTTTTTTTTTCTTTTTCCATCTTGAAAGGGATAAACTGTAGAAAAACTATCTCGTTATTCGAAAATTGGTTTCAAAGGAGTTTCCATTAACACTAGTTCGGGTGTGTTCCAAGAATCCTTGCTTCAAACTTCGAATCAAAACTTATAACTTTTGCTTCCAGTGAAATTAGGTTTTGCTTACGTCCGCAGGAAAATCGATTTTCCCTGCGTGTGTGTGTGTGTACAGCGAAGAACAAACAATCCGAAAAAGAGGAAAAAGAAAAAGAAAAGTGGAACGGGCATCCGTACACGATATGGCCGGCCATATGGTTTGTCATTGCAATGAAAATTAATTTGCCAACGATCAAGAGGACAATTTGCAACTCTAGCAAGCTAGACAACATGGCACCGTGTGCGGTTCCGGTCATATCCCTTTTTGGGCTGGTCCTCCAGCTGCTGCTGCTCAGTAACCATCTGGCGGATTGTGAAATGTCGGTGTACCCAGGTGAGTGATCCCGGTGTGTTCCCAAAATAGAAATGAACTCCTTGTTATCAGTTGTAGTCTCCTCACTAGTTGACGTCAAATTGGGTTTTATTGTTTTTATTATCGCGTTTGTTATTTTACTACGCTTAATGGGTTGATCAGCTCCTTTCGATAGCAAATCAATTAGATACTTTGCATAGTACTCGTATGTAGGTATGATACATGTGTGAATTTAGATTATGATGCAAGAAATCAATAGACTTCGCCTCAATTTCATAAATAAAATGTACCCGCACTGGCATACAATTCCACAGAGGCATTCATACTGCTTAAAGTTTCAATTTACTTAAGCAAATGGATATTACGCAGCGCATTGAGGTGGATTCCTATTCCTAGCCTTCACATTACGTATTCAGTGTTGTGCTACTTTTAGAACTGCTATCAATTCATTAGGTTGGTAATTTGAAGACCCTTATCGAGTGTGCCGTTGCCGTATGCCGCCCGTTGCGACTTGAAGTTATGTTGAATGTTTGCGTTAGGCAGTTGGATAGGGTTGATGTAATTCTCCGAGGGTCACAAAGGGTTATCATGAAATAACAACTTAACTATTTTTACACAATCTCTTTCGAATTGTGGGGGGAACTGGACTTGTTTTGCCTGACGTGCTTTGCCGACGACCTATGACATATTGTTAGATGGAATTCGTAGATAGTCGACATAAAAATATTCGGTGTTGGCTTACGTTGTTTCTCTATCGATTATCACTAATCAGTACATAATCAGCAGTCTGGGAACAAAACAACAATATGCCAACTGTTGATGATTCTGTATCAGTTAATTAGGATATTCATATCATCGTTCCTTTTCCATGAAAGTGAAAGGTCAGCTGTACTCGTATGTCTATGCGCCATGGCATACAGGTCCTGGCGATTTGTTTCAGCTGTGTCTCTCTGCTGCCGAGATTTCCCCTCGACCGTCCTGCTATCAATTTTTGGGGGATGGGCCCCCATTGCCCAGCCTGACTGCCTGTAGAGTTCCAATCAATCTTGCTCAGGGTGTGACCAATCCACGTCCATATTTGCTTTTGTATATTCGCGTCTGTGTAGGTACATGCTCCTGGCTATGCATACAACTCTTCGTTAGACATATGGTGTGGCCATAACACCCGCGATGATTAACAAAATTTTTTAGCTTTCTTATAACATTGATTGTACTTTTTCCTCAGGTCTAAGACAATATACCAAAAGTACACCAGACATCAAGTTCGGTACCAACGTTGACTGAGCCAATAAATTCGAAAGCGAGTGAAGATCCATACGCTCTCGACCTGTTGTTAAACAATTCTTATTTGCGAGGTTGAGAGGTTCTTAGTAGAACCGAGCATTTTGGTTTTGGCGGAGTTTACTTTCAACCTCTCCAGGTTTGCCTCTGCCAACCGTGGCGTGGTGTAGTGGTAACATCATCGCTTGTCACGTTGTTGGTTCACGGTTCAAATCCTGATGTGAAAAATCATGCCTGAGATAAATAAAAAAAGTCGATCAATTGCGAAAGCTAAGTCAATCCTACTGCCAAGGCATAACACTGGCAGTAGAGGCTGAAAATGCAACTTGATCGTGATGATGACATAAGGAGGACGCAAAAAAAATACTGTGAATCATGAGCAATGACAAAAAGTAAAACAAACAAACTTCCCAGTTATCTGGACGCTACCCTTGGAGTTTACAGAAACTTAATACCATCTGAGTTTCAAACCACTACACTAAATCTTTCTTTCTCTCTTTCTTTTTCACAACGCCCGTGTCCTGTAATATACGTAGTATAAGAGTATTCATATCCTCTTTGGCGCGCGCAAATTATAACAAAAAAAAATATGGAATATGATACCAAGTCTGTAACCAATTTACTGCTTTAATTCTTCGGGGTGGATGCCGACAGCTGCAAGTGGATGCTCTGACTAGTACAAAGATAATAGTCTCGGAATAAAAACTTGCATCTAAAACCCAACGCATATCAAGACGACGTGACAGCGACGTGACAGTGATATCTTCATGACTTTTGTCCATCTACCATGTTTCGGATAAGAAATGGTCACATATGGGCGGTGTAGCTGGGTATCTTGGAACTAAGCTAATGTGTGACATTGTCTTGGTTTATTTTGATAGACCATTCCCAAGTGAACGTGTAGGTGTGTTGCTTACTCCAGACGCACGTATAAACCTCACAGCCCGGAAGCTCTTCAGCGATCTGAACACAAGGTTTGTAATAAAGTCCGTTGGATATCGAACTTAATCGTAGGGTTCACAACAAATATAGTAGAGATACATACTCGTAGTTTGTGGAGAAAGCATTGCATTTGTAAAATTAGTCAAATTACTATCTGCCCCAAAATGGAATAGAAAAAGAAATTCAGCATGACATTGTTCCCAAGTACTGCTTCAATAGAAAATATTCAGTTGTCTTTCTCCCAAACACTCGATCATACTCCAGGCCAACTGCCGCACTTAAAAAAAAAGATCATATCTCATATAGACAGACTACATATGTATAGGGTCCTTGAATGGTCATGGAAACCTACTCGTACATATTTTTCTCTGAGCTGGTAAAGGACACCCTTTTCATTCTGTTCTGGATTCCAGCTCAGTGTAGGTATAGTGAAAATTAAATGACTGACTCGCTAGTTCAAGCCGTAGCCCTAATTGCCGCTGAATCCAACATTTTTACTTTAAAAAGACATTGCAGGAAATTGAATTAAAACTACTCGTATTTGCATGACAATTTGAAAGGGGCATTGCAATTGCAAAAGTTTTCATCCAATTGCAAAGGGGTAAATTTAAAGTGAAAGCTACGAGTATGATGAAACAAATAATTTTTTGACATTTTTTAGCCGCATTTTGCAAAGTAAAGTATGAAAATTGATTTAAAGAAATGATTTTAGGTGTGATTCTTGAACTAATTTCTGAAACTGAACGTTCCTCAAAGTTTTGTGTACCCATCTCATATCTGCCATCTTAGATTTGTTACAATGCGAGACTTTTCCTGTTACTAGTACATGTGAGACTTTTCCTCTTACTAGTACATGTACTCAACTTGTTCTACAATACGTACAATCACACGTCGTAGTTGCTTCAAACATTTGAATTCTAAGAACTTATTTTCTCTTAAAGTGTTGCCCTCCATCTTGGACTACTTGCAATTTCAGTTTGATGAAACCGTCAGTCACTACGACTTGTAACTTGCTTCAACCATTCGAGTCGGTCTAAGAATATTTTCTTCAAAATCTTAATTATTTAGGTTCAAACTTTCCCTGTAACGTTCTCAACTTCCACAAGTGAATGACTTTTAGTTTGTCTGAAACATAATGATTTGTTAAAAATTAATTTTCTCGAAAAGTTGGTGTTGCCATCTTGGTTTTCTTCTAATTTAACATTTGTACGATCGACTGTCTGTACGACTTGTAGTTTGTTTCAAACTTTCAAATAGATTAAAATATATTAAAACCGTAACTATTATTCCATACGAAAAGCAGGCGTTCTGTCGGTGAAGTGAAAATACGATTAATCAGTCATTATGATTTTTTCAAGAAAATCATGATTTTGATAAAAAGTTTTAACCACTAAAACACTTTGATTTATCGAATATCGTCCCAAGATAAATTTGCAAAGTTTACACTTCACGAATGCCAAATAAAAATTGTCAAAAATAACCTATACTCGTACCAAAATGGGCGGCTGCCAAAGTAGTAAACCTTTCCGTAAACAGATTGTATAGCTTCGGTCGCTTCGGAATTATTGAATTGTTTTTATTGAAATTTTTTTTTTGTTAGTTAGAGGATTTTCTTGTGAAATCTTGAGATAGAATTTTTTTATCGGGCGCTCCTTAAGAACGCATGGGGTGCGATATAAAATAAACAATCCGTTACTTACACAAGAAATGTGATATCTCGCAAGAGCTCTTTTCAGCAACATGTCACACGCCTATAAAAAAAAAAAAAAAAATTAATACGATATTTGCTTGCACTGGAGACACCTCCAAAATAATTTGTTTTTTTCAAAGAGCTTTTTAATTTAGGAAGTAGATGGCGGTGACCCACAGCTGCACTAATGAGAGCAATAGAGTTTGATTTTTTGAAGCCAATTATCCACCACACAATTCACGTTCGATATTGTTTCTGACCTCCTCTAACGTTACTGTCTCATTGGCATAAACTAACAACTTAACGTAACCACATAAAAATAAATCCATCGGCGTTAAATCGCATGAGCGAGCTGGCCATTCCGCCGGACCATTTCTCGACATTACACTATTACAGAACCTCCCCTTCAATAGATCAATTGTTTGACCGGCTGTGTGGCATGTGGCACCATTTTGTTGGAACCACATATCACTGATGTCAAGTCCATCCAATTCTGGCCAATAATAGTCTTCCAACATGATATTCAGGATTTTTTTCAAACTTTCGCAGAGCCCAGTCGGAGAAGTTTCGGCGCTTCAAATGATCAAGAGGCTTCAGTTCTTAAGTTAATTTGATCTTGTATTGGTGAAGGCCAAGATCTTTACGCAAAATTCGCCACAATGTGGACTGAGAGATTCCTAATTCCTGTTAACGGTGTGGAATCGACTGATTTGGCTCATTTTGAACTGAAGCACTTAGCGCTCTTAAAGTTGCGACCACCGAGTCGGTAGTAATTTTTAATAATTTCCAAGCTTTGCTTGTTCGTGAACTTCACCGTGATAAAAACGTAAACCTTGGCTAATGATTTGACATTGACAGATCATAAAAAAGTTCAAGGGTGTGTTTGTATTAAAATACAAAATTGTTATGCCATTATTGACAAACCGTTTATAAACAAAATGTTATTTTGAGGCATTTAATTAGTTTTTACATCTTTTGAGTGAACGATTTTTTTTTGATTATATTTACATGATGTACTCGTACTTTTTGGTAATTGATTTGCACCACGTTTTCTTCAAATTAGTTAAATAAAATGCTGATAAATAATACAAAAACACATATAAGTATGTATAAATAAAAATGTATTCAAAAAAATCGTGTACATTAATAAAAACAACTACTTGGGTCATTTTAGGCCGAAGGAATGGTTGTGTTACTTCTTTTACACAAATCAAACTATACTCATGCAACTAAAGTCACAAAATTACTAGATTGTGGTACACACACATTAAAAGATATTTAAACATAAAAATTGGTTTGGGTAAAGAGACCCATGGGAAGGATGAAGGTTATTATTCATTGATGATAATTGGTATGGTATTCCATGATAAATGGTTATTACTTATTAGTCTCTAGTCTGCGGTAGTAATTTGTAGATGGTTCTCCATCATGACTGGTTAGTCTCCCATTTTTCCTTAGTAATCTCTTCACGGTGGGAGTTATTTGTGGTTGGTGGCCCCCCATGATTTGTTGGTGGTTTTTGGAACTCATCCATAGTCCTCGTATACTGTTGTGACATGGCAGAGTTGGCCGAACACTTAAGAAACAACTAAAGATTAACGAAGAGAATTACCGTGTGGTTGCAGAGATCAAGGACGACCAGGCATAGGATTTGAATATGATGTAAGACGAATCGTACGAAGAAACTGGACAAGAGAAACTGCTTCAATAATAAATTGACTGACGGAAATTGAAATGTTTATTGTGATACTATAAGTTGTATAGTTGTGAATGATAATCGCAGTTGGGCTACGTTATCATCGCACTTGTTGCATGTAGCTTTTAACGCCAGCCGACCACCCTTAACAGTGTGCCATAAATACTATTTGTTATTCACATTGATGTCGTAAATGATTACATATTGGATTTCTTCCTCTTCTTAATAAATGCCACTTGGAACGAAACACGCATAAAGAAATGATTTAGTCGTTATAGACCATAGTCACAAAAAGTATGCTTTTACGGCGATACTATCACAAAAGCTGACACTGTATTCAAAAAATGTAATTTATGGAGCTTTTATTGTTAGCTAGTCGATGTTAAATATCCACTTTTAGGATCACCATTTACTGACTTCAAGCTGATACTCAAAACGGAATTACAGCAACGTCAAATTGTATGAGAAACACAATTTATTTAAGTAGCCATAATACTACATTGACTATAAGTTTTATGAAAATTAGTAGAAAGCTAACTGAATAGTAGCACACTATAGAGTATAGACAAATTATTACTAACTATTGTTTAGGGAGTGTTTATTGTAAACTATCACTACATCCAGGAATGATGTATTTTTAATTATAATTTGATGGCAGTTTCTAAGTTCAGCATTTTTTTAGCCTTCTAAACAAAATTCAGTTCTAAATCATGTATTTGTAACTATTTTCAGGACTCCGCCGCAAGCCCTCACAGCAATCTCTGCAACAGCAGTTTGACATTTCACCCGATTTCTTAGCTCAACTGATGGAGGATAATGCACGCCGAAGGTTACAGCAACAATTCGAACAACAATTAGAATTAATTAATCTTCAGATGAATCATCATCGCCAACAACAACATTACGGAGGACCAAATCCTTTACCATACGACAATCAGAATGGCATGGAAGGTGTGGAATTTACCTATAAATTTCCGCCTAATAACAATGATGCAACACAAAACGAGGAACGCATTCCGTTTGCTGTAGATCCCTCAGATCCAAGATTTTATGAGGACAATTCTAAGATAGTAGATGATGAGGGTTTCTTTGAAGAAGAAGAGCAACCCGCAAAACCGGCTGCTGCAGCAGAACAGAAACCAAACAGTGAGGTAACTTATCATCGGGTAAAGCCTCCAATCGATTTGACACCCATGAAGCCGGTTCAAAATACGGCTTCGAATGGACGCGGTCGTGATGATATTAATGCGTTGATCGAGAAGCTACAGAAGGAGGGTAAGGCTAGTGCAATTATAAACTCGCAGAATAGGGGTCACGATGAACATGTGGTTGTGCGACAGCACATGGGAATTGAAGGTGAGATGGGAATGTATGTTGTGGCGCTGATTGCTGGGGTTAGTGCGGCTGTGACAGTTGGATTGATTGCCCTGGGTATCGCTTGGTACACGTAAGTTTTTCTTAACTCGACATTTTGGAGAATCTGATTTTTATCTCTGGATACAGTTTGCAGAAGAAAACGAAGGCGGCAGCGGATGTGGAATACCCAGCGTATGGTGTGACTGGACCGAATAAGGATATATCGCCATCTGGTGATCGGCGGCTCGCTCAGAGCGCTCAAATGTATCACTATCAGCATCAGAAGCAACAGATAATAGCGATGGAAAATCGACAAGCCGCCGAGGGTCATGGTGGACTCTCCGATGTCGAGAGTGACGATGACAACGAGGAAGGCGACTACACTGTTTACGAGTGTCCCGGCTTAGCTCCGGTAAGTAAAATAATTTTTAAGGTGAAATTTAAGAAAAAATTCCTGCTATTTTAAATGTAGTTTGCACTTTATTATGCGCATTTAAGAAATGAAAACCCAACAGCTTCAAATGCTTTATATAATAGGTATAAGTAGATCATCAGTTTCTTTTAGGACCTGATAAAATGTTTATTTTAAAATCATGGCTCAAATATTTAATGAAATACTGCTGGTATAAAACTGACTCGGACTGCAACCTAAGCGGTTAAGTAAATTCTCATGAAACTTTACGACCTGCTACCAGGGGACTACCTCGGATGTGAGCCCGCGGATAATTTTTTTGTTTAATATTTTGTGGAATTTGAACCTTGAGTCTCCAACTCAGCATTGAGTAATTAAAACAATTAAATGGCTGTTTCAATATTTTGCATAATTTAATTAATACTCATTAGACTATTACTACCTTTACAATACTATTGCATGTAAAAGTCGGAGAGGTGGGGATTGATAGATAAGAGTTCCCCTAAGAAAATCAAGATCAGCCTCTAGAGAGTACCCCTGCAGTCTCAGTTTCCCACAGAAATTTCGCCAAAAGAGATGACTGGCCTTTAGGCCCTGTATTTTGTGTTCCCTTAGTGCATCAGCATGAGCCTTCTGTCGGCAGATGTTCACATTTTTCCTGCTCAGAAATAGCTCCTCCAACCTAATTTTTTGGGCCAGCAGTTTATCAGACGCAGAGCTAGAAGCAGTTTTGTTGTGATTTTCTTTGAGAATTTGTTCAAATTTATCCTGCAGTGTTAATTAGTGGATATCCCGGTCCGTGCAATGTACATTTATGTTTTTGGTTCTGGCCAACCGATTTGTAATCCAATTAATTGCATACCTCGTATTATCTGAGGATGTTTTCTTACTTATTATCTTACAGTTCGCTACCAGATTGGTCTCATGGAAATGGAAGTCCATCAATTTCAATGACTCATTTTCGAAAATTTTTAACTGAAGTAGGAATCGGGACGGTATAACGGGTTTTGAAAATATACACAATTTTGTAACATTGTTCCTTCAAATTAGCACATTTTTGGTATCTATACCATGAAAATTTAAAAAAAAAAAACAAAAATTTTTGTAGCTACGTATATAGATCGTTTAAAAGACATACAATACCCATAAGTCCGGGAATACAATTTTTGTGCCCAGACGAAATCTGGAAACTGGTAAAATAATGACAGCGCATGAAGATACATATGTATGTACATACGTATATACCAACTTGTCCTGGACTAACTATATTTGTGTACTAAGCCATCGATATTATAAATACATTTTTAATCAAAAACTTAAAGGTTGTGAAAATTGTAATCAAAATAAATAAACGAAAATGAAACAAAAATTGTGTGAAAATTCCCATAAATACGGAATAGATTAAATATTTTAATAAAAATCATTGAAAATAAACAAAATAAAGTGTACGACTGGATCGCACGTCAAATCACACAGATTTAAAATTTAATCAACGATTTTTTTCTCTAAATTCCGTTAAAAATTAAAAAAAAAAAAATTTTCAATTTTTCAAACACTTGGTACATATGTCATAATCTTACATATGTCAAATATTATTCAAATATTGATTTCGAACAAAATCGATTGAGTCATAGCCAAGAAATGACAAATTTTCAAGAAGTACACCATCTGTTAGCATACGAGTATGTCCACTGTAATCCAAATATTAAATTTGAACGAAATCGTAAGAGCCGTTTTCGAGAAAATCGATTTTAGTATAGTATCGTAATGTTGGGGTTAGAAAGAAAATTAAGAATTCGCTTCGAAGTCTGAACCCACAGACCTCAGCTATTCTACAGATATACAGACAGGCAGACAGAATTGCGAGGCCCAACTTTTTTGAGATTCTGCATTATACCTATAGTAGTACCAAGATTGATTAACATCTCGAAGCCGAATTTGTTCACGAAACCGAGACTTCCCCTTATATGTGCAAGTAAAAACGGTCAAAAGTAATATGTACCTAATTTGTACAGTCTCTGTAGTATTTTAACATATGCGCTATTTTTATGGGAATTTCCATCATCTAAACTGAGCGATGCAAGTCCTGTAAATTTGATGGAAATTTTACATAATCAAATGGGATTTTCCGTACTGATATTCGTTTTATATTTGCGTACATCTTTTCATGAAACAACTGGCGGTTTATCACTTTTTGGTGTGAAGTCATTGCTGGCAAATTGGTGAAACGTAATAATATTCGAACTACAAAATAAACTACGAAAATATCTCAGCGACAAAATAACTCAACATCGAAAAAAAAAAAAAAAAACAACAAAATAACTTAACGAAGCCAAAATGTGACAAACTTAACCAAAAAAAAAAAAACAATAAGAATTTCAGCAAGTGACTGTCTGACTGAACTACCGAAGTGCTCTTTTCCGGGGTTATTTTACCGTTAGGTTATTTTGTCGCATTGTGTTATTTTGTCTTTGGGTTATTATTACATTGAACAGGTAACCTTGGCTTTTGGTAACTTTTGTGCATCCCTACACACATTTTCTGAAGACTCAGCTAATGGCAAAACTCAGTCCTTTCAAGTTTGACGGGCGCACGTTGGTGATTTAATGATGTACAAACATCAGTTCATCATAGCAATAGGTAACGCTACTGAAAGTGGTAGGACACACTACCAATTTGTCCCTTTGCCGTTTAACTAAGTTTGTTCCAAAATCTGTCAAAGAAAAGTAGAATTCAAAATTGTGCACGAACGTACATATGTAAGCATGAAATGATACACAAGGATGTGGGACGTAAATAATTTGGAATGCAAATTTTGTTACCTTTTTCAGATCAAATCTTATTTTTAACATTTTATTAAGACAAATCATCAAAAGGGATTGAGTTCATCGTCTTTAAATAGATGAATGTTGTCTGAATGTCTAATTTCCAATTTCCTCGTAAGCATCGTAATAAGGCGGTGTTTACATCGTATAAATCTATTCTTAGATTTTTCTACGCATCAAATGCAAAAATAGTTTTCATATTATTGTATATACTTATTAGAAATGCAAATCTAACAACTCCCTTTTCTTGTGTTGTTTTTCGCTCATCAACAGACCGGTGAAATGGAAGTAAAAAATCCCCTCTTCCTGGATGACACCCCAGTGACCCCATCCGCAGGTAATCCAGCACCAAATCAACAACAACAGACTCAATCCCCACAAAAGCAACCTCCACGGAAGCCACCAAAAGCACCACAATCAACTACAACTGCAACATCATCAACAACTGCAACAACAACTACAACAACAACAGTAACCCCAGCCGCTCAACCAGATGAGGAGAAAAATGGCGAAAAGTAATTTGTTGAAAAGTCTTCGAACTGTTGTCTCAATTAAATTGAATTATTTTTAAATTAAAATTTTTTTTTTTTTTAATTTAAGTTTTTTTAATTAGACAAAACAAATGTGACATTTAAGTCAATTGAATATAGAAAAAAAAAAAAAAAAAACTATTAAATCGGATCTTCCTGCTATAAAGTGTCAAACTTTTAAAATATTTCTTCTTTTACATTAACTAGAGGTCGAAGTTATAGTTTAGCTTGCAAATTCCAGCCTTACATGCTAAACTTGCTAATGGTTTTCGCTTAACAGGTGGATAGCGTATAAAAAAAGAAAATAGAATGAATTATATAATAAAACAACAAAAATTATTTAATTATAAATTATATAGAAATAAAATAAAAGCTTTAAACATATATATATATACACAAATATAAACTGCGTCAATTTATAATTTAACAATTACGCCAAGACTTTGTTTTTTTTTTTCTTAAGAAATCGAAAACTTTACCTTTATGAGCATTCCTCAACTCACTAATGTAACTGTATCCGAGCCTAGAGTCAAATGATTTATTATTTCAAAACTCCCCGCCCACATTCTTAACCGTTAAATGCTATGAATAAATTTATTTCTTAATTTATTTTCCTATAAAAAAAAAAAAAAACTGCTGGTTAACAAAAGAGGTGAGTGAAAAACTTGTTAGTTAAAGAAAAAAAAAAAAAAAAAAAAATGGAAATACAACACGAAATGTCGTTGGTATAAGTATATACATATATATATATATATACATATATACATACATATATATTTTATTTGAAAACAAAATCTATATTTAAAGTTATAAGTAACAGATATAATTATAAATGAAAAACATATAATATATATATTTTCTTAATCGTATATTTATGTACCTATCAATTGTATAAACCAACAAAAATAAATCAGAAATTATAATGAAATCTATATTATTAACAGAAATTTATTAACTTAACACTTTAATTAAACAAAAAAAAAAATCTTTGTAATATTTACTATGAAATAAACTGAAAATACTATGTAGGTGGGAATACATTTTTTGTTCAAAGCTATGTGGTAAATGTTATTGTATAAAAAATATATCTGTAACAAAGAAGATTACTTTGCTTACTTCTTTACTAAATTATATATATATATATATACATTTGTCTCAAATTTTGGAAAAAAGGAGCGGAATATATATAAAAAAAAAGAATCTAATTGGCTGATCAAAATTTGGGTCTAAAGCAACTGACCTGTGAAACTCCATGGAAATGAAACCAATTTATAAATTAGAATCACAAACAATTGATGAAAAAAAAAAAAACTGAATTTATGAACACAATTTGACTGAAAAAATTATTATACATAAAAAAAGGAAAAACTAAAACCTACAGTTTCAATTAAGATTTATAAAAATACAAGCATATTCGATCAATCAATTATTTAAAAAAAAAAAGAAAAACTTAGAAAAAAAAAAAAAAATCCTTTCACGAATTTGCATTAAAAATTTTATCTCGCCACACCAATCACAGAAAAAGAAAAAAATAATAATCAATTTTTATTTCTATTTATTATTTTCAAATATCAATCCACAATTTACAATCAAATATAGTATAGTAAACAAAATAAATGAAATAAACACACGAAACTTGTTGCTCCTGTTTGTGAATATGACGCTTATACTTTTGAACTACATCTGACTAAGTCACAGACTCATTGAAAAATCTTTACGTCTTCAAAAAACTGCAAAACTAGCTACTCTGAAAAAAGAAAATAAATAAAAATGTTGATGAATTTCTTTGAAAAGAAATGAGTGTAATGAAATATAACCTCTAAATCGTACGATTGAAGCGGGGGGGTTTCTTTTAGTTAAATAAACATTTATTCACATTCAACTTGTGAAGCCCTTTCGCAGCATACGAACTAAACAATGAACAATGTAATGTGCAGTCATGTGCATTTGTATAATAATGATATATAAAGTATAACAGTAAATATTATAAATATATAATAAATGTAAAAACTGTAAAAAAAAACCTAACAAAAGATTTGTTTCATTTTTCACACGGTCCACAATTGTCCAATTATTCGCATTATGTATTACTGGGAGCGCTACTGATTGAATCTCCGCGGTCGGATGGGGGTCTGTGAGTGGAACTACTGGCTTCATATTCACTTCACAGAGCTGGTGAGCGACTGAAATCGGATAGAACTCTAATAAAAAGCCGAAATGAGGGCACTAACAAGCGCAAAAGAAGATTCAACACTCTAGCGACTTTAGCACTGAGAAAAAGGTCACAATCAGGTAATGCACTTTTTGTGTAACGTAACGCTCAAAGTTCAAAAGTAAAAAAAACCCGCTCGGCTCATATATTGAGAGACGGAACCATATGATCAAGTTAAGGCGACGCTAGGAAGAGTTGGCATCCTCCTCTACTGAAGAAGAAGTTCCGCTTCGCTTTAAGACACAATGTGGAATTAATTGGTCATCACAGAGAACATCGACGTCAGTTCCATAGGCTGGAAGAACGGTCACAAAGTTATTGCTCGTGGAAAAACAGCATCTACGACTTTTCTTATTCACAAAGCTCAAGTGTGTTGAGGAGGTAGATTTGGCTAAGTCCCTTCTATAGAAAGCGTGATCTAAGCTCCTGAATTGTGCCCATTTGTTCACCACAGCAATATCTACTTCTTGCCGAACATAACATTTGAAAACTAGTTATTTAAGTAATACGACTATTCGGTTTTCGCGCTGTTAATTTACGAAGTCAGAATCGTAGCACGTGTAAATTTATTTATTATGTCAAAGTCACTTTTCCTTATTTGATACTAGTGATGAGAACTAGGAAAGATCTCGTGATCGCAGCACTATTGTTTTTCTAAAACCATAGTTCTCCTAGTATTTGCCTATTTATTCATATACAATCTAATATTAATATTTTCGACCATTAGGGAAATGTTGGTTGACTTGGCTGTGATTTTTAGGTTAATTTACGAAAAAGTTTTACATTAGTGGTTCATCTTCACACATTCTCAAACTCATTCATTTCTTTCCTTAAATCATGCCGAGAGTTATATAGAATGCTTGTTTCAATACAGAATCGCTGCAATACAACGAGTTGCACAGGATGTTACACGCTCAATCGCGTAGTGGAAAGGGGCTTGATGTATTTTGATATATTTACAGCTAGGAAATTCGGACATCGAATTTTCGGAATACTGTAATCCAATATATCCAGCAAGTTGTAATGAAAGGAGCAGTTCTGCAGATAATTTCGTTGAGTGTATTGAATCTGATGTAGTTCTAGTTCATTCAGACGTCAATTTCGGCGGCATTGTCGTTCATCATAATTTTTGAAAATCAAGTTTTCTTTTTATTTATTATTGTCATTTTTTCTGATTTTCTGTATATATTTTACATAATCTAATAGAAAATGTATATATAGAAGCATAGCAAATAATACATCCTATTCCGTACGATGGTGATAATACCTACAAATTATTTAAACAGTGCTATAAATTTGATAAATTTGTTGTACCACTCAGAAGGAACACAAGAATGAAAGTCTATTTAATCTATTCAACAGACACCAATCTACGACGTGCTTACAGTGTCAACTTACTCAATAGCTTAGATATGTAAAGTGCAACTCGAAGCTCATATTCAGAACACAGTGTCTCTATGTTTATGCTCGCCATTTCCACATATCCGTATTCTACTTCAAAGCGGCTTCCAAATAAATCGTGGAAATACCGATCATCCCTCTTAATGTTTTCAATTTTTACGATCTATGAACTAGCTGAACTAGTGGGAGCCCTTAAAATATTTCACTCACTCCAATCATTTCAGTTGCAAAATTAAGAGAGAGTATTAAGATGAAAACTACAAAAGATACTCGAACGAGTAAGTAGATACTCTTAAAGTGAAATGCCTACCGTTAGTTGTTTATTATAAGGCAACATATTGTTGTTGGATTGCAGTGCTCGTTAAAGGCATCAGATTTCGCCTTATAAGGACTCCTGTAATCTGCAGACTTTGCTAGCTAATTTTTATTTATTTTAGTCCGAATTAATTAATTTTGTATCATCAAATATGCAAATTAAGATTTTCCCACCAAGAAAAAAACAAAACACAAAAATGACACTTGAATGCGTAAAAAGTTGAAAGTGAACCAACATTATAACGTCATGAGCGTCTCGAAATCATCAAAGTCATTACAAAACTCAACAAACGTCCATATTGCTTCTGGTGTTAACATATCGGAGTTTGGAAATGGTTTTTGTTATGGTGAGCTTAATTAGGGTTGATTTTGACGATCTAAAAATGTTATCATCGTTATAAAACCAAACACAGTGGCTAATTCCATTTGAACAAATTCCCAGACAGTCAAGAGAGTTTTATTTTTCAAATAAATATTCAAAATTGTTTAACAATTTTAGACTGCATTCGCAAGATATAAACGCCCCCCTGAATACAACCATCGGCGAACGAAACAAAATAAAAACGGACAGAACATCTGTCATTTCAAATTCTATTTCGTTCCCATTTAAAGAACCCGTCCCGCATTTCTCACTGCGGTCCAGCCATGCACAAGCAGAACATCGGTCGTGCGTGAAAAACTTCTCCGGAACAAGAAGTAAAATTCTAGCATCGGTCGGAGGTGGTATCGCGTTGGGTCATAGTCGCGCAGACATTACATCGGGAGTTTTCCTTTTTTTTTTATTATTTTCTTCTTAATTTTCAATTAATTCACATCTCACACAGCAACTCAATTGCATCGTTCAGCTGGAGGCGTCTTTCAAATAAAAAAAAAAAAAAAACAAAACAAACCGTAGCCGCCTCAGAGTGAATATTCAGATCCGGAAATTTTTCTTTTTGAATGAAAAATTTCGTGTATTTCGGTGTTATAGAGTGAAATTTGAATTTTTTGTGATTTAATTCGAAAAAAATGTGCTAAATTGAATGATACTCGTCGAAGAAACCAAAAAAAAAAAAGAGGAATACCTATCCAAGTCCAAGAGACGGTAAGTACATACCAATTTTGTTGTTGGATGACGGGGACTAGGCGGAGCACATCCCGGAGATTGTGTATATTTTTAGAATTTTCAGTGTCAAACATGTAGAGGGGGCGAAACCCCTGCAATTTCCCTTCCGCTGACAAATACACATAATTGATGTCGGCTCCATGGACAGTGCGCGTAGGATGTCTAGAATAATAAAAGCGCTGCTGCAGCTGTTGCAGCGCAAAACCGGACCTTCCCAGGTAGAAAATATTCCCAATTAGGGGCGAATCGTCGTCCGCGTCGTCGTTGAAGCGAAATTTACATTCAATTTCCATTTCCGCCGCACAAATCGATTTTCATCTGAAGAGGGGGTGAGCCATGAGCAATAAGCGCGCGCCCATATTCGCGGTATACCCGTACCACCACCAAAATCGATGAATGATGATTCACTTCTTGTTTTTGGTTCGTGTTTTGTTTATAGCAGCCAAGGGAGAGATACACTATAACTATACACCAGCGGTTCACAGAGGAGACTTTGTTTTTTTTTTTTTTTTTTTTTTTTATCTTCCTGCGTATGGCTGTTTTTTTGCGTTAAGATGATGAGTTTTGGTAGGGACCAGGACGCAGATGGTGCTGCCCTATAAAAACCGGATGGATGACAGGTGTTTGTACGGAGTCCTTATAAGGCGAAATCTGATGCCTTAACGAGCTCTGTGCGGAGATTGTTAGAAGACAAACAAAATTCTTTTTTGTTAACCACATTCGGAGAGGGATGCTGGGATCGTTGTGGTGTACCTGAGACTGAAGCACATCAGGTGTTAGGTTATCAGGGAAATATGAGATATTGTGTCCTCTAATACAGGACTGTACATCTTTTATTAATACTGATGGTTGGTCGTTAATCCAAGGAAGTCGCAGTGTATCAACTTTTACAATGGAGTGATAGATCCTAGTAGCATTTCATCGGTAACTTTAAGAGGTTTTCCTTTGCGAATTGCGAACAAAGTTTCAAACTGACATGGTAGGAAGGATTTACAGTGGCTTACGTTCACTATGGCTCTCAGCAGGCCTCTCGACACACGTCTGGACAGCATATGTGATCGCAGGTTGGAAGTTGCTTTCAATGACTGCATTCGGTATGTTTTCGGAATGAGAAGGTTGGATCACATAAGCGCCTTTAGGAATTGCCTGTTGGGATGGCCCCTTCCATATTTATAAAAGGGTTATTCATTAATTTTAAATAAAATAAAAAGTGTTAAAGACCAAAGAAATTTGTTTACTATTTACTTCTATTCTTTTGAGGTAATTTTCGATGACTTTTCAACGCCTTTCTGGCTGCATTGCGGCCATATGTTGGTTTTTAAATACTCCAAAGTTTGGGGATTGTCTGCATAGACAAGATCTTTAGCATACCTTCTGATCAAAAA
This sequence comes from Pocota personata, assembly GCA_963082735.1. Taxonomy (NCBI): domain Eukaryota; kingdom Metazoa; phylum Arthropoda; class Insecta; order Diptera; family Syrphidae; genus Pocota; species Pocota personata. The sequence goes on along the minus strand of OY720430.1, from coordinate 234,530,496 downwards.
GTACCCGGAATTTCCAATTCAAACCGCGCTTGAGATATTGCCAAAAGCTTTTTTTTTAGATTGGTACATCTGTCATCTGTCAAACTGATACTTGAGCGCCATTTGCCGGGAGTTTGTGCGTGATAGCTTTGTAAACAAGTCAGTGTTTGATGTGTTCTGTGAATTTGCTGGATTTGTTGCAGAAACAACAAATCCAGTCGCTAAAGAAATGCTTTCTTTGGGCCAAAATGTTATCGATGACATCATTACCAGTTACGAGACATAGCTCTATGAATATGAATATGAATGGCGCTTCTCAGATGAGCCGAAACCAAAAAAACCACGGCAGAGTCGATCCAAAATCATGGCTTTGTTGACCGTTTTCTTTGATTGCCGTGGTGTGATCCACTCCGAATTTCTTCCGCCAGGCCAGATAGTAAATAAAGAGTATTACGTGAGCGTATTAAAATGTTTGAGGGAAAATGTTCGTCGCAAGAGGCCAGAATTGTGGAAAAACAACTCGTTCTCACCCATCTCATCTTGTACGCGACTATTTGATCAAAAACAACGTTCATACCGTTCCGCAAGCTCAGTATTCGCCTGACTTGGCTCCCTGTGACTTTTTCCTATTCCCACGACTCAAGTTGCCAATTCGCGGAAAGCGTTTTGAGACGATTGAGGCGATAAAGGAGAATTGGCAGAAGGAGTTGAAGGCGATTCCAAAATCGACCTATGAAAAGTCTTTTGAAGATCGGAGGAAGCGTTGGAATATATGTATTGCTTCCAATGCAGACTATTTTGAATGAAATAAAATGAATAACGAATTCCCGGTACTTTTTTATCAGAAGGTAGCTCCACAAAAAGAAATCCAACAGCGTCAGATCAAACGATCTTGGTGGCCAATTGTTGTTATAAAATCTCTAAATTAAATGGCCGGGGAACTTTTGGTGCAACAGTTCAACCCGTCATGTTAGAACCACGCTCACGTCAATGTCTTCAATCTCAGGACAAAAAAAGTTGGTTGTCATATCACCATAGCGCAGAAAATTCACCGTAACAGTGGTGCCCTCGTCGTTTTCAACTTGTTGATTTTCCAGCACCCAATCGGCGTATGTTCATAGCATTCTACAGTTGCTAAACCTTATAGGGATGAAGATGCAAATCCAAGTCCAAAATACGTCAAACTAGGTTGTAAGAAATGGTTTGTGGAATTTGATGATTGTATTTCGAATATAATCTACCCTTAAATCGCGAGAGATATTACAGAACTGTTATTTTTGTATCTTAGTAAAATACGACAATTTTAATGTGTTGAGCAGTAGTTAAACGATCCATTTTGTAAAATGGCAAGGCAAGAACTAACTACCTGTCACTATGGATGACAGACAGATTTGACAGATGCATTGAAGATGAATTGAATAACCCTGTATTAGGGTTTTTCAAATTATATTTCAATCGAACCTCTTCTATGCGCAACGTAAATTTTCTTATACCTTGTCATCAACGGCGAATAATGGAGTACTCTTTCCCTGTCCAAAGTGAACGACTTTGGAATAGTCTTCCCAAAGAATTTTTGAATAAATGAAATTATTGCAGCTGGCAGTCGCATATTCCATAAGTTTTGGCTTTAAGTAGAACAGTTATTTTATTTAAAAAAAAAGGCACCACCAACTCACGGCGGGACAATCACTAATAGTGGGGGAAATCGTCTGCTACCTCTACACGTTCCAATTTTTTCAGACAGTCATTTTTTTTCAACATTTAATATCATAATGCATCACACCCCACCTTCTTGTTTGACTGCCCGATGGTAACTAACGGAAGTCACCCCATTTTCAAGAAATAAGGGGAGGAGGTTTGAAGTTTGTACGTCATCTGGAATTCAGTCCCGTCAACCAGGAGAGCAATAAAAAAAATCATTAAAATTTGCTTACGCAAAGATCACAAGCAATCACTATCCACTCCAATACACCGTGGCCACCAAAGAATTGCATACTTGCATACATATTTTTAAAGGGTGATTTAAACTGCTGATATGTTTATGTCAATATAATGTTGAGACATTGACATTAAACATGAAAATTAATATCTTCAGTCCTATTGATGAAATTTTCCATTACTTTTCGACATAAATCCTGCTGTAGTTCATATATAATGCGCCAAGCCCTGAAATCGTATGGGGGTCATTGGTATACACCTTCTGCTTCACATAACCCCAAAGAAAAAATTCAACGGCGTGATATCGCACAATCTTGGTGGCCAATTTTGGTCGCCAAAAGGAGAGAAGATGTGCAATGACTGCATTGTTTCTCGCGCTGTGTGGCAGGTGGCAACGTATTGTTAAAACCACATGTCTTCCACATCAATATCGTTCAATTGGTGCCAAAAATAGTTAACGTTCACCATTGACTGTTACTGTAGCACCACGAGAATTTTTGTAGAAGTATGGCCCAATCACGCTCCAAATCCGCACCAAACATTGACTTTTTGTGGATGAATTGTTATTCGTGGATTTCCATGACCCCAAACGCCGAATCGTGTTGCTTAAATTCAACAATTAAAATGCGTTATTCTCTCGTATACCGCTCCATAATTATAAATGTTAATGCTAAAGGCCGAACTATAATAGAAGAATGGTTTCGTTCGACCACTTCCGAAACAGTGCGAATACAAAGGATTTGTATTGTGTGACCATAATAGCCTTTTGCTTCGATTCGTTAAGTTTTCGTTCACTTTTGCTCACTTACGAACATTTGACAAGCGGTCCCTCATCTAAGTACTAACAGTGCCCGACGATGCTTGATTTCGGTAATCGAACGAGAACCTTTGCTTCCGAACACATACACCTATTATGGGCTACTTGAGCAATTGACAGTACTGAAACAAACTTAACGTAGAATTATGACATTAGCTTTTCAATGCTTCCGACTCTTATAGTTCAGCCTTTAGTATTCATAGATGTCAAATATCAGCTGTTTATCTTTGACAGAACCACAATAGTGACAGGTTTAAATTGTAACCTCCAATTGAATAACCCTTATAAAATAAAAAAAATAAAAAGGTAGGTCTCACAATTCTGTCCGTCTGCCTGTACTTTACTTAAGGCCAATTTTGGATAAGTGCAATTACGAAAAACAATCGAAAACGGCATAACGATTTCGACAAAATTTTATATTTGAGGTAACATGGACATTTGCAGTAAGACTGCGTAGCCAGTTTTCGGGTAAAATTTTGAATAAGGACACACTAACGTAAATTGGCTATATCACGGTTGCGGCTTAGACGTTTTTGTTGGTCATGGAAATCAAATTGTGGACATATGGCAGTAATAAAATGGAAGAATTTTTCTAAAATTCAAATTTTGCTCCCTGTTTTCGACTGCATAAATTTGATATCCAAACTATTCCAACGAACAGCACATAGGAAAGAAGTACGTGCGACGCAGTCATGCCCTTTATGTTTTTTTGTTAAAATCAACCAAAATGAGGATCCACATGCCTTTTACCTATGTCTTTGCAGTGTCACATTTGACGGAAAGTAACCAGTGTTTTACTTAAGGAAACTCAACCAATAATCTTGACATTTTATTTTGCTGTCTGAATCCCTTTGAATTCACTGAAATTTGATTGCATAAAGATAAGCGACATAAATCTACAGTCTGACAACACTGGTCCAGCTTATACCGTATCCTAGTTTTAAAAATGTGCGACTTGATTTTGTACAGCTTTCTTAAATTGGTTGTGAATGTAGCAATCAAATTCGGAACATTGGTATTTTTCGGCATCTTCTTCGCTAGAGTCAATATGAGTCCCTTAAGACTCATCCGCTAATATTTTATTTTAATTTTGGGGACATACATACATTGTACATACATACTCGTAGTTCTGATTTTTTTTTTAAAAAACTTGTGGACCAGCAGAATATATAACTACGAACATTTTCGCTCTGCTGAAGTAAATCGACTATCATATTTAATGATTCGTTTTAAGTGAGAGAATTGTACCATTTTGGCTCGAAACCACGGAATAATGTGTGTTTCATTACCTGGTACCATATTGTTAAAGCAGCTCCACTCTCTGCTTTCAAAATTTTCGAGGAAATATTGGGCAAAACGAAAACGTGTCTATTTTTGATGGTCATTTAAAGTTCGTGACATAGTCAAGACATTCAAGCCCGTTCATCACCTACCTTGGTTCTTCGTCAATTTTTGTCTTTATCCTGTTTGTCCACCGTAGAAAAATGCACAGTTTGGTGAAATCTTTGAAACCACTTGGTTATGGCTGTGTGCTGTGGTTCGATGGTTAACTTTGTGGATCCCTAAGGAAGAGATTTTTCCGCGGTCCCACCTCTTACGAAAGTTAAACAATCATCCGAGAGCAAAACGCATGGAAACAGCACGAATTGATGTGAAATGCTAGATCAGACCTTTAATGGGCTATTAACCTACGGCAGAACTACAGGTGTGTAGCAGGTAGCTTGGTGGCTAGAGTGTGGATATACTCCGGTCGCATTGTAGGATTGAATTATCTAGCTAACCTAACTACAAATATGCTTAAGGGACTATTATGTCGTTTTATTTTGGCTGTGGATCTCTAATTTCTGGAACGTCCACAAGTCCCAGTAGAGAGTTAACTATCATTGTCTGAAAAGAGCAATAGCACTAGATAATCAACATTCGCCTGCATATGCACTCATATCTAAACTCACCAATACTCACAATCTTATCATCCAACACATAATAAGCCCAGCGTCGATTCGTTAAATGTTCGTTCACTTTTGCAAACATGAGCGAACATAAGAGAGAGCGGTCTCAGTCACTCATTGCATATGTAAATCTGACAGTTGTCATGTTTGTTATGAAAATTTTGCAAACAAAATGTCGGACTACGAATTTGTGCACATATTAATAGAAAGAAACGGGCAAACAATTTGTAGATTGATTTGACAGATAGGTACGCAGGCAAAAGTATTATGGTCATCGGTTGGAATTGACAAAACATAAGGAAGCATTTCGTTCAGTTATGACATTAACTTATGTTCCCCAATGTTGATTATGGTTGTGCCTTTAGTGAATGACGCGAGCTTTTCGTCGCTTCAAAAAGCGGATATTTGAGAGCAAATTCATCTTCAAGCAAACTTTGCTGTCTACATCAGCCTTTAAGCTCAGGATTTGTGGCTCAATAAGTTTTGGTTTTTGTAATGTGCGTTAATTTGGAAAAAAAAGTACGAGAAAAATCAATTCTCTGCGATAACAACTCTGTTGCTCATGAAGTCTCAACAATAACCTTCTGAGATAGACACATTAAACGCCCAATAGAACTGAAAAGCGAGAAAAACAATAAAATATAGACCATGACTTTCCCGAATGTCAATCCCCCCAACCCACATGAAATCTCTAAAACAAAATTCTCCCATCTCTCTAATCTCATTAATGTTGCCGAACAAACCGAAAATCGATAAAAAATAAACGAAAATAATTGACAATCACAAATTTCATTGGCATTCTTTGGCGCCTCCACCAACCCAACAGGGATAAACAAAAGCAAATATTCCAAACAAATAAAATCCATTGATTATGTTGTCGCTGGTGGTGATGCTTCTCCTTGTGCTGTTGCTGCTGATGATAATGATGAAAATAATCACGATGATCCACCACCAAAACACAACCATTAACACCCATCGTTGTTTACGACCATTCCCAGGGAAATTATAAGATTTTCCCAATAAAAATGTATTTTAGTAGCCTGCCTGGCCGCTGCGTTGGTTCACCTACCTCCCTCCCTCCTCGATGGAATAATTTTTTCGCCATGAGTGCGCGTACCGAAATTAATTTTTCCAAAAAAGAAAATCACCCGGTGGGCGTCATCAGCCAATCGATGATAGACAATGCACTCGGGATTTAGTCCATCGAATCGAATCGTATTAAAGGATAGTGGGCCAGTGGGCTCCCACGGATTGTTACGACGTAACTACGAGAATGATGTGAAAATAGATTTCCTTTTAATTATTCGCATCGACGTGGGCCACCGGAAACGATGGAACGCACCCCCCACCGGTATCAGTTGGCGCGTACGCCAAATTCGAAGGTCAAAGCGCGCGAATTTCTTTTTCTCTTTCTGTGTATGGTGTGTCTGTTATTGTTTAGAGCAGCCGCCAATGAGTTATTTTGGCATCTGTGGTAGATGGTGTTGGCGCTAATTGACACTAATTCTTATAAACGTACATAGCTCTGGAATCAAGTTCGAGAAGAAAACGAATGATTTTCTGCTTACACGACCCACTGAGGGGGGTGATTGTAATTAAAGCAGGAATGCAAAGAATGCGTATTCCGAAGAATTTGGTCAGACTGTTTGTTCCAAATGTTTCTTGGATTATTATTTTATTTTATTTTTTGGTTTGCGTCATGCTTGGATGGTGCCATGGTGGATTTATGGATTTCATTGTTTGTTTGAGACCGCTTTGCTCATAAATAATTGGATTAAATTTTATGACATTTTCGGATTAAATTTATGTTCATATGGTTTTTCTTTTAAAAGAAAATAAGATAATAAAAAGTCACGTTGTGTGACTTGCTCGACTGATTAGTAGTGCCAACAAATTTGCATTTATCTGTCGTCTAAAAATGTCAAGTTCGAGAAAGTGCAAAAAAAAAGGACCTGACTGTTTAGTGAAGCCGATAAAATGTCAAAAATAGCTAGAAATCACTGTCACTTATGTAATCTTAATTTTACTTTTGTACAGGGTTATTCATTTTGTGCTTTAGGATTTTAATTTAAATAAAATGAAAAGTATTAAAGATTTCAATGAAATTTGTCCGATTACGCCGTCGGTTCACAGCGCTCACCAAACTGTCACCCGTGGTGGATGCAATGGCCTCTCAGCGATGACATTTGAATTCTCAGAATCCCAAATTTAGTTTTTTTACGTAGCCGCCGAGCGAGGAATATGCCTCATCGTTGAAGATTTTATTCGAAAAATCGGCGTTAACAATCGGCTTATGTTTTGCACATTCTATGGCCAATAGGCTTTAGTTGTTGTGTAATAGTGGAGACTGCATTTCGTAGTATTCGATGACTTTGGCGTTAAGTAGTATACTTTGACGTTTGTGTTGTCTGTCATAACAAATAAAAATAGAAAATTCAAGACAGGATGAATAAAAATGATTTACTTTTGTGCCAAATGATGAATATAAAGAAAATTCAAATACTAAAAGTCCATACCTAAGAATTGTCAAAGAAGCTACGAAGACTAGCCAATAGAGAGAAATTGGCGCTGCAATCAGTAAGATGGTGGTATACCAGCAAAAATTTGCGAATCTCAATACCAAGTATGTTTCATGGTATACTAGCTTTTTACGTAGTATTGCAGTGATAGACATGTGGTATAGAAAGTAGTATTGCTATACCATGGTATCAATACCAGCAGTCTGTCTCCCACTTAAGCGGGACTTTATAGGGATGAAGATACAAATCCAAGCGCCAGTCAGCCACTACACCAAACGGAGCTGTAGCAAATGCGCAATTGCTGAATTGTGTTTCGAATTGTTGTTCATCGTCCTTAAATCGCGATACACAGATATTACAGAGCTGTTATTTTTGTAGTAAAATGCAACAATTTTAATGCATTGAGCGGGGGTCAAACGGTCGATGTTGTATAATGGCAAGGCACGAACTAACTACCTGTCACTGTGGATGACAAATACACTTGACGGATTCCATATGTCAGGGTTGTGAAATCCCAACTTCGAAATTAATAACCCTTTACTAAAATAAAAGAGCTACACACCGGAGTTAAGCCATGTATTTAATATCGAAAATTTGGATATTTTTATTTTTATTAGTGTTCCGTACTAAAATGGAAAACGACAGCAGGATCTTAATTTGCTGAACACAAATGGTGGTTGTTTTTAGAAAGGCATGACTTGTTTCAAAAAAGACATCAAAGTATTGAGTTACTAAATAAATCTTTTGTCGATCCGGAGACCAATTTTTCAATAAATAAGGTGCGTGTCGCAAGAGAAGATTGGCCCGACTATCTCCAGGACTGTGTGAAGGATGTGTACTACATTGTATGTGCGGCCATTATTTAGCCACTCTGCATTGTGCTTGCCATTCTGGAGATTATTCAATTGAAAATTTAATAACAATAAATCGTGTAACAATATTTAAAACTTTTAAAGTGTTATTGTGAACAAGGTGCACCTTTACAAACCATTCAACTACTCTGCATAGCAACTGAAAAATCTGAATCATCACCGAAAACCACAAAACAGATAAGACTATCATTTTCTCTCCGATTCGAGGTTAAGCTTGGGTTAAATCCTTGATAAGAAAAGTCTGCTATACAGTTATTGGCTAATACGCTTATTATATGAATATCATCAACTCAAATGAGATTTCCCCCCATTTCTGTATTTTCTGATGACTTGGACTTTAATTTGCTGGAAGAAATTTCAACGAATCGTCTACGGATGTGGTACTGATTTGAGAACCTCTCTGGATAACATGACGACCAGAATAAAATATTCTATTTTAGGAAACCTGCCACCCCTACACATGCAACTAACCCGTCGCATTTATGCGGCAACAACGACGACGACGTCTACGACTCTGACATCTCCAATTGAAATTCTTTGTCTTTTTACTTGGAATTTTGTTACGCAAATTAATGGAGAAAACATGTAAGAATAAATCTGCTACTCACACTATACACAACCTACTCTCAAATGGGATGGAATAAGGGGATGACTACACTTGGTTGCGCAGCCAACGCAAAATATAACCGCATAGCTGGCGGCAACTATATACTTGTATGTGCGTAAAAGTGTAAGTGCGTCCTTAAGAGGAGTAAACTTTTATAAATAGAACTTTTTTGTTTAATTTATTCGATAAGGTTCTTCTGACAATCGTCGGTGTACACTTTCCTTTAAAGTTATAAGCATATGGATCGGAAACACAAAACAATGAATTTCCGCGAAAAACAACGATGAAATATTTTTACATTAATCTCGAATGGATTAAGGTCGTCGTTGGTGTGTTTATTTTGTTTTTCCCTTCATGTTTACTTAAGAAATTAGTGTGGAATGTTTTGGAGGACATTTGGAATTGTTTTTCAGTTTTGATAAGAATTCGGGCAAGGGATTGCATTGTGTATGCAGTAAACAAGTAGGTTTTGAGTAAGTATACACATACTTGGTCAAGATGCATTTTTGTTCGAAGTCGTACAATGTACCATGGTAGGGACATTGAGTTGTTGTCTTGAGGACCTCTTATCCACTGTAATATTTAAACTACAAGCTAATATACGTACATTAGTTTTAAAACGAATGACGAGATGGACATCAATAGAATAGAAAAGAAAATTACAATGAAGCAAGCCATGTTTTATTGTAAGCGCTTATATCCTTGTGGAAGATTTCACAACATGCATTCCTTACATATTTGGTCTACAATTATAAGACATGTTTTATTTGGTAGCTACAAAAAGTTCTTTAAGTGCTCAAAGTAAGAAAAAATAAAAATCCATGTGTGCGTAAAACTTAATTTTAGTATGGCGCCAGAATAGTGGAGGTAACTCAATTGACTCTTAAAAACGGTGGTAAAATATCGAAATGAAACAAATTTTTCTCATATTTGGGCTCATCGCTTTAGCAAATCGCTGCAATAAAGCGTAAATTTTCATTGCTTCAAAATGTTGCATCTATTTTAGCGAAGCGATTCAGAAAAGTAAAAGATTCAAGCGGCGATGAGGTGAACTACACCCTACTTGTACATTCGGCGCGTTCTATGTACCCCTATCGCTAGCAGAATCATCATTTTATAATGGAATGACAGCTCAGTCATTAGCGGGAAAATTGTTTGCTAGAGGACAAATTTGAAGTGTAATAGAGTGAAATTTAAGTATATGTTTTAGAGAGGGAAGTAACTGTTGCTCTTCACTACTTCAGCTATCAGTAGTTTTGCCGGACGTATGGCTTTTCCTACTAGTCGGGAGAATGCTCCAAATTGCATTTCATACATTTGCTACCAAATCGAAATCGAAATCGGAACGTTCCTTCTCGACAAGTCGAAAAAAAGGGCGCAAAATAATACCGCAGCCGCTTAATTTTCTACCGCTTTCTCGACTATCTAGACGGAACATTCCTAATTTTACTTCATATATTCAATAAGAAATAGAATTCGGAACGTTCCTTCTCTCGACTTTCCAAATTTTATTTCATACATTCATGTTTTAGTCCATTTCGGAACATTCTCTAAACGTTCCCCATTTTTTTTTTATTCATTGGGTCGGTTCAGTTGTTTAAAGCGCTTCAATATTTCTGAAGCTCTGAACACCATTTTGTATTTTTCGTCTAATTGCGAAACGAATTCCGAACGTTCCCTCTAAAAAGGTTGAAAAAGCACTCTATACCTAGAAAATCAAGCCACGGTGCAAAAAATTGCTGAAAAGATGATAGAAATGGTACCAAATGGTAATGAAATCTTTCATGTGCGGTTTTTTTCGGAATTTCATTTCATTTATTAGACATAAAGCACAAATGTGACTTAGTCTCTTATAGTATTAACAATAGGGAGTTAACTATCTATGTTGATATTTCAATGCAGTTGGTTTTAAATTGGTTAAAATAATTCAATGAGGATGTACAATGAGCATCAGATATTGCAAAAAAGTACGTCAATTGTCTCTAACAGCAGAAATGCTTTAATGTGGGTCTACCATAGTGAAGTTGTTGAATACTCACCGAATTCTTCGTGAGTGGAACTCATATCTAAGTTATAAAAACGACACCGTTTGACCCCCGATTAGAATTTTGAAATACCTTTTTCCTAGCCCTTACAAATCAACTAACAAGTTGCAATATCAAACCAGCAGAACCTCATACATTACCTTCTTTCCCCGGACACATTCAGGAGAAAAACAAAATGAGATGTAAACCAAAAAGAAAATTACTTTTTGTCACGCAATTGAGCACGTTCCCCTCTCACGAGACACAACTGTGCGAGACGGGCAAGAGGCATCAATAATCATCTTACATGCGATACTACACGCGTGTATAGTGAACAATTAAGCACGACTCTGTACTCGGGAACGATGTAAGCGTTACCACTTTATGCAATCCGATCTCCAACAGTGGTGGCTGTAGCGACGGTGCACTCATGCGCACCAATGTATTAGCCACAAGTGAAACAAATAGTCAATTGGCTACTTTTAGCTGCGCTCGAGTGTTTGTCCAGTCCACCTGTGCGAGTTTTTTTTTTTGTTGTGGTCGATGACGCTTTGGGACTCTGAGTGATCATGCAGCGTGATATGCTTTAGAGGAAATCAAGCGATGGGGTGTAGCTAGAGTGCAGTGGAACGATGTGGAAACTCTATGGGTTTTGGTATGGAAATTCACGTTTAGGTAGTACAGTCAAACCTTTGAAAACTATGGGAAATGTATTTAAAGGAAGTGAGTTGGTTGCAATTTTTTTTTGAAACTCTAGGTAGGCAAAGCTTTAAATTTGACTGCAATTGTGTACTTTTGCAAAACAGTAGTAGAAGTGTTCATGTCTTTGGCATTTGAACCTCGTAAATCAGTTTTCAGAATCTTTAAAAACTTGTGCAACCAAGATCGTGTGTGTGAAACCAAGATCGTGTTCCTAATTCTATAGACTACTCAGAAAATGTTGGTCAATGGTCTCAGCATCATGCAGTTTTTTGTAATGTAACCGCTACCTACTCATGGCATTGTGGTTGATACTTTTGGTGTTTAAAAAATATTGCACTTCGGCTTGTCTGTGGCAACGACTGAAATTAAGTTTGCAACTTTTACTTCCTTAGGAAAGTAGTAACTTCTCAGGTCTTGATGCTCTACCGGGCACATACGTACGCAAGTCTTTCAGTAGAGGAGAAACTGTCACATTACTCCATGAAGCAGAAACATAAATGACTCATCTTTGTTTATGATTCTTCTAAATTGCTTCGTAAAATGTATAGACTACAATACTATCTGTAGTTAAAAATGACACTTATCAGAGTAAGATAAGTTATCCAAACATCAAATGTATTCGTTTGAATTTTCTTAACTTACTTACAAGCACATACGTTGGAGACAGTCTACCTGACGCCTATCTGATATAGGAGAGCTTTAAAGATAACACTGGTCTATAAAATAAAATCGTTTGTCTGTAATAAGAAACGCAGAAACAATTTTACGTACCAATTATTGGATTTTTTAGGCCTTATAACTAAGCTGCATGTTAAAGACATTCCATGTACAGTGTATCATTTAGGTATATACCCATGGTATATCTCTTGGAGAGAGGTATCTAGTCTAGATGAAGAGTTGAGGAAAGCGTAACCCCCGAAATTGATAACAACCTGCAGATGACGCTCAATAAAAGTCGCATATATAAGAGGCATTTGTTAAATCAGCCATTAGTAAGCAAGCACATCTCGACCAAGCACTGACTCTTGAGACAAACATCGAAACAGGATATAATAAATAATGCATCTCACAACGACACGGCTCATAAGTATTATATCCTGTCATAAAACAACTTATCTCATCAACAATATGCTCGCTAACGAGATGCATTTATCGTCTTTTTGAAAAAAAAGAAAACTCAAAAAAACGGGTTACCGCAAGGGTCAGTGCTGTCACCACTTCTATAAGAATCATACATTTACGATCTTCTACCGAATATATTAAAAAAGTTCGCATACGCTGATGACGTGCCTACAGCACTGTCATCCAACATCAGAACGTAGCAACAGCTAGCAGCAACAATCGAGCGTACTTTGTGGCGAAGATCTAATTTTCAAACTGGAGCCACAAAGACTTCGACTCCGCACTGTTGCAACGTAGTGAAAACTTAAAATACCACTTGACTTGGTGGCACATAAACTAACCCAACGACAAAATAACTTAACGCTTCTCAAAATGTTATAAAATTTTATCAAAAAAAAACTAAAATGAATTGTAGCGAGCGACTGTCTGAAGATGAAATACTAGGAGTTTAAAACCTCTGACTCGAGCGTTGACTCGCCCCAATTTACTCACCTTAAAGAACTGGGCAATCTTTTTTTCGGAGTTATTTTGGCGTTGGGTTATTTTTACATGCACTTAGAAGCCTTGATTCATCGCTAGGTATCTGAATGATCCTGATTGGGTAATTTGAGGACGAGAAACAGCATAACTGAAAAACTCGATAGATCGTGGTGAGTAGCTAGCATAGCTACCCACGACTGTCTTACTTGGACCTATTTCTAGTCGCACCAACATATTGGTCTCCAATGTTAAATCACATAGTGCCTACTACCATAGGTTCGCCGCCTCATGCACTACTTCCAGATCATCCGAAAGCAGCACATAATTCTTAATCCTCCAAAAGCCAGTGCATAATGACACTCCAACCGACACATTTTCTCGTCGACTTCTCCAAGGTTCCACGCTGTTCTATGTTCAAATTCTTAAAATTAAAGCAGGTCGTGGTCGTGGCCAATCTAAAATTAATCATTTTCACAGCTGTAGCCATCTTCACCTTGAAATTGCAATAATATTGCACATCTCCCGCACCACCTGTCATGTCTGAGTTGTTCTCCATTCCATTTCCCAACGTTATTTACAATTCGCCGGCAATGAACGTCAAAACAATATTAGGAAATGGAATATCAAAATATGTATTTCCATTCGGATGTCTTCTTTTGTTTGCCTCCTCCGATTCGAAATGCTAATCTTGTAGTCGCCGCAAAACCAATGTGCCCCACAATTGCATTGCATCCACTGTTCTCCCATCTCAGATGTGATGATGGTGCCGGTCGGTGGTTGTTTTGCTGCACCTTGCATTCTTATGGCCTAGTTCTTCTCTTTTGTGGGTCGAACCACATCATAAAAACAAAAGCTCTCATCTCTTCGTGTGGACAACGTGATTCAGTATGCAATTAGATTTCTGGTTGCAACGAGGAGATTCATTAGATAAGAATTTCAATTTGCTTTGTGAAAAAAAAAAAAAAAAACATAAATTGAACGAGTTCAAGTCTAAGTGGATGTTTGGGGTGTTATGGAACGAGGGACGCCTTTTTAAGGTTAATTATACGAGAAGTACTTTCTATTGAACTCTCAATTGGTTAATTGATTTAGTGGCAGCGGAGAGATGTACCCCAATTGGCAAAAATGTTCATTTTCTCACAACGAGAACATAATTTAGAAGAAAAATTCCGCACGCACGCTATTGAACTGAAAATGCCTTGAAATCGCTTTCGTTGGAATTTACAAGATGCTGAACTTTGGTAACCTTGTTTTCAGTGAAAAAAAAAGATGAATTATAGTTTTTTGTTGCCTCTGTAGTTAGCTTGGGATTGTTTAGCCTTGTAGAGTCACACTTTTCTGACCAGACGACGGGTGTTTAACTTTGTTTATTTTGTCCATGAGATTAAAGTGAAATACTAGGATAGAACTTGTAAATGTTGTTTCTAACATTGACCATATGAATGTACATATGTAGGTGGGTACACGTATACGATTAATCTTACGCGACAAGGGTCGCAAACTTGTCTTTCAAGGTGACTCTTCTGTGAATTTTTAAATTTTATTTAATTATCGAAGAATGTGAAACAAATTTTAAACTTGTGTGGCAAGAGAATGTGATTCTTTTGTCAGTAAACAAACTTTGACCGTCTATAAGAGACAGGAAAGTTAATCGTGATGGACAAAGGGAATGGTTGGAGTTTCATCAGTACTGTGGTTTCAAATATTCGTTGCTCCACAGATATACTTTTGACAGAGGACAGCAAACTTCCTAACTATTTTCGTATTTAGAAGTGGAATTTATAAAACAATAAAAGTAGCAACTTTCCGTGACAGAATGATACAATCATAGATACAAAATGTTTGTATCATTCTGTCACGGACAGTTGCTTGAAAGTAGTGTCTTTGTCAATTTTATTTTCTTGAACAGAGCTTAGCTTAATATCAGCTTGGGAAGCTCAGAACATGAACGTCTTTAACGTCGTATGTTGGCTTATTTGAGGAGGTATGAAAATAAACTTTGATGCAGAAGACGCTTCGCTCGTCCCACATAGTGATATTCCGCTGCATGTAAACTTTTCCTGATAAATTTTCTAAATAACAAAATAAGCAGCATGTGCATCGGTTCAACCGAAATTCGTCAAATCTGACGCGAATCAAGCTGACGTACAGTCATTACTCATGCTCAAGTAAAATGATGAAACTACGTATATCGTGCCGTAGATCACTTTTCACTACGCGTAGGTGTAGTATTTATGCATTAAGAAATATTAATTATTTGACGTCATTTCATCTCCATTGTAGATCCATATCTGTCAACAGGAAAATTTGAATTTTCCAATTTAATTTGACACACACAGATGAGTGTCACATATAAATCTCAGATGTTTATTTCAGAATTTTATGTCAAACTGACATTTACGAGTATGATAGCCCACAACTACAATTAAAATGTCATTCCCCTCGCGATTAGGTTCTTGCAACTTTCTTCAATCACTGAAACGCCTCTACGCACCTCGGTAGATAATTTCAAATCTAATAAATAATTTATGCAACACACACTTAAAGCAAAACAAAACAACAACGAAATTATTCAATAAAACATTTAAATCGTTTCCGCTGCTTGAACAAAAGTTTCGCCAACTTTCGCATACATTACACACTCGGTCCGATGGCCCAAGAGCGCTTAAACCAATAACAACTACGACGTCTGATAAGAAACCCCAAACCGCATACAACAAAGTTTTGACCTCAAAAACCGCATGGCCAACGAAACAATTGCGAGTTGAAAAAAATAAAATAAAAATCTCATTCTATGTGTGTAAACGAAGAATTTAGCATAAACAATTGTATGAACAAATTCCCTCGACATACTCGCAGTTTGTATATTTTTTTTGAATTTTTGTTCCTATAATTTATTTTTTCTTATAGAACAGGGTTAGAGAAGGCGAATTTTAAAGAAAAGTAATATAAAAGAAATTAAAACCAAAACAACCTTCAACTCAAACTAAAAATGTAAAAATAAGAACTCAATGTATATGTACACATAAATTATTAAATACGTTTCTATAAATCAGCCAGCGCAATGGGTATTCAACACACACCACACGACAAACTCTAAAAATAGGGGAAACGGAGACTTTTTTTTTTTTTTTTAATTTATTTTTAACGCAAGGCATAGAAATGTCACACGACTTGCAATGGCACTCGTCCATATAAAATGAGTACGATGCGTTGTCGTGACGTTTGCTTGTCTACAGCACTGATAACAACCCTTTCAGCTTATGTTTGTGTCCCATTTAATTATTCACATCACAGCACACAGTGTTCATTGAATAAACGTGTGCACTCTTTGAACATACCCCCAGTGAGCTTTATAGGTGCATGAATAGCAAATGCCAATAAGGAGATAAGCAAAAGGCACAAATACAGATGCCCTGATTTGCATCACACTGTCCACATTGCCTTACGCCAATTATGGTACAAACTCAATTTGCTATAAAAAAAAAATTTAACAACATTGTTTGAGTTATCTACTGGTGGTGGAGAGTTGGGTTCGGGAGCGACGAAATCGTTTGAATTGAAACGATTGTTGGCGGCTCTGTCAAGTGTGTGCAATTTTTTTTTTTCACATTTTGAGGATTTTTTTTTTGCTGAACAAAATTTTACGGCTGATTTATGTAATTTTTAATCGAACACAAAGATTTTCCTTTTATTCGCTGTAATCGCATTAGAGATCGCATTATGGACAGCAATTGATTCGTAACACCACTGTGCGATGGAGTTGAATCATTGATTTCGCTTGATATTTGATGGATGTGAGAGCACACAAGCGAAGCGATGTTATTCCGTTTGGCTAAGAGATACTAGGAGTTGAACATTGAAGTTGCCTTCGGTTGGTGTGAATTGGATGGAAAATGCTCTGAAACCAGGAAGAGATGAATCCATTTATGGATTTAATGATTATTTGCGCGAAATTGTGTAGAAGGTCTTTAGCGTTAAGAGGAAATTATTAACAGATTCCGAGTTGAGATCAAGACAAGAGGTTACGATTTATAAAGCAAGTAGCTCATGCAAGCGAACAGAAGTTACGTATTACCGGGAAAGGTAATTCTACTTCATGTTGACCATATTGGTTGGTGCATCGTAAAAAGAGCGTTAAATAATGAAGAGAAATAAATAACAAAGTAAACTGCTTGGTATAGATGACTCATAGATGGCGAAGAGCAATGAGATACATATAAGGGTTTCGTAACAAAAGCCTCAAACAGCTAACACTAAACTGCAGAACAAGCACTTGGTTATAGTGATTATTTCAAGTCGGAATATTTAAGAAAACCTAAACCAAATTTTAGTCTTCTAGCACAATCGCCAATATGGCAACAATTATTGTAATTATCATCTAAAACACCCTGAAATATACAACAATTATTGGAATTATTATCTAAAACACACTGCAATACAGTGTATTGTTTTTATTGGGATGAATAAAACGTCTTCCAACACCCTGTGTTTTTGGTTTTTAATTTTTCTCATTAAACTGGTTCCCATAATAAATTTTAGGCTCCAAAGTCGATCGAAAGTTTGAGAAAACTTGATGGGAATGCTGGTTTAGTGATTTGTATTTTGAATTGTTCCTTGCGAGGGCTTAATACTCCTTCGCACTCATAACACAATTTATGTGTATAGGGTGCAGGTAAAACCAAGCATTGGGATTTTTGACTTTTCTTATATAGAATGAAGTCTTTGCAGTTTGCCTGCGCAACGGGTGCATACAAGCTTAGGTGTATTGTGATACCACAAGGATCTTAGGTTAGGTTAGGTTTGGTGGGTTGACGCAGAGTGTGAAAGACAAACTACGCCACACTTAGATCAATATTGATCCATTGTGACGTCCAATGAGTGAAGCTTCCCCACTCGTGAACTATATGGGTTCTTAAACCAACCCGATGCATTTATAAATTTGGTTATCTTATTTACCGATACATTTGATAGTTCTTCTAAGCTTGGAAGAAATATTTCCCTAGTATTGTCAATCTAAGGGGGTAGAGTCCTGGACAATGGCACAGGAAGTGAGGTGTATCTTCTTGTACATCCTCATTGTCACAGCCTCTACATATATCGTCTTCGCTTATTCCCAATTTCTTTGTGTGATAACGTAACAAGTTATGTCCAGTTATCATCCCCTCTAAACCAGATAAAATATATCTGTTGAAGTGTAGGATTTGCTCGGTAAGATTTTTATCGTAGAGCGGCCAGAGTTTTATTGTAATTATACAGGATTCTAGTGATCTCCATCTGCTGTTTGCTATGGCAATCATTTTATTTCTGACTTCTAGGTTCAGATTGAAGGGTGGTGTCTTAATTGACTGGTCAGCTCGTTGAGGATTTAGAGTTGAACCCTCCCTTACCAGCTCGGTAGCCTTCTCATTTCCTGAAACGCCATTATGTCCGGGTACCCAGCAAAGCTTTACATTGTGTTGCGTACCAAGAACCCGTAGCTCTTTGCGACAGCAACGCACAAGCTTCGATTTTATTTGTATGGCGGTAATCGCTTTTATCGCTGCCTGGCTGTCAATGAAAAAGGTAATATCGTCGGGTGGTATAGCTTTCATTGCAACGTCTCGGGCAGCTGTTGTCACCGCCAAGACCTCCGCTTGGAAAACACTGCTATAGTCCGGAAGTCGGATTGACTTGTTCAAATTAAGTTTTCCAGAAAAAATCCCTGCACCTACTCCCACGTCCATCTTGGATCCATCAGTGTAGATGGAGATGGAGTTGTCATTTAGCGGGATATTAGTTTCCCATTCCTCTCGATTTGGAAATGAACTGGAAAACGGCTTATGAAAGTCTAAATAGGGCACTAGTAGTCTGTGCTAACATTTCCGCCCATGTATTTGCGTAAAATCTGCGCATGCACCGTCAAGCTTGCCCTCCAACCTTCAGATTGGCTTAACCTTAGAGCACTTCTAGCTGCAGATTCCTGTGTAAATAGATCTAAAGGTAATAGATTGAGTATGGTCTTTAATCCTGCAGTTGATGTGGTTCTCATAGCTCCTGTGACACCTATGCACGCCATTCTTTGTACTCTGGATAGTAGTACAAACCTCAATTTGTGCCCTTACTTGCGGCTTACAAGGATCTTCAGATTCCCTAGTCTTAAAAGTAGAAACAGTTGAATCTGTTGATCTGGTTATTGCAGAGAAAAGGTGGAAAATGAAGATTTCTTAATATGAGAGAGTTGTCTCCTAATCCTTCTTTGTTCTAAGGCGTCCACTAAATGACTGCTTTTTAGAGCGTATCAACGAGTGAAGCAGTGTTGTCTCTATTGATTGAGACACAGACAGCGTGTTGGCGTCAGTACTGGAGTCTGTCTCTGTAATCGGACAATTTGGGTTGCTTAAAGATTGTCTGGTTGTTTTGTGGGACAACTAGCGATCAAACAGTTGAATGGTCGGAAATTTTTTTTCGAAACCTAGACGCTTTAAAGTCTATTCTATTGGGCTAAAAAGCCGCATATAATCCTCTCGAAGTGCTCTGATGTCTGCCAGCCACCTGCTCCTAGGACTACTTACTGGGCAGTAAGAGGCGCCGGTTAGTTTTTCGACAAGATTGCCAGATTTTTAAGTGCTTCTTGAAGGGTGTGGAGATCGGTAGAATATGGGTCCCCTGAGAGTGTCTCTCCATTTAGACCAATTGGTCTTCAT
This sequence comes from Pocota personata, assembly GCA_963082735.1. Taxonomy (NCBI): domain Eukaryota; kingdom Metazoa; phylum Arthropoda; class Insecta; order Diptera; family Syrphidae; genus Pocota; species Pocota personata. Next base: position 234,510,801 of record OY720430.1, on the reverse strand, counting down.
ATTATTTCTCAAGACTTGTTGGTTCTATTGGTGATCTGAAAAGGCGTGCTCATTCCAGTTGCTAACCATATGCGAAATATTTTCAAAGACTAGGTTACATCTAACATTTCTTGTATGTTATTGATAACATATAATCTTTTATCTATTTTCTGTCGTTGATGTCACTACTGCCTGAAATCGTATGCCAAGAGTAGATGCAGCAAAGCGCTTCGAGAAATGGTTATGAGTGTTTGCACAAGCAATGATTTGTTGGTGACAGTGATTATTTGCGTACCTTTGCATGCATGTAATTCAAGTTTAAATGAGTAATTTTGTTTGAAGTATTGAGTGGCAGAGAAAGAAGGCCAATTTGCACAGAGATTTGCTGTATGCAGATATCGTTGGCTGCTATTATTTCATGGGTTCGTAACCAGGGTGTTAATCGGCACAGGGCGTGTAAATCTTTACCTAGATAGAAGGATGGGGTAGTATAAAGGGATATGGTGGCCATGGTGTAGTGGTAACATCATCGCTTGTCACGCTGCAGGTTCACGGTTCGAATCCTGATGTCAAGAATTTATTTCGCATGAAATAAATAAAAAAAGAAGATCAGTTGCGATAGCTTAAGTCAACTCTACTGCGAAGGCATAACACTGGCAGTATGTTGACCTCAGGAGGGGGGGAAAAATACTGTGAATCAGAAGCAACGACAATAACAGCAAAACAAAAATACTCCCAGTTATTTGGACGCCACCCTTGGAGTTCACTGAAACTTAATACCACCTGAGTTTCGAACCAACTACACCAATCTCTCTTTCTCTCTGTCCCTTTCCACAAAACACCCTTTCACACAAAAAAAAAATTTTGTGGTTGGCTATCTCTTGCTTTCTGGGCTCATCTAGTGAAAGGAGTCCTTAGAAGGTGGATAATCGCTTCTTAGCTGTAGCTAGAACTTTTCCACGTTATTTATTCAGCCCGCAGTTGCGTTCTCCACAACTTTTCTAATATTTTCTCACCACAGACTCATGTGGATATTAAAAGGCCTTTCGAAACAATTTATCTTCGGAATTTCCAGCGTTCCAATTAAGCTCCAGCACTGTGATGACACCATCCAATTAAATTCGAAGAAATTCTAGCGGTCATCTTTCAATTGTCATGACATATCCCATGCAGTCTTCTTCTTCGCTTAATTACAACCTCCTCCAAGGTTCGTCTTACACCAAAACTACATACGAGTATTTCTTTTGAAACTAATTGCTAGAGGTTAATAAGGCAGCCGCCATTCCATTTGGCTGCGGTACTAATTTCATTCATTTATTTGCGCGCATTACGAATGTAATGTTTAGTCGTGCGACAATTTGACCTTAAAAATTGCATCAGCACATTTTCTTTGAAGTGGCTTTGAAAATTCGCACACAAAGTCTCCAAATGTTGCTTCATTTCATTTGAATTAGCAGAGTCTGCCAACTACCAAACAGCTGGTAAATTAAAAAAAAAAACCGTCATTTGTTTTTGTATTCGTTTTACTATTCATCGAGGTGAGGAAGCGTTGAAATGCCAATGACACCTTGAGTTATCGATTTATGAAGCCCTAGACATGTGTACATAACGCTTGGTTGGATTTATTTGAATCTTGTCAACGGTCGATGATCTTATAATTGTTTGGAGGAACTTGCCCATGTGCAACGATAAATTTGTTTCAATGTGACAGAACAAGGTTTTTGTACAGTACCCACTGCCAGCTCGAGATAAGCGCTGAGCACGATGCCAACTTCCTTCTTCGAATTTTACAGAAATATCTACAGAAACATACACACACGAATCGGAATTAATTTCGTGTTCCGCTCTGTGATAAGAAAGGCGGCGAAATAAAGTAGCAGTTTACAGCGCGTCTCCCTAATCCGAATTTTGTACCAGGCACTCGCCTGCCTGACTGACTTCCACCGCACCGATTGCCAATAATATAGTGGGGCGTTGCATGTGGATTGGAATTGCGTGCGAGAGACGCCCTTAGGAATGAGGAACGTAGGGAGTAAACATAAATTCGTTTTATTGATCTTAATGAGGTTTAATTATTGTAGATCGAAATGTAGTGTAGTAAATTATTGCTTATCGAAGGAGATCGTTTCAAAGGCGGCAACACTTTTCCGCTGACCGTGTGAATTTAGAGCGATAAGGAGGAATTTTCTTTAAAAAAAATAGACGCTTGTTTGTCAGCGATAAGAATATTTATCATGTCGGTCGGATCTATTTAAATAGAGTAGGTACGAAGGTAATATTTATTTGTTTACATTTCGTTTTGGTTATTTTTTTTTTTTTGGTCAGGGCCATTTCAGCTGTTAATCTTTGGTCTGTATGTAATATTGTGTACATATTTGTTCAATGGAATTTAATGCTTTCTGACTCATCAAGAGATGGCAGCATAACAAATGCGATTGAACTTCTGTCACACTCTATGACAGCTCCTCAGCTGGGGACAGTTACCTTATTGAACGATTGCTTTGATGTTTTACATGAAATGAAATGCATGTGGTGAAGGCTTTGAATGGCGCCATTAAAATTTAACGACCTGAACACATTTATGGCGGTCATTATATTGACGTAAGCACTGACCCGACGGATGGTGCAATAGAGATATGATGATGCCGCAACAGGGCTGCTGTTTGATTTGTGTGACAATTGTGGAGTTAGATGAACTCTTACAAAAGCGTTTAAGATTGTACGGGTTGTTACACGGACAAAATTTATGATCAGTTACAGGCATTTTTGTTACTGCTGAAGACCGGTTAGGCTGTCCACATATACTACCTAGTCATGTCATAAATACTGGTACAGGTTCAAATGCACTCATCGTGAAACTAGTACTGAACACGTCCATTCTATATTGACAGGTATTCAATGACGTGACATTTATACAAAGTTAATACAGAAAAAGAGTACACAAAAGTATTTTATAAATATGGAGTGGGACGATATTGAAAACCGTGTTGTGGTAATTTCCCTTCACAAGTATAATTTGGAAAGAAGCGATATTATCCGGACCTTGCGACCGCTTGGAATCACCCGGAATTTTTTGTATCGAACTGTTAAATTGTTTGAGAACAGTGGTTTAGTAACTGACCGTCAAAGATCCGGACGCTCTCGCACTGTCAGAACTTTGCAGGCGTTAAAGCCATAATTAATCGGAAAACACTGCGAAATGAAGATATCGTAGAAATCCATGTCTCAATCAAGATTTGGAATCAACTCATATAAGTAAAAGACACACTGGTCACTTACTCATAGCCCAATTGAAGCAAAAACGGAATGAAAGATCGACAACACGAATTCACGAATGAAAAACTGTTAACTATGGAGGAATCGTTCAATAAGCAAAGTGACAGAGTCTACAACGAAAGTTCGATAAATCTGTACAATCTCGACAGGTGACAGTGCCAGCTGCAAATTGACGTTTGTTTTATGTGTGGTAACATTTTTCAAACAATAACATACAAAATTTTAGACAATACGTCATTCAGTTTGTGTTTGACAGCCATTGGAAGCGGACAACTTTTCGTATTTTTGCAAACATGGAGAAAAGTGAATTTCGTGTAGTGATAAAACATTATTATTTGAAGAAGAAAACAGCTGCGGAAACTAAAGCAAAGTTGGATAAACATTACGGGGACATTACGGATATACAAATGGTTCCGAAATTTCCTATGCGGTGATATAAGCGCAAGGGACGCCGAGCTTCCTGGATGTCCAATTGCGGTTACCAAACCAGAAATGGTAGATAAAATTCATGGTATGGTGATGGATGATAGGAGAATGAGAGTGTGTGAGATTGTTGAGGCTGTAGGCATCTTAAATGATCGGGTGTACAATAATTTGAATATGATAAAGTTGTCGGCGCGATGGGTGCCGCGATTGCTCACTCCAAAAACAGACCTGGATGACTACTTCGAAGTAGAATGAATTGCGAATTGCGCTACGAATTGCTTCCCAATCCACCATATTCTTCAGATTTAGTCCCTTGCAACTATTTTCTGTTTCCAAACATGAAAAAAATGGTTGGAAGTAAGAGATTCGCATCAAATGAACAGGTTATTCCCGCAACAGAGTTCGACAAATCTTATTACTCGGACGGCTTAAAAACGTTGGAGCATCGCTGGGCTAAGTGTATCAAAGGAGTTAAAATTGATTTTGACCGAATTATCGAACACCCTACATATACGCGATCATCCAAAGAATCATCAGAACTCATTCCGCGAGTCGAACGCGCCATCTCATAAGGCAAAAACAACACATAAGTCTCCAAATCAATGTACCGGACTTCATAGCAGCAGACGATTGGTCGTCAGTCAGTCAGTCCAGACCTCAATCCCTTGAATTATAAGCTGTGGTCTACCCAAATATTGAGTTCTTGAAGCGCGCACTTATCCATACAGTGGACAATTTTCCAATGAACGAAGTGCGTTCTACGATGGATGAGTGGCCAGAGCGATACAAGGCCTGCATAAATGCAATTGGCGGCTATTTCGAATAAATTGTTTAAATATTGTTTCCTAAATTTTTTTTTTAATCTGAGCCAGCGCTTCGAGATGTGTTTGTAGATGCCCGTTGATTCTGTTCTTTAATTGTTGGAGATTAAATGTTTCTTGAATCATTCTATTAGGCTCTGCAAAAAACATTCTTAAATATAGTTTCCTTTTTGCCATTTCTTAAATAAATATTTTCTGTTCTCATTGAGTAATAAGAGTGCTTGAAACCAGTTCTCATTAATGCAGCTATGAATTGGAATTAAGTGCACGATAAGTTTTTATCACCCTCATGAACTTCACACTCAACCAGTTTCATCCATTAACTTATAATATCTCCCACTGGCACTCCCATCGAAAATGTACTCCACATCACCTCCTCCACGATCACATGGCAAATAATACAAAACTCTCTAAAAGACGTTCTCCTTCGGAAAAGCCATAAAAAAAATGTAAGCAACGCTCTGCATCTATTCGTTTCCTCGGCTATTTTAATGAATGAATTTCAGTCGCCCGCGACCGAGAATAAGAAAATAAGGGAAAACACGATCGAAAACGATCGCAAATTGTCTATTTGAGTGGTGTAAACAACATCGATATGGCTGTACAGCGGTACAGCGGTGATCCCACACATTGGTTCGTTTCCAAGCAGGCTCCCCATTGTACAATTTCTATTTTCTGAAATGGAAATTTTTTGTGAATGAAATTGCTATCTACAATTAGTTGCTCATTTTGACCTAGTGCAATGCGGAAAAAATGATTGCAGCCGGAATGGTATCATTATCGGTGCTGGAGCTCGGTGCGGCTTGTGGCGTCAGAACGACGCCAATATAAACAAATTTCGTTTCTCTGGAGATGGAAAGTGGGGAAAACATTTTTCATTATTGTTGTTGCTTGCGTAGGCGTCGTCTTTGCTCGAGTAGAATGAAAATATTTTTTTAAAGTTTTTTTTTTTTTTTTTTTCCTGTTTGGCTTCGGACTTCTGGTGAATTTCCGTAAACTTTAGACGGAATAGTCCGCCTGATTTTATTTTCAAATAAAACCGCAATGAATTTTATACGAAAATAATGTATTTTATTTCTCGGGTATTCTGAGACTTTCCAAGAATTCACTCGGCTGCGAACATTCATCTGATGGGGTTTCTATATATTTTTATTTTTGTAGACGTTTGCATTTATATTGAAAACAACTTGTGGGGCTTTTTCTTGCAGCAGCTGTGAGGTTTTAAAAAAAAAATGTGGAAGATCGAGATAAGGGGCTTGTCATTCCTTAAGTTTCAGATCTTTAAACAAATTTGAGTCCATAGTTGTTGATTTGAATGCAATAAGGTGGCGATAGGTGTGCCTTTGAAGTGAGAACAATTTGCCAGTAGTTTCAAGATCTACGAGTGTTGTAGATGAAATAGTATATAGTATCTCTATGGCAGATCGATTACATTTCTTGCTTAATTTTTTGAATTTGTTCGCTGTTTAAAGGCTTAATTTCACTTGATTGTTCAAGAAGATTGCGCATTAGAGGAGATCTCTGCTTGACATTACAGTAATTTCAGTGGTAGAGGGTTATTTATTTCGAGGTTGAGATTTCACAGCCCTGTCATATGGCATCTGTCAAACCCATCTGTCATCCATAGTGACAGGTAGTCAGTTCTTTCCATTTTACAGTATAGATCGTTTAGCCATCGTTCAACGCATTAAAATTGTTGCATCTTACTGTAAAAATAACAGCTCTATAATATCTGTGTATCGCGAATTAAGGACAGATTATGGTCGTTATAATGGCCCAACTGAGTAAACAATTGGAAACACAATCACCAAATTCAAAGATTGAAGATTAATTGAGATTGAAGAAATAGATGTGAAAGACATGTATCATAGTTCCAATAGCACAGTGTTACGTGCCATACAACACAGGAAAATTTGAATCTATTGCACGAAAAGTTCCTCGGACGTTTAATTTCGAAATTTGGCGACATCAATTGGCCACCAAGATTGTGCGATCTCACCCCCTTTGATTTCTCTTTGTGGGGCTTTGCTAAAGATCGTGTTAATGCAGACAATCAATATCCGTGATGTTATGACCTCACAAGAATGAAAATTTGCAAAACCTCCGGTGGATGGCAGATGAGAATCTTCTTAGACACTATGAGACACCGTTCACTCAAGTCTCAGATTTCTACAGGCTAAAAACACCCTTCCCTTCTTCTTGTTAACTACAACGAAGTTATGTACTTTATCAAGTAGTTTAATCTCCAAACAAATAATATTCGCGTGAGGCAGGTAGATGTCCAGCAATAGCACCTGCTGGTACCGCGTCATTACATGCGGCTACTTCTTATTGCGCTAAATCGAATCGGTTTCGTTCTTTGAAGTCGGCGCATTAGGTTTGTCACGTCCTAAGTTTGGAGTATGGCATGGTTGCAATGACTATGAAGGCGAATATGGAGCTTGCGAGCGAAGTTTATTATTTCGTCTTCCACGGTGGCTATCCCTAAGTCTCTGTGGATTATACAATATTGCTTGGTTTGGTAGAATTCCAGAGTTGTACTCGTATACCGTACGTCCACATAGGTTCAAGCACTTGCTTATAAAGGGTTTCCCAAAATTCATGCAAGAATTGAATTTCGCGCCATTTGTGCGGTAAAGTGCTGCCAAAGCAAAAAAAAAGACAGCGTGACAGCTGTCAGTTCAGGGTTATTAAAAATGGAGTGCTACACGAAAGAACAACGCGTTTTCATTGTTGAGCAATATTTTAAAATTAATGAAGCTTTGGCAGCTACACTTCGCAATTTTTGTACAAAATATGGTCAAAATAGTGATTTAACTTCATCAACTGTGAGGAGATTAATTCAAAAAGAGACTGGATCAATTAATGATTTTAGACTCTCTGACCGCCCTTCAACAAGTCGTTCAGCACAAAAAATCGAAGCAGTTCGTGAGAGTGTTGTTGAGAGTCCAGGAATATCAATTAGGCACCGTGGTCAAGAATTGGATATTTCGAGAAGTTCTCTACAGCGTATTCTCACGAAAGATTTGCATCTTCATGCATACAAAGTGCAATTGACTCAGGAACTGAAGCCTAAGCTATGTGGCACATTTTCATCTTGATGACTTTGTTAATCGTCAAATTGTGAGTGATTGTTGAGAAACAAATGCATCCACAACGTGGCACTGTTTGCTGGTCAGGCAATAACAGTTAATGGTGCTCGCTATCACGACATGATAATCCAGTTTTTTGTGCCTAAATTGCAAGATATGGATGTGGTTTCAGCAAGACGGTATTTTCTTGTAAGTGAAGTTACCATGTGTCGATTTGGTCTCGTTAAGAACAATGCGTCAAATTTGTGTCCACTTGCAGATTTCATCTAAAGCTTGTTTTAGTTTTTGTTTGATTAATACTTAAATTAATACTTTAAATTCAAATCCTAAAGCACTAAATGAATAACCCTTTACATATCCTAACTTTAGAAAATAGTTTTGAGTATAGCTCCCTTCCATATTCCACCAACGTTTTTTTTTTGTTTTTTTTTTTTTTTTAGAGGAAGGGGAGATCTTTAAAAGATACTGATGATCCGAATAATCACCATGTCGGATTTTTACCGACTAAAACCACGTCCCACACAATTGCGATCTAGTCAATAATATTTTGCTGATATCTTAGGCTTTGAAGGAGTTACAACCCCTGGTAACTCTTTGTTTCGAATGTGCTATATGTATGTATCTGTGAGTATATAAATTTGTCTTTTTCTTTTATTTAGATAAATCAAGAGGTTTTATTCCATTATACAGTAGTTTTCTTGCATCTAAGTTTTATGTTCTTTTAGATTTTCTTTGTGTTTTTTTTTTGCATGTTTTAGAATTTCTGAATTTACACTTTCTACCTTCAGGTCTCGATGAAGGTCAGTATTTCTTATGTACCAAGGCTCATTTACTATATTTCTAAGCACTTTATTTTTTTTGTATCTATGTTTGACTTTTTGGCACAACACCATTTTAGTCTATTCACAGATTTTGCTTATGCCAATTTGGAGTTTTTCTGTGGATTCTTCATTGGTTGTTCCTACTGCTGGTATTGCAGTATCATCTGCACATTCTTGGTTTGTAACAGGCACTTACAGTTTTACCTAGGTGTTCTCAAAGCTTATTAAAGGTTTGTTCCGTTTTGCTTCTATGATCTCGTGCTCAATGTTGACATGTTGACCATAGAGTGCCAGCCACTGACCTATTAGCTGAAAATATGTTAAGTAATCGGGGTTCTCTCTTCTCCTGATTGCTTTCTCTTTGATGTTGGACGTTGTCTTGGGGTGGTCAGCTCTTCTTTCAGGTAATACTTTACTCGGTTGCAGACTTACAACCAACCTTTCCGGTCATCGATCGAGTATGAATTAAATACATTCTCTTTTCTTAGAAGCACTTGAGGTATCTTCCGATGATCATAGCTTCTGATTGCTTCATTTTGCATCAAAGGTGAATGAATCCCACTCTTGTGTTCTATTGAAAAGCCTGTTGAAAGTCCGGTGTTGTTATGTTTCCTTTGCGACTTAAAAAGTTTAATTGGTCTGCATGTTGCTTGATTTGGTTTAGAACCCTGTACCAAACTTCCCATCAGTCTCGTGGCTTATATTATTCATCAGCACTGTCGATCTGCAGACCTCTGAATATGCGAAAAGATGGTGTTAAAAAGGTCTGAACTTCATTCGTTGGTCACGGGCTGGACTTCGCACGAGAGTATATCGGGAGGTTCCATATGGTTTTTGCTGACTAAGTCAGACTTTTCAAAGTTGCAAGCAGTTTGTATGTCTGCATATGTGAAACGAAGGCTTATTCATGTAGGCTCGATATGTTGATTTTCAAAACTATTTGCGCACATAAACTCTTAACCTCAACTGTCAAACAGAAAGTAAGTTTGGTCGTGTTCCATTGGGCCTGGGCAAATTGTTTCTCACCAATGGTAAAACCTAACCGCATTTTATTCTTTTCATTGACACGTATTTATATTTTATCAAAAGATTTAAATTTGTTTAGCAAATGCATAAACCATTTTCGTATTTCTAAGTAAAGACATTTACAGTGGGTGATCATATTATTAGAGCCACATAAGAAAAAATATTGTGCTGCCCAGAAAAGAAGTCCTGAAATCAAGGGTTTTAGGTGAAATATTTCGAATTGTTGACTTCATTTGTGCCTATACGAGGGTGGGTTAATAAGTCCCTGAAAAATGGTATAAAGGAACACTCTTTTCGGTATTAAAACATTTTATTTTTCAGCATAGTCTCCTTTTAGCTCTATACACTTCATCCAACGTTTCTCCAATTTTTTGATGCCCTCCAAATAATACGATTTCTCGAGCCCCTCAAAATAAGCGTTTGTTTCAGCGATGACCTCTTCATTCGACCCAAATCTCTTACCTCCGAGCCATTTCTTCATGTTTGGAAACAAGAAATAGTCGCAGGGGGCTAAATCTTGGGAATATGCTGGGTGAGGGAGGAGTTCGTAGCCTAACTAATACAATTTTGCCATTGCGACTGCGGACTTGTGCACGGGTGCGTTGTCCTGGTGAAAAAGAACTTTTTTCTTCGCCAAATGCGGCCGTTTTTGCTTCAAATCGGCTTGGAATCGATCCAGCAGCTCTGCGTAATATGCGCCGGTGATCGTTTTACCATTTTCAAGGTAATCGATGTGAATAAAAAACTGTCGCCATGACCTTGTTTGCTGACAAACCCTTGGCCTTCTTCGGATTCGATTCACTAGGAGAAGTCCATTGTTTTGACTGTTCTTTGGTTTCTGGTGTGTTGTGGTGAATCCAGGTATCATCCACGGTTACGAAACGGCGCAAAAACTCAGCCGAATTTTTCTGGAACATCGCCAGATACACCTTTGAAGTTGTCAAACGAATGCGTTTGTTGTCGATTGTGAGCAAACGCGGCACCCATCTTGCGGAAAGCTTTTTCATGCCCAAATATTTATGTAAAATCGAATTCACTGAGCCATGTGATAAGCATGTGACCTCTTCAAGCTCGCCGATCGTCCATTATCAAACCATGGATTTTGTCGACCATTTTTGGTGTGGTGACCTCAATTGGGCGACTAGAACGTTCGGCGTCACTTGTGCTTGAACAACCGCACCGAAATTGAGTAAACCAGTGGTGAATGGTTCCAATCGATGGTGAAGAGTCCCCATAATATTTGTCAAGCTTTTGTTTGGTTTGCGTGATAGTTTTTTCTCGCAAAAAATAGTGTTTAATGAGCACTCGAAATTCACTTTTTCCATTTTAACGAAAATGTTAGTAGACGTCTATATAAAATGGCTGCCACAACAAAACTATTTAACAGATCTGTCTGAAAATTTGGGTGCGTTCTTTTGAAAGATGATTCTTGACAAAAAAAAATTAAATTTAAGGTGACGACACAATTTGTGTTAATCTTCAGGGACCCTCGTACATCAGAAATCCTATTTAAATACGTATATTGAGGGAAATATAAACAATACAAGACTTTGCTGCATTTACCTCCTCTATGCATTTGAGCATGATCCTCCACATTTATTTGGTTCAGTTTATTTCTATAGATGCATTGCTGTGATACAAATATATATGCATTGTGTGAGTTGATGAAAAAGAAATTGCCTTTCGGGGCGTTCAATACAAGTTGTCTTGTCAAGTCTGCAATTCACCAAATAAATGCTGGTGTTCCCCAAGGCTCTGTTTTGTCTCCGACTCTGTTTCTTATTTTTATAAATGATCTCTTATCTACAACTTCTAATCCAATGCATTACTACGCTGATGACAGTACCCTCAAGAAATGTTTTACCCCGTTTGATCTGGCCTCAATTTGAAAGGCATTCATCCGCCCAAAGCTGGTCTGGTGCACTCAAGACCGTTCTGCACATTCTAGACAAGGTACAGAATCGCGCGTTAAAACTTATAGGTAATAGAGACATTGTGAATTCCATACATTCACTTGAACATCGGAGAAATGTCTCGTGTCTGTCCCTGTTTTATCTTAACAGATTCATGTATTGTGGTGAATGTATTGATAGGCCAGCAAACTTGTCTCCAACCTTGGAGCCAGGCTTTCAAATGCAATTCAATGCTAAATGTAAAATCTAGTATTTATACAGATGGCTCTAATAAAATGATCACCTACTGTATGTATTTACTTTTTTGCAAGAAAAATATATACGCCTACTGGATGCCGTTGAATCGATCGCCATCTATTGGAAAACTTAGCCGCAACTACATATCTTATCTATGTACCTGCTGCTGATGGCAGTATGTTGTTGGTAGCAGGTACAGTTTACAACAGACTTTCATTTATAATCGTTGATCGTTACGATTAGTGTCGATAACTTAGCCAATTACCGCAAAAGTAAAATGTAACCCGACAAGTTGAGTTAGTAAAATAGACCTTATGATCAATTCAAGCAACGCCTTCGTAATTTGGCTACAGTGTTATTTTTGAATCTTGCTTGATCAGCGAATCTATCTTTTTATATTCTGATCTGCAACACGATACTATCATGTCGTAAAATACCAACTTTCTTCTTTTCAGTGTCAGAGGCGCCATCTCGTAAAACTCCAAAATAAGTTAACGTCCGACTCTTCTCGAACCAAAAGTTCACAGGTTATAATTAGAAATTTCATGAAAGCTAGATTGGTCATCTTTTGTCATCAGTTACCTTATTTGGCTTCAAATTATGATTCACATAAATCTCTCGGCGTCACAGGTGATTCTCTCAATTTCCCATTCATTTGTTGATGATTTCCTCTTAAATAAAACCCAAAACGTGAATAAGTAACTGGTATAGAGCTGATTTCTGGAAGTGATTCTATACACCTCTTACTTACGTAGATCATAAGAACTAGTTGTGTATGGTGAAAACTCTCCTGAGCGGAAAACTAGTTTTGGAACACAGTAGACAAGCAAATTGAGACCAACTTCCCAGATTGATATATGAGTTCTTCTTCTTTATCTCTGTAGAGCTTGTTTGGTGTACTTTCTTTGTGTTTTTTTTGTTTTGTTTTCCTGACCCACACATTGAACTGGAAAGTTGAAGTTTGTTTTTCTATTTTTTTTTATAGCGTCACATTATATTAGAATGTGTGCATCTGGGTGTTCTAGGAAGTACTCGTTTCAGAGCACCAGATCAATCCCCCACAGACTGTGTACTGATTTTATCTTACGGCAGTTGCATGCACGGTTGCTTCATCAAAGTCCAAATGAAATAATCTACCTACTCATCAGGCAAAGTTCCTTCCTGGTTGTGCGGAGAAAATTGCCCCAAGGATTGATGCCGCTACTATATGTGTGTTCATAGGCCAAGGTTGGTTTTTTAATCACATTCGCAGGCGCTTAATTAACTCCATTAAAGTGTAATGTGGGTCGAGATGATGTTGATGGCATTTTACTTTGTAGAAACATTTTAAAATTGATCGAATTTTCGTATTTTATGTGAAAGTAACTCTTAGATATCCATTTCGTATGAGTAAAGTGGTCGGTTAAGATTGTTTCTGATAGTTTGCGCCAAATGAAAGAAGGAACATTCATTGAGCTGGTAGCGCTGATATGTTGAAAATTCTTATCGGGATTGTGGTTTAGTGTGGGATCGCCTACTTAAGTGTGGTTTTCGATCAAATAAGTGGCACACTTGGCAGGTAAAGAACCCCCGGGCCAAAAAAAAAAAAAAAAAACTAGATTGTGTGATCTATTTACGATAGAAGCCATCTCATGAAGTGAACAAAGAACTAACGACTATCACGAGAAAGTTAAGATCAGTTCAAGGTTTCTTAACGTTTTTACCTACGGTTTCCCCCGTTGTCTGATTTTGATTGGCACTTCCTCTCCTTTAATATTGTTGCCGAATTTAGTATGCGGAATGCGATACAATCATGATCATTAAGTATCATATTGAGCAGTGTTGTAGCTCTGATACCCTATGGAATCAAATAAGGCAGCTGTTAGCAGATTTCATATTGGTATGCCGAATAGGATTTCAAGCAGCTTTAAATAATTTTGCTGGGCAAATTGTCAAAAATTTGTTGTTTGTTGCTATACATAGGTGATACCATGTTTGAGCACAAGAGCAGTCAAAAAATCAGTTATATTTTGATGTTCGAGTTAAATTCGTCGTATGACTATCAGACGACAGGAGAGCCAAGCATTTATTTTAGGCAGCTAATGTGCAACTTCTTAATGCGTCCGCTGGAAGAAATCGCAAAATCACTCGAAAGCTTGGATGTACTGTCGACTCCATCGATCGCTTTTTGCTTGATATTTTGCTTTGTTTGATATTGAGGAAGCACTCAATTTCGCATCCTATTAGTCGACTAATTGGTGAGAGCACCATCTATCGTTGCATGATCTTAGCTGTCCGCACCCGGTTTTCCTGCAAGGACTTTCGCGATCAAGTCAATAAGTCAGTTTTAACGGCATTCTTGTTATAAATAGTACCAATCTACAGATCTTTAGTACCCACTTATAGATAAATCCTGGGAGGCAGAGAAAATGGGAGCTCTATAAGAAGGGATACTTCGGGGATTTTTTTTGTAATAACTCAGAAAAGGTGAACCTATAACGTTTGACAGCGCCCTGAGATAAAATATTCCAAGAAATAAAGTATTCCCGTGGTGTCTGAAGTTCCATAAATTAAAGTTCAATTGGAAAACGTACGAGGGTGGGTCTCTGAAAATTAACACAAATTGTGTCGTCACCTTAAATTTAATTTTTTTTTGTCAAGAACCATCTTTCAAAAGAACGCATCCAAATTTTCAGACAGATCTGTCAAATAGTTTTGTTGTGGCAGCCATTTTATATAGACGCCTACCAACATTTTCGTTAAAATGGAAAAAAGTGAATTTCGAGGGCTCCATTAAACACTATTTTTTGCGAGAAAAAACTATCACGCAAACCAAACAAAAGCTTGATAAATATTATGGGGACTCTTCACCATCGATTGGAACCATTCACCACTGGTTTACTCAATTTCGGTGCGGTCGTTCAAGCAGAAGTGACGCCGAACGTTCTGGTCGCCCAATTGAGGTCATCACACCAGAAATGGTCGACAAAATCTATGGTTTGTTAATGGGTGATCGGCGAGTGAAAGTGCGCGAGCTTGAAGAGGCCACAGACTTATCACATGGCTCAGTGGTTTCGATTTTACAAAAATATTTGAACAAAAAAGCTTTCCGCAAGATGGGTGCCGCGTTTGCTCACAATCGACAACAAACGCATTCGTTTGACAACTTCAAAGGTGTGTCTGGCGATGTTCCAGAAAAATGCGGCTGAGTTTTTGCGCCGTTTCGTAACCGTGGATGAAACCTGGATTCACCACAACACACCAGAAACCAAAGAACAGTCAAAACAATGGACTTCTACTAGTGAATCGAAGCCGAAGAAGGCCAAGGGTTTGTCAGCAAACAAGGTCATGGCGACAGTTTTTTGGGATACGCGCGGTGTTATTCACATCGATTACCTTGAAAAGGGTAAAACGATCACCGGCGCATATTACGCAGAGCTGCTGGATCGATTCCAAGCCGATTTGAAGCAAAAACGGCCGCATTTGGCGAAGAAAAAAGTTCTTTTTCACCAGGACAACGCACCCGCGCACAAGTCCGCAGTCGCAATGGCAAAATTGCATGAGTTAGGCTACGAACTCCTCCCTCATCCAGCATATTCCCAAGATTTAGCCCCCTGCGACTATTTCTTGTTTCCAAACATGAAGAAATGGCTCGGAGGTAAGAGATTTGGGTCGTCGAATGAAGAGGTCATCGCTGAAACAAACGCTTATTTTGAGGGGCTCGAGAAATCGTATTATTTGGAGGGCATCAAAAAATTGGAGAAACGTTGGATGAAGTGTATAGAGCTAAAAGGAGACTATGTTGAAAAATAAAATGTTTTTATACCGAAAAGAGTGCCTTATTTCATTTTTCAGGGACTTATTGACCCACCCTCGTAGATGCTGAACAAACAGATTTTCGCTCTGGATTCTCCTGTATTGACCTTTCAAAAATCTGCAGATAATTATTCAGCAATGCGTTGAATATCGATCGTTGCTTTATCGGCAATTCATTGGATGTGGCATTCCTGATAAACTGAAAGCTTAAATTATGACCCTTCATGTTAGGTTCTGAATGGAGAAAGACTGTTATAGAACATTGAGATCCTAAATGGGACCCGTCAGGGTTCTGTCCTTCGATTGATCTCGTTATTATTCATTATTTAGTGACAAGTTTCGCGATACAAATTATTCGACGGGTGCGACTACTACATGGACCTCAGTCCAACGACTTCAGTTGTGGATTAACACAGATTTTTAGCCTTGAAAAAAACTCATTCACTAAGCATCGCTGTAGAAGAAACTAGGAAGTAACGAATGCATATGTGAATCAGATGGAGATGGGTAAAGAAAAAGATAGCGCTAGACAGAAATTTCTGGTTCACTGGTTTAAGACTTAGCTATTGTTTGTTTCTGTTCTCTATGGTTGGTGTCTGAACTAATTTTTTAATTTGGTTATGGGTTCTAGAGTGCAATTGCGTTATTTACTTCACAATTGAAAGTTCTTTCATAACTATGATTGTATTTTCAACCAGCAAACCTCTCACTTAACAGCCGACCACATTACCACTACACCATGTCCATCCATGGACCTACATATATAAGCAAGTGTGTGGAGTTCAGACTATCGCCAAATAAGGCTTGAGAGACACTTAATTTATTTACACAGGACAACCAAAATGCTTTGTTTATCTTGATCTTTCAAAAATTGCGTTACAATACAAAACCCATCTTGCTATTCAATATTTGTAAAAACCATACCGCCAAAATCATCTACTCCATAGAGTGAATCTTCAAAGGACACCCACGTAGATTTTTATCGCCACTGAAATTCAAATATTTCGGGGGTCAAAACACCGCCTACGGCGCAGATTTACATTCAGTACCACCACGCTGCTAATGTAAATAAGGAATAGAAAGCACAATATATGACTTTTGAAATCGAAAACATGGCACAAAAGATCTTATTTTCTAAGTAATTTACCGCGTTTCGATTTCCAAATTAAATGTCTGCAACTAGAATTTGGAAAAGCAAATTTTAAATTACTTTTATAAATTTATTACGTTTTATAAATACCACCACCGGAAAATAAAACCCTCCTAACTTACTTTTGTTTATTTGTATTTTGCAGGCAAATTGAATTCGAATCACCACCACCATACACATTAAGCACCAGGAGGCATTCTTCGGCCAACCCTGCCTGTGTTTATTCGAAGCCATACACATAAATTCGGCAATGTACTATCTGCCATGATGCGCTACTCGGAAATCTCACGAGATCTATCCTCGGATAGTCTAAAGTTTGTAGAGGTATTTTGAAATTTATTTCCTTTTTTACCTGCGGTCAACGTGACTAAAGTCATGTTTCTTCTTAGCAACATGGAGAGGACTACATTTACAAGAACCTACGTGATGAATCCCCACCGAGCGATATATCCAATCATAGTGGTCCACTGTTAAGTAAATCATGTCATCATCAGAGTCAAGTTGGTGGCAGTTATATAGCAAATAATCGCCTCTCGTATGGATCGTCGACAACTCCGCGACCCAGAAAGGACAGCAGCAAGTCGATGAGTGCAAAGGAAAGAGGAGACTTCGAGCGAATACCAACGAAGGCGATTAATGCGAAAAGTTCAAGAAGAAAGAATTCAATTGGATCGGCTTGTTTGAATGCTATGTCTTCGTCGCCTGGTTCTGGATGTTATTATTGTTATGGGTAAGTTGGAGGAGACGTGCATTGTTTGGAGGTGGTATTCGAATTCGAATTTTTTCTCATTCCAGATCGACGCCACCGGGGAAGACACAAAGCCTTCCCCTCAATTCATCGATAAAAAACTACGATTCGGTGATATTGAGCGCTTTACGCGTCTCTGCCGAAGAATTGGCCAATCAGATAACACTTTTAGACTTCCCTGTGTTCGCTGGTATCCAGCCAGATGAACTAACCAGTTGTGCTTGGACCAAGAAGGACAAACATATAGTTACGCCGAATATTGTTGCATTTACAAAGCGATTCAATCACACGAGCTTCTGGACAGTACAGGAGATTTTAAGTGGCGATTTGCCCAAACAGAGAGCCGAGATTTTAACTCATTTCATAAAGGTATGGAAAGGGGTGATTACTGAAGGACACTAGCTAGTGTAATGGCAGGGGCTGACATCGTTGAGTTACAGAAAGCCTTTAGAGATGCATCGCTGAAGAGCTTAAGTCATACCACACGCATTTATAGCCAGTGTCTAACAAACCCAACGAAATCGTTGATTCCTAATTTCTAATTTACTCTTCCACAGGTTGCCAAAAAGCTCTACGAGCTAAACAACTTGCATTCGCTGTTCTCCATTATATCGGCGATGCAAAGTGCCAGCATATACCGCCTCAAGAAGACATGGTCATGCCTCTCTAAGAAGGACAAACAGACCTTCGACCGGCTGGCAGATGTCTTTAGTGATCAAAATAACTGGGAGAATCTCCGAGAGTATTTGGAGAGTTTGCGTGTGCCGTGCATCCCGTATTTGGGACTCTTCCTAACCGATTTGATTTATATTGATCTGGCACATCCCCATTTGGGTGGACTGGAGCCAGAACAACGACGGAACAAGATGAATAACATACTACGAGTGATATCCAACTATCAGCAATCGGATTACACAAACCTTGTGCCAATCGAATCGACCCAGAAGTACCTCCAATCGATCAGGTATATCGAAGAGCTGCAGAATATCTTTGAAGAGGATCAATACAAGTAAGTTATCCTCCTTAATGATAAAACGCTGTTACTAACAAACTCTGTTTTCTTTAGAAAATCTCTCAAATTGGAGCCTTCCTCATCGGGGCCCAGTTCATCGTCGTGCAGTTCAAAGGAGTCATTCAATGTGGATGCAGCCGCACCAGCACTTGCCTGTTTAAATCTCTCACCCGCCAAAACAATTGGATCCGTACGCATTTCGAACGGAACAAAATTCATTCCAGGCCATAGGAAATGCCGAAGCTTAGGCTCGAAGTAAGTTTTGCATAGCCTCACACCGCAAACATTTATTTCTCTTTACTAACACCGATATCAAATCGAATTCTCTGTTTATTTCCATTCAACCTCAAACACTCGTGTACTCTTCTTTGTCTGCCTTTGTGTCTTGCCTGACATCATCTGCAACACGATTCATCTATTACACAATACATCATGTGTTTTTGTTTTTAATTGAAAATGTTCTGTTTTTTGCTTTAACCATTTTTTCGTTCTTGTTTTCTTCCAAATCACCTTTTGCTCGATTTTATTTTTTCTCTCACCACTGTGTCCCCTTCTCCATTACACAATCCATCCACAATTGGTTAACATTTTATTTTCGTTTATTATTCCAAAAACAACGAATTAATTATGATAAATCGAAAAAAAAAAGATTTCGCAGCACAAGCTTGCCGCGAAATTTTTATCAAAAGTGCAACTGCCCCATTATGATGATTGCGCCCGGAATTGGTACGATCTCAAACAAGCGATGCAAATGCCGGTGAGTGTATTAAGATGTTAAGAGAACAATTTTTTAGTTTTATGGTTTCCCTTTTGTTTTCTGTTGAATTTGTCTTTATTTGTCTTTTTGTGTGCCTTTCTGGGTTTTGAGTATGATAAATTTATTTCGGGACAGATCTTGTATAAATGTTCCCCTTCCCTTGCCCCTTGGTAGTGAATGTGTATTTGCATTTGAACAAACGTAGATTATGTTAACCTACCTTTGTAGAGCTTTAAGATAACAAACAAAGTGGGTACTTCAGTGTCTTCGTCTTTTATTTTAATAGGAACAGGATAAGTACTCGTAATGTATAATACAACGCAGTAACTGAAAACATCTGTGTTTCTTGGAATTCCATTACCTATGCCTCTTACCTGTCTGGGCCGTCGAAAACCTTCTAACTCAGAACCTTAAGGGTGGAGCTTGACCGAAGTAAAAAAAGTTTCTTCAGCCACCATATTCAAGGCGTAGTGGGCGTTTTATACAATGATGTCGCTCTAGAATGAATTTTTAAAAATCCAGCTCTGGCGTATTTATCGTTTTTGAATATATCATCGTCTCTTTTTCTATATGGCTATAAAGAAGATTCAAATATAGACTCAAAATATTTGCCAAAGACCGCGTGGTTTTCTGCATCATTAGTGCTTGATTCATCTATTGTGTACCCTAAAGGCACTATGTGCTCTACTACTTCGAAGTTATATCTGGCACTCTAAGGGGACAAAATTCAAACGTGCAAAAATACAAAAGCTCTATGGTCCAGAATAAACGAGAATTACAAACGTTATACACTTCTAGTGCTCCATGCTAAACAGATGCCGCTGGAATCTCCTTGAGAACCTTTCCTTCGCATGAACTTGCATCGATTTTGAAATTCTGCAGTGTGTAAGGATACGAATTTTCTGTTCGAGAGCACAATACCTAACCCACAATAATTAACTTCAAATATTTCCCTATTTTTCTTCCTTCCATTTCGTAGCTTTACCTCAAGCTGACTGCTATCTCTGATTCACCAACCCTTAAATTGAACCTAAGTATATATCGGAGGAAGAGACTATTCTTCATCTTCTTTGCACCTGCCCAGCTCTCTCCCAAAGAAGGAAACTCCACTTAGGAGCCCTCTGTTTCAACGACCTAAATGATCTGAATAATATTGACGTTAGGTACATTCTACGCTTCATCAGAAGCTCTAAATGGTTCAACGAGTAGGCTAGAGGCCGCGTCTCAAACCCATGTGGTATCACAATGGACCTATTATTGGTCTAAGTGTGTTGGCTTCCTTTTTGCTGACAGCCACTTCAACCTAACCTAACCTATACATCGTCCAGTCGCTTGACTTAAGACCACGATCGACATTGGTCACTCCACCCACAAAGGCTCACCGAGTGTTACTTTAACCAGGTGGCCCTTGTTGCTCTTAAGGCTTCCACAATGTTTAAGCGCCTCCGAGTACGTTTTCGAAAGATGTGCTACATTTTCCTCCAATCCTCTTCTGCCTTCCTGGATTAGCTATGAAACCGTCGCGCGTTGATGTCATTGTGATTGTAACGCCGCACTCTACATTGCATCTCTTCCCTACTGCAGAGGTAGCTGCAATTTGAGCTGTGTGTTCTTTATCTTCAATCTGACTCCTGGTATCTTGTATAAACTATTCCTGCGATCTGTATTTTGCTACAAAGTAAAAACATTTTTCACTGCGTTCTAATGATCTTCAATGTTTGGCTATTGTATGGCGTACTAACCGATCTCTTAGTGTGTCGGTGTTGCACGTGGGCTTTCGAGTGTTCTCGAAGGGATATAGATACGGTACAACGCTGTATTTAGGTTAGCATAATAATAACTTGTCGCAGACATCATCTTTTAGGGTTTAGGAGATAGAAGGTGGTGATGGACAGACGGACGGATGGATGCGTAGTCTGCTTACGGAACCCTGAAAGTAGACCTCTAGCACTTAGTAGCCGTTTAAGTAGGTGCAAATGGTTATCATCCAATGTAGATGATTATAGCTAGTCAAGTCATAAATACTGGTAGTTTTTGATTGACTGTTTAGGAAACAATATTTAAACAATTTATTCAAAATGGCTTCCATTTGCATTCAAGTAAGCCTTAAGTTACTCATCGATCACAGCACGCACTTCGTCCATTGGAAAATTGTCCGCTGCGCGGATAAGTACGCGCTTCAAGTACTTAATATTTGGGTGTCGAGTAGAACAAGCAATTGTCTCTAAAATAGACCACAGCTTATAATCCAAAGGATTGAGGTCTGGACTACTTCACGGCCAATCGTTTGCTGCTACGAATCCGCCACATTGTTTTGAAGCCACCCTTGTGTTGTTTTTGCCTTATGAGCTGGCGCTTTCGACTCGCGAAATGAGTTCTCATGCCTCTTCGGATTATCGAGTATAGACACTGTCATTTTGCTTATTGAACGATTCCTCAATAGTAAAGATTTGTTCGTCCGTGAACAAAATTTTCCTGTGACCATTTTGCATTTTGCGCGTACCAGCGGCGTAGAACTTTCGATCTTTCATTCCGTTTTTACTTTAATTGGGCTGTAAGTGGACAGTGTGTCCTTTATATACGTTGAGTCCCAAATCTTGTTTGATAATGCGATACTGGGATTTGTGCTATCTTCAATTCTCGTGACAAGATTTTCTACTTTTTCAGCGCTTTCCAATTAATCCTGGCTTTAACAGCTTAGATCGCCTGTGAAGTTCTAACAGTGCTAGGGCGTCCGGATCTTTGACGGTCAGCTGCTTCATCAGTGTCCTCAAACAATTTAACAGTTCGATACACGAAATTCCGGCTGATTCCAAGCGGTCGCAAGGTCCGGAAAATATCGCCTCTTTCCATATTACACTTGTGAAGGCCAATTACCGCAACTACTACACATTTACAAACGACTTTTGTGTAAATCTTTTTGCGCGTTAGCTTAGTATGGATGTCACTCATTGAATACCTGGCAGAATGGATGTGTTCAATGCTAGTTTCATGATGAGTGCGTTTAAAGGTGTACCAGTACTTATTACATGACCAGGTACATACATATGAAGATCTCATTACATATTTCATTTCCGTTTAAGAATGAATTTAGTGACATGTCACTGAATGGCGACAATATTACAATTCTATTACACTCAATCATCAAACAAATAGACTCCAATAAGATTATAATCTAATTCAAACGTGCAGCCTAGCAATTATCTCCAGGCGGTATCAATTTAATATTAATTAATGTTGGTTTCCTGTTGTGCGATGATAACTTAGTTACTTAAATTACATGTTGGCGTGATATTGTTTGAATGGTGTATGTATTCGTTTCAATAACTACGCTAATGGTAGCAACTTAAATAGAATAGACTGTAAGAAATATTTTATAATATTTTTTACATGCGCTATTTTGTTGGACAGGGATTTGAATACGGAAATAATTCCCTGGAAATGATCTCAATCACTTATAGTTATAAATCTGTTAACCACATATATATTTTTCCCCATGTGCTTTCGCCGCCATCTTGGAAAGAAAATGCCGAAATGAATTTCAGCAAATATCGCGCTAAACGTCAATTTTACAAACAAAAGTGTGTGTTTTTTTCTAGAAAAAACGATTTAATCATAATTCTCCTTAAGTGGATCTTTTTCGAGTTAGAGCCGCAAGAAGTCGATGATTTTTCCAAAAATGTGGATAAAAAGTTATCTTTTTTTAGTAAGTCAAACTTTGGGATATTACAAGCCTTATCAAGCTAAACAAAATTTAGAGGAGGGACTATCTATCTTACTCAAGTAAAGTACTTTTTTAAATTACTTAAACTGATCCAACTGAAGTTGGTGAGCGTCGTATACCAATGAAAGTTTAAGTACTTTAAAATAAAGTACTTAAAATACGAGCACTCACCATTTCTACCTATGACTCTAAGGTCCAGGGCACACCAAAGAGACGTGGCGGTCATTACATGTGGAAATCAACGCACACCGAATCGACGCGACATGACAAATGCTTGCATTGGTTTGTGTCATGTCTATGCTATGTTGCCTCGACGTAGCTTTGGTGTGCGTTGGGCCTTAGTGTTCACTTATAAGGCATAAGCTAAATGTCGCCGTAAATAGTTTTTCGCTTTTAGTAATCTTCCTTGTTATACAACTGAAAAGGGCTGTATATGATAAATTTTCATATTCCCTAAGTCGTTCGACATGAGAACATTTAAGTGGAGTGATAAATTGGGTATTCTGTAAGTCGTACAAATAAAAATCACACACTTTCGCTTTATTTGGTTCAGTTTACGTCAATTCACATATATGGAATACAGACGGTCACCCAGCTTGCGGTACTTGACTCGTCTTAAAAAAACATGGGTGTTACAGTGACGAAAGCTTTTCGCTAATAATACTATAGAATTTATTTTAAACTAAATTACTTACTCTTCTTTCATTTCATTGTTTTCATTTTCATAATATTAACGCACAAAATCTTTACAAAAACCACATTCACCCTGTGAAACCTCGTTTTAACCCTTCCTTCTCTATCTTTTTCAGTATATTCGGCAAAATCACCAATGGCCATAATGATGGTGCAACAAATCATCACTTACCCGATCCGAATGCGGATCACAGTGTACTAAGTCAACCGCGTCATCTATTGGACGATTCAGTGCTAGAAGATGGTGGTGCCGCTGCAGATGCAACTTCCACGGAAAGCTCCGAAGGCGTGCTCTGCCATCTGGATACCGATGTGACTGATTTTGGTGCCGATTCACTTAGCTTCCAGGGTTGTGTACGAAGGAAAACAGTCCTCAAGGAGGGCCGCAAACCAGCTGTCGCATCGTGGCAGCGTTATTGGCTACAAATCTGGGCTAACTCACTTGTATACTTCCCACCAAAATCATTTAAAGGTTGCGAGCGGTCCGATTTTAAACGTGAACCATGCAAAGTATGTCCACTCGATGGATGGTGCGCTCAGGTGTTGGACAATCCCAAACATAAGAACTCATTTGAGCTTTTCAACCCAGCACATGGAACTGTATACAAATTTCGTACGGACAGCCCACAGACTACACATCAATGGACAAATTCCATATGCAAAGCATCACAACGGAATGCTGAGAAACCTCTTCCAATTAATCTCATGTCATTTGAGTAAATCCAAACAGATGGCGCTATTTAGCACTCTCAAACAAAAGCTCTCTAAAAATCAAACGAAAGCTCTCTATATTTTCGCACGATCATTAATAAAAACAAAAAAGAAAAACATTAAAAAAAAAGACTGACAAATTCAAACTCATTCACGAACATACATACATACATACATACACCAACCACAACACTCAGTACTCATCGCCGCACTTTTGTCTTTTTTGATAGAAGGATATTAATACTAAAAAAAAAACTGAAATGAACAAATCACTCGACAGTTTCCCCCTTCCACAAGGCAGTGGGAAACCCAAACTAACTCTTAGTGTAGAGAAAAATACATATATACATATAGAAATAGAAATAGAAATACATATATATTTAGACCCAGTATATATAGTTTAATCACATAAAAAACAAAAAAAAAAAAAATGTTCTTGGAACAACCCAACCAGCTTTTGCTTAGATTTTTAATTTTCCAATTTTTTTCTTACATGCTTTATTGAAGATGTGTCTCTCACCACAAGTGGGTTGAAATTATATTTACTATAACTGTACAATGTGTATAGCTATTTACTCTCATATCTGTAGTTTTATTCTCGAATATTAGTGGTATGCAACTATATATAATAGCATCTCAATGTTATATAATTCTATGATTCCTTTGCGTGTCTTGGCTTTGTTTAGTTCTACGGTATTATAAAAAAAAAAGATTTTATATATAAAGTATATATTAAATGTTGTTGCCATTGTCTATGCCTTGACTTCTAAGAAAGGACTAAAGAAGGAAAACAAAAAAAAAAAAAAAAATATATATAAGAGAGTAGAGGACAAAACCCTTTTGATATTGATATAGTCTGTTGGATTCCTACAGAAGAAAATATTTTAACAGAGTTACGGATATATGTGTAAAGAAAAATTCAGTATATGAAGAGAATATAATGCTATTAATACTGATTTTTATTTTTCGCTGCTTTGTATTATTTGTATAAATTTAAGGAGCGTACAGAAAAATCTATTACAGAGAATATATATGTAAAAGAAATATAGTAATGGAATGAAGAAAAGTTGAAAAGAAAGTGTTTTATTGAAGAGTGCGAAGGAAGGGTTATGGTTTACAGGAAGCATTTATACGAACAGACACGTCTACCCACTCGTGAAAAAAACCTGGGAGCCATTCATTTATGATTAAAAGAAATGAAGCGCATATGCTCCCCAAGTAAATGCGAACAGAGAGAAAAAGATGCATTCTGGCTGGATTTTGACAACCTCATCAAAAACATCCCAAAGGAAGAGCTTTTGTTTGTTGGCGGAGATTTGAACGGACATGTCGGGAAAACAAATGAAGACTATGAAGACTGCCATGGAGGACTGGGGTACGGCACCAGGAATTCTCCAGGTGAAGACATCCTAAGCATGTGCAAGTCATACGGTCTTATCGTGCTAAATACCATGTTCGGCAAACAAAGCCGGCACCTGATCACTTACAGCAGTGGTGGAAATGAAACCCAGATTGACTACAATTTGGTAGTCAGTTTCATGAAGCCCAGGGTTAAAGATTGCAAAGTGATCCTGGGAGAGGCGATCGCCCAACAACACCGTCTCCTCCTGACAGAAATTTTTATGGAGTCGGGGAAGAAAACAAATAAGCAAACAAAGGTGGCTAAGAAAATCAATTGGTATAAGCTGGACAAAGGAAAAGACGAAATTTTTATTACCAACATGACAAATTACCTCTTTACCATCATCGATGAGGTCGGTGATGAGGAGTGCAGAGCACAAGATATGTGGGACAGGGGATCTACAGGGATCTTGCTTGGAGAGAGCCAAATCACTGCTTGGACCGTTGAAAGGCCCCTGCCAACACGCCAAAGAAACATGGTGGTGGACAGATGAAGCTAAAGTAGTGATACGGGAAAAGAAAACGGCTTTCAAGGCTTGGTCAAAGTGCTCTTCACTAATAGACATGAAAAAGTTCGCTTTGAAGTGATATATAGATGTTGCAAAGGTCTCGCGAAGAAGAAGTGCGCCCAATTTCAAGCTAAAAGTATGGAAGGCCTCTATCGGGAGTTGGAGGAAATATCGTCTTCGGCGTCTGATAAGAACCAGGCTATCCAGGAGCTTCGACAAAACAACTCGAATAAGGGAGCAACCATCTTCAAAATAGCCGCCCAGAGAAGAAGAAATGCTCAGGAGATTCGTTCCCCAAAGTTCAATAACAATGCTCAAGGCCAGCTTCTTGTAGAAGACGACAAAATTCTCCACAGATGGCGACAGTATTGTAAACGACTTCTGAACGAACAGTTTCCCCGGGTACACTTTCCAAGAGCCGCTCCTAACCATGACGAAGTATCCGACATTACTGTCGAAGAAGTTAGGAATGCCGCCAAATACTCCAAAAAAAAGAAAAGCGGTTGGGCCAGACGAGATACCCTCTGAGTTCTGGAAAAAGATGGGAAACATCGGGTCCAGATGGCTTATGATTCTTATCTCCAAACTTATGAGCGGTGATCCAATGCCTAATCAGTGGAGGGAAAGTTATCTTCTTCCTTTGCACAAAGGGAAGGGCGATACGCGAACCTGCGATAACTACCGTTCTGTCAAGCTGATGTCACACACCATGAAGATCGTTGAGAGGGTATTAGATGGCCGACTGCGGAAAATAATACGGCTATCTGATGACCAGTGCGGGTTTGTCTCGGGTAAATCAACAACAGATGCAATCCAAAGTATAAGGATCATAATGGAAAAACATCGTGATTCCTTAAAGGACTTGCATATGGTGTTGGTTGATTTTGATAAAGCCTTTGATAGACAACCAAGAGATCTCTTATGGGTGGCGCTAAGACAACGAGAAGTTCCAGAAACCTACGTGCGCATGATCATGGACATGTATGAGGGAGCAAGGACAAGAGTACGATGTCCCGCAGGAGTCACCGAAGAGTTCCCAGTCAAAGTCGGTGTACACCAGGGAAGTGTCCTTAGTCCTTTGCTATTTATTGCAGTCCTTGATTATCTGCTTGAAGGAAAAGTGACGGACCCCAAAGTGCATCAGTTATTCTTTGCTGACGATGGAGCTATCATAAGTGAAGATCAAACAGTCCCTGCAACGAGCACTTGATGTATGGGTGGATGTTTTGGAGGGAAATGGGTACCGTATTAGTTCGAAAAAGACAGAGTATCTGTGCTGCCCGTTCTCTGATCCACACCGGCCTATTCCAGACATTTACTTGAATGGAAAAGTGAACAGAACGTCACAAGTCATTAAAACCTTTAAGACTCAAAAGGTACCTAAATGCAGAAAACACTGGTACGCCAGATGAATGTAACGCAAAGTCAATGATTCGCATATCAAGATAGGCTTGAGGCTGGAGGCCTTCAAACGCCATACTGGAAAGTTACTGACTGTGGCTTTTACAAAAATTGGGTCCAAAAATCAGAGCGACTCTTGGATGAGAAAATCTTCTCGGTGCAGAAGAAATTAAACAAATAAAGTGATAGGGTATATGCACGGTCATCTAGGGAAGTGCTCGAACCAGTCTCAAGGGTCCGTAAAGGACACCCCCCAGAGTTAGCCATGGTATGCTTGGTAGACTCTTATGACGGGATCACTAACCTGCATTTTTGCGAGAAAAGCATCGAAACATAGGCCAAAGTGTACCAGCAAAGCATTTAAGGATCCTTTGTGAAACCTCTATACCATACCCTATTCCAAAAAAAGGGAACATTCCAACAGGATTGCGCGCCAGTTCATAAGGCGAAAACTACCCATACCTGGCTCCAGAGAAATGTACCCCATTTTATTGGTACAAAGACTGGCCTTCCACCACCCTAGACCTTAATTCACTTGATCACAAATTGTGGTCTTAAAGGACATTGTGTGCCTCAAAAAATACCCTTACATGGAACTTTTAAAGAGAGCTCTGACTGAGCAGTGGCCAATTTCCCAATTAATGAGGTGCGCATTCTAATTGATGAGTGGCCAAAAGGACTAAAAACTCGCATTAAGGCTAAGAGAAGGATGACTGTCAAACGGAACTCTTTTTGTGCGACATTGGCTTGTATTGCAGCCACCTTCAAAATAAAGTTTTTTTTTTTTCAAAAATGACACCGGCGTTGTTTAAGTTATTGATGTGTATATCTTGTGTGAAACTATGCATATAGCTTTTATAGTTTAGGAGCTAGAAGCTTCAGTGGTCTATTTATGGAACCCTGGAAAGCATATCACTGCAAATTAGTTATTATGATCATAAAAAAAGGCAGACAGTTCCACATACAGGGGGTTATATGTACATACTAGTGATGGTATAGTCCGGACCTCATATCGTCAAAACATACCAAATAAAATAGAGGTCATATAGCAATCTGCTGTGACGTCTAGCTTTAGAAAAATTGTCTCTGCTTGTGCTATTCGAAAAGATGGGAGGAGTCATGAACCTCTTACAATGAAAAAGCACACATTTATAATGTGCCTCCTACAAAACAAACTAGATGATAACGAAGATCTCAATGGAATGAACCCTAGAAATGCTTCATTTGACAAGCCACTAGGGCCCATTACCTTCACATAATGTCCACATGTATATATTCGAACATATCTATCAAAATTCGTTTTGTTACCTTGAAATTTACACCCAGGAGACACATTTCCAGAAACTATTTATCTCCAGCTATTCAAGAGCAGAATCAATAGACAACTACAGACATCTTGGAGTGCTTTCTTAGGGTTTTAGGTTCACCTGTCCTGAGAGAAGATTGTGCAAAAAAATCCGGAATGATAGAATACGCCAAGGGTATTTTCCTTCTTGACTGAATGTCTCCTATAACGTTTCTCTAGAATTAAGGTTCATTTTCCCAGAATGTGGACATAGATTAATGTAGATTTTACAAATAGAGTGTTTAAGATCGGCTTGCACATTTCTTTGATTAATAAGCTTATTATTTTCATCCCAACAAACGTACCTCAAGGGCAAATTTGTGTACAAGGATCCGTGCTCAAAGGTAACTAAACAATGGTAGCCTTCCATGAATTGATGAAACTGGAGAGTGTATGTGCATTTGGCGCATTGAGTAATCGTCTGCTCAGTTGAACTGCACTGGATTTGTCAGTAGATGCCGCAAGGTGGTGTCTTAACTTCCATTCTCTGCAACCAGGTTGTAAGAGTGGCTTCTTACCCTGATGTCATTGCTATAATTGTCTCAGGCATGGAAAACTTATGGAGAATTCTCAAACAAATTTCTTCAAAAGTGTGCGCTGGGGCTAAATCTTCACAAAGCAGAGTTAGTGTTCTCAAATTGTGTAGTATTAGCCTCCCTTTCGCACTCGAGAAGAGTATACACATTCAGCTGTTAAGGTGCCAGGACTTTAAAAAGCGGAGGCACTCGAGGCCCGGAAAATTTTCGAATATACACAAGAGGCTGACCTCATCTGGGATGGTGTGCCTTCTTCTTGAGTTTTTTTTTGGAAACCCAAACCCTTAAGAGAGCTACGGTAGCTCTCTGATCTTTTTAAAAATTACAGCATTTGTGTGCATTAGTGCTGATCTCAGGACAACCCCTTTGGCCGCAGTTCCTTCCGAAGTTCCTTTAATATGATACCATCAGATATTGTTGATAGCCAGTGAAGCCATTGACGCCATGCGTATCTACATATTACACCACGCTACTGAAAGATCTAGAATTCATTCCAGAGAGCACCGAATACACCCTTCACATTTATTCCTTTACATTCAATTTTACAATCCCTTCTAGTCAGGGCTGGGACGGAGATACGACAACAAAGAGTGTTCGTACCCTTTTATTCGGAATCCGCACGTTAACAGACTTGGCCTCTTTTTAAACGACTTTAACAGGATCAGAAGCAATCTGCTAACCTCTTTGACCAGGTAAATGCGGATGTTAGAGACCTCGAATCCTTCACTAGTAACTCCAACTAGTTACATGGGAAGTTACACTAATCAGTGGAATACAGTGGATCCTATCTGTCTGCGCTCATAGTGCAAGCAGTCATATAATCGAACCTAATCTGTACAAGTTTCAATGAAAAGCATATGTATGTAGTTAGAACGATCAAAATTCTTAAAATAAAAAGGATGTCGGCACTCGGAAACAGGCAATTCACTAGAATTTTAAGAAAGTAGGGGCTGTAAAAGTTGGAAGGCGTTTTAAGTTTATAAATATTTGCGATGAGGAGAAACTGGGGACTAAAAGGTAATCTGCTATGTTCATCTGTCGTGATTTTTATTTTGCGCACACCCACTTTCACCATTTAAGAGTGGGTAGTAATCGTGCTTTTAATGTGCAAATAAATAAATGCAACGGAGAAGGTAAAAAGATTTTCTGGTAGAGGAAACAATATAAAAGATTCAATGGAAGATTTTAAGGACTTCATGTTAGTTGCTCCCACGCGATAGTGTTCACTGGGACACTTTTATGAAAGCCGTTATGATAGCCATTCAGTTTCAACCTAATCATGAATTATCACCACAACCCAATCTTTATTCTCTGATACATGTTTAGATACGGTAATATGATCCGCCCGATCATACTACGTGCACCCATCGCCCATTACATAAGTCCACATGCAACTTATGTAAAACGCTCTGAATCTCATAAAATCAGATCACCACTTTCTTCACGCACTTAAAACTAACCATTCACCTGGCCGGTTGGACGTTTTCCTCAATTACAGAAAAACAAATCGAAGCACGTTTTTGTCATATCGTTTGGTGAAGAAATAAAACAAATTTATAATAAAATCCCAATTCAATCCCAAATCAAACAAGAAGCCATGCAAAAACGCACGATGTCTGTGACGTGAATACCATCAGCATGCTTTTCGGGTGCAGCTATCGGAAGAGCATTAAAACGATCGGACCTATGTGTTACCTATGCTTTCAATTCAAAGCTACTGAAATGGACAAAGTGTGCAGAATAGTAAGTACCTATGTTTGGTGGTCATATAAAGACTATTAAAGTCCCCATACTGATGGATGATTGAATTAAATGAGTTGTGTTGCTCAATCAGTGGACATCTCGCGGAAGTGATTGTTATTCCTAGTTCCTAACGGTCTCCTTTTTTAAAATGAAACTCAACGTAAGAGATTTTAATCGATTTTTGCATGGAAATGGCTTTAATTCATTTTCTTATCTGTGCAGATTGTGACGACGTTGATTGTGATTGCTATTGCGGCGTTATGTGGTCCAACAATGGTGAAAGGACATCCGGGAAAGGTTACCACAACGTAAGTAGAGTGATTGTGTGCAGTTTATTATGAAAAGACTATTCAGTTGTGCTCCATTTGGGATTTAATTGTGAATTGTTTTAAGCTATTGTAGGGACTAGTAGGGAGATAAATCAATACGAACTTTGTGGCCAATACTTGCGATTTTGGTGAAATCAGTGGCAGTATGAAAGTGTGTAGACGAATTACCATCAAACGAAATTTGATTATTTTCTATTCGGATCATCCTAAATGTATGCTACATTTCTTGCGATTAAATCTTGTACAGTAAGAAACAACTTTTTCTTTATCGTCAATTTCATCGTAGCCAGCATAAAAAAGGGTGAACACAGAATTACTAAAAGATTTGTGTAGTTCCAAAGTAGTATGTAAAGTTTTAGCGCCGTATTCAAACGGTTAATTTATTTTCGATTTTTTTGAGGAAACATAAAAGAAAGTTGTAATTCGGACGAGGTTTGTGAGGAAATAAGTGACATGAATAGCTTTACTTAAGCCGAAACTAATGGTGGGCCAATATACAGTAAAACCTTCATAATTAAGACACTGATGGGAAGAGTTCCGGTTCGGAGGTGTCCCTTTCACAGAGGATGCACATAGATATATTTAGATTCTAAATTTAAACTCAACACGATGCAGTTGCAAAGTGTCGTGTCGTGTCTAGTGTACCATTTGAGAGGTTCGACCCGATTGCAAAGGCACAACTGAAGTATAATATGAGGAAATTGACTCGTCTTTCTGCGGTGTTTCCCGATTATAGGTTGTGACCCAATTGATAGGTTGTCTCGATTACGGAGGATTTACTGTATGTTTCCAGCCAGAGTGAGGTGATCTATACCTAGCTGTTTCTAATTGAGCACTCAGCTAAGGTCATTCTCGATTGGGTCTGATTTGTAGACACTTCAGACAGGGTTTCATACCCGTTTTATGTACGTAACTTAGCCACTTGAGCAGTTCTTTGGTAGTTTGTTTTTGTAACAAAATCAAAGTGGTTCAATCTTCGGCTCCAAATAATATCGGTTTGGTTTTAGTTCTGAAGTCGAACGGCGAACTGAAAAGCTCTATTGTACTCTCAGAGTCTTGCCAGATATTTGCGAAAGATGTTGTCGTCTAAAAAGTGCAAAAAATGCAATACTGGTTCTTCGCATACGTATGTATTAATTCATCGTACATATAATTACATAAGAGCTCAGTGCATTGCAGTCTACATGGAAGTATAGCTTGCGAGGGTTTAAACCTTCCGATTGCATGTACTCGTATCTCTCCTTTAAAAATGCTGGATAGCTTCGCTATCAACACTGAGTTCTTGGTTATTAGTTTCAACACTCCTGTCCCAGTTCATTTGACTTAAATCGATCCAAGAAGAGTAGGATAAATATAGTTTTTTCGCCGTACACTATCAAGTCTATTTGTGTTACTCCTGCCAGAATTGTATATCGTTTTTATCTGCAAATTATTTCAATGCCATCCTCGTAAAAATATTTCAAACTTTTTAGAAAATCCCTGATACCACTGCCGCGCTGTCTGAATCCTATTCTTGTCACAAAGGCCTTGTTGCAGTCATTTCTGGATTATCCATTCTGAAGAACCAAACTCCAAACAGACGTGTGTTTGAAAACAGTTCTTCTTTCCGGGTTTAAACAAAGTCGGTTGGTTTGCTCCTTGAAGGATATGACGGATAATCCTACTAACGTTATTTTTCAGTAAAGGATGCTTCCTTTTAGTACACCGGAAAAATACTGCTGAGATTCCATTCATCGGACATTTTTTGAATAACACTATAGGTAGTGCACAGCTTCCAGTATCCTAGTTAAATATACCTGTGGGCACATACATGCATATATACGAGTACATACGTATAAACTTTTATTTCAGTACCTGGGGCTGCCAGTAATGGAAATTATAGAATAATACCCGAAAATGTCCGAATTTACCCGAGGCTAATGGTGGAATACGATGTTGAGTGCGAATATCTCGAAAACGGTGAGAAGTCTAAAAAATATTATAACGACAGAAATCGAAGGTTTTAAAATTCTGTATAAGATGGATGCCAATTGTTTTAAAATTCTAGAAAATTTTATATACACAATCTTTCAAAATATCATTTTTTCCCAAAGTTGTTCGAGTGAAAATATTTCGAAAAGGGTGTGTTTTACAAGAAAAATTATGATAATCGAAATAATAAAGATGGATGCTAAATTTTTTTTAAATTTTCAGAAATTATAGATACACAGTCTTTCAAAATGTCTGACATTGCCCTGAAGCAATTGGTGGGAATAGTTTTTGATTGCAAATATCACGAAAACGGTGCTTAATACTAGAAAAATTATTGTAATCGAAATTTTAAAGTTTGAAATGTCTAATTGTATTTATACAATCATTTAAAATGCTACTCGTAGATATTATCGAGTGCGAATATCGCGGAAAGTGTGTTTTTACTTGTAATGCAAGTTTCGAGCTCACACTCTTTCTTTTTTGTATATATCCCTCGCTTCATTCAATTACTAACTACGGATAGTCGAATCCATTTGAATAATGTTAAATATAGCCAGACAACCACAGCATTTCGGTTCTTATCTCTATCATCCAAATGTCGCATTTCTCGAGCTCGAGCACTTTCTTTCACGTTGCATTTTTTTCGTTATTGCTCGTTGAGTTAACGAATGGTCCTCGAACTCCTTTGCAGTGCAGCTATACTATATTATATCGGATCTCTTGATGTTTGTATTTCTAAGCGTTCTCATCAAGCTACGATAGTTTGTCCTACAGAATGACTTATCTGTTATTCAATCAATCCAGAATTGCCACCAGATGCCTTAAACCTAAAACTCTTGTCGTAGTCCTATTCTTATCACGAATCCGGGTTTTTTTGGTCACAGGTTCTTCATCCATTTTAGTATTTTGTTTAGCCTGAGTCCCAAATTTATAGATTTATCCAAGAAATTCAGCGTAGAAACAGGACTAGCTTTGTTTTCATCCAATTAATGCTTGGGTCATAGCTTTTGGTCCACATTTCAAGTCTCTTGTGCCCTGCAGTAAGACTCTTTAAAACACTTTAAAGATACAAGTACTCTGACCAAGTTATAAGTTAATTTTATTATTTTTAGTGTCCAACACACCGAGGCCGAAGATCCAGATGCTAATGGTTTCTGGCAAAAGAAAGTCTCATGGAAACCCCGATGGGTTAAATATTGGCAACAAAAAGCAATCTATGTTCCATTCTGGAAAAGAGTATGGGGTCCGGTAGTTCAAAATGAATGGGTACCGATTCCTCAGCCACCACCAGATTGGCACTACGAGCCCGAACAACAAAAGGAGAAGTGGTAGTCAGCTAACTATAGTTCTATGTTAAGTTTATTTATTTAATTTATTTGTTATTTATTGGTAAGAAATAAAAAAAAACACTGTTATTTTTTCTTTGAATTATTTTTTTTATTTTCTATAAAAAAGAAAATACTCGTCTAAACAAAAATCTCCACAAACAGGTGATTAATAGATGGGGCCCGGGTTAGCCCTCTCAAGTCTCTTTTTTGTGATTTTGCCTTACATTATCATTACTTTAACTAAAGCATTACTCATAATAACAAAAATACTATAACAAATATGAAATAAAAATAAACATTTAAAGGTACCTAACTAGCGACTGAATTATTTACAAGGATGAATGGGCGACATGTAGTATCAATCTACATACTCGCATTCTTTTTTTCTTTTTTTTTTTAAATATGACAGTAATAGTATAGAAAGAAACAAATGATTGATTCAAAATGGCGCATGAATAATCTCCACTTGATTCTTGAATGGGGTTTTAATTAAGTTAAGAAGGAATATGTCTACTACGCTAAGACTAAGTGGACCATTGCAAGTCGTTTGATCACTGTTGTGAAGCTGATTGTGAATTCGTCGATGGTTCGACTGCCACAGGTGTTGACGCACTGCCGATCGTCGCTGATTGAACATTTTCAGCTTCTAGTAGTGGTGGGTTAGCTGCTGCTTCACCACTTCGCTTCCAGACTACTTTGGAATCGGCATCTTTTCGATCCCAATCACCATGATGATGATCATGATGGTCCGGAGTTGGGAACCATTCAGATATGATGACTGGTTTCCAGATTTTCTTCCATGCGGGAACCCAGAT
This sequence comes from Pocota personata, assembly GCA_963082735.1. NCBI lineage: Eukaryota > Metazoa > Arthropoda > Insecta > Diptera > Syrphidae > Pocota > Pocota personata. Next base: position 234,475,242 of record OY720430.1, on the reverse strand, counting down.
TTCCTTCCAGCCGGGAATCCAGATTTGTTTCCACGCTTCCTTCCACTTAAGTTTCTTGTCCTCGACCCAAATTTGTTTCTTGGCAGGTTTCCAGATTTGTTTCCATTCTTCTTTCCATTCGAGTTTCTTGCTTGGTACCCAGATTTGCTTTTTGGCTGGTTTCCAGATTTGTTTCCAGGCTTCCTTCCATGCGAGTTTCTTATCATCAACCCAGATTTGTTTCTTCGCTGGTTTCCAGGTTTGCTTCCATTCTTCTTTCCATTCTAGTTTTTTGCTTGGTACCCAAATTTGCTTCTTCGCTGGTTTCCAGATTTTCTTCCAGTGTGATTTCCAAATCAATTTCTTCTTCCATAGATCGTGACTAGTGTATTCCCAACCTTCGTGATCTTTACCGAGATACTTCTCTCCTGGAATACCAACCTTAATCCATTCAGGTGTCCAATATTGTTTCCAATCGGGAACTTGAATCTCTTTCCAGGCGGGAACTTGAATTTCTTTCCACACCGGCACCCATATTCTCTTCCAGTCGGGAACTTGAATATCTTTCCAAGCGGGTATTTTAGTTGGCACCCAAATTGGTTTCCAGATCTTTTGCCAGTCGGGTACTTGGATCTCTTTCCAGGCAGGTACTTGAATTTCTTTCCATACTGGTTTCCAGATTTTCTTCCAAGCCGGAACTTGAATGTCCTTCCAGGCAGGTACCTTTATTGGAACCCAAATAGGTTTCCAAATTTGTTTCCACGATGACTTCCAGATTTGCTTTTTCGCCGGTTTCCAGATTTTCTTCCAGCCTTCTTTCCAGGTTACCTTCTTTTTCCAGAAGCCAGGATCGTGATGGTGTTCATGGTAGTGATCATGGTCATGAATATGGATATCGCCGTCTTCGACATGGCCGATTCGTTGTTGTGCTACACTGCTGCTGACCGCCTGAGACGATTCAGCTTGCTGATCGAGTAATGCTTTGGCGGATGTTAGAGTGATAATATAAGACACGCCCAATATGGCGATCTGAAAGAGAAGAAATAAAAGAAATGGAAGTGGTGTGAGTTTGAGAATAAAATCGATTGAAAAATGTTTTGTAACAACTAGGCCTATAGATTAAGTTATCCTGTGCTACGTTTGTCATATCTCGCAATAGGTTATCTCTCATGCACTCAATACACATAGGCACTATAGATTATACCTTGGATTGTGTAGAGACATGCAGTAGTATGTAGATGCTCGTGATAGGGTAACCCATGCCGATCAGGAAAGTTGAAGAAGTAGGTATTAAGGTAAGGTAACAAGATCTACTAGTTCCGTTCTTTTAGATTGGAAGATTAGATTCAATCTTACCCTGCTGATGATGGCCCAATAAAATTGCTTGATCGCTAGCGGTATAGTATTCCGATACCGGGCGGTTTTTGGATAATCCAACCTTGGCTTGCCCGTTCTGTTAAGATCGACATTTTTTTCTGAGCTACCCGCAGTAACAAAATAAAGTGCCAAACAAAAGTGTGTTGATGCTCAACAAATATTCCTCAGCACATTTCGCATATGGAAGACGAGAACTCGCATTAGAAGAGAGCACTGCTTCTGAACTACTTGAAGCATAGTCTTCCATGCGCTCCTAGCCTGCCTTGATGAGAATGCAGAAAAGAATGGAAGTTGGTCAAAGAGTGGGAAAAGTCGTATAATTGAAGAAAATATTTCGAAAACCTAAAATAGTTATTTTTTTTTTAAAAAAAAAGGGTAAAGTTGAACCGGGAAAGCATCAACATGCTTTATAGATTCACACTTTGAGTGCCTCTGTAGGAAACGAAATGCTGTCATCTTGAGGCTTCAAAGGGTAGATATGTGCTGTAATTGTGGAGATGTCTGTCACTAGTCTGAACTAATTAGGAAGGATGCTCTTGGAGACAAGTTTGTCCTAATTCTGCAATCGTGGATGGCTCGAGATAGTTTGATAAACTGAAGACTCTCGGCTTTACGCTATACTATGGAAGATGTAAAGATAAAATTATAAAACATGTTAGATTCAATACTTCAAGCGAAAATACTGCATTATCGACATGGCCCTGATAGACTTTCTACACTGGAAAATCATATACGTCCATAGATATCTCCTGATGGGAAATTGAAATAGGCGGTCAAAAGTTTTGAACTCATTGTATAAATTTGAATCCGAAAAGGAAACTATGGTTACTCTATAAAAAAAGTCAAAACCCACAAGTTTTTACAAAATGAGAGAAAGTTTCTATCCTTCCTAGTAAAAAAAATTGTATTAAAACAAAAAGAAAATGACATACATTTGTAGAGACTGTAGTGATGAGGAATTTCATTAGGATACTTGTACACCTCATTTTGACACTATTTCCTAGATCTCTAAGAATTATTTCGAGAAAGTCAAATTACCAATTCAAAAACGTCGGGAAATGACGGGTGCACTCTACAGCCGTGATAACTGCCATACTGCACCCTTTTCCAAGTAGTCGAAAAACATCTGTATACCAATTTAGCCCTAAAGATTTTAAGAAGGAAACAATGATTGGGGTTCTATCTGTCAAACTTTATACATCATACAAAAACTGGATCCGTTCAGTATTCTAGGCATTAACTTGGCAGATGTCATTGATTGATGGTGAAACCTAGAATTCACTTCTTAACTAATCAACTTTTTGTAAGGTAAACTAGATTCTTCGTTAGAAAATTTTCCCTGTAATTCTGGTCATATCTACAAATATCAGAGTCAGTTGCTTACGAAAACTATTTTTGAGTATATTTCCTCCTGGACTAGTGAAAATCATCGTATAATCATCAATGACAACGATTTCAGAATAAAGAGGAAAAAACTCATTTTGACATTTATCAAGTTGACAAGATCCTTAGTCAACTTTGCGTTAGAACTTGACTGCAATTTTAGAGCAGAAAATAATGAATTTTATCAGTTTATTTTAAGAAAAAATAAACTCCGACTCAAGTTCCATCTGTCAAACGTCATAGGTACTCGTATTACATCATTTCCTATTGTGTCATACCAGGTAAGCGTAACACACAAAAAAGTTGTTACCTCGAAGATGCGTAACATAAATCATACTCGCATTTTGTTCCGTCTTTTCTGATTAATAGGAAACTGTGACAGATAGATCACCACAAATGTGTCATAAAAAAGACATACGATTGCTAAAATGACAGTTCAATTGTCAGGGTGAGAATGAAAGAAAACGAACAAAGCCTTATGTGGGGGAGTTGGCAGTAAAAAAGTTGTACTTAGATGAGGTGCATTCTCACTCTCAGTGTAATCAATATGCAAATTGTTCGCTATTTTTGAAGTAAGCAATTCGATCCATTGCAACGCGAACAATTCGTCATCCTTTTGACATTTCAAATGACGTATAACGTGTAGGGAGAACTGTTGTTTGCAATCAAACCCACTTGCAAGTTGCAGTTTCAATTACAGCACAGCACCATGCAGGAGCACACATTTGTTGACCCTACCCTTGGATGATGTTGAATGTTTTACTTGCCAAGACGTGTATGCCCGCCCAAAGGAAACGGAACACGGCGTGGAAAACATAAATAACAGCAACAAAAGCATTGGAATCAAAGAATTAACATTCAGGAAATCACACATTTACTTTCACTTTCATTTGGCGTGGCCGGGCCAGCAACGATGTCCCACCAACGCCAGACATTCAATTCGAACATCAAACGAAAAGCTTTTTTCGTTCGTTCTGCCTTCTCCGTCTTCAGTTGATCTTCTAGTTTTTTTTTCGATTTCATTTTAAATTCATTTTCATTCGTTTTGTTTTGTTTACACTCATTTGCCTTGATTTTGATCTTTCGATTTCGTTTTATTGAAATTGAAAGTCCCCGAAGCTTTGGTAATTTCTTGGGTAAACTTTGATGATCTCAATATTCTTCGAGCGCAGATTGGAGACTTGATCTTCGGCTTCAAGGCAGCGCACCTGGTAAAGTGTTTGCCGGTTTGCGGTTGCATAATCGCACTTGCACCGCAAGCAGAGATTTGTGGCCAAAATTTCTTCGGGGAGAGATTATTGTTTCATTGGTAATTGTTAAGTGGTTTTAAATGCGGTTCCGTGGTGTACCCTCGGGGAGGTATTTAAAAATCCATTTTATGTAATCTTTTTCGTGGTATAAGAGGATCTTGGGATTTACGGGATTGCATAATTTTGAACATTCTCTGGCCTTTGGCAGTTGGTTCCGTGTAGGAGGCAAGTTTAAGGTCATAAAGCAGTTGGCTTTGCTAGAAAGGATGTTGCAAAATGCAAATGATTCATACTCGTATGGCTTGAGATTAACATTCACTAAGTGGGTGAGTTAGACTTTTTTGTGGATACAACCAAAAGCGATGATGATCTTAAACGTTATTGTGTGCAAATTCGAAAGTGATTCCGACCGCGCAGATTGAATAATATTTTATTTTTTGTTGATATACGATGACGCGCCGGCCTTTGTCATGCAAATCACGAGTTCATCAGACGGATTATATTTCTCGCTGCTGGCGAAATTAATTCGCCATTTATAAGTATTTTGGGTTTAATTGGGTCATCTTTCGCCCGAATATAGGAAAGAGAAAAAAAGAAATGAAACATTACGATCGATTATAAAAGTGTCTCTCATGGAACGAGGTCAATGGAGAGTGCTCTCTTGAATTGAGTGGCACTTATTGTCCGGCACAAGTGTAGATACTTTGAGTCAAGAGTTTAAAAGAAAAACAAATAAAACAACAGATTGCAGTGATCAGATTGACTGCAGGTTGTAAGTCTTGAGCAATGACCTGAACACGTAAAAGTTATAAGGTAACCCGCCTTCAATTCCGGAAGTTTATTGCTTATGCAATGTAAATGGCATTTTATTTTGGGAAAAGGAAATTGTGGGGAATTTGGCTAAGCGTAAGAAGCTGGTTAAGGTCGTTTTTACAAGATTATTGTTGCTTTGTATTGTTATTGTTACTTAAGATTTGAGGTTTTGTCGAGTTAATTAAATGAGGTTACGAATAAGTGATTATGTTGTAGTTCAGCTGACAAAAACTGTCACTTTAAAAGCATTGTCATTGTGAAACTCAGGTCATAATTGGGTTACTGGGTTTTCAACTGTTTGGAAACTGTGAGACAACATTATTGACACTCTGATTTATCAAGAAGATCAAGAACACTTCTAATTTACTACGATTGCAAAGACCATCTTATCTTTACCCTTATTGTGTTCAGCGAAATGTTCAAGTTTGCCAAATGACACTTACTTCGCATTTACTACGATGCTTCTTCATCGACTCATTGCCCGCAGAAGTGAAAAATCTGCGATTACTTATCAATCGTATGTTTCTGGACTTTTGTATCAGAAAAATCCTTCAGAGTGATAGACAACAGAATGGAAACTCCATTCGTACTGATTTAAATCAGAAAGCGTTAAATACTTTCAATCATCCGGTCACAATAACCATAAAGGTACGTACAGCATGGGAGAATGGAGGCCCTAATAATGGGAACTGTTAATAGACGTGGAGTTCAGACGGCCATACAAAATGAACAGAAAAATCTTTGAGTATCTCTATCTCCCATCAGCTGGAGCTTCTTATGAAGCAGAGGACTCTTCTAACGCCAATATTCACTTGGTCGTCGAAATCGTTAAAGAGGAGAGCTTCCGGATGGAAATTGATGATCGTTTCCTTGTTTTCCAAATCCGTGCAGCTCCTGCAAGAAAAGAGACACAGCCTTTTAGGGTGTAGACCTATAGAATATAGTGACCCGTTAGGACACCGATGACGGTGCCGTTTTGATCTAGCTTACACTAGATCTGTCTAGAGACTTGACACTTAATGAAAGTCGCCCTCTCATCTGTCGTTGACTTTGCTGATTGTATCGAGTATGAGTAACTGTTAACCCTAGCGAGAGGCAGAATTCTGAAAGTGGTCCCAGGATGTGTCTGTGGCACTCAGCATAAGTGAATGTTAAATTGCTCCGTAATTTCTGTGGGTGACGAGCAACAACCTTGAGCGGCCTCTAAATTAAGTGAGAATGATACCAGGTATTTTTTTGTCGCTTAACTGTTCGTAAAAATGCTACATGTCGCTCACATCAATGCCTTTATTCTCAGGAAAAAAAAAAGTTGGTTATCATTTGACCATAGCGCAGAGAATTGCTGTCGGTTTACAGAGCACACCAAACTGTTACCCCGTGATGGATGCAATGGCATCTCGGCGATCACATTTGAGTTCTCATAATCCCAAATTCTGCAATTTTCTTTATTTATGTAGCCGTAGAGAGAAATGGACCTCATCGCTGAAGATTTTATTGATTTTCCAGCACTCAGAAGGCGAATGTTAGGCGCATTCTATGTTCAGTAGGCTTTTTCATCCTTATAGGAATGAAGATGCAAAGCGCAAAGTACGGCAAATGCAGCTGTAGGAATGCCTAATTGCTGAGCGCAGCATGGAATTGACAATTCCGGGTTTTCAGTAACTGAGGCACTTACAGCGTGCGAGCATTACGATGATGCACAGGCTTTATGACATCACAAACACTACCTCTTTGTTTGAATTTGGTGCTTATGTTTCGAGTTGTTTGTTGGGCGATTACGACGACCATAATCTGTCCTTAAATAGCGATACACAGCTATTATAGAACATATTGTAAAATAGCAAGAACTAACTGCCTGTCACTGGATGACAGATAGATTTGACAGATGCCATATGGCAGGGATGTGCAATCCCAACCTCAAAATGAATAACCCGATATATAATATGCCTAAAACCTGTTCAGACAAATTTTGTTACGGCTAACAAAAAAAAAATCAATCAAAATCAGTTTGGTGGTTTTGGGAGCTATAAGTAAACCAACAGGTGGATTAATTTTAATTTGCATTGCATTTAAATAAATGAAGAGGCTTCAAATAATTGTAATCTTTCGATAAGTGAGTGTTGTGTATATGATTAGTCTTTATCAGTACACTGGGTGCTATAATCTAATACAAAATAGTCATACAACCGGCCTAAAACCAAATGGCTAACACACTATTGAAAAATCCGTCGGAGGGAATGGTTCACGAAACTCGAAAATCGGAATCGTTAAATATGGTAATGAACGAATGGAATTTCTGATCTGTCAGACTGAGAATGACACACTTCGGCACAGCAGATTTAGAGATTTTGATTTTTGAGTTTCTTGTGTCATTCCACCGGCTAATTTCTAAAAGGGGTGTAAGTTTTATCTAATGAATGTACTAAATAAGTGTAGTGTGAAACTATGAATTCTACGAGTAATAATAAAATGCTAGATTGGGTATCTCTTAATGCAGACAAAAATGACGTGCATTTTAATACGTACGAGTATAAAAAAAATAACCCAAGATCGAGAAAATGTTAAATACCCAATTGTGCAGAGCTTAATGAATTGTTGTATAATACAATAATAATATCAGATTCAGCGAACTATGTCCTCTCCCATTTGATTGCGTTTATTACGAATACTCTAATTTCATGCCATTATGAAAATTTCCAGACATTACATGAACTATATCAACGCTTCATATCAAATCCACATCATACAGAAAATGTTTGTATGGTGGTTGAATATTGCGTGCTTTTGTTTCTTAGATAAATCAAAACTAATTACAGGAGTATTTTTCTTACGAATTTCAGATAAACTGGAGGGAAACTACTCACTTGAACTGGGTAATTAACAAGATTCTCCTTATACGAGTACGCTGTGATGGAGAATGCGTACTTAGGCCTAATTTTCATTGCTGCAACACTAAAGAGGAACACTTTTTAAGGATTTATTTATATTAGCAGAGCGTCCATATTATGATGCTTGTATTAACTTAATTATACTCGTGCGTAGCCACGTATTCTTAGCCATATTCATGGGACATCATGGAACAATCTCCTGTTCAACTATTGCTTTATTCAGTGGCGTATCGTGGGTGGTTGATATACAGTCTATTCCTTCATTTTCTTGATATCCGACGGGATTCGATCATAGATCAGCCGATCAAAACATGAGTTCGGGTAGTTTGCGCAGCCCACAAGCCATCTCGATCACGGTCGATTTTTTTTTACAAAATCGGCCATTTTTAAAGTGTAGTCAATTCGGGGGTTAGAATGAAAATTCCGATTTTATCTCGAATTGTGAACCCACTGACACCACATATGAAGTTTGAAGAAAATTCGTCCAGCCATTTAGGCTGCAGTTGTACATACATACATACATACATACATACATACATACAGACAGACAGAGACCCAGAGAATTGAGAGACCCACTTTTTTGAGTTTCTCTATTATAGTAATGTTAAGTTTGACCAAAATCTCGAAATCGAACAATTTTCAGGAAACCAATACTTGTCCCTATACGAGTAGGTGCAAGGAAAAAGCAATGTCAGGTTTTTTTTAAAGAAAACTCGCCAAAAAAAATAAGTAGTAGACGTGGCATTTTAAAACGTAGGACGTATGGCGATAATTTTCAGTTTCTAGCACAAATATGGAAAAAGGACTGTTTCTTAAAAGTGGGCGTGTCTGTGGGAGGATTTTAAAAATGTCTACTGTGTCGGGTTCTAGAAAGCTTGTATACCAAATCCCATCTTCATAGCTCAAAATTATAAGGCCAACAACTGACGACATACAGACAGACGAACTGGCGGATGGACTTAACTTTCGATGCTGATATATACGAGTATGTATATACTTTTGGGGGTGTGTCGATATGATTGCCCTACGTTACAAACTATATATACAAATTAATATACCCTATGGCATAGGGAATAAATATGAAGTGGGAATGCTGCTCAAGAATGGCAATCCTTCCAAAAGAATACTGCTGCTGTCTAAAACAATGTTACATTAGGGGATGTAAATGCTGTTTGAAAACCTTCCTCAAATTCATGTTCTGCATTGGTGCTCATGTTCTAATTGGTGCTGCAAATGACTTCAAAGTCAAGTTACCCTTTAAAAAAAAAAACTAAGCTTCACCATATTTAATTTTACAAAGAATTCCAAACTATGTCAGGCATTGTAGCGTTGGTTTAATTTGCTTTCTTAGTGGCTTGGCTTGAGCTTATCATGCTAGAAACATTTTAGCTATTATGAAAATGCAATAGCCATACAATCTACTAGGAAGATACAATATGATAAGGTAGTGCATCAGTTAAAAAAAAAAAAAACGATTAAGCTCCAAACAACATTTTCTGGCTTGTCTATCAGACACTGCCTATTCCTCACCACCTGTTATAGTTGATTTTTTTTCCCTCATTGATTGCATTCATAGAAAACAGTTTAGAGAAACACCTCTAAGCAGTGCTAATTATTAGCGCACGATAGTCATACAATGTTCAGTAACAATTCCCAGAGAAAGTGAAATGAAAACAAATGATTCCAGTGGCTTTGTGTGCACTTGATATTAAATTTAATTCGTCATAATCCATATTGTCTGGGACGGATATAATACAATTTACACATTTTTATTTTATCTAATAATGTAAATCAATGGTTCACGATAGAATATAATCAATTAATCATAATTTCTGATTTATTGTTTATGTAACTTCTGTTTCATAACTAGCAGTGACTTCACGTATCCGTATAAAGAAAAATAAAACAAAAACCAAAAAAGGCTTTATTAATAGAATAAATATTTTTGTTATTATTTGCTGGTAGATTTTTGTAGATTTTCACTTTCGTTTGAAGAGGTTTGTTTGCGGTGAATTCAAGTAGCATTTAGCAGGGCAGTAAAACAATAAAAAATAAATAACAAATATTAATTGCTTACTTTTCGCCTGCTTGCTTGGTTTGCTTATTGAGCGAAAAAGATTGCATATGCAACTATAATAGTTGGAAAAATTAGCATTGTAAGAAATGGTAAGTCATATGTACTTAGATTGATTTATGTAAACCAAATGAAGTTTTGAAATCAATTAAAATTCCACCTTGAATGGGATCTTACCAGGAAACCATTGATGCAATTATAGCTCAACAAAGCTTCTAGCCCTTGAATATTTTTAGCGGCTTCATTCGTCTGAATAGCCTCAACTATCCTTAACAACTAGATAATGTCCTTTTTTTCGATATACTATAATATTTTCATTAAATCAGTGGTTCCCAAACTGTCCGTCGGAAAATATTTAACTTTTGCATCTTGGTTTAGATACAAATTTTACTGGAACATATACACCCACACAACAAAGAATAAAAAAAAAAAAACATATACCCTGTCCCCCATCGTCTAACCCACCCCTAATAAAATGAATGTAGCGTTACGGAATTTTTAAAACAGCAGAAAGATATCTTTCTATTTCCGCTATTTTTAAGAAATTTTATCATAAAACTGTTGTTATAACTTTTTTTTTTGCAGAAAATGGGCGTGACTCCCAACATTTGTGTTCACGGATTCTGATAAGATATTCATAATAAGACTTAACCATCACTGTAAAAAAAAACTTTGAAAATATATGATTATTTTTAAGAAAACGCCTCCAAAAAGAGGGTGTGGCTATATATAATGTATGGACAAAATGTAGACAAAATCAACGTCTACATTTTTTACGTTGACAATATTTTTCAGTTCCTAGCAGAAATATTGAGAAAAACGATATTTTTTGATAAGTGGGCGTTTCTGTGGGCGTATTGTACTTCTTCGGAGTCTAGCTCAAAATTTAAGACACAGAAAGTGGTGACATGCGGCCAGACGGGCGGACGGACATGGCCAAATATTTTATTATATTTCTCTATGTTACAAGCTGTGTATCAATATTAATGTGTCCAATGGGATAGGGTATAACAACTCAATTGGATCGCACATTATGCTGTTTTTTGTTTTTTTAAGCAAAAAACTTATTTCGACAATTTTTCAAAACTTGGTATGCCATGCTCTTGCATTTGTGTCAAATATTCCGTGGATGTTGATTTTCAACAAAATCGTTTGAGTTACACCAATTTTCAAAAATTCTTGGTACACCATCTAGTGAAAAATATACAACCCAACTTAAATAGTAAATTTAAACAAAATAGTTGGAGTGTTTTTCCAGAAAATGAGTTTCTTCTTTTTTAGTTGGCTCAGCGACACTAGATAATTCTTTGGGGCTAGAGTGAGAATTCTGATTTCTCCTTGAACTGTGACCACACAGACCCCAGATATGAAATTTTAGGAAAATCCTTTTGGCCGTTTGGGCTGCAGTCCGAGGTACAATCACTGAGGACAGAATCGAGAGACCCACTGTTTCGATTTCACCTCTTTCTCTACATTGTGAAGAAAATTGAAAACCCCTAATATGGCAAAACCGAGACAGAGTAAAGTAAATGACACATTTTAACAATATATAGCTTTAAGGAAAGGAAAAAGGAGACACGGAATGAGTGTATTTTGGGATAGAAATCCTGAGGAATTAAATAGGTCTTTGAACTCCACTCAACTTCCTAAGAAACTTTTTGACAGGTTTTGTGCCCATAATAGGAGACAACAATAGAGTACTAGACTCCACTATGTAAGACCTTGCATCTTCTTTAAGTGAAAATTTCTGTTTCGATGGGGGTGCCGACCAAGTGGACAGAAACGAACCACCTGACTCTGGCATTTGACAGGAGATCAACTATTAGAATTCTCAACATAAAAAACCAAACAAATTGGCAAGTCACTAGAACTAGCATCCTGCATTGTCAGATACATTATTGGCATAGAAGCTGGTATCTTTTGCGAATTTTCTTTACGTAATTCCTAGATTATCAACGATGAAGGCTTCAAAAATAGGTAACCCAACCCACGATAAGAAAAACTTGCATTTCTTTGGTTAAAATCATTATTTACTGTGCTATTGGTATCCATGCGAAGTGTAGTTCACAGTAGTAGTCCACAGTAGTCCAGGAATGGGAAAGAAAATAAATCTGTTCATCACGTCATTTGTGAATGTCACATTGTGGCTGAAGACATTTGGCACGGTATCCAGCTGGATCACCTCTTTAAATTTATATCTGTATCTCAATGGTTCTAATATGATAGTAGGTACCTGTAACCTATTGCGTGAGCCAATAACTGCTGCTGTAGGGCAATCATATACCTTTCTACCTAGAAACATTGATTTTGATTTCAGATCAAAGTTCACCAAAATTATTGCGACTAAAACAGTTGTTAGAAAAGACAAAGAATAGTAGAATTAGCCGAATAGTATTCGAAGGACTCTTAAGCAGATCTCGGGCAAGAAAATAACCCCCTCCTTTAAATCATCCTCTGCTATAGAATGCTCATAGAATGTTTTCCTTTTTTTTATATAAATTAAATATTACATCATATTTATAGTTCGACTTTTCTTTTTGTAAAGATTCACTACATCATTCACTTTCACTTCTACGACACTTGATTTGTCCTTTGTCACCAAAAAATAATCAACAAATTTCGTAATTCATACCACAAAACTCCAACGGGTCCTCATGGTTCCCGGGGAACAGGATAAGTAAACTTTTAAAAATTCACCAAAACAATTCACTTAATATAACACTCCTCCCAAAAAATTACTCCACCCTTGTTATTTGTCTTCGTTGTTTTTTGTTATAAGGAAAGCACCACCGTCTTTGCACCCAACTCAATCCTCATTGAGGGAAAAACTGTTTCAACAATTCTTTGACACTCCAGTTAAATACTGTTCAAATGCAAACCCCCTGTTAAACCGTTATATCCGACATGCTTTCAACCTTAACATTTACATCAAACAAATTCGAAGAGCTTTCTTTTCCACCTGCCCAAACTAAAAGCAACAACACCAAAAAAAAAAAAGTTAAACCTTGATTCCATTTCATCACGACATTGATATTGGGGTAGGGTTGCTGCCATCGTCGTCGACTTAGCCTCGAGTGTGTGCAGATATTTTGCAGAAAAAGCTTTGAATACCCCAAGATAGAGGCTAAATCGACGCTTAAGCACGTTGCTCCACAAAAGCTACCTGTGTTTACGTCGCGGTGCACACTGGCAGTGGTGGCGGCATTCGAAAAAACCGCGGAATTTGTTTTGTTTTTGTTTGTTTTTCTACATCTTCTTCGTTCGGTGTCGTGTTTTTTCTTTGATTACTACTGCATGATCGAACAATGATATCATATGATACCGAAAATGTAACTGTTATGCTGTGTAATGTTATTAAGTAATGCCATAACTCGGATTGGATATGAGGAGGCAGTCACAGTTTTGTATTTGTTATGCGGCAGGCAGTTCCAGGTTGTGATGTTTGTCACAGCAAGGTCGTTGCGCCGCCATTCGGACGTGGGTTTATTAATATTTCAAGTGTTTTGTGTTTGTAATGAAGAAAAACAAATTTGTAATTAGTTGCTCGTAAATAGGGTAATAAGGGCTTCGAGGTGGTCTACTGTGGAATATTGATCACTTAAATCGTAGAAATTTTCACGATTATCGTTTAAATGCGAACAGTTAGTGATTTTCGAGATATTTCCACAAATTTCTTCTAAATCAAAAGAGTTGACGTGCGAACTGAAATTTCATAAACCGTTGAAATGATGGATTTCTTCTGTTAAAAGGCTTCTTGCGCACTTTTTGTGGTATATTGTTTGATTTCGATGGATTCCATCAACGGACGCTATCAAAAAATGCTTGAAATAATGAACTCTACGGAGTTTCTTTTACGCGGCAAATCACAAAATTAATTTTAATTAAATTTTGTCATCCAACAATTAGCAAGGAAGACTTTCAAAATTAGCGCCTGTCTTGCGCTGCTACTCATATTTGTGATAATAATTTGTCATAATTTGTCTTAAAGTCCAATGAACATTTCCCAATTGAATGGGAAATCTACACCAACTGCCTTATCGAATGAATCCGGCAAGTGACGGAAGCATTTCATTTTTTACAATCGGATCTTCGCTTCACATACTCGCCATTTACATCTCACTCTTTCGTCTACACGTATACGTAATATGGACTAAAGATTTGTTGAAATTATATCAGCAGTCACGGAAATTTAAAAAATAAAAAAATAAAAATAAATCCATCAGTGTTGCGTTGACCGCACTGACACGATCCATTTCCACTTGCTTTGCATAACAGTTTCTTTTACACTGGGAGAGTAGATAACTGAAAGGAGAAAGACAGGTACAGGTTGACCGCAAAAAAAAATGTTCATCTCACAATTTGTATGTTTGAATAGGATTAATGGTACAAATATGTTGGTTTGATTTGGTGTGTAATGGTATTTTGATTGGTAAGTCGATTACTTGTATGTTGAGCGGAGCGGTATTTTAAATGTTACTATGGGGGAGTGTTTAGGCATTTAATTTCTGTGTTAATATGGGAAGGTTTTCTTTTAGATTTAAGTAAACGAGCCGTGGAAGATTCAAAAATACGTGATAAAACTAAATAGTATCGGTGTATGAAGGGACTATTTTGGAAGGCACTACATGAAGGATGTGAAATTGGTTATAGGTCCGACTGCTTCAGTACATATAGCACTTTAAATTCACTCAAGAATTAACTCTTTCATTTGTGCTAGAATTACCCTCAATCTTGTCCAATCACTAAATGTTGAAAGTTGCTTAGTATCAATAATGACCTAGACCATGTGAACAGCAATAACAGCTACCGCGGAAAATAAGAGATATTACTGTCAATGCAGCTAGTTGAAAAACCGAGTAGATATGGTAGCTGCTTCACTTCTATAGTACGTGCTCTCTTTTATTTTCCTGCCTCCTTATCAGTCTCTAAACAAACTCTAATTGGTTAAGTGGTAACTTAGTCGCTAGTTGCGAGCTTCGGATACTTGCATACCCCAAAAGAAAATGGAATTACAGCCATTCCAATTATATATGTCTTTCAGACGATTTTTCAATAAAAAAGTGGACTTTGTGGTGCTGCACTGCTTGTCGTCTAAAGATTCCCTGCTACAGATGACCTGGCTATAATAACTAGAGTAAATCATGACCAGCCTCATGCAAAATGTTTCAGACAAAATTTTGGGCTGGTATCAGCAAGGTTTAGTATAAACCCCAACAAATTGATCATCATTTGCTTCGCTAGAAAGAGATTATGTACCAAATCTCCCAAATCTAGTGCTAAAAAGCACTGGCAATAGCACTGACAAAACTGTCAGAGACTGAATCAGATGCAACCTCTTTTGGAGATCTCTCGGACAGTCAAGTGGCCACATACGTCCTTTTCTCTTTGAACTCAAAGCTTGCTTAGGACGGCGTAAGTACCATAACACAACTAGCACCTCGAAACAGTTACATTATATCAATCTGGGTTTCCGTTCACAAAGGTAATGGGATCGCTAGACGCGGTTCTTTATCACTAAGCACAGCTACCTTACTTCACTTCAGAAAGAGTTACAAAACTTTAATAGGCTTTCTAACTGAACTATCATTTCCATAAACTGGGAAAAACTGCTTCAGACCAAGAAATTGTCAAGCGCATCTTGTGCTAGTATCATGCCATAGCTTATAACGATCATAGACTCCCCACAAAGGGGTTCGTTTCTTCCACTGAGATCCGAAACTTATCTGCAGAAGCATTCTGAAGTTCTTTCGTGACCTACCCGAACTTTATGCAAGATCAAATCTAACTTTAATTTTCCTTGAGGGCGTAGGCGAAGAACACAAAAGAGACTTTTTGTCTCTATCCCTCCTGCCGTGACTCAGTAGTTAAGTTCGCGATCACTGAACGAGAGGTTTAAGTTTCGAATCCAAGAAAATACAAAAATAAAAAAAAAGTTTTCTCACCTCTCGCAAACGTCTGATAAACATCCGAGAGTAAAACTGTCATGAGAATCTTCTCTCAATCGAAAAAATTGGACCCCGGACCCATAGAATCCATCGACATCGTTCCATTGAAGGTTGACGGTGACGTTCACGAATTGCTGGAAAGAACAAGTCACAATCCGTCGCATACCTTCGTTGACAGATTGAAATGTCAACCGATTGCCAACGGGATAATTTCTCTTCTCTCTCAATGCTTCCACCAATGAAAGTGCTTACTCTCAATTTGCGGACTGCCAAAGTACTCGTAGAAAGTAAAACCATAAGAATACGTGTATTCTATCTATGGGTCAGTTAAAAACGACGCAACAATTACCACGTTTATATGCAGAATCGAGGGAGCGAGTTGGGATCGAGTTGAGATTTCGATCTGAGTCTTTCTACACACCGAGTCGAAAGATTGAAATTCAAACGTGATTGAACTGACAGATAAGTATAGCAGACATTCTGCTTTTGTTTGTGTTAGTGCTCTGTTGTATTAGATTCATTATCTGAAATCACACACATACAGAGACAACATGTCAGTTCAACCCCTCAACCCAGGTATACCTGCATTTTTCTAACTCGATCCAGCTCTGTTAGCTGAGTCGAGTTGAGTCAATCCTATTTCAACTCGATCTGCGTTTATATGAATTTCAACCCGGGTTGAAGCTGGATTCAAGTATGCATATAAACGTAGTAAATGGATCAAAGAATTCTATTCCCTTTTTTTCTCCTTTTTTTGTCCGTTGATCCGTTGGCAGTAGGCAAGTTGAGAGTAAGCCTTTCATTGGTGGAAGGATTGAGAGAGAAGAGAAACTGTCATCGCCGTTGACAATCGGTTGACATTTCAAACTGTCAACAAAGGTATGCCACGGATTGTATGGGACTGTTCTTTCCAGCAATATGTGAACGTCACCGTCAACCTTCAATGGTCAGGGCCTTTAAGCGTCTTAAAACTGTAGGTTCCAACCATTCGTGAGGCGCACAGCATGAGTGGCTGCGAGAAGCTAGGCCAGGCCCTGCATTGGGCTGTTAAGCCAAAATATTTTTATTATTAAAGATGTCATACATTTCGTAAGTTGAGTCTGAGGACATCAAACCGGATTTTTCTCTTGGCACATGGCTGCAATTCATCAAATTTGACTACGCTCAGCTTGACGAAATCGATATTTCAATTTAAAGAAGCAGCTTGCTTGCAGACTGGTACCGACCGCTGTTCAAAAGGATTGGTGGTGCTTCCTTCGAAAGTGCAATGCAATACAAACAGATGTTCGTAAATGTTTGGCCTTGACAAGTCTCCATTTCTTCGCACTCATCCTACTCTCTGCATTAATTTGATACAAGATTTGCTGCGCTAAAAATTAACTCCACTCTAAAGGAAAAAGCAATCCGCTTACATACTATGTACGTTCTGCATTCGCATTTTAACCTTTCTCTTAAACCTTGACATTTGAAAACATTAACTAGTGTTAATGTCAATTTGAACATGACGAAGTTATTTCTAAAAATTACACCTGACAAACATTTCATGGCTACTCTGGATCTCCTCGCGAAATGTCTAAGCCACACACTGTTTGCGTTCAGCAGGAATTCAAAGCCGAGTTACATAAGGTAAAACGAATGACGACATTCATCTTAATATCCAAACAACTGAGCACTCCAGGCAAGGTAATTGCAGTCCGACAGTCCTAGGCCAATATCACAACCGTACGTCGTACTGTGTTTCCTCCTCCGGCGGTGGTAACTCGTCAGCCATATAAGGAAGTGCTCTCTTTCCTCCCGCCACCAGAGACCAAGACCACACTAACGATCTGCTTAACGACAACATGTACAATAATGGAACTGAATAACATTTTAGGACGTCTGGGAATCAGACTTGCTGGACCACTTTTACTTTCCTTTCGGGAAAAAAATGTGTCCACGTTTGGGATTCTCTTAACCACATCACTGAACTTGCAGTTCATTTTGGACATTTACCAGTTAATGAATGCCTCCAACAACACCATGTACCTAGCTCATCTATGTGTCTTCGTCTTCGTTTACGGCAATCCAAAACCTTTTACTTCCGACGTCTCCTAATAAAAAATAAGTTGACTTTCCTGTTCCTTAAAAAATGTATTCGGCTCTCATAGGAAGGCCTCCGGCCAAATGCATGTTGCACATCTTTTGGTGATCGGTGAAATCGATCATTCGACGTGCATACGAGTACAAGGCTCTGGAGCTTTTCCTTGTCTATTTTGTTCGGCGTCATTACTTCCTGTCTCGCTAGATCCAAGACTGTGACTCTCTGTGTGGAATGTAGTTATCTAACCTTGTGATGATGTGTACTTGTAGTTGATACGAGTAGTGTTGGGGGCTAATAAAAAGTGAAATCTCTGTGAGAGTATTAAATTTTATATCATCTCTGCTGCTGTTGCGGATTCTTAGCCCACCTCTGGACACAATTAAGGCGCATACAAGTTAATTTGCATAATTTCATAATGAAAGTGAGCGTGATGTGGAAAATCAAATAAAATGGCAGCGAATGAGGTTCGTTATTAAAATTCAATACGATGATCGATAGAAGTTGTCGGTTGTGGTTAACATGTCCATTGGATTGTAGCTTACGCATGTGTCTTCAGTTTTAATTGATAAATGGTCTTCGTATTGTGATGGGTGGGACTTCCAAGGTCATGGGCTAATTGTACACTAAATTAAATTGCAAAATATTACTAGTGACAGCACTGGGTGGGGCTCAAGGTTAAACAAACAAATAAAAAAATTAAAGCTATTTCGGACTTTCAGGTCAGTTGTTGCGTCCACTCAGTGGACTGTGCTGCCTCACTTGGATCTCTATGGACACTTGAAAGAGATGTAGAAAAATAATGGGAGATCAGTTTATGCTGGGGACCTTACTGAACCATCTCGAGGTCAGAATGAATTTCAAAATAGTTTTGGATTGCATTGTTCCCAGTTCGCTAATGTCCGTGAAAAAATACAGGCGCATTTGTAATTCTGGCGGGTTGGCCATTCGCAAGAAAAGTGGGCTGTGACTTGTTCTGCGTCTACGTTATGACCTAGCTTCAATATGGGCCCGTTGAACTTAAAAGCATTCTTTTTAGGTGGATCCCCCGCAGGTTGTAGACAATAACGAACTATATACCGACATCGACTTAGTCAAAAGGATTTGAATTCGTCGTGTAAAATGACCAGACATGTAAATCGGATGTACCGCTCCGCCCTGGAAAGTCTTTCTTTCTTGAGACTGTCTATTTCAATGGGGAGGCCTTCCTGTTGAATGGAAACCATGACGCTTGTTTTGGTTTTACCCTCATAGCAAACTGAGTCAGATTTGTCATGAATATACGGGAGAAAGAGACGTATATTCTCATAAACCTTTTTTTCTTAGCCTGGATAGTTCATAAAGACATTCTGAGGTGTCAATGGTTTGCTGTGTTAGTTTAACTGGAGGAGGCAAAATCGGATCAAGACTGGGTACGGTGTATTAGATGAGACATCAGATGTGGGGTTCAGAAAATGAGAGCTAATAAAGTTAGGGTATTTGGCTCCAGTTGTGAGGTTGAAATTAGGAAAAGAATTGCTGGTGAGAGCAGGTGGCGCGGATGGTTGTAGCGGTTGAGAGGAGACAGTGTGGGAAGTTGGGTTTAATTTAAACGAAACTCATTTATATATGGGCTTCGGTGGTGAGGCGGCATTAAGTACATTTAAAGAAGAAGAAGAAGAATGCGATTGGTTAAGTATGGTAGGGGGGGTACATTTGGGGAATATTTAAGTTTTTAGGAACCAGTTAGTGTCAGATTTGGGTCATGACTTGGAAACAGGTTTTGGATGCTTATTACTAATCTTAGATTTATCATAAGTCTTAGATTTAATGCAGAGTTTGTCGGTCAATTTGCTGTTGCGCATCTTACCAAGGTTGAAGTCAGTACCAGCAGAGCTTTGAAATATCTATTCGTATCGAGTCGGTAATTTGAATTTGAAATTTCGATTACTCTTGTGGCTGGATAGCAGGAGCATTATGCACTGGTTGATGGTAATACCAAATCTCTTTTGAAAAAATTGCGTAATCCATGGGACATCAGCGTAATGGGGGGCTCCTTTTATGAGGAAGGTGGTGAACATCTGGTTCTCCAACCCTAGCTTGTCCAATCTGCGTTGCTACTCAGAAGGTGTCCATGTAGTGCCAAACTTTTGAGTTTACGTGGGGCGAGAGTGGGAGGAGACGACGTTACCGTGACTTCAGATTCGTGAGTTGTAACTCCTGCGTTGGAGCTATCCATTTGAACCATCCGTTGGAGACAGAAGGGTGGAGATGAGGGTGGATCCACTTCGGTATCCAATAGTTCAGCCAATGATGCTGAGTATGGTTTGATATGTGATCAATTTTGTTGCATATTGTTCCAATGCTATCCTCAATATTACAAAAAGTCGGCCATACCACAGTTAATTCGTCAACATCATTAATTTTATCGAAAATCACTTCGAGCATGGGATCAGGTTGCTTGGGAGATGGTTGATTGATCGACACAAGGTGGTTTCATCGCTACTGGACCTTGCGAAATCCAACTCAAAAAGACCAGCTATTTGTTTCTCGATGTTAACGAGTTTGGATTTAATTACGTCGTTTGAAAATTGTACCTCAACCTAGTTCATCAACACTTCTTACATTGTTTTCAAGACTGGATAATTTTTCTGTTAACTTTTTAATGAGGCTTTTATGATGGGTTTCATTAGAGTCACAAGGCATTTTATCGCGAGGAGCGATATATTCTTACACTCATCACAGAAGAAAAGGAGGTTGGCCGATATTTCTTTAATGAAAACCGTATTTCCTTTGTTAAGTCCAACACAAATGGCATGGATGGATTTTCCACAGATGCCATTACAAGCGATCCAGTCGGCATTGCTAACATCGATTACTCAATTAGACATTCCACAAGACATGGCATAGAATAAGTTGTTACGTAATGTCGCGAAAAAGTAGGGCAATTAAAGGGCACGTCAGCGAAAACAGAGCACAGTTGTGCGAACGCGAAGTGGGTCAAAAAAATAAGCGGGAAATTGCTTATGCGGCGAGAAGTGACACATTAATAATGAATTAATCTGCGGAGCAAAAAAAAAAAAATGCTACTGAATACCTCGGCGGTTGATAGACGGTTGAAGCTAGAGGAGGCTAGGACAAGATTAAGCTGGCTTGAGATGCTTGTTACTTGACTGCTAGATCCATCCCGGATATGGCACTACAGTAAGTAAAAAAGTGTTGAGCGTGATCTACAAAGCACGAGGATAACTTTTTGTTTATAGTACCGTCGTCATAGCTTCTATAAAGTAAGTAATCCTGGGAGTAAGGCTGCATTTTTGAAGTTCCTCTCTTTTAGCTAATTTATCGGCCTCCTACTTTCTGAAGGTTACCTCTAGTAACCCGTGATCCAATATAATGTGACGTTATGATCTGAGCTGAGAAAACTTTGATGGGCACCTGATTGCCTATACAAACATCGATATCTCTTAGTTGACGTGCTTTCTCGTAAAACCTAGCTGATTGACAAAATTTTTGCCTAGAATACACTACCGTTGTTTGGAAGCCAAGCATATTTTTTTCAAAACGCAGGAGATTCAGGCTTATAAATAATAATTATTAAGTAGAGTTGTAAATATAGTCTGTCGAGGAGGACGAAATGACCAAAACAGTAGACTACACGCTGTTGATCGGAAAAGAGGTATCGCGCTATGTAACGGCTGTGAAATGTTCACGAAAGCTTATATGGGCTATGAGAAGAATAACGACCATGGCAGCAGATTTATTAGAGGTAACTACGAGTTCAAAACCTGTTATATGCAACGCTTTTGTTTAATCATCGTTTGAGGTTAACAAATTGCTTTTGATAAAATTGACACATTACAGATTTGCACGCCTAACGAAGATGTATACTAGTGGATCGGACAGTCAATGACAGGCGATCAAAGTTGTAATAAAATAAACTTTCAAACCATTTGACGGTCACTCTAAGGCGAATATTAGCTGTGCCACAGATATTGCAAGTGACAATTGTAGAAACAAATTCACAATGCTGGCGGAAGTTGAACAAGAAATTGGCAATCTTAAAACCAACAAAGACCCTGGCTACCACTTAATACTCGTAACAGGAGCAGGAGAAGCCTAAAGCATTGCCCGTGAAAGCATTTGTTAAGCTTCTCTGTAGCTTTTAGATTGTAATACTTACCAAGGTAATGGAAAGTCGCAGAGATTGAAGATTGATGATGGAGGCGGGAGCTAGTCCCTTATCACTGCGGCGACAAGTGGGCCTATTGTAATTTCCACTAATTAAAGCTCATCCATGATGTCGGATTTTATGTTTTTGGGTGCACAGATATTTCTTCTACTTTAAGGTAGAAGTTACCTAGGAAACGATGACGTGTTCTTATAAGACAGTCACAGTGGCAAAGTGTGTGTTCTGCTGATTCTTCGTTTTCTTTGCACATTCTGTATACGTTGCCTTATGCTATTCCCATGGCCATGAGGTGTTTTTTTAACTCTGCAATGTCCCGTTAAGAAACCTGTGACCAAGTGAATCTGACTCTTACTTAGTTGTAAGAGTTGTTTCGTTCTTAGGTGGGAAGCATTTGGCATGCCAGTTTTGAATACTGTTTTTTGCACTGCTGTTGGGTATTCTGCAGAATGGTCTTGGCATCATGAAGTTTGATGCGGATAATAGCTAGTTCAGCAGCTTTTTCATTACCTTCATAACCGCTGTGGCCGGGTACCCAAATGAAATTAACTCTGTTTGTGCTGGTTAATATTATGAGCAGTTGCAAGCAGCGCGGTTTTGCTATCTGGGAGAATATAAATGTTTTTGTTGGTTATAGATTGGTTATAGATTCGTGCTCAGTCCATATACTCCGGCCCCAACTCCTTTATCTGTTTTGGATCCATCTGTGTACCATTCATGAGAATCTCTAGTGAGTGTAGGTTTATTCTGTTCCCAGTTACTTCTATCTGGAAATTTTACCTTGAAGTTTTGGCTGAAGTTGAATTTCTACAGACATATGTCGGTTACACTTATTTCAAGTAGTTCATTCATTTTGATTTCTTGTACAAGATTACAATGAATAGATCCTGTATTCTTTTCATCCTCTGTGATGAGTATATAGGCATTAACCATAGCTTTTTTAATGATATAAAGATGAAGTGGTGGCCAATTTAGGATGACTTCTACCGCTGCTGCAGGAGTAGTTCTCATGGCTCCTGTAGCACACACACAAGCTAGTCTTTATAGTTTATTGAGCCTGTTTTGTGTGGAACTTTGTTTGGTTTTTTGTCACCATACGGTGTTAAACTAGGAAAGGCGCCGAACAACAAAAAGTCTTGTAAACCAATTTTGCTATTAGCCATTATTTCAAAAGCGTTCGAACAAATTTTACTAAAACGAATACAGCCTATAATAGAAGAAAAACGCCTAGTTCCGGATCATCAGTTTGGTTTTAGAAACAAACATTCTACAATCGATCAAATGCGTAGAATAACAGATATAATTCAGAAGGTAATGGAAGAAAAAAGATCTGCTTGAATGTTTTTCTTGATACCTCTCAATCCTTCGATAAGGTGTGGAACAAATGATTGGAACTCAAGAAACAGCAGGTCTTTCCCAGCCCGCTATGTAGTAAATTTGATCTTGAAAATAGGCTCTTCCGTGTTAAGCACGGTAATGAATATTCCGATTTTAAATAAATCGCGACTGGGATACCGCAAGGAAGGGTACTTGGTCCGATTTCATACTTGTTATACAGCTAAGACATACCGCAATTAGGAGACATCGTTTTAGACTGACGACACAGGCATAATGGCATGGGCAAACCGGGCGAGGAAGCTACCGAAAAGTTGCAAAAAGTTGTAGATAAGCTACATGGTTGCACAACGATTTGGTGCATTATACTCAACGAGTCCAAATCTACTCATGTAAATTCTACATACAACAAATTGAACGATGTACTCATCCTAATTACAATCGAAGCGAAATACCTGCGAATGACCCTCGACGTGAAATTAAACTGGAATATGTACCTTCCAGTTTAATTTCACGTCGAAGGTATAAAAAAAAAAAAAAAAAATGGAACTAGAGAACAAGTACACAGAAATGTATTGGTTGCTCGGGCGATAGAGAACAAGCTGCTTCTATACAAGCAAGTGCTAACACCCGAGTGGACATATCAACTATTGGAATGTTGCTGCCGGTAATCATGGGGTCTCATGGAAGATTTCCACCTATGTACATACGAGGCTGGGTCAATAAGTCCCTGAAAAATGAAATAAGAAACACTCTTTTCGGTATAAAAACATTTTATTTTTCAACATAGTCTCCTTCTAGCTCTACACACTTCATCCAACGTTTCTCCAATTTTTAGATGCCCTCCAAATAATACGATTTCTCTAAGCCCCACAAAATATGCGTTTGTTTAAGCGATGACCTCTTAATTCGACCCAAATCTTTTACCTCCGAGCCACTTCTTCAAGTTTGGAAACAAGAAATAGTCGCAGGGGGCTAAATCTGGGGAATATGCTGGGTGAGGGAGGAGTTCGTAGCCTAACTCATCCAATTTTGCCATTGCGACTGCGGACTTGTGCGCCGGTGCGTTGTCCTGGTGAAAAAGAACTTTTTTCTTCGCCAAATGCGGCCGTTTTTGCTTCAAATCGGCTTGAAATCGATCCAGCAGCTCTGCGTAATATGCGCCGGTGATCGTTTTACCCTTTTCAAGGTAATCGATGTGAATAACATCGCGCTAATCCCAAAAAACTGTCGCCATAACCTTGTTTACTGACAAACCCGCCTTTGCCTTCTTCGGCTTCGATTCACCAGGAGAAGTCCATTGTTTTGACTGGTCCTTGGTTTCTGGTGTGTTGTGGTGAATCCAGGTTTCATCCACGGTTACGAAACGGCGCAAAAACTCAGCCGAATTTTTCTGGAACATCGCCAGACACACCTTTGAAGTTGTAAAACGAATGCGTTTGTTGTCGATTGTGAGCAAACGCCGCACCCATCTTGCGGAAAGCTTTTTCATGTCCAAATATTTAT
Organism: Pocota personata; assembly: GCA_963082735.1. Taxonomy (NCBI): domain Eukaryota; kingdom Metazoa; phylum Arthropoda; class Insecta; order Diptera; family Syrphidae; genus Pocota; species Pocota personata. The sequence goes on along the minus strand of OY720430.1, from coordinate 234,450,447 downwards.
GTAAAATCAAAAGCACTGAGCCATGTGATAAGCCTGTGGCATCTTCAAGCTCGCGCACTTTCACTCGCCGATCGCCCATTATCAAACCATGGAGTTTGTCGACCATTTTTGGTGTGGTGACTTCAATTGGGCGACCAGAACGTTCGGCGTCAATTGTGCTTGATCGACTGCGCCGAAATTGAGTAAACCAGTGGTGAATGGTTCTAATCGATGGTGAAGAGTCCCCATAATATTTGTCAAGCTTTTGTTTGGTTTGCATGATAGTTTTTTCTCGCAAAAAATAGTGTTTAATGAACACTCGAAATTCACCTTAACAATGCTAGTAGGCGTCTATATAAAATGGTTGCCACAACAAAACTATTTGACAGATCTGTCTGAAAATTTGGGTGCGTCATTTTGAAAGATGATTCTTGACAAAAAAAAAATAAATTTAAGGTGAACACACAATTTGTGTTAATTTTCAGGGACTTATTGACCTACCCACCCTCGTACCTTCGTTAAAAATGAGTACCGATGTGCTTATCTCACTGCAAGAGCAGCCATCGGAAAGTTTTGGGAGGCAAATTCTTAGCAAATTATTGTATATTGTGGACAGATTGGACATAGTGTCCAAGTTGTTAAAGCCCCAGTGGGGGATAGCATCCTGAGCATAATAGAGAAACGAATAAAATTTAAGTTTCTCCAATCACTACACAAAAAGGAAGGGATTTCTGCCTGGTAGTACAATGAACTCAATTTAGTCAAAGTGCTCCTTGATTGTCCTTAAAAAAAAAACATCGGAAGGTAGTGGATGCACAATTAAATAGTGAGGATTATAGACATCTCCTTTATACTATTTCACAGACTGTAATGATAGCAGAAACATTCACTCTTGTACATAAAAGTGCCTTTATTTAAAAACATTAAAAAAAGTGAATAAATTAACTACGGATAAAAGATAAATAAATAAGCCTAGCTGCTCCAAAGTGCTTTATTGTACTTTTACAAGCAAAACTGTTGTCAATTTATCTGTCCGTCACACTGTACTCCAAGTGGGGGTATCATTAATTAGATACACACATTCCACTTGTAAACTGTAAAAGTTAAAGCGATAATTATAATTTTTCAAAATTCAAGGAAGCAATAAATTCATAATTAAACCACATGCATCAAGTGGAAAAAAAAACCAACCCAAACTCTACGTACCTACAGTCTTCGCCTTCATTTAAAAGTCAGATAAACGACACCAAATTGGACAGAAGTACCACCACCACTCACCAGTCCGGTTTTAATAAAAATTTGTTTCTATTAAGTCATAAGTAGAAAGAAGTCGACAGCACACCACACGATGTGGACAGCTTTTGATGGCCAAGAGCAATGCCTCCGCAGTGGCCGTATGCAGAAGTGCAGTGCAAATACCTGTTGTGTACTTCTATCCATGCTGCATCCTCGATCCGAAAAAGTGAGATAACGACAGAAACTTTGCGAGCCCCTTAATGCAGTCGGATTACGTGGGCCACAAAAGGTTCACCAACGAAAGCGAAAGTCAGCAACACACGCAAGCAGAGCTGAAAAAGGTTTTTTTTTTCAACTTTGCGTTTCAAGCTAACAACAACATTTCGATAGAAAGGATTTTTATTTTTTCTATTTCTTGGAACTGATTATGATTATGTGCGTTGAAGTATTTCCGTCATTTTTACATCCTACATGTGTATGTCCAGAGAACCAGTTGGTATTCAATGGAAGTGCATTCAGATGGATAAAGCACGCATCGCACTTTCATATTATGGCAACACCTTGCATCTAGATACGAGTATATCTACAGTGTGAAGCCGCAGCGGACCTTTTTATGTTGATTGCGTTCAAGTGCGGTGTGTTTTTGGTTTTAATTACGAGAGCAGTTTGTGCAGCTGCAGTTTAGTTGGGAAAAACTGATTACATCAGGTGTCCGTCATATGGGAATACTATTTTTGGGAAGTTCACTGAATTGAAATTCAAGGGGCGTGCATGCCACCGTGCGTTGAAGTGATAAATTATGAATTCAGTAGCGAACAGTTGGGATATTATAAATCTACGATCGATTGCAAGAAAATGCGGGAGTTGCTGATAATGTTTGAATGGACACAGTCAACACAAGAAGTATGCAGGTCAAACAGGACCGTCAAATTATTGTGTATAACTTGTAGTATCTTTCATCCTTGCAGAGAATAGAGCAAATACCATTTGTGATCTGATTATTCAAGGGAGGATTAGCGGATTTTTCTTCTAAAATTGTTGACGAATATAAATACTTGGAATTTTCGTGAGTCAATAGTTGGACATTTCAAGTCTTCCTACCTTACAATCATGCTTTGTTTCCAACTTTCTGTGTAGAATACAAGCAGTTCCTCAACCTTCATCTTTTCGAGTAAGGAAAATTCGACAACGAGCTGGAATCCTTAAGAGTTGGAAACTATTACCATGATCCAGAAAATTGATTCACTTAAAAAACTGGACATAAAGATCGAGACTTTCGAAAAGCAAGGAATATCTCTACAAAGTTTAGCGAAAATCATGAAGATCATTAAGAAAAGGAGTTACAATATATGGCCATTTGCGGAGGGCATAATTGAGAAGCTTTTTCATGTCAGTAAGGACATTCAACATCTTCAGTGACATGGCAGTGTGATTGCCTAATGATCACTTGAGGGTGTTGTTTCACGGTTCAAATAATGATGTCGGGAATCATCTATTTATTTCGCATGAAATAAATAAAAAAGTCGATCAATTGCGTAGGCATAACACTGGCAATAGAGTGGCCATGTGGGTGAAAATGCAACTTGATCGTGATGATGACATCAGGAGGACGGAAAAAAATACTGTGAATCATGAGCAACGGCAAAACAAACAAGCTCCCCAGTTATCTGGACGCAACCCTTGGAGTTTACAGGAACTTAATATCTCTAAGTTTCAAACCACTACACTACATCTTTCTTTCTCTCTCTCTCTCTTCTTCACAACGCCCGTGTCCTGTAATAGTATAAGAGTATAAAATTCCTCTTTGGTGCGCGCAAAAATTAATTATTAATCACATCTATGATTAAGTCTTGCTTACCTTGTTAGACTGCTGATGTGAGTGGCCTGAAAGCATTTCCATCGACGTCTGTTTCGTTATCGAATGGAATGGTCTACTTGTCTTCCTGCCTCATTAATTCCACTAACAACCAAGTTGCCAGAATTAATTCTTGGCGAAGATTCAAGTTCTAATCTTGCCTGTATAACTCCTACTGATCAGCTGATTTGATCAGTAGCAGCTTTAGACTGTTAAACTACCTTCGCCGGTTGTCACAATCTTCTGTTCCATAGTATCTGCTGCATTTGAGTATAAGAACCTTGAGTTCCACCACATCTTCCATATAATAACTTGTATTGCAGATCTGGTACCTGTGGCTAATCCAGTGCCTTCTTCCTCGATGACAATTCATATATGCTAAAGGACTCTAGTCTTTGTTTTTTTTTTTTTTATTTACAGTTCGGTATAACGATCCCGTGATATCACTTTGACTTCCAATAAATGGGTGAAATTTTTATAAATGATCTCTTGTGTGCAACTTTTTATCCAATCCATTCCTTCGCTGATGACAGTACCTTCAGTTTTTCATATTCTTTCCCCAACTCACGTCCTTGCTCTTCGGCCGTAAAAAGGGAACGGCAATGTATATTCAACATATTAAATTCCGACCTGGACAGCATAATCATAAGCATAATTTAATGCTTCCAAAACACAATGCTGTCTTCTGTCTCTCAAGCGAAACCAAAGCCTCAACCACTATCCATAGATGGGACTCGCATCAAACCAAAAGTCTTGCCACTCTTGGTATGTGTATTAATAACGATCACATATTCGAGGTCGCCAAAAATTCTGTAAAATGTCTAAGATGCCTTAAACGGTGCAAGAAATATTTTACCCCGTCTGGTCTGGCCTCAATTTATAAAGCATTCATCCACCCTTAGCTGGAATATAATGCCCACATCTGGTCTGGTGCATCCAAGACCGTTCTGCGAATTCTAGACAAGGTACAGAATAGCGCGTTAAAACTTATAGGTGATACAGACATTATGAATTCCATACATTCACTTGAACAACGGAGAAATGTCTCGTGTCTCTCCCTATTTTATCGCTTTTTTCGTAAAAAATGTTCAGCGAAATAACCAGTTGTATTCCTCCCCTTCACATCAGTTCGCCCTTAAGCCTAACTTCGATGTCAAATATAGGGATTCGTTTATAAGCCGAGCGACATGAATGTGGAATGATCTACCAGGCTCTGTATTTCCCCATCACTACAATCTTGAAACATTTAAAGCCAACGTGCACAGGCTTCTCCTCTGTTCATCCTCCCCTTGTTCCTAAAAGTTCGTGCCCTGTAACAGTATAAGGGTATTCATATTCCTTTTGGGGCGCGCAAATTATAAAAAAAAATCGTTTCAAAGTGTTAGTCACAATTTAGGAAAAGAAAATTTAACGCTGGGATAGCACCCTGTGATGCTATTGTAATATGCAAGCTACGGCTCGAGTAGATAAAACGATATTCTGTGAAATTTATTTCTTTATTTTCTAGTCTATAGAACAATTCAAGTTCACACTATACTATTCTTCGCAAATTCTTTTCTTACAAGGTCTCTTTCCTCTCAAATCACTTTATCTCCTTTCAATTACTTAATTCACAAATCCAAACTAATTACTTTTTCTTGTTTACTCTCAACTTTCAATTTATCACCAAATTACAACTTCGCCCATTATCACTTTTCGAATCTCTTCGCCACGGTTCTAAACCAACTGTCTTTTTTTGATCGCCATCTGTCCTTATATAGCAGAAGTTTCTGATAGCCAGAAACTTCTAGCAAATTCTTCGACCACTGGAACAAGAGAAATAATTCTTGCAGTTATAATTCCCTTTTATCCCTGATATTATTCGTCTCTTTCGTTGACATGAGCTGTGGAGACTTCGTCCCAGACACGAACACCAGTCCGAAAGGACAGTTCGAACCAAAATTCTGCCAGAATGAAAAGTCACTTCGGAATTTGCTGCATAGTCATAGGAGCGTAGTTATTATTATGCTACACTATGATAGTAGATGCCTGTTGAATCTGCACTTTAATAGCTGGAGATTAAAAGCTTCTCGAAACAGGTATGTCTCCTGGGAGTGAATTCTAAAGTTTATTTGACCTTGAGCAAAAGGAATATCAAATATAGAGATGTTCGAGTCGTTGCCAGATGGACATAAGCAACCGGCGGCTTGCCTAGTAGGATACTCAATTGTCACATTTTTAAGGACTATTCCATCGAGGTCTTTCAAAAAACAACCGTAATAATATTCGTTGAATAGGCATACGCCTGCTGCCAGCCTTCAATGAGCCAACGTTTGGAGATTAGATGTTAGTGCCGGGTTAACAATTGAGAAATGCTCATTCCAAACTGCTCTTATCCAGGATCATCAACAAGAAATAATTTTTTCATTGAAGTCTTAACAAACATACGGGTATAACATCCCGAAAAGATAAATCGTATTAAAAACTCAATTGTAAAAGCTGACAATGATAGTTTTTCCAATTATTATGTTTCAGCAGTTGTCAAAGTTACCAATGACATCCAGCTGTCAAAATATTCAGTTCCATTTCATCATGCATCGTTTGACGTTTCCCGAATGTATTCAAATTATTAAAAAATGATATCGAAATTACGCAATGTGAATTTCGTCGTGAGGTCGGTCGTCATCATGGCTTCAGTGCGCAGACAATTCGTCAGACCTTAAGCCACCAACCAGACAGAAATCGGTGCGAAGTGAAGAAAACATAGCCGCTGTAGCAGCCAGTATCAAAGAAGACCCAGAAATGTCGATTCAGTGTCGATCAGCTGAATTGGGCATCGCCAGAGAGTCAACCAGGCTTGTTTTGCGGTTGAATTTGGACCTACATCCGTATTAGACGTAAGAATTGAAGCCGGGCGATCATAGACAACACCGTGAGTTCGCTAATTGGGCGCTGGAAATGTTGGCTGGAGATTAGGATTTTGGCCAAAAAATCATCTTCTCGGCCGAGGATCATTTTTGGCGCAGTGGTTATGTCAACAAACAAAATTGCCATTATTGGAGCGACCACAATCCACAAGTGTTCGACCAAGCATCAATGCATCCACAAAGATTGATTGTTTGGTGCGGTTTATGGCACGGCGGCATCATCGGACCGTTACCGTCAATGGTCCTCGGTATAGAGCGATATTAACTGACTTTCTGTAGCCAGAGCTCGACAATATCGATATACCCGAGCTGTGGTTCCAACAAGACGGCGCTACATCTCATACAAGCGACGCAACGCTCGAAGTGGTGAAGGAGAAATTTTGGCGACTGGGTCACCTCACGGCGAGCGTTCATCAATTGGCCGCCGCGATCATGCGACTAGACTACGTTAAGTCCTTAGTCTACGCTAACAAGCCAAGCACTTTGGATGAGGTCGAGGCCAACATTCTAGACGCTATTGCCGGAATAACGCCGCACATATTGGACCGAGTCATCAAAAATTGGACCGATCGCTTGAAGTACTGTCAGCGAAGCCGAGGCTGCCATTTAAATAATGTGCTATTCCATACACAATGGCATGAATGTAGCTTCAAAATAAAGTCAGAATCAATTTGATATCTCACACCGTTGTTGTTTTATTTAAATTTCTTTTCCTATCGTTCTTATCTGGTCACTCTAATATAAAAGACAAACTAAACAAAATGGGTCTCTCAATTTTGTCTGATCGTCTGTCTCTGTCCGTCTGTGCGGACGTATAGTCGGTTGCGGCCTACATAAGCAACTGAACGGATTGACTTTAAACAATTCGAGGTGAAATGAAATTCTCAACAAATTTCAAATCCGTGTGATTTACAACATAGCATACAAGTGCAAGTACGTGCGACCCAGTCGTGTACATTGTTTTCTTGTCCATCGTGTCCCACCTGAATTATTACAATCGATTAATCAATGAATTCGCCCGACTGCCTTCGGCAACATTGTTTCATTCAATGCACTTAAAATGAAATTATAAATTCACTTAGTCTATTGGTGTATCTATTATTGCAACTCTCTTGGCGCTTGCACTACAACCACAAATGGCAATCAGCAGTGAACTCGTCTAAATATACTTTTGCACCCATCCGCATGACAAAAGTGACACAATCAAACCAAAAGCCACAGCAATTCGACGAATAGTTGCATAAGAAAAACCCCCTTCGATGTAATCACATTGTGGGGGTTGCCAATCACTGTTGAAATAGCATTACTGTCCACTTCGTTTGGTAAAGACATACATAGATACTCGTACGTTTCATCCTCAATAAATTGATAACAATTTAACCTACAATCGGTGTTCTAAGGTCACGTAGTTGCTTTTGTTATTGTTCTTCATACAACCTGCGTTGGATTTCTATCTTGGCGATGATTAGAGGTCGACCTCTGAATGGTATCTCACCTGCAGCAACGCATGATACAATCTTCAATGAATCGGAAAAGCGTTTTTATTCCTTTATTCCCGCTGTACAACCGGAAAGCAATCAATCATTCCATGGACAATGGAAACTTGCGAATATGTTTTTTTTTTTTTTGCATGAGCGAGTGTGTCTGTATGTTTGGCACAATTTTCGCTTTAGCCGTCTAATTGAATGCAAGTTGAGCGTGCCACAACGCTCCTCTATTATGTGTGCTACCGCCGAGGCGGTATCGTCAGGTAAAAAACCGATGACAAGGGGAAAAAATGTTCGGTTGTTTTTTCTGTTTTGTTTCGTTTTGTACACACGATGTTAGTGGTTTTCCTGTTTTTAGCGTTTATTAAAGATGTATCCGCAATTCTTATTAACGTCAATTGATTGCCTCATTATGAAGACATTTGGGTGTGCTATTATGTCAAGGGGAGTGGGACGGAGATGCCTTATGTAACTGAGAGTCAGTAGTTAAAAACAGGATTCAATTTCATGGCATGGCTATAAGAGGCTCACTACCATTGAGAGCAACGTTACACGGATCGCATAATAAATGATTGATGACAATTTGGGGATACCTGACTTGCTTCAGACAAAAATTCTCCATCATTCATTTTGGAGGGTATATAAACACCTTCTCAATAGTTTTCAGCGCAGATTGAGTTGATGGTGATTGCTGTATGGTATGACGCCTAAACTGCTATGATTTCTAGATAATTTTCTAAAGAAATATTTCCAGTGTCTTTGAAGTTGACTAAAACTACGTCTTATGGTCCAGACGTAATATGGATTAGGATATGCCTGCACTTGCCACCGAAACCATTGAGTCGGCTGATGTTATTTGGGTCGATAACTAATATAGTTTGGGTTTTGTACAGCAGGAACTCAGGAAGCTTTGAGATCGAGAACCAGTACAACTAGTGCACAAAATCACAAACGGAAAACTCAGGCTCTACTGTGATTGTCATTGATGGATGGCGGACCGTATTATGGTGTTTCTGAGAATATCGTGGCACGCGTTAGGGAAAGTGGATGTCATATTTTCCAAAAACCGCTATCAAAATCAAAGAGGGATCTACTCGTATTTTTTTCTGTACTATTGACGTCACGTATGAGTGAATGTAAACCTAATTCACTCATGCATTCATCTGGAATGAACCATATTAAAGGATAAATGTTTTGTAGTGAATCCCGGTCACCCATGTTGGCAACCTTGTCGTTGGTGGAATGTTTTAAGTAGTCCAGGAGTTAGGTGGCTTACTCTTATAAAGCACGAGAGACTATTACAACAGAAGGGTGTACCATTGGAATCAGCAAGGCGCAACCAATCGACAGTGGTGACAGTGGCAGTGGCAATGTGATCCAGTAATGCTATGAGGTAACTGAACCAATAGAAAGTTTGGGGGCTACTCATGTAAACATATATTTAGGTGCCATTTTGAAACGCGTGAACTATGCAGAATGCTGGTGATCTTGAAGTACAGAATGTATCCTTAGAAGAAGAGTTAATCAAAACGCGAAGAATTGGGTCTGTAAAGCCATGGGAAAATTCACCTGAAGGTTGATTTTATATCATTTAGCATAGGAAGAGTCTGAATGTATTTTTTTTTAGGGAAAACAAAACAAACAATCAAGCAAACAAACCTAGGGTGATAGGTTAGACAAAAATGAAGGATTATTCGCATGGAAAGTTATAAATCAGCAACAAGAAGCGGAACCTATGATTGATACACACTGGAAATAAACTCAATTGCAAGCTGAATATTGCTTTGGTCAAATTCTAGGTAGGAACTGGGAAGGATTAGCATGTAGAAGCATCTGATAGGATGACAAAGTGATTACCAACGTGTGTATGTATGGAGTTAACAAGTCTGTATCGATATAATTTTGATTGAATCTTTGGGCTAAAGATGGGACTAATAATTGAATTCAATTACACCACTGTATAAGGATGAACCGCTCCTTCAGTAAATACTGTACTAGATCTTCTTCCAATAGATATAGTTAGCTCTAAGTCTTAGGGAGATTTCAGAATCTTAACCGTGCGTTGTCGTTTCATTAAGTTTGGTTAGGTCAGTAGATTATGAACAATCCAGTCTGTTATTGCAATTTGAAGAATATCGACATATCTGAGGGCCCTTACAAGTAGCAGGTTTGGTGTAGTGCCTAGACAGTGTACTTGACAGGCAGTTATTCGGGTTCTGCTTCCTGTAAATAGACTAGCGCGCTCGTCCTTCTGATTCCTAAATTATAAAATATATTTCCGAGATATCACATTTCTTATATAAGTAACAGATTGTTTATTTCAAATTGCTTCCTCTTTTAAAAAAAAAAAAAATTCATCAAAATCGGTTCAATAGTTCAGAAGTATGTAAGTAATTGGCCGATAGAATTATATCTAGTACGGCTAAAGTGAGCTGAAAAGATAGATAGGGAGAGAAAGAAAGATAGGTGTAAAGGTTTGAAACTCAGGTGGTATTAAGTTTCAGTAAACTCCGAGAGTGGCGTTCGTATAACTGGGGAGCATATTTTTTTTGTTATTATTGCCATTCCTTTATGATTCACAGTATTTTTTACCATCCCCCTGATGTCATCATTGTGATCAACTTGCATATGCAACCATATGACCACCTTAATGCCAGCGATATGCCTTCACAGTAGAGTTGACTTACTCGTAAGCTTTGAACGACTTTTTATTTATTTCATGCGAATTAAATGGCTGATTTTTTCCATAAGGATTTGAACAGTGAACCTTCAACGTGACAATCGATGACGTTATCACTAAACCACGGCCGCCCCATTTTAGAATTTTACAATCCGAATTTTTAAGCATGTAGTATAGGTCAAACGGAACCCTCTGTGTGCGAATGGAGTCGCGATTTACCATTTATTTCTTTGTTGGGGACAGATTCTGCAGGTAGACTCGTTGGAGCCTTTGTCAGTTCATCACTGCCCTTCCCATTAATTTTACGGTAAACTTGGCGTTCGCGGGAGTTTTCCATAATGAGGTTGTTAACACTCTTGAGATGAAGAAGTAACCAACAAAACACCACATCAATCGACATTCTCAACAACGAGATGCAAAACATCAACCTTAAGCTAACCGCGAACCGTCAAGAAGCCAGCGTTACCAGGGGTGTAAAACGAGAAGAAAGGGCAACATCTGTAGCACCGTGGCAAGCCAGGTGTGATAACACGGTAAAAGGCAGATGGACCTACAAGCTGGTCACCACAATCGAGGTCTGCGCAAAGAGAACACGCGAGCGCGGCGGCTATCGCAAATATCTCCACAAATTTGGACACGATAGTTCGCCCTTCTGTCCCGAATGCCCAGATGAAGAAGGAGATGTGAAGCATGCAGTGTTCCACTGCAAATGTGGAAGAATATACCTGCCAAGCCCAAATCTTGTAATAAGTCAAGAGATGCTTGGCTAGAAACCCGTTTCTTCATAACGAGCGTACAGAATGAGCTGAGTCGAAAGAACTAAGAAGAGCCGAAAGGCCAGATGATAAAGCATAATTTGCTAACCAGCTCCGCGAAGTAATACCTAATGATAGTCCCGCGGGGAGAGTATAGATTCGTATGTAGGTGCACTCCTGGCATCGATTACTCGTGTTCGCAAATCGGGCTATTAGTATCTTCAGAAGATTACCACATCCATTGGCGCATCAAAAAAAAGAAAAGAAAAAAAGATACTACATCCTCTGTAAGTGGGTATGAGGATTTTAGTTTAAACTTGAGATGCCTTGATATACAGGAACTTGCGTTTAAGCTATCTCTTCTAATGACACCGGCTGTGGTATAAAAATACATACTACATCCACTCCAAACCGACCGTCCAACCAATACCAAACCCCACTCAATTTTTACTCTCTTATCACCGAGCAAAACTAATTTAACACCTTCGACCACCCGTTGGTAACAACTTACTTAACATTAGATAATTACATATGTTTTCTCTGTCGGCAAGTCTAAATGCACTCTGCGTTAACAAACGACACATAATAAAAATGCATTCATTGCCCATTTCCCAATATTGCGATCCTTTTGTTTGCCAAGCCCCTGTGCTATTGCAATGAGACGCATAGTGTTTAGTGGCCCACAAATAAATAAGGTTAACAACAAAAAGAGTCTTCAATTACATTCGAATAACTCAACTACTTGGTAAAGCATCCGAAGCCAAGTTGAATGATGCAATTTATACTTCAGATTCATTCAAATTGAACAATTTAAAAGTGGCGGGCGGGCGGTGACGGATGATGATGATGATGGTTTTAGCGGTGCTAAATGGTTGTTTGCATGTTATTTTTTGTTATGTCTGCATGAATGTGGAGCTTTTTAATTTAATTTTTTTTTTATTAGTGAAATGAAAACTTTTCTACATAAGCTTGCATCCAAGGTGTAAAGTGAAAAGTTATGTTTTCGAAGAAAGTTTTATCGATGGTTGCATACCTTTGGGCAGATAACAAAGAGTAACTGGAAACAGAAAATGCTTTCTCTTTTGACATGACAAGGAGATGGCGTTGTTCCAAAAATTGGTAATCATTTTGAAAATTGATTCGATCAAAAAAAATGTCCAGGGTAATTACCATTTGTAAGGTAATTTGATGCTACAGAGATTTTGCTGTTTGACTTTTTTTTCCATTTGTTAACCTATATATTATTATAAGATTGTTTTAATATACAACCTTGACCATAAATGAAAAGCACGCCCTTTAAAATAAGTTTTATAAAAAACTGCTGCAGATACAGGGTGGCTGATGAAAGCCGCTACCAAAAAAAAAAAATGTAATAACTTTTTTTCTATTTAATGAATCTGGTTATTTTTTTTTTTATTTTGCAGATTGATTTTTAGATTTAACAAAAATGGATAACTGGGACACTGAAACAAGAATTTGGATTGTCCGCCGCTATCACGCACTGGAGTCCGTAGTTTCGGTTCAAAGAGAGTATAGGCGCACGTTTGGCGGCAATCCTCCGAGCAGATGGACCATAATGAGACTTGTTAACAATTTGCCGAGCATAGGACAGTCGAAAGAAGACCTTACCATCGAAACCCTTCAGTTCGGATGGAGGAAACAATCGCTGCTGTAGCTGCTGCGATACAAAACAATCCAAGAGTTTCGACAAGAAGCTTATCTGCTCAAATGGGTATAAGCAGACAGTCATTGCAGTCAATTATGCACAATGATTTGGACTTATTGCCATATAAAATTCAAATGGCCAACAAACTGAACGCAGCAGACTTGCCGATTCGCTTGGAATTTTGCCAGAAGATGCTTCAAATGGTGGAAGAGGACGGAAACATGTTGAACTGTCTTTTTATGTCTGACGAGGCCCATTTCGATTTAAACGGCAACATAAACAAACAAAATTGGCGAATATGGAGTGCTTCCAACCCACAGATACTCCATGAGACGGAATTGCATCCACTTCGTGTCACAGTGTGGTGTGCAGTTTCATCACGCTGCATTGTCGGGCCCTACTTCTTCGAAGAAATCGGTCACACCGTTACGGTTACTGGAGACCGTTACTTGAGCATGTTGAGAGAGTTTTTCTATCCAGAATTACGCCGAATGAGAATTTCTTTCAACTCTGTGTGGTTTCAGCAAGATGGTGCAACTCCTCACATAGCCCCATAAGCTGATATCCAGAAACTTCACATTCCGTTGGCCCTCCAGGTCGCCTGACCTTACTGCACCAGACTTTTTCTTGTGGGGTTATTGCAAACAGGAAGTCTACAAAGCAAAACCAACAAATTTGAATGAACTAAAGCAATCCATTCGAGAAATAATTGCGGCTATTCCTGTTTCAACTCTCCAAGCAGTAATGAACAACTTTTTGGTAAGATGCCGCACATGCATCAACGAGCAGGGGGGGCATTTAAATTCCATTATTTTTAAAACTAATTAAGCTATATTTAATAAAATTGAATGAGCTTTAACATAAATAAAAGAAAAATGAATTCCATACACTGAAAAAAAAGTTATTTGAGTTTCTTAACGTAGCAATATTCATCAGCCACCCTGTAGGTGAATATTTTTGACTTACCAGGATCCGTTACCCATTAATACGAGTAACTAAATTATTGGGAATTCCCGCGATTTTTAGCTTTGGATTTTTTGTGTCTGGTAAAATTGGTATAATTGGTATCATTTCGAAAATAGTACTGAAAGTACTCGCATGCACATTAGTTTTTTGCAGGATATCTTATTATTCATTCATAGTTTTTTGTGTTTAAATAATAAAAGTCATCAGCCTAAAGAGGGCTAACCCAAAAAGACACTGAACTGTATTGATTACATATAACATGTACTTGTACTACTCTACTACTATTAATGCACAAAAAGATTGTAAGCTCTAAATCGGTTCAGTTGTACTCATTTACTCGTATCTCTCTCTACAGGTCAGACACGAATTAAGTGAAGTTGAAAGAGCCCAAATTGGCCTCTGAAGGCATGTCCCGGCAAAAAATTTAAAAAAACTCTTAAGCATTCGCGTGCAGCCATTCAAAATGCCTTAAGACTATACAGGGAGACTGTACTATACAGGACGACTCTTGCCCGGGAGCCTTTAAAAAGGAGGAAGGAGAGGTCAAAAGTCCTCTTCTGAACCAGCTGCTTCACTTCAGGAACGCCAAAATGTTACGCTATCTGCGAGAATGGTTGGAAGAGGTTGCAAGACCCAAAAAAAAACTCTGACTTTCCGAGAAGAACAAGGAACGAAGTTTTGAGTGTGCCAATTTGCATAAGGATTGGAGCAATGTCGTATTGTCAGACAGGTAAAATTTTGAGGTAAATAGATTGCATGGTTCTCAAAAGCGGACCTACGAAAATATTGGATATTTTTTTAATAAGAGTGGGTACAAACTGAACTCTAAATCGGTCTACGATCGAAGGAGGAAGGGAAAAGAGTTCCATTTCGATTGTGTGGTACCCACATTCAAGTTTGGTGGTGGTAGTTGCATGGTGCGGCGCTGCATGGCAGTAGGAGAGCTATTCACGTGAGAGGGAAGGATGAATAGCGACAGTTATATTGCTGTTTTAGAGACCTCCTTAAAGGCATCTTATCGTAATATATTTGAGAACAGGTCTCATCGAAGGATAATTGTTCAGCAATATAATGCTCCATGCCATAAATTCCGAAAAGCGATGGAATGGTTTTCAAATCAAATCATTCAGGTCTTGGAGTGGGCAGCTCAATCGGCAGACCTGAACCCTAGTGCACACTTGTGGGCACTTCTAAAAGAGATGATGAAGAACAAGTGATAAAGGAAAATGGAAAAGAACAGTGATAAAGGAAAATGGAGGGCCAACTAAAAATTAAATAACAAAAAAATTAATTGTTTGTCTTTTAAAATTTGAAAGTAAAAATGATAAACAATTCAATTTAAGTTAAAAATTGGACTTTGGAATTTTTAAATACTCTCAAGATAAAGATGTTGTTTCTAATGGATTTTAGTTTTCTTTTTCTAACACTGACCTGAGGTCGAATTACCGCGTCAGTTATCGAGCAACACGTGACTGATAAATGTTGATTTGACATGACCGCTTAAGAGACCGGTTATCGAAATTTGGCATTCTGTCATCAGTGATTGTGTATTTATTTATTCGATATGGTTTCTGCTGCCGAGCTGAGGTGCATTTGGGAGGAAATATGTGAGAATATCTTTGTTTATTGTTATTTTTGCGTTTGTTTAAATCTACTTATATTGTTTGAAATTCATTACAGGTGGAGTCTAAATAAAATTAACCTTCTGCAAAAGAAAATTTTGGCAAATTTTATAAGCTGGGACAGCGGTTTACATAGGTGCATCCTCTAAAATTTATCTTGTCTATTTTTTTTTTTTTTTATTTTATTTATTTCATCGAACAGAATTACATTGGAATTGTACTCAAGTGATTACTTAATAAAAAGATAGATAAATATTGGATTCCACCAAAGTTATTTAAAGCTAGAATTAAGATACATTTAAATTTATTTCTATTAAGATCAAATTCAATTAAATCGCACACAGTGTTTGCTTCTCTTAAGCACCTAGATAAAGGCTCATTAAAAGCATAATAAACTCTATGAAAAGGAACATGAAATAAAAAACGATTTCTAAGAATACGTGTAGGAGCATAGAACCCAACTAGGGACAAAAGATAGGGGCAATCGATATGACAATTAACCAAATCACGAATAAACATAATTGAAAAATATTTTCTTCGAAAATAAAGAGGCAGAATTCCAAACAACTTCAATCTAGTTTCATAGGAAGGCATATTTATGTTCCAACGGAGTCTCCGCATATCAACTCTCGTAAATCGTTTTTGGATCTTCTCAATTCTAACAGAGTGAATCTCATAAAATGGATTCCAGACTACACAGCAGTACTCAAGAGTAGATCTTACAAAGGCAAAAAGAGGCATTTTAGGGTATGTGGGTCAGAAAAATCTTTCGAATTACGTAGAACAAAGCCCAACATTGAGTTACCTTTAGCAATTAAAAAGTCTATGTGATTCATGAAGTTAAGTTTATAGTCAAAAATTACACCCAGGTCTTTTTTTGAAGATATGGCTGCTAATGGCATATTGCAAATCTTATAAATGTACTGAATTGAAGAGAAATTGCGATAGTAACTCAGACTTTGGCATTTCAAGATGTTTAAGTGTAAAAAGTTATCACTGCACCAGATTGATAATCTTTCAAGATCATCCTGTAGCTGAATGTAATCTTGCTCAGTATTTATGTAGCGAAAAATTTTTAAGTCATCAGTATACATTGGACAATGTGAATTTGAGATGATTTCAGGAATATCGTTAATGAATAAAAGAAAGAGCAGTGGGCCAAGATGACTACCCTGTGGAACTCCTGAATATGCATAAACTGGTCCAGAAAGTACGTCATTTATGCGAACATACTGTATACGATCTCTTAAGTAGGAGTTGATCCATTTTAGGAAATTAGAATGTAATCCAATACTCTCTAATTTTATTAGAAGGATATCATGATTCACTCTATCAAATGCCTTAGAAAAGTCTGTGTAAATAACATCATATTGCAAACCCTTCTCTAGACCATTTAAAACATAATTGCAAAAAATTTAAAGATTTGTGCAAGTAGACCTTCCAGAAACAAAGCCATGTTGGTAAGGGGAAATAACTCCTTTTAAAATAGGTGTGATTTTGTCACAAATTAACTTCTCAAACAGCTTGGGAATTGTTGAGATTTTGCAGATAGGGCGATAATTAGATATTTCTTGCCTAGAACCAAACTTATGAACAGGCAATATAAAAGATCGCTTCCATATGTTGACAAAGTCCCCATCTTCCAAAGAACAGTTGAAGATCAAATGGAGGGGAAAAGCAAATGCACCGGCAGACATTTGTAGGATAATTGGGGGAATTCCATCAACGCCAGAACATTTATCAGATTTCAAATTAGATAGTGCCAATTCTATTTCAGATATTAATAAAATTGAATGAGATATTGCTATTAGCTGAATTTGGAACAACATACGGTCTATTAGTGTACACAGATTGAAAATGTTTTGCAAACAGATTACATATAGTTGAAAGATCAAAGGATGTTACACCTTCATGGTGCATGCATTTAGGTATGCCATTAGATTGTTTTTTAGTATTTATGAAGGACCAAAAACTCTTACTATTGACTTTTAAGTTGGATTCCACGGAAAAAATATATTTTTTGTATAGAAATTTATTTAAAACCTCAAACTGTTTCTGAAGCAACCGATATTGCTTATAAAGATCTGCATTATTATTTTTATTATTTGTTTTGCGAAGTTGCTCGTATATTTTATTTTTTCTATTGTTTAAATTTATAAGTCTTTTGTTATACCAAATTGGTTTAAAGCTAGTAATTGGTTTTACCTTAGGAGTATACATATCAATTATTATAAATAAGAATGCACTCTTATTTGCCCTGATTGTTTTGATAGAACTGCAATCAAAAGTGTATGTTGTGAAAGATATTTTCAGAAAATTATAGTTTTGTATATGTACGCAGAGTCTTGTAAAGAGAAGGGATCGTTTTTATCTCTTCAACGTCTTCGCTCAATACACTCAAAGCGATTATCCTCTAAATCAGAAAATGAAAAATAAAGTAAATTTTCCATTTTTAATTGAAGACGATAAATACAAAACTTTTCCTCACACAAAAATAAATACTTTTGACATTTGTCAGCCATCTCAATTCAATGTAGTAGAATTGTACTAGTACAATTTTCAAAGTGCACTCGATACGTGACCATTCTTATGTGACCATTCCAATGTAGTTACTCGACTACTCGATAGCCTATGGATTTCATTCACTCGTTAACTGATGTTGTAATGCGACCCCTGGTTTATATTTGTCAGATGTTGAGCACGGTATACGATTACATCATTCTTCCTTTGCCTTACTCATTTATGAAGGAAGGACGTTGATACATTACATTCGCTCGTCGCGTGGTATCAATCCATTCTCATGGCACCATTTGCCGATTTTATAAAACTCTTCTTGCATGAACCTCGCTGCTGTTTCCACAGATTGATAACAGACAACGATCGCTGTGTCATACGCATAGGCAAACGGGAAGCTCCTCTTCAAAGATTTTAGCATTTCATTTTTATACAATATGAAGAGTAGTGGGCCAAGATTTCAGCCTTGCGGAACCCTATACTGCACTCTTTGTTCACTGATATAGCAATCTTTGATTTCCACGTGAAAGGTCTTTTCTTGGAAGCAGACTTTTCTACCTTGAATTTCTTTGGCGGCCTCTCCCCTTTTTCAGTCCACTGCATAGACTCTTGTTTGGATTCTGGATCATGTTGACGAACCTAAGTCTCATCTATAGTTACTATTCGGTTACAAATTTCGTCGAAACTGTCCCCGGCTAACTCCAAACAGTCTTGTGCTGCTAAGACTCGTCGTCGTTGCTTATTGAACAGCGTGAGCATTTCGGTACCCAGCGCGCACAATTTTTTTTCATGTTCAAATGCTCTTGCAAAATTTCTCCAATCCATTCTTTGCTGATATGCAATTCAGCCGCTATTTGCCACATATTTATTCTTCGTTCTGTTAGAACTAATTTTTAAACATTTCCAACGCTTTTACAGTAACCACTGATACAGGACGACGGGGCAGGGATCGTCTTCACAGCTCTCTCGCTCTTGTTGAAACAAGCGATCCAATTTTTTGGCCATGGTATATGAAGGCTCAGAATCCTGAAGAAAATTTCTTTATGCGATTTTCTTTTTTTCACGAGGTACTTTATCGCGGCGTGGTGCTCAAAATTGCAAGAATTTCCAATTTCGGCTGACATGGTGAAGTTTATCCTACCACAGATAATAACAAAATGAGATTGTTATTGAAACAAGGTGGTATTTATACTACTAAAGAGTGCCGCAGTTAGTGCTATCACTAGTGAGAAGATGACTCGTTGTTGAGTATCTCCCTTCTTATTTGCTTCATAATGTTCTCGATGGCAGACAAGATTGCAGTTCGTTAACTGTGTTTATTGCTCGAACAATTGACTCCTTAACTTTTTAAATACCATTGGCTTATTGAAGCTCAGATTTATCAGCTTTGTTACAATATAATGGAAACAAAAATGTCTGTATTTGATTTCAAATCTATCGTTCTGATACCATCTGCTCCAGGAGCCTTTTGAACATTTAGGCTATAAAACAAGCCTCTATCCCCGAGCATTCATTCATTAAATTCGATTTTTCGAGTTTGAATATATTTCATTAAGCTTTTCCACCAATGAGTTAAAAATTGTTTCAGGTTCCGTTTCTTCAGTTATTCTACTCTATAGAATGTGCTGTAATGATCGGATTTTGTATCGGGTAAATTCACCAATACGTGATCAATCAGTGTACTTATCTAAATTCCGATCGACTCTAATAACACCTCTGATGACGTTGCACAGTCCATGTGAAGTGGGCATTTCGTGGTAATCCAGGATGTTACTGTTTAAGTCATCATTTATATTTATGTTTATATCACCCAAAACTAACAGATCTTTGCCTGCTCTTTTTACGTTGGTAAACTACGTTACTACAACTATCTGAAAATGAAATGGTTTTATGGTGCACTATTCAGCTGTGCGGTTTAAAATTATTTGCTTTCCAATAGCATCTTACGAATGTATATTTTGGTATACTATATTTGCGTACGGAATTCGCGTTGAAGGTGTAATGGGTGTCACAAATTTTGGTCATAAATCATTTAATGGTTAAGTATTTCAACTTAATTTCATTTTACCACAGTGCAGCGCTATTGGTGAATGTTGCAGTGTATCGTGAAATGACGGAAAAAAATAAAAATGCTGGTTGAATCCGTTGCTACCAGCATTTGCAGAATAATAATTGATAATGGTAGTACCTTTCCACTTGCTCTTATAAGACGAGCATTGTTTTCGTGACAATTTTCCAACTCGAGATTGTGATCAATTAATACTCGGTGTGCTACATAACGACTATTGTAGAAGTTGCAGGGACGAAGAAGAAATTGAATCAGTTCGTCACCTGCTGTGTGATTGTCGTGCCCTATCCGTTATAAAAATGAAGACTCTTGGAAGTTACTTCTTCACGGAATTGGTAATGTAGAGCTTACGGACCTCCTGAGATTTATATCACTATCTGGGTGGTTCTAACAGTGGACTTTACAGCATTTCTAGTCTTAAATGATTAGGCACAATGGACCCAAATTGTTGGTCTAAGTGAGCAGTGACGCTATTTGTCACAAGGTACCCATCTACTTAACCTAAACTAACCTAGTATTAATATTAAAAAGAAACTCGAGAAAGTAGGTTTCTGAATTGTACCTCGGATTTCAGTCTAAATTACCTGATGGGTTTACTTAAAACTTATTATCCGGGTATGTGAGCTCGTGCTCTTGGACCAAATTTGACATTACTACGTATAATTGAGAGAGGCAGTGCGCCAACAATTTAGAGACCTTCTTGTCGAAGGAGCCGAGACGATCAGCAAATCAACTCAGCCGAGCATAAATGAACACTGGAGAGCTGTCAAAAACATTTGTATAGCTGGAGCAGAACGGTTTGTCGGTATAAGGCAGAAACATCACAGCACATGGCTATCTAGAGCGACCTGAAAAGAGATCGAAGAGCGTATTTCACTTAAAGCTTAAATTGAAGCTCAAATCCCAGTACCATATGAAGAGGAAAGAAGTTCAGCGTAGCGTAAGGTGCGATAAACGTAACCGCATCAACGCTTTTAGCTGAAGAAGCAGCTAACAGATGCGGTAGTAGAACCGTCTATAGAATCATATAGGAAAGGAGTTTTTTCTTGGAGGAAAAGTACGTATAATGGTACTTTACTTATTTGAAATATACAAAGTCATGACGTATAAAGTTTATGAAAATAGTTCTAAGTATTTTTTTTCTGATTTTGAAAGAATTTACAAAAAACAAAAAAAAAAAAAAAAAATCCACGACTTGGTGCCATGTACTTGCACCTACGAGTATTTATATGTTGTTTAGAAAATATGAATTAGAATATGCATTTGTTATGAAGCGAAGAACCACACTCAAGTTCACAACACTAACCAGGTGTTTGCATTTGCATAGAAAACGATTTTAATTGCACAATCTTACATGTATTTCCTTTCAAACTGCAATATTTTACTTCCGCACATAAACTTTCCTTTATTGCCACTATTTTATTAGGGATTTGTTGAATGCATATTTTTAGCCAGCAAATGGTCAGTGACACCAGCAGCACAGAGTTTCTCAATTCCATAGGTTAATAGAGTGCAGCAAATTTCAAACGCGTTAACTGTGCACATTTTACATAGTCACTTTAAAAATTATGAAATTAATTGCATATCACTCAATACCATATAATTATTCAGAAGTTATAGTGTTACTAACCATGTCTAAGTTTGGGATCTTTCTGCCACACTGCACGCAATAATTATGTCATACAATTTTTTTTTTTTTTGTTTTACCGTGAATCACTATGAAGTGATTTTAGCTACTTAAATATTAGCAAGCATTTTTCTAGGCCACAGGTGATCTTCATCGCTCGCACACGATGATGATGATGACAATTATGTGGTTTACTTCTGCTGAATAGACAACATTTTATTATACCACTCCAACCGAAGTTCGTTGCTCAACTCTTTTGTTTTGGTTCATCGGTTTTTATTATTTTGGCGCGCTCTGTCATACCGGTGTAAACACAACAGAGAGTGGTATAATAAAACTGAATTAATAGTGACTTTGTCAATTATTTTCTTTTAAGGATATAAAATAATGTTACGCTTGAAGGATGAGAAGACGGTGCTAATAAATTTACTACGGACTTTCCCACGTTTGTATAAAAGTGTTGTAATAACACTTTTAATAGCGCCCCCTCTTATTATATCACATCATTAGTAAGCATAGTCTTACTATTATTGCGAGACGATACAAAAGTAAAAACAAAAAAAAAAAACTCTGAACAACGATTAAAACTGGAACGAAATTACAGCATCACAATGTACGCGCGCTCATCACTGTCCGTCCGCAAAATATGTAGCCAACTGAATGTTGAGTAATCAATTTCATACCTCGCTGAACGAAGATTCAATTAAGAGTCGCATTTGTTTCAGTTGAAAAGCAATACACATGGAATTGTATGTAGGATTACATAATTTCAGAAGCTCAAACTTTAACTTGAACTTTTCGGTTTGAAATTGAAAAATTGGTGCAAGACCCTGGTAATTAAGCTTCGAATGCACTGAAGATCGAGGGTGCATACCTAGTTATTTAGGTTGATTTTCCGCTTTCCATTGGAAGGCCATGTCATTTCGATTTCCATGGTAACGATGGTATTGGCTGACACTGTGAAGAACACTTAAAATCATTACATTGCATGAAAGTGAATCTTCACATCCAAACCAAACCGGCCTTGGATGCACTGCATTGAAGATGTACACAGGTTTTAATGATAGTGTTTCCATCTGTTCCCCCTAGGCGAAGTTTGAGGTTTTGCAGCTATTATATTCGTGGTGATGGAATGAGGAAAGAGTAAGTAAGCATCTCCTTGCAGACGATGGTGGTTATATGATTTGATCGTGAATACAATATGCCCGTGGTACATGTTATAACGATGACTTCCGCGAAATTATACTGTTGGCATGGGCTGCCCGAAAAAGGATGACGATTACAGTGGTGGAAATGGTTATGAAATCGACGTTGTTTGAGGTCTAACAAAGGTGAAAGGAAGAACGGTTTATGGTGGTGCCACATACTAGACAAGGTGTTCTTCGACCGACGAAGCAATTTGGCACCATGAAGTGAGGCCTTGTATTTTTCAAAGCATGTTGGACAATTATTGTTATCCATACAAAGCTAAATTTTATTATGACTATGGCAGTGTGGGGAGAAGGAGTTGGTTAGATGAGCTATCTCTATCTAGTTGCTGTCTAGAATGATTGCCCATAAAACCTATCCAAGGTATATCCTCTAAATTTTTGAAATATCTTCAAAGAGCTATTTTCTTTGGTCTATCTATTTCAACTACTAACATTAACGATCTGTTTTAGATGTCCAATGAGCAGTTAAAAGAGTCAGAAAAAGCTGTTGCTAGAGTTTTACTGAAGAACAGTAAAAGCGTTTCCGGCGATTTAGAAGCACTAAATTAGCAGTTCAAATAGCTGCAAAATCTTCTTTCATAACGTTGCTATTGCATTAATGAAATGCAGCAAAATAGCTTCTTTTATGAGGATAAAATGCATTCAATTTTCCTGGCAGTGAAAATAAATTTTTCAAAGCCAAAAAAAGCAAGGAAGAGTCATAGAGAGCCTATTTTAAAGCTGCTTGTACAATTTACTGCCGATAACATGCATCTAATGGACAGTCAAAAGGGCTGCAAGGAGCTCTTTATAAAGCTATTGCTAGCTCTTCTTATGATGAGATGATTTAGGTTCATTTTGACAGTTATATACGTAAATAATACAAACCTAAGGGACTACAAAGAATTGCTTTAATCCGATGAGAGAATTGAATAGAAAAACCATAGCGTTAATAAAAGTTTCATTTATTTACAATTTTTAAAAAGACATTCTTTACACTTAAGACTACAACAAGTAAAAACATTCTAACAGCGTTCTCGAGGAGCGATGACTTTTTTTCTTTTAAATTCGATTGTATGAATGTGTTGCTCCACCCGCTAGATGGCTCTGACTATATACACAAGAAATGGTACGCTTGAATAATGAAGAAGTGAAAAATAGTGATAGCTGGAGTATTTACAGCATGAAACAGTCATGGTACATGGATAGCACTTAACTAAGAATTAACAAGTTCCCTCTCGGGTTTAATCCCAACCATGGCTAATTGGTACCCAAACTTTCTCCCATACTGGCTTCCAGACCTTCTTCCATGCGGGTACTTTTACTTCCTTCCACACGGGCACTTGAATTGCTTTCCATTCATCCTTCCATGCCTGTTTCTTTTCAGTGGCCCAAGCTTGTTTCTTCTCGGTACGCCAAATTTGTATTTTCTCTTCGACCCAAGTCTCACGTTTTTCCTTGACCCAGATTTGTTTCTTCACTGGTTTCCACACTTGAATCCATTCTTCCTTCCATTCGAGTTTCTTGTCGGGAACCCATTCTTGTTTCTTCTCTGTACGCCATATTTTCTTCCAGACTGGTTTCCAGATAAGTTTCTTACGCCAGAGATCATGACTAGTGTACTCCCAGCCTTCGTGATCTTTGCCGAGGAATTTCTCACCGGGAATGCCCATTTTCACCCATTCAGGGACGAACATTTTTTTCCATTCGGGAACTTGAATTTCTTTCCAGATTGGAACTTGGATTTCTTTCCAGATGGGTTTGGTTATTTTCTTCCATTCGGGGACTTTTTCTTCCTTCCAGGCGGGCACTTCACGTTCTTCGACGTGTGGTTTCTTGATGATTTTCCAATCGGGTACTTGAACTTCCTTCCAGATGGGAACTTGTATTTCTTTCCAGATGGGTACTTGGATTTTCTTCCATTTTGTTTCCCATGCTTCTTTTTTAACAGTCTTCCAAATCTGGACCCAGTCTTCTTTCCATACGAGTTTCTTCTTCCAGACTCCTTCGGGCGGGTGGGCAAATGCTGTCGAGATGAACAGAGCACAGCTGGCTCCGAGCAACTGAAAGTAAAAGAAAAATAAGATTAAATCGCTGCTCTATTTGAACTGTCTCTGTTACAAAATTCAGAGGAAATGACATATGTCTAGTTGACCTTAAGATTTGGCCTAGATTACAACACTTGTTGAACATTTGCTTTACACTCCACATTCATAGATGCGCAAAGATGCATGATTCGAACGAAATAAAATTACAACTCACTCATCAGCGCAGACTTAAAATTGATTTGCCGCATAACAAAGACATACAGTTTCCAACGGGCGTATACCATGAATGAATTAATTCTATTTCACCTTCAAAGTTGAAGGGATTTCAGATTGGGTATTTCCGTAACGACCGTAGCTTCTTTTCAGCAAACCTAGCACTATGATTGCGTTTATCACCTTTAAATAGAATAGCAGGAAGCACTATAGGAATTATAATTATGGGTTCTTAAAGCATTAAGTAGTTGAAGCATTGTTCATAAAAGAAATGACCGTAAAACGTTGAAAGGATCATCTGATGTAAAACTATTTATTTGATGGCGAAGATGGAGTTAAACTCGATTGAACTAAGATTTATTCCGTCACATTATGTCAAGATTTAGCTTCCACAAATGCTTTTCACCAAGTTATTCAGTAATTCCTGTTTAAAGGGACTGTGTCTTCAGAAGACGGAATGAAACTTTTTAAGCCAAAATGCTACAACATGGGGACTATCGCACTTATGTAAGGCTCGATGTACGAGTATACCGCCTTTACAAGGATTTTTCTCAGAAGGAAATATCATGTTCTGAATAAAAAACTACAGAAAATATATCATGAAAGGATCATGAAGCCATAAATAACTTATAAGAGGAAAATCTAGGAATACCACAGGGCGGTCACCTTGGGCCAACTCTTTTAATTTTCTGAACATTCTTTTAAAAGCTTAGAGCTATTCGCCCAAATAAATATCATTCACAACATTTTGTATCTCATACCGTTAAAAAGCTAAGCAGGACTTTCTGTTTACAAAACTACAGCCCATCGTAGGGAAAAATATTACAAAAAAGGCAAGGAGTCAGCATTCCTGCATTCTCAATAAACGATTAGATAGCTTTCCGTAAAATTGTTTAATCAACGAAAAATATTCATGGAGAAATTGTGAAGAACTGTTACTGTACGGATATACCGCAGGAAGCCTTTAAGCCATAAAACCTTTGCCTTTCTGAATTTTTGAATAAATTCGCTCACTATATCTTAAGTGTCCTTCTAATTTAATGAAACAAAAATATACAAGGCTCAAACTTTTCGAAACTACTGTCCGTTAAAATACACAAATTCTCTTTCAAGCTCTAAAGGACTTTCAATTTTCGACCACATATCTGTCACAATAATTATCCAACAAAACTGCAATTTTTTTCGACTGAATTCCTTCCACTAAAGCCTTGCATCCTTTCACTTAGTCAATTTATATTTCTCACTTCACTTTAGTTTGTTTTTTTTTTATATAAAAAAAATTGTTTATAACAATTTTTTGTAATTTTTTCACCCACCAATAACGTAAGGGATCTCATCCTGGGTAAATCCCTTCGCGGTTAGTTAAAGTTTAAAACTCTTTAACACTAGTGAATGTTCCTATGCCTCTACTGATGAGGTCTTCTAATTACACTATCGTTCAGATACCAGTGAACATCTATTTATATTTTGAAAAAATAATACACAATAAGAGACTTTGAGTCGCGATTGCATGTGGCGGTGGTATTCGTTTCTCTTAAAAATAATAAAAAAAAAAAACTTGTACACACGGGGTTGTGTATATGCAATTCAACAAAACTACCAGAAAAAAAAAGTAAAAATGCAAAACAACAAAAAAAAAAAAAAAGCCACAAAACGAAGGAAATAAAAAATGACAACAATTTGGGCTTCCCACACACAGATACACCAAACATAAGCGCAAGTGTTGCTGAAGATGTGTCTCTATCTTACTCTGACGTTGCCCCCGAAATGGTATCTTATATCCCTTCTTAAGTGGTAAAGTGGCCGAAAAAAAAACCCTGAGTGGGTTCGAGTTGAGATTCGCATCTTCTCTCATCATTTGGTAAACGAATTGGTGGTGGTAATGTTGTTAGTTGAATGCAAGAGCGGAACCTTCACGTGAGTTACGGAACCTACCACACCACCGTTAAGCAGATTTAACCCATTCAAATTCCATGCTGTGGGGAGCATTCGTACATACTCGTAGAGCGAGCACCATTTACTCTCCCTTTCGATGGAATTATATTGCGTGTAACAGAAATAAACACGGGTACACTGCAAAATGAATTTCAATTCAGTTGGTGATACAAAGTGCACTTGAATCTGTAGCAGTTGTACTGAGGTGCTGGACTTCAAGTCCGAAAAGTGTGAAGTCGTATACATACTCGTACATAGTAGATTTATTTATACGTATTATAATTCTGCTGTTTTAGAAGCTTACCTATCATACATAGGAGTTGCAATTATGTTTGTTGCAATTGCAAAAATGACTAAAACAGTTATTAAGGAATAACAATAATTTATAGTAAATTTTCATTTCACATAAATAGCAGTAACAGCTATTTTTCAAAGCTAATTCTGCTAATTACATTTCACTTGCTCTTTAAAAAAATTACAGGTGATGTCATTTAAGCATAGCAATTGCAACTATATACGCAGCTATGCAATGAAAATTAGTGGCGCCGTGGCTATTGCTTTGGACAAATAGGAGGTTCAGGTTTCGAATCGGAGAAAACACCAAACAGTTTTCCAAGATTTTTCACCAGAATTGTGTCATTACGGAGCTTTTCAGTCGGGTTCGGAAATGGGAATAAAAACTCTGGGAAATATAACACATCACATCAGGAACGAATACAAGTATCACTTGTCATGATCTTAAGTTCGACTAAACAGCTATTTAAGAAAAGCAATTTACCCATTTATATTACACAGAAATAGCAATATTGCCTATTTCTTATACCTAGTTCTCCTATAAATAAAAGTTAAGACAGCTATGGGCGATATTCTTCTCTACAATTTATATAACATTTGGTTTGTGATAACATTGTGGCTGTTACTATAAAAATACAAACCTGTAGTATAAATTCATGCAGTTCTTATCAGCTGTCTGTAATAGCATATATTTGGAAGAAAAATTTGTTGGTGGTGCTGTAAATTTGTTCAATGTTGGTAGAAAGGAATTGAAGAATGATACTGTTAATAAAATGGAGAAATAACACTTACAACACTAAGTGAACTGCGACCAATCCATTTTTAGTACATTTAAAGGCACACAATAGACAACTTTACTATTCCAAAAGAACAAGCTTAATTTATCTATCGATTAATAGGAAAAAAATTAAATTTTAATTAGTTTCTGCGAAGAAATTAACAATTCACTGATTTTTCCGCGAATAGGCGAATACTTCTTGCGAACTGTCAAATTTTATTCACATTCCACAGATCTGTAACACAATCCACATTCGCGCGACCAAAACATTCGCGAGAGTTTAACCTCACAATTCTTTTGTTTTGTTCTTGGTGGTCGATCAGAGCACAACGAATGGCAAGTGAAATTCGAAGATTGCTGCGACTAGAAAAAAAAAAAAAAATGCTGCGAAAGAAATTCCAAAATGTGCTAAAATAGTATACCCGAATACTAAAATCATACCTTAAAGATAGTTACTTCAGAATCAAACAAGAAGACTCTTAAATTGATTTAAAGGAAATCAAAAGTTGGGTACCACACGGCCGTGTATTGGGATCAGCTCTATACCTTTTATATACCAGTGATTTCCCAGAACTAGAAATTAACTCTATAGCTACATACATACGCTGACGACACTGCGGTACTTGGTAAAAGCAACGAAGAATCAACACAAAACCTAAAACTAGCTGTCAACCAAATACATAATTGGACAAAACGATGACATATTAGGCTAAATGAAGTTAAGTCGGCCCATGTTGACTTCACTGACAAAAGGTTGAATTATATACCAATCATTATTAACCGACGAATAGTACGATATGCGAACATAACCAGAAAGCCATTAAAATCGGTAAAGTCGGTGAAATTTTACCCAACATCTTCCAATATCATTCAGAAAATGCTTATGTCAGAAGATTTGTTATAATTTTGCCTTTACCCCCTCATGACTTATTAATTTTATTTCCAGATCTGTTGGTCTGTCGGTCTGTCAGTCAATCTGCTGGTATAGATGTACAGCCAATTGTAGCGTGAACTGCTTTCAAATTATAATGACTCAGTCGAAAAAGTCCAAGTTTTGGAAAGTTTTAAAGGATTTTTCAAAAATATTCATTGTAATGATTTTGCTTCAATTTTAAATTTGGGTGCGGCGTTCGACCTGGTCATGCACACACATACTTTCGATGTTATAGCGGTTAACCGAGCAGCAGGTTGGGCGAAATGGAAGCCGTTTTGAATTTTTTTTTTTTTTTTAGAAATAAATAAGTAATAAAAATAAATTGCTAATTTTTAGATTTTTGCTTTCAAACATTTTTACATTTTTACAATTCAAAATATGTACAGGGTGGCTGACATGAACTGTTACCAACCTCACGTCGCTGTGTCTGCCAAACTTCAAATGACAGCGCGCTGAAAATTTGACAGTTGTTAATTCATTTCATTGTTGATAAGCGTATGTAAGTAATAGTATTATTGCCCTTTTTGTGGCTGGTAAATCACAACCAGCTGTTGTTCGTGAGCTGAAACATTTGAAAGTGAACAAAATGTTTGTGTATCGCACCATATCGCATTACAACGGAACCGGCAGCATTGCAAAAGCCTATGGAGGTGGTCCGAAAAAGACAGCAACATCGCCAACAGTGATTCGGAGTGTGAATTCCTGAATCGAACGAAATCCTCAGCAAAGCGGAAGAAAAATGGCTTCTGAGCTAAACATATTCAGAGAACGGATGCAACACATTTTGAAAAGCTGTGTTGAAGCCATGGGCATGCAAACATTTTCGGCCAAAGAACCCGGACATTCTAATAGAACTCTGCACCTTCCCACAAAGCCCGAGCAAATCAAGAATGGCTGCAACAAAACGTTCCGCACTTAATTTCCTTGACAAAATGGCTATCGAATTCTTCCGATGCGAATCCATTACTTTATTGACTTTTCTGTCTTGGGCCATTTTGACGGCCAAGGTTGGCACTAAAAAATACCAAACAACGGACGCGCTCAAGTTGCGCTTCGAGGGGAATATAGGCACATTCCACAGACAAACTTGCGTGCAGCGCGCGATAAATTTATTGACCATCTCAAGGAAATTGTTCGTGCCAAATTTGGCCACATCAAAAATATTAATTAAATCCTTAATGTTGCTTGTAACCCGAACTGTGCAGGTTCAAGCCCGAACGTGGAACAGCAACCGCAGCCACCCGAGAATAAAAGAGAAACGAATAAAATCCAAGTTTCTCCAATCACTACACCAAAAGGAGTTCTGCTTCGTAGTTCAATGGACTTCGTGTGAGTCTGAGTGCTCAGGGATTTGGAAAGAGTTTTAGAGAATAAAATTTGGAAACAAAATTTGTAGCCTTCTTATAATAATACTGGCTTTTACACTGTGGAACATAAGAATCTAGGATTTTTGCTCAAAATTCAGCATAGAACGTTAAAAATGGCGAATCAAACAATTCTTGGTAGTTTCAAAAAAAAAAAAAAAAATAAAAAAATAGTTTTACACGCCTTTATAAAAGGATTGTATGATCTCTACAGTGACCTGGACTCAAATCCTGAGACTTTTTAACTCAAACATTCACATAGCGTACATATGAGTCTTAATATAGGTATAGATCGTTCATATAAAGCATCGCTAAAGTGTACCTGAAGAGTAGCTTTGTAGTCCAGGCGGATTAAGATGTTAAAACTGTAGTCCTGACTGACTGTGGCCTTGACTATTCAAACTTACGTTGAGAGCCGCAAGTTCAAATCCCGTCGGCAAAGATGGTTTTTTTGATACTTTTATTAATATATCAGCAAATCAGCGATACAAGTTATATTGAACAAAGAAGGAATCATTTGATCCAAGTGCAGGAAATGATCATTCGGTAGATATGGTTTTAGCCACCAACTTTGTACCAACTGAACTATGCTTGGATCAGTTAAAAATCAGAATAAAGCTAGTTAGGCAAGTGGCACCCAAACCAAAAGAATGTAATGTCCCTATTAGTTAATTAACAATTTTTTTGCGGGGACAGTCGCCTTAGGTTCGCCGGGTATCACTGGGGAAAAGGAGTTTTCTCCAAACAAAATATACTTTTGGCTATAACTTGCAAAGGAGTCAAAATATTTCCAACATCTTGTGTAATTCTGTTCTTGCTTGGACCCACGGAATCATTCTTTGGCAACAACAATTAATGAGACTTAACTCCTCTCCTCTTGATAAGATTCTACAAAACTTTTAAAAAGAATTCTTTGGGGAATAAAACAGCAACATTGAAAATAAAAAATATGTATAACTTTTTAGGACTAAAACACATAGTTTTTTGAGTTTGTTGAGCTGTAGCTTGGTAATGGTTTTTCAAATCGCGAAAATGCTTATGAGATATTCATTTTAATATGAAATTATCTTTTCAAAATGATAAAAAGAAATGTCCTAGCTATAATGGTTCTATAGTTATAATGCAATCAGTGATGGCACCTCCAAGCCGAAATTTTACAAAAGATAGATAGAAATGCAGATATACGAGAATATACGTACGAGTACCTTGAGTCTATTGCAGGTTTGATTTACGTCCGCTTACTATAGGAATTCGCCATTCTCCTTTACGAAAAGCAGATAAGAAAAGAGTTGCCTTTCTTTGAAAGTCGCCTTCACTCAAAAGAAGAAGCCTCCATAAAGTTCGATAAGAGTATTCATTTCATTTCCAAATGATGTTGTATTAATAGAGTCATTTCTGAATCAGTTTTCCTTAACGTCTTCGACACGACAGATCTGTTCTAGATCAATATTTTGAAAACAGGGTGATTATTAAGAACTGTGATTAATAAATCTTTTCTATGCTAGCAGCTAATTCACACAACTATTCGGGGCCTCCAAAATGCACTTGGGATGGGTCAAAACATGACACACTTCCATTAGAAGTTCGCTTGAACATCTGAAACCATTCTAGAACCGTTTGCTTATGACAGTTGTTAATGTTCACAGTGTACGATGAATGAGGATGATTTATTTTTAAAGCCAACAAGTAAATGTCTAATTTGTATGTTACTCCACAACGACTGGTGGTTAAAGTTTGTTTACATTTTTTGTTTTTTTACTTTATGCTGCCAACTCTTTCCTCTTTCATGACCGTGTTCTGCTGTGGTAACTTTCGATTTCAAGAAACATTGCTCTTTAACATATATAAACGTTGATACAATGGAGTACAAGAAAAAAAAAATAGGTTACCACTTTGCAGCGGCGCTCCATTTTTATTCGACAAGTTTATCGATCTTGCAGCTCAGCTTCACTTCTCTACTAGGAAACTCAATTCGAACACAAGACATCCCTCAATCAACTACGAAACGGCGATGGTATTTCCACTCATCAAATGGCCTTCGGTGGTAAAATTTAATCGCAAAAATTTGTTAAACCCTCGTGATGTGAAGAAGAAGACGAAACACAAGCGCAGAAGAAATGCGACATCAAAGAAAAAAAAAATCAAAAAAAAAAAAAAAAAACAAACCTAGGTAATTGCATAGCAAGGTGGTCATAAAAATACCGCAAAAAACGAAAATGCCATTTAAATTTCTTCAAAAATGTCTGCCATGGTTTATAAGTAGTGGTCGCGATCTCAGCTGCATGCGCGATGCGGAGGGATGGTAATTGTGCGGATCCAAGAATTGCATAACAAAAAGACCAGATTTTAACGACTGGTCGGATTGTGTTCAGTTTTGGTGCAACCAGTGCGTACAGCTTCTTGCCTGTAGCACTGACAATGACGCTTGCTTGTTGTGGATTACCTAATGCCTTGAATGGTTGAATGGCTGGTTAGCTTTTCTTTGGTGAAATGATCCTGTACCACTGCCGGGTGGACAAACTAGATTGCAAATTTGCCGGGATACATACAGGACTCGAAGAGAGAGCCGGAGGACTGCTGTGTCATGTAATCTACTTATTTTCGTTACTCAATATTTGGCAGACGAAAATTGGAGATATGTCTGATTCTTGGTGACACTTTGGGCATTTTAGCTGCTGCCACCTGTTTATGTAACATAGTGTTATGATATACGATCCAGTGGGCTTTCACTGTGATTATGTTTTCATTTCATTTTATTAATTAATTATCCTTTGGTGTTGCGATATGAAAATATTGATTTAGGCGCTGACACTCATGGGATTTGATTAATTTTTTCTTTGATAAATTGACGTTATTTTTAGCAATTAACAGGGGTCTTTGTTTAATCTGATTCTTTTTGGAATTGAGATGTTATCCAAAATGATAAATGGGGCCGGTTGGGTAAAGGGTATTAGATTGGTGTGGAAGATGAAGCGGATAACAGGTTTTATTACAACTTTGACCTGACCACTGACCTTGTCGATGACGAGTGTTAAATATTTCATAGTAGACTTTTGCTAACGGATATTATGTATAAAAAAAAGCCTTCAGCGGTGTCTTCGGTTTTGAATTTCTAATTTTAAAAGTGGAGGAGTGGGTAGTCTGCTTTTACGATTCACAAGCAAAAGTGTTAATGAACGAACTTAAAGTTCTGCAGTATTAAGGTCACTGATCTTTAGAGTCGTGAAAAGTGGAACAGAGCTTAGAATTGGGAAGTTTTAAGAAAGTGTAAGCATGAGCGCATGTTTATTCTGAAATTTTGTAAGTAAGTTGTGGGCATAACAGGAAGACCACTATAAATTCACTAGTTGGACTGAGAGCTAAAGAAGTCGAAAACAAGTGGAAAAGTCTGTGGTTGGGCGACCCTAAAGAGGGCCTTTCCTTTGATTATGATTTCCTTCATTTCAGGTTATTTTTCAATGACTGAATTATTTTAGCACAGTTTCTCAAAACGGCTGCTTCAAACTTATTACCAAGGTTAAAGTCAATTAGGGGTTTTTGATGTTCCTGGGGTCAGTTCTTTTTTTGTGGTGAGGGACACCATAGTACCGCCAGCGAAACATGTTTTCATGGGAACAACATTAATGGTTGGTAATTAAATATATGTTTTTGTTTTGCATAGGTTATAAAATTGTGATTTACAACGTCCATCGCCAGTATTAATTTTAAGCTCCATAGACTGGCTTCTAATGCGAAGGTTTTAATAGCCCTTTTATAGCCATTTAAAAGCCCTATGTGAGAAGCCTTAATTTATCGGCAGATCATGTCTATTAAATGAGACAAGCAACATTTTTATGATAACGTGTTTAGCTACTGTTGCTGTTGTGATTGTTTTTTATGTGCCATATTAAAGAGTTTAGGTAGGTGTGAATAATGCAGCTGCTGGTTTGGGTTTTTTCATTCTGGAAAGTCTTGGAAGATTAGTCATTAACTGCTGATAGCTTGGATTGGGTGACTAGCGCAACAATGAAGTTATCTTGGTACATAACGTTTTCTATAAGCTCTTAGGCATACATATGAGTTAAATATTGTAAGAGCGCTCTATGAATAATCTGAATTTTGAAACTGAATGAGTCTTTGAAAGATTCACCATGAACGGTGTCAGGAATGATCACATAAATTGTGAAATGTGAATACAAAAAAGACATTGCACTCCATCAAAAAGCTGGACATCTCCAAGTGAAATCACGCGGGTCAATATCGATGATGTGTTTATCATTGTCCCTTTGCATTTGTGAACATTTTCTGGACGGGTAGGTAGATCTGGGATGGAACTATGTACATTTATCACTACCTCACGTAAAGAAGGCGATAAAAAGTCAGAGCTATGTAACTTTCTTTATTTTTTTTTTTAGTCAGAAAAAAAAATAAGGAGCAGACTGAGTAATAGTTTCAAACAAATATTGTACTCTTATGTGGCGCTTGTGCCCAAAACCGCCACAGATGAAACTATTTAAAAAACTAAATATAACTAGACTAACATAATTCGAGAAGGAAAGGAGAGAAAAATAGTGGGCAGGTCAGGAGAAAAGAGTGTTATAGTGTAGGTGTAGGGTATTTCGTGTGGGGCAATCAATGTTTCCTGCTATCAACTGATGCACAATATCGTTATCAGTCTCAAACGATCCTCGTAGGGTGGTAAGTTGTAGTAATCAGTCAAAGAAAGACCGCGTAAATCGAATCGGATAACTGTGTGCTGCACTGATTCAATTCTTTTGGTATGGACATCGGAAAAAGGCAACAATACTTTGCTAGCATACTCTAGAAAGGGCCATACAAAGATAATATAGAGGAACTTTGCAACAGGAGGACTCGAAAATTTCCTTGACCAACGTTTCACAAAACCGAGTACTGATCAATATGAGAATGAAAGTTGAGTTCACTATTTCAGATGACACCCAAATCACGTGTTGTAGTGACTGAGGGTACGAGCTCATGACGAAAGAAGTAGACCCTAGGAGGTAGTGGAAGGCGTTTACGAGAATAAGTTCTATAAGTAATAGAATGGTCGAAGATGACTGCCTTGAGGATCCCCCGAATTTGCTATAATAGGGTCAGCTACTGTAAATCTAAAACGGACTTTGTTTTGGCCTCATACAAAGAGCCTGGGAATGCATGAGAGTTTACCAATGGTCGGATAGTTAGATACATCATTCTTATACCTTTTTTTGAGGATAGGAATAATGTACGAATCCTTACACAATCTAGGAAAAACTGCGTAAGATATTGATAATTGAAACAGGGCAGTTCTGAGTCACTATAGTGGAATAGGTGGATTGTATGTAAGGACGCTTCAAATCCATTACGGAGGTTTTGAGTAACGGTATCAGTTTTAAAAAAAAAAATACTCGTTGTGCTCGTTGTGAGAAAACTCTTAAGTTCGAAGTTGCATACCTGAGTGGGAAAGCCGTTATATAACTTTCAGACAGTAAAAGTAAAATTTTGGCAAAAGTGGAGAAATAGAAAAGTTTTGTAGGTTAGAGAAAAATTCATAAAAACAATTTTTATTTGGAAAAATAGAATATGGACATTATATACTCGTAACTACTTTTAAGTACTTGAACTCATCGCGCCTTTTCTTCGCCAATAGTATTCGCCAACAAGTATAAAGCAGCTTACGAATTTAAATAACTTTAAAAATGAAGTCTTCAGATACTTCTCTGACCAGCACTAATATAAAATATCATCCCCTATCACCTATATCATCCTCCGCTGATTTACCAACTTTATGTATGTAACCAATTATATTTACGCATCATTTACAACAGTGTGGGGCAATCAATGTTTCCTGCTATCAACTGATGCACAATGTAAACTCTTTATTTTAAATTTTCTTCGGATGGTCAATTCTAAGCACAATTATTTTTGTTTTATGCCCTCTGACAACTTGACGCGTGTTTTTTTGATTTTTACCCTCTTTTTATAATAGCGTCCTTTTTCGGATATGCCGTACCTTCTTTCTCTTTCTTTTTCTTCTGGCATTGCCAGATTACAATTCAACTAAGATTACTATGAAAAAACTACAGAGGGCGTAAGATAGATAAAAGGACACTATTACATGTACTATAAAAGTCAAAGTTTTATTTGTATGCACCGTAGAATTGTATAATAAAATTGAATTGAAATTGAATATATTATACTATACAATATAATGAATACCTTTATTGAATTATTTAGCTTAAGCCAGATATAATTAATTTAAGTCGGCTATCTTGAAAATACTGTATTATAACTTATAAAAAAAAAAAAATGTATTTATGTCTCAATAAAATTCAAGTAGTTCAAGTTTAAACTTCATCTTGTTTAGTAAGTAAAAAAGTAAAAAACAAATTAAGTTTGAAATCCATATATGTAATAAATTTTATTCAATTTTACTCGGGTATAGACTCTTCCGTGTTAGACATGGAAATGAATACTTGGAGCTGAAAGAAATTTCGGCCAGTGTACCGCAAGGAAGCGTTCTTGGGCCACTTCTCTATCTGTTATATACTTGAGATATACCGAAAGAAGATGGCACTATCCTGGCTACGTTTGCCGATGACACCGCTATCCTAGCCGTAGGTAAAACAATCGAAGAAGCGACTGTAGAAACGCACTGAATAAAGTAAATGAATGGACGAGGGACTGGCGGATCGCCCTCAACGAATCTAAATCTGTTCACGTGAATTTCGCTTGTATAAAACAAGCAAGTGCTAAAGCCGGTGTGGACTTACGGTATACAACATTGGGGCTGTACCAAGAAAACAAACGCCAATATTTTACAAACTTTTCAAAATAAAGTGCTAAGAGAAATTGTCCACGCACCGTGGACAAGAAGCGATGATATTCACAGGGATCTCGGAATTCCGACAATCGAAGCTGAAATTAGAAGCTTCGAGAGAAAGCATAGAAACCGAATAATAGGACATGTCAACAATACAATCTTACAAATTCTGGATGAAAGCAATTTATTGCGCCGACTACAAAGGACGAAACCCTTCGACTTAGCGAGAGAGGAATCAACCGCGCCTAGATTGCGTAACATGCAGGATCTTTCAGTGGAATTTTTCATGATAGGAAAATTGCTTGATAAGGTCCTTCTTAGTTGCAATATACAACAAATTAAATCGCAGGGTGGTGTTTATTTAGTCAGTAAGAATCTGACACTACTATGAGCACGCGCTTGCTATCCTCATAGTGTCTATGGAAGATTTTTCACTAACCCTCGGGGAAAAAAAAAAAAAAATTTTAGTTAAATATTTTAAACATTTTCTCTATCTTACTGCCTGCAAACGCATACTTTATTCCTGTTACAAAAGCCTCCTCTTTTCCTCAAAGCAAGCCAATGCGCCACACAAAGACCTTTACCCAAAAAGCAAAACGCCGACGTTAGAGTGCATACGACTCCGAAATGTGATACGAAACTGATAACAAGCTTCATTTTTTGAGATCAGTCTTAGAAGAGTACTATTTTTTGAATACAATTAGGTTCTACAATGCATTCTTTCTTTATATACTCGTACTATCAGTAATGAACTAAGATGAATCATAAACACTTTAAATGGTTGCGGGAAATCAATTAAGAGTGGGTATATCATAAAATACGGAGCATACATCATTGATTATAATCAAAGAAAAAACAGCACAAATGCTAAGGAAATGCCCCGGTAAATTTTATTTCATAGCAATTGCTGACACACTTAAAATTGCTTTGCTTTTTCGCCTGCACTGTACATACTTGAAAACCCTATCTTGTTCCTAGAAAAAAATGTTGCAATAAGTATTTACCTAGAATGCGAAAGAACACAACACATGCTTTACAGCAAAAGTCACCCATTGCTAGTAGAGATCTATGTTTACAAAACGAAATGTAGACCATTAAGATCAGTCTAAACATTGAAATTAAGTATCTTTAGCCAGCGAACTTCGAGCATTGTGTCGTAAGTGTTTCCTTTTTATCCTAATTTTGCATTCTTATAAGTTTTTTTTGTCTTATAATTGTGTGTTAAAGGGGATATGAATACCCTTATACTAATTTTTAGAACACGTGCGTTTTGTGGAAAGGAGTAGAGACAGAGAGAAAGACAGAGTGGTGTAGTTTGAAACTCAGGTGGTATTAAGTTTCTGTAAACTCCAAGGGTGGCTGACCAGATAACTGGGGAGTATTTTTGTTTGTTTTCGCTATTATGATTCACAGTATTTTTTTCCATCCTCCTGATGTCATCATAATGATCAAGTTGCATTTTAGCCATATGATCACCCTACTGCCAGTGTTATGCCTTCACAGTAGAGTTGACTTAGCTTTCGCAAGTGATTGACATGCGAAATAAATAGATGATTGTTGACATCAGGATTCGAACCGTGAATCAACAGCGTGACAAGCGATGATGTTACCACTACACCAAGTCCAAGAAATATGTGAGCGCTCTGGAACGTTTTCTGAAAGCTTACACATTACCTTTATACGGAAATCATTTAATATTTTATGGTTACCCATTTATGGATTTTCCACTTATTTTCGGCTTTTTAGTATTTTTTTTTTTTTGTTTGGTTAATTAACTTTATTTTAATTCTTTTGTTTTTGTTTCCATTTTATAAGTAAATGAGATATCTAGTAGCCAAATCTAAGTTCGGTTATTAAAGTTCGTCATGGCGTAGTCGGAGGTGCATTTGCTTGTGCAGCCGTTCTCGTTGTCTGCAGTCTTTTCTGCTGAAGAGTCATGCCATCTACGATTATGTTTAAAGAAAACCCAACCGTCAATGGAAGCCCTGACGGAGGACGAAGGAAGACCTAATGCAGGTTCGAGTCCTAAAAAATTTTCCTCCGAACCTTGTCTAGCAAGTTCATTGGAGATCTTATTTCCAGTAATCCCATTGTGACCAAACAAAACTCTTCAACCTTGTAACCGAATTGAAAGAGCTCTTGCATTCTCAATTTTGGAAGGCTAAGCAAGGCCTTAAGTTCTGCCTGGCTGTCGCTAAAGACGCAGATACTCAGTTCTCTCCACCCAGTTCTCTCTGCCCATGATATAAATATCAAGAGGATGGTTCAGCAATGCATCTAGAGTAGAGACAGGCATGTAGCTGAGATAAACTGCTTTGGTTTGGTGAGAGAAGCAGTGTCATATTTTCGAGAAAGTTTTTTCCTCCAAACAACCGACGCATATTCTAAAAAAAAGGTCTTATCATTGCCATGTAGATGCATAGGACCTTTATTGGTGATAAACCCCATATCTTGCCAAAAGCACCCTTATACTGTAAGAAATCTGAGAGGGCCTTGGCTGTCTTCTACTCAACATGTTTTGACCAAAGAAGTTTACTACCCTAAATACTTAGTTTTATTTGTGATTCGTATAGTGACGCCTGGTTGAATCAGACCGATCAACTTCATCCTTCTCATAACGAGAACAACCTTAGTTTTGAAAGGATTAACCGAAAGCCCATTCCTAGTGCACCATTCATCGATCACGTCTCACGTCATCTGCACCTTACTGCAGACAGTCTCTAGGAATGATCCGTAGAAAGTATGGCAAACATCATCCGGATATGATTGAGAGTAGACGTTAGAGCTGTTGAGAGTGTTTAGCAGTGAGTCAACCACCGTAACAGTGGTGAAAGGACATTGCCCGTGCCATTACATATTGGCCACAATCTACATCCACAACTAAAGCCCTATTCATTAGCATTGCTTTAATTCACAACGCTATGTAGTAGGGATGTGGTGGACCAAAAATAATCTGGAAACCAAATTGTAAGAAATCTTACTGGGATTTCAGGGGCACTAAGAAAAAATAATATTTTTACACTCCATCATGCGACATATCAAATTAAACCTGAACTAAGAAGTCCAAAAATATAGACAAATATTTTTCATTTTTTTGATAAAATTTGTTGAATAAAAAAACTAAAAAACCATGGCATTGGCGGTGACCCCCCTGTATCTCCGAAACTAATAATGGAACATTTTTTAAAAGAATTGGGAGTATCTACGAGGGCAAGGTGAAAAGTTCTTCGCCTGACAATGAAAGACTGCGATTTTCAGTTAAAAAATGATTTTATTTTTCTACCTTGACTTCAACACACTTGGTCCAGCGTTTCTGCAACCTCAGTATTCCTTCTCGGAAGTGAGAGTCTGGAAGGCTGTGAAAATATTCATCTACGGCCCTCTGAACTTCTGCATTGGATGCGGAGCGCTTCCCAGAAACAAATTTCTTCAAGTTTGGGAACAGATGGAAGTCTGACGGTGCCAAATCAGATGAATAGGGGGGATGGCCGAACAAATCGTAGCCCAAATCCCGCAGTTTTCCCATTGTCAACGCACACTTGTGTACAGGTGCATTGCCTGGTGAAAGATGATTTTTTTCTTCTTCTAGCCAGGCCTCTTCTCGCATTTATGAGGAGGTAAGAGAATTATAATAAACCTTCTTGCACAAACAGTTCTTGAAAAATGTTGGAATACGTGGGGTGAAAAGTGGCTCCACCACATCTTGTTTGGTTGGTTGGTTGGTTGGTTGGTTGATCGTCTGTCGAGCTGTAGGAAAAGTAATGTAATATGGGAATTAAGTGATGAGAAAGGACGTAAGTATTGGGATCATGGGGAGTATCAAAGTTGAGTTTATGTCATACAGTGATCGGGAAATTGTCTTGTTCGTCTAGCGAACTCCAATATTCACCGATTCCTTTCTTACTGAGGTGTGTTAGATCCGGTATCCTTAGTTATCCCAGTATCTTCTGTCTTAATCTCGCTGTTGCAGGGCAGTGGCAGAGAAAGTATTCTATATCTTCCTCCTCCTCCTCACAGTTGGCACAGATTGTTGTTTCAGATAGCCCGAGTCTGAACGATTTGGTGATATTCAGACAGACGTAGCTACATGTTTGACATAACACAAAATTACAAACCCACCTCAAGTCCACAAACCAAACTTCATTGAAATTCCTTTAGGAGTTCTTGAGTTAATCGGCTGATAATGATGATTTAAAGATTTAGAAAGTCATAGGCACTCCCATATTAAAAGGTGGCTTAACCCCTGACAATAACTTATGTCCATCGAATACTCGTATATGCATTTGGCAATAAGTGTGTAATATGGCTTATCACCTAACTTATTGCTAACAATGTATTGCCACTAATCTAAATGCATCTTAGGTCACTTGATATGTACAAATATGTACAAACTAGACCTACCCCCAAATTAAGTGCCACCTAATGCGATTTTAATTTCAAAAATTGCACACGAAACAATTTACGAAATTTCGTCAGAAACATGGGTTTAATTTTAGATTGAATTGAATGAGTATCATCTGCCTATAGGCAGATAATAATCTCTTCATTTACAGTAGAAAGCGGGCACATGCTGGTAATTGCATCCACCCAAAGCATTCGGTTGAAATTTAAAGTATCTCTTACGTGACAAATACGCACTCACGATGATTAAATGGATTCGCCCCCATTTTTCTCACGGAAATGGTGTCCAAATCTTGGTTACTTTGTGGACATAAAATACGTGAAATATGTGCAAACTTGTGCGAACTTAAAATTCCGTTCGAAATAACGTAGCGCAGCTATTATTCGCGAAATAAAAACCAATTTCTCGCTATTAAGTGTGCGCACTCTTGCAACACTGTAATTGAATTTTCAATTTTTTATTTTTTTTTTTTTATTTCTTTCGTCTCTTTTGTTCGACATTTGCATTGGCAATTCAAATGTACGAGTATGTATCCCCCAATAGATTAGGTATACCAAAAGTTGAAACATAAAAAAACGGATCAGCAGCCTTGAATCGTCAATTGCAAGCTGAACTCTTCAGCAGAGGGCTACACCTTTGTTAAATAAAATATTGATTACGACTAAGTGTTGATTAATTTATGGCGAACTTGCTTTAAAGTGCAAAGTTTTGCAATCGGCTAGTTGTCATCAACTTAAAAACTCGTCCGCCATGGAACTCACTGTTGTTATCCTTCGGACCATGGTTTGTGTTTGCAGTTCAGTTAAATTAGAGGAACAGATGCGGTGCTGGAGTTGCGATTGCGCAACCAGTATCACTTACCCCAGTTGGTTGGGAATGGAAAGTGGGGACATCTATGATACAAAGTGGCATCTTCTTCATGGAGCCAGCGGCACTTGCGAATCAGGTTCTTTGCATTTCCTTATTGAACTGGTTGCAAAAGATTTTTCACTGGCAAATGGCCACACCACGATAAAACTCCATCTTTCGCCACGAGTGGGAACTGGGAAGTAGCTTCACGAATAATGCCCTATTGACATTCCCGCCGCGATGTCTTATCGTGCAACTTTCATCATTAATTTCTGTTGTCCGCTCTCTTCCATTTCCTTAGTGTTTAAGGGATTACCTTCCTGCTTAGAGCCCATGAACTGGAGTGTAAGAGCGTTAGTCGGCGTTGCATAAGATACTCAAAGTCAGGGCACGCTTAATTATGTATTCGGCTACGTAGTGGAGGCGCTTCAGTTCAGTAGCTGCTTTGGCGTTTCGCGATTGGTAATTAGCTTTTGATTGAGTTTTCATGCACAAATTAGAGTCCCAGTGCATGTGTTGCAAGAAGTGATCTTCTCGTCGGAGGGTTACGACA
This sequence comes from Pocota personata, assembly GCA_963082735.1. Lineage (NCBI taxonomy): Eukaryota > Metazoa > Arthropoda > Insecta > Diptera > Syrphidae > Pocota > Pocota personata. The sequence goes on along the minus strand of OY720430.1, from coordinate 234,407,724 downwards.
GCTCTCGTGTGAGTACACTCAATTGGATTACATTTGACAATGATGGTTCGATATTTTTTTTTTCGAATGCCGGTTGTGTGTTGCATAAGAGAATCAGCTGTGGCAATATGGTAGCGGCGACAACACTTTGTGGCAATAAATGACCCGTGCTACATTGCAATGGTGGTAGGAAAACGTTTTTTTCTCACAACAATTAAATGGCACGCACTAGTGGATTTCACACCATGTAACTCCCGGGTGATAGTTATATCATTGCAGTTAAGCGAGTCTGCATCAGGTTTTCGAACTGGTCTTATATCATTTAAAGAAGGATAAGCAATTGGGAGACTTTAGATGGATGGTCTTTGGGGACTTGGATGATTGGTACTCTCGAACAGATGATGTCCAGGGGTTCAGAGACCTTATAACAGTTCCTTTAAGTCTAGACTATTTTAAAAAGGAAAGCATGGCGAGCTGTGACGTGAACATGAGTCAGTAGCATGAGCAATATGGTACAGCGGTATTGAATTTTCGTACCAATAATGGGCTTGAAAAAGAGCACCAACTTATCGGAAAAGTATTATGACTATATCAATAGCTCTACGAGATAAATGCTTAGTGCTTTCAAAACAATTGGCTCACTTAGTAGTTCGTTCTAGAAATCCTTGTAGTGCTCCAGTTTAGTCATCCTTCATTGGATACCAAGGGTAAACTTACAGTCCAGTTGTTGCAAGTTTTGACCTAAGGAAAAAAAAAAAAATGTAATGCTTATGAATTGACTTTATTATAACTAAATCATGTGAGGAATTCTATTCCTATTTTGTAGTATGTTCGTGGTAAGCCTGTCAAATTTGACAAGGAAAAATGAACTTTACCTTTGAAAGTCTGGCTACTGGAGGAGTGTGGGAAGACGTACATTGAAAAATTGTACATAAGTCAAAGACAAATAACTGGCACGGCTTTAGATAGCGCTACAGTCCTGGGTGGAACTGTGCCTCCAGCCAGCTCGATCTTGTGCTAGCCTCATCCAGTTTTGCACACAAAGTTGGTTGAGGTACTTTTCCACTTGAGTGCGCCACCTTAGGTGAGGTCTTCTATTACCGCTTCGATCTTGCGGGATGGATTCGAATCTTTCTAACTATGTCGATGTCGCTGTACAATCGGTATAGTTTGTTGTTGTATTTTCTCCTCTATTCCAAATAGACCAAAGTACACTCGAAGAATTTTTCTTTTAAAACAACCAACAACCGCCTTTGATAATGTCATTTCTTCTGCACCTTATAGCAGGATTGAGATCATGAGGGTCTTATACAAAGTCGCCTTAGTTGTCCATGAGAGGGCTTTGCTACTCAATTGCGTTCTTAGCGGTTGGCAAGAGTTCGCTTGATCGCATTGTTTGAATTTACGGTTAAGCCTAGGTAGAGAAAGTTTTTAACTACATTAAAATTGTAGCTGTCTATTGTGACGTTCTGTCCAAATGCTTGTCTATTTTTGATTTTGTTTTGCTTTCGTTAACCTATAAACTTATTTTCGCCGCTTCTGTTTCAATACTCCCGTCAGCACCATCGACAGTCAGCTGCGTTCTTCCAACTATTTCGTCGGCGTATACTAGGAGTTGTGCAGACTTTTGATAGATTCTACCTCTTAAGAATGATGTGTAAATAAATCACATGACAGCGCGTCACCTGGTCGAAGTCTTACTTTTGCATCAATGGCATCGGTGATGTTGTTACCGACCTTGATGAAGCAGCGCGTATTTTGCACCGCCATCCTGAACAGACGGACGAGTTTGGCAGGAATGCCAAAACTAGACATGGCTCTATATAACTCGTCTCTATAGATGCTGTAGTGGGGGATAAAATTGATAAAAAGGTGGTGAGTATCGATCCAGAGTGTCTGGGTATTTTTCAAGATTTGGCACAATGTGAATACCTGATCTTTGTTGCGTGCGCTTGGCGGCACTCTTCATCAATCCAGGGGTTTCTTTGTGGTGGATTCGAGAAGCCTAGTACATCAGAGCGGCGTTCTTGATGTCTTGCTGACTGTGCTTAACATTGGCGGCATTGGAGTTTTTGAGAGGCTCAGGGACACTCGACACTCGCTTTTTTTTGTTTGTAGGAATTGAGAGAGAGAAAGAAAGATTGGTGTAGTGGGTTTGAAACTTAGGTGGTATTAAGTTTCAGTAAACTCCAAGGGTGGCGTCTAGATAACTGGGGAACTTGTTTGTTTCACTTTTTTGTCGTTGCTCATGATGCACAGTATTTTTTTCCCTCCACCTGATGTCATAGATAGATGATTGTTGAGATCAGGATTTGAATCGTGAACCAAGAGCGTTGATATTACCACTACACCTACGTTACATGTATCCAAAAAGTCTTGGATTAAAATCCGAAAATTAGCAAATTTTGTAAATTTTTGATATTTGTTATAAATTCGCAAAGTTTGAGGTTTAGATGGTATGAGCGAGTTTCTGGAGGAGTGCATGAAGATGCGCACTCATAGAAGAGGTGGGAAAAAAAATCGTAAGAAAAAAGTTATGTGCTCTTCGGAAGTGAAATTTTTTTTAACTCATCTGTGTGGTTCTGAAAGACATGTAAAAATAGACAAAGTTTATACAAATTTGACAGATAGCATTATTCATAGTTTCAACTTATGTGGGAAACGAATACAAATGAGAAAATTGTACACAACTCAGAAGACAAATGTTCCATCTAACAAACCGTGATTGGAAAATCTGAAATTCGACTCCATTTCGTTTTTTTCTGTAGTTGTCCCTATAAGACTGCTAAATTCGAGCTTTCTAGGTCATCGGAAGGAAGTGTGTCGAAAGACGCACACAAGATCCTGTAAGTCGAAGGTTCATTTTTGCGGTGCCTACTAAGAGTAAGTAAAGATTTATCGTACTACGTTTTCCATACGATTCCGAAGATAGTGATAAAAAAAACCCCCATTACGATATTATTTTCTACTTCCTTCTTAGGATATTATTTTATTCAAAAACGAGGTACTATCTCCATGCAAAACCTGGTTCTGAGAATATAATAATTTTCAGACGCACTATATCAACATTTTTGAATAAAACTTTTGAAAATTCTAACAGTTTGAATGCATTGAGCAAGGCAAGCACTATGGATGTCAGATGCTATATTGCAGAGATATTAAATCGCAACCTCAAAATGAGTAACCTTTTAGTTCCTTTTCGAGAAATAGCTTTTTTTTTTATGTACTTTGCACGTATTAAAGGGGATATGAATACCCTTATACTAATTTTTGTTTAGAACACGTGCGTTTTTGTGGAAAGGAGTAGAGACAGAGAGAAAGACAGAGTGGTGTAGTTTGAAACTCAGGTGGTATTAAGTTTCTGTAAACTCTAAGGGTGGTTGTCCAAATAACTGGAGAGTATTTTGTTTGTTTTTCGTTATTATTGTCTTTGCTTATGATTCACAGTATTTTTTTCCGTCCTCCTGATGTCATCATCACGATCAAGTTGCATTTTAGCCATATGACCACCCTACTGCCAGTGTTATGCCTTCACAGTAGAGTTGACTTAGCTTTGGCAAGTGATTGACTTTTTATTTATTTCATGCGAAATAAATAGATGAATCTTGACATCAGGATTCCAATCGTGAATCCACAGGGTGACAAGTGATGATGTTACCACTACACCACGGCCACCCCTAAGCTTGTTCTATTCCACATGTTTCGGAGATTGAGCAAGGTTGTGCTTTATTAATTCTGTTTATATTTTATTCAGACTTTAAATACATCTACATACATTCACTCAAACACCCAACGACTTTAAACAGGTCCATCAATGTGACATTCAACATTGAACGCTTCTAAGTACATTGCAATAGACCATATAAAAAATGATCAATCATTAGGCACTTGACCAAAACTCTAACGCCTCTCTTTATTAACACAATTCTACAAAATGCAAATGCACACACATACACACTCGTACCTAGATGTTATTTGTCATAAATTAATTGATCGCTGAAAAATACAAATAAAAAAATAAATGAAGGAAAAAAATTAACAAAATTCAAGACAACCACGGTACACCGTCTTCGAGTGTCATACACTTAGCGTTCGCCCCATTGCCATCGTGCCAAGTTATTATTTTTTTTTTTTGCAAAAAAAAAAACATTGCTCTTGACCTTTGTCAAAAATGTTTTTCTTTTTTTTTTTGCAGTTTTTTTTTTTTTTTTTATTGGCACTTTAAAGGAGTGTAATGGGGCGTCTTGCTTTGCATTCATAGCCTTAATTACTTTCGTTTTGTAATCGCTAGATATTGGAGTCGCTTTTTTAGGTTAATAACCTAACAAGCACGTACACATTTCTACAAATACGTGTATTTGTAATACAAAATAAGACTTATTTATCGGATTACAATTTGCAATACCATCTTCAATTCGAAATTGAAGCTGAAAGTTGTCTAATAGTATTATTTATGAGTTTGTTACAGAAATTGGTTTTAAGCCTGCGGGTGAATCGATAATCGTTTCAAGGCATTCATCACTTGAATACTTTTTGTTCAATGGAATTATTATTAATCTGTTGGTGGCAATATTGCGATATGAACTGGTATAAATTATGAGATGAAAAGTAATGGTCGTAGGTAATTCGATCAAACAGAAGTGTAAGGATCTGTATTGATCGCTTTCAGAGTATCAGTGCCAGGTATACACCGAGCCCAGAAAGTTTGAGAGCTCCTGTTGATTAAGAAATTAGGTTGAAAGATATTTCAGCAAATCTACGAATGTACCTACACGACTGCATTTAACTCTGTGTTGATTAGAAGATCACTCGCCAGGAAGGATACGCCGTATTACTTGCTGCGTATAGTGAAGATCTACAGGGTGGCGCACCAATTGTGCTACAATAAGAAATTCAAATAATTTTTTTTTTAAACAATGTATAGAAAATTCAATTTTATTTTATATAACTAATTGTTTTTGAAGATGATAGACCGTAAATGACCTCCACGCTCATCCACGCATATGCGACACCTGATCAGAAAATTATTCATTGCGGCCTGAAGGGTTGAAGTCGGGTCTCAATTATTGTTTTAATGGACTGCTTCAATTCAGTCAAATTCTTTGGTTTCGTTTTGTACACCTCTTGCTTGACATAACCCCATAAAAAAAAGTCTAGCGCAGTCAGGCGGCCAGCGGAAAGTGGAGTTTCTGGATATTAATTTGTTTGGGAATTTTCGTTGGAGCTCCGCCATAACCGGTCGGGCTATGTGCGCAGTTGCTCCTTCTTGCTGAAACCAAATGCTGTTGAAACGGATACTTCTTCGGTGCAATTCTGGGTGAAAAAAAAACTCCTTCAACATCTTTAAATAACGGTCCCCATTGACAGTTACTGTTACACCGTTTTCTTCAAAGAAGTATGGCCCCACAATGCACGTTGATGAAACTGCGCACTACACAGTGACTCGTTCTCTGTGCAGTTCCGTCTTATGGAGTATTTCTGGATTAGTTTCACTCCATATACGGCAATTTTGCTTGTTTACATTGCCTTTAGATCAACATGGGCCTCATCAGACATAAACAAGCAATTTATAAAGCTGTTGTCTTCTTCGGCCATTTCAATAATTTGTTGGCAAAATTCCAGGCGAATAGGCAAATTCAGAGGGTTTAACTTGCTTGTAATTTGGACTTTGTACGGAAACAAGTTTAAATCATCATGAATTATCTGTTGTAATGACCGTCTGCTAACTGCGCCGATAAGTTTCGAGTCGAAACGCTTGGATTTGCCTGAATTGACGATGATACAGCCGCGATTGTGTCTTGAACCCGAATATAGGGATCTCGATGGTACGGTCTTCGAGCGATGCTTTCAGATTCGGCAAACATGTTTACCAACCCCATAATGGTCCATCTACTCGGGGAGTGCAGCCAAACTCCCGCTTAAATTCCCTTTGGACGGAAATGAAGGACTGCAAAGAATGGTACCTCTGCACTATCCAAATCCTCTTTTCGTTTCATTTTAATAAATCTGAATAGTAACCTGCAAAATAAAAAAAAATAAGGCGATTACTCACACCGAAAAAAAAATATTACGTTTTGTTTCTGTAGCACGATTCGTGCGCCACCCTGTATTTCAAAAACAGAAAGCTTAGGTATAATACCAATGAAGGGGTAATATACTACATTGTTACTGCGGGAGTCCCACAGGGATCGGGCTTAGGACCGCTACTGTGGAACATCATGTACGACGGAGTCTTATAATTAACGCTGCCCAACGGAGTAATGATGATTGGATTCGTTGATGACATTGCCATCGTGACAATTGCAAAACAGATCTGTAAAGTCGAATCAGTTACAAATGCTCGGATAAGAGATTGGCTGGCTACTTTCCGCCGAACTAGAACCAGCGGACCATAAAACAGAAGCTGTCCTTATAACTAGTCGAAAAACCGTAGAATTCGCGAGATTTTCGGTTGGTAACCAAATAATCAGGTTCAAAGAAGCAGTTAAATACCTTGAAGTAATGCTGCACGTTGATTATTCAGCAAGAAAAGCACTGCAAATAGAGGGAGCTCTGTCGCGTATAAAGCCTAACATTGGTGAACCTTGATACGCTAGAAGGATACTGCTTTCCAGAGTTGTCACCTCGGTTCTTTTATATGCCGCCCCAGTCTGGGTACAGGCACTAAGAGTAAAGGAGACCTAAAGGAGATTATCCTCAACATATAGACTCTGCGCGCTACAGACAATCAGCGGCTTTCGAAATATCTCAGACGATGCCGCCTTTGTTATAGCTGGCATGGTTCCCATCGGCATCCTCGCAGATGAGATGTTCAAAATATACAATAGAAGAGCCAGGACATATAAACTAATACCGACAAACCAATACTGGATAAGCCGAAATCATGGGGAATGTAACTACCAGCTTACACAGTTCCTGTATGGTCACAGCGGTTACCGTAAATACCTCCACCGATTTAGACACGACAGTTCACCATCCTGCCCCGAATGCCCGGGTGAAAATGAAGATACGGAGCACGCAGTTTTTCATTGCACACGCTTCACTACATGAATAACTACTCTGCCCAGTCCGTTGTTACTCCTCGATCATATGTTGCGGTCGAAAGAGAATTGGATGGCAATATATAATTTCGTAACAACTCCTCAAAATGAGGTGCGGAGAAGAGAAAAGCTAAGAAGAGCATCAGAAGCAACAGGAAGTAATACCTAACGACAGTCCCGCTGGGAGAGCGGTAGAAGAGTGCTGGGTGTGGATTAGTACGTAGGCGCATTCCTGGCGTCGATTATTCGGGCTTGCGTGCATGCTAGTAGAATTTCAATTAAATTGGGGAACGCAAATGAACAAAATAAATTATTTCTAAAAAAAACCACTAAATTTTAACATCGTCGAAGTATCCTCTTCGAGCTTTTATAACGGCTTTAACAAGTCTGGGCATCCTGTCTATCAATTTTGATATAGTTTTGTGTGGAATGCTAATCCAGTTATCGTTCAGGTGCTGCAAAAAGATTCGTGGTGTAGAAGAAACCATTTGGCGAAGCTTTTTGTTCTAGTGATCCTACAAAAGTTCAATTGGCTTCATATCTGGTGACTGTGGTGATTAACTATTATGTATTGATTAATACTCCTACTACTTCCTTCTATTGCAGGAAACTTGTTTAGGGTCGTTATCTTGTAGAAAACAAACCCTTTTCCAATCAACCGAAGACCACTTGGAATAGAATTCTCATCTGGAATGGTCCTGTAGCCCTCTTTGTTCAAAATAACTTCGATACGAATGGCTCCCCACACCAAAATCGATCCACCTCCATGCTTTACATTATGCACAATACATTGCGGCAAAGCGTTTTGTTCCGCGGAACTGCGAACAAAAACCCTTCTCTTCGTGCCAAACAGTTCGGACTTTTGATTCATACATCAGTCTAAAGAACCCTTCTCCAGTTCTCAATTTTCCAATTTTGGTGAGTTCTAGCCTACTCTAGTTGTTTCTTCTTATTTTGCACCCGAAGTAGCGACTTTTTTGTTGGCAAGACGTTCAAACAAATTTGCCTCCCAAAGACGCCTTTTGATTGTTGTAACGAAGACTGGTCTCTCCGCAGATTACTGGTGCCGTAAGTCTACGATTACGTTTGCTAAATAGTAATCACAATCAAGTTATCTTCCTGCTTAGTAGATTTTCTTGGACGTCCACTGTTTGGACTTGGATCACTGCTTCCGGTTTCACGAAATCGCTTGATGGTGTAATGGACTCCAAATTTAGAAATATTAAATTCCTGGGAGATATCTCCTTCGGATATTAACCTATTACTCAGAAGGCTTCAAGCGTCTACATGCAAGTAAAAGATGCAGGCATTAGGGCTAAAGTTACTACATATGGCCACAATGACCTGAGTAAAATGTAAATTTGTAGGTACAGTCAAGGAAACAGTGGTCGTCTTAAACTTATGAACGATAGTGTACTCGTATGTCAAATATTGCTTAGATATTGATTTTGAAGATATCCGAGAATGAGTTAATTTTCAAACTCCGGTCAATAAGTAAAGTAGAGCGTTAAACTTATTTTTTTTTTAGCAGAAACCCAATACGCCATTCTACAGCTGTCTGTCTGTCTTCCATGGAAGGCCAACTGCAGCCTAAACGGCTGGAAAGATTTTGTTTAAACCGGGATCTGAAGGGTTACAATTCGAGATGAACGGAATTTTCATTCTAACTGACCGATTTTGAAAAGAATCGATTTTCTCAAAAACGGTTTTTATGATTTCGTTCTAATTTTATATTTGAGTTGGAGTGGAAATTCACTACAAAATGATGTACTTGGTTTTTAGAAAAAAAAAAAAAAAATATATATATATACATTTAGAACGGTACTTAATTATTGACCGGTTTTTGAAAATTGGCTCATTCCCGGATATCCCTATGCCGATTTTGTTTAAATTGAATATTTGACATATACAAGGTCATGTCATACTAAGCTTTGGAAAATTGTAGAAATTTTTTTAAACTTTTGACTGTTTGTTTTGGAAATAAAAATCATTTTAACGATTTTATTTAAATTTCGAACTGAATGATTTGCAATATATAGGTGCAAGTAGGAGCGACCCAGTCATGCACTTTATTTTCTTTTGCTTTAACTTTTTTGGTTTTCCACTTCTACAAAACTTTTACTTTTGGCACTTTCTACGGGCGAGTGAATGTACCTACGAGCGAGTGAAAGTCAACCCTGGTCAACATTTCAACCTTCTACGTCTAACGGTTGAAAGTTATGAGGTTCTGACAGACAGATGGACAGACAGACAGATGGACAGACAGACAGATAGACAACTGACAACTGAACCTCACTATAATTGACTTGTTTAAGAGAGAGGTCATGATTGATGATCATGATGAGAGGCTCTCAGCTGTTCAGGTTATCGCGACTTCACTGTAACACATTTTTTTACAAAAATATGACAATAATTTTGAAATTTATATTGTGGCACTTTTTGTTATAGGACAGTAGTTATTGAATTCAGTAAATAACAACTTTCATAAATTTAAATCACAAACTACATACAACTTCAAGTAGAAAATACATATCTGCATGCACGTAGCCAGGAATTTTGTACGAAGGGGGTCCAGACAAGAAAAAAAAAAAAACAATTTAAATTTTTTTATTTTGTACTTATCTATGGAAATAATTTAATATAAATGGCTGCCGAGGCTAGCTTGGTAGTAGCCCATCCTGTCAACCAATCTCACCTACAAGTATATTTTCGATGGTTCGGGGTTCTATTTCACCAATAGCTCGATCAATAATGTGCTTTTGATAAGTTGTGGCATAAAGGACTAGTTCATAAGCTGCAAAAAATATATCCCAAAACAATACTCAGAAATCCTAGAGTCATATAATGCAGAGATTATTCAGAATAAAGCAAAAAGATGAGTACTCCGCACTAAAACATATAAAAGCTGGTGTACCCCAAGGCAGTGTATTAGGACCTGTCTTGTTCCTATTATACACCAATGACCTACCACAAAAATGAGGAAACTTCTGTTGGCACATTTGCAGATGATACTGCTGTACTTGCTGTCGGTAATACCGTGCAAGATGTTACTCGAAAACTAGAAAGGGCAGTAAACGATTTTTATGAATGGCCCAAAAAATGGAAATAAAATTAAATCAATTCATGTAAACTTTACAAATAAAAATGTACAACACATACCTGTGCACATAAATAATAATCCAGTTCTTTTGTTTTTTGAACTCAGATAAGTACTTAGGCATGCCTCTTGACGCGAAATTGCGCTGGAAAGCTCATGTAAAGGAAAAAACATGACGAATTTAACATACGGTACAAAAAATGTATTGGCTCTTAGGGAAGTACTCCAGTCTCTCGATGTACAATAAATTACTGCTCTACAAGCAAGTATTAATGCCAATATGGTCTCCAGTTTTGGGTGCAATACTCGTATAGTTAGTGCGCCATGGTACATACATAACGTTGATCTACATAGAGATCTAAAAATTGAAATGGTAGAGGACGAGATCAGGGAGGTCGCAAGAAGACATGAAGTTAGGTTAGGTTAGGTAGATGGGTGCCTTGTGACAAATAGAGTCACTGCTCACTTAACCGACAAATTCGGGTCCATTGTGCCCAATCGTTTAACCCTGGAAACGTTAAAAAAAGTCCGCTGTTAGAACCACCCAGATAATGATATAAATCTCAGGAGGTCCGTAAGCTCTATATTACCTAAGTCCTCCAAATCCGAGAAGAAGTAGCTTCCGAGAGTCCTCATTCTTGTGACGGATAGGGCAGGAAACCAGACAGCAGGTGACAAACTGATTCAATTTCTTCTTCGTCCCTGCAGCTTCTACAGTAGTCGTTATGTAGCACACCGAGTAGCTCCGCGTGAACTCCAATGGCACAATGACCAGTAATTATTCCAGAAACGACCCGTGTATTATAACGACTAAGTTTCACCAGAGAGGTTAATCTCTTCTTGCTAAAGGCCGGCCATAGCGCCCTGGCCGTTGCGCATGTTTCAGGCGAACCTGCCGTTTGTTTGCTCTATCGATGGTTTCGTCTTCTATTTTCTTTCGTAGGGAACTGATTGGGGTTAAAAGGGAGGACCCACGATAAGTGCAGCGCCGACCCTTTCCCAGCAAGCTCATCAGCCCTTTCATTTCCTTCGATATCCATATGCCCTGGAACCCAGCAGAGGGTCACCGCATTGGCTCTGGATATTCCATTTAAGACCAATTTGAAGGTTCTCACAAGCCTTGATCTAATTACAGCAGAGTCCAGAGCCTTAATGGCTGCCTGGCTGTCTATATAGACAGTTATCATTTTACCAACAATACTATCCTCGCGTATAATTCCCGCAGCCTGTATGATGGGTGTGATTTCGGCCTGAAAGACGCTGCAGTCGTCACTAATTCTAAAGGAGTTGTTTATTCCTAGCGCCTCACAATAATCTCCGGCTCCCGCGTCAACGTCCATCTGAGAACCGTTGGTATAGAACGCAAGTCCCTTATTCTTCATGGTTCTCAGGTTCCTCCAGTGCGCTCTGTCAGGAATTCTTATGTTGAATCTCCTTTCAAATGCTAGCGTAGGGGTCATGAAATCAGTTTCCGCCGATCTGCTAGTAGTTCCCCATCGGGATAAAATGGAAGCATGGCCGTAAAGGCTCGATGACCACAATCGGCCTTCTTTCAGTCTTACAGCGGTTTTAGCCGCCAGACTGCTACAGTATATATCAAGCGGAATGAAACTGAGCATGGTTTCCATTGCCGCTGTAGGTGTTGTTCTTATTGACCCCATGACTCCAATACACGCTGCCCTCTGGATTTTGGTGAGGTTTGAAAGCTGATATTGCTTCTCAAGAGCCATCTACCAAACTAGTGAACCATATGTGAGAATGGGTCTTACGACCGCTGTGTGTATATCCAGTACACCACGTGTTGCTGAATGCCTTTTTGCAAGAATAGAAAGCTACGCTAGCTTTTTTGATGCGTTCGGCAGTGTTATCCTTCCAGTTCAGTTTGGAATCTAAAATTACGCCCAGGTATCGAGCTGAACTTGAGATACTTAGTTCAGCACCACCGATGTTTGGGGGTCTGAAGGTAGGAATTGATCTCTTCTTAGTGAAAAGAACTACCTCCGTCTTTGAGGGGTTCACTCCCAGCCCTTTGCTGCTGATCCAATCATTCACTAGTTGTAGTGCAAGATTTAGTCTTTCGCTTAGGACTGGAGGGAATTTTCCAGGAACCAGGATGACCACATCGTCGTCATAAGCCGTCGCGTTGAAGCCGTTTTCCTTCAGTATCACCAAGATCTCATCCACTACTAGGAGCCATAATAAAGGAGATAGATAGATGCTTCTCCGGATGGTTACATCTCCTAGCATTGAAAATATAACCCTCGATTGAAGCATCTGTGCAATCCAATTGCAGAGACCCATGTTTAAATGAGCTCTGTGTAGGCTGTCCAGGATCGCGTCAGTGTTTACGTTGTTAAAAGCCCCTTCAATGTCTAGGAACGCCCCGAGAGTGAACTCTTTAAAGTGAAGGGATCTATCTATTGATACGACCCTGTGTAGCGCAGTATCTACCGATCTGCCGCAGATGTATGCGTGTTGTGATTTAGATAGGTATTTATCGCCAATCACGTTTCTTATGTATACATCTATTAAACGTTCCAGTGTATTTAGCATAAAAGACGAAAGACTGATAGGTCTCAGGTCTTTTGCGTTTGTGTGGCTCGCTTTCCCCGCTTTGGGAATAAATACAACACACAATAGTATATCTAGCTTTTCCTCTTGTGACTCTGCCCAGGTACCATCACCCTTCCTAATATTGGATGCCGGCGTTGGTGTCTTGCCCAGAATCTTCCTCAAGCGGGACGCTTCGTTTGTTGATTCTATAGATGCGCAAAAGGACCGCCAGGAGTTCTTCTTTGCGAACCTAATCTCTTTCTTGAGCAACTTTACGCTTTCTTTATTGGTGGACCACTCAACGACCCCCTCTTTTGCGAGGTTCCATCTTACTCTTGAAATGCGAGTTCCGCTATTTTATCGCTCCACCATGGTGGACGCTTTTTACCGCTATACATACTAATCGGACAGGATTTCTCAAAAGATTGCGTTAGAGAGTCGGTCAGTGCATCGACTGCATTGTCAACTGCTTCCATATAGTTGAGATCTTCGGTGAAATGATTCACAGATTTCCTTAGTTCAGACATGAAGTTAAATTGCTTGAAAAAAACTAGAAACTTGAAAATTGCTAATTAGTTTGACGACTAGGTGCGATAATTGGAAGGATAACATTAAATCATACCTTCTCCGGGAGTTTTCAGTGGATTAATGTTCCACACTATCGCAAAGCTCGCATGCGATGTCTTTTGATGATTTTCATCCAGCTACACGCAAAAAAAAAAATAAAAATAAAAAATATTGCGCTTAAGTGCCTGAATCGTTTCTGGATTATCAGCATAATGGCACCGCATAAAAAAAAAATACAATGGCGTCAAATCTCAGCTCCTCGAACGCCAAGCAATATCATTGAACGTAGCGCGCAAAAGATGGATTGTTAGACGGCTTGTATGGCAAGTAGCACCGCCTTGTTGTTGGAACCAGAGATCATTCAAGTTAATTTCTTCAGTTTCTTCTATCTTGCGTTATCAATTAGCATGCCAATCTCATGAAGTTTCTTTACAAACTTGCGTACAGCAGGCTCGTTAGGTGCATTATTCCGACCGAAATTACTTTTCAAAGTTCTCACTGTTCCGGCAACACAGCAAGCGGTTCATATCGTACCGTCTTTCTGTAAATTTTTTGAACGTGAAAGATCTGTCAGTGTCAAAATAACAAATAATTTATAAAAAATCCAGCAGATGGCTCACCCGTCATGTAGATGTGTAGGTACTGCAATATTCGATACTTTTAATATGTACTCGTACGTCGAAAGACAGAGGCATTTACATATGTATTTCATTTCTGTGCAAATGGTATGAAATATTTGATTTATACTCCACTCCATGTTGAATTTTTCACTTTCAGTTATGACAATAATAAGAAAAAGTGACCCACATACTACCACCTACGTCTCCTTTGAGCAGAAGAGACATAGCTTGGTGTTAAAGCTCTGATCACACACTGCTTCCATAGACTGCTAACGTATCAAATTCCATTGTTTTATTGATTTGACTACTCGAGACCATATACCACGACCATGCCGGCTTGTGAAGCTCAAGCTTTGCAAGTTAAGCATGCGCATCGCATTAAGAATAAGCAATCAAAACAAAATCAGTAAATTTAACAAGATTCTATTGTAGTTTACTTTATAATCACGAACAACTTTCCAGGGGAAGATATCTTGGTCACCTTCCGCCACATGTTTCATTCTGAATTTCAAGTACCAATCTCAGTTCATAGTATTAGTCCCGAATGCAGGGGACTGGAATATCAAATAAATATAATATAGCAGGTCTCAGTTATACCAACCACACCCTATATCAAAATAATAGAGAGCTCATCAAAATCCGTATTAAATTATGTATGTTTGCTACACCACCAAGAAATCCGTCAACACTGTCCTCAATGAATCTAGCATAAGCACCTAGTTTGTTTGCAAGTCATTCACCATCCGCAAGCAACCTTCACCATGTCATCGAATCAATAATGTCTAGGTACGAGTATATCCCCTTCCATGCCTTATGACCTTTCTAGGCCCAAATGCGTACTTTAAGAATTCCTGTCCACGTTACACCGTCGATGCATTTTTCCAGTCACGCATGTGATCGTTAAATTTTATTTGAAAAATACACCAACGCGTGACTTATGGTCTATTAAGACGTTTACTTTGCTTACATTGATCGAGAGCACTTTGCGGCCACCTAACATTAATCTGCATACCATCTTGACCCTATTCGCTATACAACTGTGTCTTGTACTTGTGCCTGGGAACAATTAACTCAATGTCATACAAGGTCTTCATCGTCGTGGCAACGTTGTTGTATGAACGTGGGAGTTTGTTCAAAAGTATATCGACACCTCGATTTGAATAAATCAATCATCGGCGGTGGTGCGGAGCCTTGATTGCGCCGTATCGTTACAACATTGCTCATACGGTCATTTATAAAAAAAAATAACTTTTCCATCTATCAATGGATAGATAATTGTTGTGGCACTCATTGTCGACGGGGTATAGCCTAATGACTAGACCAGGTGTTTTACACTTGCATGCAAGCACGCATGTTAGGAGGGCCCCCGTTGCAATTATGCGTCTTTGATACCTTTCACGCAATTTATGACTCAGCTAAAAATATTTTTTTTTTTGGGTGGAAAATCCGATTTTTACCAACACTCAATAGTTGATGCAACAACTCACAACAGCTGCAGTAGTAAAAGCCAGCACGTTGCACAAGTTCATCACGGCATTAATGGGAGAGTGGCTACAATTGGTCTTACAGAGGCTTACATTGAACTTCAGAGCATGTAAGATCGTTAAGGTTCACTCGGTAATCGGTGGTACTTGAGATTGATTTACAGATTTGAAGATGCGGTAACCGTCCGGCGTCGGCTTTGGCTTCGGCTGATGTTAAAAGAAAATGACAACCTTGAACCTACTACTCGCTAACAGGCGGAGAAGAATGTTGTCTAAAAATTTATCGCTGTCATGTGTCAAAAGTGACAGCAAATTGATGTATGTATCTTTTGTCAGTGCATCCGTAATTGCTTCGGTGAAGATTATGCTACAATTGCGTGTTGTAGCTTACGCTTTTCCTGGGGGATGGAACTGTCACACATTTTGGCGCTGAATTGCGTAATTTCGTGGAAAGTTTGAGCGTGATATAGTTGCATTCAGGAAGAAGGGCTAGAAAGATAGCATATCCGCAATTAAAGTTAATGATCGTGAAGCATGATCCACTGACACTGTTATAGTGAAATCAGCGGCAATAAGGTAGTAAAGTAGACTTTTCGTTTTGCCCAAGTAGATAATTCGTTTAGAGGAGATTTGGTTATATTCCCTGATAGTTGGTAAAAAATTGCTTTACATCAGAGTAAGAAAACTATTGATTATAAGAAGCCGTATGTGTTCCTCGTGCAGTAATTTTTCTCTAAAAAATTCTCAATCCAATTTGTGATGGATCCTTTTAAGTCTGTTCTGTTCTGCATTTAGCACTTATATTCACTTTAGGTAGACATGTTATGTATCACAGAGTTTTTGAAAAATTAACCTATTACTCGTTTGTAGACTGTAAAATGTGCACAAAGGGAGACCTATTAATATAGTATGTCATCTTTTGCGATAGTGTAGCTAGGCGTATTCTCTATTATTTTTGTATGTATGGTTAACAACAACTAGTTATGTGGTCAGAATAATTGTCCAGATATGCGGTTTTGTAGGCTTTGAATGTCTTTATTGGCCGTGGTACTTTGTTTTCTTCGGTGAGTTTTGAGACTATTTTCTCGGATATAAGGCCTACTGTCGTAGGAATAGTTGTGGTTTCAATGTCCTTCTTTCCCCAGAAGGTGTATTCTGTCCATGATTTATCAGACTTTGCAATACAACTGAGAAAACTTGGGTCTGCATCTGTCTTTGCTGCAGAATAGTTTGGTAGTCCTAATAGAAACAACTCTGATGGTCTACAGACAGTCGTCAAGTCATCGGTAGCTTTGCAGCGTCACAAATTATGATATCTTATGACCAGAAGTGGTCAGTTTTTACCGCAGTGGTTGATTTCGTGTGTCAGAAAATCTAGAGATTTATTTTTACCGCAACCATTTTCATCCCTTTCTGCATATAAAGGGAGCCCCAGAATTCACGCAAGATTTGAATTTTGCGCTATTTGTGCGGAAAAGTGTTGCCAACGAAAAAAAAAAAAAAAAAAAGGGTTATTAAAAGTGGAGTGCTACACGAAAGAACAACGCGTTTTCATTGTTGATCAATATTTTAAAAATAATGAAGGTTTGGCAGCTACAGTTCGCAATTTTCGTACAGAATATGGTCGGAATAGTGATTGAACTTCATCAACTGTGAAGAGACGGACACTCTGACCGTTCTTCAACAAGTCGTTCAACACAAAACATCGAAGCAGTTCGTGAGAGTGCTGTTGAGAGTCCAGGAACGTCAATTCGACAGCGTGGTCGAGAATTGGACATTTCGAGAAGCTCTCTACAGCATATTCTCACAAAAGATTTACATCTTCATGCATACAGAGTACAATTGACTCAAGATCTGAAGCCTACTGACCACGCACAGCAAAGAGAGTTCGATGAATGGTTTATGGAATAACAACAAGTGGATTCTGATTTTTCAAACAAAATCATCTTCAACGATGAGGCTCGTTTTCATCTTGATGGCTTTGTTAATCGTCAGAATAGTCGAATTTGGGGTTCAGAAAATCCACGAGTGATTGTTAAGAAACAAATGCATCCACAACGTGTCACTGTTTGGTGCCGATTTTGGGCTGGAGGCATCATCGGACCATTCTTCTTTGAAAATGCAGCTGGTCAGACAATAAATAGTTAATGGTTAATTAATTGTGCCTAAATTGCAAGATATGGAAGTGGACGACATGTGTGATTTCAACAAGACGTTGCCACATGCCATACAGTCCGAGAAAAAAATTGAATTACTGCATGAGTCATTTCCTGGTTGTGTAATTTCCCGTTTTGGTTATCAGAATTGGCCGCCCAAATCATGCGATTTAATGCCGTTGGACTCTTTTCTTAGGGGTTTTTTTGAAGTCCGAGGTTTATGCCAACAAGCCCACGGCCACCCACGCCTTGAATGAGCAAATTGAGCGCTGTATCTACGAAATTTGGCCACATTTATGCAAAACAGTCATGAACAATTTCGACAAAAGAGTGCGTTACTGATACATAGTAAAGCCGTGGAGGCCATTTACCTGATATGCTGTTCCATACATAATCCTACTTTATAAATCAATTTTTAATTAAAAACCTGTGTTTTCTACCAAAATTACTTCTTGCGTGAATTTTGGGAAACCCTTTATAATGGTTGTGTCAAAGGCTTGCTAACATAACACTCAGAATATTCCCATCAGTTTCGACATAAAGGAGGTGAAGACTTCAGCCTTTTTTCCTCCAGATTGCGCTCTTTCAGCGGTCTTCTCACTGCCCAATACAGAAATTACATATCTTAATCATCTCCTATGCCAGTGACTGTTCTCCATGTGGAGCTATTTTTGTTTATCCTTCCATACATTCTTCCTGTGTTTATTATTTTTATTTAGGTTCTGAACGGAACTTCTATAAATGGTTGGCTTCTTTCACCAACCGAGTTTCACTATCAGACTCTTATTATAGATATAGTCTCAATACAATAGCTTTCCAGACGGTTGCCTCATAATCTATCATCACTTTGGGTAATAGAAACAAACAATGAATCGTTTCATGCAAGTAGTAAGCTTATGCAATTCAACCCCCAAATGTCTACCTCTAATCATTTTATTTCTTCTCAAGCTACAAAGAATGCAACGCGTTGCAGTTTGTTTGTCATAATAATTCAGCTCAATGCGACATCTCTGACCGACTATGAAACTAACAATTTACTTACAGCCTATTACAAAATGCAGTAAGTAGGTACGAGTAGTTACCACAAATATTTGCTTATGCAGTTTATGTGTATAAAATTGATGGTTTACTGCGTAAATATTGAATGTTGCGGATGTGGATGTCCATAATTAGGTTTCTAAACATGGATAATAGACGATTCGAGATACGAAAAGATAAAGTGAAAAAATTCATTACGTCGTAAGTGGAAATAATGGGTGGGAAAATGTTTTAAGTACCATTTAAATAGAAGTTTATGGTGATTCGCTGCATTAAATTAATTTTAATTGCTGGGTAGACGTTTGCAAGATGTTTATTTGGTAATGTGTTAAGGCAGCTAGTGACATTCAAGAAAGCAGAATCAGTGGCATTCAGGAAATATGCATGAAGGTAAGCCTATCCCTCTAGAAGGAATTTTTGCTGGTCACGGATCTTGCAGGTTGCTTAGCTAGAAAGCCAAAAATACATAAATACGCTCTCACATTTGATTTATGCAGAACGGCCTCAGAATCAGATCTAACTATTCGCTTTTCTACTTTGTTAACCCGTGTTTCGCTGTCTAGCAAGGAGGGAATGGAAAGATTATTAAAATGATAAATGTTGTTAAATACAAGGCCATCGTAAGGATTTATGCTCTATCATAATTTCCCACTAAGATAGTGTTCTCAATGCGGAGGCACTTAGCAGTGACGGACAAGCCCACTAAGTTTCATTGAGACATCCATGTAGTAATACAATTTAATTTCGTAAATAAAACTCTACTGTGATCATGGTTGCGGGAGCGCACCAAGAACTAAATGCGATTATGTTACTAGTGAGAAAAAAGTGTGACTGAGACACAATCTGTATGAATACAAAAAGCCAAGTGACGGGTGGAAATCCTGAATTGCATTCGAAACTCCAATGAAGCTTTGGCAAAGCATAGATCATGCGAGCGATTATGACCTATACAGAGGCTGTGGTGGCGGTGGAAGTCTATTCTACTTTGTTTGTCATCTGCCACCTGAAAATGAGATTACTATCGAATAGTTCACTCTTCACCTCCAGGCATGTGCAAGTTTGTATTAACATCTACTTAGAGAACTTAAATATGAACCAACAAATTCAGTTACTTTTGGAATTACCTAGATACATACTCGTATGAATGTATCTTCAACTTATCAACTAATCAACCAACGCGTCCAACTACTCCTAAAGTATGCTACGAGGATTGGTACTAAGTTATGAAATGCGTTCAGCAGCCTAAGAGTATGCTGCATTTTTCTATATAATTTCCAAATGGCGTTTTCTCGCGAAAATTATAACATATTTATGGGCTTGCATTTTATGAACCATTCACAATAATTTTGACTAGGTGGACAGTAAAGGGCACTGCCAGGCAAGATATTTGAATAAAAATTGTAAAAAAAAAAATCGTTTGAAGAATTCTGGTAAAGAATTCTAGAAGGGTTTCTAAGAGCAGTCGGTGTTCTAAGTAAATTTAAGTGTTTCTATGTGCTACTAAAATATATAGGCTCTCATCATTGTCGGTGTATGTGGCAACATTTTAGCGTTGGAAAGATGTCTGCCAACTTTTCCGACCTGTTGTCAACACCTACTTGAGCACCGTAGTGCTTTTGTCTTGGAGCAATGGAGCACAATGGAGCACTTGGTGCAAATCATTATCCTAAGGCAACGAAAAGCAACAAAAATCGTCAGCTTATTCAAGAAGCTTTAGGTAAGATGTCATTGTTGATTGTTTTCAGCTGCTTCCGTTCTTCAGGACTGCATGAAGAGCTGTGCATGTCTTCCTAGGCTGGAACTTTGCGGCGCAGTCATGGTATCCACACTGCTGCATTAAATAAAGGATATCCTCGAGATGCAACACGTCAACACCTACGCGTGGTCAGACTCCATGATAACCCTAGCTGGGATTCGGCTCGAAGGACCACACGGTTTTTACCACGTAATTATACTGGGGTCGAAAAAGAGAACTTGATTGAATTTACTTCAGTTTACTAAGAACAAAGGGATTCTGTGTTAAATAAAACGCACCGAACTAATCGTTACAAAGGTTTTTATTCGATTGAACTTTCGAGTGTACATCTGAAAGTATTTATGACTTGACTATGTACTTTAGGTTTTGGCGCAAATTTACAATATGCCAACGTATTTGTTTATATATTTAGCGTTTTGTGTATAATGTATAAATTACACTATTTACAAAAACATAGAATATAAACTAGTCTTCTTTGTTTTATCTTAATTTTATGGCCAACAATATGACTGGTAAAGACCAAGAAATATCAGTGATTACATTATTGGTGACGCACTTTGCTTTGCAATTGAGAGTCTTCCGATAAATTACCATTGTTCAATCAACAAAATTTGTCGCTCTCATTGGTAACCTTGATAAATGCTATAAGGAAATAAGGCACACCAGTTTAGTTGATAAATAAGGTGCAAGGTGTATGTGGTCGATACAGAAGTACCCCGAGCGGAAACCTGCTTGTTCGACATCAAGTGTAAAATCAATGTATTCATTGATCTAATCCAGAATAACTCTACATTTTCTTTTGGCAGCCCAAACGAGCGCAAATACTCGCTTCCCCAATCTCTGAATATCATTAAGTTACCACTTAATAACACTATTTTACCATTCTCCTTGACAGGGTATTGCTTTGACATGCATTTTCTATGAAAAGATGCAAATTCTTGACCAATATATTTGACGCTGTATGGCGTCATTGCTTAGTGGTTAAGTGCGCGAACACTGAGCGGAAAACTCAAGGTTCGAGCTTCAGAAGGTAGAAACATAAAAATTATATTTTTTTTTCATGGTCCCATCTCTCACGAAGGTTTAACAAACATCTGACAGTAAAATAGTCATAAGAAGTTTTTACGATTGCCCTTCGGAAACGCAATTCGTACAGCATGAATTCGCAAGAAGCTAGGTCTGGCCAAGTATGTGCTGCAAGTAAGGCATGCGGATCGTTAAGTCCCATAGCTTTATTCTTCTTTTGAGTGTTTCGAGACTATTCATATTGTTTGTGTTACTGGAAAACCGCTGCGAATTCAGGTGTTTTCCTCTTCGAATAGATAATTTGAGTTTGGAGCCATGACATCGTTACATAAACAGTTTAGTAGCTCTCCTTCTCTTCTAACCTTATAAACTTATCTTCATCCAAGATCAACAACTCTTTTCTGGATTTTATTGGACTAGGATCACCCTCCTACCGTCACACCTATTTGCCTCTTCAGCAAAACTGCCTTCGTTGTTGTGGTTTCATTTGCCACGTCTTATACTATTCTGAACGTCTGTCCTTTTCATATGGCGCTGGTCTTCGAGTTTCACTTTCTCGACTTTATCCACTGGAACTCCAGCTTTAAGTAAAATCAGCTCTTCTACACTTTCCCATGTATCTGCAAATGGTCATGGATAAATATCCGATAATACTTTTACCAAAAGGGAAGCAGTTCAGTGCTAATCTATGTTTGGTTGCACTGAGTTCTGCCGATTGCTTTGATCTTTTCTGGCATCGTAAATGAAAAATTCATCAATATAATTCTGTACTGTTAAAAGCAGTCTGCCAGATTGGCTAAATCAAAAAGCTCATCATTACAGGAACAAAATTAAAGGTAATAAGCAACAAAACAATCTCCTGTAAAGGGACTATTAATGTAACAGCCAAATCAAAATCTTTTACCTATGCAACTCGAGGCAAAAGACACAGCTGTTAGCTCTGCACAAATGGTTTTTGCGGAACATATTTTCCTTCTTCGACTACATTTTGATGTGGCTATTGCCCACATCTGAATGCATACCAATACGTAGTCAAAGGTCTTTGACTCTATCCAAAGTCAGTTGAAAATTTTCCCCATGGTGTCTAACATTTCAATCACTTCGACTGTAGTGGGATTCGCATTTCAATTGATTTGTCTGTCTCGGCGATTTGTATGACAAAACTTTACTAAAGCGGGCTTTGAACTGTATTTAAACTAATTTGGCATTTGTTCACAATATAAATATACTGAGAGATTTTTTTCATTCTTTAAGACTATCCAAACTGAATGCCAAAAGGAAGTAACCCTAAACTTTAATTAGTTAGTTACATCTTATTTCTTGTGAAAAATTTGGATGTGTTTAAGTCGGCTCCACCTTTCCCAATATTGCATAAATAAATCTTCAAGATACAAATGGTTCTACTCGTATCTACAATCGGTTTACTACTACTACCAACTTTCTTAAGGGGCTCTCTACCTGACATACCGCAGGTCTGAAATTCACGTCCATTTTCAGTTCATCGCTTGTAATTACGATCCTTCAAGATTACACGACTATTATTTAAAATGACAAATTATTTTAATTCTGTTTTATTTTTATTGTACAAACAAAAATGATATACAAAAAATGGTTGTGTAGAAGCAGGAAATATCTTAAAACGAGAAAGTCGTAGAAAATTATAATAAAAAAAAATTCTAATAATACTAGTAAATATTTACAAGGTACAAACAAGAAAGTATCATAGCAATAGAGAACTAACTTAGCGTATAAAGCTTTTTACATTTAAAAACAACAAAAAACCTATTTTGTACATTTCTTCAATTTAAAAAAAAAAATTCGTTGTTTTTCTTCAAACTTGCTTCTCTCTTCTTTAGTACCAGCCAGATCCAGACCAATCCTTATGATGATCCTCGTGATGAACATGCACAGGGACATGCACTTCCTTGTAGATTGGAACATGTACCTCCTTGTAGATGGGGACGTGTTTAATCACAGGCACCTCCTTGATGACGGGAACCTTCTGCACATGATGATGATGAATGGTGTGCACGTTGTATGGCACATGAACGATGTGGTGTTCACTGCAAGAAGAGACAAATGGGGAATTTAAAATGAGTTTTTCTTTCAATTCAATCAAACGAAAGTGAAACTGCATTTTGATTGAAGTGATGTGTTCGGTTTAGGTAATTAGCTCGTAATCGCTTCTCATCATATGGCAGCAGAGCACTGTGAATTGATATGCAGAGGCCGGATGATGTGTGTTTGGTGCGTGCAAGAGAGCGAGGAGACGTGTCACGCAACTTTGGCACTGGATCAAGAAACGGTTTGATTACACAAATCAGAGTAACGCGTAGTTGAGTATTCATAATGCGTGGGGTTTTTGAGGTATGAAATTCCTTTGAATGTGAGACAATTTTTTCCTGTAATCGGTGTATTATTGCCGGTTTCTTTCTTTTTCGTTTTCTTGACAAATTAAAGGTGTAGAATTAATTGTGTGATGTTAATTGTAGAGATTAACAGTGAAATTGATTCGTGAGATACATACGGTCGATGAATATTGTTACTGTAAGGAATGTCAATAGTTGGGGCAGTGATTCAGAGATTGAACGGATTTACGTGACGAAAACTGGACAGCCAAATAATAAAGCTTCAGCTTGACATAAAGTCGATTTCTTCTTTAAGCTACTGAGCTTCGTGGCTGCTAGCAGAAATCATGGGCAATATCTGGTAATCTTGTCTGTACTTCTTATGGCCTGTACTTTTGCGTGGACAGGCTCTGCTCTTAACTGGTCTAAAAAATAGGGAAATGCTATATTAAGTAGCCAAGTAGGTACTATCAAAAGTTTGGAAGACATTTTTTTATTTTGCGGTGTGGTCAACTCAGTTAAAAAGCTTCAATTTAAACTGTCAATTAATACACTGAACCCTATCGAGGACGACGAAAATGGTTCTTATGTGTTGATTGCCGATAGGAATTCTAAACACACTTAAAGTCTGAACAAAATTGTGATTAGCCTAATTTTTTAAACTTAAAGAGTTGAATTATTACATCCCTGTTGGTTCTGCTGGATGCGTATTTTATAGTGGAGCACGAATTAAGTGTGACTACATGTTTATCTAAATGACCGGACCTAGACTTTATTACATCAAATAGCTTTGCAACCTTTTACACAGCATTTTGTGATTAATTTCTGAGAGTTAACTCCAAAATGTGCCTTTTGTTTCAAAATGCTAAGTAAAAAGTTGCAAAGTTGTTTGACGGAATAGTGTCCTGGGCAAACAGGAGTGGAATAACTTCAGCGTGTAAGAATGTGTATTAATATGTCATCTGAGTTTTTGTGATTGTAGTCCTGAATGAATATTTTCTGTAAATTGAAAGGATACCCTCCTGGGAATCAGGTCATCTGAAATGCTATTAGAGTTTTTAATAATAACCCTAAGGAGTATGATATCTTTTGCATATGAACATATCGCTTAGGTTTATTTACGAAAGGGAAAATTCGGGGACAAATACGCGACATACAGAATTAGGCAGAAAGTTTTGGTAAAGCGAACACATGATGGCAATTGGCATCAAAGTCATCAGCATAGTAAGTGCGACATTCACAGATAATCCACAATTTACCAGCAATATCCAGAATATAACTTTAAGGTTGCTTTAGTGAATTCAAATCAGAAATAAGGAGATTCCTATATGAATTCTGCTTCGGAAACGACATTCCGAGTGGTATTAGTTCGGCTAATAAACAAGTCTCTATATTTTCCATTTTCATATGTATGAAGGTAGGTTTAAGGACGAACTGGTAGAAATTCAACTGTGAGGAAGCTCTTGAATGTGCGGAATGAAACTGATTCTTCCTGTTTGTAAAAAAAGTGTGAAACAAGGAACATTTCCGTTTTGTACGAGAAAGTATGAGAACTATTAGCTTCAATGGATTATTTTGAATTCTATGCAGCCAGTGCTGTCATCAGAAGTTTCTTGATTCATGGTGCACGCTGGTAGAATAGCAGCGTTTCCTGGACCTTGAGAAGAATTTGTCGGATTCTGAAGGATAGGACAGGTAAAAAGATTGATTTGTCAGCGTGCATCTTTGGATTAGATACAATTTTAACCAGCAAATTTGTGTCTACTGAAAACCCAAAGTACCCTTGCAACTATCAGAGTGCAAAAGTTTATTCGATCGATGAAAAATCCGAGGCTCGCAAGCAAAGACAGAGGTAGCAGGTAAGGTGCAATTAAGAAGCATTTATTTACCCCTCGTGTGGATAGCTGGAATATGAGTAGAAAAGTGGTTTGAGATTGATTATGTGTAGGACTTTTATTCCTACTATTATTATTATTATTTTTTGTTGTACTCATTTTTATAACACCGAAAGCTTGATGGATATATATATGCCAGAGCAGAATAGAAGGGGAGTACAGGAAATGCAAAAGAAAATCTTTTTTGGAATGTCACACATAAAAGAAACAAATTCCGAACAATGGCTTTTAGTGACAAAGAATGGACCCTCACCAGAGAGCAAAATTGAGCTTTGTTATTCCGAAAAAAAAAAATGCTTCTAATGTCAGTCAGAACGCACCAAATAAGCTGAATAATTTTTCGTCGACTGATCAAAATGATGTGAAGATAAGAGTTAGCCATAGAAAAAGGAACCGTCTCCAAGAGGCACACAGTAGTGAGAGATCTTCAGTGCTTTAGGTTTAGCCAGCTTACTTACTTCATGCGAATAGACAAATGTACTTTTCCAGTTAAGGAGGACTACATGAGGCCGAAGTAGTTTTTAAAGTGGGACAGAAAGTAGTCCAAGTTATCCCAACTATAGGAATCCCAACTAGAACGAAAGTGCTTAAAAAAATATAAGACTCCGTGTTGTCAGTGTTGCCTGTTGGAACTATCCTGTATCAAAATCTAGTGTTAGTGTGAAAAAAAAGAACAATTTTCCCTGCTTTTTAAAATGTGGATAATAAAGGGACCGTAAAAGTCTCAAATTAGTCACCTAAATATGATGTTCTTCTGATTGACCGCTAAAGCAGTCCACATTTAAAGAGACAGGTCAATCATTATTCGGGGGTTTACCCGAGTTCCTAGTAAATTTCAAAATTGTAAATAAAAAATTATGGAATTTTTTAGGGGAAATTTGTCAAAATTTAACGAAGCATTTTCGAAAATTAGAAAAAAACTGCTTGAATTTTACAACTAATGAGCAACTGTTCCAAATGACTGTCCTAGTATTTACTGCTGCTAATGAACAACACCCCTAAGATAATTCAATGGAAAATAACTTTAGGTTTGACGTTATTAACCTTCGACGACAAATTCTATATTTTAAAAGGAATTAGGGTATCCATTTACTACCACAGTGTGTCAATATTTAAGAATCCGAAATGAATGCCTTCCAAAACTTGGTAAAGTATCTTCAAAAACTTGATATTCGAAAGGCAAATCGCTTAAGATCAGGAAAATGCACACACTAAAGTAGGCTAGTACGCCAAAAATGGTTTCATATTAATAGTTGAAGAGGTTTTAAAATTACTCACTGTCGAGTTTTAGCCTTTATGCTGTCTGGGGATAATATTGAATCAAAAATAAGTCTTAATTCAGCCAATTAAGCAGATAATGGTATTCAATGAGCCTTTCGTAAGCCTTGTAGTTTTTTAAAAAAACATTTTTGAAGTTAATCCGTTGGGCTTGGATCTGAGGACTTATAAAGAAAAATATAGGCTTTGTTTAAAATTTTTCGACATCAGGATTCTGAATCTCATTTTAAGAATCTGCCTATTTTCATGGAAACGTTAGCAAAAAAGTGAGATTGAACCTATTCTTGTGTGATAAACACACAATAAAATTAGTACTGAAACTTTGAGATATTCCAAGACTGGCACTAGACCACATATTCAGGAAAAAAGACTGAAAAAATTCCTTTTTGTGGAGATCTGTGTGCACGTCCAAGCTCTCGAAGGAAAAACGCTGAATTTTAAGTTTATTTTATTCGCCCAAAGAACTGTTTCAAAGGCTCTAACACAGAATGTGAGAACACCATTTAATCTGTGCACAACTGATATCATCACACTATACTTACTGCTTTCCTCCTCCTCCCAAAAATCCAGGTTGTGGTGCACTGTAAGCCATAGCGAAGATGGTAGCAAGGAGTACCTACGAAGTACACAAAAAGAAGAACTATTTTAGTAGG
Source organism: Pocota personata (assembly GCA_963082735.1). NCBI lineage: Eukaryota > Metazoa > Arthropoda > Insecta > Diptera > Syrphidae > Pocota > Pocota personata. The sequence goes on along the minus strand of OY720430.1, from coordinate 234,380,234 downwards.
TTTATTCACTTTTAACACATTTTGTATAGTTTTCAACAAATATCCACTTCAAATGTCCTTTTTCACTCAAATTATCACAAAAAAATATCCTTTAATCCACTTTCATGGCACACTTTCGAATAGACACTTACGAAAATCTTAAGGGCGGCCATATTTAATATCCAGGCTTTAGAAAATGTCGAACGTCGAGAAAATTAACCGAAAATCTTAGCAAAAACCGTTACAATTCACAACCAAATGTTGACTGATAACCAAGCAAACTGGGTGATCTGTATTTATATACAAACAAGTGACACACACGTGCCTTAGTGGCTGGCTCACAAAAAGCTCGCCGGTGTACGGAAAATCAAATCGAACCACACTGCCACAATAAAGCAGTAAAACAGTCGAAAGTATATGAGAGCGTATAACAGCTGGATCAACAGCAACAACAACAATTAACCATTGAACTATGTACTAAGTGAAGCTAGTAAGTAGTGTGAGGTGACTTAGTTTGTATTTCGCGGTGCGACGTCAAAAGTGCACGCAAGCATGCGAGAAGGTTCCCTGGTGGAATACAAAAGAAGAAGTTAGTGTTGGTTGTGGTAACAGCTTTTGGTGACCGGCGGCGCATATGGATAAGTGTACAGTTGAAATCGGCACAAACCCTGAGTTGGCAATAGTCGCATTCCCTTCTTTTGGTTATGGCTTACATTTTACCCCCAAATGATTGTGTCTGTCTGAAGATCTTGATCTGACCTTAACCAGATGATGAAATGGGCCAAATTTTATGGCTTACACTTTGTTGGAATCGACAAAACGATTGAATTAAATTTCGTACGAGTATGTGGACATTCTATAGTGTTGCAGGCGTGCATCGTCGCGTAGACAGTGTTTCAGCAGGTTTCCTTTGACGGAATTATGCAATTATGTTGCAGTTTGCCCAGATTGCGTAGTCGTGCATATGTTAGTCGACGAGCCAGCGATTATAACATCGCAATTATATCATTGTCTGAGATATAATTAAAATTACCAAAAGAAAATTATTAGCGTGACTACCGAAAATTATGCCACCATTTCCACTAATGTATCACTTTCTTCTTCGCATTACTCAAACATAATATGACGGAAATAAATTACCAAAGGATATCTATGGCTGGGTATTGGTTAGCTAATAGAATGCCCCACAAGTGTTAGACAAATTACACATTGAAAGGAAGAGTGGTTGTTGTGCAAAAGTGGTTTCGTGGAGGAGTTCATGATTCGGTGATAAATTTCAAACCACAATAATAAGTGATTTTTAGTTTATGGTGCGAATATTTTGATAGGTACAGGGTCACGATGTGAATCATTTTTTGGTGATCTATTGGAAATTAGTTTATTTGTGCCATAACCTCAATCGATCTACTCAATGAAACTTGTGAGTAATTAGTTTCTTACCCAAGAGATTGATGATTCAAAGATATAGGTAGTGAGGAAATGACCTTACACATTTGAAGAAAAGTTGAATGTTAGGATCACCAATTAATTTGCAAATCGAATTGCAAAACCTAAATTAAACTGCAATCTGATGAATTATGTAGATACATCAAGGTTATAGTCTAATTGGGCTTAATTGAAGAAATAATTCTGCAACGAAACACTAAACTATTTCGCCATCTGAACCGATTTACTGCAAAAGAATTGGGACTAAGTTGAAGCATATGTAAAGCATAAATTAGATTAAATTGATTTCAGCCGCAATATTTTATACCCAGATATGTTTAGTAAGTTCTGTACCTAATCAAGGTGGATATGAAAAGAATCTAGTTCTTCACTTTCAAAAATAGTGTACATATCGAGTGGATCAGTTCAGAAGTGTATGAAGTGTACACAGGATTATTTTAGGAGGCCTCTCATTACTCCAATCAAAATTCTGGAAACTTTACATATTTTCAGTAAAGAAGGGATTTTTACTTGTCTTTTGTAGTAATTTCGGCTGACAGGAATGATGAAACACTACATTGTAGTAGCTAACCAAGTGTTCCAAGCTGAAATTTAAATTTGTAAGCTGAAATCCTGTGAAATCCAGCTCAGATTCACTCTATAAGTTGCTCTAAGGATGTCCTATATGAGTTTAGATTTATGGTTTTAACTCACACACAGTTTAATATACAGATGAGTCTTCAAAATCACAATATCCAGACGCTCGTACACCTAACAAAGGCATGTTGTGATAAGTTGGGTTTAGAGTCCTCCCTATTTCGCCATGGCAGTTATAGTCTTATGGGCTTCTGTCAGCATTCAGACCCTTCGTTAGAAAGTGCCTGATCCATTCAGAACACTAACCTATACTGAGAAACAGGTCATATATAGTAAGTACTGGGATTCTAAGTGTTTTTATGCTGTAATTTTGGAGTTCTTTTGTGTCGATGTTTAACATTTAAGAGGGTAAAATTGCGATTTATGATTTATATACAACATTTTTTCTTTTCAGTTCGCACGTCAGCTCTTTTGTTAAGTTTGGATGTTTACAAAGGTTGCCCATCACAATTCGTAATTATAACTAATTAAAATCATGGAACAGTATTTTCAGTATGAAATCTGAGGCGATACTCCTTGGTTGCATCCAGCTTGATTAACAATTCATAAGCAGCGAGTGGCATGCCCAGTTTCCTCTTATCCGATAGAATAGCTAAAGCCGTACCACGCTTTGTGAGTTCATCAGCCCTGGAATGTTTTTTATGGCCAGGATCCCAGAATAGGAAAATATCGAAATGCTCAACCATTTCATTAAAGAATCGAGCTGCAATTTAGAGGGACCTTTGATGTGAAATATATTTATTTTAGTGAAAGTTATAATATACGTATCAAGAAAATATCACATTCCATTTCAGCCACGACAAAGCCTCGAAAAACTTAACAGTAAACTGAGAAGCTTAAAGAGGTGCTAGTATTTAGACTGTAGGAGAATTCTCCTCCTTTCACATCACCATTGGTTCTGGAGCCTTGTACGGATTTAATTTTCTTAGTGGCGGCAGCAAAGTGTACTTAGTCGCTGTTTACTGGACTGAATTTTGTGTTTTTTTTTTTAGAATCATGGCCTATAATGTACAAAATAAATCACTTAGAGGTGGCCTTAGGACGAATAGCTGTCTTGCGGTAAATGATGATATAAAATGTTGAACGGCAGTTCTGCCAACACCACAACATTGGCACTCATTAGCACATTCTGATATAGTACCCTCCATTAAACCTGTGCACAATTTTTGATTTTCCAAAGACGCCTCTCTGAATTCGACACACGTTCAGTTCAGAAGTAGTATATACTTTAGAAATCACACCCAAAGCTGGGCCATTTATCTTACCCTGTTTCTGAGATTTTAAATTCAAATTGGGTGTACTTCGTTGGAGGCAGTAACATATGCCTTTTCTAATTGCACATTGTGTATTTTTTTTTAGTTTTCCATTCCTTAGAACTAGAGAAGAGTCCACCGAACTCAGTATGCTTTTAATGTCTATCTTCGATTCTACGTGAAATAGGTTATTTAGAAGTCCCATCTGCTTGTTAAACCTACTTTCTCACAACAGACATATACGAGTAATTTTTTCATGTCCATCTTGGTAATAGAATGTCTATAGTGGAAACGGAGAACTAAATTTTCACCGAATTATACAGTCAGTCCTCTTGACCATGCGTGAGCTGCACAAAATAAAGCGCTTCTATTTTTTTAGTTAACAAGGGAGCCTCCATAGAAACCCCAAAGAATTCAATTGGACTCGCTTTTCCGCCAAACCCTTCAAAAACTACCGATTATTTGGCTAATGTCTTACCATTTGAATGGATCGGTCTGGGGTTTACCGTGTTAATTCTGCGTTAGATTAAGTTTTCAATACTCCGCATCTTGAGAAGAAGTTCTCCTGATATGTCATATGAATACTTATATCCTTTGTCAATACAAAAAAAAAGTCGAAGATAAACATGTAAGCTTGAATGAGACCATACAAGTTTTACTAGATCTAGAGGACAATCAGCCTCATTTTAATAACTCTTATTGTTTGCTCTATTGGGTGGGATCTATGTTGTAGGACTGCAATGCTTTAGTACTTAATTTCAGTACTAGTTACCAATCAAATCTGAAGACAACGAGATACAGTCTGTTGCAAAGAAGTGTATCTCAAATTATTCCTTTCTAGCTGTTTGCATATGTATATCTTGCACCATTTAATTTTGTGTGCCATTTGTCCTTTGTAGCATTATGTTAATTTCCTTAATATAAGTTTGTGCTAGTTTAAGTTTCCGTGAAAGCAAAAAACAATTCCAAATGAGTTCCACAAATGAGAAATGATATTTGTGGTGGTACATTCTAAAGGTCTTATAATGTGAAATAAGTTTCCCAAGATATATAACGAGCATTGCAATGTGGATGATAAGCCAGGTAGAGGGTATAACGAGGGCACCTCAAGAAAGGGTGGTAAAGTTGTCTGCCAACTGTTCCATAAATTTCCAACAGTAACTCTGAAGCAAGCGAACAGAAGGAATTAAGACTTAAAGGATCTGGTGTGAAAAATCGAAGCACAAACCTTAAATCAATGCTGACCAACGAACAAGTCGAAAAAAGGCTAAGATGAGCAAATGCAAATTTAGTCCGTGATTGGAGTAATATAATATTTACCGATGAATCCTGTTTTGTCCTTAATACTAACTTAGAGAAAGCATGAACGAAAGAAGGTGACAAGCTGTTGTGTGACCGAAGTGACCGAAGTCACCTCTACAAGTCCCGGGAAGAAGGAAACAACTTTAAACTGGCCGTTGCAGAGTCCAGATGTGAATCCTGTTAAAAATGTGTGGGTGTTAATGAAGAATGAGCTTAAAGGGAAGAAATAAGAATAACACGATACGTCCGTTCCAATAAGGTCATATGGAAGGATCTGAGTGAAGATTACGCTGAAAAAATGAGGCAAAGTTGCAGCAAAAGATGCTAGGATGGACAGCACTTTAAATGTGATTGCGAAACTGATTTTGATGTTTTGATTGTTTTTTTGAGTCACACTTCTTTGAAACAGACTGTATTATTGCCATCATCACGAAAATAAGTCCGCAGTTTTTAAAAGCCTCAATATATATTTTTTCACATATGCATGCATAAATATCTTTTCATCTCAGAAAGGGACATTCTTCATACACGGCATAGCTTCCAAAGAGGTCCCTGTAAAATTTACCCTTTTTATCGCAAATGGATAGAGTTGGGTATTCCTTTATCCGGCTTCATCTACTTTATGGCATAGCTTCCATAGAGGACCCTGCAGAGCTTACTTTCATCGCAAAAAGATCGAGTGGGCTACGACTATATATTCTTTTATATAGCTCAAGACATTTGTTTCAAAGATATTCTTAAACTCTATAAAAATGGCATTCTAACAGCATCACGAACTACAGACCTATCTCACTTCTTCCACTTATTAGCAAAATTTTAGAAAAATTAGTAAAAAATAGAGTTGTCAAGTTTATAAATAAGACCCTTTTCTTTCTCCAGTCTAATTTGGTTTTCAAAAAGGTAAATCTACTGAAGAGGCACTTTTGGAGTTTTGTTCGCAAATACATTAGAATTTACTGCATACTGCTTTGATATGGTCAATCATTTCATTCTCTTAAAAAAACTTCAAGTGGCTGGTTTTCGAAGCTTTATGCTTGCGTGGTTCGGATCATACTTGGAAAATAGATCACAAAGGTTTAAAATAGATGAAATCAGGAGTGGAATTCAATATATTAAGATGGGTGTGCCACAAGGATCGGTTTTAGGACCGATTCTTTTCCTTATCAATTCTCTTTCTGAGCTTAATTTTAAGGGCGTCTTAACACATATGGATCTGGCTCTCCGTAAGACTTAGTTGCGAATATAAATTGGGATCTAAATTAGCTTAGGAATTGGTTTGTGGATCATAAGTTGGTAATTAGTTCTAAAACTAAAATTATGTTGTTCGATTATTTTTCACAACTTTTCGAGGCAAATTTTTTCTTTGATGCACCTGAGTGCCAACAATTCAAATTGAATGCTTGTTCTTATAATTCCTCGTCCATTTTTTGCAGCTATTTTAACTGTAGTGAAAAGTGCTTTCAAATTGAGAAAGTTAATGAATTTAAGTATTTAGGGTTGTTAATTGATTCCAAGATGAGTTTTTCAAACCATAATGTGTTTTTGAGAAAATATTTTCACTACACTTTGATGAATTTCTTTTATTTAAGGAGAGTTTATTCCAATCAAAATTGCAATATAGCATCGCTTGCTGTATCTATTTAAATAAAATACTGCCTCTATATAATGTTACAAAAATGTGTTTTAAGACTAATCTATAATAAACACCGTTTACATCCTTCCTTTCCTTTATTCCGTGATTTGAAAGTTCTTCCTGTTTGCCATATATATATTATACTGTTGTAAAGTGCTAAGAATATTCTCTATTCTCTCCTCGATGGTCATAATCTCCGCTTAAATTCTTTTCATTCTGTTGCTGTGACCATTTATCGGACCACTGCATTTCGTAATTTTTACACAGAAAACTCTTATCGTCTTTTCAAAAAATTACCTCAAACACTACTCGTAAGAATTTTCAGGGCACAGAACAAAGGAAAGCTAGAATGTCTACCAGATTTTCGACAAATTGTTCTTAGGACATATTTCTGCAAAATCAACAGTGGTTGTATTTTATTTCGATACACACCCCCCTAACAAGCAATTCCATATTGCAACTTGGAATGGAAAATACCATAGTAAATTATCCTTAAAAGCTTGGTTGAGCATAAGTTACGCAGATAATAAAAATGTCGAAGGGTGCATCGGAAACACTTTTTCAAAGTATCAGCGTGATTCGCAAAACTCATCCTAGTATCAAGGGTAAGCCCCAAATATTTAAATTCGTCAACACTCTCTACTTGGAAACACTTATCACTACAGGTTAGATTATGACAAAAAGAGGGAGAGGAAAAACCAGATGAACAATAGCAATTAGACAGTTTATATTTAGGACACTCAGGTGCGTGGAAGTACACATTTGCTTCCAAGTTGTATGCAGAAGATAAGCCGAAGAACATTATCTTAGTTTTTGAGCTTATTACTAAATTATGCTCAGCAAACCAGTGTCTCAATAAACTTAGATCCCAATTAACATCAGAAACTAGGTCTAAAGGACTGACACTTATGGCTTAGTGAAACCAATGTTATCAGCAAAAGCTGTTGGTGAACCCCTAAAACTAAGAACAAAGAGTGAATTGATATAGACCAAAAACAGAATTGGACCTAAAACGAAGCCTTGAGGAACACCGAGGTTAAAGAACATTATATCGCTCCTTATATCATCTATCTTCACTCTTTGCGACCTGTTTTCAAGATACGACCTAAACCAGTGGAGCATGAACCCACGAAATCCAGCTTTTTCCAGTTTCCTCAACAAGAAATTATGGTTGACCCTGTCGAATGCTTTGGTAATGTCAATAAATAAACCAGCCGTAAATTTAATCCCATCAAGGTGTGACTTTATTTGGGAGCAAAACTGTAAGAGCGCATCTTCCGTTGATTTGACTCTTTCAAAACCAAATTGAACTGGATTGAAAAACTTAGTTTTCTCTAAAAAAGTCACTATTCTATTTTTCATTAGTTTTTCAAAAATTTTACTAAAAACAGAAAGAAGTGAGATAGGCCTGTAGTTACCGATTTCTGCAGCGGAATCTTTTTTGAGTAAAGGAATGACATTTGACACTATTTTTTGTTATTAAAATATAAAATGTCACTAACCTTTCTCATTTTAATATCTATTTTGTTCTATCTTATAAGTTAAGCCGTATGAAGAATTGAATTGAATTGACTTACAGATGGGTTACAATCTGAAACAGATTGTTTGACGTTATCTCTTTACCCAGCAATATATGTGTGGTGTTGTGATATTTTTGATGAAAATGTACCTCAATTTTTATGAGATTTGATCATATTCCTAAAAGAAAATTTTGCATGACTGTCATCATCCCCGTAAACAGCTTCGAAAGAGTAAAATCTTGTTAAGAATAAAAATATTCTTTAATCGGTATATGATGGGAAGTCAAAGTTGAACATCTACAAGTTACATTAATCAACAAAGTTTTGATGTAATAATAATCAAACCAAGGCCAACAAATTTCTTTGAAAGTGAATCTAATGTGATTCATCATTATTGACTTCAAGTGGATCTGGAAAATTAAGAAAGATTATACAATATTAAGAAAAAAACTACATCTGTGACTAAGCATCAAACATGGCGCTAAAATTATAATCCATAGTAAAAATTCAACGAGCTTGCCTCATCAAAAGTCGATTACTGCCTCCCGAGATGAATGTATTTAATATCGTAATAAGCTTGTTTTAGGGAACAATATTAATTAATTTGCATCAACAATACCCGTATCATATGATGAAAATGAAATAGGCTCACTCAAAAAGTTAAGAAATATTTCTGCTGCATTTAAAACTTACAACATTCTAGCGGTTTTTTTTGTTTTTGATGTTTTTTGATTGTAAGTCATTTGTGTGTCAAAACTGCAACACTTCGTGATTATTGTAATTAATGATCATGGCCGGTGAATGCTCTACAAACACAAGAGATACATACCCAATTCAACACCCGATCTGACCTTCCTCTATATTTTTCGGTTAAGTGTTTGCATTTGCATATTCGCCCATTGGGTGTTCAAAATAAACAAATTTCGATAGAGCTGTTTTGATTTTTTTTTGTTGTGTTTTTGGTGATTCAGTATCTCACGTCACTTGGGTTACACAAAAGAAAAACAAAATTGTCCGTGCTCGCCATAGTGTAATCAGCGACACTGATCGGGGACCACATTTCCTAAGGTAGTACTTGTTAATGACACTGATTTTAATGAAAGAGCAGTTAAATGATTCAATTTGATTGTAAACTGATTGTGGGGTGTTACCTGTTGTACTCACTTTGAGAGGTAAAGAGCACTTTTGAGCAATTAAAGACTATTATTCGCAAAATGAACAGAGAAGGAGTACTATTCAGTACCTACAAACAATTGCGAAGGATGTGTGATGTTACATAACATGGTATTCCCTCCGAATTCACTGCTCAACTTAGCACGAGTTTGGATTAAAATTGACTTCTGGTGTTTAGTCAAACCAAACTTACTGTTTGGTTAAGATGAAGTACGAGTACATTATAATAATTGCGTCAATGTTAATACTCATACCACAAGCATAAACCCTTGCGAACCGGTAACCAATTGAATTATAACACATTTCCGCAGTAAAGCGAGATGTATTACCATTACCCAGTGGTATGCTTTCAAGGAAAGCATTTCACGTGGGAAAAGATCTTGTACGGTTGATACAATGGAAGTAGTGAAAGGTTTGTTGAATTTTGCGTAAGTGTGGCGGAAAACTAAACACAATTAAAAAGTATATTGGAGCACAAGTGCAATAGATTATTTTATGATTATATAAAATTGTTTTATGAGTTGGAATTAGTCTGGAACTAGAATGGTACTTCTATACTGATTCATTTACGTTATTCGTTCCAAAGATACAACGTAACTGTATGCAGGTACCCCTAATGTCAATCAAATCGATCGCATTAACTCAGGACATCTTTGACGTATTGTTCGAACAAAATCATTGGAGCCAAATATCGACCATCACTATAAAGTTTGCTCTATTATTTTAGTGGCAAGAGGTATTACGTTGAAATGTAGCAGGTACTCAAATGATAAAAACGCAGTAAAGGGATAAATCCGGAGAGCACATAGAGTAAATAAGACGGCTTAAAAATGGACCAACAGTTCCAACATACATACATCCTGTTCAAAAAAAAGTGTACATAAGGGAAACTAAAGGGTGATCAAATACGAGTAGCAATGATAGTTTTTCCAATTGTTATGTTTCAGCAGCTGTCAAAGTTACCAATAACATCTAGCTGTCAAAATATTCAGTAAGATTTGCCATTTATCATGCATGTTCGACGCTTCCCGAATGTGTTCAAATTATTAAAAAAATATTATCGAGATTCCGGCTCAGTTGTAAATATGCAACGTGAATTTCATCGTGAGGTCGGTCATCATCATGGCTTCAGTGGGCAGGCAATTCGTCGCACCAGGGACAAGTTTGAGCGTGAGGACACTCTTTTAGATCTTAAGCCACCAACCAGACAGAAACCGGTGCGAAGTGAATAAAACATAGTTGCCGTAGCGGCCAGTATCGAAGAAAACCGAGAATGTCGATTCGGCGCCGATCAGCTGAATTGGGCATCTCCAGAGAGTCAACCAGGCTTATTTTGTAGTTGGATTTGAGCCTACATCAGTATAAGATTATGTTGGCGCAAGAATTAAAGCTGGACGACCATAGACAACACCGTGAGTTCGCTAATTGGGCGCTGGAAATGTTGGCCGGAGATCCGGATTTTGGCCAAAAAATCATCTTCTCGGACGAGGCCCATTTTTGGCTCAGAGGCTATGTCAACAAGCAAAATTGTCATTATTGGAGCAACCACAATCCACAAGTGTTCGACCAAGCATCAATGCATCCACAAAGACTGGCTGTTTGGTGCGGTTTATGGCACGCCGGCATCTTCGGACCTTATTTCTTTCGAAATGGGGAAGGAGGAGACAATGGTCGCCGGTATAGAGCGATGTTAACCGACTTCATGTGGCCAGAGCTCGACAACATAGATATATTAAGATGGCGCTACATGCCACACAAGCGACGCAACGTTCGAAGTGGTGAAGGAGAAATTTGACGACTGGATCATCTCACGGTGAGCCTTCATCAATTGGCCGCCGCGATCATGCGACCTGACACCCCTCGATTATTTTCTCGAGGCTACGTCAAGTCCTTAGTCTACGCTAACTAGCAAGTCACTTTGGATGAGCTCAAGGTCAACATTCGAGACGCTATTACCAGAATAACGCCGCGTATGTTGGAACAAGTAATCATTGGACCGACCGCTTGAAGCACTGCACAGAATCAATTTGATATCTCACCGTTGTTATTTTATTTAAATTTATTTTCCTATCGTTCTTATCTGGTCACCCTATATGTCTAACTCAATCGAAATATAAAATTTAATTAAAATCATTGGAGCAGCTTTCGAGAATATACTTTTTGTACCGTTATTTTTGGGGTTAAAATGAAAATTTCGATTCCGATTTGAAGTTTGAAGCTGTCTAGGCTGCAGTCTATCACGCATACATGAGATACGCACTTAATTGAGTTTTTATTATACGAGGGTGGATAGGAAAGTTCACGTCCTGAGCAACTTGGAAACTCGGAAGTTTACAAATTACTTTTATTCCCCAACGTAGTCTCCTTTAAGCTCAATACACTTCTTCCATCTGGTCTCTAAACCCATTATACCAGTTTTAAAAAATGTTTCCTCAAGGCCTTCAAAAAATAAGTTTACTGCAGCGTCGACCTCTTTATTCGTTCAAAATCTCTGTCCAAATGATTTTTTTTAAGTTGGGGTGTTCCCCAACTTTCATCTGTTGATGAAAGTCTCATGGATCTAGATTTAGTGCATAGAGAGGATGCGGCAGTTATTCAGACCCACAGTCATGGATTTCACCATGGTTTGACGCGACGTGTGTGGGCGTATATTGCCCAGGTGAAACAAAATTTGTTTTCTCATCAACATTCCTTTATGCATTTTTTTCATTTACTCTCCAGCCGACGCAAACGACTGCATTAGTAATCATTGTTAATTGATGACAAGGTGATTCGTTTTGAGTTTCAAAAAACCGATGCCATTACATTATCAATCGATAATTTAACTTTAGCTTCCTAGCTGGTGATCCAGATTTTCTTCACTCTCTTGATTGCTGTTTGGTCTCAGGGGTATAGTGGTGAACCCAAGTCTCATCTGTCGTCACAAATTTGGACAAAAAAATCCTCTGGATCGGTTCCAAAAAATCGCGAGACATCGTTAGCCCAGCCGATTGCGTTTTTACTCAACTGAAAGCAGTTTCGGAACCCATCTAGCAGAAAGCTTAGAGAACTCAACTTTGATTTCAATGATATTTTGGATCCATTTGTACGACATGCCGATGAACTTAGCTAACTCACTTCTCTTCAATCTGCAGTCTCTCATGACTAGATTATACATTTTGTCGATGTTTTGCTCTGTCGTTGTGGTTGATGCTCTTCCACAGAGTGGACCATCTCCAAGGCTCTTTCGTCCACGTTTGAATTTGGCTTCTTCATGGATCTGCTACGGAGTAAGGCTTGTTTATTTCTAATTTCTTTACTTTGCCCCTATTAAACACGTGTATGAACCTATAGTCTTCATAGATCTAGTATCTCCCCTATCTTAGCATACAAACATAATGGAGTGGCGAGACAGGAAGTAATTGCAATGCAAGGGTACTGATGAGCAAAGTAGTGCTTCAGAAATATTATTAAAATCGATTACATTCTCCCCTAAGTGAAAGCACAGTGGAGTTTCGAGTCAGGAGTCAATAAATTTCAATAGCCTCTTAACTCATGTGTCACGTTCAAATACGTTCCTTCACTAGCAAAGTCTTCCCAATCGTATAAGCGTAAAAGTGCTGTATAAGTTAAAAATATAATGAACCGGTGGGTGAGGTGTTAAGTGGCCATATAAGAGTAATGGGCCAAGCCGTGCCACAGAAACATTATTTAAATCTCTTGCATCGCCATTAAATGTCATAATGAAGAGGAATGTCAGGAGTTAAAAGTTATTACAACCTAATATTTTGTTGTTCAGTTGGGTAAGACTTAAGCAGAGCTTCAGAAGTACATTTAAAATCTCTTGCTTGACTCTTGACTTTTGTTCAACCCTTATACGTCTTTCTTACTTCCTTCCTACAAGCACGTCAAGCCAACTTGAAATTTCTTCTAGAACGCTGTAGTTTTCGGTTTGTTTGTGAGGACTCCTCTGAACAAAGTTTAAAGCTTTGAAGCAATAAGCAGTGAAAAGGAAAAATCCACGAATTTCGTTAGTCATGTTCGGCTATCGAAGAATAACTTTGAAGAAGGTCCTTAACACGTCAGATTCCTTCAACGATAACTCAATCGCTAGAGAATTGACGTCTTGGAGTTTATCGAAATAAAGTGTGTTCGACAGGAAATACTGATCTGTTCTGATCAAATAAATCAATGTAATGTGATCAATAGTACGGGGTGGCTTCAACACCTACTGGCCGAAGGTGTGCCCATGTGACCTGAAAAAAAACGTTTTAGTACAAAATATAAGAATCAAGAGACTGCCACTGTCAATGTCACTTGTAAGCTGCCATGATGTACTCGTATCATTTCAAACATTTTCTAGCCGAATGAAATCTCTATCGAACAGCTTGACCCTAGAACGGGTCAGGAACCTACTGATAGCAATTGATTAGTCACAACGCGAATAAAATTCCATTCCAAAATACGTCATGCAGTAAAATCTTATTTCCCAATCCGACAAAAGAGTTGAGAAGGAATCAAATGAAAATGAGTAGAAGTTAAGACAAGTTACAAAAGTTCGAGCACGATGGTACGAATCCATTGCTAGTGACCTATAGCCCGCAAGGGGTGCCATTATCTTATTTCAGTAGACATCAGGTGATTCCATGGCTTTATAAAACCTCCAAACAACCAAATCTTACGATCATACCTCGAATTGAAACACTCAAGTATTATCAAAAGAGTTGACGTGCGAACTTGGCGTGGAATGATTAAAAATTTGACTAAATATTACAAAACTTGTACTCCAATCTTCTACTAGAACTATGACTACAACAAAGCAAATAATAGTATAAAAAGAAATTTAAAATTATAACATCATCAAACTTCTTCGACGCTATTAATATAATTATTGCTACCAACGTGCACACATTAATTGACCGAACTACTACTGTTGCTGGAGTGGGGTCATAGTAAACACAAATAGCAAAGTAAATTGTCGTGAAAAATGAGGAAACCCCTTTCCCGGAAAATTATAGCTCTACACGAACGTAGCGAATCGCTTTTGTAAGCCAAGCCAAGCCAAGCCGAGTGGGCCTTTATGTAAACGGGGCGTGCGGGTTCAGCTACAATGACAGAAGTGTGCCGCACTCGAATGATGAATAAAATGCGAGATAGCGCGACGATGACTAATGGACTTGTGTGCGAGAAGATGAGATACTATTAGTGGGCAATTAAATGGATAGCTAATGTAAATTGTAATAAGTGATATGCGTCAGTTATTTAAATAGACGCGCATTTTTTTCGGCGCCATCATTTGCATAATAGACTCGTAACAATAATTAAGTGACAGAGATGAAGCGGATATACAAATAAAAGTTTTTAGCTACCGAGATGCAGCACGCGACTGATTGCATCTTTTTCCCTTGCATTTCAAACGTGCAGAAGTAGTGAGGAGGATTTCAACAGTCCAGACGATCATTGGTTTTCATTAGCAGCTGTTCACAGGTGGTCTCGTAATAAGTTCCCGCATTATTTGTCCATATTTGTCTATGGGGATCTACCAGTGCCAGCGAGTACAAGTTGATTTAAATTTCCTTTCAATCACGTATTGGAATTCAAGTTGTACGTGAAGATAATGGAGTGATACATGTCACATTTAGTACGTCAACAGCCGGCACTTGCGGAAACCATGATTGACAAAGTGTGATCATTAGATAATTGTCTGCAACATTATATGACGACAATTATAAAGTTTTATGTGTGAAAAATTCCACAAGGAAAAGTCTGAAGATAGGTATAGTGAGTTTGGTACGCCATTTGAAAGAAGAATTCATGTTACCAGTATTTTATGGACATATCACTCAGCAATCAGTATGATTAGGAGACTGTTTTGGATGTCTTATTAGTAAGGCAATTTGCAGATTAGTATCTTCAGTTATTAGATTGTATGTTTATAATTATCAATACGGGCCTTAGTAAGTTTGAGTAAAAATATAAAACCAATAAAGCTGGTTGGTAGAAGGGGAGATAAAAAGGAGACAAGAACTTAGACAGTTCAAATGTTCTACTATTACATAAAGCTTCTTAACCTCAGAATAAAAACCTAAGAAATAACGGTGTTAAAGAGAAATATTTAGTGTCCCTTTTAAAAATTCAAAGGAGCGGTGTTCTTCAATGTTGTCGGTATCAGAATTTGTAGGCATGGTTTTCCAAACTACAATACGATGAAATGGTGTGTCAAGTGCCACAAAATACCCATGACCTTGTGAGTATGTAGGCACACTTTTCAATCACTTCAGTCGTAAAAATGACCAATCCCAGTTGTTGGGTCCTAATGATAGCTGCTCTGAATGTAAGTGAGGTATTCTAGTGGACGATAGACAAAGCTCAGCAATTAATATATGTAATTTACAATTTGGAAATTATTTTATAACAAGGCAGATAAACGCAACGATTCGTTGTGGATTCACTACTATCGAAGTTATACTAATAATTTCAGGCTTCACTGCCTTAGGTGGTACATTTAGATAGTCCCTAATCTTTTTCTTATACTGAAAAAGTTCGCTGAAAGTATGCAGGTTGTGGTCATAACCTTTCAGCAAAACATCAACCTGAAACTCTTTGAAGCATCATAGGGGGAACCCGTTGAATAGCCTGCCACTGATATCGGCGCAAACTTCAATGCAAATTGATATTACAGATTATATACAGAGCAAATGAATTTGACTTGATAGACATACTAAGAGGAAATATTAAGAAAAAGTAAGGACAAAGTAATTAGCACAACCAATGATAACAACAACTATACAATCATACTTGACTACACTAGGAATGGGCACAGGAGACACTACCATGCAATCCATGTTAAGCCAAGAACTTCTCAGTACCAAATCAGTCTCTTTTCGATACATTAAGGTGCAAACTAATTTCCAAAAAAACAAATTTTATTTGTAAAAATGAATTCTTGTGGAACTCTGCAACAAACCTTGAATATGTAACAAACCACAATGCCTTATTATCGACCGCAATGGAATTCACACATATTTATAACCCAAACCAGTCCGCCTCTCTCTTGTCTTTAAAAATTTGCCTACGCTTTGAAATATTTAAATACATTCACTCGTCAAACTTTCTAAACTGATTGGTAGTCCTGCAAGTCTTATACAAAGACGACAAGTCCCTACTACAATTTCCCATCAATAGTCGACTAGATGTTTTATCAATCGAAAGGAAATTGCCTCTATGATCGGCTTGGCGGAGAGGAGAAACACTTAACAATATTTAGACTGGCTCTTATGTAATCCAATCATAGATTTACAATGAACGCGTTTCCGCGTGTCGCTCCGACATCCAATAACTTCATAAGTTACTTTCCACGAAACACTTTTCCACTACTCTAGTGTTCCGATTAATATCACTCAAACAACCTGTAGCCTATTTGGTGCCATACACTCATACTTTATGGGTTACCAAACCTGGTGCAGGATCGTAGGCAGGAAGTGCTTGTGCACAGACTATCCTCCGACTCTATTGGATAATTCAAACTTTTACTCGTTCAAAGCAGAAACTGGTTTGCATTGCAACATTGTTTCAGCAGGAATACCACTCACAACCAAACGTTTATATAGTGCTTTATAATTATCACCTCTTTGACATTACACGCGAAAATCACTCTAATTACATCGAGGTCCAGATCCAGTGATGCTCAGTACTCCATAAAAATAAGCTATTCACTTTCTTTTGAACTTGAAACCGGTAACCGGTGCTGCAATTTGGGCTGAAACCTTATCCACAGTTCAGATGATGTAACAGCCTTCGCTCTGCGTACTGCACACAGGTTGGCCCAGCATTCTGGCAGTGCGGTCGTCTCATTATGTAAATCGGCACACACGTACGCAGAGTGTTGACCCGTATGGAATTAACTGGGCCAGTTAATCAGTGATGCAACAGAAAAACAAGAGATCGCAAATTGGAACTAGTTCCAAGGTCTTGGGTATGCAATTTGTGCATACAGCCAGCCAGCGAAGCCTTTCCATTTCTTTCCGCTCCATCCAAGATTGGCATCTGCATCTGCCAGAAGAAAACAATTGCATCCATCCACGACTATGTGAGCAAAATGATGACAAAATATGATCAACGAAAGTCTCTGGTGGGTGATTGCACCATCTATGCGACGTTGACTGTCACACAATATCCTCGTTATGGCATTTTGATAAAAAAAAAAAAACTCACGGTTTCGCAAGAAAAACTCCGAAGATGGAGCTGTGTCAGTGAGTTCGAACAATGTATAATCATAATTGCACAGCTGGCCAATTTGCAAACGTCAGTCAGTCAGTCAGTCAGTCGGTTGGTCGGTCAGTTGGTTAGATTTACGTTGAAGATACACGCAAAGATACGAAGAGCGGCGGCAACGCTTGAGAAAGTAAGTACATGTATCTGGTCTGACAAAAACAAAAATTGGATTTAATTAAATTTCGGGAGAGGTAGCTGAACTCTTTATAATTGACTGAAAGAAGATAATGAAAGCACGGGAATTCGGTGAAGGTTGTAAGTAACGACCTCAAGTTTTATGACCCGAATGCCCCTTTCAACACCTAATGTTGATATAATTGCGGAAATTATTGATGTAATGATCTGCACGTAACTATGAGATAACAGGGATGCCCTCATTTGCTATATCTGATGATGGTAAGAGGACTTGTTAGTGAGATGACTATTTAGCAAGAAGTGATGATTTAATCAGGAAAATTATACCAAGAGCCTTGAGTGGAGGCCACGCACAAATCTTTGTAATTAGGGGTTGCGATGATGGTTTTGAGTTAATAGCAATTCTCATTTGTCCCATTCTCCAATTCCAGTTCTTCAATTATGTTCAGGTCTTACGCAATAGAATTCTAACTAATTTTTACGATGCTCAGTAATGCAGAGCAATGGCCAATCAATCACTTCTCTCTATTCCTCGTAACCATATGTACTCGTGCTTTGATTATTGACGATATTAGCACTTTGAACTTGAAGAAGCAATTTGTTAGCCAACTTGCTTCAGATTCAATTGCCATGGACAGTGGAAAAGTACATTGCATGATGTACGAGTATGTACAACGGTAATTGAAGGTTCAGAAGAATCGTCAGTTCCATTTGTCAAGGGTCATGAAACAATGGCAAGGATAGCAGAGTGTTTTTAATATTTTTTCTTTAGTGTTCCGTACCAAAATAGTAAAGCGGGACACTAGTGGGTTCAACTCAATGCGGTGTCTGTCTGTCGTAGGCATATGTATGTACTTGATTCTGAGGAACCGAACAAAATAGAAAGAGCATTAGAAGAAAAGAAAATTTGTTCCACTACTTTCCTTGACGTAACACAGGCTTTTGACAAAGTATGGCACAGTGGATTAACTCATAAACTGCAAGTCAGCTGCCCAAGAAGTATTCTGAGATTCTAGAGTCCCATGTCTTCTCTTCTTCTTACGGCGAAGTTATGATCTGGAGTAGAAGGATCACAACCTTCCCACTTTACTGCATCCCTACTGGTCCGCTTGTGGGGTTTGCCGGTTTGACATCAGAAAGTACCGGCAGGCTTCCTGGTTTCGGATCACTTCGTCGCTGAGGCCAATCAAATGCTGGTGTTTTTGCATTTGTGTGATCCAGTTGTTTTTTGGTCTGCCTTTTTTGCGCGATTGCGTAGGAACGTTGATTGATATTACCTTTTTGACGGGTTTCGAAGGATTTCTCCTTTGAACATGACAATACCAACTGAGCCGGTCGTGCTCTATCTTGCATGTGATGGGTTCTTTTACATGAAGGCTTCCTCGAATCTTTGAACTTCTTATTCTATCAAGCTTCGTTACTCGTGCTGTCATGCGAAGCATCGTCATCTCAGCTGCCGTTAATTTGACCTCATACTTTTTGTACATTGTCCAGCATTGTGAACCGTATGTGACCGCCGGACGTACAACTGCGGTGTAGAGTCTTCCTTTAGCTTAGGGGGCATTTTTCGATCACAGAAGATAGCGGAGTTTTCCCGCCACTTCATCCACCCTACGCTTACGCGATGATTGATGTCATCATCACAAGTTGCTTTGCTATTGATCATAGATCCCAGATATTTGAACTTTTCCATTCAAGTAAATGTGTGGAATAGGCAGGTGTGGATCAGAGAACGGGCAGCACAGATACTCTGTCTTTTTCGAACTAATACGGTACCCATTTCCCTCCAAAACCTCCACCCATACATCAAGTGCTCGTTGCAAGGCCATTTGATCTTCGCTTATGATAGCTCCATCGTCAGCAAAGAATAACTGATGCACTTTGGGGTCCGTCACTTTTCCTTCAAGCAGATAATCAAGGACTGCAATAAATAGCAAAGGACTAAGGACGCTTCCCTGGTGTACACCGACTTTGATTGGGAAAGTCTAGAGTCCTATGTAATAGATAGATTAGTTAGAATAAAACAGGATAATCAGTACTCAACATTGAAAGAAATGGCTGGTGTGCCTCAGGGTAGTGTATTAGGGCCCTTCATATTTTTTTCTTTTAAACCAATGATTTACCACAAGGTGAAGAAATAACTATTGCCATATTTTCAGATGACGCTACTGTATTTGCTGTTGGAAAATCTATGCAAGAATTTACTGAAAAGCTGTAGAGGCAGTAAATACGAGTAGCATATCTTCATGGACAAAAAAGTGTCAAATGAAATTAAATGAGTTAAAGTCAGTCCATGTTAATTTTATAAATAAAATAGAGCAACATATCCTACATAAATAACAACGCAGTTCTATACTAGAACTCAGCGAAATATCTGGGGATGACTGTGGATGCAAAATTACGATGGAAAGTTTACGGACAGAAAAAATGAGAGAAACTGAACATACGTTACAGCTTATTTGAAGATACTCCTGTCTACCAATTTATAATAAACTCCTGCTGTATAAGCAAATTCCAAAACTTGCATGGGCTTATAGGCTCCAACTTTGGGAATGCACAAGAAGGTCAAATCTACAAAGTATACAATGTGAGTACCGTGGCTCAATGGTTAAGTACGTGATCACTGAGTGGGTGGTTCAAGGTTCGAATCCAAGAAAAAAAACAATAGTACGGTACGAGGTACCACCTTTCGCGAACGTCTAACAAACATCCGAGGATATAAATTGTTATGAGAAGCTTTTCTCAATTGAAAAAATTGCCCTTCAGAAGCGGTATACAACTTCAGAAATTTATTTATTTTTTCAATATTTTCACTAGAAACTCGCAAATATTTACTCTATAAAATGTGTAATTCTCTACAATTCGTCCATAAAGTACGTATACGTTACGTATGCGTTTTTGTCAAAAACCCGTATTTTCCTTTTTAATTTGTTATTTACGATAATAGTTAAGTCTTGTTGTGAATATTTGAAAAGAATCCGTGACGTTTGGTTACAAATGAAGATAGCCAAGCGCACTTTTTTCTCCGGACAATTTTTAGCAACAAATTATCTGGTAAAATCTCTTCAAAATGTAATTGCATTTGATTCAAAAAGTTGACAACGCCACATCCATTTTTATATGGATAAGTTAGAAGATGAGGGATAGGGTATCAAACAATTCTTTCCAGAAGGGTCGTAACTTTCCTGTATGTTTTTGTTGAAATATTTATAATTATTTTCTGACAAATTTTCCATGGGACAAGTCCACTTTCGCATTCGTACAGTTGCAAGAGTACTCAAAGGTCTTAACATACACAAATCCGCTGGTCCAGATGGTATTCCCCCCATAGTTTTGAAGAGGTGTTCTTCTACCCTGGCAAAACCTCTGCGTAAGCTTTTCTGTCTATCCTACTTTTCAGGGCTCTTTCTGAGTAGATGGAAAACGCATTTCTCCAGCCCGTCCCTAAAAAAGGCGAATCTTCCTCCCCTTCCAATTACCGACCCATTGCACTTACGTCCCTTCTTTCTAAGATCATGGAAACGTTGATAAATCGTCAGCTTATGAAATATCTCGATTCACGAAAACTCCTTAATGACCGGCAGTATGGTTTTCGTAGAAACAGGTCCACTGGTAATTTGATGGCATACGAGTATCTCACCGAGAAGTGGAACCAATCTCTCCATCACTTCGGTGAAACTAAGATGGATGCGCTTGATATTTCAAAGGCATTTGACAGAGTTTGGCATCAGGCTCTTTTGTCGAAAATGCATGCATATAGCGCCGATGAGTCTCTTCTTCAATTAATTCGAAATTACCTTTCGGGGCGTTCAATACAAGTTGTTTTGGACGGCTTCAAGTCTGCAATTCACTAAATAAATGCTGGTATTCCCCAAGGCTCTGTTTTGTTTCCGACTCTCTTTCTTATTTTTATAAATGGTCTCTTGTCTGCAACTTCTAATCCAATCCATTCCTTCGCTGATGATAGTACCCTCAGTTTTTCATATTCGTTCCCTAACTCACGTAATTGCTCTTAGGCCGTAGAAGAGGAATGGCAACGTATGTTAAACACAATAAATTCCGACCTGGACAGCATAATTAAATGGGGTTCAACCAACAGAGTGGAATTTAATGCTTCCAAAACACAATGCTGTCTCCTGTCTCTCAAGCGAAACCAAAACCCTCAATCATTGTCCATGGATGGTACTTGAATCATTGAAATTAATAACCATCTTCCGTGAAACGATCACATATTCGAGGTCACCAAAAATGCTGCAAAATGTCTAGGATTCCTTAAACGGTGCAAGAAATATTTTACCCCGTCTGATCTGGCCTCAATTTATAAGGCATTCATCCGCCCTAAGCTGGAATATAACGCCCATATCTGGTCCGGTGCACCCAAGACCGTTCTGCACATTCTTGATAGGGTATAAAATCGCGCGTTAAAACTTATAGGCGATAGTGACATTGTGAATTCCATTCATTCACTAGAACATCAGAGAAATGTCTCCTGTCTCTCCCTGTTTTATCGATTTTTTTTTATAAAAAATGCTCCAGCAAAATAGCCAGTTGCATTCCTCCCCTTCAAAATTTCACCCGCAATACGCGACATGCTTTGAATGCACATCAGTTTACCCTAAAGACAAACTTCGGTCGGGATGTCAAATATAGGTCGGATGTCAAATATAGGGATTCATTTATAAGCCGAACAACACGAATGTGGAATGATCTACCAGGCTCTGTATTTCCCCATCACTACAATCTTCAAACCAAGCCAACGTGCATAGGCTCCTCCTCTGTTCCTCTTCCCCCTTTTCCCTAAAGCCCGTGCCTTGAAACAGTTTAAGGGTATTTATATCCCCTTCGCCGCGCGCAGATTATAAAAAAAAAAGAAGAATCTTCTGAGGCGACAAATCCTTCAATAGCCACCTGTTTATTAGAAACAGATGGATCTTGGACAACTTCCAGAGTAGATAGGTTAAATTTACTAATTGATACATACTTCCCAACTGACTGCCAACAATCCTAACAAGTCACATGCTCAAAAAACCAACCTCTCAAGTCTGATTGCGCAGAATAAACTCCTTTGGGCGCTACTTAGCTTCAAACCATACAAATCCGCTGGACCAGATGGCATAACATCTGCTGAATATCATCTGACATTATCCTGCCAACTCTAATTCTTATATTTCAGAGCTGTCTTGATCTGGTCCAAAGCTAGAAAATATTCACAAACTAGTCGGACCTCAGACCTATAAGTCTATCATCATTCTTTCTAAAAATACTAGAACGACTGATTGATATCCATTTAAGTGACAGTGTTGACACACAACTACTGCCCGGGGCTCAACATGTATATTGTAAGGGTAAATCAGTAGAAACAGCATTACATACGTTATGTAATAAGATCGAGTACTTCCTGTATCATAAGCAGTACACTATGGTAGCTTTCCTGGATATAAAAGGCGCTTTTAAAATCAAATCTAATGGTAGATACGAGTAGCTCACTTGGCGAGTTGATTAATTTATGCTTAAAAGTCGGATTATCAACTCAAAGTTGGATGGGACATCAGTTAGAAGATGTCCCACAAGGTGGCGTCCTATCCCCACTGCTTTGAAATTTGGTGGTCAATGAAATATTAGTAATCCTGGAGGCTGAGGGTTGTGAAGTTATCGCCTATGCGGACAACGTTGGTATAGCAGTCTTTGATATACACCATATTACCTGAAAAGAGCTCTTACAAAACGCATTGCATAAGCTATCTGGGTGGACAGCTCAGTGTGGTCTAGGAGTGAATCCCCATAAAACGGGACTAGTCCTCTTCTCAAGAAAATATAAAGTCCCAACATTAATAGAATAAGCTTAAGCAAAATACGAGTATGGATCCGAATTTATTATTATTATTATTTTGGATAGAAAACTAATCTGGAAACCTAACAAACCAGAAAGAGTAAAGAAAGCCACTGTCGCATTCTTCTCTTGCAAAAAAGGCATTGGGAAGAAATTGAGCTTACAATCCAGATTAACTCACTGGCTCTATATCTCGGTCATCAGACCGATTATTACAATATATACGGGGTATTTGTCTGGTAGCATGCCTTGGGCAAGGCGATAAACCAGAATAAATTAAGTAAAGTCCAAAGTTCAACTTGTCTGTAGCAATAGACACACTATTTCATTTAACACTAGCACAGCTATTCGCCTTAAAGCTACTGCATAGTGGTCCAGGAAAGTATATGGTCACGCCTCCATTTAATATCTTCTCTGAAAACATTGACTACAACATACCCAAGCTAAGTTTTGACAAAAAAGAAGTTACAATCCCTTCCAGAGAATTCTGGAAAGAAGGTGATTTTACGGAAGATAAGTCGGTACATTTTTACACTAAGGACGGGGTGGGTGGTGGTGTCTTCTCTGATAGACTTACGAGGGCAAGGTGAAAAGTTCTCGGCCTGACAATGAAAGACTGCGATGGCTGAGCAAAACGTACCCCAAATCCCGCAGTTTTCCTATCGCCAACGCACACTTGTGTACAGGTGCATTGTCCTGGTGAAAGATGATTTTTTTTCTTCTTCAAGCCTTTTGTCATCCAGCTGGTCAAGAAGTTGGAGGTTCGCCTATAATTGTTCTGCCTTTCTCAAGGTAATCCTTTCCGGCAGATGCGGTCGACTTCGCTTTCTTTGGCGCTGAACCACCCACTGCTTAGACTGCTGTTTCGTTTCTGGCGTATAGTGGTGGACCCATGTCTCATTCATGGTGACAAATCGCCGCACAAAATCGGTCAAATCCCTTTTAAATCAGTCCAAAGATTGCCGCTAAAATCGTTTGCGCATTTGCTTTTGATCGCCATTCAGCAAATACGGCACCCATCTTGCGCAGAGCTTTCGCATCTCTAAGTTTTTGTACAAGATGTTTCGCACCCTCTCTTCCGATATACACACAGCCTCAGCTATATCACTCACCTTCACTCGCCTATCGTCCAACACGATATCATGCACTTTTTCGATGGTTTCGGGTGTGGTTGGGGTTTTTGGCCGTCCTTCATCTTCGAGGGACGTGCGACCACGTTTAAATTCAGCTGCCCACTTCTTAACGGTTGACATGGAAGGAGCAGAGTCCCCGTAAACTTTTGTCAACTTTAGAAGAATTTTCTTAGGGGTTAACCCATCCAAAACGAAGAATTTTATCACCGCACGATATTCAAGTTTATCCATTTTAACGAAAAACACGCAAGACGTCTACTGCAAGTACAATTTGAAACTTGTCATACGAACTAATGAGAAGAGCACCCCGGCAGAAAACATAATTTTTTTCTTATTAGAACGCCATCTTTGCGTCAGGTCTAGAACTTTTCACCTTGCCCTCGTAATTTAAACCTCTCTTTTCGTCTCCCAAAAACTCTAGCGTGTTCCAGGTGGAGATAATGGCAATAAGGGCAGTCTTGCCTTGGCTAAAGAAAAACATGATATCAACCGCTGATATCCGCATCTTCTCAGACAGCCAAGCAGCAATCAAATCCTTCTAATTATCCTCCATAAGTGCTCTAAAAGCTGCCGATCGTCTCTTATAGAGATGGCGTAGTAGTTCAATATTCATCTAATTTGGGTGCCGGGGTATTCTGACATTCCAGCAAATTGTAAGGCTGACGAACTTGCCAGACATGGTACAACAATACCCCTCCGTTCAGACAAAAGTTCACTGGGTATGCCGATCGCTACATGCAAACATAAATTAAAGCTGGATGCTATTGAAAGGACAAATTCTAGGTAGACAACTGGTACAACGTGTCTAGCGATAAAACAGATTTGGCCTAAGTTGGATCTGAAATTGATTTCTCTCAAAAGATTGCAATTCAGCGCTGTAATTGGTGTCGTCACTGGACACTGTCTAATAGGCAAGCATGCAATAAGGCTTGGTGTGTTCTCAAATGAGAGGAGAAGGAGGCAATTCTTCACCTTCTTTGCACCTGCCCAGCTCTCTCACAAAGAAGGAAACTCTACTTAGGAGCCTTTTGTATCAACGACCTAAATGATCTGAAAAAAAGTATACGTTAGGGACCTCCTACGCTTCATCAGAAGCTCCAAATGGTTCAATGAGTAGGCCAGAGACCGCTTTCCAAACCCATGTGGTATCACAGTGAACCTATTATTGGTCTAAGTATGTTGGCTTTTAGCTGACAGCCACCTCAACCTAACCTAACCTATATGCTGGTCGTTTAATTATTTAGCTGATTACTAGTAATATCAGCGTTATTTTACATAACTTGTGTAAAAATGGTATAAAATATTTTAGGTTTAGGCGAAAGGCAGACAGACGGGACTAACGACCTCGCCCCTTTTAAAGATTAAATTCTCCGTTTTGATGCAAACAAAAATTGTCTGAAACGAATTCCGGACAACGAAATTAGAAACGTAGGGCTGCCTTGATTCGTCAATTAGCCCCAACTCGATCGGTAATCTTCTGCTTAATTTAACATTTTACTTTGTCTCTTAAAATGCAAAAAATTTCGCCGCCAATTTCATCAATTTTTATGGAGATTTTTTAGAAAACTCCAACTTTATTGCATTTATTTCATTTAATCGCCCGTCGTCTTCGGGGTCTTCGTCGTCAGCGTGATCACTGTGTTTCAGCAAACATCTGAACTTAATTCGAAATTCACGAACGCAAAGTACCATGACAGTCACACTTTGAAAAAAAATCGCATAAAATACAAAAAAAAAAAACTCAGACAACATTTTTTGAATTTAATTTGCATTCAAATCAGGCTTCAGATTCGTTTTCCCTTTTGAGAGCAAGCACCACACAAAACAAAGAATTGTGCAGATGCGCGCGCGAACTGAAGCTTCACAGTGTCTTGGATTTTTATTTATTTTTTGGTGATCTACCACTCACGTTTCGTCCAAGAGTCACGTTTCATTTCTGGGTAGGTTTTGATCGAATTTTGAGCATATGGACATATCGATTGTGGATGGATTTGATTTCAACTCGATGATTGTGTTTATTTTTTTTGCGTGCGAATTTTTCAAAATGATGCAACTTGCGATTTTGTTTTAGTTGTGGCAATAACATGTAATTTCGCAAAATTGCTTTTTCATTTTTTGAATAATAATTCTTTTAAGTGACAGTTGAGCTTAACACGTTTCTGTAGGTTTATTTACCAACGCAAACGTGTTGTGGAGACAATGATTTGTAGAGTCAATGACTGAAACCAGCAGATAATGTACTAGGGTATACCACAGTACTAGCGTTACATTATGTTACTTTTGCACAGATTTTTTTTGAAACCCTGTTGGATCTTGAACGCAACCCTGCATTCATTTGACATTTGCTCATATATCCTAAGCTGTTTTGAAATTTCGAACTAAGGACACGCGACTCAGTTGCATCTCAATGTCTTCATTTACCTTACCAAATCTGACAAGTAACAACTCCTTCTCGCTTCATGTATTCGGTAGTTGGAAGAGTCATAAATGAAATCGTCTTCGTCTGGCTGTCTTCAATTTATGATCTTATCATTGACAACTGAATTTGAATGAAATTCGCACGAACCACAGTGGCAGATGATAGTACACCACACAAGAGTGGTGTAGTGTATGTGCGGATATAGTGTCTTATCATTTTTCGAACGTTTTTACATGACTTTCAGATCGGAATATTTAATATCATACACATGCCAATCTGGACGACAAACTTTGGAAATTCGACAAAAATTTCGGAATCTAATAACACCCAGTGCAAGCCGTACGTGACCCTACATCTTGCCAACTTGTGCTCACCCAATCTTTTAGTGTTTATTGTTAAGCGTATGCTGTTTGGGTAACCTCTCGGACATAAAAGATGTAATAAGCCCGGGAAAATGGCTAACAATTGTGTTATATCAGATGTTACAAGAAAAATTTACATTAACGCTTGGCTAATACTTTGTAACTTGTGCTGATTAGTTTACAATTAATGTTAAGTAGATATTTTGAATTTCTAACGCGGAATGGTGTCGAAGTGTTGGTAGTGAGTTTATGGGCGTCTTTATTGTCTTCGCAATAGTCTTAAAGTTTTATGAGTAACTTAGTGTGTAAGGTTATGTTGAAAATAGTCAGAAAACATCTGGAAGCTTAAAAATGGATTGGGCTGGCCCCTGAGTAAGCAGAAAAATGTTGGATTCATATGGCGTACTGGCTAAGCTACTTCTTAGGAAATATATTAAGAACACTGTACATAAGTTCCACTATCCGACTACGAAAGGGGAAACCTGACACAAACCACACTCACCTTCGCTTGTTTTTATACAGCAGTCGTTGTCAAGTCAGCTCCTACCTTCTGCAAGGGTACATCAATGAATCTTTTAGTTTGTTTTCGTTTCTCGATTCACCTACACGTATCTACGGACCAGGAATCTTTATCATGAAAATTATTTCTTTACTTTGCAGTTTAGTCTTATTCCAGTTTATGCGACATGACACTACTAATAGTCTCTATTCTTTACGCAAGATGGTCTCTAAACTGTTTACGCAATGCAAGACCCATGAAAGTCCATTCTATGACAACTTCTCGCCTGATTGATTGCAAATTCCACCAACTTTATGGCAAGCATTGTGCCCTTATATGGTGCCACTTTTAACAAGGCAATTGAAGTTGCAAAAATCCACAAATCGTTGACTGTTGCCATTGCGCTTGATGGTGTTTCTATTAGGCGTTAAATTGTGAGCGTTTCTTCTTTCTTATTCATTCCTTATCCTGGTTCTAAATTTGGCTGTCAATATGTATGCTCACGTAAAATCTTCCAGGATATGAAGAGGCCTACATACATATCTGAACGGTTCTTCTGACATTACCATTACGCGAAGGAGATTCGAACTTACATGCCATAAAAAAGTTGTCAATCTATGATCATTTAATACTTGAGGATGAAATCTATCGTTCCGAGACTAGTATTATACTATAAATCAGAGCAATAAGAATGACATAAAGTAAGCATTTGGTTTCGAGTTGGTTGTAGCGTTACTGGCCCAGAAAAACTTTTGGACTCTCAGTAGCTTCCCGAGTCTAAAAGCCTTTGCTCAGCCTAGAAGAGAAGTCTTCTGATCACCTGATCATCTATCCTTACCGCTTTCTTAGGTAGGTATCTTAGGGATAATTTCGTTCATCGACTTTACAAAAATAAAACAGAAGGAAAGAGATATAGAACCAGGCTAGTCGTACCGTGTTTGGTCCCTTTTCATACCTCTCTCTCCCTTTTTGTTTGGTGTAGTAGTCAAAAAAAACTTACATCGATTTTATTCATTCTCTTTGCTACCCCATGGGTCTCTGGCTGGGTCTTGAACTGGCTCAAGATATGAACACATTACACCATGCCGCCATTTGGCGATCTTCAGATCAAATTATCGTACACCGAATTGAAGAAATTGAAATAGGAGCCCGGGAACTAGTATCTAACGTTACTTAATTTTTTGAATAGTCATAGATTACAAATAAAGCATTAGGTGGCTATTCTGCAGCTATGCCACTGCTTAACATTGAATCTTAGTTTGACTTAATTTACGTCTCATTTCTATAAATGTAATAATTTCACTAGAGATTTAATTCCGGTACTCGAAACAAACAAACAGACAGACGAACCCACAGTAAATCCAGAATTTATGGATCGATTTAAAAATATTCACAACCATTAACATTGATTTAATTGGAGGTTGCAATATAAATTTGAAATAAAACATTAACCGGGTGGCCGTGGTGTAGTGGTAACATCATCGCTTGTCACGCTGTTGATTCACGGTTCGAATCCTGATGTCAAGAATCATCTATTTATTTCGCATGAAATAAATAAAAAAGTCGATCACTTGCGAAAAGCTAAGTCAACTCTACTGTGAAGGCATAACACTGGCAGTAGGGTGGTCATATGGCTAAAATGCAACTTGATCGTGATGTTGACATGAGGTGGACGGAAAAAAATACTGTGAATCATAAGCAACGACAATAATAGCGAAAACAAACAAAATACTCCCCAGTTATCTGGACAGCCACCCTTGGAGTTTACAGAAACTTAATACCACCTGAGTTTCAAACTGTCTCTTCCCCTTTCCACAAAACGAACGTGTTCTAAAAATTAGTATAAGGGTATTCATATCCCATTTAACATGTGCAAATTATAAAAAAAAAAAAAAAAAAAAAAAACTAACCCATTAACTCAGGAGTCTTCTAATCCCAATAAAAAAAAACCAAAGCCGTGATAACACAAGATCTTGGTGGCTTACTTTGACTATTACAGTAGTCTCATGAGTATTTTCCAAGAAGTACTACTCAATCACGCCACCGGCCCAAAATCCGCAACAAACAGTGACTTTTAATGGATGCATTGATTGTTCATAGTGCTCTACAATTTTGTTTGTTAACGTAACCATTCAGTTTAAAATTTGCCTCATCACTGAAGATGATACTGTTCAAAATATCGGCATCAACTTGGTGATACTCTAACACCCAATCAACGAAGTCTTGACGTTCTTCATGGTCTGTTGGCTTCAATTCCTGAGTCAATTGGATCTTGCAGGTATCCAGTTGTAGATCTTTTGTTAAAATGAGCTGAGTGGAGCGGTAGGAAAGATTCAATTGCTGCGAACGATGGCGAATAGATTTTGACGGATTGTCAAGAACACTGATGCTCACTGGCCACTGCGAGGATGCACTGATCACATCCAAAACTGACTCGGCCCGCTTCAATAACATTTTTTTCGGTTATGTATGCTGACATTATTTTGCAATGCGTCAAACGTGTTGGTTAAATTTTCCCCATTTCGGAGATGAGTTTTTACAATTAAAATGCATTGTTCTCTCGTATACCTCTCCACAATTTCAAGTGTCAATGCTTAGTATTCACAGATGTCAAACATGAGTTGCTTATCTTCGACAGAACCACAGTAGTGCCAGATTTATATTGTAACCTTTAATTGAATCACCGTTTACAATTACAGTAGCTTGCCTTGCTTGGAATTTCAGCTATTATTTCGAATGCTCCATGATTTTCGAAATATTATTCTTTTCTTAATGAACCTCTGGTCCACTTATGTCAAAAAAGCGCATTCGGACGTTCAAATGCGTTCGTAAATTTAACACGTCACTAGCCATGGCTGTTTGTTATAGTCCTTGATTTATGTATTTGCAATATCAATTTAGTTTAAAAATAGATTAATCTTAAATTTTATTAAATATTTCTTGCATCGCATTCACATATTTTTAACCTCCCTGGACAAAAGTGATCTCATTTATCCACGGCGAAAACAAAATCATTATCTAATTTTAGGGGGCAAATAAATGCACCTCTCAAAAAGTTGCTGCATACTTTTGGATGGCAAAGAAATACATGTGAATTGTAATCATCTATAAAGATGCACGATTTTCTTCACAACCTGCTTAAAAGAAGAAGCAGTGTGTACCTAATATCTTCCGGTAGTAAATATATAAATGATTTCCGTGAATATTTCCGTCACAGACAAACGAGTAGCACTTACCGCAATCGTAGATGCATTGGAGTCAGGAACAAAAAAATACTTTCACTACTCTTAAAAGATAAACTGTGCATAGAAACTGAACAGAAATACGAGTATGGTCATTAAAACCATTTAAATTCTGCAACTCAGCTAAGACATTCAAATTGATACCCCACAGCTGCAACATGCTAAACTACATTGCATGGATAAAAAAAAAAAAATACTCAAAATTCCACCGGACACAGATAAATGCAGAAACTATGCACAATGGATGAAATTGTGTCATCATTATCTTATTCGGTAGTTAATTCAATTTCAATTGAGCTCATGGCATGCAATCATGCTGCGTATCTATCCATCCATCCATCCATGCGCATTCAACCGTATTTCTCGAGAAAAAAACACTCGTAGCCTCATAACTTGTGCAGATAAAAACAACAAAAGTAAATAAAGTACATAATTGACTTGGACTGTTGTTGTATAATCTTTGGAAACTTGTTGCTCACGAGAAATGCAGCAGCTATACATTTGAACTTCCGGACGCCGACCGACTTGAGGAAGTTTCGGATGCACGAATTGTATGTGCCTACAGTGGTGGTCGGAAATACTTGGGATTTAATCGATAAGTAGACTAATTTTCTACTATGAGTATTTGTTAGGTGGTGAACTTGTTATAAGAATAAGATTATCGAACAATCTATCACTTCGACTACTGGAATGAAGGTGAATATTCTCGCATTATACCTCCGGCAATATTTGTCTCTAAGTTGTTGCATAGCTTTATGGTACATCTGTTAGGTTAAAAAAAAAAACACTTGCTGTACATATTGGCCAATTGCAAATTTCAGAGAATAATAATAACAAATTCCCTAAAATTTGTTACTATATTATGAAATTCGCAATCGCTCAAGCTATCCTTCAAGAAACTATTTCTTTTTTTTTGCATATGGATCTTAGCATTTTGGCAGATGTTTTTCTTACTTTATCTGCAGAAATTAAATTTCTTGCTAGTCAACAAAATAAAGTGCACGACTGAGTCGCACATACGTATGTACTTGCACCATGTATATGTGGTTTATTTGCAATTTACCCACTTTTTTGAGATTATCTCACCAAGACTGAGCAAAATTTCCAGATCGACATTTTCACGAAACCAATACTCACCCTTGTATGTATCGTCCGATCAATAAACTTCCAAATCACGGCAGTGTGTTCCTAGCGGAAGCCTTAGCTGTCACCGGGCTTCTAGAGAACTATCCCCTCTAGCACCTCCTCGAAGGTCAAGCTGCAGTCAAAGCTATCTCATCCACGGTGATAAATTCAAAACAAACAAAAAAAATGTCGGGACGAGCTGTGGTCTCTCAGCTGATTAGAAAAGTTTTGGAATGGAACTTATCAAATCTAGCATAAGAACACGCTTGGACACACTTTTTAATAAGTATATTTATTGGCCACACTACATTGGCGGTCCACCTAAAAGGGTGTGCTTAAGTACCACTGTACTATGTAAAGGATGCGGCGTTGTGGATATGGAAGAGCGCACAGCCCACTTTCTGAGAATGCTCAAGCCTCAGTAGCACCAGAGGGACTGGCCTTGGCGAATACTTCTTCAACGATTAGCTTTGTTGATGAGCCACAGAAAACCATTCTAAATTTCATTTGGGACTCAAATTGGTTTAGGGAGGCCGACAACCTTTAAAGCTACTAAATTTGCCTTTCTTCCTTATTTATTCATTTCAGGTACATCCATCCCACAACGGGAGACATAATGAATCTATGGAGGTCCGAGTAAGGCTTCTATGATCACTGTGCAGCCTAACCTAGCCTACCCTTAAATAAAAAATATTTTCTATTGATAAAACGACTTTTCAATTGGATTTTAAAAAAATACGATTTCTTTTAATTTTCAAATACGAGTATGAGTTATTAGCCAATGGCTACCACTTGAGCAGTCAGAGGTAAAGGGTTTTGAATCTGTCAAAAATCTGGTACGCTAACTGTTAGCACATTACCGCCATAATTTAGATATAAAATTTGAACAAAATTGTAAGATTCCTTTTCGATAAAATCGATTTTTTTCAAATTCAGCCATAAGTATGCACATAGCTACAGTGACTCTAGCTGAAAATGCGTCTTGCCTTTGGAGCGGCAGTCGTCAGTACACACACTTTTTGAATTCCTCTATTATTATCGAATCAAAATTTATCAAAATTATATAATATAAATTGATTGCGAGATCAATACTTACTCTTCATAGGTGCAAGCAACATTTTGAACTCGATACAGGTCAGTCAGGGTTGTGGCTAAATGCTTGCTTATTCTGCAAAGCTATTGTATCTATATACTTCTAAGCTCAGAGTTCCCACCAACGGCTATGTTACATAGATTACTGAAGTTGTCTTAAGTAGTCATGCTGTCCAATTAAGAATTCAATCTTGTTGAATGTCCCACATCAACGACGTCTTTATGAAACTTTTGAAAAAATAGGGAAAACGGAACTGGCTGACCGTTTAGCAATAAATATTTGGCGAACTTAATTCACGAACTCAAATTTTAGGCTGGAACAGTCTGGCTTCCCTGGATCCTTCCAATTGCCTCAGACTACACAACACATCTTAAGGACGCATTCTCTAACCAGTCTTTGAACGATATGTTGTTATCAGCGCACAATGCAACTTATTCAAGCAAGTAAGTTGATCCAGCAAAACTTTCATACATTCGTAGTTCTGTAGTTTTTCCCCTACAGTATGTATGATACTGTGACTGTTGGTAATCATATCTTTCTAGATTGTAGATTGATTGTAGGAGTGTAATCGCACCCGACTTGGAGCACTGGTCGATGAGATACCCGACTTAAAGCACCTCCTCCAGTCGAATTGTCGTAATGAACTGGAGTATACGAGTAAGGAGTATATTCAACGATGGTAAATCTTCCTCTGATAGTTGATAGGCATCCAGGTGTTTTTTTCTTCTTGCTCAACATCTCCGCAAAATCTTATGTTCCTTAAGTCTAAGGTGACCCGCTAGGAAGCCTGTGAGAATATGGAGACGGTTTTTACTGACTTCTATGCAGATTTTAGTTCTTTTTCCGGTCATAGTTCCCTAGAAGTTCTTTGGCATGCCTTTGAGTAGGGAGTTCGTTCCAAAGTTTGACTCTCTCGCAACCCTCTTCCTTTCCTTGCTCTTCTCATATTTGATGTGGTTCTGGTCCGACAAAGGTGGTCTCCTCTGTTACTTCATTTCCCTCTACTCCCACGTGCCCTGGTACCCAGCAGAGGGTGACTCAGTTTATCTTGGCAAGACACTCCAACACCAGTGTCGACCAATTTCGTGTTAGTTGAGTGCCTTGATGGCGGTCTGGCTGTCCGATAGTATTGCGATCCGTGATACTTCCTATCGAGGTTGAATTGGGCGTATCCTTCTATCGTATGTACCTCTGATTGGAAAATGCTGGGGGAAGTTCCCATGGCTTCCGAATACTTTGGTCTGGCTCCGTATACACCTGCCCGTGTACCATTTAGTAGTGTTTTGATTGAATTTGTACTTCTCGGATTCACTGCTCCATTCATTTATGAATGCTCAGCTTTGAGTTAAATTTCATCTCCTTTCGACCATATCATTTCTGGGTCAGTCTAAAAGCGGGACTGATTTGAAAAGTGTTTCTAGATTTTTATGTGCGATGTATTTTCCCTTCCCGATACTCTCCTTGATTAAACTTGGTATGGTTTCTTTAGCGATTAATTCTAGTACTAAGTGCAGAGAAGTTAGTCCCAATATCAACTCTAGTAACGCTGTGGCACAGGTAAGCCCCTGTAACGTAAGCCAACCTTTGTACTGTTCCAAATGTTTTCTTTGTCGTGTTCAGCCTCTTCAGTTATCCTTCTACAAATCTTCTTCATTAGAAGTGGAGTTCTACTTTAGTCAGTGAGGGGCTTTCTATTTATGAATTCTTGTAGGTCTCCTTATACACCTTAAGTGATACTAGTAACGTTTAAGGCCTCATGTTGAACGCATCATCCACACTTATTCTCTTAGTCGTGTCACTTAGAACCGAGCTGACTAGTACAAATTTGTATTCCAATTTCAAGTGACACCATGAGTGACTATGGAAATACAGTATTGAAAACATATACGGCAACAAGTTTGAATTGAGGTGAGGCTGTCGCTTCTATTTTTGGAAAAAGGGTGATCATCGCATAGTCTGCGATGTTTGAAACGATTAAGCTAAACACTCACAGATTTAATACGGTGTGGGTGTAGGTGTCCGTATGTTTGTCTGTCTCATCTGAGAGACTTTGAACTTTTGAATTGTTTAACCTATCATACATACATTCGATTTTGATTATTTTCAGTTAAATATATGTAAAGGTCAACAAAAAGTTAAACACAATACGTTGAGTGATTCTTCACCTAGGCGTGCGAAAATGTTTGAAATTTCAGAACCCTAACGATTTGGGTCTTACACAGTACGGTTCCAAACTTCTCAAAGCCGGTGCTTCCGATACTGGACTCTGGGCCTGCATCTAACATCAGCTGCCAGAAAGAAACATCAGAGTCGTCTAATGTGTTTCACGTTATCTCATCCTGGTCAAAATAAATTACAGAAAGATGGAAAAGATAGGTCATTGCTGGGAAGAAAGTCCATCCTTCAAATGGGCCAAAAATGTCTGCCTTCAAATTTTAATTCCCATGAAAGAATCCTGGATCACACTTCTAATCATCTTAAACGTCGGATATTCATACTAATAGGTTTTGCTGGCAGGCTTATTTGGAAATCCAGATGTACGTTTCTAGACCTCGGAGTAATGGTCCGTTCATATCAGGGGAAGGACAGGCAGGTATGGTATTCGTAAGTCGGATATTATGGTTTACATTTCCTGAGTTAAATGACAATAGCTTATGTGATTGAGGGACGGCATGAATAGGTGACTAATAGTTCGATTAGATGGTTATTTGACTAATCTGCTGGTTGATTTATATGGTTAGCTAATAGTTTGATTTGGTTAGCACCTAGTATCTATTATCCCCTTTAAAATGTTTCGATTAATTTAATTAAAAACGTTTGTTTCGTAAATCTGTTTGTCAGTCCATCTACATATCTGAGATCTGTGAACTTATAACTTCAAAAAATAACGGTACTTGCTACACTGCAATCTTGAAAATTTGCAATTTTCTTTAATTTTGGTTAAAGTTCATACCTGAGGTCAATAAAGATTTTTAGATTTTTAATGCATTTTGCTAAAACTCTAACTTTTTCGTTTCAGCGCTATTTCCTAAATTTGAATTCGGAGCAAATGTACTAAGGAACAGCACACCTTAAGAGCAAATACGAGCTACCCAGTGGTGCCCTTTATTTAAATAACGTGCTGGTTGGTTGCTCGTGCAAGGATAAGTAGTTTAGCTATTGGATTGAGTTGTTCGTTGAAGTGCTGCCAGTTTAGATAACAGGTTAACTGATTACCTACTGGCAAAAGATAGCTAGAAAAATGTTGCCTGAAAGGTCTTCCACACCCGAGTAAGAAAGAGATGATTTGATGGATTTTCCATTAAGTTTCATTCCTCTCCCCTTTTCTTAGAGAATGTGTATCAATTGTTTAAGAGTTATGCATCGGGGTAATTGCTTTACGGTGGAGATACTCTAATGGAACAAAATAAATTATATTGCACCTCAGGTGCTGTCCAAAACTAGAATTTGTCCTCATGTGGTTAATGACATGCATTAGATAGTCGTGTCAGAATCAAGAATGACAGGCAGAACAATTTACCACGCAAATTATTATGCTACTCGGAGAATACACATTGAAAGGGGCAAGGGAACGATGAACTGATGGACCCGTTGTGTCTGTGATACAGCGGGCTATCTTCACTTTCTTTAATTAAACTGGTAAAATTTATTGAGCATGATGTACGAACAAACAATATATCCATTGGCTTATGTAATAAACATAAGGGTTTCTTTTATTTCCCATAACATCCATGTCTCATACGATTCACAACCATTTAATCTTCTTCAACCTCAACAGAATTCACCTCTTTCCAGAAGGCGTGACAATACCGCTAGCAATAGTCAAGTAACTCCAGTAACTCATCTAATTACCGTGCGGCGATCAATGCCATTATCTCCATTAGCCAGGTCATTGGCTTATACACTTGGGAACGTCCAATGTAAAGCAAAACCATCACCTTGGCATTCAATGTAATCATCCTCATGACTCGGACATTGAATACACCTGTTGCTGTTCGACTTCAATTATTCCATGGCGCTACTGTTGAGTTGAAAATCAAGGCAAAATTAAAATTATAACAATCCAAAAAGGAAAACCAAACCGAACCGAAACTAGCACTTTCTTGATCGGTGTTACGTCAATAGTAGCTGCTGTTACGGTTTCCTTTATTGCCTTACTTCTATTACAAAGCTCAGGCTATGTGAGACAATTAAATCAATCATCTGTGGCATAAGCTTCAATCAGACTGCTTTGAGTTACAACCGCCAGCAGCAGTAACAGCAGGAGAAGGAGGTATTCGTACTTACAGCAAGTAATGATTGTTATGCTCGGTTGGATTGGGTTGGGAAATTTTTATATTTTTTTTCTTTTTCAAACTGTTTTTACCCCCCAACTGGCCAAAGAGCATTTCTCTCCCTCACTACCAGTGGCGGGAAACAAAATAATTTCATACACGACTTTTGGGCCTTCAGCTTCCATATTTAAACGGGCATCCGCAACGAGTATAATGGTAATACGCTGTGTAACGGTGACGAGAAAAGTGCCGATAGTCGTGAAAAGCCTCCTCCGTGTATCGGAAGTGATTCTGCGATCAATTGTTTCTGTTTAAAGAAGAGAAAAAAAAGTGTTGTTGTAGTTTTTAATCAAAAATGGTGGCCTTAAATAATAGTGTAAGCATTTATAAATAGATAAAGCAGATACTTTCCAGATTATTATCGTGTATCCTTTAATTTGTAGGTGTGCATCTTCGTCTTCATAGCCCTGAGCATGATTGCTCTATCATATGGCTATCCGGGCAATGAAAAAGCTAAGTAAGTAGTCCATTGTTCAAGTTGTGAAACAGTTTCCTGACCAAGTTCTTGTCCTAGAATTCGTATTCATATTCCAGTGAAACATCATACACATGTGCACACAAAGACCATAATCAAGAAAGTGCCAGTGCCAGTTCCGGTTCCAATCAAAGAACACATCCCAAAGAAGGAATTAAAGTATGAAGTGGAAGAGGATGACGAAGATGAGTTGGAGGGATATCACTATTCAAAGTCAAACTATGCGAAAAAGAAGAGCAGGATACATCATCCTTTTATATAAATTCGAAGAGAAATAACACTCCGCAAACCAAATTTATGGCTGAATGCAGGACTTCCATACTCCCTGTGGTATCTCATTTGTCACATATTCACCAAATTATTGTTCAATGCCCCACAATGTACAATGGAATCCATTAGATATAGATTATTTAATAATTAGTTTTTAGGTTAGTTGGTAAACAAAAGTGAAATTCAAATATTAACGTGAATTAAATATCAATTGCATTGTGGAACGTATTTCTTTTTTTCTTCATCCGAAAAGTATGTGACTCAATTTGAGTTGGTTCCAATAGGAATTTTAGTTAGTACTGTACAATGTCGAAACATTTGAATTCCAAAAGTCATGTCATAAATAATGGTACACGTTTAAACGCACTCATCGTGAAACTAGTATTGAACACATCCATTCTGTATTGACAGGTATTCAATGAGGTGACATTTGTGACAAAGTTAACGCGCAAACAGATTTACGCATAAGTCGTTTGTAAATATGGAGTGGCGCTATATTATTGCGGTAATTCGCCTTCACAAGTGTAATAAGGAAAGAGGCGATTATTTCCGGACTTTGTGACCCCTTGGCATCGTCCGGAATTTTGTGTATTGAATTGTTAAGTTGTTTGAGGATCGTCACAGGCGATCAAAGCCGTTAAAGCTAGAGTTAATCAGAAAACGCTGTGAAAGCAGAAAATCTTCTCACGAGAAATGATAATATCGTAGAAATCCATGGCTCGCATTATCAAAAAAGATTTAGGACTCAACGTTTATATTGGTCACTTACTCACAGCCCATTTAAACTAAAAACGGAACGAAAGATCGAAATCTCTACGCCGACGATACGAGCAAAATGGTCACAGGAAAATTTTGTCAACGAATGAAAAAATGTTGACTATTAAGGAATCGTTCAATAAGCAAAATAACATAGTCTATGCCCGGTCATCAAAGAAGAATCAGATCTCTTTTCGCGAAATGAACGGTGTCATCATCCCGCATCTACGATGGTTTAGTGAGGAGTCAGGTACGAAGGTGTTACCGACCTTCATTTTATGACTTGACCAGGTATTAAACTTAACTATCTGGATCGTTGACAAATCTTATCCAGCTGGGGATACAGATTGATTTATCACAATCAACTCAATTTTATCACATTTAACGGTTTAAGTGCATCTTTCTTATTTTGTGTCTGATTTAAGTCTTCTTAGAACAGCAAAAGACGAATAACAGTTGTGGTTATCAAGGCAAGTGGCACCGATCACTTGTGCATCGAATTGGTTAAAGCAGAACGCTGGGTGCTGAACACCTTGCGAAAAAAGTTCTTTACTCGTATGTTACAGTCGGAGTGAGCAGAGAGCGGTGCTATGTATTATATTATTTAGCTATTAGGTTTCCGCTAGGAGCTGAAAGGCATAGCTTAAAACTGATCATGGTTCTAACTGTTAGGATTTTGTTATTATTTAATAATTTTCTGATTTTAGAAAAGCTAGGAAAAAAGAACAAGAATTAGAAGAAAGAAAAAGTGGCAAAGGTAGCCTCCATATCTATATAAAGGGCAGGGCAATTCTTCCAAGGGATTTCTTCCTTTTCGTCCGATGCCATCTCTTGCCATCGCTCTCCCCAGGTTTGACAACCCTGAAAATTTACAGCTTATTCTTGAGGAATTCATGAAATTTGTAGAAACTTTTAGCAACTATTTTAGTAGTCTATTGTTGTTAACATTTTTAATCAGTTTGTCCATATTTTTGCTCTCAGGTACATTATGGAACGGCTATCATGTAGCCAGAGCATTTAAGATTTGCAAGTACCTTGAAGTCCTCTTATTTGTAAGAGCAAACACAATGTTATTACCCTGAACGACATTAGACTCAGTTAGGGGTCTTGCGGTACAGCGCAGCTTGTTATCTTCGACTGCTGGATATTTAAACCTGGAGGTATATTTCACTTAAGTAATCTTGTAAAAACTTTGCCTTTGCACTCCTTTCCTACTCTGTCAAGGGCTTCTAGTAGTTTTCAACGGCTTAGTTATCATATTAAGCACATTTTGAGTGACGTAGTTTAGTGTATTGGCATTCTAAATGCGAAGTTTAAGTTAGATTCGCAGAAAAAAATACTAAAAAGTTGTTTGCCATGGAAATATCTCTTGCAAACTTCTGACAATTATCAGAATACAAAACTTTCATGAATAAACTTCTTAATTAGGCCTTTGGGATATAGAGTAGGTACCTTTTATTCCTGTGAAAAATATAACACACGCAGCTTGAATGGCTGAGAGAAGCTAAACCAAGCCCTGTTAGGACCAAGCCAAGGGCTTGCTAAAGATTAAGAACATAACCCTTTTTTTGTAAATATTCTTCATCACTTACGAGTAGAACAGTGTTTTTTTAAATTTGCAAAATCCAGTGATGGATTCAAATAAAAAGGCGTAGGGAAGAGTTAAAGAGCGGATAGCTAAGGAGAGAGAATGAGGTAACGATGCGCACTGATTTGAAATCCTTTCAAATGATGGATTTCTCGAAATACATGAAAAAACATGAACATTTTTAGTGCTCCGTAGCAGAATGGTAAAACGGAACACTGAAGGATTCAAAGCGGAGTCTACGTATATCTGTCTATCTGTGTTTCTGTCACACACTTGTACAGAAGTATGTATTGTAGTATGTAATGAACTAAAATAATTAGAAAAAAGGATTATAAAAAAAAATGTTTTTTTCAACGGCTGCCTTGGGGGTATAAAATAACCAAAAAAGAAAACATATAACGGGTGAGCCATCTGCTGGTTTATTTTTAAATTACAAATTTTTTTTGACACTGACAGCTCTTTTGCATTCAAAAATTTGATAGAAATACAGTAACATATCTCCGCGGTATGAAATAAATCGATTTACGCTTCGACAACGTGCGAATTTTTAAAAGAAATTTCGGTCTGTGCGCTCAGCCGAAAATATTGCTGCTGTTGCCGAAAGTATCCGCCTAAGCCCGAGAACCTCAACTCGCCACAGATATCAGCAACTGATCTGCACTAGCCTGAGGAGAACTGACTCAGGAATTAAAGCAAAATGAC
This sequence comes from Pocota personata, assembly GCA_963082735.1. Taxonomy (NCBI): domain Eukaryota; kingdom Metazoa; phylum Arthropoda; class Insecta; order Diptera; family Syrphidae; genus Pocota; species Pocota personata. The sequence goes on along the minus strand of OY720430.1, from coordinate 234,339,076 downwards.
CACCCGCTTCGTTATAGCTCCTCTGCTTGCGCTTTAGGATCTGCCGTATTCGGGACTCGGAAAACCCACACATAGATAAGCGCCCCAGCGTGTGACTGCATGGTGTGGTTTATAGTGGTCCATTTTTCTTCGAAGATGAAGATGGCAAGAACGTTACTCTCAACGGAGAGCTCTACAGAGACATTGTATTCCATTTCTTCTTTTTGGCCATAAACTGTGGAAATAAACTTGGACGATCTCATACGATCTCATTTGCGCACTAAGTTTAATAATAGCGTAATCAGCCGATTTGGTGGTATTGCTTGGCCTCCGGAGGTGCAATTTGACGCGATGGACTTTTTTTTTTGTGGGCTGCCGTTAAAGATCGATGTTATGCCGACAACCCAAAAACAATTCAGGCACTAAAGCACAATATTGATCGAGCTATTCGTGAAATAGAAATAGAACCCCGACCCATAAAAAAAAACGTTATATTAGTTAGAGCAGTTTTGATCATCAAGTTGTATTAAAAGTACTTAATTTCATCTCCTTTAGGCCAGGCAATTTTCGATTTCGTAATAAGAAGCTTCGCTCTTCCCATGGGAATCCAGACGAGGTGGTTTTAGACACTAAGTTGTAGCTAGTTGAAAATCAAATCTTTCACAGTTATTGGGAATGAATGGGTACATACCAGTATCTACTGGTCAATCTTTATTTAAAGATTGCAAAAATTGCTCTAAAGCTTAGTAGCACAAATCGATCGCAAACAGGGTACTTTAGTCTCCTTTATATTCTCATAGCTTAGGTCATTTGTTACTGTCAATGCACGATTTAATACCAATCTCCATCCATCCTTGCTGGAAGCAGAGCTATGCATGCGTATCCGACTCACCTAACTGCATCTGCTATCTTCTTAAAACTTGTAATCATTATGTGTGTACAAACCTTCTTCATCTCTATAATAAATTCGTCTCCTCTCGTAATTACTTTTCCCCAAAAAGAAGGTCCCCTCCGGTTGCCTTTAATTGTTTCTTTCCCTCGTCACGAGTCGGTTGTATAACAACCACCGCGCGGACTCGGATCAGTAAATGAATAATAAACCAGCTTAAGAGATGTTCATAACCAAAACAGAAACGGTTATGAAATGTTTTGATCCACTTGAGGTGAAAGAAAGCTCAACATACCCATGTATAGGTCCGGTACTCGAGTGACCCCTCACATACATGAGTGTTTATCGAAAGCACTCGATGTGCCCACATGTATGCCTTGACGCTGCATGCATTGTTGCGTCGAAAGCAAATCGGCACTTTACTTTTAAGTGTTTTGGCTACAGACCAGGTCGCCAAAGTCGTCAATGACCCTCTCAACAGAGGTGCACCTCTTCCTGGTACGCACAGCACCTGCAGCACTCTGGTGGCCATCATCAGAGGTAAAGTGCGCCTCTAGGGAAACCCGCCTCAAGTGGGGACAACAATTAAAACTGAACAGAAAAAAATCCAATTAAAGTGAAAGTTTCCAACTAATGGACAAATGAAACGCATCTCGTTCTCTAATTTAAATACACAAAAAAAATGCTAACTTTTATTTTCATTTTTACATACATACAAATATATTCGACGTATCTACAACAATGACATATAAATAAAATTAATTAACAAACTAAGTGATGTTCTCCATGTGTGTGCGTTTGGTTGTGGAGTTTCATGAACTGTATGGTAGCCGGTACTACTCCGACCAAGTGAAATGGACGAATGCTGTGCATTGGACTCTTCTAGCTATAAACACGTGACTTAAACTAAACGAATGGATGCCTTGAGCTTGGATAAATAATAAAATTATGATACACGAAGGTTAATTGGAATGAGACTAGACGACGCTTGAGCGATTTCCCGCTCTGTCCTGTGCTTAATGATGCGGCGATGGGTAGCTGTAACCACCGCTGCCGACTCCTGAGACGTGCCCAGCACTGTAGCTGTCAATTCCGGAATAGCTATCACCACCACCACCGTGGCCAGTGGCAGCATAGGAGGATCCTCCACCACCACCAGCTTGCCAGCCTCCGCTGCTGTAGCTGCCGCCACCGCCGGACGCAGAGGTAGCTGCAATGGCTGCAATCTTTTCGTCGTGGCTGATTCCTCCGTTGCCGGAATATCCACCACCGGAGCTGTAGCCACCGCTGTAACCACCGCTGTAGCCTCCGCTGTAACCTCCACCACCTCCGGAGGTAGCTGCAATTGCGGCAATCTTAGCGTCGTCGTGACCGCTGGCGCTGCCACCATAACCGCTGGCTTGGAATCCACCTGAGCTGTAGCCGCCACCTCCATGACTGCTGCCTGCTGTGGCTGCAATAGCTGCGGTGATATCGTCATGACCTCCATGACCGCCGCCGCCACCGTAACCACCTGAACTGTAGCCGCCGCCTCCATTACTGCTGCCTACTGTGGCTGCAATAGCTGTGGTGATATCGTCATGTCCTCCATGACCGCCGCCTCCACCATATCCGCCTGAACTGTAGCCGCCGCCTCCATGGCTGCTGCCTGCTGTGGCTGCGATGGCTGCGGTGATATCGTCATGTCCTCCATGACCACCGCCGCCTCCATAACCGCCGGAACTATATCCTCCACCTGCTCCAGAAGTGGCAGCAATTGCGGCAATCTTAACATCATCGTGGCTACTTCCATGACTTCCTCCAGAATAGCCTCCCCCGCTGTATCCACCGCTCAGTTGCCATCCGTTGCTGTAGCTTGATCCACCTCCGTAGCTGCCACCACCACCATGTCCAGCAGACTCTTGGATAACAGCATAAGTGTCGATATGCTTGCCTCCACCGCCGCCGCCGCCATGACCTCCAATGAGTCCACCACCATGACCTCCACCACCATGATGCTCTTCAATAATTACAGTTTCGCCAGCTCCACCATGACCACCACCATGACCGCCACTATATCCTCCATGGCCACCTCCATGGCCTCCTCCATGACCACCATCAGCGATGATTACGGTTTCAGCGTGTTTTCCTCCATGGCCACCGCTAAAACCTCCACCGTATCCACCGCCGAAGGAAATACCACCGCCTCCATGACCGCCACCTCCATGACCACCGCCATGACCTCCGCCCAAAACAGCAAGAGTCTCAACAATTCCATCGGAATGGCCTCCACCATGACCGCCGCCATATCCACCACCGCCTCCGCCATGGCCATGACCACCACCACCGCCTCCTAGGATTCCTCCGATAAGAGGTCCAATGATAGCGCTATCATCATGACCGCCATGTCCTCCGCCATGACCTCCACCACCACCACCACCACCATGATGATGGTCATGGATAACCACTTCCTTATCGTGATGACTCTCATGATGCGACTCCGGTAGATGTATCCTAATATGCACATGTTCTCGACCCCATGGCTTACAGTGCGTCGCACTGGCCAACAGCAGTACAGTTAACTGCAGAGAAGACGAAGAAAGAAAAAATCCAAAATTACTCCACAAATATGTACGCGTAATCCTTTGGTAATACTCACAGCTAGCCTCGAAGCCATACTCCTAATGAAACGTAATCCACAAGTCTCGACGAAGCTCTCGACAAACAATGTATTTCTAGTGGTATCCTCTAAAAAGGGTGAACCTCGAATGATGTGCCATCTGCAATGCCACGGCATTTTATATAGCGTCGCCAAAAAATAACCACAAAGTGGTGGTCCACGCTGCACCACTCATGACCTCCCTCTCTCGAGAAGAAGTTGAAGCCCCAAAAAAATAGCAATACCCAAAGAGAGAGAGTGAAATGACGAAACTTATGGTCCGGTACAGTGGCAATGGCAGTGACAGAGACTCCACACTCCATCATACTAGCAGCAACCACCACCACCGGCCTCCAAGAGTGGGAAAGAAGTTAAACATCTCATAGAGTACAAAGGTACCACACCATCGACCAGAGTGGAAGTGAAAAGCTTCAAACTCTCTCGGAGGTGATACTGGTTTGATATTTTGAGGGTCCACGGCACAGTGGGTCTTGAGAAAGCGCAGTGATTGTGGTGGTGATGTGATGAACTTCTTTCTTGCATTTCTTTGGCATGCGGGCTTTAGAGGTACTCTATTCACTCCATGGGCGAGGTCATGGTCGTGTTTGTTATATTTTGGCTGAAGAATCACTGTGCGATGACGGAAGCCACACTCAGAAGTAATCAGTTATGCTAACGATTTTTGAGAGAAAATCGCGCATAGGTTACCTATTTGATATAACTTCCATACACACGTAACAAGATTAAGAAGATTGATTTGTGACGAAGGGCTTCATAGCTGGTAATGTTATGTGAACGAGAGAAAATGTGCAACATGGTTAAAAGTCGCATCGTCATCGAGGAGTTTGGCAATTAATAACAGAAGCAAAGGCTTACGTATGAGGTTGAGGGAGTTGGTAATGACACTAGATATGTTTAAAGCAGGCGGTTGCTTTGAACAAAAATAAGTGGCCCATTGTATAACCGATTCCCTGATTCGTCTTCTCCAAATCGGGAATACCAAGATTACGAGGTAAGTGCAATTATGGCTGAAGAGGTTGGTTATAATTTTTGGGATTCACGGCAAAAGCACTTGAGCAACATTTAAGCCTGATTAGAAACTTAAAGTCTTCGATTATAGATGTTAATTGGCTTATTAGTTAAGTTGCCGGCATTGATAAATTTATAGTTTCATTGAGAGACTGTGGCGGCATCTGAGATATCTGAGGCTTACGTTAAATCGTAACTTAATCAAATTTGTATCAGAAAATGTGGGTTGGTCACCTCCAATGGTCAAGGTTATCAGCGTGGAAATGGTGGACTATAAATAGCTGATATTTAAAATTTTTCTTAGTACAAACTTTCTTATTTATCGTGATGAGAACCATGCTAGTAGTAGGATATCCAACAATTCTATCATATGACCACCTATGGCTTATGTGAAGATTTTTTAAATAAATTTTCCTAAAAATCTTCAACTGAAAGTTAAATTATAGACATTTTAAGAAAGCAACCAAATTTCAGTAGGAAAATTAAATAAAAAAAGAAATTCATTTGAGATTTATTCATATAACACCGAGAGTAGTGTTTTAGTTGCTAATAACATTGTCATTTGTAGCTTGGAGCACCTCTGATGGAGCATATATTTTAAAGAACGCCTACGAGCTATCATGGTCTAAGTTCTACCAGAACTTGTCGCTCTTTCTATAACCAATAGAAGATTGTAATTTTCCATTGAATTACTGAAAGTTGCTCAAAAGTAAAGCACCTGCACTCGGCCACTCACCCGCTCTGTGTATGGACGAAGCACAAGATTTTTCGAATTCTCATCAACCGCTTTAACTTTTCTCTCATAATTTGATCGATCTACTCTTCTGCCGGTTTGCAAAATTAGAGCCCTTTCGCACCCGTCAGTTTTCGCAATCGGTCAAAAAACCGACCATTGTTCCTTTTCACACACACCGGTTTTTCGCCGGTGAAGTTACCTCAGTCTTCTCCTCATCAATATTTCCTCCATACATTAGTTTACATACCCCACAAATGTCACACATAAATGAACACCCTTCGAAGCGAACTAAGTTAAATGCTAGGGTGCGTGAAAGCGCTCATATAGATGCATGCATTTCGAAAATAGTGCGCCGTACGAAAGTAATGTGTACGACCGAAACTTTAGACTTTGAAATACTCTACAAGATGGATGCCGAATTTTTTTTAAAATTTTCCCTTTCCCTCCTGAGTTGTTCAAAATAATTTTTTTTTATAAATTTGGTTTTCTTATTTTTTAGTAATTCAAAAGCACAAAAATATATGAAATTTAAAGTATTTTTCAACGATGTCCTGAGAAAAGGACAGCCACATTTGTGAGCTTCAGGAGTCTACCAATACCAGAAAGGGCCTTAAATTAAAAAATGAAACCAAAGCTCACAATTGTGAGCCCGTAGAGGGAAGGGGATAATTATAAGTACCCAGTCTTCAAAAATGTCATACTTTAGCCCGATACTAATGGTGGAAACATTTTTATTTAAAACTACCGAAATTTTAAAAATGGTGAAATTTCCAAAATGCCAAACATGATCCCGAAGTTGATGGATTTCCATCATGAATATTTGTTCTTGAGTGTGAATATTCTGAAAAGGTTTTTATTTTTTTGTGATGTTAACTCCCGATCTCACAAGTTAAGAGGTGCTATATAAGAGCAAGTATTGGTTTCGTGAACAAATTCGATTTGGAAATTTTGAAAAATCTTGACATTACTATAATACAGAAACTAGAAAAAGTGAGTCTCGCAATTCTGTCCGTCTGTCCGTCTGTACCACTGACTACAGACTAAACGGCTGGATGGATTTACTTTACACTTCATATCTGGGGTCTGTGGGATCGCAATTCGAGGCTAAATCGGAATTTTTATTCTAGGCTCAAAGCTAACGGTACTTTACTTGAATTCAATTTTGAAAAAGTTCAATTTTCTCGAATACTATTCCAACGATTTCGATAAAGATTCATATTTTTAGTCGATTTTATTTAAAATTGATATCTAAATTATTTTTGGGATACAGGGTGGCGCAAAAGAAATGACCCAATTTGATTTAGCTTTTTTTCTAAATTAAAAAAAATTTATTTTGTATTAGTTTTTATTTCGATGTTGAGTTTTGTTCCTTGAAGATGATGTTCAAATGCGTTTATGCAAATTTGAGAGTATTTTATGTCATTTTACATCACTTTTATCAACACCGCCGGTATGTTTTCTATTTCTTGTCTAATGTTGTCTTTCAGGGCTGTGGCTTGTTCACATAGACCAATGACTTCAAATAACCGAAATGAAAGATATCTGAAATGGTTAGAATGGTGACCTTGCGGCTCAATGCAAATCGCCAAAACGGGAGATAACACTGCCTGGAAGAGTGTTCTTCACTAAGTCCATTGTGTCTCCCTTTGTGTATGCAGTGGCATCGTCGTGTGAAACCGCATGTGCTCCAACCCCAATTCATAAAATTCGGATATCAAAAAGTCACATAACATGGTTCTGTAGCGGTCGCCAGTGACAGTTATCGCGTTGCCAACAGCATCTTTGGTGGTCGCGTTGCCCGATCACACTTTCAGCACAGACGACGCAATACACAGTAACTTTCAGTGAATTTGAAGACGATTCTTAAATAATACCCAGGTTTTCAGTGCCTTAAAACCTAGTATTCTACTTGTTGACATGTCCAGAGAAATGGAAATGTGCTTCCTCACTGATTAATTTTGAGGGAAAATTGTCCTTTCCATAGTTGAGGCTTATGATGCGCACACAAGTCAAGGAAAAATTTTTCATTGAGTTTATTTGGTCGGGCAGTCATTTTGAATATTTAAATCCATGATCCATAATGTTTCAACAGCGTACACAATGTTTTTAACTTTCATACTTCTCTACTCAAAAATTGATGTTAAAATCAAAAATATTAGAAACAAATTACGATAAATGTTGTGCATTCCAAAAATCTAAGCAAACTGTAGACCATATGTCTCCAAAATGCTTCAGAATTATATGCACTGGATATTTTTTTGTTGAATGTGGTAAATATATTGTAAAAATATAGCCGAGCTAAGATGATGGTAAAGACAATTAAATAACTGATATAACTCCGCAACGGTAAAAGTTGGACCAATACTTATAACAACTTATTTTTCGCTGAGAATCCAATCCACCAGATCCCAAAGTAGTGGCCCCTATTTAAGAAACACCCTGTATATTAACAATATCTCACTGCTCTCAATAATTTCCAATTTTAACTAATTTAAAATAATATCAAGGATATATGGTGTCCGCACTTACGAGGGCTGTTCGATAAGTCAGTGACTTTGATGCAAGATGGCGCTCGGATCACACTTAGCTTTTTACAATGATCGAAAGAACTTTAGTTTGTGAGATTTGGCCAAAATGGAAACAAGTGAGTTTCGTGTTTTAATAAAGCACTAGTTTTTGGACGGTAAAACCATTAAAGAGACTGAAGACAAACTTAAAAAATATTATGGAGATTCTGCTCCCTCGCATGGAATGGTACACAAATGGTTCACTGAATTTCGTTGCGGTCGTACGAGTACAAAAAACTCTGAGCTCCCAGGACGTCCAAATGACGTCAACAAAATCCACGATATTGTGTTGGCCAATCGCCTGGTCAACGTTCGTGGAATAGCTGAGATTGTAGCAATTTCTCATAAAGCCATCGACAAGTGCAGTAGTTGACCTTTTTTTTTGATTTCCTGTTCCATACATTCTGTAGTCTTGGAGACGTTTTTTTTTTTAAAAAAAAATAGGGGAGATTTCAGTTTTATTTTAAAGTAATAAGAATCCGAGAATATGAGCTATAAATGGTGACAGCCACACCCACTATTCTTTTAGGAAAATGTCAAACCATCTGCTTTTCTGATCAGATCTATTAATATTCGAGGAAATTGTATTTAAGTACAAAATTTCACAACGTCATGCCTACTTTTTTAGGGCTGATTAAAACAATGATGAATATTGTATCCTACGATCCGTTCCAAATGGATTGGACTTTTTTTTTTTTTTTTGAAAAAATTAAAAGTTTTCGAAAAAGAAAGTGAACAGGAGGATAAAGAAGGACATGTCTTCAGAAAAGATGACGTCTAGTCAGCCTATATTCAGATGAGTAACCATTTGCACATTTTGGATGATGGGCGTGGTGTAGTAGCTGGCGCTTTGATTTTCAAATATCACCCGAGAAGAAGAGTTTTCAAAATAATTTGTTTAATAAAAAATACTGCTGGTTGCTATACCTCTCTATCTACTGCTAGTACTTCTTAAACGCGAAATTCACTTAAGCTATACGTCACATTTAACTGAGGCAATTACTATATACAAATTATAATTCAATCATCGTTGTGTGAACTTGTACCACGTATTATGTAAAACAGCCAAGTCCAATGGATATTTCTGTGCATATACTGAACGTGACATAATAAGAAAATATAATCTCATTGTCTACCAAATCAGCATGCTTTCTCACGACAAACTCATTGAATGGCTTCAATACATCACTCACTCACTCACTGTTCATTCCCATCATCAATTTCCAGACAATTCGGCGCAACTGACTTGCAAAAAATTTGCGCGCCAAAATAATATAATGCGTCTTCTTACAACACTCCTTCTTACATCACACTTGCATCGCCCAGCCTTACACCATTAAAGCAAATTCCATGAGATGACAAACCCAGCTGGAAGAAAGAAACTGCAAATTGCATTTCACCTGCGCGGAACCCTTTATTACCTCACTCGGTCTGAAAGAGTTTGGCCGAAATGCCAATGGCCAAACTTTCACTTTCGTCCCAAGCGAATAATTCTACAGATCACCTCACCGCAGCGAAGCCGGTCAAAGACAACAGGTTCTCCGTAGGTAGACATTACGTCCATATGTACGAGCATATCCCGGGACACTACGTCGGGAAGAGTTACGTAAGCACCAGTCTTGAATTCAAGACTAGTCCTTCTCCTTCTTCTTGATTATGCAGCGAGAGAAAAAAATTCGTGTCGTTGTCATAATGCCAGCTAAAGCCAAAATCCGGAAGGAAATGAACTGCAACAATGTTATCACATCGAACAGTGGTGTCGGTGTGGTAGCACAGCCAACTATGAGCTCTAAGCCTCTCAACCAAAATGAAACTGAAAGTAAGCCGCTGCATGCCGATCCCATGCATCATCTTCCTCCGGACAGAATCGGAATTACCACTTCTTCTTCGTTGTTGTTGTTGTTGTTCGTTTTCGTGTGTTACGAAATCTCCTGTGCAGAGTCGACGACGAAAGATACAAATCATTTTAGCCACCAAAGAAAGATACAAATTAGCGAGGAAGTCTATAAAAAAAAAGACTCCGTTCGAGGGTATACACATTAAACAAGGAATGTGCCATGGAATCGAGAAAAGTTGCAAGTTTACGAACTTGAAAGCCGGGGATAATGAAGACGATGAGATTTACTATTATAACCCGTGTAGTAGATTCAGGTTGATTAAGCATGCCATTAGACCGACACGCGAAAATAACATACACACACAGTGCCGCCGACAGCCTACGAGCATGTAGCAGGTTAGGGAAGTAAAGCGCTTTCGTTTAATGAAAGGGAAAGGAAGGTTAATTGTCATGTGAGCTAAGACATTGAAGGAAATGGGAGTACAACGCCTTTGTGAGGTTAACATATTCAATCAAATAGCTGGAGTTGGAATTCCCACGGGATAATTACTAGGAAATAAAAACAAAATTACGAATTCCGAAAGAGAAGGTATTGCAAAAATTTTAACGTATCATAGATTCGCATTGGAAAGGCGACAATGTATGTAACTCCGATCCGAACACGCAATTATATGGATGTACAGTTTAAAAACAATAGTTTTGTCGGCGAAAGTAAAACATGAGCAGTCTAATTGCATTGAACTGGGAATCAATCGAAGAACGTATAACAATGAACATACAGCTCTTTACAGCTGCGAAGAGATTTCAGATGGCGCGCACAATAACGTATGTATGTGCTTTCGATTTGTGAACCGACAATACGTGAGAAAGGTTTAGAAATAGGGTGCTTGCCACTTCTCAAATTAGTAGGTACTCGTACCTATATCTAATTATTTAGTGTACCATACCTAAATGGTACAATAAAACACTTATGTCTCTATCTGTCCGAGAGTCTCTCGGAAGCTTGAAAAATTTCCAAATTATTGATTTCTGGTTTTAAGCTAGTCATTTGAAATAACAAAGTGGAAACTTTTTCGAAATGATTCGGGACCTGTTCGACTATAAGTTTGTCACCATTTTGAGAAACTAGTCCGCCATATTTCTTTTTAGGAAGGTTTACGCATTCTTCGTAGACTTTAAAGCGGCGTTCCACAAAGTATCTCGAAAACTATTAATGTACAAACTACAAGCAATGGGGGTATCAACCAAAGTTGTCAGACTTCTGGAGAACATTATACGAAAGCACTAAGTCATCAGTATGGACAGTAGAAGAGTTCTCTACAAACTTCGACACAATTTCTGGTGTTAAACAAGGATGTCTCTTGTCTCAGCTATTACTCTCTCTATATATAAATGATTTACAGTGTTTAGAAGGTGGCCTATACATAGATCAGCTAAACATAAGACTACTTCTTTATGCAGATGACATTCTCATTTTGGCGGACAGTGTACAAGTCCTGCGAAGGATGATAACTAATTTAGAAGAGTACTGCGGCAAGTGGAACTTAGAGGTAAACCTAAGCAAATCCCAAATAATGGTTTTTTTAAAACGGAGGCAGGAAAGCTAACCAAGAAAAGTGGTACTTCAAAGGTAAAGTCATACAAATCTCGGCAAAAAGGAATTATGCGGCAAAAAACAGTATAAATGCGACATGTAACAACTTCCTTAATAAAAGAAATATCTCCCTGCAATCAAAGCGGCATTTATTCCAAGCAGTGTGCAGAGCTGTGCAAACGTATGGAGCACAAGTCTGAGGTCATACGCTCTTTGATAAAGTGGACAAATTGCAGAGGTAATTTGATAAAAGGATACTGAGCTTCAGTCGTAATTACTCACTCATGCTAGAAAGTGGAATTGAGGACCCACATCTATATACTCGTACGCTGGACTAGCATATGAGATATATAGGACGTACATTATTTGAGTATGGGATTAACCGGTTGCCACATCAACTTACCCTAAAGCTAATCCAAAAAGATTTGTTTTGGGCCGAAAATTTGAATAAGCTATGCCACGATTTTAATCTTAGTTGAAGAATCGAAAATATAACTCAAACGTAGTGGATCAATAAAAGAATACAACTATTGAGCAGGCTTAAACTGAGTTATCACCAGAAACGGATTCAAAGAGCAAGAGAAACTAGCAGATTCTATAAAAACCCTGACTTCACGAAGGGGAATCTGTACTTCATCGATGACAATGACCAAAATGAAGTAATATGGATTTTCAAGGCTCTAGAAATAGAACTAAATGGAACTACGTTTAACGCAAACGGATTAAAAAATTGCTAACTGTGCAATCTCAAAGATATCGAAAATATTCGTACGTACTAAAGGATGATTCAATAAAAGGTTACATTTTAAATTTTAAATAAAACACATGGGTTTTTGATAAACTGCTGATAGTTTTATTTCAATATAATGTTTATATTAAATATGAAAAATAACATCAGGCAAATGGGGGACATGACTAACTTTGCAGACTTCCGCCCTTTTGATGAAATTTTCCATTACTTTTCGGTATAAATCCTGCAGTGGTTGATAAATAAAGTGGAATCATTTGGTTATTGGCATACACCTTCAGCTTCACATAACCCCAAAGAAAAAAAATCCAGCATGATATCTCACGATTTTGGTGGACAATTTTGATCGCCGAAACGAGAGCTGACGCGGCCGGGAAACTTTGTGTCCAATAACTGAATTGATTCCTCATCAATATCATCCAATTGGTGTCAAAAATAATTTGTTATCATGTCCGATAACGTCTACCATTGACTATTACAGTAGCACCATGAGAATTTTCGAAAAAGTACAGCCCAATCATGCCATCCGTGACTTCTTGTGGATGCATTGATAGCTCGTGAATGGGCCGTGGATTTTCATGACCTCAAATGCAACAATTTTGTTTTTTTTTTTTTGTTCTAAAAATCGCTATCAACGAAGACATGAGGATATTCATGGTCTGCTGGCTTCAATTCCAGAGTCAATTGGATAGTATAAGCATGCAGATGCAGATCCTTTGTTAAAATACGCTAGCGAAAATAACGATAGAGAATAAATTTTGACGGATTATCATGAGCACTGTCGCTCACTGAGGCGATATTTTCGCGCGACCGGCCACTATGAGCACGCACTGGTCTTTGCACATCCAAAACTGATCCGGTTCGATCGAATTTTTCGATAAATCTCTTAACCACAGCACGAGATGGACGGTTATAACATATATGCCGACATTATTTCACAATGCGCGAATCGTGTTGATCCAATTTTCAAAATTTCGGAGATGGTTTTTAACAATTAAAGTGCGCTCATGAGCCACTCCATAATTATAAACGTCAATTCTTAGTATTCACAGATGTCAAATATCAGCTGTTTATCGTTGACAGAAGCGTAGCAGTGTCAGTCTTAAATTGTAACCTTCAAATGAATCACCCTTAAGTATACAGAAACTCGAAAAAGTGAGTGTCGCAACTTTATCCGTATGTCTGTTTGTCTTCATGTCTATGGTCTGTGGGCTAATTTGCTCAGAGGCAGAGTTTTCATTTAAAATCATTTCATCAAAATTAATGAAGCTTTGAAGAATTCGAATTTTCTTAAAAACACTTGCAGCGATTCCGATAAATGTTAATATCTGGAGCAAAATTAACGTTTCAATAAAACTGCGTACTCAGTTTGTCCCTAAAATATTTAATAACGGTACTTTACTTATTGCCGGACTGCCTAAAATTAACAATTTCTCGGGAATGGCCTGAAGAATTTTATTAAAAATTTATATCTTTATAACTTTTTTGACATATGATCAAAAAAGTTAGTTAAAAGTCAGCTTACGTAAAATCAATTTTTTCGCTCCTTGTCGACTTAGCCTAACTTTGAATTTACAAATGCACATCACGTATGGAACAAGTACATGCGACCCAGTGGTAGTCTTTATTATAATTTTTTGACTTCTCCCAGGATTTTGTGGATAACTTTCGAAAAGAGTGCGGATTGTCAAGTTAAAGGAAACAAAATCTTGTTTTTTTTAGGCATATAAATACTCTTTACTTGTAATTCTCAATAGCTTAAAGTCTGTAGCTTAAAATGTTCTTTAACTAATACCGTAAATGATGGAATAAATCACATTCAAAGGAACTAGCTATTCTGAAGTTATACTTGTGAATCTTTTTAAAACATTTTAATGTTTATTGTGAGTTTTCTATTAGCCAAAGGTCTGTTCTCCCGCCGGCTGTTTTATAAAACTTGCGAATTTTAAAGTTTTCTCATACGACAATTTGAAGTAGTTTAGCCGGGATATCGTATTTACTGGGATAAGTCAATCATTTTTCCCCGACTTCAGCATCATAATGTCCGCCAATAGAGAGATGTAGTCAATAGGTGAAATATATTGAAATCGGTTTAGACTTTTTCAAGTTATGTAGTGTGAAAGCAAACTGAAAGTTAAATAATTGAAAATACTGAATCTTCAGTATCTAGTGACCTAAGGCTTATGCTATCGCGGACTGGGAATACTGAGGAAGGCAGGTTATTCCACATTCAAGCGGAAAGCACCACACTGTTTGTTTTTAACCGGTTTCTGTACAAACTTAACATCACGGCCCAGGGTGTTGATAGTGGCTTATAGCCAAGTAGGTGCTCAGCAAAAGTTCCAATACATTGAAGAAAGTTCCATCAAAATCGGTCAAGTGGTTCTTGAGTTATAAACGGTCACACAGAGCAGAGCAGAGATAGAGATGGGAAGAGAAGAGAAGAGATATTTTGTGTGTTTTATTAAAAATGTGTCTACAGCCGTTTAAAAAAACAAACTAAACAAAAAATGTTTGTGGTATCTCCAGTCAGATTGTGGCTTGAGTTGTAAGCTTTCAACAACAGTAAAGGAAGTGGCAACAAAGAATAGCAAGGCCATAACCGTTCCATCAATTTGGAGTAATACAAAATAAATTTCTAACTATTTAGCCATTAAGTATGTAATCTGCAACCATTTGTCATTTATATCCAGTCAGTTCTTTTATTTGTTTCTATAAGTAAAACAACCAGCGATGTTTCAATAAAACGCGCCTAATATAAACGGATTAGCTATCTCTTGGTTTTTTTTTAAATTACATGTTATTTTGACACTGACAGCTCTTTGGCGTTTCAAAAATTTGCAGAAACACAGTATCAGGTATGAAATGAATCGATTTACACTTGAACAACGTTGGTAAATATTAGAAACTTATTTCCAAAGTGAATGTCAAAACAGTGCGAATTTTGAAAATAACTTTCGGTCTAAATAATGCACCAACCGTGCCTGCTGTACGCAAGTTTTGTGAAGAAAATTCATGGGATTGGCATTCTAATTGATAACACAAGATACAAGAAACTGAGAAAATTAACTTGGACGATCTCTGGTTCCAACAGGGCGGTGCTACGTGTCATACAAGCCGTGCAACAATCGATCTTTTGCACACTAAGTTCAATAATAGTGTAATCAACCGAATTGGTGGTTTTGGTTTGATTTTGTTTGGCCTCTGCGGGGCTGCGATTTTACACCGTTGGACTTTTTTTTATGCGGTGCCGTTAAAGATCGATGTTATGTTGACAATCCAGAAACGATTCAGCCACTTAAGCACTATATTGATGGTGCTATTCGTGAAATAGAGACCCGAACTACTGGGTGGGTAGCAGTAGCCCAGGCAGCTATTTAAATGAAATTATTTTTTTCCATAAATAATCGAAAAGTGTACTCTCTTCAATAAAGCAACAAACTTTGATAAATATGAAATAATTTTTTTTATAGCAATATTAGAAAGAAACCAACTGATGGGCCCACAGGACGGCAATGGACAATCATTACCATTCATTGTGTATTAATAACTACGAGTAGTTATGTTTTAGGCAGTCGATTTTCATGGGTCGGTAACTCATTACATATTTAAAGTAATCATATATGTAACTTGATTTTTGAAAAAAGAAATCTTTCTACCAACGAAGCGATAATTTCAAATAAAGATCGGATATGTACATAAATATCGCGAAAGTTGGCAAGATCGTACCGGAATAAATGCTAAATAATGATTTCCGCAATATAACGTAATATTGCGATGGTGTATTATTTCTTTACGATTTAATATCTGTCAATAAGTCAGGGTTCGGTGTATGACAGACTGGAGTTTTGCGCGCCGAAGTAATAAAAATTCACATGGTTTATCACTTATTTGCTAACATTACAAAAATGACGGAAACACTTGCCCAGACGTTATTTGTAGTAAGCTAATATGTACTCGTACTTTCAATAATCTGCACAACAAATTAATCACACACACCTCAAACATCCATCTACCATTGCAGCACAAACTTCCGGCACAACTAACTTGCACAAAACTCCGGAAATCGATATCCAAACTTATACTGCACACATATCCGACAGTGCACCGAACATAAAATGAAAATGGCCAAAACATCAATAAAGATCCAATCCAATCTAATCTAAAATGCAATCCAATCTTCATGCCAGACTACATACACTACACACCACTCAAAGGTATACGAGTATATCGATAGATAAATCTATCGAAAACTATCGAAAGTGAAGAGAACTGGTTTTTGAAGAGATTTTCCATTTCTCGATTGCAACTTGAATTGACATAGGATTCATCTTCACCTAGTGTACCGAGTATTCTTCTTCTTCATAAAGTGAGCAGGAAGTGTTTTAGACTACCTCTTGTCTGGACTCGAGAGATTACACAGGCTGGTTGCACTCCTCGAGTGGTCTTCCGCTTTGCGTGAGGAGAAATTTGCATCGGAGTCGCACTTCAAACATCATGATCATGGTAAAGCATTATGCACGTCATTTTACTTACCATGGCTATTGCCTTGAAAGGGGGTGACATTGTAATAACTGGTTAATAACCGTGTGTGTGCTGTTTGTATTCGAAAACGTTGTCTTGTACGAGTAATTATGGAGCATTGGAGCAGCTGCACTAGTGCAGATACAGTGAATATAAGCTATTGTTGAATGCACAAGTAATATATAGCTTCCGTGGTTGGACAGTGTGGGAATAACTGAAGTTAGATTAACGTTTAACAATAGATCCTTTAGATAGTTTTTAATTGATTTGTGTTTTGTAAAGATACAAATGTGTGTGTACTATTGTATATTTTTTACTGATTGGAAGTTAAGTTTGGTTAGGTGATTAAGAATGCGCATGCATATGAAGTGAAGCCAGTTTTACATTTTCGATAAAATCCGGTTTACACTCGTACAAGAATATTTATTTGTAGAGTATGACAAAAAGTTAGGAATCTGTAAAAGCCTGAAATAATGCTTCACAAAGTTGAACAATCCATCTTTTAAAGATGCCCTATTACCAAATACCTAAAAGTTTTTCGAAAACATTTTAACAGAGTTTAACCAAATCTGGAAAATAAAAGGAAGCCAGAGATACCGATCTACTACTATAGTAGTAGATTTGCTGCACCATCATATAGTTTGAAGCAATCTGCTTCTCTACTACTCAGCAACTCAGTTCTACTACACCTCTATACTTCTACCACCTTAACAAAGGGATCTCCAGGTAAAATGTATGATAGTAAGGCAGTGACGGCGGGTATTGCTTTTGTTAAAGTTTTTAAGCTTTTGATGCAACAATTTGTCTACATCTAAAGCCTCATCAACTGTTTTAGATACTAAAAGAACCAGGACTATCTACAAACTAGTACTGTACCTCAATACAGGCTTAAGCCTAATAGCGAGTTTTAGCTAAATTTAACTTAGACGACCGCTGATGAGAGTTTAAACTGAAGTTTTTCATGCAAACAGATTATTATTATTTTTGCTTTCTCATTATTCGGAGAAGAGTAGTGATCATTCTCCGATTTCAAAATTTCTAATTGATCTTTCCATTACAGGTCAAAACAAACACTATTTGTTCCATGTCTGTCGGTCTGTTTGTTGTTTTCGTACTTCTCACTCTGCCAAATCAAACCAGCAAACCCAGCAGGCGGACCAGTAGAGATGCAGTAAAGTGGGAGGATTGTGATCCTTATACTCCGGATCATAACTTCGCAGTAAGGAAAAGAAGAAGAAGAAGATTCTGCTAATTCAAGAATCACCAAACGCATTTCAAATAAATCGAATGTCTAGCTTCATTCTAGTACGTAGATAAAAAAAACATTAAAATTAGACTGAGTAGGCATGGATATAGAGGGTTGATTGTTAAAAGTCGTAAAATATTATCATTGGCAATTAATTTGCTGTCTTGATGAATTTTGATAATAAAAGGTTATTTCATTTCGAGGTTAGGATTTCACATCCCTGCCATATAGCCTTTGTTAAATCTATCTGTCATTCATAGTAACAGATACTTAGTTCTTGCTTTGTCATTTTATAAAAAGGATCGTTTAACTACCGCTAATGCTGGAATATCAAGAATACGATTATGACGCCGATTTTTCGAGCAAAATTTTCTTCATTGCATCTACCACGGGTGACAGGTTGGTTTGCGCTGTGGCGGCAGCGTGATCGGAATATATTTTTTTGAAAACGATGAAGGCGCCACTGTTACAGTCTCTGCGCTATGGTCAAATGATAACAAACTTTTTTTTGGCATGAAATTGAAGATATTAATGTGAACGATATGTGGTTCCAATAGGACGGGGCTAAGTGCCACACAACACAGGCAAATTTGGCTCTATTGCATGACAAATTTCCGGCCGTTTAATTTCAAAAATTGGCGACATCAATTGGCAACCAAAATCGTGTGATCTGACCTCTTTGGATTTTTATCCATGCAGACATTCCACAAACTTGGGAGCACTTAAAAATCAACATCCGTGAAGATATGGCCGCAATACAGCCAGAAATGTGGCGAACATTCATCGAAAATTACCTCACAAGAATAGAAGTTTGCAAAAACTCCCGTGACGGACACTTAACCTATGTTGTATTACATATTTATTTTTTTTTTTTTTTTAAGGAAATTTCTAAATCGCCCGGAGTACTCAGACTCGATTTCCTGTCCATTGTATTACCGAGCAGAAACCCCTTTTTGGTGTAGCGGTTGGAAAATCTTAGATCTCATTCGTTTCTCTTATGTGCTCGGGTGGCTCTTGGTTGCTGTTCCCCATTCGGGCTCGAACCTGCACAGCTCGCACAGCTGCTTTTTATTTTAAATTGAAAATCCTAAGGCACAAAATAAATATCTGACATTTAGGTGGTGCATAATAAGATGCAGATACAATTTGGAGATGAGTTTCAAAAACGACCACGGGAAGCGTTGTTGTAGTGAGTGTTACAAGTTTTGGTGTATTAAATTTTGTGCTTAAAAATTAAATTTGGTACACACGTACCTTGGGTCTTATATTTACTAGTTTTTTTTTTTTTATTGAATTCTTCCCATGAGAATAGACGAAGAGCGTATATACCCTCGTCCAATAAACAGTGATACCATGAACAAGACATGCTTTACCATGCTAGAACGAATTTAGTGTTCAATTTGTCCTAAGAATCTGAGGAACATTCTACGAGATTGCCAGCGACAGTTGATGAGTTTTATAAAAACTGCCTACATCCTCTATAAAAAATTCAATACTAATATGCAAATATTAATTTTGGATCCAAAGGAATAGCTTAATATTGGGTGCCCAGGAATGGGGGCCACTCAAGGCAACTTTCCCCCTGTTGCGAACTTATTTTAGGCGCCGTAGCTCAATGATTAAGTGTTCGATCATTAACCGGGAGGTTCAAGGTTTGAATCGAAGAAGGCAAAAAAAAGTCTTCTCATGGTCCCACCTCTCGCGAACGTCTGACAAACATCCGAGACTAAAAATTATTATGAGAAACTTCTCTCAATCGATAAAATTGGGATAAAACTGTAGATCCCAACTATTCGTGCAGCGCACAGTATGTGGCTCTGTACTAGGTCCACTACTGTGGAATCTACTGTACGACGACGTCCTCAGACTTCGAATCCCGGAGGTCCTCGAAAATAATTGGCTTCACCGACGATATAGCGATCGTTGTAGTGACCAAATTGCTTGAGAAGTTGGAGCATGACTGTAATGAAACTATCGGGATGGTACAGGACTGGCTAGTAAGGATGGACCTAAAACTAGCAGTGAAAAGACTGAAGTAGTGCTCATCAGCAGCAGACGAGTTATGGTGACTATAAGATTAACCGTGGGCGATCACATTGTAGTTTCCAAACCAGAGCTGAAGTACCTTGGCATTACTATAGATGCAAGGTTGACTTTTAAGCAACACCTGCAACACCCAGCTGAGAAGGCAGCAAAAACAACGACAGTCCTGGCAAGGATCATGCCAAATATTGGAGTACCTAAACAAAAGAAGAGACTGCTCTTAGCAAGAGTTGCGACGTCGATGATGCTTTACGGCTCCCAAATATGGGCAAGTGCCATGAAGACGAAATCATACTGAAAGAAGACGGAGGCGGTCTACAGAACCAATGCCTTGAGAGTATGCAGCGCCTTTCGAATGGAATGGTGCCAATAGACCTCCTCGTTAAAGAAGCCGAACGGAATTATCGTGCTTGATGCAGATTGCAGTTTGCAGAAAGTTAAGTTCGTATTTGTTACGATTTGTATACCCTGACATCAATCCCTATCGTTTCTGCAGGTCTTATTTCCTGCCGCCAATACTATCTTTTGCCAGTTTATCAACCTTTTCGTGTCCCCGTACTCATGTGTGGGCATTGAGGTGAGTTTGTAATGAGATTGAGTATGCGTTTGCATTGAAGCTAAGCAGATTTAACATGTGGGTCAAAATTAAGGCGGGAGTTGCTACGCAGGAACTGAACGTAATGATCTATAATACGATACCCTATATCCACCTTGACAGAAACATGTACAAGATAGTTAAAAGCTTATGAATATCTATAAGTTTATAGCGTACACATTGCACAAAATTTTATTTTACAATAACAGAGATGAAAGTTTTTCTTAGGAGGTGGGTCAACAGCAGACTAACACATGATGATACTTTTTCAGTGTCTAGTTCACCATCTCTCGTTTTTAGTCATCATTTCCAAGCCTAGGCAATTTATAATTAATTTCCTAGAAATCAGAAAGAAACTCTGTCTTACGTAAGCACGGAACATTCATGTTCATTAGTTCATTTTCTAATTGCTCTACCAGTCTCAAACAAGATATTCTCGCTCTAATGAAGACCACCTCAGATGTCCAACTTCTTCACCGATAAGCTTAGATGGTTTACTAATTAATGGTCAACGGAACCCATCATTGACACTCTCTTTAATTTTACCTAAACCGTATTGTATAACACTTTCGGTATTCCACCCCGGAAGATAATTTCCATATGACAAGTTGGACGCACTAATTCACTAAAGCTACTCTTCCATCAAATGACCAAATGCTAATTTTCTTGCTACTATCAACACTAGCTCATGAAGAATTTGTTTTTAATTTTTAATTCATATGCGCATTCATTATGCGAGGAGTTAAGATACAAACAAAAAACTAAGCAAGCGACGACAATCGACATAAAGAAGAAATTTCTTTCTCTTTCCTGGTTCACATAACTTGAATGAAAAAATAACAGAAACAAACATGAAAACCAACGAAAACTGAAAAAACAAGTTTTATTGAATCTAACCCATAAAAACCCATAAAAGATGCAAAGATACATAGATATATTCAAAAATGTAATTTCTCCATATTAAATGAAATCAGATATCTCGCTGCATTTAGTAAATTACATAAAACTGTTAAGTAAAACATTAAAGAAGCGAAGATATATTTAAAGAGTAACAACAACAACAACAACAACAACGTGTTTCATCCGGAACGTGCGAAATCATAAACGGCAGGTTCCATCATAATTCCATCGTTTAGACGAAAGTACTTATCTAAACCTTAATTACAAACAGAGGTAAAGATACAGGTTTGATTTATCATCATGAGGGAGGTGGAGGTCTTGATTAACAAATTGCGTAGCATACGAGTACGTCAGGAATACATACGAGTATAGGTAGATACAACCGACTTATGAACTCGAATCGTCCAAAAAAGGCAACTGACCGCCTCTGCTGCAACGCACTTCGTAACTCATCCAGAAGTGTAATTCATCTTTTACAATACAACTACTACCTGGCGGACAAAAGACGTTTTTTAGGTCAATCGCTGCTATTGCATAATGTTGGCCAAAGAGATGGCTGTGCCATTCCTAGATGCAAAAGATAGCCAACGTGAACCGCATACCAATCAGTCTCACAGTCAGTGAAAGACTTACTTTCGTGCTCGAGGTCTATTTTAAGACGATGGTGGTGTGGAGGTATGGACATTTTAATTAGTTGACTTTCATTGTGATCGCGCGTAATATCGGTTGAACGTTGTGGTCTCGTCAATCACAGGAGGGAATTGAATGCAAAAGGGATGGTGATGTTAAACCCACACGTAGGTATATGGACTTAGTTCAAATTCCGGTGAGGTGAACTCACATTACTTTTGAGTGTTTTTTGCGTGTCTTACATCACTCAACACTTAACATTTTGTGTATTATAGAGGAGCTAACACAAAATCCGATACCACAAATTGCCAACAACTGACTGGAATATATTATAGTTGTGCAAACTATTTCCTGATTTACTAACTCGTACCTATAACAGGCTGCGGACTGAGACACTTAGTTTAACTTTTATGATTGATTGCCATCGTAAAATACTGGAAACTATGTTAGGTTTACTGTGACCCCTGAAAACTTTATATTGAAAAACCTTTGTGCAATCATCCACCCACCGTCAAGATATTATAAAATGAAGTTTAGGTAGCGCTGTGTCTATCTGTATGTGGGGATGTAAGCGATGAATGCGATTTTTTACGAAAATTCAGTGCAATCTTCCAGGGTTGTCATAAGCTGCTATATAAGTTATTTTTTTTATATTTCTTTTTTTTTATGAAATTTCAAACCCTAGAGCACTTAGATTCGATTTTCAATCCATTGTAGTGGTTTGAAAAACCTAGATTTTATTTTTTTCTCTTCTATTCTTGGGTGGAGTGGTTGTTGTTCCCCGCTCAGAATCGAACCTGCACAACTCGGGTCACAAGAAAGCATACACCGTGGCCATCCTACAATATGTCTTTGCAATTAACAATTAAGTTCAACGATATTTTGTTTATAGTAAAATTACGCTTCCTGCAATTCTATCTGCCAAGACATCTTAATTAGTTTGATCTCGTACATTGGTGAATTTTGCGAGAAGATACGTTTTTCAATCGTTAACACAGGATTTTCTTGGATTTTCTATAAACTCTTAGCAGTGTTTTGCTATTGGCAGCGTCTTTTTGTAGTAAAATCTCACTTAAGGTTATCAAAAGTCCAAGTATTCTAGAAACCGATTTGTTTATAAATGAGTGCAGTAGACATCGGAATGATTGATTACTTTGATTTCACTAGTGAATAATGACATTATATCTATTAGAATTTCTTGGTTATTGTTCTCTTTTCCCTTCCAATAGAATTTCTTGTCATTTCTGCGCATAGATATGTCACTATTAATTACTTATCACTGCGTAAGGAAACACTTAGTTTAATTTGTATTAATGTATGAGCCTTAGATTTTGATCAATCTTGGTATTATTATTCTATAATAGAGAGACTAAAACAAGTGGCTCTCTCAATTCAGTCTGGCTGTGTGTCTGTCCGTCAGTCTGTGTGGATGTATGTACATATACAGCCGACTAGACTTTTAATTTTAACCCCAAAATTAACAGTTATTTACTAATAGCCGATTCTGAGGAATCAAATGCCAAGCTATGGCGCAGCGCTTCCCCGTGTCCATTTTTAGAACCCCATCTCCAAATCATATCTGCACACTAATATCGATAGTTAGTAACTGAATGGTTTCAACTATCGAATAGTTTCATTTAATTAATTATTCATTCAGAAAGCGGGGAATATATACTAGTACATATAATAAAAAAACCCTGTTCGCAGACCAGTGGCTCCTCGTGATGTATGAGGTCAGAACATCACATTACAAGCAAAAAATTGGGTTGCGTACACACGATTTTGAGAAATCTGGCATCCATCTTGCAGAGAATTTCAGAAACTTAAATTTACGTCGAACAAGTTTTGTTTCATACAACGCACCATTTTTGAGATATTCGCATTCAAAAAACGATTTCCACCATCGTTTTAAAGTCGGACAGGATTGCCTACTTACAATTTTCGAAAAGTTCAACAAATTCGGCAAATTTCAAAACGTAAAATTTCGTTCGTAATTATTTTGTTTGTAGGACGTACCGTTTTCAAGATGCTAACACTCAAAAACGATTTGCACCACTGGCCTCGTAAAGTCTCATATTTTGGAGAATTGAGTACTTACAATTTTCGAAAATTTAAAAAATTCGGCATTAAAGGAGATTTAAACAACGATGCACCGTTTTCGAGATATTCGCACTCAAAAACGATTTTCAACAATTAGTCTCGTTGTAAAGTCGGGCATTTTGGAAGATTGCGTGATTACTCAGGTTCAGAGAATTATCATAACTAAACTGAATGACGGTACAATGTGGCGCTGGTGAAGGCGAAAATTGAGGGCAGTTATGACACGCTCGGGGTCCTCGTCACTTGCAGGACATACTGGGCATTATGGCGAGTCGTTGGGTCTTAAACGATTGAGGTATCGACAGAATTTGCGTTAATTGGTAGTTTGTCCAGAGACGCTGTTCATCCGTGACCGATTATTCTTTATTTTGAACGCATCCGCCTAAATTAGGGATGCGTAAAGCATTGTTAAGGTCACAACTCTAGGCAGTAATAGTCTCCTGATGCCTCTTAGGCCTCAAATTTGGCAACATTCTCGAAAGCGCCAAGTGTACATTTAATGCCTTCTTTGATAAGTACTTCATGTGGTTACCAAAGTTTAGCCTGTCATTTATCATAACTACGAGATATTTCATACATCTTTTGGAGTTTAGTGTATAACTTACCACCTCGACTTTGATGGTCTCTATTATTTTGCGGCTACTAATTAGCACTGCCTCCGTCTTATATTCTGCCAAGGCTAAATTCTTTGATTCTAGTCACTGTTTGACAGATGCGATGGTCTCGTCTGCATTCAACTCTAGCTCGTCTACTCCATCGGGGACTCGCAATCTCAGTATACCATCGTACATTATATTTTATAGAAGCGGTCCAAGGACGAAGCCCTGTGGAACGCCAGTGGTTATGGAGTACTCCTTTATTATCTCTATATCGGTTTCGCATACCAGTACCCTTTGATGGAGATCAACTATTCATAGGAAATATCCCGAGATATTCATATTTATCAATGTATTCATTATATAGCTTCAATTGCATTGAATGCGTTCTTCAGGTACAGCTGGAACCCTTACCAATAGCATCTATTATGGATCGAGCTTGTATTATTATTATTCTTATTTGTGTAGGGTTAACTTGCACTACGACCTAATGGTCTATTGCGCCCCCTGCTAATACCTAAGAGAGGTTTATTCCCTTATTAGAGTTTCCCTCAGAATATGATTCCTTCAGAATTATTATCGAGGGTCAAACACTCTTTCTTTGCCTTGGTAAAGATAGTTATACTTAGTTTCCGTTAGAAAGCCTGTTAGGATACGTAGGTTATTCTTGATAAGGAAGGTGCACGCTTCGAATCTCTTCCAGTTGTAGTGTCCCAGAACTTTCTTAGCTTGCCTCAGACCTGGAGTATTGACCCAGGTTCTCGCCCTGTTTTCTTTCTCCATCTTCCTGAATTCTTCGCATATAATGTGGTTTCCTATTCCACAGAATGGTTCAGGTCCAATTAAATATTCTGCTGCTTCTTGTCTTGCCAAGGAGTCTGCTTCTTCGTTGCCCTGATAATAATGTTCGTCAGAGAGACCATCTTCTGATTCAGTGACCAGGAGTAATTTACTGAATGTTAGGCATTAGTATCTTTCCTATTGTGTCAAGCTGTCGGTCTGCCTGCCTGTATTTCCATACTGCTGTCTAAACGGCTGAACGGATTTTCTTCTAACTTCATATCTGGGGCCTGTTGGATAACAATTTGAGGAGAAATAGCAATTTTAATTTTAACCACAAAATTAATGGTAATTTACTAATTTCTTAAAAACGGCTGTAACGACTGTGATCAAATTTGATAATGGAATATCAGTGGATATATGCCAACAGATGGCGTACCAGGTGTTCGCCAAAATATAAATTACTCTTAAAAATTGACTTTTTTATCGATTTTGATTTAATCGATTTTGTTCGAAATTAATGTCTAAACAATATTTGATATATGGAAGGTCATGGCATACCAAGTTTTGAAAAATAGTCAAATAATTTTTTTTTAATTTTGACGGGTTTAAAAAAAAGAAATAATTTCAAATCTGAGTTCTTGCAGATAAACAAGAGCGACCCAGTCATGCATTTTGTTTGCTTGTTTTCAATTAAAATTCCAATTGAACTGACAACAATTCTTTACGAAAAGTATCTGTCTCAGATAAACAACACTTCTGCTAATTGACGTTCTTCATTTAGTAGTGACCCACATATCTTTTGGATTATTTGTTACGATTCCTAGAACTTATCAATTCGCTAAAATCTATAAAACCATACATTAACAACAATAACAAGTTGTTTAACAGTTTTACATAGTTTCATGCAGTTCTCTAGGCCTTTTGCTTGAAATCTGTTAAAGCTTCTCGTACGTGCTTAAAATATTGTGAGCATGTAGCAAGCATTTGTATCCTCACTCTGAGATAAGGAGCAACTCCTAATGGTGCTTTGAGCCAAACTTATTTTCGTTACTAGGTAACTGGTAATGCTCTATATCTGGTGCTGTCACCCTATTAAGCTAAACTATTTTTTTTTTCTTTTTCTAACCAAATTGGAGAACTTTTGTTAATGCTCGTATGTACACAGTACCAATGGTAAATTTGGTAAGTCTTCACCTATTAAAACTGCAACCAATAAAATGTTGTAATGCACAGTACGGATACAGTACACATTTCTTGGTGAACTATGTAATAACACGAATCTCGTAAGCCAATGAAACATTTAACTTAAAGCCTCTCTATGGCAATTGATGCATTGATTCAACCATTAGGTCATAACACTTTTGTAATCGAAGTCAATAGACTCCCGATCATAACCGAGTTATTGACCAACACTAAGCGTGCTGCGCAACTAATCTCATTTCACCCTCATTCTCCAACACCCGAGAAACAATCAATCTTAATGCAACCACATGGGAAATGTTTATGACAACACCTTCTCCTCAAACCGCAGCCAACCGCCGAAAATGAGCTCTCCTCGAGCTAATGTTTCTTCAGAGAAATAGTCAGATATCAAAACAATTAAGTTGCCAGTCATGCCTATTGTTTACTCGTACAATCTGTTCGTGTCCTAGGTAAACTTCGTTAATTGTTTTCGTCTCTATTACTTCCAGCTCGAAAGAGAGCCAGAGAACTGCCATTCACCAAAGCACCTGCGTACACCCAGCCAAACCAGAGCAACGTGCTTAATAAAATTACAATCGTAATGGGATTAATTGTTGCTCCGTTGTTGGTTCCATCTAACTATGTCTGTATCTATTTCGAAGATCAACACAATACCGCTATATAATCGACTCAACATGCAAATTAGGAAGTGGCCATACACTGAAAAGACCGCATGCCTTTGGGGAAGCTCGCGAGCCGAATGCGGATTTTGGTGGTGTAGTATTATATCATGGCGCATTACCTCGTTTTCGGTTCGATTCCTAACGCAGGCAGATCCGAAGATTGTGTAATCGTTGACTATCACCCATCGCTTTATTGGATTCGTAAGAGTAAAAGTTTCTTCTGATTTAAATATTCCATCGATTATGTGGTTTTTTACTGATGAGCTCAGGTTAATTGTGTACATACATCATATGAACAGTGGATGCATTAAGTTTGTAGTGAAATCTATTTAACGCTAGGCAGGTATTGAACCCTGGGTTCGTACAATGTTGGCGCTCTGACAGTGTAGAGTTATTAGATAATGTGTTAACCAATTAAGTAGTTTTTTTTTGTCTGCACTTTCTGCAAATTAATTTCCTTTTTCCCAGACATGTGTATGATTAATACATTAAACAAACACATAAATATTTTTTCTTAATCAAAGAAAAACCTACTTACACTCAACTCCATAACTTTAATGACACTTTTATGTTGCGCCATTTTCAGTTGAATTGCCTGTGCAATAAAACATCTTCGTTGGTACCATTTACATATCCAAAGTAACAACCATCAAACCGTGGAATTGGTAATTTTTAAGGAACACACAAGCCAGATCGCCTAATGCATCGTTCCTCATCTACAACTTGTATCTACGATTATGTACACTCATTTCGAATGCCATGATCAATGGCAGCCGCGATAGTTATATGATATATAGTACATAGAGTACATATACCAGTCTAAAGCTACCGCCTTAGAGTCTACGTCGAAACCACCGCAATGATCTTCAATTGTTTTTGCACGGTTCACTTCCTACTTAAATAAAGTGCAAGGTTATTATTCATGAAATGCACAAGTGTAGTGGTACGTAGATAACAGTTTTACTTGCTAACTGAAATTGAAACAAAAAAAAAAAATACAAATACGCTAATCCTGTAGATCAGAAGACAAGTGATCTTTTACTGACATATATTAATGATTGTGAGAGTTTTGATTGACGATAACTTGTAATGACAGAGACGTCAAATTGACAAATCAAGTTGAACGTATTGATCTATTTTTACTGACTGATGACATCAATACCTGTTTGTTGGACTGATACCATTATCGCTTAGTATAGGGTTATTCTTTTTTTTTGGATCTTAATTGTACTCCAAAGTTTGCCTGCATAGACACGATCTTTAGCATGGCCTCACAAAAAGAAATCCAATGGGGTCAGGTTGTGTGACACGTAGCCCCATCTTGTGTGACATGTAGTCCCATCTTGTTGGATCCACATGTCGCTCGCATCAATACCTTCAATCTCAATCAATATTCAATCTTTGAATTTGACTATTGTGTTACGAATTGTTTGCTCAGTTGGGCGAAAACACAGATATTACAGAAAAGTTTTTTTTTTACAGTGAGATGCAACAATTTTAATGCGTTGAGCGGTGGTTAACAGAGGAACTAACTACTATCAGTATGGATGACAGATGGATTTGACAGATGCCATATGGCAGGGATGTGAAATACCAACCTCGAAATGAATAACCCTGTATTAGCGCATCAAGTTGAAAAAATGTATAACGTGGTGATCTCTATGTCAGGGATACTGAATTAGTGAAATGTTGTAATGAGCCCTGGATAAATTAAATACTTGGTGTTGATCCAGGACTGCTTAACCGTATGATTGCGACAATATTTCGGATTTATTATCACGAGTACTGGTCTTGTCTAGTTGTCATATGCTATCTAGAGGCACCTTTGCACTACAGTTGACTAGAGTTGAAACTTACTAACTGGCAGATAGTTCCGTGTTAAAATTTTGGAAAGTGGAAAACCAAGTAGATTTTGCACGTTCTGCCAAAACGTATGTAAAAAGGTATGTCTAACTGTTCCATTGTCACTTCTTTTCTGACCCGTTTTCGCATAAACTCCTTCATTTGAGACACAATTAAGTCAGAAAATGAGACCGAAGGACTACATAATACATACGAGTGACAGAAGCATTACGAAACCTCAACTTTTTGTTAACTAAACGAGTGTATTCAACTCCGAAACAGATTCGATTTCTTCCTCGTTTCTGTGACTCCGGCAATAACCAATGTAAATCATAAATACTGACGGCTCCAAGCCAAGCAAAGACATGCCAGAGACTGCTCGTGCAGTAGTTTTACTCTTCTAATGGCTACAGTGGCTTTTTTACCCACTGATATGGTCTTACAGGCGCGGGAAAGATGCAGTTTCGAAACCTTTTTGCAAAGTAAAACAGATTTTTGATAGCTCGCTATCAACGTACTTGGTAGTGAAATTCCCGTCAATTTTGTTTTCCATGAACATTTGTACATCCATTGAAATAATTGATTCCTAGTATTTCTCAAAATATGCCTGTCGTATCTACACATGTATGTATGTCTATATTGGAACCGTCTGTTTCGTTTCTGTGGCAAATGACTGTGGCTTCAGATGTGGCTTAAATGAGTTATCCGCAGCCTTAAATACATGAATTCACAACGGACCTTCTAGTAACTCAGAGATTTTGATGGCTGGAATTTTCCAAGCCGCACCTTAGTTAGGTATATTGGCAGAACTTCTGCATGCAATGCTGGGGAAACGGAAAACTTTCCTAAGGAAGAGTAGAAGGGGATCATTATCAAACTGCCAAAGAAATGTAAACGATTCGAGTACGTGAACTGAAGACGTATTTACTTTCTACCAAAATAATAGCACGAATAATTCTCGATCGGATACATTTGTAATTGACAACGAAAGTTACGTCGATCTAACCATGTCCGTTACCTCGTATGCAACTTCAAATTCAAACCAGATTATTTATCAGGACACCTGAGGATCCTACATTTGATTCCATTACTTGTTACCTATTCTGCATGCACACATGCTACATGTTGATGCTTCAAAATAACCTGCCTGGAGTATACCGCATGGCAGAATGGAGGCCCTAACAGTTGGAACTCCCAATCATAGATGGTTACACATATGGCTCAAAAATGTTGCAAAAGTTGGCGCAGAAATAGAATGTCCTAGCACTCCCTCTCGAATGTTCAACATCATTTCATCTTCCAAGCAGAAGTAAATGCAACTGATTTGTGCTTAGAATGTGCATTAGACGAAACCACAGTAAATTAGACATATTTTCAGACAGCCAGGCTAAAGGCTCTAAACTCCTTTACAGCTTGCTGCTCACTACGAATACTCACTCACTTGGGTTGCCGGGCATCAAGGCGTCAAAGATGGACCTGTCAAACAAATGTTGCCATCTCGATTAATTGACTCTAAACCATTGAACAGACATGATGTAAAGCTTATAACGAACTTCTTCACTGGGAACTGCTCTCTTAACGATCGTCTTAAAAGACTATGCAAAAGTACTTCAATGCTTCATTTGGCGACGTTGTCTCAGAGATCATATTCTGCATATAGCTAGCAGAATATTTATACATTTTGTTAGCGGCTTCAATCCCACATTTGAATTCAGTAAGCTATCTGCTAAAATTAGGGCCTAAAATTCAAGGGGATTTATATTTTAGATCACTGTGTTAGTCTTTATTAGACTTCATATGCTCATGTCTCCCAAGAAAACAAACTCAAATAATAAAAATAATAATCTTGCCCATAATTCACCAAACATAGGCATCCTTTAACCTCTTCTTAATTATCCTTCAAATCTAATCTAATGTAAACAACGTTAACGCACAACGTATAACTTCAAGTCTTAACCTTATGCAAATAGTTTTCGTTCGAATTTGAAGGAACTACGTTAAAAGTTCAAAACTAAATGTTTCGAAACTCCAAAGGGTGTTGGCTCCTCAGACTGATCTTTAAGGAACAATCCAAACTTAATAAAGTATAAATAATTTTATTTACAAAAGGGCTGCCTAGCATCCACCTATTATTTTTGTTTCTCGCCAAACTTCACCCCGCCACGATGTTTAATTGGGGTTTTATTCAAACTTTCACTCTGGCTTGAGTTCTTAATTTTAATTTGAGTCTTAATCTCTGAGTTGTTGCGAGTGGTGCGAACCTTTTCTGGTGGAGCTTTTGGAGGCAGCCTTGTCGTCCTTATAGGTTCACGGATTGTTTTGATAGATTCAAGTGTTGTCCTTATTGGCTCTTGCATAATGGGCAGAACCTCTGGAATGACGATAATACTTTGTCCAGTTGTGGTGGTAGTCTGAGTCTGTTTCAGAGAATCCGGAGTGCTAGTGGGTCGTTTAAAGAAGAGCTTACTAGACTTGGGACGGTGCAGGTTGTATCTCTGAAATGGACGTTCTGTTGTACTGCGTGGTGGCAATCGATGAGATAGGGTTGTACTGGTACTTGTGGTAGTTGTTGCAATTGTAGTAGCTGGTGGCTTAACTCTTATCGGCTTGAATTGCTCCTCACTTTTTTGGATATTTTTTAAAAAATACTCGGGATAGTTTGGCACCTCGGTAGTTGGTCCTAAAAATTCCAAATGGTTCGAAGGCTTGAAGGCCTCTTCCCTTTGAATCGACTCCTCTGCACTGTGCTCGGTTACTTCGTAGGATTGATTGTCTTGTGCTTCTGAATGGATCAATGGTGGCGGGATTGTTGTAATTTCGACTTTAGTATGTAGTTGACTAACTATAAAGGGTTTTGGGGTGGAGTAAGATCCCTTTATTGGCAACCATCCTTCACCGAATTCATTGATTCTTCCACCTATCAAGTCGTCATCGACGTGAGTTTGATGAGTATGCTGGTGGAAATCACTATAATTCACACTCTCGACTCGTTTTTCTTGCTCCTTTTCAATCTTACGAAGTTCTTCCTCACTCATGAAGGGCATTATCAAATTTGGCTTCGATGGTGGAAAAGTTGGTCCCACAGAAGGTATATCCACCAATGGAAGGCTATACATAGGGATGGTCTTCTTAGGAGCTCGCATCTTTACGACTTTCATTCGCTTAAATGGTGGAGGTGGCTTCTTGATGACATATTTAATTTTAGTCGATGGCTGTGTATCGTAGTCGATCGGCTTTCGATACCTTACCATGGAGGGACTGAACATATGTGTCATTCCTCTTGCTCCGCTGGCAACACCACCTGTACCATCCGCCCACATAAAACGACGTTGCATACTCCTAGGCAACTCTGAATATGGAACGTATTTCCATGGATGAATGTATTTTCTCATAGATGGCGCTGAATGTCCCATAGACCTTCTAAATGGGAAAATTTAAATAAATTCGTTTGGAAAATGTTTTTAATAAATTTACGTGAATCTCACAGCACTGCAATGTGGTAAAACCGACAAAAGAACTGATGACACAACAAACTGTCGCACGATCTTGAAAGGAAAAGAAACACTTTTATTGAAATTTTGTGGGACTTTTACATATGGTATTCGAAAACTCACAGAACTAGTTAGAGACATATTACGAGTACTTGCAAAGAACTATCTAATCACAACCAAATTAGAGAAACACAAAAGAAATTAAAACTAAATTAACTTTGGTAAGTGCTTTCACGTTGAACTATTTCACAAGATTATTCCAACAGCTGATGGTGCACTAGGCTTTATATACTCCTCATGATTCGGTAGGTTTTCGTGCACACTCAAGCGATATCGCCTGTGCGAGTAGAAAATTCAAAATTGTTCGAGAGAAGTCAACAAAACACTTCAGTTTGCACGCTAAATCGATTTGTGCAGTGAATTTTCACGACTACTCTGCAGCTAATTTGCAGATACATTCAGTGTTAAGGTTAACGTCTTACGTGCGTTCCATTTCACTTGCTCTGGCTATTGTAGATGGATATTTGAAGAAATTTGCTTTACTTGTATTGTGCTTGTTGCGGCGGCTTTAAGTGGCAATAAATTATGAGGAGTCTAGATTGGAATTAATAATTTGATAGAGAATTACTAGCGAATGATTAGATGGCTATTCATCATCTTGATTGAAATATTCTCAGTTCATTAATAATATCTGTTGTTGATTGTAATAATTATTATCAATCTTTTTTTCCATTTTTTCAGTTCTCATATTCGTGAAGTAATTTTCTTATCTTAAAAGAAAAATGATCTTTCTTTAACGATCCTCCTATATCAATAATAGAGATCATGATGATCATCCACACATTCACGAACGCTGCCTTGAAAACGAACACTCTACATGTCCTTACTTTGGTGATCGTCATGTTGGATTTTAGTTGCACAAGTCTTATCGCATAAATGAAGATCGCTATCCTCATCTTTACTCTTACGGTCTTTTTTGTATAAACGAAGTCCTTATTCTCAGTTTCACAATCATCGTTGGAGCGAGGATCGCCATTTTCAGTCTCACGTTGGCGATCGAAGATGGAGGGACGACGATCACCACATTCGCCATCCTTATCAGCCTAATTTACACCGCTATTATCGCGGAAATATAAATCACTGGCGTCATTCAAACTCTCACAATCTTTGTAGTTGAAATAAGGATCTTCTTCACCTTCGCGATGTTAAGATCACCATTATATACTCGTACGTCTTCATCAAGCTGGTGATCGTTTTCGTTAAAGGATCAAGTTTCATACAATTATGAAGTAAAAATATATCTATCGACGACCTGTGGTATGTGCTTATGTGCATGCTGTCATATTCCTCTCCCCACTTTAATCTTCTCCTGATCAGACATACCTTCACGCTCCATCAGCGAGTAGTATAGTAAGCTTCTGTAATACAGCTTTGCAGCGGATCGACTCATGAGACGTTTTTGATCCCCGTCGATATGATGTCTCGATGTTGGTTGCCATAGCCTCTACCGATTTTCTGGCGTGCAGATTTAATAAATAAATCTTAAGTGATTGCACCGTAATCTCATTCTGAGCTAATTATCTTCAAGACACTCAGCCAAAGGTAAACTTCAAGGACGTAATTTCACCCCAGCCTTTCAAGACGACCATCGATCGGAATCTTTAAATGATTGATCGCCATCATCATAATTTCTGTAGGACCTCAACCATCATCCTCAACCTTACGAATATAACGAAAATAAAATAAAGGACCGATGAATTTTAAGGATCATGATATTCAATCTTCACGATCTTCATCCAGAAATTGAGGACTACAATACACACTGTCACTCTTTCCAAGTGTTTTGTGTTTTGTTTTTGTTTCTTGATAGTGGAGGATCACCACCTTCGTCCCAGTTCACAGACTCATTTTCTCGACTCATGATCCTCCTCCTCAATTGCACGATCCTTACTATAAAAACTCGAATGATCGGACCCCAACAGTGACAATGATTCGATTTTGACCAATCTCTCCTTATGCCCCTTCCGATTATGAGGCCTGCGTCTAATATTTCATTCTTCCGCTGCAAACAACATTGTAAGCCAGACACACACACATCCCAGTGCTTAGCAAAGACTATCGTGTAGTTGGCTATCAAGAAAAGTGCAAGTGAGAGCGAAATCTCTACACCACATATTAGACCCATTCATTTGGCTTTGCCGATTTTGTAATCGTTTTCGAGCGGTTTGCATGTCGACTCCAGTAGATCCCCTGCTTCGCTGGACAGAGACAGTAAACATAGACTTGGACTTCCAAGCATCAACCGTTAATAACATACTTACATAAGTGTAACGAACCCGTTAAACATTTGTGAAGGGAAATTATGAGTGGTGGAGAGCCACCATACTATGGTTTCCGGTTGACAAGTTAGACTTTCCTTGCGGACGCCTTGATATTGCACGAGTATTTGCACCACAGACGATGTCTTTTATTGGCCATTGTAATTGGAGATGATTCACGGTATAGTGTTCCCTTGAATTTGTATCAATCGTTAGAAGGGGCGGCGGCCGACAACATACCACCAAGCTGGTTCCATTGTGTTCCGATGACTTCTTCTGGTCGTCATGTATGGTAAGAGCAATTTACAGCTCATGCATATAGGAGCAAACACTAAAATCGCCGACATCGGGCGTGTGCTCACTCATGAAGCACCAAGCATATAAAGTTGGGTTACTTCGGCATTTGAATACCAGATAAGTCTCATCAACTGCCGGCGAATAATCTGCATACCTTGGAGTGGGCTCACCGGATTCCTTGGATTTACTTTTTTTCACGCCTTTAATATGGTTCCACTATTGGCCGTAAGATCCATTTGTATCCTTTTGGGTGTGTAGTACCATACCAGAGATTATTTCATTTCAGAAACAACTTACAATTGGACTTCTTGTGACCCTGATGACAGTGTCGATGAATAATGCCGGCGTGGCAGGAAGCACACACAAGCGATTCATCCTTCATGTTCCACTGAAAATGAAGAGTCATCATCACACGCACACAGTTTATACACACATCCATCATGGCGGAGGGAAGGTCGAGTACAAGGTGCTAGGTTACTCACATCATGGACTCGATGGACATGAAAAGAGTTCAGCACACGGAATGGGAACTGGACATGGAGCTGGCGATATCGTATTCAATCATTATGCACGGAATGGCGCAAACCACCTGGACGAAGAGTACTCGAGTGATTATGAGGATTGGGATCCATAGTTAGAGAGTGAAGTTTATTCTGAACCATTAGTGCATTTGTTGGCATGACGAGTGAGATTCCACCGCCCACTCGTTGTGATTTTTTTATGAGCGCGTGTTTCACTTAAGTAGTATCATTGTAGAAATGTAATTAGAACTAATGTACCTTACGTTCCCCGGAAAACAAAAATCAATAAGAAAATAAATAACTTATTTTTAAATACCAGTAAAGTGTTGACTCTTAGTGGTGAAGATGTCTGTTGCTGTTGAGGTATTCTTCCCCGGACTCGATTTTGGAAGCAACGACGGTTTTATGCAAATTACGTTAGTCTATCCCTGTCGTGCAACACCTAGCTGCAAGCAATTTTTAATCGGATTATAATAAACTAGTGTGGTCCTTAATTTTATCTATTATCGGTGTCACCTACATATATATAATAATCTTATCTTGGATCGCGACAAACGAAAATACAGAGGATTCATTTTATTTATATTTCCGATATATATACAAGTTTTTAATATATTTAGAATATTTATAAAACAAGTTATTTATTTTTATATAAGCTTTGATAATTTTATATATTTTGAAACTTTGGTGTTTCTAGGACAAGTTATTCAAACCAAATCGGCAACGATCTTTTGAGGGTATTTCTTAAATTCTACACCCTTGTGCGCAACCTTCTATTACCATTTTGATACGAGTACAACTAGGTATTGCTTCTAGTACAATTTGTGTATTTAAGCAAATTAGACCAAGCAAACTGCTTGCGTCAGATATTTTGTATTTTTTGCGTAACATTCGGCGCACTCCAAGCTCGCAGAGAGCGAAGTTCAAAGAGAACTTCGGAGGGTATTGTCTTTTAACCTACATAGCCTACTATTACACAAGTCAATGGGGAAGAGGGCCATATTGAAAAGTTAGCTGTCAGAAATCGTGGGGAGTTGGCATTTAAAATTTTTTTTTTTTAAATTCGGCGCACAAAAATGTAATTGTATTTATTGGTGATTAGTATGTAAGGAACTGTGGGGTTGGGTATCTACGAGTATTTATAGAATCTAGTACAACTACTTTTCGTACCAGGATGACAGGGCCGTCAAAACTTTCCGAGGGGGGAAATGAGGAGGGGATAAAGTGAAGAAATAACTCGCTGTAACACCTAGCTGCGGATAGATAAGATCAGGAGAAAAACGTACTCTGTTAATGAAATTCATTAACGATTGGATCTTCGAATAGAACCGAAAACAACCGCTATTAAAAAAAAACTTCAGTTTACTATTGAAACTATGAAAATATACAATAATCAAAAAAATCTTCCTGAAATTTTAGTGAATTCTACAGTTGGTTAGGGAAAATTATTATTTCACTTCAGAACTTTATTTTAAGGCTAGTTTTTTATTTTAATTGTATTGACGTTGAAACAATTTAGGCGCATAAAGGATATCAGATTGAATTGGAAAAAATGTCCTCTTTTTAACATTTCTGTGTTCCTAATCTATTTCGAGTTCTGTAGGTAGACAAAAGGTAGAACTTGACAAAAGTTAGAGTTCATAGTTAAAATATTACTGAATTTTTGACGTACGGGCTAAGACTGATTTTTGTTAATTAAACTACATTTTATTAAAATGTTACGTTAAAACAATCGAATGCTATCTATAACTATCGATATTGATGGCTACCGATAATAGCTCAGCCCTAGTTAATGCAGCTACTTTCTAGCTAACAGCTGTTTCAAGTCGCCGTTCCATTATACTTGCTGCCCACGGATTGCGTATAGTGTGCGCTTGAAACGCGACCCTTCCTAAGTTTTTACATACCGTCGGCCTAGTTTGCATACTTCTCCAATTAACGCAGTATCTCGTAAAATGTAATGCTTTGAAGCAATTCTTGCTTACTTTTGTTTAAATTAGAAGTTTTCCGACAGAAAAGTTTATAAACCCAGTTCCACTGCACAACAGCATTTTTGTCACCGTATTTGGCTCTTGTTTTTGTTTGTTTAAAGACAAATGAGATGATTGCAAATTACTCATTTTGAAGTGTTTTCACTACGAGTACATTCAGCTCATTTGGTTTGATAGTCGACATAACAAGAGGGCGTTCCAAGTTCATGCACGAAAACAGATTAAGTGTATGACTTGGGACGACCAATCGTTATTCTCTCTTAGGTGAGCTATCCGTGTCTATATGCAAGTGCATTCGAAGCACCAATTTGCAAAGCTGATACTTCTACGATTTATGTTATGTACACGAGGTAAAAGTCAATGCATAAGCATTATTTAATTATTTTGTGACATAATGTAGCATAATAACTACGCCCCAAAAAGAAGCAACACATTCTGAAGTGTCTTTTCATTCGAGGTTCGTGTCCACGGTAAGAGACGGATTATGTCTAAGACGACGTCGCGGAATTAAGAGAGAATTATAACCGCAAGAGAATTATAACCGCAAGAGATTATTGGCTGCAGCTGTCATCTTGGAATTACTACATCAGAATTTTCTTGTTCCAGTGGTCGAAGAATTTGCGAGAAGTTTCTGGCTATCAGAAATGCGACTATATAAGGACAAATGGCGATCGAGGCAAGGCAGTTGGTTTTCGAACCGCGCGAAGAGATAGGAAAAGTGATAATGGGCGAAGTTGTAATTTTGTGATAGATTGAAAGTTAAGAGTTAACAAGAAGAAGTAATTAGTTTGGATTTGCGAATTAAGTAATTGAAATGAGATAAAGTGATTTCAGAAGAAAGAGACCTTGTAAGGAAAGAATTTGCGAAGAATAGTATAGTGTGAACTTGAATTGTTCTATAGACTAGAAAATAAAGAATTAATCTCACAGAATAACGTTTAATCTACTCGAGCCGTAGCTCGCATATTACAATATTATGACAGTTTTTCATTCAATTTAGTTTAATAAAATTTCGATTGGCTTGTTGAACTCATTTGCTATCTCATTTATTAGTAATGAGATGGTTTAGCAAATGAGGAAATATAGGAGAAATAAGATAATTTATTACCTCGTTTGCGAATTTTTACCGTATTCATCTCATTTGGTACTTTTGAAATCGTGGTTTTAGTTAAACATTGTAATTATTCATTTATTGAAAATGATGCTATTATCAATAATAGAAAATTGTTTATTAATTTTTTTTTTTTTTTTTGATACACATTTCCCGACTTCATGCTAATACTTACAACGAAATAACTGCAAGGCAAAATTGAAATTTGCTATTCATTTTTTTTTTTTTTTTTCTTTTAAAATTTTTCGAAAATTGTAGGAACGCATTCAAAATGTTCGACTTTACTCGAAAGTTAATAGAAATGGTTTTTGAGTGCAAGTATCTCAAACCGGCCCATCCTACAAAAAAAACATTAATTTGGTAGAAATTTTATATCTTGAAAATTTCTCCAAGGCCGAAAAATGTTAACCCCCTACCATATGGTACTAACGGCCACTGCTAGGTACTCCGCAGTTTACTAAAAGATGGTTCGGGGTATTCATCGCTTCGTTACAGAATTTACGAGTACTTCTTAAGGTTTTGTTTGAGTTTGTAATGTAAAGAAGCTGGTAAGTTTTGTCATCTTGTCATCTTTTCACCACTCCGCATTGAGGCAAGAAAAAATAGTCATTTTTACGTTAACTCCTGGAGAAATTACGTCATTGATTTTATTTTTATAATCTTGACGACACTAGGAATGGAGGGTCCACGTCCAATAATAAGACATCGACTCCCAAAATGTGCAATCTTATT
The DNA here is from genome assembly GCA_963082735.1 of Pocota personata. Lineage (NCBI taxonomy): Eukaryota > Metazoa > Arthropoda > Insecta > Diptera > Syrphidae > Pocota > Pocota personata. Next base: position 234,299,474 of record OY720430.1, on the reverse strand, counting down.
TCTTCGAAAGCATAACTATAACAAAGGAAATATTTCGTAGTGTCTGTGTATTCTAGACATAACATACTCATAGGATCTTTAATAATCAGATGATGACTTTAACTAATCAAACTATAGCTCCAGGTCCTTTTAAAAACATTTGGCAGCGCTGCAAAAAACTAAGTCTCTTTTCAAAAATAGAATTCATATGCGATTCGATCAAGGACAACATTTTTGCTAAAGTAACATCCCTGTTCCTGCAAATGCCAATACTTTCATCGCAGTGTCTCTGCAAGACAGACAGTTTTACCCAAGGAGTAAAAGAATATTTGTTTGCGCTGTTCAATCATAAGTTCAGTCGCATTTGACGTGCGTGGATTCTTCTAAATCCGCATTTCAAGGAAGCACACTTAATTATCTCCTTCCGAACATAATAAAGGAGGTCTATTTCCATCCACTACAGTTACGTCATACTCGTATCAGTGACTCCTTTCTTCTAAAGTGAGAAACATAATGAAAATTCGCCTTTATATGCGCGCATACCCACGAATACTCACAATCTTATCATCCAGCACATAATAAGCCCAGCGTCGATTGGTTAAATGTTCGTTCACTTTTGCAAACATGAACGAACATAAGAGGAGGGCTCTGAGTGTTATGAAAATTAAAAAGAATATATATTACTACGAATTTGTGCCCTTATTATTAGAAAGTGTTCGCAAAAATAAATGCCTTTTCGATAAAAGAGATGCCTTTTACTTTAATAAAACTAAAATGGAAAGAGTAATTTGATTATGTTTCAAAAGAAACGGGCTGATTGATTGGGCAGTTAGGTATGTAAGCAAAAGTATTATGGTCATCGGTTGGAATTGACAGAACATAGGGCAGTATTTCGTTCAGTTATGATATTAGCTTATGTTTCCCAATGTTGATTATGGTTGAGCCTTTACTCTCCATTGACTTTGATGCCATTCGTTTGTCATCCTACCGGAAGACAGATAGTCAACTTCCGAAGTGTAATAGTCATCCGTCTTACACATGCATTGCTTAGGCCTTCGCGAACGTGATTCACCTCGGATTGTTAGTTTCCTGGTTAATCCATGGAGAGTTCATGGATTGAGTTCATTCACTGCGTACAATGGATCGCTTCACAACGAAATTGCGTAGGAGATTTCTTTTCAATGGTACTTTCCTTTAGAGCAGTACCCAACAGCTTCGCTGCCACCAGAATATGATGGTGGAGTGGAAAATGCCACTTTTGGTTTTTATGCTAGTTAGCTTCTAGGATTTTAGTTTACTCTATTTGTGTTAATTTTTTTATACCGCAATTTTGTACTTACCAGCCATGGATTACACCACTTGCACGTACTTCCACAATGTTCATGTGCAGTGCTAGTGCAATTTGCATGTGTTATGACCAGTGCCAGGCGAGAAATGGCTCAAATAGATCAAACGAAGTCAGCCCGCACATATGCGTGGCTGACATCAGTGGTGTTCTCATTAGACCGCACATGTGCGTGTTTGGTAGCGAAACTGTTAAGTGATGAAGTTATAGTTATAGCCATTAATCGTGACGTCGGCTGGAGTGCCTCATCTTGTTCATATCAAATAGTTTGTAAATCTCACTGCACTCGAATGTAGTTATAGAAAAAAAACAACCATTTTTAGTACAGAAACTCTTTAATTTCAATCTTTGTTAACTTAATTATAAATACATGTACAACTTAATCATGCCACAATAGTGTCATACTCCAAACCTTGCCATCTAATAGTTTATTCTAAACCCAGATGAGGGCGTCCTACTCATTTCCGTCTTTGATCTCTTCTTCTTTGGTGCAATCCATGGCTCACTATAGGGATCCATTTGAAACTTCAATCTAGAACTGGACAATGGTTTCGTTCTTGCAATATGCATTGTCGTCGTACTAGGAAATTTCTCATACGAAGAATAATCATCATCCGTTGTGGCACTCAACCAGTCAGGTAAACTTCCTGTCATTTTCATGCCACTATTATACGGTCTCGCTGACGATACAAATACATTTGAATACGACGGCCATTTCGATTTGAAACCACTACCCAGCGACATTGAATAAGGATACGAACTTCCAGCCACTCGCTGATCCGTAAACATAGACTCTGTCGATCTTGTATCATATTCATCCGCATATGTGTCTTCATCTTCTTCTTCTTTTGAAAACCTGTGCAATTGATCTGCAGGATGAGCTCCCATGAACTCACTTGGCTTCTTCATTCCATGAAACTTTGTTAGCATACCCTCACTCATGAATTGTGGCATGCTATGCATTTTGGGCTTCTTCATTATGGTCGCCTCTAAGGTGTTATCCACTCCATAAGTAGGAATATCCGGAAAGGATGGCAAGGCCACAGGATGACTGGGAAATTGCATAGCTTGACCATGATCAGCGAGTCCATATCCATATGTCATCATGCTAAATGGCGTCGTATCCAAGTCGGCATCTAAAAATTCCCCAGTCTTTACCACCTTCTTCGGGTGGAAGTGGTGCTTTTGAATTTTTCGAAAATGTGTATGCTTGCGATTCAAATCCGGGATGTGTACCTTAATATGAACGCTGGAAAAAATGTAAGAAATTTAGTGTCATTCGACACTTCTGATACGTGCAACTCACTGTTCATCACCACCACTTATGACACCACTCGTATTTAACACAATCTGTATGACAATAATCCATTGGTGTAAGTTTGACATTCTCTCGTTTTGCAGCTATCCACTTCGACGTCCAACGCACCTTGATCACTCGTATGAAATGACACATTTCCATCACTATCGCTCCATCTTATATAGTTTCTGTGCGTCTTGGAGCATTCTCCAATCATTACGACAATCTAATCAGATTGAATTTCTGAATCTGTCCTCTCCCTACTGCGTATGGGTACCCCATCAGCTCCTCCAGCTTCGACAGCATCTGCACAATATCGCTACAGAGTGTCCATTTGCGCGTACCTCTCTATGCTTCGTCATGGTCTGCCCGTTGGGAATAGTGGCAAAATGCGTACGCATGGATATTGGAATGCTGGGATGCATAGTACCCTAAGCACAAAGCGCACTAAAGGTGATCGGATAGGCAAATGAGGGTCATTGCCTGATCTTTCTTCATCTCCTCTCTCATGTGTAATCTAAATTACTTCTCCGACATTGAAAAGAAATTTTTTTTTTGCTTTCTTTGATGATCGAAGCTAGCAGTAAATGAAAAGAAAATCCCAACCAGACAAGGAAAGTCTTACTGCAGAAAAATAGCAAAAAAAAGCGAAGATATCGTAATAAAGATGAAAATGATTTGCTAAGGTAGCGACGATGGCTGCAATCCAATACCAATGGTTTCAAGGCGAGTATAACAGAAAAAAAGGAAAACACTTCACACGATAACATCACCGTTAACCGAATCGACTCGCTACTCGATTCCCGCACTTATTCGGTTTACCAGCGTTAATTGATTTCGTAATAGAAAATGAAAACCATTGGAATCTCGTCAAAAGATTTGATGATTATTGTTGAAAGTTATGAAGAAGGAATATGTACATATAATTCATTCCAGAGATTGTGCCTTGTTAATATCCGCCAACAGAACCATGCCGAAAGAGCGCAACTCTACTCAGCTCTACTCTCTGCTTTGCTCTTTGCTAAGTCTTTCAATCTATTACATAATAATTTGGGTGCAATACTTTTAAAAAAATATTTTTAACACTTAAAGGAAAGGATTCAATTGGTGTTGTAACATCCCTGTATTATGACATTAAAGCTCCGAACAGAATACAGGAGTTCCACTAACGGATCAGATATTTTCCTCGGAATATTTGTTAAGTGCAATGCGAATTCTCCTCTGAGAAAGAAATTAGCTGTCAAAAACATAAGTACATATTGTCTCGCTCTGATTATCTTTTTAATTCTTTCTGAATAAAAATAAAAGGCTTATTCGTTTGTGTGCTGTGCAATTCTACAGTTATTTTATACTAAAATATTTACAAAATAAAATAGAAAGGAAAACTGTTTCTGAATTATGTGTAATTGCAAGAATAATTTTCTACCAATAAACCGTAAAATCTCCGATTCCTCAGCTAAGAGATTAAGTGGAACAGGGTGCTTTCGTACGACCGCTTCCGAAACAGAGCGAATACACAGGTTTTGTATTGTGTGACCATAATAGCTTTTTGCTTCGATTCGTTAAGTTTCGTTCACTTTGCTCACTTACGAAAGATCGAATCTTTGCTTCCGAACACATACGCCTATTATGGGCTACTTGAGCAATTGACAGTACTAAAGGAAACTTAACGTAGAATTATGACATTAGCTTCCGATTGCTTTCAACTATTATAGTTCAGCCTTAATGCTTCTCCTCTGATCCGTTTCTGTGGTTTCGAAAAGTTGAAAATTTGACAGTTCAAATATTTTATATGATTTGGTGGAAAGCTGTCCACAATGAACGGATCGGATCGAAAAGTTCGACCTTTGCCGGATAAATCAGAAGGCATAACCTATAAATTTGCTATTTGTTGGTAGAATCGGAGCAAATAACTTTATGCATTGTTTTGTAGAACAATTTGAACAACAGAAGAATTGGTTGAGAAAATTAAATTGGTTTGGGAACACACAACAAAGGATTTGAGGTTATGTTGACACAAAACAAAGAAACGCTTTTGAAAAAGTCCAATTATTAATTTTCCATTTTTAATTTATGAAAATTCAAATGTACAAATGGGATCGGAAGCACTGTACGCGGCATTCTTGCCAGAACCAACTGATCGGACAGAACGGATAGGATCGGAATAATTGTGCAGGTCTTGTTCAAAGACCAAGCCCTTCCACGAAAAGGGCTTGGAACTGTATGACACAAGAAGGAAGGCAGAAAAGTGGCTTGGAAAGAGACAGCAAAATCGACGGCTGCGCCTATTTCGCCAGGGATAGGACCATAATTTTACCGATTGAGATACAGAAGCTATGGCAGGCGGTACTTTTAAAATGTCCAAAACACCATCAAAGCTATCGTTGGGAAATAAACACACATTTGTGATCTGAATAAGAAGACAAAGGTCGCAAATAATACGTTAGTCAGGAATTGGAGTTTATCTGACGAGGCTTCTAGGTCTGAGCACAAAAGCATGTAAAACTCGTTGCCCTTTGAGTGACACAATACCATCTATAACTGAAATGCGCTTTAAGGAAGGTTAAAGGGGCAATAATAAGCATCTATGAATCCAGTTACATAAAGCTGATAAAACCTAGATCCGACTGCCAAAGATGCACTACGCATAATGAAGAAATCAGGACGCCAAAGAGTGAAATGCTTAGGAATTCCCATGAAAATTGAACTTAAACATCAATGGAAGCCAAGCCACACAAACACAAGGCTGAAAAGGATCTCAATGTTACCTAAAAAAGTATTGATATGATCGGTAAGGAGCAAACGACTCTAGTACTGTTGGAACCCACTTTGACGCCATGCAACTTAGCTAGAATGGGTCTATGCGCCTTGCTGGATATAGAACATGCCTTAAATAACACTTCACAAGCTATATTCTGAGAATGTGAAATGCCGAAACATTAGAACAGTACGACACGAATCTGTCTTCAAGAAGGGATTTTATCACCCTTAATATGGAGCCTTGTATTGTAGTACACAAATTGCTCGATGAGCCAACAAGTTACGGCATTGAATATAGTGATAACACTGTGACATTATACAAAGAAGACTCGAAAGTACGAGGGAATTGTGCCTTTCCAACACACCAATTCAACAGAGACAACTGTGATACATTTTTCAAAAGTCTCCTACCTAACTTGAGATACATCCGTTTGGCAGGAGTCGAAAATTGCCAGAAACGGGTGTCAAATGGGAGTAACACTAGTTAACAAACAGAATTGGTCAAATTTTAATCCGTTTCCGATTACATGATTACAAAATTTAATCTATTAAATTAGGTTAGGTTATCACGGGGGCCATGCCGTGGTCGAGTGTGTTGATGCCTAGTCTGGCAGCCATTTCCCCTATCTCACAGTGTCCTGTTAGCACGCCTATCAAGATTCGAGTTTCTTTTTTATTCATCGCCAGTAGGCTTTTTGTTCTGTTTTCATCCACTGTTATGACACTGATATGACACAGTTGCATCTGGCGGACCATGCGGAGTTAATTAGTTCTCTTGCTTTTAGGTCTATTTTCCTTTTTAATTCACCAATTCTACTGATATCCGAGTATGTTGAAAATCCAATGTTGATCCCTTTTTAGCTGGTTCATCTCGTTTCCTTTTATATTGCTATGTCCAGGAACACAGCAGAGAGTTACGTCATGGGTGTTGCACATTCTGTTCAATGTATTACGGCATCTGGAAACTGTTTTCGATCTGACTTCCACGCAGTCTAGTGCTTTGATTGCCGCTTGACTATCCACGAAAATTGTAAACTTTGAAGGATTTGGTTTTTTGCTATGTACAGTCTGTGCAGTCCTATCAATGGCGAAGACCTCAGCTTGAAAAATGCTACAATCATCCGGGAGTTTGTACGAGTGGTTGATTATAAGTGACTCGCAAAAAACTTCGAAGCAAGTTCCGGTATCCATTTTAGACCCGTCAGTTTAGAGCTGAATGTCCTGTACATCAATTAATGTGTTTGAGTCCCACTCTTGCCTTTCGGGAATAAAAGTGGAGTAGTTCTTGTCGAAATCTATGTAGGGTATGATATAATCTGTTGTTCTGTCGAGATCGGTTATGCTATACCTGTTGACTATACCTCGTAGATCCGTGACTATAGGAGCTTTGCTTCTGACGAATCGCACTTTTGGCAGCTGTGTATCGTATGTACGAGTACTCGGGAGGGATATTTAGCATCATCTCTAAACCCGCTTGTGGTGTTGATCTGTGTGCTCCTGTTATGTTTATGCATGCAAATCACTGTACCTTTGTGAGTATTTTAAGGTAGCTGGTTTTAGTTGTTGCATTCCACCATACAATAATTCAGTAGGTAAGGATGGGTCTGACAATAGTCGTGTACATCCAGTTAATCATGGACGGACGCAGACCCCATTGCATACCAAAACTTTTCTTGCACGCATAGAATGCGCAAATTGCTTTCTTCATTCTTTCTTCCGTGTTCTTTTTCCAGATGAGCTTCGAATTACGGATGGTTTCGAGATATTTAGCTGTTGTGGAGAGATTCACAGGAATTCCATTCAGTTTAGGGGGATTAAATTCATCTATTTTCCTTTTATTGGTAAACAGAACCAGTTTCGGTTTTAGTCAGATTTATACTTAGACCGTTTGATAATTCTTCCCGGGATCACAATCCTTTTAGTGCAGATTCCATGAGGTTACTGATTGTAGATAAGTATTTCCCACTGATTATGATTACTATGTCGTCTGCGTATGCGACTGTTTTTACTCCTTTGGTTTTGAGGATCTTCAGAATTTTGTTAACGACAAGGAGTCAGAGCAAAGCAGAAATTACTCCTCCTTGCGGGGTTCCTCTTGTAACTGGTTTTCCTTACGATGCTCTCACCTAATTCGGAGTTGATTATTCTGCTCTGAAACATTTCGTCAATCCCGCTGATTACAAGTATCTCTGCTTTTACCCCTAGTTCAACTAGTGCTGCATTTATCGATGTCGTATTTAGGTTGTTAAACGCCCCTTCGATGTCTAAAAATGCAGCTAGAGTATATTCTTTAAAGTGAAGGTTTTTCTCAATGAATGATACAACATCATGTAGTGCAGTTACTACCGACTTGCCTTTTATGAAGGTGGGTTGAGTGGTAGGCTTCTCAGGTGTAGATCAATTAATCTCTCCAGTGTTTTCAAGAGAAACGATATGTAATTATCTTATCGAAATAACAATTACGAAGTATTCATAGAAAATTACAACAACTGCAATTTGTATTTGCAGTCGAAATTACATTTCACTTTCAAGAGTATACAGGTGTTGCGTGGGGTGGATATGGAGTATGGAGGGTGAGGTTATCTTTTAGAGGATTTTTAAATGGTGCGGTTGGACCACTTAAGGACGCTTGAGTGAAAATGGAGTAAAAACCTAATATGGGTATAATCCAATAGCCACAATATAACCTTATTTTAATTTTACTTTAATTGTACTAAATATTTAACAAAAACCAACAATGTCCCTTCATTTCATTTCTCATGCTCAATTTCCTCGCCATGATGCTCATGTTCATAGTGGTGTGGTACGTGAACTTCCTCCTTAGGCTGTTCGATAACTGCATGCTCATACTGATGATGATGATGCATATGATCGTGACTAACGTGTTTCTCCTGGACGATTGGATGCACTTCGTGTTTAATAATTTTTTCCTCTTTGATGACAATCGGCTTGTGATGATGATGGATATGCTTTACTATAGTATGCACGTGTTTCTCCTGCTCCTTATGAACTGGAACATGGATTATAATTTTCCTATGATGTGGAACAAGACCTCTGCGAAAAAAAAGAACACAATCTTGTTATCGATTTTTACAAGTCACTATTTATAAACGTATCGCACCCAGCTTCTGCATCACCAATGGCAACCAATAATCCCAGCAATGCCAATGCAATCTGAAAGAAATGTTAAAACATGTCAAGGCTGTCAGTAAATATATTTTTATGTCAGTTACCACAAATCTCATGTCCATTATCCTGAAATGCTGCTGAAAGACAATGTAAAGAAAAAACCTATGCGAAACACACGAAAGCCAATTGCACGACTGAATGTGGTAATCGGCATGTGGTGCAGTCTTTTATAATGCAATTGTAACGTCGAAGTAAGTTCACTTCCTTGGTGGTACGAGTACCTTCAACTTCATTCACATGGAAAGGTAAAGTTTGATTTTATAGCCAATTGCGTGCTGCGAACCGAAATTCTAAAAATTCACTATGAGTATCACTTTGGCGTTGAACACCCACTACTACTACTCACGAGTCTATAAGGAACCAGGCTAATTACTATGCTTGGTGCTATGAACATGATAATGGTATACTGTAAATGTGCTATGTTGTCTTTTCCGCAATCTAGGTGTTGTGGCAATAAGTGGTTTCAGTGCATTAGGCTCTGCAGTTCGGGTAATTATTTGTTTGCATTTCTTTATATGGTGCCCCAAAGAGTGGACTGACTGTGAAATGAGGCGCTCAGAAAGAGCGTGGTGTTGAATGAACTCATTAAGAGATGTGTATTTATATCTGTATAAAGTTGATCTGCAGTCTTTAATTAATTTTGGGATGGCCTGTTCAACACTTTGTTAAATCTCTCACTCTTATTAACTCTTCCTGGAAGAACGATTATGTTTTTACTATTCCTCTTATTCTGTTTAGTACCAATAAATTTCGAGACCGAACCTTTCTTTCCCACTACATCTACCTTTCGATCCCTTTATCCAAATTATCGTCACTTCACCACTGATATGTTAATTAAAACTTCTTGTCACGTTTTTTTCAAAGCGAATTTAAGAAGATACCAGTGGATATTACGGTCATTTCTATACCTCCAGTGCTTTAGAAAATAAATCTATTGAGATGCTTCAAAGCCATTCCTCCTTATGGCACTAATAAAGGCTTTGCGCACCTATTTTTCGGAGTTTTTAGCTTTCTATACCACCAATAAACTCTACGTCCTTGAAGAAGATTCCAAACAATCGAAAATTGCAGAAACTTCTAGGCGACAGCATCTGTTTTAAGAATAAGAGGTTTTCAGATGCGGGAGCACTGTTGCCTCAACTTCTTGTCTCACCAGAACATAAGATTTAACTACAGGGTCTTCCAATAGGGACTTCCGAACTTTGACAGTTGATAGCGGCCATATTGTTGAAGCTACATCTGTCAAATTGGCTGTCGTTTATTCAGTCTGTTTTGCCAAATCACCATGGATGGATATAGCGTTCAACAATACGTGCAACGTTCCGCGCGCTTCGCGCATTTTACGGTCGCCATAATCATCTTTCCGAGAGTGTGGTGGATAAATTTGAGTCCACTGGTTCAGTAAACGATCAACCAACACCCGTAAGTCGATGAAATGCAAGATCTGCCGAAAACATCGCCGCTGTCCGTGAGAGTGTGCAGGAGTATCCGAGGCAGTCGATTTCGCGTCGATCACAGGAACTCGGCCTTTATCAGACCACAACTTGGCGAATTTTGCGTCGTGACTTGGGCCTGCACCCGTACAAAATTCAACTGATCCAGGAGCTGAAGGTAAACGACCATAGACAACGACGTGTGTCCTCTGAATGGGCTCTGGAGCAGTTGCAAACTGACCCTAATTTTCATCGAAAAATCATCTTCAGCGATGAGGCCCATTTCTGGATGAATGGGTACGTCAACAAACAAAATTGTCAAATTTGGGACGATACCAATCCACATGAGATCCAAGAGTGCCCAATGCATCCCGAAAAAGTCACTGTTTGGTGTGGATTTTGGGCTGGCGGCGTCATCAGTCCATATTTCTTTGAGAACGACGTTGGCCAGGCCATCACCGTCAACGGCGAGTGGTCTAGGTCGATGATTACCAACTTCTATTGGCCTGAATTGGATTATATGGACACCAACGATATGTGGTTTCAGCAGGACGGCGCTACGTGCCACACGGCTCACGCCACATTGGAAATTCTGCACGAGCTATTCGAGGGCATGGTCATCTCACGTGGAGGTGATGTGAACTGGCCACGGAGATCGTGCGATTTGACCCCTTTAGACTTTTTCTTGTGGGGTTTTCTGAAGTCGCGGGTCTATGCAAATAAGCTACAAACCACAGCGGCCCTCAAAGCCACCATAACCCATGCCATCGGTCAAATTCAGCCTGATTTATGCGCCAGAGTCATGCAAAATTTGACATTTCACAGAGAAGCCGCGGTGGACATTTGAACGATGTTACATTCCATACATAATGGCATCGATAGGCCTTTCAAACGAATAAAAAATTTCGATGATATCTCACAAACGCTTTGTTTTATTTGAATTTAAAGATAGAAAGCGCTTAATGAAAGACCCTTTACACCTCCATTTAAGAGTATCCTTCACACAGAAATTTAATTTCATGCCCGATTCACAATGCAGGGTGAGAGCGAGACTAGAGCGAGGCGAGAAATCCTCGTCCTCATAAAATCGTTTCCCAGTTCACAATGAAGGCGATACTTTTGACAGCGAGCCTGTATTATCTATGTGTTAAAGTGAAAAAGCAACAACGGCAACACACCATCTTTCTCTCTCTGGCTACATAACAAAGTAGCATCAGCCTGCTGACAGGCAATCTCGTCGCGAGAGTTTTCCAATTTTCTGAAAAGAATGCGTTGCGATAGAACGAGTCTCGCATCATTGTGTATTGTTTCATATATTTGCATAGATTGAAACCTTTTTTGACAACTCGCGCTAGTCTCGTCTCGCTATCACGCTGCATTGTGAATCGGGCATAGCGCAATATTCTAACACATTCAATGGTTTTTTTTTTTATAATTTTCCGGTGCTTTGTCTGTGGCTGTCACCTTAAAATCGACTTAGAGGCGGTTGAATCACAACTAATCTGTTTTAAATTTTGAAAGTGGCTGTCGAGTTTATTACTTTGGATTTTGAGTTAGACGTGAGACGTGGTTCCCGACGACAAAATAGGAATCGGAAAATAATTGTGGTGAAGAGTTAGGCATACCCAAAGATTGACATAACATTTGTAGCAGTTAACGACATCTGTAGCAGTTAACGTTACAATTGTTTGTTTATAAAAATATTTCAAATTTGCTTACATTTTCGCTCTAGAATGAATTGAGAAAGCGAATCGCATCTCTGTCGTAGCGCTTCATAAGTGCGGTGTGAACAAAGGTGCAGCAGATAGGTATTAGCCTAATGTTTGCTTATTGGTGTATAAAATTCTTCGGAGGCACGAGCGACATTAAATCTGGTCATCCTCAAACGGTAAGAACGCCACAAGTCATTAAAACCTTTAAGGCAGAAAAAGTCCCTAAAAGCAGAAAACACTGGTACGTGAGATGAATGTAACACAAAGTCAATGATTCGTATATCAAGATAGGCTTGAGACTGGAGGCCTTCAAACGCCATACTGGAAAAATACTGACTGTGGCTTTTACAAAAATTGGGTCCAAAAACCAAAGCGACTCTATGTGGAATACGCTGCTGTTCTGTATAGAAAAATTCTGTAATTTTATAGCAATAATTGTGTATAACAGTACTATTGTCCGTATTAGGTATGTAGGCATTGGGCAAGATCTATAGTATAAATTGCTGTTGAATTTTATGATTCATTCCTGAATTAAACGAATGGTCGTTAGAGTAATTGAAAGTCAAACTAGATACGGCGATTCGATTTGGTTGTTTGATTGATTGGTCTGTGAGTTATAGAATATTCTATGAGAGTAGCTATATTCTAAAGATTTTTCTTTTTAAAACATGCCTAGTTCATTTATTTTTATATTCATTCTGTTTACATATAGATTTTTTCCTATTTACGAACTGATTTCTTTTCGATATCTTCATCTAGATCAACAATATTTTCGGCAGTGTTCGCATTTTCATTTAGATTATCGTTAGAATCTAGAAGTACTAATTCATCACCGTCCGGCATTGTTCTCCTTTCTGTCAAATCCGCGGGTGGCGATGCAACATTTATGGGACACATGCATGGTACAAATTGCACAGCGCTTTGCTGATTTGTCGTTGAATAATCCGGATAAGGATAAGGTCGATAGAAGTTCCCTTGATTTTGGTAATAGGGCAAACTGCGCCTGTTGTACATGCCGTTTTGATATTGTGAATAAGCGCCCATTTGGTCGAAGTATTTCGACGCCATATTGTTGATAAGTGGTGTTGCCATGCGATCTTGAGCCTGCAATGGTGGTTGTGTTGGAAGTGGTGGTGGTGGCGGTGCAGGTGGGGCTGTACTTGTGGTTGTTGTTGTGGTACTGGTTGTAGGTGGTGGTTTACTTTGTTCGGTACTTGTCGGTAAAGGGTATAACTCGTATCTAGCACCAGGAAGCATTGATGCGGAAGGCATTTTTGTTGGCCAGCTATAGGGATTTGGAGCGGTGCCTAGAATGGAAAATGTGTATGGCGCTGGAGCTCCCACAGGCTGGTACGTGTATGTACGGAAATATCCGAGAGGTATTTGCTTGACCGATTGTATTGGTGCTTCACTAGAATAAAAAGTAGTTGAATCTGCCACATATTTAAAGGTAGACATGTAGATACTTACGTAGTCGAAGGAGGACCCCACCAGAAGGCGTGACAAGATATGATAAAAGCTGATATTATCTGAAACAAAAAATTAAAACAAATTGGTGATAATATATTCATTAGATTGTCAAAAATGCATGTCTAAATATTGAAAACTGTCGGTAATTGTCTCTGAGTTTCTAATTCTCGTATCCTTGCCTTTTGCACGACCAACCACGGCATGTTCAAATTATCAACGTGCCGCTATTTTTCATTTCCACCTATAAGGACAATTATTGCTTTAATATGTACCTGAGAAGCGGCAATTACTTGTTTGTCATCATCACTTAAAGGAGTGTATTTTGATAATTAGTACAGGCACTGCATAGTTGGTGTTCTTACTAGTGAAGCCTACTAAGGCCTGCTGAGTAAAATATTTTAAGACGGACTTTCTTAGGAATAAACAAGCATGTATCTATGCCTTTGACATCGCCATGACTATAGTAGCTGTGGTGTATAAGTCGTTAAATAAAAAGTGAAGCCAAGGAAAAGAAGAATAAAGAAATAAATAGTGAAGCTAGAATCGGGCCTCGAACGGTTACTGTTCCATACTGTCATTTTAACTTTTTTATTGCATCTTTAAGTCCATTGAAAACAAACACTTTGTTTCATGTCTGTTTATTCTTAAATGCTTTACTCAGAAACCATTTAACAGGTCATGATGAAATTTAGTTTACGTGTTTTTTTGTCAAAATCAAATAGGATGTGAGTAAGATATGGGAAGCAGGGTTTGAAAAACTATTAAACCATCCCTCCTAGCTGCGTAACTCAAGGACTTTTAGACGCATTTTGATACACGGGCGTGGGGAGGGGCATCACTGAATATTACAAAAAGAAATCACCACAAGTTTGCCAATTATAGGTATACCCAAGTCTATAATCCGACATGTAAGATAAATTCAGATCTTTCTTTTCTTGTTTACAATTATATCACGCTCGTTAGGGTTCCATAGCATGAGTGCATCGAAGGAAATGAGATTACTGATGAACTTGTCAGGCGATAATTCACAATCCCAGTTTAACTGCCTTAACATCTTTTTTTTTATAATTTGCACGTGTTAAAGGGGATATGAATACCCTTATACTAATTTTTAGAACACGTGCGTTTTTATGGAAAGGAATAGACAGAGAGAAAGACAGAGTGGTGTGGTTTGAAACTCAGGTGGTATTAAGTTTCTGTAAACTCCAAGGGTGGCTGTCCAGATAACTAGGGAGTATTTTGTTTTGTTTTTCGCTATTATTGTCGTTGCTTATGATTCACTGTATTTCTTTCAGTCCTCCTGATGCCATCATCACGATCAAGTTGCATTTTGGCCATATGACCCCCTACTGCTAGTGTTATGCCTTCACAGTAGAGTTGTCTTAGCTTTCGCGAGTGATCGACTTTTTTATTTATTTCATGCGAAATAAATAGATGATTCTTGACATCAGGATTCGAACCGTGAATCAACAGCGTGACAAGCGATGATGTTACAAGTACACCACGGCCACCCCTGGTGTTGAGACTTACTTACATACCTGGAAAAACCAGAAGAATCTTTTAGCATAAGACTCACAACAAATGGGCATTTTTGGTTGCGCAAATTTGTGTATGGGTACATTTTTAAAACTTACACCAACGTTTAGACGATGGTTAAAGCAACACAATTTACTACGGGAAGAATCAATAAAATATCATCAGAGATTCTAGTACTAGTAGGGATTTAATTTTTGTTTGCACATACCTAATAGGGAAGTATTGGTTTGATTCTTTTCATATTTTCTTATATTTATTTTTAATTTTTTTTTTTTTTTTAATTAAAGCTTACTACAAGCATTAAGTGAGTATGTACCTTAATAAATAATTAAAATTATGAAACTTAACTAAACTAAATTCAACTAAACTAAACTAGACTAAACCTAGTAAATAAGAGGCATAAATTGGTGGTTTGGAATTATCGCAGTGGCATACATTATGCTTTTGTTGCTATTAAAGTCAAATAGTGTGTCGGTATCATTTAATTTGCGCAGCATTCTTGACATAGGTTCGTCGTGACAGAATAGCGGGGTTGGTAATGTTACCAGATAACAACTGATGAATAAATAGTATGTCGGCAAAATGACTACGTTTTCCAATGATTGAAGATTAATTAGTAAGTAGAGTAAACCTCACAAGTGGACCAGTAAGGATGCAGTAATTTTTATTAATTTTAAATGCATTTTTATTAGCTTAATGCGATTACAACTTAAATGCTAGACAAAAAACGCTTAGAACTAGCTTAATTAACTTAACTATGTTATTCTAACTTACTGGCCCTATGCGGTCGCTCTAAGCTAAACCTAATACTTAAAACTATGTCTTTCGACGTACCGTACTTAATTGTTTCATTTGTATTATTGTTTAATTATTAATAAATACTAAGAAAAATTTTTGATAAAATTACAAAAAACTTAGTGTAGTGGGAGGGTTGTGATCCTTCTACTCCGGATCATAACTTCGCCGTAAGAAGAAGAAGAAGGGTATAGCGCTAAGTGTTTATCCACGGTGTACGATATACAACCACGTACATCGTTCGTGTGGATGACAACTTGGTCGATGAAAAACATCGTAGAAGAAATCTGTGTCTGTTTGACTTTTCATCGTATATTGTCAACTGTATCGCGTACTTCGTAAATGTCGATGCATTAGATGCGCTTAGCACCAGGTTTGCCAATGACGTGTTGTTATGGGTTGGCACACTTTTATTACGAACGTGGTAGATATGACAATTTGTATTGGAGTTATAAAAAAGTTTTCCTTGTTTATGGAAAAAAAAGGGCAGTATTCTGATTTCGAATTCGTCAAAAATGTACAGGGGTCTGCCACCGACTCCACTGCAACCTATGTATTGCCACCCATCTTGAAATTATGAATATGACTGGGAAAACGTCATATAGTTTGGCTTTCAAGGATCGAACATCGACCACATACATCGTACCACGAAGATCGGTACTCAGCTTAAGATGATCCAATGCAATGGTATTAGTATAACAGGAAAACTCGAAAAAGTGGGTCTAGCAATTCTGTCTGTATGGCTGGCTGCAGCCTAAACGGCTGGACGGAGTTCAAACTTCATATCTGGGGTCTGTAGGTTCATACTTTGAGATCAAATCGAAATTTTCATTCTAAGCCTAAAATTAACGGTATTTTACAAAGGGCCTACAACTCGGGTCCTGTTTGCAGATTGCATAAAAGTTCGTACGGCAAGCAAGCTTCAAGATGCTGGAACTCCAAATTCACGGAAATTCTTTTCAGCTTGAAGTTTGAGGTGTTCAAAGTGGATCCGAGCGTTTTCCGTTTGCGTCAAAACTCACAAAAAAATCTTCTTGGACTTTACTTTGACGATGAACTAATCACCGCTAGTGAAATAGACGAAGCAATTAAAATGACAACTGGACAAAAACACTTCCAAGTTAAAATTAGCGATGCCAATATATACCTGGGACTCAATTTACGTAAGCCAGTCCAGCTGTGTTGAACGATTATTAAAAGAATTTGCATGTATGATTGCTGTCCTGTAACAAAACCCTGTGACGTAAATTCCAAATTCACCAGTGCAGACAAGAATTCGTCAACAAGTACTAATTTTCCTTATCGTGAGGCAGTTGGAAGAGTCATGTACTTGATGATGGCAACTAGGCCAGACATAGCCTACGCTGTTGGGTTTGTATGCAGACACTTGGAAAATCGTGAAAGCAGTTAAACGCATCTTTAGATACTTCAAGGGCACCAAAAATTATGGTATATTTTTCAAACGTAATAATGTTTTTTCTTTATATTGCTACAGCGATGCCGACTATGCTGGCGATTTCGAAACACAGAGATGAACAAGCGGTTATGTAATCCTTTTTGGTGGTAATCCTGTATCATGGTCTTCAAGGCGACAGCAATGTACTGCTCTATCAACAACAGACGCGGAATATGTAGCCGCATCAGATACAGTGAAGGAGCTAATGTTACTCTGTTTCTTCGAGACTTGCTGCCAAACAAACAACTACAATAGATAACCAAGGGGCCATCAAGTTAGCAAAAAATCCAGAATACCACGACAGGACCAAACACATAGATGTCCGTGTCCACCATATCCGAGAGAGGTACAACGAGGGATGTTTTGAAATTGAATATGCTCCGACAAATCAACAAGTAGCAGATGTTTTTATAAAAACCTCTTCCTAAAGATAAATTTATCGATTTTCATAATAAAATGAATGTTGTTGAAGACAAATGAATTAATCACAAATAAATTAACTTATCGTACTGTTGAATTATTATAATTCTGGTAAATTGTTTTCAACAATTTCATGAATTAACCTATTTGTAATTTTTTTCAAAAGTCGAAGTGTTGGATTGTATTGTCGAAATTACATAACATGCATACTTTAATATGCTCTACATTATATACCTTAACGTTAACTTTACACACAAGCAAATCATACATTTCCTATAAACAAATCTATATAAAGCCAAATAAAATGTTCAGTTCAGTTGTAACAGTTGGCGCGTTTAATTCTCATCCAAAAAACGAGGGTGAGTCAATAAGTCCCTGAAAATTAACACAAATTGTATCGTCACCTTAAATTTAATTTTTTTTTTTGTTGTCAAGAATCATCTTTCAAAATAACGCACCCGAATTTTCAAACAGATCTGTCAAATAGTTTTGTTGTGGCAGCCATTTTATATAGACGCCTACTAACAATTTCGAGGGCTCATTAAACACTATTTTTTGCGAGAAAAAACTATCACGCAAACCAAACAAAAGCTCGACAAATATTATGGGGACTCTTCACCATCGATTGGAACCATTCACCACTGGTTTACTCAATTTCGGTGCGGTCGTTCAAGCACAAGTGACGCCTAACGTTCTGGACGCCCAATTGAGGTCACCACACCAGAAATGGTCGACAAAATCTATGGTTTGATAATGGACGATCAGCGAGTGAAAGTGCGCGAGCTTGAAGAGGTCACAGGCTTATCACATGGCTCAGTGATTTCGATTTTACATAAATATTTGGACATGAAAAAGCTTCCCGCAAGATGGGTGCGGCGTTTGCTCACAATCGACAACAAACGCATTCGTTTGACAAATTCAAAGGTGTGTCTGGCGATGTTCCAGAAAAATTCGGCTGAGTTTTTGCGCCGTTTCGTAACCGTGGATGAAACCTGGATTCACCACAATACACCAGAAACCAAGGATCAGTCAAAACAATGGACTTCTCCTGGTGAATCGAAGCCGAAGAAGGCCAAGGCGGGTTTGTCAGTAAACAAGGTTATGGCGACAGTTTTTTGGGATTCGCGCGATGTTATTCACATCGATTACCTTGAAAAGGGTAAAACGATCACCGGCGCATATTACGCAGAGCTGCTGGATCGATTCCAAGCCGATTTGAAGCAAAAACGGCCGCATTTGGCGAAGAAAAAAGTTCTTTTTCACCAGGACAACGCACCGGCGCACAAGTCCGCAGTCGCAATGGCAAAATTGCATGAGTTAGGCTACGAACTCCTCCCTCACCCAGCATTTTCCAAAAAATTTAACCACCTGCGACTATTTCTTGTTTCCAAACATGAAAAAGTGGCTCGGAGGTGAGAGATTTGGGTCGAATTAAGAGGTCATCGCTGAAACAAACGCATATTTTGAGGGGCTCGAGAAATCGTATTATTTGGAGGGCATCAAAAAATTGGAGAAACGTTGGATGAAGTGTGTAGAACTAGAACGAGACTATGCTGAAAAATAAAGTGTTTTATACCGAAAAGAGTGTTCCTTATTTCATTTTTTAGGGACTTATTGACCTTACTTAAAACATTGCAAACCCAATTTTGCAAAAGTTTTGCAATATTTTTTTTTTTTTCTATTTTTGACGGATTTTTTGAAAAAAAAAAGACTAACTTTGTTTGAATTCCAAACTGAATGATTTGAAAATAAAGCTCATAAAGGTGCAAGTATGTGCGACCAACTCGTGCCCTTTTATTTTTTCTGTTCGGAATCAGTTTTAGTTAGCAGAAAAATACTTATCACTAAAGTTGTTGGGAACAGAGTAATAATGTGTTTGATGACCTCAACTGTCCTCGAATGTCCTTGGTCTTAAGTATATGGACCAAATTGTATTTTTATAAAATGTTCTCTAAATATTTCATAGAAAGTTTTAAAAAAAATATGAAGACAGAAACGATACTACTTTTGCAAGTTCTATACAATGCCCGTCTCAGAAGTTCCTATTGCCATACAAAAAAAAAAAGATAAGTTTGATCCATATTTTTCCTTAAAATTAAGGATAAGCAGCAAATAAAATTCTCCTCCGTTCCCAACAACTTTGCTTATAAGTGTTTTTCTCCCATTTTCAACCGTTTTCGTGCAAAACGGGTCTAGCAATGTCCATTTGTTCTAAAATCTGTCATTTAAAATCTAATTTTTCCAGAAACCAAATTGTAACTTTTATTCATTAAATAAATTTTTATAAACTAAATAATAGAAAGTCACCAGGTTATGATCTTATAGGTGCTTAAATCTTGAAAGAACTGCCCTCCACTACATTGTTGAAACTTAAGCTTATAATTAATGCTTGCTTTAAACAAAGGTATGCCCCACATCACTGGAAGATAGCAGAAATTATTGTTATACCTAAACAAGGTAAGCCTATATCAGAAGTTACCTCAAATAGGCTAATCTCACTTTTACCGGTATTATCAAAACTCCTTCTTAAAAGACTAGACCAAATTATAGAGCAAAGAAAGCTTATTTTCCAATTCGGGTTTAGAAATAGACACTCTACGATAGACCAAATGCATCGTATAACTAATGTTATAGGCTTCTGATAAAGTTTGGCATAAGGGTTTAGGCTATAAACTTCATAGGGATCTACCTAGACAATACTATGAGATACTTAAATCTTATATAGCAGATAGATTCTTTAGAGTTAGCTATGGTTCAACGTACTCTGAACTTAAAGGAATACAAGTAGGTGTTCCACAGGAAAGTATTCTAGGACCCACCCTATACTTATTATATACGACTGATATACCGCATGCGAATGATTTGCAGACGACACTGCTCTTCTATCAACCGATGGATGTGTGGCTAAAACAACAGAAAAGCTACAAAATTTAGTTAACGAGATATGTGATTGGACGCAGCGATGGCGAATTGAACTTAATGAGTCAAAGTCCACCCATATCAATTTTACAAATAAAAAAATAACAAATGTTCCCTTAGTTATTAATAAGCATGTAGTTCCTTACTCTAACACAGCTAAATATCTGGGTATGAATCTGGATGCTAAACTGAAATGGAAGGAACATGTTAAAAAGAAAGTAGAAGAAAACTTTATTGGTTGTTAGGATATAACTCAGAACTGTCCATTGAGAATAAAATCCTATTATATAATCAGATACCAAAACCCATTTGGACATATGGTATTCAATTATGGGGTTGTACAAAGAAAACTAATGTACAAATAATACAATCATTTCAAAATAAGGTCCTTCGGGACTTGCATCGAGATTTGCAGATTGACCTCGTAACAGATGTGATTAAAAAGTACGCAATGCTTCACAATGAGCGTTTGCAGATGCATATTAATCCTGAGATAGATGACGTCTTATATGTACGGTATAATATTCGTAGGTTAAGAAGAACCAAACCCCATAACCTTTTTTGACAATTATGAGAACTCGTTCTCGAAACCGACTTAACGTTGAAAATAAAATCTTTTGTCGATCACTAGTTGATTAGTCATGATCAAGGAGGTGTTTTTAGTGCGGTTAGAGTCTCACACTACTTTGGGTTTAGAACCCCACTGTGTCTTTATCATTAACAAAAACAAAAATTAAATAATCCTCTAAACGTACGTGAAATACCATTTTTATTGATGTGCACGAAAATATATCTTTACAGACAAGCTTCTATGAAAATTATCTATCGATCTTTCTATGCCTCTTGGACCCAGAACCGTCACAGATAAAACTACTTGGAGTATTTCGACGGCATTTTAGAATGCTTCTATGCACGCGAAGCCGCTTCAAAATCGATCGCGAAGGTTTTGAGTTATCCACCTAAATGGCGAGTTTTTTTTTTTTCTTTGAAAGTGTTACTTCATTTTGCTCAAAAACGATTAGTGACAGGGGAAAACTGCTGAACAAAATTGTAGAGCTCACTGTCTGGGTGACATTGAATGTCACATTGAATAAATATCCTTGGTTTGGAAATAAGCAAATTCGCTGTTTTTTGTATGAAAATGGGTACTTTTAACATTTCCAGGATGTTATGGAAAACACCACTTTTGTGGAAATATTTTTGTTTTTTTTTTTTTTTTTTTTTCTGAAAATTCAATAGTTGTTGAGATATCGACGAAATACAAGTACAATTCAAAATTTTTTTTTTCTTTCTCTTTGTTTTTTAACGGAATTAAAACGAAAAATAATGATTTCTGAAAGGAAAGATAATTCAATCGAAGGAGGCACTTAATTCGTTCTTAATATAAAGAGCATAACACATATTCCAAAAATTGTTTGTTCTCCATTTACTAAAGTTAGTCATTCCACGTAATTTTGAGTCCAAGCGTCGATTCTTTTGAGCGATATTCTACTTCCTTAGAAGATACACAGATTTAGTTTCAGTTTTCAGATTAAAACATTTAACACTTCCACAACACAAATGTTATTTAATTTTCCTATTTTTTTTAACTTGACAAGCACAATTATAGGTATAATATCCAAATCTCGTACCAAGCAACTCCAAATCACATTCAAAGCCATTTTGGCTAATCCTTTTTCGCGTATTCCAATAAAAACAGGATACTTTCCAAATGTTTTCAAAAATCACTCCAATCTCCTTGAGTGTCACTACAATTGTGAAACCGTTTTTCTACACCTCAATTCCTTATAAGTATCGATCCCCACCACCAAAATTATCCTAAATTAGCTAGAACATACAACATCATCTCAACAGCCAATCATATATCAAAAACACGCTCTTCATTCACACGCACACGCCACCTTCATGGTTCGCTTTAGTGATGCATTCGTCTTTATAATCTCTTAACAAGGCTAAGATGCACACATGGAATGTGATTGTCTTTTGACATAGAACACACACAAATTCGAATACCATCAAAAAAAAAAAAAAAAAAAAAACATGCCTAAGGAATTAACAACAGTTTGTTGTTTTACCGTTCGATCGCGGTACCATCAAACATAAAATCAAATGGACCCACCCGTCATAAAAAAAGAAGCAGACCCCCTTGTGTGTGAACGCTCGCGTAATGAT
Source organism: Pocota personata (assembly GCA_963082735.1). Lineage (NCBI taxonomy): Eukaryota > Metazoa > Arthropoda > Insecta > Diptera > Syrphidae > Pocota > Pocota personata. The sequence goes on along the minus strand of OY720430.1, from coordinate 234,276,991 downwards.
TGATATTTGGTGTTCTCGATGTTTGCTGTCAAAGTGACGTTCGACCATAGCTGTGAAACATTTAATTATGACATCAAAATTGAAAAATAACGACGACAAACTCTTTGTAACCGTTACACATGGCGGCAGTGTTTACTCTATTAATTATTAGAACTTTCAAAAAAACACAGAATTGCGGTGACTTGACAGTTCTCATTGAACTAAAATCTTTGTATCTAATTCAGCTGATGTTTGATGTTTCCTTGGTATAATTATGCTGGACATTGGATTCAGGTAGCTGGAGGTGTGGGTGGATTTGTGTCTAGAAAGAAACAAAATTTGACACTATTTAGGTGAATATGGTTGCAAATCTCACCTCGAATCCCAAATGAGCCAAGTTTCCTCAGGTGGTTTTTTCCTTTCAGTGATATCCACGCTTCTCCTTGAAGGCTTCTGGAGTTGCTTGTGAGGTTTGTACTTCAGCAACTTATTTAAGGTATAAATAGGATACAAGGTTTTAAATCCACCATACTTGGCAGTGTGAACTGATTTGTATCGCTTTGGTGGTAGATTTTCATCCACCATGATGCGAAAAGAGTCATCCGGAGGTGGGGGCATAGGAGTTGTTGCCTCCATTCGATGATTGGAGTATATTCCTTGTGGAACGGGTAGTTGCCGATTTAAACTCATCAGAGTAGTGGCTTCCAGTGGAGGTGGTGTGGTATACGGCATTGTCCAGTACTTTGCTTGCACGTCATCTTGGGAATAGTAGGAGTGGTAACAAGCAGGCTCGTGATCCTCCTCGTCGGTTAAATATTTCTGCGATTCCACATTATTATCTTCCATTTCATCAATGGAAATAGATGGATCTATCAGAGGTTGTGGTTCATAGTGCAACTTCCTTGGATCGATAGCCTCATGGGCGTAGAATGGAATCAGCGTCACATTGTGAAAGACACTTTCAGGGTATTTGTCTGGGCGTACTCTCTCCACCACAGGCGTTGGTTTGAACTTTGGCGAATATGGTGGATACATCACCTGCCCTGGTACTGGTTCTTTCATGGGATACTGCCTGCTGGTCATCATTGTATTGAAGATCATTTCAGCTTTCGGCCCACGGTAGATCAAAATTGGGTCAGATTCGGTCTCAAAATCATCGAAAACCGGAAATGTTCGGAGATTCTCTCTCTCAGTGTGCTTGTGCTTCCTTGGCATTGACCCTGCTACCGGTGTTTTTAGAGCGGCGGAGTCCAAGTTCACATAGTGACTGGGAAGTTTGGGTGGAAAGGTGGCTGTCGAAATAAATCTCCGTTTGCTATTGAATGGTCTATGGGTGGAAATTTCAATCTGACCATGGCGAGTTACCTTATCTTCCAGCACCCAGAGTGGGCGGTCTGCACCCAAATATGACTTCCTCTTGAAGTACTCTCGACGCGGGTAGAAATGGGGTGGATACACACTGCTAGTATTCCTCTTCTTATTCACTATACCAGCTGCCGGCTGAAGGGTGAGCACAAGAACAATTGAAATCACTTTAACAACCCGAATCATAGCTGCGGAACAATGTAAAGCTTTTCACGAATTAAACCTGAGCCTTAGGCTCCATTTGGTTTTATAGTGAACAACAGCAGTAAGAACATGTCACATGGTGAAATTTTCATGCTCATTCTCTGGGTCATAGAGCGATTTCCAAAAAAAATTAAATAAATTCCCGCCATTCCGGTTGCCATGGTACTAAAAGTGTTCTTTTATGTTGTCCATCTACTCAACGTGACCATGAGTAGATCACTGGGACAGAGCGTGACGTCTATGTCAAAAAAACAAAAGTAAAACACGTCCGATGTTGGCAAGTTTTGCTTTCTATTGTAAACCGCGGCAAAGATCACTTTTTTTGTGGTTCCAGGTTAATTGGTTTCAAAGAACTACCGTCTACGCGCAGGATGCAGGTGAATCGAAGGTGAATAACCCTAGTGGCGCATCAAAAAGAAAACAATTTTTTGATTTATGGCCAAAAAATTGATCAATCAATCAGAGCCTCTATTAGACATCATTAAATTCAATTATTTGGGCTTTTTGTGTAACCCCAGAGTCGTGGTGTAGCCCAGGGGCACGCCTAATGATGTAAAAGGAGAGGCGTTGCACCAGTGGCTCCATGTGATTCAGGAAGTCGGTTACCAGTGTGCACCGTGTACACCGATTGCATTGGACAGGCGTGTACAATGGGCGTTCGTGTTCCACAATGATTAAATGTCCATTTCTATGATGTTTTGTGTACAAAACTACATGGTTTGTTGTTATGTTGGGACGATTTGTTTTCCCAGATGAGCCGCCGCCGCGCCGTTGCTAATGGTGTCGGTGTTGGCGGTTGTAGTGGGGACTCACGTGCGTTCACTTGGGTCAACGCACTGATTGATGTAACATAGTTTCGGTTTCATCTTTTCTTTTGGCTGACTTGTTGGTCTTTTGTTTTTGATTAATAATTTTAGATGAATTCGATGGGATTAGGTTTTTTTCTTTCACGCAATTCGAGAACTTTGTTCACGTGTTGTCATGCAGTTGGAATTCACTCAGTAGGAAGCCATGTATGAGTCATTTTTCATTAATTGAATTAAGTAGCATATCAGGTGAAATATTATTTTATTGGCAAAATAATAGTTTGAAGGAATGGCATCCTTATGTGCAAACATTTTTAAGATTTTAAGCTTCTTTCCACTTAGTTATTGACGAGATTTTGGGTAAAGCAAGCTCTATTAGCTGTCGCTCCCTTTTCATTGTTTGGTCAATACTGCCTAATCTTGTATAAAGGCAGCTGGGGGACATTAGCATCTTTATTTGGCATATAATCGTTGCTCTACTTTTCTTTTAAAGCAGATAACATGTGGGTGAGTTTGCAAATGTATTTATCACTGAAATGAACAGGACAACCTTACTTTAAGTAATGCTACTGCACAAAGGTGAATGTGATAGATATTTTTCGACTCTGATTCCAATGTCAAACACACATACGATATGAATTGAAGTGCCATTCAGTATAAGTGCTCCCATATAAACAAATGAACTACTATACTTACATATATGGCGATTTTTCCGGCTCTATATTCCGCGAAAATTCGTATTGTGGACATGCAGCCATATTATCTAAACCCAGCATCATTTCGGGGGCTCTACAGTTCGCATTTCCTAAAGTGTAAAAATTTCACATGACATAACCTTTCAGTAGTCCCTTCAAAAGAAAGGGAAAATTTGATCTCGCCACTCGCCCTTACTTAGAGCCACTAAGTCTATTTGGAAATACGGACTAATATTCAAAAAAAATGTGGTATTATACATTTTAAACGAGTCCAACATATAGGCAAAATCAGCAGCCAGTGTGCCTATGCATGACAGTATCAACCCAAAATTTTATCAAGGAGGTCATTTATCTTTTGTTTTAGAAAATCTAAATTTCCGCTGGAAATATTTGTGGTACTCCTTGCACTGTCAGGGAACAATTTAGTCATCCTTGCCTGGATTCCAGCCGACAGTGGATTTACTAGAAACGAAAGAGCTTACTCACGGCTCTTCAGCTGTGTCAGCTAAATACGCTTCAAAAAACGTGTACAGAGTTTTCCTTTATTCAAATCTAACTAGGGCTTGCTAAACATGCCCGGACAAATCTGTCAGATCTGTAACAGGAATAATCAGTGGCCTCTGTTTTCAGAAAATATGAACATTAAAGTACGAATCTCTCTTTAGACTGTGCCTTTATAGAGACGAAACTTCTCTTCACACTTTAGGAGAATGCCTATTTTTATTTTTAGCTTAGAAAACAGATATTCACCAATGAAGTTGTTCTATAACAAAACTTCGTTGCCTTGATTTTCTGATGGACTCTAGGAGATTGTAGAACTGAACAAGACGAAAGCTGATTTCGCTATTCCGAGAAAATTAATCAACAGATATGATGTATATTAGGTTGAGGTGGCTGTCAGCAAAAAACCAACACACTTAGACCAGTAATAGACATAGACTAACGGCAAAAATTAATTTCTATTTAATTTTGAATAAAAGCCCTAACTCTAAGAACAACAATTACCCTGTCAGAAACTCCAAGAACTGTTCCAAGGTATGGATGCGCTTCAAAATGCAAAGACCAGATAAATGCAGTGCATATCTTCACTTTAAACATCAACTGATCACGGATCTGCAAACTCACAATGTTGCTTAGCATTTTAAGAGTGCCATCTTGGAGTGTTCATCGAATTAGCAGCCATCCACAACCAACCATCAAAATAGTCGCATGTATACCATTCCTACATTACCAGCCTCATTTTTTATCCCTGTGTTTTTGCTCTAGTTTCGGCACCATGGCCATAATGTAAAAATAATACATAGTGCACCAAGCACGTAATAACAGGTAATCCAACATTTAAATAATATTCTAAGTAATTTGTCTCCCAGAGTTCGCTAGTCAACTCTTTCGTTTTTTTTTGTTTTTTTTTTTTTGTTTTTTTTTTTTTTCTTATTTATGAAATCAAATCTATCATACATTGTATAAGAACCCTAAAGTATATATATATTTTTTTCAGGTCAATTTAAATAAAATCTTAGAGCAACCACACGACTGACTTTTTCTTCAATTCCAAAACAAAGTATCACCACAGCGTGCAAAGCTTAATAAAACTCACTCAAACGCACTCGATCTCGTTTTATGCATACACGGCATCGAAGCATTCACGTTTTCATTATACTTCATTGACTTGGCAGAGGAAAGAGTATCACTTCTCCAGTGCCAACAGAAACTGTTGAGTTATTTACAAAGTCTCTCCGTTCTCACTGCGATTCGTGAAAGACAAATATGTACGAATAGGTGCAACTAAAAGCAAACAGATACACAAGACCATGACAAATGAAGACAATCCAAGAACTTGAGAACAAAATTGATGTCAAATTAAATCAAACATTTGTCATATCATAGCACAATGCGAATGGTGGGGATTACATAACAGATGCGACAAAGATGAGCACACAAAGGTAAAGCTCTTATGGTACAAAAGAACCGAATGCATGAAATATCATCACAATTTGTTTGACTTATTTGTTATTCGGTGTACTCATGTGTGGAGGTGTTCAATAGCATGTAACAATGGAGCGTGTCGAATGAGTTATGTAAATCAAACTGATGTGTTTATCTTTGCTTGTTGGTGAGGAGTACATGAAGTGTGTAGGAGAGCATAGTGGGATTATTGTAAATTTATAAACTATTGTAATAGGCGTACAATGGATCGAACCTAATCAGAAATATTAGAAGATTACTAAGGTTGGCTTAACTATTTATCACGATGACCTTGTTCTATATGAAAAAAAGTATCTGTTTCCATAAAATTAATCTGCTTAATGAATATAGAGTATCTTAATTGAAAAAAAGTCAACCGCAAGATATATTTTTATTAATATGCTTTGGAGAGGCTATGTTGTGTGGACAAACTTGTTCTTTCTGCTACTGATACATGAATGAGTTTTATTGCAGATTTTTTGTAGGGGAGAGAAATTAGTAACGAACCCAAAACCAAGCAAGCTCTTAGATAAATATCACCGAAGCACATTGTTAAGTACTCAAAACGTCCGAGTCTATACAACGTTAATGAAATGATGTTAACTGAAGTCCAAATGAACAGTGACAAACCTTGATTACACTGACGGTTTTTGATTGATTTCAAGTCGAATTATACGAGTAGTCTTACGCCAAATGATTTATAGACCGGGTGACGGAAGCAAGCAAATTAGAGCTCAGGATTAATAAGACCTGTACACAAGCCTTAATGGAGACAGAGCAAGTAGAGATAATGTTATTATCAGAGTCACAGTGGCAGTAAACTCAGTGTGGTCATCAAAAATGGAAAACAAAAGCCGCTTTCGATATGTCTTTAAATACCGAAATTGCAATATTTTGAGCATACTTATATCATTTAGGTTGCAATTGTTGCGCTATCGCTAAATTGGTGCAGTACTCGGGAGAGAGGATTTTCTGGCTGATACATCTGCTAAATCACGAAATTGGAACAGAAACTCACATATGTACGTACGAGTACATACAAAACATGTCAGGATATTCGCACTGTGAATAGAATAACTTTTGAGCTGAAAGGAGGTTAAAGCAACCAGCAGCACTCTACTAAAAATCTCCGTGTAATGAGTACCTGAAGTTATAAAAAAAAAAAAAAAAAAAAACAAGTCCAAGGTTTCTTCAGCGACGGATTCTACAGAGCACATCTGATGAGCGATTCATATGGTAAAATTGCATTTTCAGAAGGCAGTCACTGAATATTCGAGTTACGACCCTGAAGTTGTTCTCTAGTAAGCTGGATTTCCTGTGCACCGATCGGGAGAATTAGATTCGTGTCAAAGCAACACAAAAAAAAAACTTTTCACGGTCCCACTTTTCGTCAACGTCTGAGCATCCGAGAATAAAACTTTTATTGAAAAGCCTTACAATCATGTCCTTCGGGGACGGCAATAAACTGAAGGTTCCTTCCATTCGTGTGAAAAAATATTGCACAGCATGAGTGGCAGCAAAAAGCTAAGCCAGGCCTTCTATGAATTGTGTTAAGAAAAAAAAACGATGTGAAGGATTTTATTTCTTTTTTTTATAATCTGCACGCGCCGAAGGGGGTATGAATACCCTCAAACTGTTTGGGTCACTGAAAAGGGGGAAGAGGAACAGAGGAGGAGCCTATGCACGTTGGCTTTAAATGTTTGAAGGTTTTAGTGATGGGGAAATACAGAGCCTGGTATATCATTCCACATTCGTGTTGTTCGGCTTATAAACGAATCCCTATATTTGACAGTACGACCGAAGTTGGACTTAAGGGTGAACTGATGTGCATTCGAAGCATGATGCGTATTGTGGGTGAAATTTTTAAGGGGAGGAATGCAACTGACTATTTCGCTGGAGCATTTTTTATAAAAAAAGCGATAAAATTGGGAAAAATATAAGACATTTCTCCGATGTTCAAGTCAATGCATAGAGTTCCCAATGTTTTTATCACCTATAAGTTTTAACGCGCGATTCTGTACCCTGTCTAGAATGTGCAGAATGGTCTTGGGTGCACCAAGACCGAAAATTAAATTCCACTCCGTTGGTTAAACCCCATTTGATTATGCTGCTTAATATGTTTAACATACGTTGCCATTCCTCTTCTAAGGCCGAAAAGCAAGGACGTGAGTTAGGGAACGAATATGAAAAACTGAGTGTACTGTCACCAGCAAAAGAAAGGATTGGATTAGAAGTTGCAGACAAGAGATCATTTATAAAAATAAGAAAGAGAACAGGAGACGAAACAGAACCTTGGGGAACACCAGCATTTATTTGGTGAATTGCAGACTTGAAGTCGTCCAAGACAACTTGCATTGCATGCCCCGAAAGGTAATTTCTAATCTATTGAAGAAGAGACTCATCGACGGCCATATGCTCGCATTTTCGACAAAAGAGCCTGATGCCAAACTCTCTCAAATACCTTTGAAATATCAAGCGCAACCATCTCTGGTGTGTCTTGTAAGGCTCTTCGTAATTGGAAAAAAAGAAAGAAACTTTTACTGACACGGCAGAAAGATTCTGAATCGTAAAAGGTGTTGATGTTGATGTACCATCACCTTATGCAGTCAGTTAGATTTTACCTTTTCAGCTGTGCTCTAGATTCCATTAACAAATGACAGAGTTTTTCTTTGTCTGTTCAAAAGGCACCGTAAAGATTTTTCGATTTTATAATAAGTGAGCCAAGTGGTTTAGTGTAGCTTATTTGTCTAAGAATATAAAACTTCACCCCGTTTCTGCTTATCTGTTCTTTTTATTATGCTTCTAGTCGTACTGTCAACTTTCAAGTCATTCCAAACCTTCCTTTGGTGTCTATTACAAATCTATCGTGTCGAGTAAGTTGCGGAGTACCGGTCCAGGCTACGGACAAATCAGGGAATCAGGATTATTGTTTTAGGGTTTGAATGGGAGATCGACTAATGGGTCAACATACAGAGTGGTGATCGAAAGATTTCACTCACTGGAAGCTCCAATTTTAGTAAGTCATTAAAGGCGGACTTTGATTATCTGCCCATTAGATAGGCATGTTGAGATTTGCTAAGGGAAAAACAGGCACAGAGTATTCCAAATATGCTATGCTATGACGTAAGGATTTAAATTTTGTGATCTACACGCCTTGTGTAGGCTTTTGCCTTTACCAGTCTTTTTAGCGAGACTGCAGCTGAAGCTAAAAAATTCATCGAGAATTGGAGCTACTATCAGCTTCTGACATAATTCTGGAAATATTCCAACATAATCTGCTGCTTTATAAGGTTTCTGATAGAATTGACCTTAATTAGAGTACAGGATAATCGTGATGGGTATGCCCTTCGTATACGAATGTTATGGCTGAGTTTAATCACCGTACCTCTTCACATAAAAGTTTACAATTTTGTTGAATTTTCATACACGCGTATTTTGTAAGTCGGGTCTCTAAGCCGTTTGCTGTGAAGTGCGTCACTTGTGATAACATTTTCCGTTTTTCTTAACTCGTCATTCGTCTTATTTCAGTCTGTCAAATTTATGATAATTTTTGACAGTTTGGGTAAAAAGTATTGCCATCTTCTAATACAACTTCAAGCTGCCAATGTCCCTTTATTGTGTGTCACTTCTTTAGGTTAACAAAATAAGATGGGACTCATTGTTGAGTCCGAGATACATCACTTGAATCCGGGAATAGGGGTGATCATTTTTGAAAACTGTTGATGAGATGAACGAGCCGCCAACAGTCCATTTTGTTCAGTCAGTTGACCACTCTTATCCTCATAGTTGTGTCACCCAAAAAAGAATATGGCAGGTACCTACGAATTTTTATTTAATATTCGATTAAAGCGTCACCTCGAGTGACTATGGAAAATTGAAGTGACATTGTATCACTTCAATACATTTATTCAACGAAAATGTATTCTCTACCCGCTCGACTTCACAAGAAATCAAGTTGTTTACGAACAGCATAGTAAAATTGTGAGATAAATCTTCCTGTTTTGTGGACGATAACGCCTCACCCGTGTCTCACAATCATGTCACACTATACTCAGCGTCTTTACTCACTCATTTCTTACCTTACCACTGGCACTTGTACAAAACTCTCAATTGTCTCCATATCAAAGTCAGTAATTTGTGTACTTTAGCTCAGAGTGGTGTGTAGCTCCGTCACCCAACATCTAGGAGAAAGTGATTTTGTGTTTGCTCTTTCGCGCATTCCTGAATCACAAAACAATAGCAAAAAAAAAAACGCAAATACAATCACCAACAATTGAAGCATGATTAAATCAAGTTGTGGCTTGTGGCTACTATTGGCATTGGCCTGCCTGCTGCCACCATCCGCAATCAGCTACGATCCGAATGACATGAAAATCGCAGCCGTACTTCCGCCCGAGGGTATGTTCGAGGCTTTCTATCCCAGAGAAATGGACGGCGTACCGAATGGATCGTCGAGGCCAGCTCATGGTCATGGCAGTTTCTTCAAGCACCGCAATCCGGCTCTTGTGGACACAAAAAATGCTGCAGCCTACGGTTATCGATTCGATGGAAAGAGGAGATTCAACTTCGACTAGAATTGTAAACTTGACCATTGGTTTTGTGCAATAAAGTGTTTGTGGAACGTAAATTTCAATACTGAAAAACCCCTTTTCCTTTTAAAAAGCGTTCGAAGGAAATTTCATTTATTTATCCTAGATCCCCTATTAACCCAATTGTTGGACAGAACATGCAGTTAACAGAAAACAAAAAATCGATAAAACAACCGCAGGGAGGACATGTAGCGCATGTGGATTCTATGTCTAAACACCTAGAACTCTCTAGAGGCATATGACATGCAGCACACACGAAATGGATGCGAGCGGCGGGGGTAATAACTATTAACTAGGTCTAATTGGTTGTTTGTCCTTAATATACACGAGTTCTTTGCATAATTCTATGACTTAGTGAATTGCATAGTGCTGGGCGAGCACCTATTTTCATCTCATCCGGCGCATTTTTCGTTCCATCTTTCGTTGTTTCTTCTCATCGGGTTCGGGTTCGGCTTCATTTCGCTGTGCTAGCCAGGGTTGGATGACGGAACCCCAGAGCATCCATACAGCTCGAATGGGCACCAGCAGTAGCAGGAACCAGAAGTAGTTGGACAGCAAGGACAGGAGCATAGTGCCTGAGCTGAGAATTATCAAATCTTTTGCGTTCCTAAAGGGGATATACGACTTAAGATATATATTCGAATATTAAATCGGATTCTTGTCATACTCAGCGATTCCACCCTCCATGTTGAGATCATTCCCAGAGTCCAGAATCGCACCAGAGTCGGATAACTTTGCTCGGGACATGAACGCCATAAAATGGTACGCCCCCGCAAGGGTTGCAATGGTTATCACAGACATAATCTAAAATGACATAATGCAACGCAAACCGTTGGTGGTTTCATTCAATTTAAAGGTGTTTAGTCCAACTTACCACATTCAACTTGCCAAACTCAAAGAAAATAGAATTCAACAGCAACGAGGCCACTGTACTACCCAAGGCCATGTTTCGATAGAAGCTTAGGGTGGCAGTATTCTCCTCGACTATTTGCTTTGCACCCTTTGTGCCTTGTTTTCCCTTTGGTGGCTACACAAAGGATAATGAAAGGATTTCCAATTGAAAGTGAAAGGTAATCGATGACAAGTGTACTTACAGCCATTTTTGGGAATTCTCGTCTGTGGAGGGAATCACTGTTTCTATGGACTTGTGATGAATTAATTGGAAATTTGGATTTTATTGCCGAGGATCTATTAAAACAGAAATAAGTGGAAAATCATAAATATTACGATATAGCACTTGTCTAATTCGATGACACGCGTCAACACGTAACTGACGTTTCGTTGGTGAAAGTGACAGGTCCAATTCGGTGCACAGGTATGTGAAAGAGGTTAGATCTGTTTCGCAAATAATGCCAACCCATGCGAATGTGCTCGAATTTTAAGAAGACAGAAATGTAAATTTGTCCAGAAATATTTACCTCTTATCCTGTATTAAAAAAACAAAAACATATGTATTAATTTTTTCCCTTTCAAATTTAGCACTTTTTTTTTTTAGAACGCGTGTGGAGCAATGCAAACTTTTGCTCAATCAATCGTATAAATTGTTTACCTTATAAAACAAGTAGAAGTCAGACAAATTCATACAAAGTCCAAAGTATCTCAAGAGATATGTTAATTTTGACTTATGTGTATAGGATAAGGATAATAGAGTTTACTTATCGTGTCTTCAGACGATATGAATCTGAGAACAAAGAAAAACACAACTAGGCACAAAGTCATAAATTATGATTTCTCTGACTAAGATGGTAAAGTCCCCGATATAAAATTTTCGTTTGGTTTAAATTTTGAATGTTAATCTATCTATATATATGCATATTTAAATTGTTATTGCCTAGAGTGGCTTTTTTTACATCTTGTATACGAACCCCTTCAAAAGAGACACCCCTCAATCGGAACCACAAGGAACTGGTCCCATCTGTTTTCTAATTATAGACGTTTTACTGTAAACAACATCTGTTTGTTTTCAAAAATAAGAAAAAAAAAAGAGCATAGAAAATATTTATGGGATTGAGTGTATACACAACAAAACACAACAAAGTGTGAAGTGTCAAAGTTTACTGTGGCTTCATCGTAAATTTATAGAAAAAGGATTCAACTTAATTTCTTTTTTTGACATTTCGTTCGACATTAACAAAGTCAACTGTTCTGTTACTTCCTTTCAAGCAAAATATTACTATGTTGGACCTGCAAATAATATCTTATATTATACATACCCGCCAAATATCACAGGAAATTTGCTGGAAAAAATACAAAACATGGGAAAAAATGTGTACGTTTTGTAGAAATATTCTTGTACATGTCTTACAATCTTTCTTTCTCTGTCGCTCGTGAGCTGCTTTATCGTAATATAGAAAAAAAAGCCAGTGTCACAGTAGCAAATATTTGCACCATCAAATTCGTTGTTGTCCTTTAATTCTTAATGCGGTGTCTGTGTCGATATCCGTAACTTCTTCGATACTACAAATATGTAATAGAATTCTAGATGTAAAAAACGACTATGGTCGGTGTTCAAGGTTGGCAGTACAAATGGATAGGACGACAAAAATGGAAAAAAAATAGTTCGCAAGATACTTTTAATGCAATTTACATAATATTATGCAAGGCCGTTCTTTCAATAATTTAGGAAATCTCGATTTTCTAACAGAAAATTAGAGTGAAAATTGTTTCTAACAACTTTTCAATTTTCGAATTAATAAGTGCCGAGAAAAACCTATTCTCAAAGACGGTCTACCACATCAGCTACTATTTAACTGCAATTTTTTAATTATTATATAATGCAATTAATGCTACCTAATTTTTCAAATCTTTATACCGCCACTGACATTTTAAGTATTATCACCATAATAGATTAACGGATTGCCACCCAGTATGTTTCGATAGTGTCGAATAGAGCTGGGTGGCACGACTGAGTGTTAACCCACTTTTTAGTAGATAATAACTGGTAAATATTTATATTCTGATTAGTCCATTCAAGGACACTTTAATCGACAAGTGGAATACAAACAAAAGTGAGACCACAAAAGTTCTGTTCCCGTTTTCAAAGCTCGTATTAGGGAACAGGTTAAAAATTAAATAAGGTGACAATGTTAATGAATCCTATTTCTTGTGTTGTCAATCTTATAATGAAATGGAGTGAGATAAGAATATACAGACATTCATTTGTCCTTATTCATTTAATAAAGGTGAAGACTGTTAAGAGAATATCAGTGTGGAAGCGCTGTTGTTAAACCGGTGTGGAATGGCCCAATAGGTGCAATAAAATCATATCATATTAATTAAAACAATTTAAATCACTCAAACAAGAACTTTAATCCTACCAATATATTGGCTGTTTAGACGATTGGTTACATTTTTATTAAAATTAGATAATAAATAGTTAAAGTCGCGTACATCCTTTCGATTAGATATTTTTTTTTTACTGCCAAAGGACACCCTTTTGACGTTTCATCTAGTACAAACCTCACAGCATAATATTACGATCCGTTAGCTTTCGTATGCCATACCTCAAATCCGCTCGTTCGTATGACGTATTACGTAATTTTCATTTAAATGAATGCTGTCATAGGTTCACGGATGAGATGATTAGACCCTTGCCATATTCTTCGGTTTCTTAAAATAATTCCTCTTCAGCCGAGTCCCTGACCTATCGCTTAATGCGGAAACTACTTGTAATTAATTTCATTACTTGCGGACAGCTTTGAAGCGCAGCATTCGTCATCTAATTCCATTTAAGTGTTGCGTGTTCAACGATTCTACTTCCACCCGCCCGCAGAACAATTAAAACCCAATTAAATTTGAAGAGAATCTTCCGCACAATTGCCCATAGCATGAGTAAACTAAACACCATGTTCTCCTATCCCACCCATATTTCGTTTTATTTACAAACCCTAATTAACTACAACAGTTAGACAGACATACAAAAATAGTTGATCGCTGAAATAAAGTAAAACAAACTCACAAAGGAGTATTCAACAAATTAAGCGGCATCTGGTAGTTCACTCAAGCTGGAACCAGTTTCGTTGAAGGCTGTGTAATTGCCAGAATACCAGCCACTGAGGAGATAGTTCCAAGAATGCCAATCGTGCGTGGTGACAGGTTAGCATAGCCCAACCCTGCAAACGGAATGAAAAAGTCGCATACATTCTTTACTGTATCGACGACAACGTCTCTATGGCCGTAGAGTACTCCATAAGACTCCAGGGCGAGTCGCGACAAATCCCTCGGAGATCGAATGGACACCGATACCCGTGGATTGGACAACCCAGACTTTTCTCCAGCGCGACGCAAATCAATTAATCTCATAATTTCATAGAAATCTCGGCATAGATTCATCATAATCGAAAGCAACCAATACTTGTTGGCTCTTTCACCCCATATCTTGGGGTCTATGTTCTTAAACAGGCCTGTTCGCGAGAGCCACATCATATGGTCAGCCAGAAGGTATAGCGCCTGTGAAAGTTTGCTCAATGTAAGGGTAACTCTGATGGCCAAGTCCGGATAGTGGATGGTTTTCAACGAGGCGTAGAACATGTCAAGACATTTGCCAAAGCGTAGCACTGAAAAGAAAAAACTCCACCTTACAGTCGGAGAAGCAGATTAGTTGCACTGTTCTTACGCTTTCTGAAAGAGCTGAGAATGTATTCCAAAGTCTTGAACTGGTCGGCAACTGCTGGGCTGGCATCGGAACTCTCCAGGATGTCCCAAATCGCTCGAGACGCATACTGAATGAGACTGGAATGGATAGTAATTCACGATGGCTTCACGTAGAGTCGACAAGATTTGTTTACATTTTGCATTCGCACTTACCGCGCAACCTTGTCCTTCCACCCAGTCTGATTGTTAATAGCCACCCATTGGTCCATGTTGTTTTTTTATTTTCTAACCAACTAACGTAAGTAAACGAAAGTGAAAAGAATTAACTAGATAAGCCGACACTTTCGGTTCAAGGTGCAAACCCACGGCGAGCGAAAGATATGCGATGTTCCGTCGTCACTGATAAACAAGACATTTTTTGACATTATTGTTCACATGCGATGGAAAATGGACGCGTACAGTACAGGCATGAAATATTTTGGTGCAAAAGAGTGGGTTATAGAAATTTTGACCGTAAAACCAGTGACAGACCAAAACTGCAACATAAACATTAATCCTGATCAGCAATTCAACCCTGGCAGATGTAAACGGGATTAGCCTCGAACGCACTGTGACTGCGATAAGTGTAGATTCACTCCGCGATGAAATGAAGTTTTCTTTTTATTTTTAAAATTCTTTTGCACAAACATACTTCTTTCATCAGATGTAATACTCATACTAGTATGCTCGCATTTTAAATGTATGCACTACATCGTTTTGGGTGTATTAGAAATTGAAACTGACTATCCATCGCATCTAATTATATTCGTTTAAATAAAATATTGAAAGGAAGATTGACGGTGTGTATCGGAATTATGTTCAATCAATTGGGCAAATTTGTTTTCTTCGATCATTTACAAACTCTGGTTGAATTTCATCAATCACTGTCTCCAAAATGGGCACAAATTTCCGCATAGTTATGACGTTGTTCAATAATTTTGAGAAAAATATTGAGTCTTGTACCGTGCTTCAGAAATTAAAAGTGACATTATTTTCCATCCATCGGATTTATTAAAAGAATTATTTTTTTTTTTTTACATATTTTGCTTTACTAAAACAACTGTTCTATGTAGGAAATTCCATTTTATTTGACCTTCCTAAAATTTTGATTTTGCAAGCACCTTGAAGAAAGTGTTGAAAGGAGGGTCGAGTATTGGAATTTGGTTTAATCACGTGTTTCTTTCTTTAATTTGACTGATAAAACATATTAATAGTCTGTACCATGCTTAAAAACAGTATTCAATCATTTACATACTCTGATTGAATATCATCAACCACAGTCCACAATCCATACCGATTGATCGTCTGTACCGCGATCTCAGATCTACGTTTCTGTCGCCTTTGCGCTATCTGACTTTAAATTTGATATGTACGTCTATAACAAATCACACGTCTCAGTCAAATAATGTAAAGTGACTTTAAAGCTATGTTGATAGTGTTCAACATCACATCTTAAAATAGTAACCAAATTAAATTTGTTTAGATTTCGCAGCCACAATCTATAAGTTTGAAAATTGTTTTATCTAGTGTCGTACGCATCTGCATATGTGGTGCTAGTAATGGAAAGATTTTTTTTTAATTTTTAGCCTGTTAGTTGATTTTGTACGGATTCCATGATTTGTCTAAAAGGAAAGTCCTGAATTCGAATGTAGTGAATGTATGAAATAAGGAAGAATGAAGTGGTTAAGAATCAAGTGGCTGAGTTACAAAAGACGTCTAAAATCTCACTTTTTCCACAGCAACGTAAAAGTTAAAATGCACAAACAATATACATGTAAGAGTACACTAAGTAGTGGGCCGAACATAATAAATAAAATCAAAGGGTGTGATGTTACCACAAAATTCGAAGTGGATTATTGTATCGAAAGATGCAGGATACGGATAAATTGTTCGTACCGCAATGCTATCGACTATCTTTAGTACAACGATTCCATGAAGACAACTGCCACATTGGGTGGGAAAAACATAAGCTAAGATGAGTGAGCAATTTTTGAATGCGGCCTATGACACAAAATGTAAGAAAGTTTGTTAAATCTTGCCTTATCTGTGTAGTTGCAAAGAAGCAAAAGGAATCACGTCCGATTGAAAAGAAGCCAATACCGTTCCATATGGTGCATGTGAATTAGATGGGACCCTTCAATGAAAAAACATGGATGACATACATATTTCCATTATTGTGGTCGCGTTTTCACTAAGTTTGTAAAACTTTGAAGACTTCAGAGACAATTTAGCTTTTTCAAAATTTTGTAATGTTGTTTGTGCACCGCGTAAAATTAAAAGTGATACAGGTTCAAACTTCACAAATGAAGAGTTTCGAAAACTTTGTACTTCACTTAGAACAGATCATCTTATCGCTTGTAGGGCAAACGAACAAGTGGAAAGGTACGTATATATGGTTGCCAATTTGCTGTGAACATGTGAACTTGAAATGGACTACCTATGTAAGCCGGGTGCAATTGGCATTCAACACAAAAGTTAACAAGACAACAGTACTATCACCATTAAATGTACTGACAGGAATAACTGGGCGTGGTCCTGAGATTGTAGCTCTTCTGTCACAATTATTTATCGAACCAGAAAATGAAGAACTAGAATATATAATAAAAAATAATAATGACATGGCTAAAACATTGAAAGTTTAATAATAAAATATATAGCTCCTAAAAAGAAAAAAATTAAAAAAAAAATTAAGCTTAGGGTTGTGATATCTCCGAGATTATCCTTTTGGCATCTTGATAATGCGGAACAAATTGAAATTGTCTGGTATGTGACATTACTGTATTTCAAGAAGTTTTAACCATTCCATTCATTTAAAACAAATCGATTTTCTTAAAGGAAATCAAAACACCAACATCCTTTCTTTATTTATACAATTTATTGCTGTTTATTATTGGAAAGTTAATTACAGTTTCCTTCTGTATTGAATAATACATAAATAGTAACTAAAAATACTTCTGTCAAGCGTATGTTTATTCAAAAAAATTCTAAAAAAAAACATTGAACTTTACTTAATACAAAGTGAATCTACTTGTTTCGCGGTCAAAGTGGTAGGATTAAATTGCTCCCTCGCTGAAGTCTACCACACAGCCCCCCTTTTTTGGAACACAAACCCATGACGCTTTCTGCTGACAGTTCACTGTCTAACTGTCAGCTGTCATTTTCTAAGAAGATTTGTTTTTATATATTCCATTTATCTTTGGCGAAAGGTTTGTGATAAGATTTCATTTATTTTATGTCACATTTTGTGCATTTCAAAGTTGTATGGACTTCTTCCAGTTTTAGAGTAGTCGACTGATTGCCAGTTGATGGATTATCAGTATGCACCGATGCCGTCCAGTGCGGATATGCACAATCGTTGCTGGGGCGGCAGGGCATGGTGTGTGAAGGTGACTCCAATGTAAATACGAACTGGAAGGGGGGTTTTCATTTCTCCTATCTCCTGCAGGATATTTGTGGTATAGTCTGTGCGGTGCTGACCTGGATGCTAATTCTTTTCGCCGAATTTGTGGTTATGCGTGTGATCCTGCTGCCCAGTCCAAATGTGATCTTCAGCACAATCAACATCATAATATTCCAAATGCTGGCATTTCTAGCTTTCGCATCGCATGTGCGAACAATGCTTTCTGATCCAGTAAGTGTGTTGTATCCTTTAAATAAAATAAATTTAATGTCTTTCTTTAGGGAGCGGTACCAAGAGGCAATGCTACGAAGGAGATGATCCTTCAAATGGGTTACCGCGAGGGACAGATGCTGTTCAAGTGTCCAAAGTGCTGCAGCATCAAGCCGGAACGGGCGCATCACTGTTCAGTGTGCCAGCGGTGCATTCGCAAAATGGACCACCACTGTCCCTGGGTGAACAACTGTGTCGGGGAGAACAACCAAAAGTACTTTGTGCTATTTACAGTAAGTAACTATCGTATTCCTGTCGATCCTTGTTAACATCACTCTATTTTTCCAGTTTTACATAGCTTCGATCTCAGTTCATGCAATGATACTTGTGGTGAACCAGTTCGCTGAATGTGTAAAGAATGAATGGCGCCAGTGTTCACCGTATTCACCACCGGCTACAGTGTTTCTTTTGCTTTTCTTGACATTTGAGGCGCTGCTCTTTGCAGTGTTCACAGTGATAATGCTCGTCACACAGTTGACAGCCATCTTAAATGATCAAACGGTAAGGGATACCCCTAATACAGACTTTCCAATAAACAAGTATTCCTGTCCTTTTAGGGAATTGAACAACTCAAAAAGGAAGAAGCACGCTGGGCGAAAAAGTCTCGATTGAAGAGCATCCAATCGGTTTTTGGGCGATTCTCCCTAGCTTGGTTCTCTCCTTTTACTAAACCCTCCTGCAAGGCAAAGTTTGACACACATTTCTACTCAGTTTGAACTTGGACTGTAATGGATTCCACACTGACGTAGCTAACTGAAACATATTTAGTTTAGGGAACCAGGAAAAGCTGACACTGAGGCAGGCGGTGAAAATGTGTTGACTCTTTTATCTATCTTCCAACTCGTTAGTTTAATTTATTTGTAAGTTTTTTTTTGTTTTTTTTATTTCGCTATTCTGTGCTTGAATGCAAGAGTAAGCTATAACTTCCGTACAAAGTGTAAAGCGCGATCGGTCAAGGGATTGAACAAATTTATTGAACATTCAACAAATTAAGTGCAAAGTAAAATTATTTTCTGTTTTTTTTTTTTTTTTTTTTTCCGATGTAAATAGAGTTTATTTGCGTTTTTTTTTTTTTTTAGGTGACGCACGAGTGTGATCATAAGTGCTTACGCTTATCGCAATTGATAGGTTCTGCGTTGTCCGAAAATTCTTCGAACACATGTAATCATTAATTATGAAACAATAGAAAATAACGCGATTATCTTAAGCGATAAGGAACTACTGTTGGTGTTATACATGTTTTTTTTTTTATTATCTTTCCAGAGTAGATATAGATGTATGTAAGTGTGACCTGAGGTTCCAACAAACTAGCAGTAAGGCACCAAAACACTGACTGAGGCGTCTATAGCACTAATAAGATTATTAAGGTCGCCCCACGTCTGAATGCTTTCATGTCACCTTGCGCAGCTCATTGCAAGATCATGAACAGATTGGTGAATTGTGGTTGGTGGTACGAGCTGTTAACCAAAAACCCGATCATCTGAAGTGAATATTGGACAACCCACATCATTGCTGTCAGGAAATCCAATAATTAAACCTAAAATCTTTCTGTGAAAAATAAAAAAAAATATGGCCCAGCATCTCGCTACTTTCCATGCATGAAGAGTGGCCGTGGTATAGTGGTAATATCATCGTTTGTCACGGTATGAGTTCACGTTTCAAATCCTGATGTCAAGAATCATCTATTTATTTCGCATGAAATAAACATAAAAAAAGTCGATCATTTAAAAAGCTAAGTGAACTCTACTGCGAAGGCATAACACTGGCAGTAGCGTGGCCATATGGCTGAAAATGCAACTTGAACGTGATATCAGGAGGGCGAAAAAAAAAATACTGTGAATCATAAGCAATGGCAATAAAAGCAAAACAAAAATGCTCCTCAGTTATTTAGACGCTACCCTTGGAGTTTACAGGATCTTAATACCACTTAAGTTTCAAACCTCCACCAATCTTTCTTTCTTTCTCTCTCTCTCTGTCGATCTACAAAGGCCCGTGCCCTGCAATAATATAAGGGAATTCAAATCACTGCGCGCAAATTGTAAAAAAAAAAAATCCTGTGCGACACATGAATGGGTGTTCGAAGGGCAATTTGTCGGTTCTCTCTCTCTCTCTGTTGTTTGTCAGACGTTCGCGAGAGGTGGGACAGTGAAAAAAAATGTCCGTATATTTCGGGCTCGAACCTTGAGTCCCTCGCTCAGTGATCTCGCGCTTAATCACTGAGGCACGGCGCCCATTGAAGATTTACACACTGGAACTAGGGTTTAACAAGTTTGCAAAGGCCACAACAGTGTTGTTGTAGTTTAACAGGCGGACCGTAATTTCATCAGTATGAAGCGAAGCACTAGAATTGCATCTGTAAACCACTCGCCAGGAGGCAACGTAATATTTAAGCCTTAGTGTAACGCAGAGCGTTCTCTAAGTTATCTATTTGACGCACAATTCTTTGGACTTCATAAGTCTCGCGTCCCACTTTTTATGCAATAGACAGCATTTCTAACCATCAAAAGTGTTCTTTTAGGAAGCTAACGTCCATACATGTTACAATAGGTATGATCCCATATTTGACGAACTGTTAATTTCTACGAAATTTGACGAAAAGTAGTACACATGTATCTCCGCATACGAGAACATAATTCGACCAATTTTCGTTCAATTTCGCAGAAATTCGTAACTCAAGTCAAGTACGGGAACAGACTTAATTAGTTAGTCAATCTAAACTTCAGTCGAATATATGTAATAGCATGTCCCGATTGTGTGTTAGGGAAATGCCCTATTGCGCATCAACCAAGTCTTTGATTTTGCTCTTGACGACCCGAGCAAACGAAGTAATGATAACGAAGTGTGGATCTGCGTGTGGAATATTCAGAGTAAGAAGGGTGGAAGACAGACATCAATTAGGTTGCTACTGCAGATAACAGAAGCAGTTTCTATTTGGGTGCGACTTTGTCATCAGAGATAGACTTAGGTAAGAAGTCTTGAGCTGCAGGCGTGACCGACCACGTATCGGTACGACAATTTGAATTAAGTCTAAATTCAACAATATTAGCTTGATATGCGCTCATGCCCTTACAATGTACTAAACACGAGGTTAAAATCGTGCTTGTTGATAATAAATCAAACGACTTACTCCGTAGCTAGCACATGATTTTCACACTTTAATACTAACGGGGACACATGACGGCCTGCTAATCAAAAAAATGCCAATCAGCCTGATCACATTGCAATCAACGTAGGACACTTTTTCAGGCTGAAGTTTAGACTTTAAGTCGAATAAGGCTGTTGCCTATCTCTCGATGTATTTGGAGCAGCGGGAGATACATCAACTTATCTGCCAACTATAAGGCATTGGTTTACTCAACATTCCAAGAAGATTTCCTCTCCTCTGTTATATTGTGCAAACGCTCTAAGTCTTTCAACAACCTGATCAGTGTGATTTTAGGACAGGAAAGTTCACCATCGACGAAACCAAGAAGCTTCAAATCGGTACTCACCATTTGTTCTTTGGGCTAAGAAGGCAACTAAGTACCATAGTTTACTGACGAATGAAGAGCGTAAAGACTCATCATCCGAATCCTGTTTAGCGGCACAGAAGCATGACTTTTATGAAAAACTAATGAAAATATCCTTGGCTTACCACATCCTGAGAGCTTGAACGATGAAAAAACTGGAACTATCGCGCGTTAGAAAAAGCTTAATATGCCTATGGCCTGCGGTAACCTAAGGTTTCACGCACAAGAACAAAGAGACCTTAACTTGGTGTATGGAAATGGAATCAGCTAGCTAAAGATCGATTTGGAGAGGCTTGCTGGTTGAACCCTACACTGTATTTTAGTGTCCATATGAAGCACAGTAAATTACTATGTAAATTTTACTCAATATATTGTCCATTGAACTCACAATAAATCGGTTGACCATACCAAATGAATTTCAGACTTTCGAAGCGTATACCTGCGAAGGCACTTTCAATGTTACTATGGTCATTGCCACAACTCTAGTTTAGAGCTGTGCTCTAAATCTCTAACTTCTGTCTTCTAACTCTTTATAGACTGCCTTGGTAGGAATAGGAACACACCAATTGTTTTCCTCATAATTGCGTATTGTCCCCTACGTCTGTTTGCACCTCATTGTATGAGAGCTGGAGATATACCATTCAAACCTGCGGTTTTGTAAGTAGTAATTTCTTTTTTAACACTTCTAGTGTGTCTAATCTGTTTTGCTTTTTTTCTATCCATTACTGGCTTTTAACTTTCCAGAAAGTGCAAATGCATCAGAATCTCCTTCGTATGTTCCAAAGCTTTCGCTATCTTCTCCCACTTGTCACGATTGAGCCCAATTTCGGAAATTGCTGCTTAGAGATACTTTTCAAACTTGATCAGAAATTCTTCTACAACTCTTTTTCGTTCCACTAGAGTCAACTCTATCTTCACCGAGTTGTAATTATCCTATGCCTCAGATTATTTGCTTCTTATAGTACAGTTGAAGTTCTTCATGACCCTGATTGGTCTGATGCTGCCTAGCTTGTAATGAATTTCCATTCCCATTATTTGGTTTACTGAACTAACTTTTAACCTACGAAAACTGTTTGCGTTTAAATTTAAATTTGGAAAATGACATCTATTGAGAAGAAATGGAAATAATTTTAATTTGAATTCGCTTCGTAAAAAAACATTTTTAAGCATGGCGGATGGTATTTTAAAGATAGCTGATAGACATCCTCAGGTGCTGATGTATACCTGTCCCACAATATATGGTAAGCAATATTGCAGACAAAGGCTACCACAACAAGTAGCTATACGATAGACGAGGGTCTAGCAGACTCTACCTGATTGCCCTTTTGATATTCATGCTCTATGCAATCATAATCATAATCATAATGAACTAATCATGAACTGTCAAACATCGACCCGAAAGAAAATCTAAACTAAAGCACAGAGATTACTGAGAATTCCAATACTTACTCTTTATTACTTTGCGCCTAGTAAAGGTTACTTTTTATTTAAATATCTTCATTCATAATATTTAAATTATTTAAAAAAATTATTGACGTTCTACAGTCCTGATCAGCTGTTTTTTTCGATACTCGATGAACGAACGTTGACAGCAGTGTGTAAAAAGGGAGTACAAATGGGTGTTGAAAATCGTGTAAGTAGAGCTGAAATGTAATAAACTTTCTTTTAACTGCTCTTACTTAAAAACGCGACAATTTTATTACACGCGGGCGCGACAGCTAGTATAGACTTAAATCCAAGTCTAGTCATATTAATACGAAAAAGTATAAATGAGTAAATTTCTAATGTAGCTAATTTCGACAGTGCTGTATTCCAGACGCATTTAAAATTCGATGCTACGACAATAAATATTATAAATAATTATAAAAAAATAAATTCGAAATTCCTACAAATTTAACGTTTAGTAAACAAGCTATTAAAATAAACCATAAACGCACTTTTTATAAACAAAATTGATAGCCCTTAATAGCAGCGCTGAGAAATGTCGCCCAAAATGCTAGACACTTTCTAAGTAATAATAAATTCAAGTTAATATCAAAAATTAGGGTAGACACCTATTCTAAAAAATAAATAATTCGATTGCGTAAATTGTCTAGCCGGCCAAAATCATTCAACATCATGATGAATTTTTTTTCTCATAAAATATTGCACAAAACCACCACACCGGTACGATAACAAAAATACTTGAATGCCTTCCGTTTACATCGTGTATCTAGAGTGAAAAATTTGAAAAATTATAAAAAAAGAAACAAATCCTCTATCGTAGACATTCAAAGAGAGGGCGTCGCACAAGATCACCGAAAAGAAGAGAATCCTCCCAACATAGAATTGAGAAAATTTTCCCAACGATCATTTTCCGACACCGCACACACAGTTCAGTCTGAGGAAAACTATCGGGGCTCCAGGTAGACGCTGGACGCGTTGCTCAAAAAATAATTCTAAAAAATTGTGTCTGTATATGTATACATATGTATATATAACGGTATTAGGAAAAGATCTTGAATTTTTCTTTTTTTCGTCGTGATTTTTCAACATTCGATCGATTACAAATTGATTTTCTTATTATTTTCAGCACAAATAAAATTTTTAATTTGTATCTATTCCCCAGTGTAAGAAAGTATATCAAAGAAATATAATAAGAAAAATAGTGAAGAAAGTATATTTCTGTCTGTGAGCTAATTATAGTTTTTTTTTTTTTTTTTTGAAAATTCATTTCAACGAAAAGCAAAGAAAATATAAATATAATTAAATAAAAAAAAAAAAAAAAAAAACATATAAAAGGAAGTGAAAATTGTGAAAATTGTGAGGGTTTTGATCGAAAAAAAAATTGGATTTCCTTGGGAATCCAATGGATTAATTTCTTTCCATTCGGGATACGGATACGACACGGATAAAAGTTAACAAAAATGGATAAAGCAGCGCAAGCAGCAGGTAAGTCAATTAGTTTTGTCCCTCTTACACTTCTCCACGGCAGTGTTTGGATGTTACGCAATAATTGATTCCAAAGGAGAATTTATCCATTCGATTTATTTTGGCCCGGCATAGGGTAAATTATACTTAAGTGGACGCCGTTTTGGATCAGAATGGTGATCATTTTTTTTTTTAAATGAAATAGACACCATTGGGTATATTTGTGGTCGGCATTTACGCTTGAAGAATGGACTAGAATACTTTTTTTGAATGTACTGAAATCCAAGTTCAATCTTGCTTTTCAGATTCAGATGCTTAATATTGCGTGAATTAATTTGAATTTCTAAAAGGAAAAAAAAGAGTTTTTACGGCAATTCACCGTTGGGCACCAATTATGGCTAGAAGTGAAGGAATAAGAAAGTGTTTGTATATTGCTCTCAAAATAAAAGTAGCTGGTCGCCAATTCCGAAGACCACTTCCTTTATCTCTATCTAGTGAGCGAATTATTTGCTTATTTCATCCTTATCTACTTGCAGAATAAAAACGCAAAAGCGTTAGAATTTGTTGTAGCTAATTGATTTCTCTATGGGGGACATGCGTTGGGCGCCAAATATGGGAAGTTTTTATTTAAATTTATTCAAGCAAAGTTACGACGCTTCTGTGTCGGGGAATCATTTATGCTCTCTCTAAGGGATAAGTCCGGGCTGTGAATAAACCCTCACAAAAATAACCCTCCACCAGGAAATATTAAATTTCTCCGATAATGAGAAGACACCAACCATCAGGTCGGTCCAAATACCTGAGATCTTATTCAGAGAGCCGACCTCGTAAAAAATGTGCATTGTATTACGGATTCAATTAAGAAAGTGTAGTAGGCCATGGTTTTTTGTTCGAAAAAAATCGAAAGCTTTCAACAGGTAGAAATGTGTCAATTGAATTAAATAGGGACTGCAACCCTTAGGTTTTCTCTTCAACTAAACTAGACTGAAGTCTTCACCTGATAAATTCTTGATTAGCAAATGACAAACAGTACATCCATTCGCCTTAAATGAAGCGCCTTCAAAGTGGTCCAACATCCTGTCATTCATCCATTAGAAAATCTAAAATGCTAGTCTCTGTTTTCATCTCGCAGATCATTCGGAGCGCAGATAATGGCAGCATCCCTAAACTGAGTCAATGTGGAAAGTAATTTCCTAAGAGTAAGTTGCACTCTAACACCAAGATATTGTTCAATCTAGACTGTTGAACGTCTTTTATTAACAAGATGGATTAGAATTTCAACATACTAATACCCTGAGATGTAGGAACTTACCAGGATGATGATAAACTCACCGGACAATGCACAACTTTACAGATTTTGCCGAAAAAGGGAAACTGGGCATTTATCTCTAATTAACCATCTAACTTACTTAGACTAACTGAAAATGCGCAAATGCGGGCTAGATTAATCTAAACCTAAGGCCGCAATTTAGGGAGATGTTGTAAAGCGTATAGTTGCTAGAGGGTGGAAGTTCCTTTATGGAGAGTGGATGTACTCAGTCCAAGAACAGCCCAATTTTGGGTTAAGTGGAATTACCTAATTCATCCCAGCGAATCTATCTAGACCAGGGTCCGAGTTACCACATCAGTGAACGAATGATTCAGCTTCATAGTTTGTATTATGTTGTTCGTAGATCCACAAAAAAAAAAAAAAAAACTGCAAATTACTTGATGAGTCATCTGTTCACAGATGCGCTAATTCGGCTCCGTTCCTTCAAAAATGACGACCACGAACTATTTAGCCACTTTGGGGACATACTTGAAACCCGTGGATCGTCGATGGTGGTTATTTCGGGATTTTTTTTTTGTTGTAGACTTGGTAATTGCTTTATTATTAAATTCAGTATGACATGCTGACGGGATGGATTTTCTCCAAACTCAGAGGAACGATGAGTTTAGTACCTTCCTAGGAATCTAAAAAGTGCTGAAAGGTATTAAATCAATGATTTAACCTTATATGTATATGCCACAAAGCAATGCCTACAGAATGAAGTGACTCTGAAGCCCGCAAAACAATAAGCTTGGTCCTTTCTAATTCGCTGGTAAATAAAGTAAATTTCTACTTACATCTATCCATAATTATTTCTGGGCCTTTGTTCCTCGACTCGTGCCATGGATGGCTGTCGGTGATATTTGAGGAAATACTTCTCCCTTGCCTTGTTTTAACACCATTTTTACTAGGTTACTTGACTAATCCTCCTTTAGGTAGTCTTGCACGTCGATAATGTGCTTCTAATATACTGGTCATGTTCCAAAACCTCTTACCATACAATTTACGTGCGCATTTATGCGCACCCCAACTCAAGTATCAGATTATACAAAATCGTTGAAGCGGTTTTCGAAGATTTAATGTCGTCTCGAATTGAAATCCTACAGACCAGCCTACTTTTTCAAGTTCTTGTATAATAGTAATTAGTGCCTAATTTGCCTAAAAATAGTTTATATTAGTTATAGTTCAACTTAGCAGATACCTATAGTGCACAAAACTCCTCGGTTGGTCAGTCTTCGGCCGACCATGATGACATACATTATAGGTAATGAAGCAACAACAAAGTAAGGTTAACCAGCTACTGCCGGTCAAGCCAATATTTCTGGTCAGGTGTATGGCACATACCCGTCTTTTGGCCTGTCAAGTAGGATAGTTAGACAGGCTGTAGGCTAAGGGTGTGTAGGTGATTTAAGTGATTTTATACTATTATGCGCCATGGATGAGAGAGAGACTCAGGGTTCGAGTTGGCTGTTAACGCCAAAATATGTTCATGACAGACTGATTTTGTTTGTTTTCTCCTTCTCATTTTCGCTCTGTCTCCACCAATTCACCAGAGTTTTGAATTGGGAGAAATGTAAAGACAAGAAACATATCAAACCAAGAAATTGTGAAAAAACGTAGCAAAATCCATGAGTTTGGTGAAAGTGGGTAGCAAAGTAACAAGTCGGTTTATTTGTTACATATTCCACTTTTCTTAAACTCGTAAAGAAAATTATTTTCAACAAACTTACAGAGCAAATTTGACAACCAGTACAATTTTAAAAGCTATCTATCTTAAAGCCTTGTTCCATAAATATATGGCAAAACAAAATTCTTTATTATGAATGATTGCTATATCTCAACATGCGGTTGTTCTTTTGTTACACCCACAAGTAAACTATACAAACTGCTCAGTAATATTTTTTTAAAAGATAACATTCTTTTTTTTAATGAACATTGCAGCTTTTCCTTATGTTTTTTGTTTTCACTTCCAACCATATCTCAAAATAATCACCGGCCGCTGCTGCAGTATAAAAAAAATCTTCACTCCCTGCACCAGAATCTCGAAAAAATGGGAAAGCCTAAATATAGAAATAGAACAGCAGCGGCAGCCCCAACATTCTGACTGTCTTCACACTTTGCCGGGACTCTAAAACGGGACGCATGTACCTACACCAGTCGGATGGAAACCTTGTCAAAAAAAAAAAGGATATGAAAAAAAAAAAAAATAAAAAAAAATTGTTTCCCCCAAGAACAGCACGCGCTATTATCTCTCATTTTTCTGTATACAAACACAGACACTAAATAAAAAAATGTTCGCTCGGATTTTATTTATAAATTTTCACACAGCCGCAGGCTAGGAACATTTTTGCATTAGAAACTCTGTGGAATATGTGACACGCGATTAAAAACACGATCTTTGTCTGCAAAATAATTTTATCGCGTTGCTTTTTTTTCGTATTTGTATTCTGTTGTTCTTTCTTCCGATGAATTTCGGTTTTCATTATTTTTTTTGTAGCCTTATTGCTATTTGTTATTATATTTTTAGTACAAGAAACACATCGAACACATTCATTTTGTGTGATGTCTATTTTTATTGCAAATAAAAACAATTTTTTGATTTTTAATTTAACACACTTGTGTTCCTAAACTCAATCACCTTTGATGTGCATAATCCCACTAAATTGTGAATTATTTTTTATACGATTATTCTTATAGCAAATTCATTGTATCGTAATTTGAATGTCATCGTGCGGAAGATCCATCTGTATACATTAAACATGTCAAAAACGCTATTTTCGAAAGCATTACTAATGTGGCATATGTCAATGACTAATGTCGAAAAGTATTTTTTTATATTTTTGAACATTATTGTGTTGATGGTGGTAAATTTATGCGAAAAACTATTAGAATGGTTTGCGGAAATGCTGTGGTAATTACTATCGCTAAACAAAATGATTAAAAATACAATTTTATTACGCCGTTTTGGAGTTTGTTAGAAATTTTTGGAAACGAATCACAGTTTATACCGATTGTTACGCAAACAAATACCTGCTAGTGAGAAAATTAAATATTCTGAAAAATTACAAAATTTTAATTTTTGGTGCATCTGCTCAGTGTAATGCAGTTTGGTTGTGTTTCGAATATATCCACGGATAAGTTTATTTTTAGGTCTCTGTGTGCAGTCGGATGCATTTTGTGGATAAGATAAATGTACAGGTTCGTCGAGGAGTATAGAGAAAACATGTTGAGAAATATAAATAAATTGTCTGTAGATTTAAGATTTTGTAGATTTAATGTGCTTTGTAAGGTACTACGGAAGAAGGAAATGCTGAAGGTTAAGACTATGAAGATCCTGCCACGAGTAAAATGGGTGGTGAATGTTTAAACTAATTGTGATGTAGTAGCAAGTCTAGACATTTGAAAGTAGTGTTCTGCCTGCTATAGAAGAAGGTCCACTGTAATACCACATGGATTTTGAAACTCCGCAGTCCTACTCATAGAACTAGTTGGAACCACTAGTGAAGTGTTGAAGTTTCTTAACATCCGTATTTTATAGGTTATCAATTTCCCAAATGAAACTTTCATCTAATAGAGTGGCCTAGACACGTACAGGGAGGAAGGAAAATTACCTCTTCCTCCTTCACGTTCCTGGTAGGAGCAAAACCTGTCAGTGTGCCTACCTGTACGCATGTTGGCACGTTGATAACATTCTCGGGTCAATAATCCTGCGACGAATTGCTATCACTTAATTATTTTTCAGGTTTGCCGAAGAAGTAAGACGTGGAAGCTTGCACAAGATTTTGTTTTAGAAACTAATATTAACCTGACAGTATTTGAGTATTCAAAAATACGTCAGGCAAATTCTTCCAGCATCTATCCGAACTTTCTAAATAGCCAGTTTGGCATCTCTAAGATTTGCTTTCTTCAGTTTTATTTAACATATTTTGAAGATTTTTACATAAGTTTTAGTCTAGAGCTTGTCTTGTATAGTCTTTCTGAAGGGCTATAATCTCGGAATATCTTAGATATGATGTAGCCGATGCCATCGAAAAAGCTAGGAAGACTATCGGAATTCAGGAACACTTTCATGATTAAAAATTAAAAGAGAATCGTTTCCATTTAAGGTTTGAGCTAAAATTTTTTTGGTTGCAACGAATATGGGTACAATACTCGATGACATAGCAAATATGACTATAAACCTGTAAAATAGAAAGAAGCTAATTTGAGAGGCAGGATCTACGTTTGTGCCTATTTTCTAATTGCTAGGGATGTCGTAATGTCCTAGACCTAGCACCATTCACTTACATATATTGATTTCAAGTAAATTTATGTCAACTATCAGCAAACTGAACATGAAGGCTTAGGAGTAAATGCACTAAAATCTGAAGTAGTTTTGTTCACCAGAAAAATGAGAAGGATTCCAGTAATAAATGTAAACTGAGCATAATTAACAGGACAGGACTTACGAGTAACTGTACAAATTATTTTCCTCGCATATTACGTATGGAAACGTAATATTATCTGAAAACATCTGCAAGCCCAACGCGTACTGAGAGATGTTAATTTTTCTGTAATTTTCTGGCAGAAGAATTTCACGTCACGAAAAAATTAGAACTGTCAAATAAGTTACAGCTGATAGATTTGACAGCAAAAAGGATTTAAAGTCATAAGAAAAAATCTGTGGAATAATATTTGAATTAGAAATGGCTTAATAAATTGGTTTTATAAGATTTGTGCGATTTATTTGTTCAAAAAAGGAAACGTTTTTCATTTATTTGAAAATCACTTTAATTTGACGTTTCTCCAGATTTCATTTGAATAGCATACTTTTCTTGAATTAGAGAGAATTCTCTCTCGATTTCAGAAATTTGACGTGTTTCACTTTTCCTTCAGAAACCCTCACAGACCTTTTTCATTCTTTACTCGGGAACAGGGGAGTTCATTAACCGAACTGTGGAAAAGGTGACTTTAAACTGCTTTAAACCGCTTTTTGTTAACGACGTTCGTGAATTCTGATGAACTCTTGAAAGTAAGACTTATCCATCACTGTAAGTAGCTTTGAAAAGGGAATATCAGATTTTTTTAATAAAATACACCCAAAAAGTGGGCGTGGCATTATATAATGTATGGGCGAATTGTAGAGAATGTGAACGTCCATATATTTTGTTAAAGCGATATTTTTCAGTTTCTAGTACACATAAGGAAAAAAAGGGTTTATTTTTAGGTGGGCGTGTCTGCGGGTGGATTTTAAAATTGTGCTTGTACAGCTTCGAGTTTCAAAAAAGGTTGTGTACCAAATTTCATCTTTCAAACTTTAAGGACCAAAAAGTGCTGACATACGGACGAACGGACGGACATGGCTAGATTGAAATAACTTTTGGTGCTGATTACAAATATGTATACTTTTAAGGCTCTACCGTTATTATTTGTAATCTTCTACCACCAAGAATAAATACCTTAGTAGACAAGGACTGAAAGGGAAAGAGCGCGAGTTTCTAAATGTTTTTGTTATTTTTTATTTTGTCTTCTTGCGATCTGGACCTAGTCCTAACTATTTCTCCATCTGAAATTTTCGAATAGATTTTCATGTAAGATTGAGCTATAGAAACTTGGTATAGTTAGTCCTTTTATGTATTTGAAGAAAAAAAAAAAGACAGCAGAGATTTGTTGAGCCCTACTTAGCATGTCTGGAGCATTTTAAAGAATTTAGCTGATGGTCATTCTCCTCATAGGTGACTACTTTGAGTTTGTTGTCAACGGGCTTTCTGTTTATGACAAGATGCGTACTCTGGAGGACAATGCGCCAATTTGATAGTTGCCTGCTTCTGCGGTTACCTTCCTTTGAGATAACATTTTTCTGGTCCAATTTGTCGAAAAGATGAGTATATCAAGAGCAGACATGGCAAAAACAATTATAAAATTTATTTGGACGTTTGCTTGTGACCCGAACTATGTAGATTCAAGCTCAAACGGAGAAAAGCAACCAGCAGCCACCGCGAATAAAAGAGAAACGAACAAAATCTAGGTTTCCCCCAATCACTACACTAAAAAAATCTTTCTGTCTGGTAGTACAATGGATCGTAAATCTGGAATTTGGAATTTTTGATTCAAATACTTTATGACTGGAACATAGAACATTGACTTTTGCAAGCATTGACTAATACAATGAATGTCAAAAACGAACCTCTTCAATGCAACCGTAACGAAACCCGAGAAAATATTGTTCCCATTCCCAACGATGCTAGCACCTTATCCTGTCTTCAAAAATGTCTAGTAGATCCGCCCGGCTTCGTTGGTGTCAACAAGCCACTAAGCAGACCCCCGGGGGCTTACTGTTAAGAAATTGAATTGAATCGTTAAATTTCCTGACGTTGAGGTGGGAAATATTGCGTATCATTTCCCTTCACTAATGAAGAGAATACCCAGAGTTATGGAGATCGCTTTAGTAGAGAGGAATATAAAGATTTACAGCCCGCTGCGCAGTTCCTTCCCTAATGACGTGTAATAATCATCCATAGCTTTAAATATTTTTTAACGAATACCGTGAATGACAAAATAAGTTAAATTTAAATGAGCTAAGCTATTTTAAAGTTATACGTGTGAATCTTTTGAAAAATATTAAAATGCCTATTCTACCTATTATAGAACTGCTCAAGACATAAGAGTTTGTCGTAGAACAATTTGACGTATGCCTAATAGTAATTTCTAGAGTGTTCAGCTTCCTGAAATAGGACAATAGTCGAATGTACATAGATTCAATCCTTCCCAGGAAAATGTTCAATAGGTGAAGAGAACTACATTGGAATCGGTTCAGCTGTTTTCAAATAATATGGAATAAAAAAATACTGAACGTTAAGACACTGAAAACATGTAAAGTGCTTATTGCTATCTATCTAGTGATCTTCGGTATATGCTCTTGCTGACTTTTTTTGTAGATCTTTTTGAACTCTAAAAGTCTCTCATATACTTTTTCACATACCGTTTACAGTTTAGCCGTTATATCGGATTTAATACAACGCACTGATGATTGTTACCCCATATCGGTGTACATACAGCTTCATGGCCCAGCGTATAGTTTTTGTGCTCAGAAAATGTTCTAATGCACTGAAAAAAAAAACACATTAAAATTGGTTAAGTGGTTCTTGAATTTAGAATTTTATAATAACGACCATCTGCTTTTTAAATTACATGTTATTTTGACACTGACAGCTCTTTGGCGCACAAAAAATTGTCAGAAACACAGTATCATATCTCCGCGATACGAAATGAATCGATGTTCTACTGCCAAGCTAGCCGTGGCAGCTGCCTTTTATGTAAATGAAATTATTTTCCATAAATAATCGGAAAGTATACTCTCGTTAATAAAGCAAAAAACTTTGCAAAATATGGCCCACTCTTTATGTGGAACAGTTCCGAAGGAACTTACTTCTGGTGCAGACATACGAGTATGTACATACATACATATTCACATCGTAAATACTTCCGGATGTTAAGGCTTCCATCCTGTGGGCGGATATCAAGCATGCATCAGGTCAACGACTACGGAAACAAACTATTAAAAATCTTTCCCCATAAAGGAAATATAGTATTTAAAAAAAAAAAAAAAAAAAATTTAAGGAAAATTGTTTTCTTGGCACTTGATTTAATTCATCCAAAGCTCAAAGAGAACAAATTTCAAATCTACGCAAACGTGATCAATAATTAAATTAATTGAACGTGGACGAGTATATTAGTGAGTGCAATTCATTTGTCGCGTCGCGGCAATCTATTTATAAATATTCGAAATAGAAAATGGCTTTTATGAGAAACCGAAAATATTTATTCTCTAAATATTTTATGTAATCCAACCATATGGTAAATAAATAAATTTATTCTCGATGAGATTACTCATCATATGACTATTAAGCGGACATTGTGAATAGCGTACATACGAGTATATCGTTTATCGTTGGATGTACGAGTACTCAAATTCTGGGGTAAGAAATTATCGCACCGAACACAAAAATGTTTTTTCCTGTAGTGTCCACGTAATGCAATCATACTGAACTGAGAGGGTCGTTGGGTTCAGTGGAAGCGTACTAAGAAATGTTGGTAGGTCTTTTCAGTTATGTAATGTTGAAATGAAAATCAGCTACTAATTTCA
Source organism: Pocota personata (assembly GCA_963082735.1). Lineage (NCBI taxonomy): Eukaryota > Metazoa > Arthropoda > Insecta > Diptera > Syrphidae > Pocota > Pocota personata. The sequence goes on along the minus strand of OY720430.1, from coordinate 234,243,233 downwards.
ATTTGTTTGTTATACACGGTGCAGCATTTACATTAAGACATCTTAATACCTGGAAATGGTTGGATATACAGGGTGCTTGAGGACATGTTTTTGTTGAATCGTAGTGACGATCGCCTTGTAAGCAGACGTTTAAGTTTATGTACAATGTCAGATAAATACTTAACGCAAGGTATGAAAAGACCCGGCATGTTTGATGCCACATATGCAGACCACAGTGACCTCGAAATATCTCGCTTTTTGAAAGTCGCCCGATTGTTTGTTCACAAGGTTCATGTCGAATTGGAGGCTTCTGGCGGTGATGTTTCGCTTGTTTCGAAACGTTAAAGCATTCAACATGTTCGAAGAGCAAGAAACAGTGTGTCCTCCAGGACCAGAAGGTCAATAGAAGGCACGACAGATGACTGTGTGCAAAGCAAAGTTGAACATAAAACCAACAAACATTTCCAATACGAAAAATACCAAATACGAGATACTTCGATCTCGTGATTTTGATCAGACTTGATATGATAGAGAACCCCAATAAAGTGGATCTCTCAATTCTGCCTGATTTTTACTAATGGCCGATTTTGAAAAAAATCGATTTTCACAAAAACAGGTCTAACGATTTTGATAAAATTTGAGTTATGGTAGGATATATGCTATCAGATGGCGTACTACGTTTTTAGCAGAAAATACTTATAACGGTACTTTACTCATTGACCTGTTTTTGAAAATTGGGTCATTTTAAAATATGACTGGTTTTATTCAAAATCGATATTTAAGTAATATTTGACATATGTAAGGTCATAGCATACCAAGTTTTGGAAAATTTCCAAAATTGTATTTTTGTTAAATTTTAATTAATTTTTTGTTTGAAAAAAAAACAAAATCATTTTAACGATTTTGCTTGAATTTCAAAACTGCATTCTTGCAGATAAACAACATATGTGTAAATAGATGCAAGTACGTGCGTCCCAGTCGTGCACTTTGTTTTAAACTAGCAAATATCCGGCGCGCGTTGCTACGCCATAGATTTTTTTTTTTGCTAAACAACATTTTTGACGTAAATAATATGTACGTGGTTAAAATTTAATGAAAATTGGTTGAAGGGTTTAGCAGTCCATAGGGAACATACATAAAGAGTTTCACTTTTATATATATAGATTTTTTTTTTTTTATAATTTGCACGTGTTAAAGGGGATATGAATACCCTTAAACTAATTTTTAGAACACGTGCGTTTTGCGGAAGAGGAAGAGACAGAGAGAAAGACAGAGTGGTGTAGTTTGAAACTCAGGTGGTATTAAGTTTCTGTAAACTCCAAGGGTGGCTGTCCAGATAACTGGGGAGTATTTTGTTTGTTTTTTTTCGCTATTGTTGTCGTTGCTTATGATTCACAGTATTTTTTTTCCGTCCACCTGATGTCATCACCATGATCAAGTTGCATTTTAGCCATATGACCACCCTACTGCCAGTGTTATGCCTTCACAGTAGAGTTGACTTAGCTTTAGCAAGTGATCGACTTTTTTATTTATTTCATGCGAAATAAATAGATGATTCTTGACATCAGGATTCGAACCGTGAATCAAAACTGTGACAAGCGATGATGTTACCACTACACCACGGATACATGTCTAAGAAAGAAAATGCGAGGCTTTTAAACTCATTTCTCGGATATAGAAGAAAAAACAGGTGAAGCGAAGAATACCTTCCTCTTTTTCCTCAATATTAAACTTAAAATCCTAACCTTGATCTATACAGATGGAATTTAAAAAAAAAATAAGGCTGGCATTTGCTGACTGATCAATCATGATCTGCAATCGAACATGCTTGTTCTTATCTCGTTTTGTATATCTAAACTGTTCACGCACGTGAAAAATATATACCGATCGCAAGGTCGATTCGTGTGTAAGTATAAAAATTATCGGCTGATTGGGAAAGTATTGATTCTTTTTTTTAATTTCGCGTAAAACTGAAACTTTTTGATCATCAGTATAATAGATATATCAGTATAATTTCTAACGCATTTAGAAAAGTATTGCAACAAGTTGAACTTGGTACACTTTCAGAAGTCACCCCTTCTAGTAGCTCAATTTAAGCTTAGGAACTTTCACGTTCCTGTACTTCACGTTCATGTTTTTGGTGAGACATACATATGTAGTATGATGAATACATTACTTGGAACTCGTTTAACTTTTAGTCAATTTATTATCTACTGCCTTGTTGAATAGACATATGACAAGATTAGTTCTTCTGGTTTTAACAACTTTTTTTCTTTTTCTACTGAATCATAATAAATGTCAATGGATTGTCAGCATCTACTGATCTCAGAGGTCGTATTTTAATCCTTACTTTTGCATTTCTTATTTTTGTGCCTCTTTTTGCTACCCACTGTTATTCGGAGAATTACGTATGTTTAAGAAGCTTTGTGATCATTTCTGAAAACTGACTTTTTGATCTCCGGTTTCAAAATGTTCACTTGATCTTTCCATATTCGGCCAAAAAAAACACTTTTATTCTTTGTCTGTCCACTTGTCTGCCTGTCTGTTTATTATATTTTAAAACGGATTTTAAAAACGAAGACCATTCTTTTCTTCCAAATGATTGAACAACATCATAACTGAGTACAAATTTGTGTCCAATTTGACGTAAGAAATTCTAAAATGTGTGCAATGTGAACGCAACAGTTAGTTATAGGGAATGGAATCTCAAACTGACATTTTTTTGTTATCCATCGCATCTATTTATATTCGTTTGAAGAAAAGATTGATGTGTATCGGAATAATTCTGAGTCTAATTGACGAAAAAGATTGATTGTCTGTACCATGCTTAAGAATGGTGGCATCACTATAGTATGTAAGACTTTGGTAAGAACCACTTGATGAATTTGAACGAATTTTCGTATGCTGGTTTGACCTAAAATGATAAACCTTCAAATTTTGTTAAGAAATATTTTAGTAAGTAGATGGTCCGATTAAAAAAAAAAGTGAGAATGGTATTTCCAAAATCATCACAGGGTTGATAGATTTCGATAAAATTATGTTTATTGGTTTGTTCTGGTGTGTACTTGATATTTTCTAAAAATCATAAAAATTTAATAAAGGATGTTGGCTGTGGTTTCAAAAAATTTAAAAAAAAATCTACTTTACGCGCCTAATTAAGGAACCACTGGGCGAATTATTTCTTGTTATGTGTGTATGTAGGTAGAAGGTCAGCCTTAAAGACAGGGGGGAGTTGTGCCATCACTTGGCAGATATTTTTACTCGTATATAAGAGCATCAACCGTGAATGTACTACTTAATTCTTTTGCTTTCATCTTTTGTTTCTGAAGAGCATGGTTTAGTTGTCTGTGATGTTATCAACCTTAACATTTTCAATATTCACACCTCACACTTTTTTTTAAAATAGGAAATTTCCAAATCTCGGAGTACTCAGTTCCGATTTTCGGTGCATTATACTACCAGGCAGAAACCCTTTTTTCCTCGCGTAGCTGTTGGTTGATGCCCTCGCTGGTACTCAAACCTGCAATGTTCGAATTATAAGCAGACACATAAACCTACCCGCTACACCGTGGCTACCACAGTTTTAGTTTTTTAACAGGATTAGCGGTTTGGGCAATAGCCTAAGGTTTTATCCGTATCCTTAGGCGCTTCATGATGAATGGCATTATGTACGAGTATACCTAAAGTTCACGACAACAAAATATACCGAGTGATAGCCGAGAAATGGAAATATAATTTCAAAGAACTAGTTGTTATAAGTAAAGTAAGGTTATTCGAATTTTGTGGTAAAAACCGTTTTCGAGTTTCCTTAATTTTTGGATTAGAATACAAATTCTGTACAACATGAGGTATTTTCTTTTGTCTCCGTAACTCATTCAAATATTCATTTCCGCACATGTCATTGCAACAGCATTTATTTCAGCACTTCGAAGCTCTAAGAGGAAACTCAAAACTATTAAAAATCAGATAGGTTACGAGTATCTAGGTCATAATTCCTTCCACTCACTATGTATTGTAGTTCAAAATGATAAAATCTTTCATAGCTGATCTTCATTTGAAACTAACAAAGTACTTTTTAAACTATTCACTGATAACTGCGTAATCTTGGACACAGTTCTGCTACCGTAGAAGACGCACTGGACTGGCAGATACTCGTAGTACATAATCTAAAAGTATGCAGGAATGCCTGGAGACCAACACCCGACCGGGTCACCTATCTGATGTTTAGACAAAAATTCTCAAAGCCAAGAAAATGGTTAGCTGCCACTTCCTAATCTCACCAGTGAGCGTGGAGACTCGGGTTTCTTCTTTATCATGACAGACTTTGGTCGTGTCGAGTTGGATAAGCCCTAGTGTAGTGGTTAGTGTGTTCGCTTGTGACTCAAACTGTGCAGGTTCAAGACCGGACGGGGATCATATAAAAAATGTAAAGATAAGTCATTTTCCGTATGGTGGCTGTCTATCTGTCCGTCTTTGGCATTGCTCCTCGCCTCTTTCGTTCACGATAACTTGTGTAAAACCGCACATTTGGATTAATAAGAACTACGTATGTAGATCCTCGCTATTTTAGATATCAGTTGGTATTTTAAATACAGTTCATTTAAAATGTTTACTTGAAGTTGAAAGGACTCAAGAGCGGATGAGGGATTTTGAAAATTTAAACAATTTTCTAATTTTGTTAGTTCAAATTGCACATTTTTAATACTTACAACTACGTCACCTAAGTCAAATGCTCCATATTAAGCATTATTTTGTAACGTGGTTATTTTACTGGTATCTATCTGCATATATTCTCAATCAATCTACCACTTTTCTGTTGTCAACCTCTAATCAAGAAGGATGTAGCCAATAATTGAATATCATGTTCGTTGGTGGTTCAACAATTGCCAATATTATTATATTATTTTTATCTTTTATTAATGCTGGGCCAAAAAGTCAAATTCCTTAATATTAATGGGGTCAGATTCCTAATCTGCCGTCGCACTGCACAAGTATTTTCTTAAAAAAAAAAAAAAAAGAAATGGATACCGTCCAACACTTCCGCATTCTTTCTAATGCCTTTTCTTCTTTTCTATTTCTAGAATCTCAAAATGCATTGACTGGAAACACTGCACCATCATCAGCAGCACCAGTACCAGCATCAACACCATCGTCATCATCACCACAAATAACATTTAGTGAAAACTCCAGCTCCCTGGTCAGATGCATCCCCAACGAGCGGGCAACATTCTTCGTAAAGATTGATTGTCCCGACGATCCGGAGATTCTTCCTCTGAAATTTGAATGGTGAGTAGAAATAGAGATTACTCCAAAAAAAATTGCTTCAAAAACATTTGTTTCCAACATGAAAGAGAATATTTTCTCTTTAATCGAAACTTGATTTCGAATTGCTTTGCGCAGGCCGAGTTCCCCACTGACCTACTAAGAGTATAGCAAAAAAAAAGAAAAGAAAAAGAACACCCCTTTCTCGCAAAATAAAGACGCTTTTCTATGTTTTTAAAACTTTTTCGAAAAATTTCCCTCGCAAGGCATTTGCTTTTTTTTCCAATAACCGCCCGCTAGTCCAACTTTGACGATCGGCGCGAGCGTTAGAAATCCAATTTTAGTCAGTTTTTCGTGTTCTGAAGACCCCTCCGTTATAGTAGTTTTTAAAAATATAATATTTGTCATTTTGTTTTTTCGAAAATTAATCGATTTTGATAATTTGCGTGAAAGGCTTAAAAATTAATTTTTCTTTCGACTGAAGAGACAAAACCGTTGTATGTAACCATTTCGCGCGTATGTTGGCAGGGCTTTGTCGTGCTTTGTGTTCCCGCTGCAGCTAAATTTAGAAGATCTTTTATGAGTTTAGATAAATAGATATAAGAATTTGCGCAAGTTTTTTTTGTTGTTTTTTCGTCCGTGGAATATAAATTTCGCAACGTTTTTGTGTGTGGAAAGTGCAACCCTGTTGAATGGTCTAAAAAGGTTATTTTGTGGTCTAAAAAGGCACTTACATAATTTAGTGTCGAGTTTAGTGGAAGAAAGTTTCTTATTTTTTTGGAAGTGATTTACGCGTATCGTCTGCTAGTTCTAAAATAGATTTCGCAACTTGAAGTTTCATATTTTTTTGTTCATCCAAGTGGGATAAAGATAAAAATAACGAAAGAAATATTTATATATGCGGTTGTCATTCGGATGGTTGTTTAATAATTTTTTTTTCTAAACTTTAACGTGCGGGTGTGTTTGCTGTTTAATAAATTTTTAAATTTTCATCTCATTCCCTTGATTATTTTCATTTCTTTGAATATTTAGATTGTTCGAGGAGTTGTAAAAGCGATAAAATCAATTAAAGTCAAAGCGGGAATCTATATTGTTTGAGTTCGATGAAAAGTGATTTTTTGAGTTATGTGCTGAAATTTGTGAAAATTACGTAAAAAAAAGAAGAATTGTATGAATAAATATGGGCAACGGTTGTTCGAAATGTTGCAAATGTAACGAACACAAGCATTTTCATGGAACGTTGTCTTCAACGGGTTCATCCGTCTACAGGAGGAGGTAGGATACTTTGTGTATTTAGCGAGTGTTTATTGTTTATTTAAATAATTTCGTTTGTTTTGCCGAAAATGAATTCTATCAACAAATGATTCAGAAAGAGATTCTGAGTATCTACTTTGTGATCTATGTATCTATCCCACATCTTGAGAAGAAGTGATCTCATTTTGAGGAATTTTCGACGGGACTAGTCCAAGGGTATAGTGTGAGTGATGGATTCGATATTAGTTTTGTATGCCAGCGGATTTTAAAAATAAAATTAATTTTGTCTACAAATTGTGTTTGGCCTAACGTCGGAGATATGAGTACCGATCGGCAGCTGTTATATGTCAGCGCAGGTAATCACGAGGATAGAGCAGACTGTTGACAGTTTATTACTTGTGGGATTTACCTGTGTTGGTAAAAATTTGATGGTGTCATTGTTTAGTTCTTAGCATATGCGATTGAGTTAATGGCTTTCATATTTTGTGGCGCCATGCACACGTCTTCTGGACAGTTTGACGTCCCACCCATGGGAACTCATAAATCATATTTTGATTGACAGAGATAATGATCAATACGCAGAAATATTGGCCACTTCATTTGAGGCAGCTTTTTTCCAGTCTTTTTAGTCTTGAAAGGACTGACAGACAATGTCCCGACAGTAACCAGGGTGGATCGCATTTGTGATCGGTGAATTATCCACTGTTCAGTTCGGCAAGTCAACCACTGTTGTAAGAGTTCGTTCGTGCCCCATTTGCCAGGAGTGTTATGCTCGCTGGATCAAGGGCTTACTTGCGACCAATCAGTAGCGTAGTTATCAGCCAAAGCCAAACCTTGGCTGCCCAGAACACAGCCCCCGTTGCATTACTGCCACAAGTCAGGTCATTCCAGACCACTCCAGTCACATGTGACATTGATTCGGCTGCCAAATTCATTGGCGCTGGCGCTGCAACACTCGGTGTAGCTGGTTCCGGTGCCAGTATCGGAACAGTATTCGGTTCGCTCATCATCGGTTATGCCAGGAATCCATCCCTTAAGCATCAGTTGTTCTCATACGCTATCTTGGTTTTCGCCCTGTCTGAAGCTATGGGTCTGTTTTGTCTTATGATGGCCTTCTTGCTGCTTTTAGCTTTCTAAAGTGTGTTCGTAGAGAGACATTCTTCACTACCACCACCAACCTTATATTGCTTTTAAAAAACATCCAAAACATCAAACAATTGCAACAACAACTTACCAATCTTAAGTTCTAAAATCCTTAAAAACACCCAAAGAAGAAGTACCAGGTGAAATGATTCGAAAAGATCTTCACAAGGTGATTAAAAACCTTTTTAGACTGCACAGTCTATGCACAGCTACACAAGGTACATTTAGTATTCAGCTTATAGGTATAACAGGGATTCATTTCATTAGCGTGATTTAATCTTGTCAGAGGAAGGGTTGTCATAAAATCTAAGTCCAAAAAGAAGGCAATGGCATAATGCTTGCAATTGAGTGTTGGATTAACATGAGCTAAATTAATTTTGTCTCTGTCGACTTGCTTCTTTGATTGGTATGTAGAGTATTTTTACAAGCTCCATTACTTTTAACAGGAATAACGATGAAGTGTGAGTGAGATTTGAGGGGCTTTAAATAATGTTTGTTAGCCATATAACTCAAGAACTCTTTAACAGATTTCAATGAAATTTGGCGTGTAAGCTTAGACTGATACTTTAGTAGTTCCACATAAAATTGAATCGGATAGATTAAATAAAATATGATGGGGGCTTAAAACATTTACGAATCATCCACAGGGATCTCGATGAAATTAAAGTTTTTAGATATGTCAGATATATGTAGAGATACGTTTTCAAAAAAAAAGCTATCTATGTATATTGTTGGACTCCTTGAAAGATGAGCTTTAATTTGATACGTAGCATGATGTGGTGTAATTTTTTTTTCTTGGGGTACATTATGCCCCTAAAAACCTCCCAATAACATTTTTTACCTTTTGTTTCCTGGTATTTTTTTTGGTCCACCACGCACTATTTGTTTTGCAAAATTTTAGCTATCGAAGTCAAACGGTTCAAAAGTTACAATTGTGTTACAGACACACGAATGGACGGACAGTCAGACAAAGTGTTGAATTCATTAGTGTTCCGCTTAAACCATTCTGGCACGGAACACTATAAATAAGTTTATTTTAGCAGTTTCGAGTTTGTAAAAATTCTGTCAAATTTGGTATCAACAAAGAGGATCATTTCTGATCTTACATTTTGAGCTGTTTCTTGTGCGTTTTCTTAAGATCCACTTAAGAAATCGAGTCGACAATTGTCCTAGATTTCATTGTTTCGCTATCAGTTTAGCCCATCTACGAAAGAATGTGGTCGGACCCCGGGATGTCTGCAACTTTTTCCTCAAGAATTAACAAAAAATACAACAATTAAGATTATCAATATCTCGCAAAATTCCGAGTGATGCTTTATTGTTTATTGGAGTAATTAAGCAATAAACTATGATCAAAATTGGCTTGTAAATTATTGAAGTAAATCAAGGGAATCAGTGTATTATAGGTCGCGGTATCCGAATCCGAACTCAGAGTTTCAGACTGCAGCATAAGGCACACAAATATAAACAAATTCAATTTCTCCCTAAACTAATAAAGTAAATTAAATGACAAAAGCGTTTTCTAGCTCACTGAATCTAAATACGAAGTCTGAATATTTAAATTCAAAATGGCGCACTATTTTTTTTTTTTTATTGGGCGCCATTTCTGAACGATTTGAATTTGTGAATTCTGATTTGGATTTACTTAATGGGGTGGACAAATATCTATTTTTGCATATTTGTGCACTGTGCTCCATAACCATCCCCAAAGAGATACTTTTTACATGTCGTGTTGGTTCACTAAGAATGGCAGACATACGGATAAACAGACAAACACAGTGTTGAACTTACAAGTGTTCATCTAAACTTTCTTGTACGGGACACTGAAAATACAAGGAAAGACTTTTTTCACAGCCCACCTCTGTCTGACAAACTTCCGAGAGTATAATTGTCATGAGAAAGTTCTCTTTGGCTCTTTTGGATACTGCATTAGACTGCAGCTACATCCCTTCCATTCGTGAGAGAAATATAATTTTCATGGCATGAATGATTGCCAAAAGCTAGGTCCAAGGGCTATTTGCTATTTGCATCAAATATTTAAGTTAATTATTTGATCACTATGAAAAGAATTAATTTCTATGTGAGTATGTTCGAAAAACACTTCAAACATTGAGGGCTAAACTTTACAAGCGTTTATAAACAATTTCTTACACACATGTACGAGTATGTATCTTCTCGTAAATCACAAGCTTTGTAAGATAAATTGCAAAATATCTAATGCTTTTCTAAGTCCAACCACAAAGTCCTCTTTCAAATACAAAGTTATCTTTTTTTGTAAAGAAATGTACATAAATTGCTAACAGCAATTTTGTCCCAAATACTTTTTGCATTGTTTTCTGGTTTTGGGTCAACAACTCTTCCGTCAACTTATGCTGTAAGACGAGCCATTACACGACATTCCGAAAACACTTTCGATATACTTGGCAATCGTTTGTGAATCTATAGACTGAAGTACCAAAGTGATCGTACTATTCACTGTCTCACTATGTCACAAGTTATTTTTAGACTTTGATCGTCGCCGGTCGTGGATAAATCCGTTCACATTGATAATGGGCTGGTAAACTAAAAATTTACACTAGAACTTTGGCGATAATTTATAAATTAATTAGGTCAAATAACTTGGAATTGATCTTGTCAGAAGTTGTTGGATTCGGTAGAAATATATATTAAATATAAAAGTGGCTACAGAAATTCGCCATTTTACAACCAGCACATCTTATGAAATGACCTACATTAGGTCGCGGCATATGGGGTCAGGCGTGCACAAACCAACAAAAAACAAAGATTTAGGGACATTCGCACTTAAAAACGATTTGCTTTAATTTCGAACAAAGAAATGGAACATTTCCAAAAATTCAACAGAAATATTTTTATTTCGTATGATGCCCCGTTCCCGAGATACTCGTATTACCACTCAAAGACGACTTTCATTGAATTTGGCAAATAGTTAAATATTTCGGAAAATTCCGTATAAGTTGGAAAAATTTGGAAAAAAATGGCATCCCCACCCACCTGTAGAGATTTTCAATTCAAAATACTTGGATTGTAATAATTTTGTTCTAGGATACAGTGTTTTCGGTATATGCGCACTCGAAAAAGATCTCCATTAATTTCGGGCAAAAGTCGAACATTTTCAGAAACTCAATTTTACGACACAATTTTGGAAGATATTGAAAAATTTGAGACCCACCTTGTATGGAATTAAAAGTTTATTATACATACATTATACTATGCTCATTTTTACTTGCACTTATAAGGGCAAGTATTGGTTTTCTGAACATTTTCGGTCGCAAGATTTTGATCAAGTTTGACATAATAGAGGATTTAAAAAAGTTGGTCTCTTAATTCTGTCCGTCTGTCCGTCTGTCTGTCTGTGTGTATGTGCGCTGGACTACAGCTAAGACTGGACGGATTTCCTTCAAACTTCATATCTGGGATCTTTGGGGTCACAATCGAAATTCTCATTTTAACTCCAAAACTCATTTTAAAAGATTTTGGAAAAAAAAAAATATGTCACTAGATGGCGTACCAAATTTTTGGACAAAATGTTGTATTACCGTGTTTTACTTACTATCGAATTTGTGAAAATCGAGTTTGTTGAAATTTGAAATCTAAGCAGTATTCGATATAGTATAGGGCATGGCATACCAAGGTTTGAAAAATTGTTTAAAGGTTTTTGCTTTTTAACGCACTTTAAAAAAAAATACATTTTAACATTTCCATTTAAATTTAAAATCTAAGTAATTTGCAAATAAACAGCACACAGGTGCAAATACGTGCGACCCAGTCATGCACTTAATTGTTTCTAATCTATTCTAAGCCAATCGAAATTGCAAGTGTTTCACATTATACTTCCTATTTCCTAAACAACTGCGTCGATTTGTATAAAAAGGAGATCAAATGATTTGTCTTATTATCGCGAATAAATATTCGGCTTTTAAAAAAAAAAAAAAAACAAGATGGCGAACTGTTCATGCCATTTTGTCTAACATTTAAATTAAAAAAATGTTCTAAACCTATATGTACGAGTATGTATCAAAATCAAAAAAACATCCTCACGAATTTTGGCAAATTTTTTTTTCGGTTCAGTAATTTCAGAGTTAAGGGGGAGGCATACCTTTTCCGGTGTTTTTTTTTTTTTTTTGACTTTTCTCGAAACCTGAAAAAGTAAAAATAAAACAGCGCATCATCAATCATTTGATACCCCCAGATGGTATTTATACAAACAAAATTTTTTTTTTTTTGTTTTTACTCTAACCTCCAAAACTTATTTATTTTTGTAGTTTTCTACAATTTAACTCTTGAACTGTCCGCTGGTTAGTAAAGCTTAACTCTGGTCCATATATCAACCTTGAACATATAACGGTTTAAAAGTTATAAGGCTGTGATTGACAGACGGCCAGACAACTGACTCTCACTATACTCGTAAGGGTTCCGTTCTTACTTTTTGTTACCTTGTAAGAAGGGTGGCCTTGGTGTAGTGGGTAGAGTGTTCGAGCCCGAATGGGGAACAGCAACCAAAAAAACGCATAGAATCTCAAACCACTAAATGAAAAATCAAGTCTGCTAGGGAGTTGAAATTTTGAGCGAAAATAGTATCTGTTGAACCAAAAATAAATGGAAAGAAAAATTGCGACAAATATCTTTATTTGGGAGACTTTTGGAGCATAGAGTATTCCGAGAATAAAAATCATGCGATACATCAAACAAAAGTTAGAGTTCTAAGGAATTCTCGGATAAAGTTTGTTATACAAAAAAACTTAAATATAGGGAGTGCATAACCAAGTTTAATGGTGACCTAGAAAGCAACTTGAATGTCATTTTAAGGCTATGTAGAACAAACAAAAATTACCTTTTGTATTTAAATTTTTTTTTCTAAAACCCAAACTCAAATTCGTACCAGATATCGAGTAAGGAAAAACACTCACCGTATTTCTTAAAGAATAAATAGTATTGTTTCAATTTGAAAAGTTCACACTATTTATGCATAAGTGTACCCAAAATAACCGTTTATGTTTCCTATAAATAACCAGTTATTCAGAGCAACAACATGTAACCGGTTATTTTTGCCCATCCCTACTTAATAACGAAAGCGGGTAATACACAATTTGGATTCATTGGAATCGTCTCATATATTTTTATTTTTACAATATCAACAGGTAATCTGCAGTCCGTTCAGTACAAAGTATCTCTTCAAAGCGATAGTATACCTTACGACCTTTGAGACGGCCTCGTACTCGTATTATACTAGCCCGTATAGTCCTCTATCGCACCAGTGTTGAAGCAGTTCTCGTATCTAGTACCTCACATACCCACTTTGAAACCATACAGTCGACCCAGGATCTCCTTAACATATTCATGTGAAGTGTTCTCAAAGGTTCCCTCTATGTCCAAGAAGGCGCACACGGCTCTAGAGCTCTTTCTACTCGTACATATGAAGTTCATTAGCTTGTACAGGATGATCTCAGTAGAAATTGCAGCGCGGTATTAAAGACAGGGCTGGGAAGATTCCATCTGCACCTGATGATTTGAGTGATTGGAAGGTACTTATAGAACAATGCTGCCGCCGTTCCGTACAGATGGTCATAGCCATCCTCCAGACCTCCGGTTTGTAATGAAGTACAGTAGTCACCCTGTTAATAGTCAATTCAGCAAAGCTTTCATACATAGAAAGTGTATGTCAAATAGCAACAGCAACTCTATTTCCATGAGTATAGAATTCAAAGCGTCTAAACCATTTTGAAAACTATCAAACAGGAATGGCATTCACAGTACTTTTAAACAGAACCATTTCTGTGAATAGTGAAAGTAGTCTTTATATGGATGGAAATCCATTAATCCCATTCATTTTCCTCGATACTATTTCCACTTATTAACCACTTACGGATCAATTATGTGCCAGCATAACCGACACCGACACCCCTTAAATTTAAAAAAAACATTAATAGAATGTCAATTGACATTACCTCACAATATGTCAAAATCCAATTTAATTTCCAAACATGAATTGCAAAACATCTTTGCCGTCTTGTAAATCTTTTCGTACAACACTTATATAAATTGAATATTACCCACATGTAGAGGCCGCTGAAAGTCCCTCACAGCACTATAGTATAAACACAGGAAGAAGATTTCGACATATCGATTCGGTGATGTGTACGAGTAGACATGGAATAATTAACAAGAAACTAAATTTAAATTAGACAATACAGCCCCCCCAGACAGTTTTACTAGTATGCACGGCAAAAGGATTTTTCCTCTTAGCCAAACATGTTTCACTGGCATGTTGCCAAAAGCATCTGCTTCATTATTCCCCTCCAAAGTTGCAAGCTTTCATTTTCTCAAAAACGCGTCTCTCTTGTTATCTCATTGCAGGAGCCGTGGTGAATTACCAATTGAGAACTCCGATCGTTTCCGCATAACACAGACCAGCAATGCTGTTCAATTGGCAGTTGAACATGTACAGCGTGAAGACGCTGGTCACTATACGCTCTACGCTCGCACCAAGAGCGGAAGCGTCATACGAAAAGATGTCGAGCTGCTTGTCGAAGACAGATCGACTGGCGACGATCCGCCGATATTTTTACGTCGCTTGGGTGATCTGTCCGTCAAAGTTGGCACACGGACGAGACTGCTCGTCGAAATTCGCAGCTCAACGGATGTCAAGGTAAGTGGCGATCAAATTTAGTCCATACCCCTTCTTCCTTAGGTTAGTTGTTGCACATTTGAGAAAATTTCCAGATAACTTGGTATCGAAATGATCGTCGAATCTGTGAAAACGATCGAATCAAGCAAATAAACGAGGGATCGTTCTATTGCATCGAAATCACTCCGGTGATTCTGGAGGACGGGGGCCAATGGATGGTTATGGCAGAGAATTTGGGGGGTCGAAATTCTTGCATAGCCCATCTGAATGTTCTCGTTCCGAAGGCTTATAAGCCACCGGAATTCATCGAGGAACTACGAGCGGTGCTCACCGATCAGGGAACGGTTTCACTAGAGTGTAAGGTTGTCGGAGTTCCAACTCCGGTTCTGAGGTGGTTTAAAGACTCTAAAGAAATTAAGGCTGGCGATGTATTCGCACTAACCGCCAATCCGGATGATCCCACCTCGCTGGGAACGTACACATGTGAGGCGGTCAATTGCATGGGTAAATCGTATTCCAGCTCGAAGGTCCATGTAGTTGGGAGGGGTAGTCGTGAGGGATCTATGAAGCCCGCAGATAGGTAAGTATCCAATAAATTTCCAAGTGTGTCGAAATGATAGCTCACTTTTAATTACAGCGTCCAAAACAACGCACCGCCCCCGATATTTACGAACGAGCTACGTGGAGCATCAGTACGAATCGGTGACACAATAATTCTCGGCTGTCAAGGTGAGTGAATAACGGATTTCTTGATCAATTGCCAAAGTATTTTAATCGCGTCGAGAATTTTGTTCTCATGCAATCTTGAACTTCAGATGAAAAGTGTTTACGTGGGATAGGTCGTGATGTGTCTAGAGGTAGAATTGATTTTCAGTCTCTTTGCTCATTCTCTGATCGCTTTTTTTTGTGATTTTGATGAGAATAAAAATTGGTTCTCTTCGATTAGTTTTTTCTCGAAAACATCGAAAATAAAAGCTTTGAGCAGACATGCTCATTATCGAAGGAATTTTTTTTTATGTTGTATCAAGAGATGTGCTAACCGGGGGAAAGGGTAGTAAACAATATTCAGTTATGAAATGATCGTGAAGATGGCTTTAGCTTGATCAGAATATTTAAATTAGGTAGGTGTATAAACTCTCGAAATCCAGAAACTTCAAAAACCGGAGGCGCGATATTTAATGAATTAAATTGATATCCAGGGCGAACCGGTGGAGAAGAAAATACTTTGTTGGGATAGGGACTAGGATAGATTCCCGCGATAGAAACAACATCCGAAAGTTTTACCGAGAAAGCTAAGCAACTGAATGCTGGCTTGAAGCTCCGAACGTAGGCTCTTCGCAGTAGTGAAGGTATCCTAGTCACTGATATACAGGGAACATTACTTCTCCTATCCGCTAAATGGATCAGATATAGAGAAAATAATAGAGCAAGAATAGAACCCGACTGCATTCATCAATGGATGAAACAGTCCCACCACGCGCCATAGAAGAGGTCATCGCAGCTGTTAAAAAGCTGAAAAACAATAAAGGTGCCGGGTTTTACGAGTATACACGGAGGTGATGTTTTGGTACAACGCATAAATCAAATCCTTTGATGCATCTTGTAAGTATTATTGATTCATATCCCTGTTAAATGTTACGTACAAGATACAATTCGGCGTATTGTGTTAACATCTGAAGCCTTTCTGGGTCATAATGAATGGTTCATCCTAGTCCGGTATATGATATCACAGTAAAACAAATCTTGAAAAAGACAAACGTCCATCCCATACAAGCCTTAACGGCAATTGAAAACCAAGCGAAACGAGTTAGTCTTAAGCTTAATGCGGACAAAAATAAATACATAAATGTTGTCAACAAACAAATAAGCATCTGTCTATGACAAAATGTTACACGGCTGAAACATTGATTTGACAAAACAATTGAGAAGATTTGAGCGAAAAATCCTTCATCGGATACATGGTCCCGCAGACTCTAAACGTTACCAACATGTGATTGTAGTCCAAAAAGCCAAGCCTTAATGACAACAATTTACCATCCGAGAACATCTTTCAATCCCCGTCGCAAGGGTTAATAGCACCAGAAAGACTGTGCCTCCATTTTAAAGATCAAGCGATCGCGGATGTCAGGCACCATACTCGTAGTTTAGAGAATCGGTAGCAATGTGTTCAACACTAAAGATTATGGAAACTTGCGACGATTCAAAAGGAAGTTCTTAACAGGTCGGAAGTACGATAAGTCACTCGCTATGTTAGATCACCACATTGAATTCGTCATCTTGAATTTAGAAATACATATGAACGTTAAACCCAGATACGTGTAACTTCAGATACAATTTTTTTTTCCAAAATCATAGATTTTTACCTGCACCTATAAGGGCACCAACCTCGAGGTTTATTAATTTATCTTAGTATAACCATAATGGAGAATCTCAAAAAAGCGAATCTAGCAATTCTGTCTGTCTGTCTTACTCACGGATTTCCTTCAAACTTCATGTCTAGACTCTGTGGGTTCACAATTCGAGGGAAAATCGGAATTTTCTTTTTAAACCCAACATTAACAATATGAACTTTTCTTATGGCCGATTTAGTAAAAAAAGTGATTTCCTCGAAAACGGCTTTAACGGTTTTGTTTAAATTTAATATTCGAGTTACTGTGGACATATGCCAATAGACGGCGTACTAGATTTTTGTCAAAAATTTGGTATAACGGTACTTTACTTATTAGCTGTTTTTTGAACACTTTTTCCTTCTCGGCTATGATCAATCGATTTTGTTCGAAATTAATATTTGGCAATATTGGACTTATGCCAAGTTCTGGAAAATTTTCAAAATATATTTCTTTCAAAAAAAAAGAAGAAAATCTTTTAAACAAATGAACAACATATAGGTGCAAGTACGTGCGACCCAGTCGTGCACTTTATTTTATATGCATGTAGGTATAATCGCCAAAAGATGGCAGTTCTGTTTTTAAATAGCTGGAGATTAAAATTGAAAGCTTTCGGAAGTGTGTATCCTGGGAGTATTTTCCAAAGTTTCTTTGTACTATATCGAAAGGAATTTTGATTGAGAGATGTTTAGCGACAAACTGAAATATTGCATTTCTATGGATCATTTCTTTGAAGTCTCATTTCCGCTTGCTCACTTCGTTTCTCCAAATTTTTAGTGCTCCATTCAATATGTCGCCTATCTATCTGTCACTTCTTCTTCTTCTTTTCCTTACGGTGAGGTTATGATCCAGAGTAGAAGGATCACAGTCCTCCCACTTTACTGCATCCCTACTGGTCCACCTGTGTGGTTTGCGGTTTGACCTCAGGAAGTAGCGGCAGGCTTCCCGGTTTCGGATCATTTCGTCACTAAGGCCAATCAAATGCTGGTGTTTTTTTTTTTGGTCTGCCTTTTTTGCGTGATTGTGTAGGAACGTTGATTGACATAGCCTTTTTGGCGGAGTTCGAAAGATCTCTCCTTTGAACATGACAATACCAACAGAGCCGGTCTTGCTCTATCTTGCTTGTGGTAGGTTTTTTACATGAAGGCTTCCTCGAATCTTCGAACTTCTAATTCTATCAAGCTCTGAGACTCCGGCTGTCATGCGAAGCATCTTCATCTCAGCTGCCGTTAATTTGCCCTCGTACTTTTTGTACATTGTCCAGCATTGTGAACCGTATGTGAGTGCCGGATTGCGGTGTAGAGGGGACATTTTTCGGTTACAGAAGATTGCGGAGTTCATCCGCCACTTCATCCACCCTACGCTTACGCGATGATTGATGTCATCATCACAAGTTATTTCGCTATTAATCATAGATCCCAGATATTTGAACTTTTCGCACTTGGGAAGCACTTTTTCATTCAAGTAAATATTTGGAATAGGCCGGTGTGGATCAGAAAACGGGCAGCACAGATTCTCTGTCTTTTTTGAACTAATACGGTACCCATTTCCCTCCAAAACATCCACCCATACATAAATTGCTCGTTGCAGGGACGTTTGATCTTCACTTATGATAGCTCCATCGTCAGCAAAGAATAACTGATGCACTTAGGGGTCCGCCACTTTTTCTTCAAGTAGATAATCAAGGACTGCAATAAATAGCAAAGGACTGAGGTGGTGTACACCGACTTTGATTGGGAACTCTTCGGTGACTCCTGTGCGACATCATACTCTTGTCTTTGCTTCCTCACAAATGTCCATGATCATGTGCACGTAGGTTTCTCGAACTCCTCGTTGTTTTAGCGCCACACATAAGAGATCTCTTAGTTGTCTATCAAAGGCTTTTTCAAAATCAACCAACACCATATGCAAGTCCTTTAAGCAATCACCATGTTTTTCCATTATGATCCTTATACTTTGAAAGCTCACACTGGTCATCAGATAGCCGTTTTTTTTTCCGCAGTCGATCTTAAGGGTGTGTGATATCAGCTTGACAGAACGGTAGTTATCGCAGTTTCACGTATCGCCCTTTCCTTTGTGCAAAGGAAGAAGATAACTTTCCCTCCACTGATTAGAATCATGAGCCATCTGGACCCGATGTCTCCTATCTTTTTCCAGAACTCAGGGGGTATCTCGTCTGGCCCAACCGTTTTTCTTTTTTTGGAGTATTTGTCAGATACTTCGTCATGGTTAGGAGCGGCTCTTGGAAAGTATACCCGGGGAAACTGTTCGTTCAGAAGACTTTCACAATACAGTCGCCATCTGTGGAGATGGAATTTTGTCGTCTTCCACAAGAAGCTGGCCTAGAGCATTGTTAATGAATCTCCTGAGCATTTCTTCTTCTCTGGGCGGCTTTTTGAAGATAGTTGTTCCCTTATTCAAGTTGTTTTGTCGAAGCTCCTGGATAGCCTGGTTCCTATCAGACACCGAAGACGATATTTCCTCCAAATTTTTGCTTGAAATTGGGCACACTTCTTCTTCGCGAGACCTTTGCAACATCTATATATGTATCATTTCATGGCGAGCTTTTTCATAGCTATTAGTAGAAGAGCACTCTGACCAAGCCTTGAAAGCCGTTTTCTTTCCGCGTATCACTACTTTAGCTTCATCTGTCCAGCACCATGTTTCTTTGGCGTGTTGGAAGGGGCCGTTCGACGTTCCAAGCAGTGATTTGGCTGTAGGGAATCCCACATATCTTGCGCTCTGCAATCCTCAACACCGACCTCATCGTACTTTGAAAACGTCGCATTTACGCAAGCCGGTTTCCTTTATCAATGTTTTGAAACCAACGGTGTTCCAAAGAATTTTAAACTTTATCTTAAGTGGACGATCTTTACTCCATGGTAATAATAAGTCATTAGGCAGGATTGAAGACGCTTGCATTCTAAATGGCACTGGTCAGAATAGTCCAAAAGAATAAAACCTAACTTCAAAGTTTGTTTTGTCAAATGTCACAACGATGGTTAATATACCTACTATTTCTTTATTTCAGTCGTTGTTCCTCCGTGGCCAAAAACCGTGGCCTGGTATAACAAGGAAGGACGTGTTGAGGCCAACGATAAATACAAATTAATCGAGGATGGTCTTGGAGTTTATATGATCGAAGTCAAGCCATCTGAAAGCTGTGATGAAGGTGAATGGAAATGCGTGGTAACCAGTCAAGAAGGATGCGTTGGCATCTCATCATGCGCCGTCACAATGGATAGTAAGTTATAAGTTCAAATTTTATGCAGCCTTTATTCTCAACATCTGTCTTCTTTCAGTTCCTAAAAACTATAGAAAACCCCGTTTCATGGAGAGTCTCAAGGCTGTACTAACCGAAGAAGGTCTCGTCTCATTCGAATGCAAAGTTGTTGGCTTCCCAACACCTACACTGAAATGGTTCAAGGATGGTCAAGAACTGAAGCCCGGTGATGTATACCAATTGACAGGGACCAACTCCCTTGGTACATATTGCTGCATCGCCAAGAACTGTATGGGTGAGAGTAGCAGTGTTGCCGTCCTAACTATCGAAGATATTGAAAATCAACTGAACGATGAAGAGCGAATTATGTTTACCAAACAGAATCAACCTCCAAAGTTTGTTTCCGGTTTAAAGACTCAAGACGCTAAGATCAATGAACCGTTCCGCTTTACTGTTACTGTAAAGGCCATCCCTGATCCGGTGTTATCCTGGTTCCGAGATGAGTTGCCAATTGAATCGAATGAGAGATACAACCACTTCGCAGGCGAGGCAGAAACCTATCACTTGGACGTCAAGTGTGTGGAATTTGTTGACCAAGCTGAATGGAAGTGTGTCGCTGTGAACGACTTTGGAACCAGTGTCACGTCGTGCTTTTTGAAACTTCAAATCCCCCGGCATTATAAGAAGCCACGGTTTTTGGAGTGCCTTCGAGCAGTTCTCACTGAAGAAGGAGCTGTCAACTTGGAATGTAAGGTTATTGGAGTGCCACAACCGGTCTTGAAGTGGTATAAAGATGGAATTGAGTTAAAACCAGGTGACATTCATCGAATTATTTCGGGGCAGGATGGCACCTGCTGCTTGGGAACATACACATGCGAGGCTCGAAATTGCATGGGAGTGGTGGCTAGTTCAGCGTCTCTGCTTGGCTTTGAAGAAGCCTATAAGAACCAAAAACCAGAACCGCCAGTCAATGAGCTGCAAAGGAACTTTTCTCTGTCCACAATTCAGGAGGAGCGAACGTCTCAAATGTACGAAAGTGCGGTGGGTGATATCACCATCGATGAGAAGGGCGACATTTCATTTTCGTTCGATGGCAAGGAGGTGTCTGTTTCATTGTATGAAACTCCAGACTTAACGGAGGAGGAGGCGCTGAAGATAGTCGAAATGTACGCTGATCAGATCTCGGAACATGTGACTGAACACAATATTGTGGAACTTCCACCTCTGAGATTCGTAAAGGAGACTTCACAGTCGGGAAACCTACTCATGGAGGCAGTTGTCATAGACATCGCTCCTGAGTACTTCTCGCACGAGGAAGACATGCGTACTGAGGCTGGGATGGATGACATTTCGATTTGTGAGGTCACCATCCATGGTTCATCTGGTCATGAAGAGTCAACATTCGATAAAGAAACAGAAGATTACGCCAAGAAAAACATGGAAAAGATGGAAGAGGAGTTAGCTATGACCACACCGGCCAGGAAGAGGAAGAAGTCGCGTGGCACCGAAGTGGAGGAGTATTTCAGTTTGTCATTCTCTAAGGCGTCTGAGAGTCAGGGCGATGAAGACACTTCAGAACTGCAAACATTCGCAAGTGCTAGCGCACTGATGACTTCATCAAAGATAGAGTCCTTGGAGATGGAAGAGCCTCCGCCAGAGGAAGAAGTCCATCCACCAAAACGAAAGAAAGGCAAGAAGAGTCCTGAGACTGATTCATCAAAGACCACCGATGCTGATGCCAACTTACAGGATATATCTGGAGCCGCAGGAGATGGTCTTACACTCCTGAAACCATCAAAGGCGGTTACTGATGAAGCGGAGATTCAGGCGAATCTCAAGGCTCTGCTACCTCTGGCTAAATTGTTTAAGACTATCGAAACGCACTTGGTAGTGGTCGAGAGTGAAGTGGTGTCACAGTCAGCTATGATGATGTCTCCAACTTCAGCGGATCAGAGCATCGGAATCATTCAAAATGTCCTCGAGCCCATCAGGCAAATCGAAGGCAAGCTGAGGGTGTACTCAGGAGAGATACCTATCGAGGTATTGTTTGAATCGATGGAAGCGGATATAAAGGCTCTGCACACGGGCCTGCAAGTTATAGAAAAATGCGTCGCCATGGATGAGACCGGTGTGACCCTAATTCAACGAACCAGTGTCTGTATCATTGATAGTGTCGGAGAACAATTTGTGAAAACCTTTGAAGAGGTGAAGACCATCGCGAAAGGCTTCGAATCCGATCACATCAAGATGCAGACCGAAATAACTGCTGAGGATATCCAACAGGGTATCCAGATAACCCAGGACACAATAAAGTCACAGGCTCTTCTGCAAGAAGCACAGGATATTGAAACAGCCCAACATGTTTCAGAGTCAGTGGCTAAGCTTCAAACGATGCCACAGACCGTGCCCTTCGAGGCGGTAACGGAAGCCAAACTCCCATCTGAAGCTGATTCTCTAAAGCTCATCTGTCGTCCAGTGATTAAAATTCAACAGGCATTGGAGAACATCGAGAATGAGCTGTCCTTAGAGGAGAACGAAGAGCAATTGTATTCCCGTATTCATGAAGGCGTTCTATCGAACCTCCAGGGTCCAGTTGATGAGCTACAGCTAGAGTTGGATAGAATTGAACAGAAAGTCGTCGCGGCAGCTGGAAGTGAGACCATTGAACAAAAGATCGACATGACCATCCTAGACATTGTGACGCCTCCACTCTTCGAGCTGAAGAAGGGTTTGGAGATAATTTCGAAGCAATCTCCGGGCAACATCCACTCTGGAATGATGACTGTAAGTGCCATTGAATCCATGGTACCGCCATTACAAGAAATTCAAAACGGCCTAGCCCAACTGGGTCAAGACATCGAATCAGGTCAGGTGAAAGAAGACTTCGTTCCAGATTCTGCTGATACCCAGAAGCTACTGCAATCCATCGCCCAAGGTGTTCTACATTTTGAAACCAACATCGAGAGACTCTCACCAAGGTTGTCGCCAAATCTTCAATCGGGTCTAATCGGTCTTAAGGATGAACTGTCCAGGCTTATAGGGAACATCTTAGATTGCAGTCTCAATAAGTATCGTCTCACGGTTCTGGAGAATCTTAAAACCCCAATTGATGAGCTTAACTACTGCTTACGGCAAACGGAGCAAAAGTCAATCTCGGGATCACTGAGCGATTTAATCGATCCAATTCGAGGGCTTCGGGAGAAGGTAAAGCTTGGCGTCGATATTTTGTCTATCTCCGACCTCCAGCAAAACGATTTGAATATCCGGAGCTTAATGCGGATCAAAGAGATCATCAAAGCCATTGAAATCGACATAGAGGAGCATGAGTTCAAATTGCTCCAGAAGGAGATTGAATTGGATGAGAAGCAGGCCACTGAAATGGATCAATCCTTTATGTCCATGCGGGAAGCCTTATCGATGCAGATAGCCAAAGAAGAAGGTCAAAAGACGATTGAGAAGATTGAAGAGATTCATGAGTGCCTGGCTACCCTTCAAGATGAAGTCGCGCTGGAGGATGTCAAGACCTTGACGTCGGATAACATATCGGTCTTGAAAAAAATGGCCAAACCACTGAAGGAGATGTTGGAGTGTGTGGCTACAATTAAGAGTGGCGCCGCATACGATACTGTTCAAGAGTTCAATGAAGATGTGAACATGAAAGTTCTTCATGAGATAGCTGAGCCTGTGAATGCCTTAGCTGAGGCTCTAAAGGTTGTGACCGCCCCAAAAGTTGTTGACAATCTTAAATCTCTGTCGACACAGGAGGACATTTCGGCGCTGAAGACCTTGGCTCAACCAGCCCAGGAGCTCAGGAATTCCATTGCAAAGCTGGGGCAGGAAGTTGCCTTTGAAGAGCAAGTTCAAAGCTTTAGTGAACAGCAGGCATTCTTGAAGATTGCCAAGCCCTTGAGCGAGCTCCAGGAGTGTTTGGAGGGGGTTATTCGACAAACGGCTGCAGAAATGTTGGAGGATGTCTCTACCATGGAAGACATCTCAGCACTAAAGACTATCGGCGAATCGGTATCAGAAGATCAGCATCAGGCTTTGCTAACCCAGGAGTATCAAGCTGTGGAGGAAATAGAAGATCTGGAGATAGACACCACCAAGCAAAGGAAAGCTGAGATCTTGCTGACGGATTTGAAACAAAGTCTTGGATCAGTGCTGGTTCACTGTACAGAATGCAATGTTACTTCCTTAAAGGCGGAAACCATAGACCAATTAAGAGCTACTGTAACCAAGCTCAAGGAACTAGAAAAATATGTCGCTGAGGTATGTGAGACCAGTATTCGTGATCCAGTAGCAACAGTATCTGATAAGACCGATCTAAGAACTTTAGCAGAGGCGGTGTGTAGCTTGGAATCCTGTGTTGTACAGGTTCAAGAATTGATACCTGAAGAGGGTCTGAAGAGTTTGTCTGGTAGTGAACCAATTACGGACCTGAAAACCTTAGCAACTCCACTTCAAGAGCTTAGGGAATGCCTACAAATATTCCACAATCAAGACTTCGAAAATGTAGACACTTTTACCGCGCCAAGAGTGTCATTGGCATCGGGAGAAATCATAGAAGGAATCACACCATTCGTGGTAGCTGTGCAGGAGAACCAAGCGCTGGAAACTCTCCAAAGTCTAATAGAGAAGGAACACCTTGAATCATATAAGCAAATCTTGGGTCCAATTCAACAGCTTCAAAGCGCGTTCCTGGAGGTCCACGACCAAGTTCACTTATCCCAGGTGGATGATGTATCCAGCCAGAAGACGCTTGCAACATTTGCAAAGCCGTTGATTAGCCTTCACGAGGCAATCGTAAACATTCAAGAACAATTCCCCTACTCCACTTTTGAGGAATGTCCTGAATTTAAGGCAATTCAATCTAAGTCCAATGCGATCTATCAACTGTTAAAATATGTAGAAAAAGTCAACTGCCAAGCCTTGGAGAACTTTGCAGAAATGTCAACGCAAGCAGATATTTCAGCTATGGAAACCTACGCCGCTTCTATTGATGTAGACAGTGACAAAACGGAAGCTGTCCAAATCGAACCAAAAGTCATGGAACCAGCAGACATTAGAACTTGTGTAGAAGATGGCATTAAACAGATTGACAACTGCCTTGACAAACCGACCTTCAAAAAGTCAAAAGACCTAAAAGAAGTCGAAATCATTATGAAGGAGTTAAAGACCAGCTTCCAACAGATGCAGGAAGAGCTTAGCAAAGAGGCTGAGGGCGAGTCTTCGATTTTAGCCAAATCTAACATCGCCAGAACTCTCTTCAAGCTCAAAGAATGTCTAGTCCATACCTATGAGGGTGGCTACGAAGAGTCTCTCGATGATATCGAGAAGACGTTTGAAGACATTCTGCAGGCGCTACCGGATCTGGAGGTACTATTGGCCGAGCAGATGGGCGCCAAGGTGGTTAACAAAATTCGTGAAACCGTAAGCATCGCTGAGAGGTGTGCAGAGAATCATGATGCTCACATGGAGTTCATAAGCCGTTTGTCGATTCCTCTGAATGACTTGGCCGAAGATATTGAAAGACTTGGACAAGGTCCTGATACGGAAGTGTCTAAATCTTCCGCAAAGATGGTGGGACTTCAGTCGCGTTTGATGAACGCCTTCAGAGCACTAAATGAGGTCAGTGAGAGTGTTCCTAATGAACTGCTGGACAATGTACTGACTGGACAGAGTGTCTTAGTCTCGGTCTTTGACTTTATTGAAGCCACTGATCCATTGAGGATCATTGAGGTCTTCCAAGAGATTGATAATATCGTGGCTCCTTTAACGGGCATAAATGAGGTTCTCGGCGAGATCTTGCGAGAAGCTGAAGGACAACAGCTCTTTGAGTTGTTGAAGCCTGTGAAGGAGGCTCAAGAACTGCTTATGACAGTGCAGGAACATCTGGCAACTGGTAGTGTATCTTCGAGTGAATTGGTGAAGGCGAATGAATTTGTTATCAAAGAGTTGCAGGAGAAGATCGAGAGGGTTGAAAATGAAATTCTTGTCAAAGAGGATCTATCGCAGCTGACTGTAGAGGAGGTTAGGGAGATTCAGTCTATAGCGAAACCATTGGATAGGTTGCAGAAGTCCCTGGAGGATTTCGCCAAAACAGAAGAGGAAGCTACAGAGGTCCATGAAGCTGCTCACAAACGAAAGGCAGACGAAGAAGAACAATCAGATGCCTTGGGTGTAAAGGCTGAAATTGTGGAAAAAGTTGATCTTGAAGTTCCTGAAAAGAGGGCCAAACTATCCGAATCTAGCCCCGAGAAGGCACCAGAAGTAGTTTCGCTCGACCTAAACGAAGTTAAATTCAAATTAGGTTCTGAAATGTTTGAAAACCTTCGTACGCTACAACTATTGAGAGAACAAATCATTCAAGTGGAGAACAAACGAATCGACAAAGCTTCAAATGAAATTCTAAGCACTTTGGAATTAACGGTAAACGATCTAGAAAACGTGCTAACTAGCAGCACCTCTGAAACAGTGGAAGACAATCTTTTTTTGCCGCTTTTCAAGATGCGCGATCTTTTGGCGTTCACCAAACAGAATCAGAAAGATAAGTCAGAGACCAGTGAAGTCCTGGTTAAGGCTAACAAGGTCTTTACGTCTATCCTTAACCAGAATGCAGGTTTGAGAAAAACCTTCCTGCAAGACATAGTTCAAACGCCTAAGGATGGGCTTTCGAACTTAATTCCGCTGTTGGAGTCCGCTCCAGGTTTAGAAAGTTGCAGAAGCTTACTTACAGTTTCCCAGAAACTGGACACGATCTTGACTGATATAGTCAACAAGAATGAAGGCGGTCTAGACAGGACTTCGGAGAGTTTTATAGCACTTCAAGAGACAGTAAATGAGTTAAAAAATCAAGCAGAAGACCTTGGCAAGAGGCTACCAGGAGAGTTTAGGAAGTCATGTGTGAAACCGCTTGAGAGGATATGTGATGCCATAGAGAATCCTAGAACTGAAAGTGTCATAGAAGTTTTGCAGGAGATGGAAGCGCTCAAGGGACCGCTGAAGATCTTGAAGGAGACTATGACAAGGAATATTAAGAGGTTTAAGGAATCACAGGAGTTGGAGGAAGCTCAAGCACTAAAAGCCAAAAAGGAGAAGGAAACTAAGCAAGTGGAGGTTATCGAAAAGAAAGTTGAGGGATCTGAAGGCACTGCTGAAAAACAAGCGGAGAAGTCGGTAACAGAAGTTAAACCACTTAAGCCGGACGAGGGTGTCGTTCAGTCGGCGGAATCCCAAAAAGCAGATGTGTCCGAAGATAAACCCGAGGGAGTTGAAACTAAGGAAATGGAGACTGCTGAAAAGAAGCCTAAAGTCTCCGAAACTGCTCCTGAAAAGCAATCTGCAGAGAAGTCGGTCACTGAAGCTGAAACAGTGAAGGCGGGAGAAGTTACAGAAACGCCATTGAAGCCAGGGGAGGATATCGTTAAGTCCTCCGAGGCACAAAAGGCAGATGTTTCTCAAGTCGAAGCCGAAAAAGTTGAAACAAAAGAAGTGGAGGCTACCAAAAAGAAGTCCGAAACCGCTTCTGAAAAGCAATCTGCAGAGAAGTCTGTCACTGAAGCTGAAGCTGTGAAGACAGGAATAGTTAGCGAAACACCACTGAAGCCAGAGGAGGGTGTCATTAAGTCCTCCGAGGCACAAAAGGCAGATGTATCTGAAGTTAAATCCGAACAAGTTGAAACTAAGGAAGTAGAAGCTTCCAGAAAGATGGTCGAAGACTCTGAAACCACCCCTGAGAAACAGCCTGAAGCTGTGAAGACGGGAGAAGTTAGGGGAACACCACTGAAGCCAGATGAGAGTGACGTTAAGTCTTCCGAGACCCAAAAGGGTGATGTGTCTGAAATTAAGGGAGAAAATGTTGAAACGAAAGAAGTGGAGACTGTCGAAAAGAAGTCTAAGGTCTCCGAAACTACTCCTGAAAAGCAACCTGCAGTTAAGTCTGGCACTGAAACTGAAGATGTGAAAACTAAGGACGTTGGAGAAGCAGCCTTGAAGCTTGACGAGGGGATCGTAGACTCTGCCGAGATTCAAAAAGCCGAGGTGTCAGAATTGGGACTTGAGAAGGTTGAAACCAACAAAGTTGATGATACAAAGAAAAAGGTTAAGATGTCAGATGTTACCGTTCAAGAGTCAGTAGCTGAGAAGTTGGTTGCCGAAACCGTAGAAACTAGAAAAGTAGCCGAAGCCCCTGAGAAGCCTGAAAGCATAGAAATTAAAGCAGAGGCAGAGGCTCCACAAGTTTCAGAAATAACACCTGAAATAATAGAGTCGGTGAAAGTTGAAGGTAGCAGCAAGCAGGCTGTGGTAGAGGATGTCAGTTTTGCAAATGCTGCTGCCGAAAAGGCTGTTACTCAGTCCGAGAAGATTGAAGAGGCAGAGGTTACTAAAACAGCACTGAAATCTGTGGAAGATTTAGTAAGGACTGAAGAGGCTAAGAAAGCTGAGGTGTCAGAAGTGAAGGCTAAAGAGGCTGAGGCCGTGGAAGCTCCTAAAACATCGGAGGCTAAGAAGATTCAAGAAGCGATTCAGAACGTAGAGACCCAAAAAGCAGATGTTTCAGAAGTTAAAGCCGAAGTTATCGAACAAAAAGAACTGGATACCATTAAGAAAGACGCCAAGGTGTCAGACGTGTGCCCTGATTCGTTAAGTGCAGAGAAATCCATCACCGAACCAGAAGTAGTCGAAGTGGAGAAGGTAGCAGATATCCAAAAGCTTGTTGAACTAGAGCTGAAAGTCAAGGAGACTGGAACTGCTGATCTTACTGAAGTCAAACCTGAAGAAATAGAGAGAAAAAATTTTGTAGATGAAACGCAAAAGGGAGAGGTAACAGAGATAGATGCTAAGAAAGCTGAAGCCATC
Source organism: Pocota personata (assembly GCA_963082735.1). Lineage (NCBI taxonomy): Eukaryota > Metazoa > Arthropoda > Insecta > Diptera > Syrphidae > Pocota > Pocota personata. The sequence continues at coordinate 234,214,480 of OY720430.1, read as the reverse complement.
AAGTCTACAACGGAGCCGGAGAAAGCTGAAATCGGAGCAGTCACTGAAATCCCTAAGAAGGCAGAGGCTGTCGACATCAAAACACTAGAGGTCCAAGAACCACAAATTGTTGAGGTTAAAGTCGAGAACATCGAGCTTAAAGAAGTTGATGAGAGTAAGACAGAGCTCAAGGTCTCAGAGCCTCCGGTAGAAAAATTAGCTGCGGATAAGTCAGTTACTGAACCAGAACAACTTGAAGTTGGCCAAGTTACTAAGAATGCTCAAACTTCAGGCGAGCTTGAGGTAAATTCTGCAGAGGCTCTTAAGTCAGAAGTTGCAGAGGTTATAAATGAAAAGATAGAGCATAAGGAAATTGAGGATACGAAGAAGCCTGATAGTATCGAAGTCAACGTACCAGAAACTCAGAAATCAGAAGGTTCTGAGGTTAAACCTGAAAAAGTCGAGGTCAAGGAATCCGATGATTCTAAGAAAGTGGTTGAGATAATCGAGGTAGATGCGAAGAAGTCTGCTGCTGAGGAATCAGTTACTGAACCAGAACTTACTGAAGTTGGGCAAGTCACTGAAACCGCTCAAATTTCAAGTGAGCTTGAGGTTAAGCCTGCGGAAGCTCTTAAGTTAGAAGTTTCCGAGGTAAAAACAGAAGCAATTGAAAATAAGGAAGTTGAAGATTTGAACAAAAAAGCTGATATATCGGAGATTTCTCCGAAGATTGAAGTAAAGGACGTTGAAGATGTCCAGAAGCAAGCAGAAGTGTCAGAAGTAGCTACAGAACAACTTGCTGTCGAAAAGATAATTACGGAAGTAGATAAAGTCGAAGTCGACACTACTCAGGAGCCCGAAAAAGGTGGAAAACTAAAAGTAAAGGAAGTTGAAGATGACCAGAAACAAGCAGAGATGTTCGAAGTGTCTGCAGAACAACTGATTACAGAAAAGCCAATGACGGAAGAAGAGAAGGTTGCTAAAGAGCCTACAAAAGTTACTGAAGTTGCTCCAGAGATAGACACAAATTTAATAGAGAAAACGATTGAAGCTGTGGCGAATATCGCTCCAGATTCTGAAATAAAGGAGAGCCTGGCTGCTGCTGTAGCGGAGCTAAATGAAGTAAAAGTCCAGCTGGCAGGAGGTGCTCCCGAAGATGAAAATCTTATTAATGCAATCGGAAAAGCATTTTTCAAATTACGGGAATGCATAGTTCATACTTACGATGGTAGCAAACTTTCTGACGAAGATGAAGAAGCTAGACTGAAGGTTGCCAATGATGCCTTCAAAGACATCTTGGAATCTAATCCCGTTATTAGGAATCATATCTCCAATGGACTAATGAACAATACTATAAGTTCAATTGAAAAGCTCAAGGCTAATCTTTGTGAAGACTCAGCAACAAAGTTGTCAAAGGATCTGAGACCTTTAGTGGAGCCGTTATGCAATCTTAGAGATGCTGTCGAAAATTTGACGAAGTCGGACGATGATTCATTGGAGAAGTCTTCCATTAAAATGGTGACTCTTCAGTCTTGCTTGATGGACATGTTCTTTAAATGTGATGACCTTGCATCAAGCCAAGTAAAAGAAATCCAAGAAGCTCTGCTAAATACTCAGGACATCCTTCTGAAGATTCATGATCATTTTGATAATTCCGGACAGTTTATACCGAGGATTGAGATTTCAGAAGATGTTAGCCGATTGGCTGGACCTTTGGAGAATATTTTGAAGTTGTTGACTGGTGTAGTTGAAGAAGCGGAGAAAGAAACTGAAGTTGTGTCAGAAGTGGCCGAAAAAGCAGAAATAAGTGATGTCCAGTCTGCAGAGGACAAGAGAGTTGAAATCGAAGCCGAAGAAATCGAACAGAAGACTCTTGAAGATTCAACAAAGCAGACTGAGGAATCTAAGGTGACTCCTGAAAATTTGGTGGCAGAAGTATCGAAGACGGAAGCAGAAAAGACAGAGGTTGGACCAGTTGAATTATCTGTTGAATCGAAAACAGCGGAAGTATCTGAGGTTAAGGTTGAGAAAATTGAAGAAAATGAGCTCGAAGATAGCAAGAAGAAGGCCCAAGCTTCTGAGGTGGTTCCTGAACAGCAGGCTGGTCAGAAAACATCCACAGAACCCGACGAAATACAGGTGGTTGAAGTTGCGAAAGATGCCCAAAAGCCAGAAGAAAGTGAGGTTTCTTCTTTGAAGGTAAAGAAGGCAGATGTTTCTGAGGTTAAGACTGAAAGCGTCGACGAGAAGAAGGTTGAAGATAACAAAATAGAAGCTGAGGTGTCCGAGATTGTGAAGAAGGAAGAAGTTGCACAGAAGTCTACTACTGAACCAGAGAAAGCCGAAGTTGTAGAAGTTATCGAGACTTCGGAGACACCAGAAGTGACAGAAGTCACACCCCAAGAGTCCTTTAAGCCGGGTACTTCAGAGGCGAAAGCAGAAAACATAGATGAGAAGCAGGTAGATGAGGTGATGAAAAAGGCCCCAGAATCTGAAGTTGCTTCTGAAGCAGTGTCCGCTCAGAAATCAGTGACGGAAGTGGAACTCATTGAAGCGGTGGAGACATTGGAAATAGCCCAAAAGCCAGGCGAAAATATTATCGAGCCATCCGAGGCCAAGAATGCTAATATATCTGAAATTAAGGCTGAGATTATCGAAAAAAAGGAACTTGAGGATTCCAAGAAGGAAGCACAAATGTTGGAAATTACTGCAGAAAAGGCCGCAGCAGAAGTTTCAGTTACGGAAGCCGAAAAAGTCGAAATAGGAAAGTTAGAAAAAACTGCCCAAAACTCCACTGAAATTGATGTGAAGCTCACTGACTCCAAAGCAACGGAGATTTCAGAGGCTAAGGCTGAAGAAGAAGTGCCTAAAGCTGTAGAGGATTCAAAGAAACAACAAGAGGTCATTGACGTAAGCAATAAGCAGGAGATTGCAGAGAAGTCAATAACTGAGCCAGAAGTCATTGTTGAAGGAAAGATTACTGAGACCGCTCAGAAACCGAATGAGGTAGAAGTAAAATCAGCAGACAAAAACACTGCTGAAAAGTCAGCAACTGAAGCAGAAGCTATCATTCAAGAAAAGATCACTGAGACCGCTCAAAAATCGGATGAGGTAGAAGTAGCATCATCAGAGAAGATGACGGCTGAAAAGTCAGTGACTGAAACAGAAGCCATCATTCAAGAAAAGTTCAATGAGACCGCTCAGAAATCGGAAGATGTTGAAGTACCGTTACCAGAAAAGAAGACAGCTGAAAAGTCAGCAACTGAAGCAGAAGCCATCGTTCAAGAAAAGGTCATTGAGACCGCTCAGAAACCGAATGAGGTAGAAGTAGCGTCATCAGAAAAGAAGACGGGTGAGAAGTCGGTAACTGAAGCAGAAGTTATTGTTCAAGAAACGGTTACCGAGACAGCTCAGAAGACGGGCGAAGTAGAATTAGCATCACCAGAGAAGCAGACGGGTGATAAGTCATTAACTGAAGCAGAAGCCATCGTTCAAGAAAAGGTTACTGAAATCGCTCAAAAACCGAATGAGGTAGAAGTAGTGTCACCAGAGAAGGAGATGGCTGAAAAATCAGTAACTGAAGCACAACCCATCGTTCAAGAAAAGGTTATTGAGACCGCTCAGAAACCGGATGAAGTAGAAATAGCGTCACCAGACAAGAAGGTGGCTGAAAAGTCAGTAACTGACGCAGAAGCCATCGTTCAAGAAAAGGCTACCGAGACCGCTCAGAAACCGGATGAGGTAGAAGTAGCGTCACCAGAGAAGAAGACACCTGAAAAGTCAGTAACTCAAGCAGAAGCCATCGTTCAAGAAAAGGTCATTGAGACCACTCAGAAACCTGATGAGGTAGAAGTAGCGTCACCAGAGAAGAATTTGGCTGAAAAGTCAGTAACTGAAGCAGAAGCCATCGTTCAAGAAAAGGTTACCGAGATCGCTCAGAAACCGGACGAGGTAGAAGTAGCGTCACCAGAGAAGAAAACAGCTGAAAAGTCAGTAACTGAAGCAGAAGCCATCATTCAAGAAAAGGTTACCGAGATCGCTCAGAAACCGGACGAGGTAGAAGTAGCGTCACCAGAGAAGAAGACAGCTGAAAAGTCATTAACTGAAGCAGAAGTCATCGTTCAAGAAAAGGTCACTGAAACCGCTCAGAAACCGGATGAGGTAGAAGTAGCGTCACCAGAGAAGAAGACAGCTGAAAAGTCAGTAACTGAAGCAGAAGCCATCGTTCAAGAAAAGGTCATTGAGACCACTCAGAAACCTGATGAGGTAGAAGTAGCGTCACCAGAGAAGAAGACACCTGAAAAGTCAGTAACTGAAGCAGAAGCCATCGTTCAAGAAAAGGTCATTGAGACCACTCAGAAACCTGATGAGGTAGAAGTAGCGTCACCAGAGAAGAAGGTGGCTGAAAAATCAGTAACTGAAGCAGAAGCCATCGTTCAAGAAAAGGTTACCGAGATCGCTCAGAAACCGGACGAGGTAGAAGTAGCGTCACCAGAGAAGAAAACAGCTGAAAAGTCAGTAACTGAAGCAGAAGCCATCGTTCAAGAAAAGGTTACCGAGATCGCTCAGAAACCGGACGAGGTAGAAGTAGCGTCACCAGAGAAGAAGACAGCTGAAAAGTCATTAACTGAAGCACAAGTCATCGTTCAAGAAAAGGTCACCGAAACCGCTCAGAAACCGGATGAGGTAGAAGTAGCGTCACCAGAGAAGAAGACAGCTGAAAAGTCAGTAACTGAAGCAGAAGCCATCGTTCAAGAAAAGGTCATTGAGACCACTCAGAAACCTGGTGAGGTAGAAGTAGCGTCACCAGAGAAGAAGACACCTGAAAAGTCAGTAACTGAAGCAGAAGACATCGTTCAAGAAAAGGTCATTGAGACCACTCAGAAACCTGATGAGGTAGAAGTAGCGTCACCAGAGAAGAAGGTGGCTGAAAAGTCAGTAACTGAAGCAGAAGCCATCGTTCAAGAAAAGGTTACCGAGATCGCTCAGAAACCGGACGAGGTAGAAGTAGCGTCACCAGAGAAGAAAACAGCTGAAAAGTCAGTAACTGAAGCAGAAGCCATCATTCAAGAAAAGGTTACCGAGATCGCTCAGAAACCGGACGAGGTAGAAGTAGCGTCACCAGAGAAGAAGACAGCTGAAAAGTCATTAACTGAAGCAGAAGTCATCGTTCAAGAAAAGGTCACTGAAACCGCTCAGAAACCGGATGAGGTAGAAGTAGCGTCACCAGAGAAGAAGACAGCTGAAAAGTCAGTAACTGAAGCAGAAGCCATCGTTCAAGAAAAGGTCATTGAGACCACTCAGAAACCTGATGAGGTAGAAGTAGCGTCACCAGAGAAGAAGACACCTGAAAAGTCAGTAACTGAAGAAGAAGCCATCATTCAAGAAAAGGTCATTGAGACCACTCAGAAACCTGATGAGGTAGAAGTAGCGTCACCAGAGAAGAAAGTGGCTGAGAAGTCAGTAACTGAAGCAGAAGCCATCGTTCAAGAAAAGGTTACCGAGATCGCTCAGAAACCGGACGAGGTAGAAGTAGCGTCACCAGAGAAGAAGACAGCTGAAAAGTCAGTAACTGAAGCAGAAGCCATCGTTCAAGAAAAGGTTACCGAGATCGCTCAGAAACCGGACGAGGTAGAAGTAGCGTTACCAGAGAAGAAGACAGCTGAAAAGTCATTAACTGAAGCAGAAGTCATCGTTCAAGAAAAGGTCACTGAGACCGCTCAGAAACCGGATGAGGTAGAAGTACCATCACCAGAGAAGAAAACGGCTGAAAAGTCATTAACTGAAGCAGAAGTCATCGTTCAAGATAAGGTTACTGAGACCGCTCAGAAACCGGATGAGGTAGAAGTAGCGCCACCTGAGAAGAAGACCGCTGAAAAGTCAGTAACTGAAGCAGAAGCCGTCGTTCAAGAAAAGGTTACCGAGACCGCTCAGAAGACGGACGAGGTAGAAGTAGCATCACCAGAGAAGAAGACGGCTGCGAAGTCAGTAACTGAAGCAGAAGTCATAGTTCAAGAAGCGGTCACCGAGACCGCTCAGAACACGGGCGAGGTAGAAGTAGCATTACCAGAGAAGAAGACAGCTAAAAGGTCATTAACTGAAGCAGAAGCCATCGTTCACGAAAAGGTCATTGAGACCGCTCATAAACCTGATGAGCTAGAAGTAGCATCACCAGAGAAGAAGACGACTGAAAAGTCAGCAACTGAAGCAGAAGCCATCGTTCAAGAAAAGGTCACTGAGATCGCTGAGAAACCGGATGAGGTAGAAGTAGCATCACCAGAGAAGAAGACGGCTGAAAAGTCAGTAACTGAAACAGAAGTCATCGTTCAAGAAAAGGTCACTGAGACCGCTGAGAAATCGGATGAGGTAGAAGTAGCGTCAGCGGAGAATAAATCGGGTGAAAAATCAGTAACTGAAGCTAAAGAAGCCGGGGCTCCTGAGACAGAGAGTCAAGCTAAGAAGTTAAAGAGAAAGAAGTCAAAGACTAGTCCCGAGAAAAATAAGGGAGAGCAAGCACCGCTAGAACCTTTGGAGAATGTTGAAGCTGGAAAGGGTGTAGAGAAACCAAAAGAAAATATTGCAGAGCCACTTGAGATCAAAAAGGAAGTGGTCGCTGAGTTGGAAGAGAAGAAGGACGATGAAGGTAAGAAGGTAAAGAGAAGGATATCCAAGACCAGTCCTGAAAAGAATAAAGAAGAAGAACCACATGCACCCACTGCGGATCTTGGTAAGGAAGGTTCTGTGGACGCTGTACTGAAATCTGAAGAAAAGGCTATGAAGCCTGTCGAGGTTAAGGATGTAGATGCCTCTGAGTTAGAAGAGAAAAAGGATGACGAAGACAAGAAGTTGAAGAGGAAGAAGTCAAAGACCAGTACTGAGAAGAAGACAGAAGTAGCTGCGGCTCAAGAAGTTGCACCCACAGAGCCAGTGAAATCAGAAACTATTGCCCCAGGAATTGATGAGCCTGCTATTGCTCAACAACAGAAGACCGAAACAGCAGAGGTTATACAGAAATTAGAAGAAAAGCCTCTTGAATCGGCTGAAATTAGGAAAATCGATGTAAACCTCCTCGAGAATGTACTTAAGACAGTTAAAATCTTTTCTTCGGACATTCAAGTTCAGCAGTTCCTCGAAAGCACCATTGCTGACTTATTCAATCTGAATGAAAAACTCAAGGTCGGCTCTGAAGATGAAAGCCTTCTTAAATCTGTCTCCAAATCATACCTGAAGCTACGAGAGCACATAGTCCACACTTACGATGACAGATTGTTGCCTCCCAAGGAAAAAGAAAACAAATTAGACGACATCAAAATGAGCTTTAAAGACTTCTTAGACGCCAGTCCTAAATTGAGAAGATATGTTTCCGATGACCTTATGAAGAATTCGTTGTCAGTCATGGAGAAATTGAAAAACACTCTAATAGAGAATTCTGCTGACAAAGCCACAAAGCAGCTTGTACCTCTAATAGAACCCCTTTCGAATCTCCAAACAGCTGTAGAAAGTCTGACAAAAGGCGAAGACGTGGCTTTCGATAAGTCCTCAGGTCGAATGGTGAATCTTCAGTCTCGCCTTATGGATATGTATTTCACTTGTGATGATCTTAAGCCAAACATGGATACGAAGCTTCTTCAAACGGTTCAAAGTGTCATGAAAATAATGCTCAACATACATGACCAAGTTGAAAATGTCGCCCAGTCGGTTGATAGAATTGATATGGGTGAAGGTGTTGACCAAATTTCAGGTCCACTCATGAAAATCCATGAACTCCTGAATGCAACTCAAAAAGAAGAAGAGGACATTGTACTAGAGGAAGAAGTTAAGGCAGCGGAGGCGAAGGTGGAAGAAGATGTGAATGTCCTTAAGAAGGCTGTACCAGGAGAAAAGGCTATTCAAGCTGAAGTGTCTGAAGAGATTGCTCAAAATCCTGAAGCGGTCGATGTGAATTTCCTTGAAGGAAGAAAGATAGATATAACTGAGGTAAAACTCGAACAAGTTGATGAGAAACTAGTTGAAGATGCCAGCATGAAACAGAAAACTGAAGCTGTGAGTCTTGAAAAGGTAGCTGCAGAAAAGTCTGTAACTGAAGCTGAAATTATTAAGGAAGGAACAACGCAAGATATCCAAAAAGAGCAAATGGTTGAGGAACTTAGGAAAATCGAATCCGAAAAGATCGATGTTTCTGAAGTGAAAGCTGAAGAAATTGAGCAGAAGGAAGCCGATGACAGTAAAAAGAAGACAAAATCTTCTAAACTTAGCCCTAAGAAGAAGAAAGCAGTGCCCAAGGAAACTGAAGCTATAAAAGCCAATCAATTAGAACCCACCGAAACCAAGCTTGAATCCGTAGGAGCAGAGAAGGCCCTGGGAGAAGACAAGAAACCGGACTTAGCGCAGCCCGAACCCGAAGCCCAAAAAGTCCAAGAAGCTGAAACAGCAAAACTAGAATCACCGGAAACGAAACTCGAAGTTGAAAGCAGTAAAAAGGAATCCAAAATTGATCCTCAAAAGAAGGCAGCCAATAAGGAATCAGAGTCTGTCGACGCTGTTAAGGCACCTGAAGAAGTTCAGAAACCAGAGGCTGATACCGAAAAGAAAGAAACTGCTGTAAAACCAGAATCTGTCGAAGTTGGTAAAGTTGAAGAAACTACAATAAAGGCTGAAGTTAAGAATGTAACCTCATCAGAAGAGTCGAAGGCAGAGGTCTCCGAAGTGAAGCCCGAAAAAATAGAAAAGAAAGAAGGTGCGGACACTAAAAAGAAGGCCAAGACCACAAAACTTAGTCCCAAGAAGAAGCTTGCGGAAAAATCTGTCACCGAACCAGAGGTAACTGAAGCTAAAGACTTGACTGAAGTTGCTCAGAAACACAAGTTTGTTGATATTAAGACTGATGAGGCTTTAAAGTCAACTATTTCTGAGGTAAAAACTGAGGAAGCTCAGATTGTGGAAGCTCAAAAACTAGAGACCATTGATGTCAAGACCGCAGAAGCTGATAAGTCTATCGTTTCTGAAGTAAAGGTTGAGGAAGGTAGACCACAAAAGCCAGAGTCAGTGGTTGAAGTCAAGACTGTTGAAGTTGAAGAAAAGAAGGATAAAGAAGTTGTCCAAAAGAAGCCAGGAGAAGTTGCAAAGGTCGAAGACAGCGCGATAAGGACTGCTATCAAAGATGAAAAACCGATTGAGGCTAAGAAAGAAGAAGTTGAAAAGAAGAATGTTGAAGAACCCAAAAAGAAGACAAAGGCTTCGAAATTGAGTCCCAAAAAGAAGTCTGCGGAGATAGTAACTACCGAACCTGAAGTAAAGATTTCCGAGAACGATACGAATCAAAAGGTTCAGGAAGTTCAAGTAAAGACTGCCGAAACAACAGTCATTCCCGATGCCAAGCTTGACGATATGAAGAAGGTCGAAGAAGCAATCGAAGAAAAGACAACCATCCATCCTGAAACCTCAGCTATTGGCAAGGTTGAAGAAACCCCAACAAAGTCTCCTATTGAAGATACAAAATCACTAGAATCCCAGAAGTCTGAGGTATCAGAAGTTAAGTCCGAAGTTATGGAAAAGAAGGAAATTGACGAAAGTAGAAGGAAGAAAGTTGCTGAAAAATTAATCACCGAACCTGAAACAGCTGAGGTTACGATTCTTCCAGAGGCAACTCAGAAAGTTGACGCTGTTGATCTTAAGAATGTAGAAGTGCAGAAGCCCGTTGTTGCCGAAGTGAAGCCGGAGGAAGCTATAAAGGTAGAAGAAGTGCATTTGAAGGTAGAGCCAATTGATGCTGAAACTCAAAAGCCTACAGCTTCCGAGGAAGTTATTAAGCCCGAAAAGAAGGCTCAAGAGAAGATAGCAGAAAAGCCGTCTATTGAACCGGTGGTGCCAGAACCCAATAAAATTAAAGAATCCATAAGCGCAGAAGTTCAAGACATAAAAACGACTGAATCACAGAAGGATACGACTTCAGAAGTTAAATCGGAACAAGTGGAGAAGAAGGAAGCCGAAGAAGTTAAACAAAAGATTACCAAGAAACCAAGTCCTAGAAAGAAGGTTTCCAAAAAGTCAACCTCAGAAGCTGAAGCCCCCGATACCACGAAGGCTGAAAAGAAACCAAAAGAAACTAAAAAATCAGTCAAAGATGAACCAAAGAAGGCAGAAGTTTCCGAGGAGGAACGTGATACCAATAAAACTGTCCCAGAAGAAAATAAGACGACAGATATTCCGGAGACTAAACCTGAGCCCATCGAGAAAGTAGAGATAACGGTCCCTGAAGAACCTAAGAAGGCAGAAGTTTCCGAGCCTCAAATTGAGAAGAAAAAAGCTGAAGATACAGAAAAGAAACCCAAAAAGAAGACCAGCCTTGAAAAAGAAGTAGCAGATAAGTCAAAAGAGGAAGAGAAGAAAATCGACGTTCAAGGCATCAAGGGAACAGAAGTTCAAAGGGATGAAGCTACAGAAGCCCAACCTGAACAGAAACCTCCAAAGCAGACCATGTTCCCAGAAGCTGTTGATGTTAAGAAAACTGATGTCATACAGGTCAAAGATCAAAAGGCAGATAAGATTGTAGAGCCCGAAACTTCTAAAGAAAAAGAAGAACCTGTAGCTACCGAAAAGGTTACTGGAAAAGATCAAGCCGCAAAGACTGAAACACTCAAGGAAAAGGAGAAGAAAGAAGTAGAAGATTTGAAAGAAAAATCCACTGTAGAGCCTGGTGTACCCAAAGAGGCTCTCACGACCGAAGTAGCAACGAAAGAAGCTGATGATTCTAAAAAGAAATCAGAGTCACCTAAAGGTGAAAAGGAAGCAGAATCTACAAAAAGGAAGGTAAAGACGCCAAAGGCTAGTCCCAAGAAGAAAATTGTGGAGAAAGTGAATGAAAAACCAAAGGAGACACAGGAGGTCGAGGAAACGGTTACTGTACCTTCAAAGGCTGATGCTGCTGACAAGATGGAAGTTACAGGCGTGGAGACTAAGGAGACTGATAAGCCTGAAAGAAAGGCGGAAGAGAAGGTTACCGAAATTCCAAAGCCAGATGTTACTGACAAGAAGGAAGTGAAAGACGTGAAGCCTAAAAAGACTGATAAGCCTGAAACCATTGAAAAATCAGTAGAAGCTGATGTTAAGATATCAAAGGCAGCAGAGGAAGGGAAGGAAGACAAAACGAGAGTCAAAATCGAAGATAAGCCTGTAGAAAAACAAGAAGCTCCAGATGTCAAAGAATCGAAAGCAGCGAAGCAGGAGCCTGATAAAAAGGAAGAGAAGAACGAAGTGGATAAACCTGCAGAAAAGCAAGATGTTCAAGAAATCCAAAAAGAAGAAAAAGAATCCAAAGAACCTAAGAAACGAATCAGGACACGCAAGGCTGAAACTGAGAAGGGCCAACAACTTGCTCAAAAACTTGATGAAACTACTGAAAAGCCTGCCGAAACTAAAGCTGCTGAGATTAAACCCGAGCAAAATGGTAAAGGAGAAGATGTCAGAAGGAAAATTGAAGAAACATCAGAGATCGAGGAGCCTGTTATAAAGAAGGAATTGGAGCACAACGTGAAGGAAGCTCCACAGACACCTGAGATCAAGTTGAAGAAGCCCAAGGAGTCAGATGCTGCCACAGAAAAAACTAGGGCTCCCGCTCCAATGGATCAACCTACCAAGGACCGTAAAAAAGAATCCAAACGTGCTCCCAACTTCGACCTCAAGCTAACAAATCGCAACTCCCCCCTAGGAAGCGACATCAAACTTACTTGCTGCATTTCCGGTACCGATGTGACCACTCAATGGTTCAAAGATAAAACACCCATCGAACGCAGCAACAAATACTCCATCAGCTCCATAGACGGTCTGTCATCCCTCGAAATCCGTTCCGTTGAGAAAATCGATTCCGGAATTTATCGTTGCGTCGCTTCAAACCTCAACGGAGACATCGAAACAAGTTGCCTAGTTTCTGTTTACGAAGTTCCAACCGCAAAATCCGGCACTCCGCCAATTTTCACTCGCAACATCCGAGGTATGTATTCCAAGTTCGCCACCCAAAACAAACTACACCCCGTACACCTCAATCGCATAGCATCGCCGCGCTGTCGCAAACTATTTTGTCCTCCTCCATGCCATTGAGTCACGAGAGACCGCTAAATTTAGACGAACTTGTGACAGTTACGCTTGTCTAAATTTAGAATCGCGAGAAGCCATGTGATTAAGGTGGCCGATAATAAGAGGAGTTTTCGTAAATAGCCTGCCTTATGCACATAGGAAATGGGTGTTGTTTTCGCTTCATTCAGCTGACCATACGATTTAATTTTCGAATTTTCCTGCTTTTTTCTAAACGCTTTGCTTTTTCTTCTTACCCGCTGCGCTGTTTCATGCCAACCTATTTTTTTATTTTGAAAAAACAAAAAAAAAAATTCTCTAAGCTATTTCTGTAGTGCTCCGTTTTAAACCGTTGGACACTGCACACGTTTGTTGTGTAAGCAAATACAGGTAACAAGTTCGCAACCGGATTTAACGGTAAGTATGCTACACTTACTCATTAAAAAATTCGAATAAAAATAGATAAAAGACTGTTTTTCTCTCAAGTGCAACGAAGAAGTCCTCGCAAACATATGTACATACATACCTCTACCTTTGATCCTTATATAACGGTCCCGCTATGAATCGTCTATGAGAAAAACGAACCCAAAGAGTAAATATAGCACTTGGCATCGGAACCCAAATTAGCTGATCTTTGTGCGCACTGTGGTCAGAAGACAGCACTGACTTCAATCATTCGTTTGATTATCTCTAGACCCGCCGCGATCGCAACCGATCAGTCGTAGTTATAATTTCTTATCGAGCGGTCGATACACGAGAATTTAACGGAACCAAAAAGAGAGCGATCAATCACGAATACTGTGTGTGTGTGTCTTTTCTAAAAATAGATTTTTTTTTTCGAAAATTCGGTCTTGAAAACGGTTTTCAAGCTTACGAAACGTTATTTGGATAATCCACAGTAGTAGAACGAATAGAAATGGGCGAAACGGATGGAGATGTTGCACCAGCAGAGGAACGTTCCTCACAGGAGCCCAACGAGAGGCCATCACCAGCGCCGGATACATTGCAGGTGCCAACGCAAAAGAGACGTAGGATTAAGTCACCAACACCTTTAGGGCTGCGTGGACGCAGTGCAACTCCAATTCGTGGCCGTAGTCAAACCCCGTTTTCCTTGTACCTAACCCGTAGGAGTGCCACCCCATCGACATGGAGGAGTATAACTCCGTTCTTGAAGCGCGAAGATAAGGAGAAGACCCCATTTGAGCTTGGGCGGGACATTAAGACGCAGTTATACTGCAATAAGGCGGTTTTCGACAAGGCTTTAATTATGGATATCACAGAGCCTGAAGTGCCGCCAGTGCGTTACATAACTTCCGATATGTCTGTAATCGATCGTGCGGCCGTCATGGACGTATCGAATGTCGAAGTCATATACGTAGTTGAAGAATACGAAGAGTACAGTGAGGAGGAAGAGGAAATTATTGAGGAAGTTAAACCAAAGAAGAAGGAGAAAAAAGGCAAAAAGGGTAAGACACCGCGCCGATCGACTGACAAAGATGAGAGTCCAGGTGGCAGTGAATCTCGCAGTGAGAGTATGGCTCGTGAAAGTGTCGATCGTGAGGAGAGTGCTGAGCCTGAATCTGGTGAGCCGAAGAAAACCAAAAAGAAGACTGTCGTCAAGAAGAAGAAGGAGCAGAGTCCAAGCCCTAAGCTATCGCTGAAGCTGGAGATGGGTGCTGGCGCAAAAGCTAGCAAAAAGATGTTTGATAAGGCACCGCCACCCCCTCCACCGGCTAGGCCACCACCAAAGAAAAGCAAGATGGTCCTACAGTTGGAAGAGCAGGCCAGGGCTGCCAAAGCTGCAGCCGAAGAGGCGGCCAAGAGAGAGGCCGAAAGGCCAAAGGGCGAAACATTTGAGGAACGTCAGAAGCGTCTGAAGGCAGAGGCCGAAGAACAAGCTCGCATTGAAGCAGAGATACGTGCCCAACAAGAGGCAGAAGAGGCCGAATTGGCAGCAGAGTTGGCAGCAGAGTTAGCAGCCCAGGAGGCAGCCCAGGAACACGAAGAGGAAACTGGTAACGAAGAAGAAGATGAAGGTGATGATGGGCATACATCGTACGGCGAAGAAAGTGGTCACGAAGGCGATGAGGCTGAATATGGCGATGATGGTGAGCACGAAGATGGTGAGGAAAACGATGAATTCGAAGAACTTCCCATCAAGAACGATCGACGAGCGAGTAAAGCCTCAGTAGACAGTTTCACTAGACCCAATCCTGAGGAAGAGGAAAAATGGAAGAAAATCGCCGAAGAAGAGGGCGAGGAGTTCATGTTGCAGCTGCGCAAGTACAGTCGTGCACAGGCATGTAGCGAACGTGAACGTGACGCCGATTGGCAGAAGCGTCGCGAACAAGCTCGCCTACCACATTTCATTAACTTCCTGACCGATCGCACCGTTGAGGTTGGTCACAATGTGCGATTGGCATGCGCAGTTGGCGGTCCAGAGTTGTCCGTGAAATGGTTCAAGGATGGCAAGCAATTGGAACGTGACGCAACTCACAGGATCATCAACAACAATAACATATTGGCACTGGAGATTGTCAATACGGTGACCACAGACTCTGGAGAGTACTCGTGCGTGATTGCAAACGTCAACGATGAGGTAACATCATCGTGTATCGTAACGATCTACGAAGTGTACAAAGACGATCCTAGTCCTCCGACATTTAGTTTAATTCGAGGTAAGTTCGACATCGGGTAGAACTTTTCCAATCTAAACCTGTTTTGGTATTCTTTTTGTAGATTTTTATCATTTACACGACGACGAACTGACGATCGAATGCCATGTGCATGGTATCCCACGACCCAAGATCACATGGTGGTTTGGCGCCTTCGAAATCAAGTCCAGTTTCAAGTTCACACTACTGGAGGAAGCCCACGGGGTGTATAAACTTCTGATTTTCCGTCCTTCAAGCAAGGATTCTGGCAAGTATACTTGTAAGGCGATCAACGACAGTGGCGAAGCACAGATCTCGCATGCCATTGAAGTGGCCAAGAATAAGAATTTCCATGTGCACGGTATTTTCCACGCACGCGATCGCTTCTCGCGCGAGAAAGAAAGCACCGCCAGGCAGGCCATGGAAGAGGCTCTGGCTTCGAAGAAGGAATCGGATAGGAAACGTGCTGGTACCGAGGAGCCCAGAGGCGTCCGAACTGCAACAGCTGTTGAACCATTGGTTTCACCGAAGAATAAGTTAAAAGTAGCCACACAACTTCGCGATCGTATGGCATTAGAGGGCGCCACCATCAAGCTTTTCTGTAATGTAGTAGGTCCTGACCCGCAATGCCGCTGGATGAAGGACGATAAATGGATTCAAGTGGGTCCGAATATTCGAAATTTAACAGAAGAAGGTAAGGCTGTTCTAGAATTGATTAAAGTAACCTCAGAGGCATCAGGCCAATACAAATTGGTGGCAAAGAACGAGTACAGCCAAGTCGATACATCTTGTTACCTAAAGGTCTACGGCACTCAAGTGGAGGGAGATGAACAGGAGCCAATGTTTGCATTACCAATTAGAGGTAAGTGAATCAAGATCGAAAGATAAAAGCAAAAGCGCATTGACATATCGAGGTCGCGCACTGTCCGAAAATAGCGCGCTCCCAATTTCGGGCATTCTTACGATCTGCCACTGTTTGTTTGTATCTGTGATACTGATTTTGCAATTCTTCTCTCTCTCTCTCTCTCTATTCTCACAGATGTATATCACTCGTCGGAGAACGATTTGATAATCGACACCAAGGTACGTGGAAACCCGCGACCAGCAATCTCTTGGTTGAAAGACTCACAACCAGTCGTCTCAGACGATCGCATCCAACAGATTGAACATTTGGACGGTATCTGTGAGTTGATCATTAATAAGCCAACACCCAGAGATAGTGGAGAGTACTCCTGTGTGGCTGATAATAAGCTTGGAAGTTCAAAGATAAAACATACGGTTGTGGTTGATCAATTACCCTCGTCAAGGCGTTCCAGTGGATCCATGGGTGAGGAGAAGGATAGCGGTGCTGGTGGAAAAACTCGTGAAGGTGGTGGTACTGTTGATAAGGCTGGTCGTCCACCAAAGGGTAAAAAGAAGGCTGACGATGAGGGTGATGCTTCTTACGAACGTAGGAGTCGTTTGCCGGATCCATCACCAAAGCAACAACTTTACTTTATTGGAAATATCTCCAATCGTTATCTAGCCGAAGGCAATAAGGTTAAACTACAAGCAGTGATTGGTGGTCCAGATCCACAAATTAAATGGCAAAAGGATGGACAAAATGTCACCTATGGTCCACGCATACGTAATATGTCTAGAGACGGTTTGGCTGTGCTGGAATTCACCAAGGCAGAAGTTGAGGACTCTGGCAAGTACACTGTGATCGCGCGTAACGAATACTGTGAGATCAATAGCACAGCACTGTTACACATTTATCAACCCAAGGTTAACGCTGACATCGAACCAGTGTTTATACGATCACTCAAAGGTATGAGTTCCCAAAATAGACGCACCGATCTGTTGAGCGATCTTGCATAACATCGTTGCATCTCTTTGTTTTCGTTCTTTTGTTTTTTATTTCATCGATCTTTTCTTTATATTTCAGAAACCTATCACCTGAATACAAACGAGTTAATTTTAGAAACTGGGGCTCGCGGTCAACCCACACCAACGATAACATGGTTCAAGGATAGCGTTGAAATACAGAGTGGTGATCGGTATCAAATTATCAATCATCCCGATGGCACCGCAGAACTGATCATTGATTGTCCAACCGAAAAGGACTCTGGAAAGTATGTTGTGAAGGCTGAGAATAGTGCTGGAAAGAGTGAGATCTCGCATCACGTCCTATTCGAGGGTAAGGAGACTCACATTGCCGAGAATATTCACGGAGTGTTCCATGCTGATAAGAATTTATTGCGAAAGGGCCAAAAGGAGGAACAAAGGCCATCATCGTCGGCTGCCACTGATTCTGAAGCCGAGGGTGAAGAAGGCAAAGGAAAGGGTAAGAAGGCCAAAAAGGGCAAAAAGAAGGAAGAAGAAGAGGAGGTGATTGAAGTTCCCGACGTGCCACTGAAGGAGGAAAAACGCGAGAAACGTATCGGCATCCATTTCAAAGCCAAAGCAACCGATCGTGTAGTTGCCGAAGGCTCTCGTGTCAAATTGACAGCATATTTGGAGGGAAATGAGCCACAGGTCAAGTGGTTCCGCAATGACGAGCCTCTTGTTTTCGGTCCAAAAGTACGACACAGCTACCGAGAGGGCCTATGCACATTGGAGCTGGTCAGTGCCAATGAGAAGGACAGCGGAGAGTATAAGTGCGTGGCTCGCGATGGTACCGGTGAAGTGTCGACCGCTTGTAAGCTTGAAGTCTATCAGAGGCCGGATAATGCAGATGTTCCACCAACGTTCACCCGATCGATCAAGGACTCCTACCACGGTAAAGTTAATGAAGTCGTGCTGGATGTCCATGTCAGAGGTATGCCCACACCGACGATTACATGGGTTAAGGATGGCGTGAAAATCGAACCAAGCGATAAGCACCAACAGATCGATCATCCTGATGGCACTTGTGAACTTTTCATCAGTAATCCCGTTCCGGCTGATAGTGGAAAGTACGTATGTCAAGCTGAGAACCGCAAAGACAAAGCCGAGATCACTCATTTGGTCCATATCGAGGTGAGAAGGACGAGAGCTGTGTCACCAGTTAGGGAGATTCCGAAATTACCGCCATCTGTTGAAAGCAAAGAGCAGAAGGAAGAGAAGGAGAAGAAGAAAAAGAAGAAGAAGGAGGACGAGGAAGGAGGAGAGTCATCTGGCCGACGTGAGGTACCACCACCACCTGATCTACGAAAGAGGCTCTATTTGAGGAATTATTTGTCGAATCGTACCGTTGCTGCTGGTAGTAACGTTCGTTGGATGGTTAACATTGATGGGCCAGAACCAACTGCACGTTGGTACCGTAATGATCAATTGATCGCGTTTGGTCCGAAGAGTAAGCTGGCATGCCAAGACGGTATTGCTTACCTACAACTGGTGGGCGTTACGGAAGAAGACGCTGGTGAAATCAAGTTGGTAGTGAAGGGTTCTGAGAATGAGGTTCAGAGCACTTGCACGTTGTTTGTGTATAGTGTGGCTAAGGTTGAGGAAGTTGCGCCGGTATTTACGGTCGGAATTAAAGGTAGGATAGTGTTTAATGTGGGTCTTGTCCTGGATTTGTTTGTCTTTGAGGTACGTATGCTAATAGTTTCCTTTTGTATTTTCATTACAACTAACCGAAATTGTATGCCCCTTGTACAGTCTTTCATTGTCTTAAATGTATTGTCTCTTCTTTGTTTCATTAGACACATATCAATCGGCTAACAATCAGATCACCCTGGAATGCAAGGTTTCTGGGAACCCAAAGCCAAATATATTTTGGCAGAAAGACAATGTCCTGTTGGAATTCCCAAGCGATAAATACCAGGTTGTGGAGTTGCCTGAAGGCATCAAACAGCTAATCATAGCTAGTCCGAGTAAGGACGACTCTGGACTCTACACCTGTTATGCGGAGAGTGTGGGTGGACAAATGAAACTGAGCAAGTTCCTGGATGTGACTGATCATGTGAAAGTGCAGAAGGTGCAAAAGAAACCTAAGGAACTCGAAATAGAGCGGGTAGACCTCCAGGAGGAAAAAGAAAAGGCTGTAAAGACAAGGGAAGCCAAGAGGAAACTTAACGTGGAAGCCTCCATGAAGGATATGATTCTTGGAAGTGGCAACAAGGCGCAGCTTTTATGTAACGTTTCCGGGCCAATTGATGAAGTTCAATGGTATAAGAATGGGGAACGGGTTTTCAAAGACTCAAAGCATAAGATCTACAACATTAATGGAACCCTTAGCCTTGAGATTTATGACGCAAGTCCAGAGGACTCCGGTGAATATACTTGCATTGCAAAGAACGTCCAACATCAAACTGAGAGCAAGTGTAGTTTGAGTATCTATGATTCAAGATCGGTATTCAAGCCTCCAGAAAGCTTCGCTAGCGCAATTAGAGGTTGGGCAATGGACTTCAGGTATTAGTTGTAAATTATTGGTACATTTTAAATCTTTCCAGAATCATTTGATGTGCATCGCAATGAGATCGTTTTGGAGTGTAACGTACATGGACGTCCGAGGATCACATGGCTGAAGGACGATCATCTGATATCCAACAATCGTTACCGACAAATCGAAGACGCTGGGGGGCTTAGAAAACTATTGATCCGGAATCCAATTTCTTCTGACTTTGGATCATTTTCATGCTATGCCGAGACTGAGGATCGGATTGAGGCGATCGCTGTTACTCTTAGAGCGGCCGACATCAAAAAAATCATGACTGTGACTAATGGACATGCGGATAACAGTAGTACCGATGATTCTTACAAGCATCATCGTTCCTCGACTAGAGATCATGAAGAGGAGTTCTCTCGTGGTAGATCAGCTGCAAGAGATGGCAGTTATAGTTCGGAGGTCAAGCGAAAGCCGGTCTTCAGTATGCTACTAAACGATCGAACCGTTTCGGAGGGTTCAAATGTACGGCTCAACTGCAACGTAGTCGGGGATAGTGAGATCTCTTGGATGAAGAATCATAACCCACTGCCAGCGAATCCAAGATACCAAAAACACTTTAGCAATGGAACAGCAACTCTGGAGATATTTGCAGCCGAAGCGGAGGATAGTGGTAACTACACGTGTCGGGCTTACAATGAGTATGGCGAGACCTTGTCTTACGCTCAAGTGAAGGTGTATCAGAGCTACGATGAAACACCACAGCCGCCTACGTTCATACGATACTTGAGAGGTATACTTATACATCTTGGATATGAGGGATTAACACTTTGAGTCATCGCGCCTTGTCTGTTCAATGTTCTGTGACTTTGTCTATCTCTGTCTAGTTCTATTTGGTTTGTAAATTTTTGTTCTAAAATTCTTTTACTCCCCTTTAGATACCTACTCACTCAGCGAAAACGAACTGGTGTTGGACTGCCGGGTCCGCGGTAAGCCACGTCCAGAGATTCAATGGATGAAGGACAGCGATATGATCAGCACTGATGATAAATACCGTACGATCGATCAAGCTGATGGCTATTGCAAGCTAATTGTCAACAATCCAACTGAGAAGGATGCCGGCCTATATTCCTGCATAGCAAGGAACACAGTCAATGAGGAAAAGATCACCCATCAAGTTGACTTCGCGGGCAGAGAGAAGTTCATTCTCGAAAAGACACATGGCTTCTTCCATCGCGATCCCAATAAGCCCCATCTTACCAATCCCCTTGGCAACCAGACTGTCACACCCGGTGGCACTATTGCCATCCAAGCTGAGTTCCTACCAACCAGCAGCCCAATTGATGTACAATGGTTCCGTGAGAAGCTACCATTGGCTGGTGTACCAAATGTCAAGACCTTCCTTGACCATGGTGTTTACACACTAGCCATTTCAAATGCCGCTCAAGAATGGGAGGGTACCTACACATGCCGTGCCACCAATGCCTTTGGTAGAATTGAATCACATGCAAATGTTGACATAGCTGCCAAGGGTGGTAAGGCCGCTGGACCACCATTATTCCTATCAAGGCCAGAGTCAGAAATGAAGATCGCTGTTGGTGATCCTTTCTCATTATCTTTCAGACTGCAAGGTGAACCTAAGCCAAAGTGTAAGTTTGCGGAGGAGGCATGGACTTTAACTGGCTGATGACATTTGTGTCTACTTTCAGTGACACTATTGAAGGGTACTAAGGACATCACCAAATCTGACCGAGTTAGCAAGGAAGCCTCAGACGATTACATTAGATTTACAGTTCAAAAGTCACAGGTGGCGGATTCGGGTACATATTTCGTTGTGGCACGTAACGAGTTCGGAACAGATCGAGTGTTCTCCACAATCACGGTAAAAATTGGCATTGGTTGATGCTTACAATTTTAATTTGCTTAGTGCTTAGAATTCTAATTTTAACCTAATTCTCTCCTGCTTTTTTTTTAGATCGCATCTCCCAAAAAGAAATAGATTATAACACAAAGTTGATACCTTTAACCTAAATGCTAATCAAAACTAGTTTTTATCATAGAACAAAATTAAAATACAAACTAATATAGAATTTCAATATGATTTCGGTTCGGTTGACAGGTACTTCAACGGGCCCGATCAGTAACACCAACGTTACCGCGTTGGGGTCAACCCTTAGAAAGCTTCCCAGACACCTCGTACTTTAGAGGTAAGTAAAACTATAATTTTGAGCTGTCAATGTCAAAGTTGACAGTTCAAAGAAACGATTGTATGTTTTTTCTTCTGTGATGGTCAGTTATTTTTTGTATCATGTCTTCTGTCATTTTGTAGCAATACTTCTCTCTTGTCTTGTCCTACTCTGTAAATTTATATCGTTCTATCATATCACTCTTCAGTGTTCAAATCATTAAATTGTGCCATTTGGAATTCCCTCTTTGGTGTCTCAAACGTCAAACCCTTTCATGTCAGTTTTCAGTGCAAATTTTACTTCGATCTAAAAGTCTACATCTCTTCTCTCTTCTTTCAGATAATTTTTTCAGTTCACTTGTTGATTTGCAAAAAGAATCCACAGGATCTTATCAACTCTATTTAATTTTGATTTGTTTTTGTTTTAGTTGATCTTGACTTGTTTTTTTTTAGTTGGAAAAGAAAATATGTTAAAAAAATAAAAAAAGGAATATTGGAACGAAATATCTTCGCTAATCTAGAAATGAACAGAAATGACAGAAAGATATGATATTAGGATGCTATTTGGTGTCCTGCGTTATGTAGGATGGACTGTAATTCCTTAAAAACCTCAGCATAAAAAATAGACTTCCTCCGAAAAGAGATTCTTAAAAGTGTATTTAATTTTTTTTGTTAGAATATTTCTTTTTTTTTTATTTAATTATTTATTATTGTTATATTTTTTTTTTTCTTGTACTAAGTTACAAATTTAAACACACACACATATATACAAAAAAATAAAATAAAAAAAAAAAAAAAAAAATGTTTCTCCGGGGAAAAAAAATTTTGGTTTTTTGTTGGATTGGGTGAGGGCTGGAGTGATTCCAAATTTGGATGATATGTGGCGGTGAAACATTGCAACAACTATAACACGACTTCCATCAAAAAGTATCCTTCAACAGTTCTGCTCATGAGCGATGTACATATGTTCTCTTGACTTTTCATGACATCCTATCTTAAAGTCCAGTATTCGGCACCATATAACGAAGTATCATAGGGTATCATTCTACAGTGGCGGAAATAATTATAAAGGCAGTAAATAAATCGTATTTGCTTTCTTCCCGATCTATGTATGTAGCAAGGTGAACCTGATTTTAAGAATTCCTCAGAGTACCAGGGGCCAACTTGGATAAGATTTAATAATATATTTCTATATTTAAAAAAATTACTTAAACATAAAAACGACCAATCTCAAAATCTGGAAATAAATATAAAGGCATAACTTTATTATGATTATTTTTCTTACTATTAATATTAAGTGTGCTCGCCTTTGCTTAAGAAAACCTCGAATATTCCTTTTTGGCATCGATTCAATTAAATTTTTGACAATAATTTCATCTAAATTGGACCATTTCTCACAATTTTACGCTTAAGAGCTCCCAGATAATCAAATTGATGTCCATTTGCGTGTACCTTTCGAGCAAGAATACCCCACAGATTTTCTATGTCGTTCATATCTCGGCTTCGAGATGATGGCCAATCTAAAATTACAATTTCACTGTCTTCAAACCACTTCATAGTGGCACGAGAACGATGCTAAAACATCCAGGTTGCGCCTACCAAATCGCCAGCATTTGCCAATAAATTGCCTTGTAGCATCTGGATATACGCAGGTGGAGTTCATTTTTGTTGAAATGTACTCAATTGGCAATGTTCCATTAAAATTAAAGACACCCCACACCATAACTCATCACAACCTCGTTTTTAAACCTTAAGTCGTTCCAGTAACTCCGTATGCCATCAGGGACATCCAAGTTAAACATCTTTTCATCGCTAAAATCCACTTGGCTTCATTGCTCTGCGCAACTCCTATATTTGTTTACGAATTCGAGTCGTGCGGATTTATGAGCTTCTTGATCATTTTCTTAAAAATAAAGTTTTTGTTAAAATTTGCCTGATCCTTCTGGACGTAACTGGGAAATCAAGTTTATTCTTGATTTCACTTGAGAATAGTTTATTTTTCGAAGCCTCATGTAAAATCATTTTCTTTGGCGGGGTGTGAGTGACGACTTTCGATCCTGCAGAGAAACGAAGTTATCAACTACTGTTGGACATCGGTTTATCTCCTCTGCTATGGCCCTGTGCGATAGGCCTTCTCCCTTCAAAACTCGAAGTTTTATTTTTTCTACATCGCTGAGTACTTTTGATCGAGGCATGACTGAATGATAAATAAAATAAGACTAAATAACTTTGCACTTCCGATCAATTTTAGAATTAGTTAAAAGCTACCTTTTGTTTTTCCATTGCAAGCAAATTAAATTAAAAAATAGTTAGTCGAAATTCTAATTTGTTACACTTTTTAAGAGCTTTTATATATATTTCCACCTCAAAGCACGAAAATCGACTACCAATGATAATATATCCAGCTACCGATCATGTCAAACGACTGGAATTTTCCCGTTAGTTTGGAACATGAACTGCAATATGTTGTCATTTGACATTTCAACCGAATTCCAAAAGGAATGTTCTTTATCGCATTTTTTTAGTTAACTTTATAATTATTTCCACCACTGTACAAGTTTTAACCGCATTTATTTTTCAGTCACTTATGGCAATTTTTAAAATTTTTACTCCCACCTATAAGGGCGAGATTTTGATCAATCTTAGTATTACTTCAATGGAGAATATAAAAAAAAGTGCGTCCCGCAATTTTGTCTGTCTGCCTGTAAGTATAATCGACTGCGGTCTAAACGTTTGACCGGATTTTCTTCAAACCTAATATCTGGAGTCTATGGGTTCACAATTCGAGGCGAAATTGAAATTTTCATTCTAACCCCAAAATTAAAGGAACTTTGCGAGTGACCGATTTTGTGAGAATAAATTTGCTTGGAAACCGCTCCAACGATTTTACTCAAATTTCATATTTGAGTTACAGTAGACATATGTATGTACACATGGCAAAATATGGCGTACCAGGTTTTATGCAAAAATTGCGTATGACGGTACTTTACTTGTTGGCTGTTTTTTTTTTTTACAAATTTGGTATTTCTCGGCTATGACTCAATCAATTTTGTTCGAAATCAAGATTTAAGTAATATTTGACAAATGCAAGATTATGGCATACCAAGTTTTGGAAAATTTCCAAAATATTTACTTTTTTTGTTTTCAACGGATTTAAAAAAAAAAATATTTTCAACGATTTTGTTTAAATTTTAAATCTGAGTGATTTGCAGATAACAACAGGTCGTGCACTTTAATCTTAATAGCATTCCTGGAGCTATCGATCCATCGCGTCTCCTGAACTACAGTTGAGTAGTTATCGGCGCGTGTGTATAGGAGTATACTCTGAATTCAGTGGACGTGCCAGTCTATGGTGTTGAGCAATATCCGAGGCTTGAGTCGTCTCTCTTATATCCATTATAGTACTCTTCGTGGTAAGGAAGTAACCCCACTGGACAATTTCGAACCGGAAGGGCAAAATCATTGCTTAACATCAAGAGAAAGGGTACACCGACGCTAATAACTCCGCTTAGCGATGTGATTTTTTCAGTCTTAAAAACATCTTATAGAGACCCGCGTTAAGTTGACTGGATCTATAGACATCATCGTTGATGCTGTGTGAAGAATTTTTCCGGGATTTTACGTAGTGTCTTACATCTTACGTAGTGTCTTACTGGTCACCAAAAGGCTTTGATTTACATGAGTCTGCCACCATCCCCGCCATAACAGTATTGCTTTACAGCCCGCACTGTTCATTGTTTGTTTCTCTAGAAGAATCTATGGCTCCTTTCATCTGACTTCCAAGGAAATAAAGGATTTCTTATGGGTCACAAAGTGGGTATATGAAGATGAGAATTTTGCAAAGCGTCTTGGCAAATCAGTACTGCTATCGTGCGTTTGATCTCTGCACTGATATTGTTTTCAGAGTATAGCTCGAAACTATAGCTCTACATCGTGACATTTTAGCCTATGCTTTGCTTACGAAAAATATTTTAAGAGGCTGTATAACAGCTCATCTTCTTTCCTTGAAGACTTCAGTATTGACTTCTAGACTTCCAAAAACAGAATGAGTGTTATCTCTCATCCAATCTGTATATCGAAAAATGTCCAAGAGGCTTATACGGCTGTGTAGGGATCACTTTTCTTTTGGATCAGGCATATAGGCTCCTCCCAAATTAATTCATGAGTTGCTGCTCAACACGCTAAGTCACTTTTTACACCTACAACTCATACTCTGCAACTTTTAGAGAGAGCCTGAGGCTTTTTTTTTATTTAAGGTTGGTTATATTGTTCGCTAGTGTGCTTTAAGATATCGGCTATCACCCAAATAGATATAATTTAGTTTGTCTGACAGCCGGACTATGAACTTTGTCACCGCAAGTAGCAGAATCTTGGGGTACCCTCTTTACGATTCTAATGCTGCTTCCTGCTGCCAACCTTAATGCGTTATATGTCTCGAAAGCTCTAGGAACACCAATCGGATCTCGCAATACGCCGGTGTCCATTGCAAAACAATCAATTGGAGATTTGTTGTTCGGGACCTGAAGATGGTGATACGTTGCGCTATGGATATTTAATGAGATATTCACTCTGACTAGGCCATCTCCGGATGCGTTTTCTGCAACTTGGGTTTCTCCATGGTTTTACTAAAGACGTCCCATTCGATCTCAACCGGCGTTGAAATCTCTAAGAACAACATTTTTGTCGTATCTCGGTCACTGCCTCTAGGTCTCGTCGAGCCGGTGCTATCGTCTTTCTCATTTGTACGAGTAAACGGCGTAAAAGCATATGCCGCTGTTCTGATAGAATAGAGACTAGATGAGGGGTGTCTTGCACATACATGCCAGAAGCTCAAACCCAAATAAATAGTTATTTCTGTTCACTTTGGAAGTATTCACAGTACGTAGATGACGTAGTCATCGGTGTTTCTTAATCCCGATCCATTCCATCGCACTTTTTGGATAGTTGTCATACCTATTCGTATTTACTTTATAAGTCGGCTGCGGAAAACCTCAAGCTGATCGATTGAACGTAGTATAATTAGACGCACTGACTTTTAAAATGTGTTTTTCAATGCTCTACATCTTTCCTCTGATCCTGATCACTATAAACTATTTATCGTCCTTACTGTGTAAAATCGACAGGTGACTTAGGTTTAGAGATGTCATTCTGTTTTTAAACTTTTCAGCCCAAGTTCAAAGAGCGTTCTTCTTTCCTCGGTACTTCCGATTGACCTTCGTTCCCTTTAGATGTAACAGTATTGATCCTCCTTTATGTCACCGTTTCTTTTTGTTTTCTTTTCCATCACAGAAGTCAGGACTTTTCAAGTTTCCAAACAATATTTTAATTTAGTTTTTAATTTCTAAAACAGACCCACCAGGACCGATCTCAACAGAGCCAACAGTTATCGATGCGGGCAAGAGTCACATCAGTCTGTCATGGGGAAAGCCTCAGAGTGGTAACTCAGCACCAGTCATCGCATATCGTGTTGATACATGGATTGTGGGTAAAGAAGGAGGTGCCATGTGGAAGGAGATAGGAATGACCCCAATCAACTCGTTCGATGCCTTCAATCTGCAGGCTATCTACGAATATCATTTCCGGGTAACACCAAAGAATCGCTATGGGTGGGGACCATCGATGCAGACCAGAAATCCAGTTCAAGTTGGCGGTGCCGAATGCCTCCCTGAATTTGTAAAAATTTTACCAGGACAAACAAAGGCACTAATAGATAAGGAATGCAGCTTGGAATGTGTAGTGCAAGGCGCTCCACGACCCAAAATTGTTTGGTATAAGGATGGCATGCAGATCGATTCTACAGATAGAGTTCTAATCAAGCAGATTGGTTCAGTATGTACTCTGTATATAAGTCAGGTCTTTGACATTGATTCAGGACGGTATACCTGTGAAGCTACAAACTCTAAAGGAAGAGTTTCAACATTTGCAAGGCTGCAGGTAGTGTCTGATGAAAAGCTCTATGCAGCTGACCACAAGCTGAAGGAACTCGTTACAAGCGACAATGTAGCAGCTCTGGGTGAAACCATTCCCATCTTTACTATGAGACTTCGTGATCGCCGTGTGCAAGTCACATATCCTGTGCGGCTTACATGCCAGGTGATGGGCTATCCGAGGCCAGAAATAACCTGGTACAAGAATGATGAAGTGGTGGAGCACTCCAGACGAACTGTTGTTACTGATGATGGACAATTCAATACTCTGGAGATAACATCAACCAAGCTCGATGATAGTGGAATATACACATGCACAGCTCGCAACGAGCTAGGTTCGGTTTCGTGTCACTGCTCTTTGATTGTTGACAAGGGAATCCGAGCTTATATATCGCCTGATTTCTATATGCCTCTAGAACCATTTTATGTTTTCAAAGAAGGTCAGGAGATTCGATTGACTGCCAAAGTGGAAGCTTACCCATCGGTTGGAGTTTCATGGCACAGGAATGGCGTCAAACTGCGTCCTAGTCGGAGAATTTTAGCCACCCTAGATTCCAATGGATTCGTTGAGCTTATCATTGCCGAAGCTACGCAGAGAGATGCTGGCATTTATATGTGCGTAGCCTCGAATGCTGTTGGTAAAGTGGAGACCAGTAGCCGAGTGACTGTTGAGGAGGTCACAGAAGAGGAACGAAAGAAGTTGCCAACCATTAGGACGGGCAATTTGCCGTAAGTTGAATTTGTATTTAACATGTGAGAAATATTTTAAAATGTGACATCTTTCTTTCAGGTACTCAAAGGAGCCATTGTTTGTTGTAAAGCCACGCTCGAGTGAGGCATACGAAGGCGACACTGTGATCATATTCTGCGAAGTCATTGGTGATCCGAAGCCAGAGGTTGTCTGGCTTAGAGATTTCTTAAAGGTACGTCTACATATATAAGATTGTGACTAGATTAGTCGATTAATCTAATTTCTTAGAGCTGGTTTTGGGTATATACATTAGCCTATAAGCATTTGTCTTCCACATTTTTGATGAGAACATTCTTGTTAAAATTTTTTTTAAAAATATATGATAGTTTGGATCGCATCATCGCTCAGGCCGAGAGTTTGATGTTGTTTTTGCTTTCATTCCAATTATTTCTTCTTCTGCTTATTCTTCGAGTTTCTGCTGGAACTTGACTTGGTATTTCTTTTTGAACAGGACTTTTTGACGATCTTCTTTGTATATGACAGTACCAGCTGATGCACCCAGCCTGTAACTTTTCTACAATCGGTTTCTTAACATAAAGGCATCCGCGGATACTTCTTATTAGGTCTCGTTTTGATACACCCGCTGACAATCGATAAAAATTTAATCACCGTTACTGTAATTATTCCTTTATATTTTTCATATATCGTCCAACATTGCGATGCACACGTTAAAGCCGGACGTACGAATGTCGTATAAAGCAAATCTTTGAGTTGAAGTGTATTTTTCGATCAGAAAGGCTGCGGCATTATAATTTCCCTGATCATTTGCTATTGAACCGAAATATTTAAACTCATTTCGTAACGATAGCTCCCTTTAACAGAATTTCCGTGGTAGGGTTTACAGGTTCGAATAAACGGCAATGCAAATGTTCTGTTTCTTCTAACGCCTTAATCCATCGTCGCTACTTACTACCGTCTGCGAAAAGAAGAGAACTTGTTCCGGGTTCAACGATATGTCCCTTCAACAAAAAATCTTGCACGATATTGAAAAGCAAGGGACTTAGGCAACTGCCTTGGTGCACTCCTACTTTAACTTCGAATACCCCGCTTATTCCCGCCCTGCATTTTATTTTAATTTTAACGCCATCGTACATATTTTGAATCATTCTAACGTATGTCTCTGGCCTCTCTCCAGGTTGATCCGGCTTTTAAAATTCCAATTTCTAAAAGTCCCGCTTTTGGAACAAATTCCGATTTACCAAAATCGAAAATTGGTATTTTGACAGATGGTTTGTGGAATGGGATTGGTCTCGAAACCCCTATTGTCAATCGTCGGCAAAGTCCGGCACTGCTAAAGAAACGGATTAATACAAAATTTTGCAAACCTAATACAAACTTTAAATTCTGTGATGATCGATTCAGTCTGATAATTTTGTGCACACACAATAAACTGGGATTGTATCGAACCCGGCTCAAACTCTGATTTACCTTATACAGCCTCATTTGGCTGGTTGATTCATAACGATGAGAGATACTCGTAACTCAGTTGTTCCTCTCTTGGTGCAATATGGAGTAATCTTTCACTATCGATCTATCTAAAATGAAGTACATGACTGGCAAAACTGAGCGAAATGTGAAACGACAATTGCATGAAATTTTGTAGTACAGTTCAAATCGTGATTCTAACAAGTGTGGGTCGCGAAACGCGCACGTTAAGAAAGCTCTATACATTTAGCTGTATCCGTATCCGTCGGATGAATTCTCGAATCGAATAAATTGAAAGTGAAGTGTGGTAAACAGAGTTTTTTTTTTATCTACTCTAGATACAGAGA
Organism: Pocota personata; assembly: GCA_963082735.1. Classification (NCBI taxonomy): domain Eukaryota; kingdom Metazoa; phylum Arthropoda; class Insecta; order Diptera; family Syrphidae; genus Pocota; species Pocota personata. The sequence continues at coordinate 234,184,795 of OY720430.1, read as the reverse complement.
ATAATATTAAGATATTAATTGTGGACAGATACACGTTGACCATATTCGCGTTGAATGTCACATGCAATTGACACCCAGCTCGGACGTACATCGACAGTGGGATGATTCTTGTGTCTAGATTTAGTGTTTCAGGTAGTTGGCTGTCGAATTTTAATTGTAAAATGTTTAAATTATAATTATTTATGAGGGGAAATGTGAATTAACATAAATAAAATGATATCAATAGACGAGACAGTTATCCGCCCTGGTACAAACTGAACAGTTCAATTGGAATAGTCGCGTTGAGTAGTTATTATTTTCTGTGGTAGCAGTTGTTCGGTTAATTAGAACAAAGTGTTTTACTAAAAGAAAGATTTTATGGTTATATTTAAAATTTGAGGTAAAAGGTAAAATATTTAACGAAAAACTGTTTAAGTGAATTGATTTACATAAGCTGAGCCCAGACGTTAAATGAAAGGAAATAAACGCACGGTATAGCAGTTAGGCAGTTCAAGTTTGAAAATTTGAATAATTTATGCGAGACATGACTTGTCCATTAAATCCGAGTGAACTGGGCCGGTCACCGTTTGTGTCAAATGTGGAGTGTAAAGAAAATCAATAATTTTCCATACGTGCAGGCCAATGTTATTGCAAAGGCTACAATAAATCACCCACAATGTTCAATATGAACCTTCGGCACAGGTTCATGTTAGTCGTATTTGTTTATCCGTGAATAATGTTTGACTGTGCAAGGATGACCTTTTCATCTCGGCTGCGTTTCGATTAAGTCTCCTTAAGCTTATTAAAGCGAAGGGCTATAAAGTCTTTGAACACGAGTTTTAGTGATAACCTGCTCACATGCTTGGAATAGTTCTTTTTTTTTCTTCTCAGATGTGTAACAGTAGGGAAAATGCAGTATTATCCACTACAAATAATCAGATTTTGTTGGTCCAGTAAAACAGACGTTGCTTATAGACGGCCTGACTCAGTGCCTGATTTTACCACTTTCTAAAAGGTCTATCAGAAAGTCTCAGGTGACATCTCATCGTACAACCTGATACTATATCAGATCTTACCAATCACCCTTAACGTCTGCTCAAATTGGAACGTATAACATGTTGGCTTGGATCTTGAAATAACTCACCTTTCTACGGATTTTTTTTTTTATTAAGTTTTGCTTTATGGTAATATTCAATTTATCGCCTTGTCCGTCATCCCATTGATATGGCAATGTAGATTGTCTTGGTAAGCAGATGGCCGGGTGGCCAAAATGTAATATGTAGTGTGTTTGCATGTGACCCGAATGGTACAGGTTCCAACCCCATCGGGAAACAGGAGTTTCTGCTTGGTAGTACAATGTACCTATTCAAGTCCGAGTATTCCGGGATTTGGAGGAGAGCGGCTAAACAACGACTAAGTAGCTATGGATACTCTGGCGGTGAAGATTCGGTCATTCTAAAAGAATGTCGACCAAAAGAGGTCTACAAGTAAATCAAACCAGAGACTCATGCGAATGCAGTGGCCACTGATAATATCAACCAGAATTATATATCTTTTCCTACATACATATATGTAGGTATATTTATGAGAAAATGTAATTTCTAATATGAGAAAATAGTGAGTACCTGGTCGTCTAGTGTGCAGCATGGAAGCTGGACTTCTTATACAAGAACTTAACGAATAGCCGCCTGGTGCAGACTTGCTCGTCGATTGTCATCAATGTTAGCTCTTCTCCCGTGGCGATTTTTACTTACTCATATAAAGAGAAGCACATATGGTATTGCTATAATAAAGAAACTTAAAAAAGTGGGCCTCGCTTTTATATCGTCTGTAGCATTGACTACAGCCTAAACGGCTAGATGAATTTATTTCAAACTTGATATCTGGGGTCTGTGGCGTCAAATTCCAGACGAAATAGGAATTTTTATTCAAAACTTAAAATTAACTGCATTTTACTTAAAGCCAATTTTCAAAGATCATTAGAACCGTTTTCCAAAAAAAATCATATCTGAGGAAATATGGTTTGAAATACGACTGTGTACCTAGTTTTTTTTTTATAATTTGCGCGCGTCAAAGGGTATATGAATACCCTTATACTATTACAGGGCACGGGAGTGGTATAGATAGGCAGAGAGAGAAATTAAGAAAGATTTGGTATAGTGGTTTGGAACTCAGGTGGTATTAAGTTTCTGTAAACTCCAAGGGTATCGTCAAGATAACTGGGGAGCTTTACTTGTTTTGCTTTTGTCGTTGCTCATGATTCAAAGTATTCTTCCTGTCCTACTGATGTCATCATCACGATCAAGTTGCATTTTCAGCCATATGACCACTCTACGCCAGTGTTATGCCTTCGCAGTAGAGTTGACTAAGCTTTCGCAATTGATCGACATTTTTATTTATTTCACGCGAAATAAATAGATGATTCTTGACATCAGGATTTGAACTGTAAACCAATAGCGTGACAATCGATGATGTTACCACTACACCACAGCCACCCTAAAGTGTTTCGATAAAAAAATGTACTTTCGAAAATTGGCCATATCTCACTTCATAGTGATTTCAGACATATGTGAGGGCATGGCATTAAAATTTGGGACATATGGTCAAACAAGTTTGTTTGTCTTTTAACGCATTTTTTTAAAAATTAAAAATTTGTTTCCTCTTTTCGGCTGAACAATATACGAACTAACAGCACATGTGGAGCAAGTACGTTTTTACGCAAATACATGGGCAGAGATGTTAGCACAGACTACATAGTACCCTATTTAGACTTTCATAAGCCGTTTTCCAGTTAATTTCCGAGTCGAGAAGAATAGGAAACTAATATAACTCCATCTCCATCTACACTGATGGATCCAAGATGGACGTGGGAATAGGTGCAGGGATTTTTTCTGAAAAACTCAATTTGAACTTCAGATTCGACTTTCAGATTATAGCAGTGTTTTCCAAGCGGAGGTTTTGGTGGTGACAACAACTGCCCGAGACGTTGCAATGAAAGCTATACCACCCGACGATATTACCTTTTTCATTGACAATGAGGCAGCGATAAGAGCGTTTTCTGCCACGCAAATAAAAATGAAGCTTGTGTGTTGCTGTCGTGAAGAGCTACGGATTCTTGGTACGCAACACAATGTAAAGCTATGCTGGGTACCCGGACATAATGGCGTTTCAGGAAATGAGAAGGCTGACGAGGTGGCTATGGAGAGCTCAGCACCACCCTGCAACCTGAACCTAGAATTTAGCAATAAAATGATCGCCATAGCAAATAGCAGATGGAGATCCTGTGTAATTACAAGAAAACTAGCCGCTCTACGATAAAAATGGTACCGAGCTAACTCTACACTTCAACAGATATACATTATCTTATTTAGTGGGGATGATAACTGGACATAACTTGTTGCGTTATTACACTAAGAAATTGGGAATAAGCGAAGATGATATATGTATGTAGAGGCTGCGGCAATGAGGATGTACACGAAGATGCCAATGTCCAGGACTCTACCACCTTAGATTCAGAATACTCGTATTAGGGAAATATTTCTTCCAAGACTTAGAAGAACTATCAAATGAATCGGTTAATAAGATAACTAAACTTATCCATGCATCGGGTTAGTTTAAGAAGCCATAGAGTTCACGAGTGGAGATGCTACACTCCTTGGACATCGCAATGGATCTACATTGATCTAAGTGTGGCGTAGTAGGTCTTTCACCTTCTATGTCAACCATCAAACCTAACCTAACCTAAGTACGTGAAACCCAGCCTTGTCACTTATTTCTAACGCGACCAAAGGTCTGATAAGTGACATAGCTTTGGGCATTGAATCAGCCTATAATGAAAAGACAGCTGAGCTGAATTCCTTTAAGTGATGACTAAGTTTGGAAACATAGGGTTTCCCAAGCTAGCATGTAACTTATGATTCAAGGGTTTTCAGGGCAGTCTGACTCTCGGAAAAATATATATATGGTTTTGCTTCAAATGTAAGAAGTACAAATATGTATCTCCGCCTGAAAAGTATACCAGCGGTTGTCAAGGTTACAACCATACCCTCGTCTATTTAGGTTAGGAAAAGTTATTGAGGTAAATTGTGATGTTCATAAATATTTTCATGGGTCAATTGCGATCCTCGTCTAGAACTAAACCCAGAGAAAGAAGGAACAATGATCGCCAAAATCTTTACTGACAATTATCCCAGTTAATCAAAGAGAAGTTCTTTAGGGCTGCCGATTTAAGCACAGTTTTTAGATGCGCTACCAGCAAGTTGTAACCTGCCTCAGCTCTTTATTATGAGAGCGAAGGCTTTGATCGCAGCAAGTCAGTCTTCAAAAATGCCGATGTCCTTTCGCTAAAGTGTTAGTGTAGATACTTATTGGAAAGCCTTGGGAATAGGTAAAACTTTGGCATGAAATACACTGCTGTGGGTTGCAAGTTTTATTGGCCGAGCAATTTTCGAACCATCCATTCATTTTTTATCCATCTTTGAAAACAAATTCCAAATTGTCAGGGTATTTTTGCACATCTGGCAATGCTAGGTGTTTACAATTTTCACAAAAGGAAGAGACGTAGGTAGCTTTTAGCTGTTCTTGACCGATGTGGTTCTCAAGGTTTTGCTAAACGTCCCTGAGTGGTTTTAGTTTCGTGGTTTATTTAGGCTTACCAGATCAACTACCTGTCTTCCATCGTTCATAGGTACAAGAAACAAAAGAAATCACATGATGGCAGAACATCTCTGTCCTGAAGTCTCGTACACGTTTGGAATAGTTCAGAGGAATTGTTTCTAAATCCCCTACTCCAGTAGGCCATTCTTAGAACCTTTAGCGGCTCCAATAGTGATCAGACGTTGACAGTTTGTAATTAACTTTTTGTTTAGGATTATTCAGGCTGAAGAACTTCTTTGGCTGATTTTGTTTACGTTTTACATCTTGCGCAAGACCGGACGTTTCTCCCCTCATGACAGGTTGTGTCATGTTGAGATTAAGAGTTCCATCCAAGTAGGTGCGGGACGGGAATTATTGAAGTTAGAGCTTCAGAGGCAATTTGAATTGGCTGAACCATTATTACATTTTTGTTTTGTCATGTCATCATGCAAGAATTTTAATGATCCTAAACCGTAGCTTTTAGGGACTGCAATGCCGGCATTACAATTCTGGGATCCCGAACTTTATTTCCAATATTTTTGCTTTTTTAGACTTTTTTCGAAATATTCATTTTCCAGATTTTGACTTTGGAAAACAAAATTATGGGAAAAAGTCTCGAACGATCAAAAATCCCGGAATTGCAGTACCCATTGTGGGATTTCAATGACACTCATCCAACGAAATACGTTGAAAACAATACACTCATACCTCGCTATACGTCCGCTCTTTATGCGGCCTTTCCCTATAACGGCCTTTTTTTATTGCTTTGTTTCCGTTTTACGGCCAATATTTTTCGTTACAGCAACAAAAAAAATTACTCGTTATACGGCATTTCGCTTTACGGCCTGATTTTGTGGAACGTATCTAGGCCGATAACCGAGGTATGGGTGTACCTTAAAATTTTGAAGGTTGGGCACATCAAATTAACTCTTGATTGGGATTTTTTTGGTTGCCAAACGTTTCCGGTTGTTAGGCATATTATTTCAAGGGATAGTCTCTCCAGCTTAAGAGCTGTTTTGAAAAAAAATTCAAATATCTACATATATTCAACGTTGACATGCTAAATAGTATCTCTGAAACCTTTAATCGCTTCTAGCTTGAATCTGACAAATTATTCCACTTAGATAAATAATGAACTCTAGTGTAAACAATTTAATGACAGGTTCTTCTGACTTCGAGCTTCATTTTAGAAATTCATGGAAAAATCTCTTGCATCGCCACTTTGCCGCTTCGGCAAGACACAATTTATATTTTCCTATTCCATCTGACATGGTTTTCAATTAAAAAACCGACCTACATCCATTGACTTCCAACAATTTGGCCAAGTGCTAATCTTTTTCTCACCATCCAAGTTAGTTTTGTTTATTTATTTTTATTGCTGCAGTGCAATAGGAATTCATTTACCCTATCTGTTTAATTAATGACAAGCGCATGCACACCAAAATATCAAGAAAATGAAATGAAATGAAAAAAAAAATCAAAATCTAACCAAACTGAGGACGCATGAATCACCCAGTCTCCATATAAGCAGAAATCCACATTCGTCCGATCGACGACCGACAACATACATACGTCCCAACTATCAGGCTGGCGTTTATTCTCTTGTCTAGCTGCTCCATGATTTTGTTGCTACTCGTGAAATGTTTATGTTTTCTATTTGTTGTCAGTACTCTGTGAAATGTTTAATGCATGGTCAAATCGTACTCACCACATAAGAAACCAGTCGTTGCGAAATCGTTATTTTGCAGTTTGTGGTAACAAATCGCATAGCTACCTACGATGGTGCCCTTGAAGTTGATACAAACGTTACACTGGACAACATGAATACTAAAATTGTATGCTGATGTAGGAAACTTATACAGAAATAGAACAAATCTTGTAATCTAACGTGTAACCCAAGACGTTGATTCCACCGAACCATGTAATGATGTTACGGCAGTGAAACTGACATCCGACCGTCCATTGTTGTGATTTCAACCAAGAAACCGGTGACGTTTTCACGGTTACCGCATTTCACGGAATGAACGTTACACAGATACAAAATTGTGAAATATGCGAGATATTTGAATACAAGGATCAATATTCAATTGGCTAATTAAATTACTGAGAAAAGCTAATACAACGTGAATGAGCACAGTGAATGAGCAGTGCACAGTACAGCACAGCACACAATCCAAAAAAGGCAAGGACGTTCTAAAGTTGTTTAGCGTTCGCATGGAGCCTGCGATAAGACATTTTCGCGTCGTGCAATTATGTTAAGGTGCAATGTCTGACGGAATCGTTGGAGAGAATTTGTTGAATTTGATGATTGGCTTATTAAGGCAAATTAGGGTCGGTCTAGGTTGGATTGGGTTTTTTCACAGATTCGGCTTCGTGCTTGGTTTTCAGGGTCTGAATGTGGTTTCTTTGGAGAGTGAAGTCTGAATAAATCTTCAGTGACATCATTGTTCTATTTGGGAAAATGACTCCCTTATCATTGCATATTTATAATTTAATTGTTCTAATTATTGTTTTTTTCTAATTTTTTTTTTACATGAAGCAAAAAAATAATAAAACTAATAATTGCCGATCGCGCTTGCAAACAGTCTGTAAGTTATTCAACTTATTTTTTGTTTTCATCTTGTCATTCCTAAAATATTCGTTTTCAAATGCGCCGCTAAATACACCTGTTTACACACCATAGTTGCTTTCATTCCATGCATTGGTTTTGAATTTGTTTACATTTATTGAATTTGATATGTTAATTACCATTTGTTGTCAAAATAAGTTAGTAATTATTATAAAGCTGGATTTGAAGTTTCTGACTCGTTCATAAATTACATCTCGCAATTTTGCTTTGTACTCCATCTTCCCACGGTTCTATATAATAATAACCCAATGACAAAATAACTCAAAAAAATACAACTGTGCTGCTGCGCGTTGCTCGATTCGTTCGCGGTCGAGATTTTAAACTCCTAGTATTTAATATTCAGATATTAAATCACTGCATTTGCTTCGATTCAATATCGTTTCGGTAGGATTTTTGACAGCTTGCTGGTTTTTCTCAAAATTTGGTAATATAAAAATGGAAGTATACATTTTTGAAATCAGCGCAATACCACCTTTCATTTGATACCCATATTTATAAAAAATAAAGTAAATGTATTGGTCGCACAATATTTCATAAAAACCAACAAGCCAATTTTTCAAAATGTGGTATGCTATGCCCCTGCATATATCAAATAATGCTTTAATTGTCAACAAAATCGTTTGAGTCATATTCCATTTTGAACTTTTTCTTCTAAAAATTTGGTACGCCATTTATTGAAGCATGTCCACCCTAACTCATATCTTAAATTTAAACAAAGTCGTTAGACCCGCTTTCGAGAAAATCAATTTTTTTTTTTTCAAAATTCGTCATTGGTAAAGTACTGTTATTTTTGGGACGGTACTGAAAATTCCTATTTCGCCACGAATTGTGATCCCACCGTTGGAGTGGTTGGACGACTCGGTATTGATCAATAAACAAAAACAAAAATCAAATGGTACACAATTTTCCATGCAAATTCAGCAAATTCGGCAAACAAATACAGACAACACCACATCTTCTGCTATAGTGGTAAACTATTTGAGCTAGTATCATATTACGTAAAGGGTTTTTCAATAGGGACATAACAATTTTGTATAAACGCACCCATACATTTTTTTTATGATTTGTCAATGTCAAAACGTCAGCCAAGGTTTACATTTTTATCGTGGTGAAGTTCACGAACGAGCAACTAAAATAAAAGACTATTTTTGGCCAGAATAGGATGGGCTGGACATCAGTGATATGTGGTTCCAACAAGATGGTGGTACCACATGCCACACAGCTGGTCAAACAATTGATCTATTGAAGGAGAAGTTCGGTAGTCGTGTAATCTCGAGAAATGGCCCGGTCGAACGCGAAATGGCCAACGTTCCGGCCGATATGTGTTGAAGAGTGTGGAAAAATGGCTCCAAAGAATCGATCGATAGACTTATTAATTCTAGAGCATTGAATTTTATTAAATACGAGTACTATTGGTTACCCGTGGTATTATTATTTAGTATTAGAAACATACAGGAAAATTACAATCCATCTGGAACGGATCGTATGATACCCTTTCCCCATCTTTTAACTCACCCAATAAAGTGAGCGTGGCGTTGCGAAATTTGTAAAACAGGTGCAGTGATATCTTTCTATTGTTACTCTTGTCGAGAAAGCCGTACAAAATCAAGAAGCCTTATTATTAAAAAAAAATTAATAGTAAAGGGTTATTCATTTTGAGGTTGTCAAATCTATCTACCAACCATAGTGACAGGTAGTTAGTCCTTGCCTTGGACTGATCATTGAGAGGTGACAGTTTGGTGAGCGCTGTGGACCGGCGCGAAGGCGTGATCGGGTGTCACTGTTACGGTGAATTCTCTGCGCTATGGTCAAATGACAACCATGTGAGCGACATGTGATTCCAACAGGACGGGCCTACGTGCCACGAACCTTTCCCGGCCATTTAATTTCGAGATTTGACGACATCAATTAGCCATCAAGATCGTGTGGTCTGACCCCGTTGAATTTCTTTTTGTGGAGCTATGCTAAAAATAGTGTCTATGTAAACAATTTCCAAACTTTGGACCACTTAAAAACTAACATCCTTGAAGTTATGGCCAAAAATCATCGAAAATTACCTCACAAGAACCGAAATTTGCAAAAACTTCCGTGGCGGCCATTTAACCGATATTGTATTCCATACAATAAACAAATTTCATTGAAATCTTTAATACTTTTTATTTTATTTTAATTAAAATCCTAAAACACAAAATGAATAACCCTGTAAATACTGGCGCTTACTTGCCATTTCGGTTTGGGACTCGGCGGCTTGTTTTTGTACGGCTTTTTCGCCTTGTCGGTGTAATGCGCGGCGCTATACATATATTGGACTTAAACACGTTCAATTTCTTTTAGACTCTTAATTTATTTATGATATTAAGTGATCGGGTTGAAGGTTCGGTGCTAACTCTACTTTTAAATCTTACATCTACTAGGGAGAAGCCCACACACGACAGAACTGCAGATCAGCATTTTTACGCGGAGCGTGCATGAAATACGAATCCATGCTACGTTTGTTTATTCGTTCACCCGAACGCATAGTAAGCACAAAAATATTGTTCGTGTACATTGAAGATACCTGAATTTAACCTTTGTAAACATATTTGCAAACGTCGCAAATATGTTTCCGTTGGAGAACAAATTATAAATATGCTAATTATACAATTTGGCATGTATGCGCATAACAGTCGGCAGGGAATGTTTCGAATTTTATTTCATACATTCTCTACCAAATTGAATTCGGAACAGTTCCTATCGACAAATCGGAAAAAAAAAAAATCTTCAAGATAAGGCACAAAAATCGTTTAGCAGTTGCGTACGATTCTTTACAAATCGAATCGCAGTCGTGTAGCCTCCGGTGGGAGAACGGCCTTACAATTTCATGAAAAACAATAATTTAGAGCGACATATGTATGATGTAAAATAGACCGACTCGAGAGATTTAATATATTCGTGAATTTAGTAATATTCAGAGCAGATATTAAATTCCACTTCGGCTAGAATAGGGTTCTCAATCGGCATTACTTCATGTTGGAATGCGCCAGTGGTTTGGGAGGAAACATCTTTTAGCTCAAAGAGGTTTATATCCGCGGTCTGCTGACTTTCAGGGTTAATTATAAATCAAAATATCGTCCGCAACTTTGTTCGGAATTTGTCAATTTCTTGGGTGTTTCTTAGAACGTCTGAGAGTATTGATCCCCTGAGAGTTTTTCTATATTTGGACCAACCAGGTTTCCTAGGGTTTCGAAAGACTAGTATTGGTTTCCATCTTAACCAAACTGTGTGTATCGGTGTTCTGGAACACCTTTCAGTTTTCATAACTATTGTGTCGATAATGAGTGCAGTTATGCGTCATTAATTGACCTATCCAGGTTATTTGGAGAGAGGAACTCTTCTTGGCCGTAAGTTAGACATTTTGATAAAATCAGTAATTCCTCTGGATAGTATTTAAAATGAGAGCAAGAATTCATATGTATAGGTATATTGTTCTTCGCTAGAATACAAGATCGTGGTTTAACATTGTACGATTGGGAGTCTCGAATTTATGCACTAGGTCCCCAACTAGTTTTTGTACCAAAACAATGTCTACCGCGCTTTGAGACAGATAAGAAGGCTGGCAGACGCCATTTTGAAGTGGGGAAGGTTAATCTGTATTAATCGCACTATTACGTACATTACATCCTTCGACTCTGAATTCAAAAGCTAATCTTCTCCGAGTCCGACAGCACTTGGTCGTCCTTCTCAAGAGATGATGAAAGCCTTAATATTCATGGTGTAGTCGTTTCCTCTTCATCTTTTCTATAAACCTTGAACGCAATTACTCCAAAACCAAAACCAGGAGGCAAAAGCTGCGCATCAAGTCTCTAGTGTCCTCTATCTGCACTTTAACGATATTTCAACTGTGCGTGGTGCACTGAGAATGGCTATTTCTGACAACATCCAGTCATCTTTTTGGGATAAAGGGGTTCCTCAAGAGTCCAGGATCGTGTTTTTAGTCTGCTCAGGATCTAATTTCCCGACAAAACTACTGCCGTCCACATCGTTTTAATTGATGCCCGCCAGCATGAAGCTCGAAGCAGAACGACGCACCCTGGAGAGCTCGACAAAGTGGGAGTTCTAAAATCTTTACTGCTAGCACTTTATGAAACGGACTTAGAAGCACTGCTTCCCGCTGATTTTTCGTATGCTCACTAAATAGAAAAATTTTCGTTTTGTTTCGAATGAACAGGGGACGAAAAGAGTGAGTCGATCTACTGCCAAGTTCCCGAAAACTCCACTGGCACTGACCTATTTTATGTGAACTCCTAGCCAAGTTGATTATCGGTGCAGCTAGTATAGCACCTTAAGCCAGCCAAGGCAAAGAAATAGATGTGATTAGAGCCACAGAAGGGGAGGTTAGGGTAGCACTGGTCCATCTGGGGAAAAGTTTCATGGGAATCTTTGACATTATACAGCGTAGGCACGATTTCTAAGTTCTCCATTGCTCTTCGCTGAAAATACTAAATTAAAATTCTTTCTTTTTTCCTCTCTTCCACAGCCTGAGTACTACAAGGACGCGCCACATTTCCGTCGAGTAGGAGACGGTCCCGAGTATCGCTTGGAAATACCTAGCGCGAAGTTAGACTTTACCGGCACCTACTCAGTCATAGCCAGCAATTGTCATGGCCAAACGCAGGCCATAATTTCGTTACAAATATACGCCAAAGGTAAGTTACCAAACTTCACATAAAACATTCTTTATTCACTCTAATTACAATCAACATAAATCTTGATAAGTTTCGGGAATACCACCTCCTTGAAGTAGTCTTCAGCGGCGCTTAGGAGGCTTGCAACAAATTCCATGTCTGCCTGAACCCATACATAATGCAAAGCGCCATTGGTATCGAATGTGGGACTGAGAACACAGTATAGGGCCTTTGTCACGTTTGCCATGTACATTTGTATTTGAATCTGTGCCATGTACTTTGGTGCTATGGTTTCCTTACACTCCAAGTATTTTTCGAATTCATCGTCAGTCTTGGGAGCCTTGATCTCCACAATGTGATCGTCTGTAATGCCATCGGGCGAAGCGCAAATGTATGGGTAGCTCTCGTTCAACAGCAGTCCGCACTCTCGATATGTCTTGTTCTCCAGCTTCTCCGTCTGTTTGAGGATGAAGCGTTTGTGCTGCTTTAGCTGACGTCGCTCCTCCACGTTGTACTCACGTTCCTTGCAGAAAACTGATTCAAGGATCTCCTGATCCTCTTTGGGTTCTTTTCGTGTTGCCACCCGATGGATGAGGGAGCAGCGTATGCGACAGAATTGTGTCTCTGCCCAGAGGGGTGTCTTGTAGCTGTAAATTGAGATCTCCGAGAGTTTATCGAAGAGGCCTTGCTTGGCCACATCGTCCATATGGATCATGAAGCTTTTAAAATCCTTGATATAGTTGTTGCCAGTGTCCAGCATGGTGTGATGGATGTACACCGGTTCGAACTCGTCCATTACCGGCCGACAGTGTTTATACAAAGAGGAATCTGTGAGACCTACCTTCTCCATTTCGTCAAGAACATTGTTTAGAAATGCCTGACCCTCCTCTTCGTTAACCTCGTCCGCTTCCTGATCGGCCTCAACACGCAACTCATCGCTGGCGAATATATCGTGAATTCTCATGGCAACGATGTTCTCTGGCACAGCCTCATACTCGGATCCCCAGAATGTGCGAAATGCCGGTGAATCTCCGTCGCTAGTCTGTCGGTGTAACCAAAAAATGAACGCAATCACATGCTGGCACACTTCTGTAAAGGAAAAGCGCGATGAAACAAACTGCAATCCCCACCCCAAGGGTAGCTCTTACCAGTCCTCTTACTGTCCATGCACTGATCACAGCCGGACTCCTTGATTTCCTCGTCATTTTCATCGATTTTCAGAAAAATATTGAACTTGACTCCATTGTTGGCGGCCTCCGCATTGGCGAAGGCTATGGCGCGCGCCTCAAAGAGCTCCGCCTTCTTCACCTGAACAAAATCAATTTTGAATTCGGCGCTCTGTTCACCCCTAGTGGTCGGCGGATATTTATTTTTAGGAATCTAATTGGGAAATGCGAAAGCGAATTCTTACTTGACTGGGTCAACCCGGCGGCCTGTTTTGCCGAGGTGGGTTATAAAATCGAAAATCATTTCGCTTGTCATTGGTGGGATGTTGTTGGAGTCTCCCTTCTTGAATCCTTGTTCCAGTTCAACATCCATGGTCCTTTGTTAAACAAATACTTTTTTTGGTTAATAAAATACAGAAATCTTTCGCGCTAACGGGAACAAAAACAGAAAATACGGCTTCGCCGGAGAAGTGTATAATTTTAGATTTCTTTGGTGTATGTATACTTTTTTATGTGGTCATGTTGGCAGTGGATGACAGGTGACGTCCGCGGCGTTACCATGCGAAAATGGTGGATGGAAATAATTTGCTTGTGCGCCTGAAACCAGGCAAGTGTGGTGGAGGTAATGGAAAAGGAAATGGTGACATGTTGTGCAACTGATGTGGTTTATTTTTGGAAATTTTTAGCGTTGGGCGAGAGAGTGACTGTGAATGACTTGAAAACAGATGCGGAATTTAATGGTGGAAAATGTGTTTGTTGATTATTCGTTTTAAAAATAAAACAGTTGATTGTGCGAGCGCTGAATGAGATGAAAGAAAACATTTTGTTTAGTTATGTTATCGAGGTTGGAAGATGTCAAATGTGTCTACATTGAGAGTAATTTCAAAGTAGACACAATAGAGATGTTAAATATGTAAGATGATTTCTGTGTTCGGCGCTCACCTACGGATTCCACTTATAGTAACACTAGCTGACCCGTGCTGGCTGTGCTTCGCCTGCCTGTAACTTTTAAGACAACAAAATATTTTCTTCTCTCTAAGCCCTTTCCACGTTTTTCTTTTTAAACCAATGGCAACTATCATTCTCGAACGGATAAAAAGACTACACCCAAAACGCATCAAGCGGGCTTTCTTTCGATCATTCGTCGATCGAGTTCCAGTCACCGCTTTACCTTATGTTCGAAGATTTCGAGAGGTTCTTCGACCGGGTAAATCGCAAATGCATATGAAGATCTCTTCTTAGGAGAGGAAAATATATTTACTATTATAAAAGAGTCCTATAATAACGCCATGTGATTCGTTCTGCCCAATAGAGAACTTTCCGACTCTTTCGAAGTGCAACATGGAGTGAGTGCTCAATTTACATGTGGTGCGTTTCAGTGTTGATATACTCGTAGTGTTTTTACATATCTTGTTTAAGAATTAAAAGAATAAAATTAAAAAATAATGGCACACCAAAACTGCAGTTTTGTGGTTAAAAATCCACTTGCCACAGCCAACATTGGAAATTGCCACACATTTTTTTTTTTCTGTAATTTGCGCGCGCCAAAGGAATAGAGGAGAAGCCTGTGCACGTTGGTTTTAATTGTTTGAATGGTGTGGTGATGGGGAAATACAGAGCCTGGTAGATTATTCCACATTCGTGTCGTTCGGCCTGTAAACGAATCCCTGTATTTGACAATTAGACCGAAGTTGGGCTTAAGGGTGAACTGATGTGCATTCGAAGCATGACGCATATTGCGGGTGAAATTTTGAAGGGGAAGAATGCAACTATAACCAGTAAAGCGATAAAATAGTGTAATATGCGAGCTACGGCTCGAGTAGATAAAACGATATTCTGTGAAATTTATTTCTTTATTTTCTTGTCTATAAAACAATTCAAGTTCACACTATACTATTCTTCGCATATTCTTTCCTTACAAGGTCTCTTTCTTCTCAAATCACTTTATCTCATTTCAATTACTTAATTCACAAATCGAAACTAATCACTTCTTCTTGTTAACTCTTACTTTCAATTTATCATAAAATTATAACTTCGTCTATTATCACTTTTCCAATCTCTTCGTGCGGTTCGAAAATCAACTGCCCTGCCTCGATCGCCATCTGTTCTTATATAGTCGCATTTCTGATAGCCAGAAATTTCTAGCAAATTCTTCGACCAATGGAACGAGAAAATTCTGATGTAATAATTCCAAGATGACAGCTGCAGCCAATAATCTCTTGCGGTTATAATTCTCTCTTAATTCCGCGACGTCGTCTTAGACATAATCCTTCTCTTCCGTGGACACGTGGACACGAACCTCGAATGTATTCCGAAAAGACATTTCGGAATGCAATTTTGTGTTGCTTACTTTTGGGGCGTAGTTATGCTACATTATGTTACAATAGGGAAAGACACAATACATTTCTACGATGTCCAAATGAATGTTTGGAGTTGATAATGTCTTTATCATCTATAAGTTTTAACGCGCGATTCTGTACCCTGTCTAGTACCTATGTGCAGAACAGACTTGGATGCACCAGACCAGATATGGACGTTATATTCCAGCTTTGGGCGGATGAATGCCTTATAAATTGAGGTCAGATCAGACGGGGTAAAATATTTCTTGCGCCGCTTAATGAATCCTAGGCATTTTGCAGCATTTTTGGTTACTTCGAATATGTGAGCATTTCATTGAAGATGGTTATTAATACACATATGGAGAATAGCAAGTCTTTCGGTTTCAGCGATGCAAATACCATTCATGGATAATGATTTCGCTTGAGAGATTGGTTAGGTTAGGTTTAATGGGTTGACGTAGAGTGTGAAACAAATTACGCCACACTTTGATCAATATAGATCCATTGTGATGCCCATCGCTTGACAGATAGAAGACAGCATTGTGTTTTAGAAACATTAAATTCCACTCTGTTGGTTGAACCCCATTTGATTATGCTGTCCAGGTCGGAATTTAATGTGTTTAACATACATACGTTGCCATTCCTCTTCTACGGCCGAAGAGCATGGACGTGAGTTAAGGAAAGAATATGAAAAATTGAGGGTACTGTCATCAGCGAAGAAAATGGATTGGATTAGAAGTTGCAGACAAGAGATCATTTATAAAAATAAGAAAGAGAGCCGGAGACAAAACAAAACCTTGGGGAACACCAGCATTTATTTGGTGAATTGCAGACTTAAAGCCATCCAAGACAACTTGTATTGAACGCCCCGAAAATTTCTAATCCGTTGAAGAATAGACTCGTCGACCCCATATGCATGCATTTTCGACAAAAGAGTCTGATGCCAAACTCTGTCAAATGCTTTTGAAATATCAAGCGCAGCCGTCTTAGTTTCGCCGAAGTGATGGAGAGATTGGTTCCATCAAATCACCAGTGGACCTGTTGACAAAATGTTAACTAGACACTCTCGTTCCCAAAAAAAATAAAAACAAACAAGTCTTTAGGGCCAAGTGAGGTTTAAGAAGTGTTATTTTACCCTGGCCACACCTCTGCGTAAGCTCTTCCACGTATCATATGTCACAGGCGTTTTTCCGGAAAAATACCGACCAATAGCTTTCAGTGCTTTCCAAGATTTTGGAGAACATTGTTAATCACCACCTTATGAGTTACGAGAAACCATCTCGATAACCACTGCCGTTATGGGGACTTAATGATATACTTGTTGGAAAAATGGAACCAGAGCATTCATGATCATGGTGAGTGTAGCATAGTGCCCTCGTTAACAAGCTTGAAGCTCACGGCGTCGGTAATATTTTCATAAAGTGGAGCCCGAGATTTTTAAGTGGTCCACCATTGCAGGTTGTATTAGATGGATGTACTTCTGCACCATTCTCGACTAATGCCGGTATTCCTCAGGGCTCAGTACTCTCACCATCATTTTTTCTGATTTACATCAATGACCTTCTTTCTGTTACTTGTAATCCGATTCATTCTTTCGCGAATGACAGCACTCTTGATTTCTCTTATTCGCTAACGACACCACAGCAAGGGCCCCAAATCATAGAGTCTCAGTGACAGCGAATATCTACCGAACTCAACTCTGACATTGATGCAATCATCAGTTGGGGTGTAAAAAACAGAGTTATGTTCAACGCGTCAAAAATGCAGAGCTGTTTCCTGCCTATGAAGCGGGATACGAACGTGGCCAAATTCAAAATAGGTGGAGTTGACCTTGAGGAATGTGAGAGTTCTGCACATACAATGCCCAAGCCACTGTTAATTTTTCTGTGATGCCATCTGTCGATGAGAAAAAGAGAAATAAACTTTTTTAAACTCATGGTTATGTACATTTTATTTTATAATTGGGTTTGTCCTATAATTTCTTTTGCTGAAGTTTCCTTTTCTTTTCTTTCGCAGATATTAATAAACTTAGCTCAATGGAAAAAGGGTCAATAAGACATGGGTAAGTCTGACCGCCATTAACCATCAACTTTTAACTCAAATCGAATGTATTTTTTCTAGAAACGTTGAAACACTTCCCTTCTTCATTCGGCCATTGAAAGACCTGCGATGCTGTGATGGGGACGCCGTAACCCTCGAGTGTCATGTTGAAGCAGTTCCCGAACCCGCTATCATATGGGAAAAGGACGGTCATGTCCTACACAGTGGAAAAGATTTTGACATGGTATACGATGGTATCAAAGCCATACTCTCCATCCGGCGAGTGTACCCAGAAGATGAAGGCGAATACACCTGCGTGGCTAAGAACAGTGTCGGGCGAGCACTTTCATCGGCGTGCATTATTGTTGATGTTCCTGAGGAAAAGGAAAACTTACTAAGTCGGCAATTGGCTCGTCCATCGGGACTACTATCGGCATGTTCCACACCCCGATCTACCCCACGAACGACACCAAATCGAAGTGTGTCCCCACTAAGACTATCCTTCCGTCATACAAGCATCGACCTGACAACTACCCGCCGGACAGTTGCCGCTCCAAAATTCTATGCCATTCCGCATAACAAAGTCGTGGAAGAGGGTGATAGTGTGCGTTTCCAATGCGCTATCACTGGACATCCAACACCATGGTCAACTTGGGATAAGGACGGATTGATTGTCACTCCAACAACGAGAATCTCTGTCAAAGAAATCGACGACTTGAGAGTTTTAGAGATCGACGAAGTCACATTTGATGATGCCGGCCTTTATCGTATAACATTAGAAAATGAGTATGGACGTATTGAGGCTACAGCAAGGCTCGATGTCATTGGCAGCAGTAAGTATTCAAGATCGCCCGCTGGTCGGGCAGTTAGGTCGTCATCGTCGAGGAGGAACTTTTTCATCTCACGTCGGATAATGGGACCTTCGACGAGAATTGGTGGTCGAATGGCATTATCAACGGGTATGCGAGGATCATCAGTGCCAGCAAAGAAATTCTATCATAATGGAGATGAAGTTATGGAGTCGGAGAGAGTTCAAATCATATTAACAGATAGCGAGGCCTGTCTAATTGTGGATAATGTTACAGAAGCCGATGAAGGTATTTACACATGTATAGCGGAGGATGAATATGGCGTTCAGGCGACTTCCACTGCAGTGGCATTTTATACTGATGATGTGGACATACCATGTGATCCACCAAATATTATATCTCACTTGCCAAAGACAATCGAAGCCTGTGAAGGACAGACTACAGATCTTGCATTTGAATTGGAATGTTTCGAGCCGTACACATATGTGTGGACACGGAATGGGGAGGTTCTACCGGATTCATCGGAATTCAAGTGAGTATGAATGAATTTGGAATTGAATATTGTAGTCGCTGTTGCCATAATGTGTGATTTAAGAGGGGATTTCTGTAAGAATCAGTTCGATATTGTGGGCAGATTGTTTCATATGAAAATGATAAAAATGATAAAAATTGGATGTAAAGGAGATAAGATGTAAGGGGTTGGTTTTCTGAATACCGTTGTAAAACGCGTAAATAGTGAAAAACTGAACGGATTTGACTGAGGACTAGAAAATGCAGATTTTTATATTCGAAATTTTGTTTCCAGACTTTTTGCCACTTTTTATGGCAGCAGTACTTCTACTTTCCTTATGAAAGCTGCGGAGGAGTTCCTTAAGTCTAACGAAGATATTATCTTCTTAAGGAAGAAGCTTCTCCTACTTCTGCATAGAGCTACACACTCACAAAGTTCTGCACTTTCGTCCTCTTCCAAACAGAGGCAGCAGGTGATATCCTCTGAAATTCTCATTTTATTTAGGTGGTACAGTAATTGGCAGTGACCAGTGAGGAAGCTCACAAGCCTTCTTTTGTCGTTTCTGCTATATTTTAGGATATCAACTGCCTTTTTTTGGAAGGGTTAGACAGCTCTTTTTCTTGTGAGTTATTCCAGTGGGAAATACACATGTTGCGTTTCCAACTATTTAGGGTCAGTTTGAATGCAGAATCAGATATTCCGCAAAAGGGTTCAGGTCCAATGAACAACTCAGAGAAACCTTTTCTGGCTAGCAGATCTGCAGTTTCGTTGCCGTCAACGCCTACATGACCCAGTACCCACCACTTTTTACTTTATTGCATCGGGCCAAGTTTTGTAAACTGTCGAAGCAGCTTAGAACTGATTTTGAACCGATCAGGTGGGAGATCAGTGCTTTAAGCGCCGCTTGGCTATCGGTGAGTATGTGTATAGGGGCACCTTTGATGCCTGAGTGCAAGTTTATATTAGCACAGGTCTCGATAGCGTAAAGCTTGGCCCGGAAAACACTAGAAGTCTTTCCAAGTGATTTCGTAATCTTGTAATACACCGCCGGTGTATGAATCCATTTTTGATCCATCGGTATACCAAACGATTCCTTTTGGATCAAGCAACGGCCCGCCTTTATTCCATACATATATCACGGCTTGGGATCTCAATCTCAAACCTTCTACCAAAGTAGAGTGATTTGGGCGTAAAGTCAGAAACCATGGTGAGCATATCTAGCTCGGTGAAGTCGGTTAATAGATCCATGAGTTCCACATGATCCCATGTACTGTTAACACCCGATTTCGAAGATTAATTGCACTGCCAAAATCAATTAGCCCATTTCCATACAGCGCTGTTTTGGTCTGAATCAAATACCGTTAAACATTATCTATTCAACACGTAGCGCAAAAGTTTAAAAATACTCTGAGCTACGAAACGACCTGAAAATCACTAAACTTCTGAGTAGTTTAGTTAGAAGTTTCCTTATTGCAGGCAGGTAAGCTGTGAAAGTTATGAAAACGGTCCCACCTTTCACCAGTATTGTCATCGACTTTAAAAATATAATGCGCCTTGTTGAGAAAATTATGTCACATGACATAATCCTCTAAAAAACTCTAACACAAAAAAGAACCCGAAGTCTACCTCTGCCATATACTTTCGTCTTTCATGTAACGCAAAAATATCAAAAAATATGTCACTTTTAAATTATTTACCCGAAAAATAAAAAAATAAAATTTCAATTATCCCAATCAAATCCAAGTGTTGCCAGTAGAGATATCATTTTACGAAAAAAAAACAAAGTTATAATTTGTAAGCCAATTTCTTTGTTTCTCATTTTTCATTAAAGTATGTCACTTATTCTGAGAATGCTAAAGTATGTCGCTTATTAGGCCAGCATAATTTAATTTTGAAATTATTTCACCACCGAAATAATTATGTCACCAGTGACGTAAATTATGTCACGATGACAACACACGAATATCTGACAAACGTTAGGG
Source organism: Pocota personata (assembly GCA_963082735.1). Taxonomy (NCBI): domain Eukaryota; kingdom Metazoa; phylum Arthropoda; class Insecta; order Diptera; family Syrphidae; genus Pocota; species Pocota personata. The sequence continues at coordinate 234,164,041 of OY720430.1, read as the reverse complement.
AAGCTTCACAAACTTGCCGTTCGGACACAGAAGTAAAACCATAGGTCTCTTTCATTCATATGAGTAATATAGTACGCACAAGATGAATGTATGCGGAAAGCTAGGACATAACACATTTCGTACTCGTACCGATTGAAAGACAGTCAATTTAGTAAATTTTGTTCGAAGTCTTCATTAACAAAACTCGCAAAGCAAAGTCTGTACAAAACACGCAAGATCCGTGTTTATACAGATTTTTGTTAAATTAAGACACAGGATATAAATTTTCGAGCCGTCTTTCGCTAGCTCGTCAGAGATTTCCTTTTCTAGAATTCCCCTATAACATGAAACCCAAAAGAGTCTTTGATTGAATTGTGAATGGGTGGGGCGCCTTTAGTCCACCTCGATTGTTGCAGCAAATATGACAGCATTTTTATTACTACATAAGTAAAAATAATTGATTTTTTAAATATGCACCAACCAGTTCTGAAGACTATCATCGGGATTTTACCATTAGAGCCCCTCAGGGAAAACTATTCAATTCTACGCCTAATGTATATCAACCCACCGTAGTAATCGATACGAGAACACGATCACATCTTTCGGTTTTAGAACTTCTACCCACGGTATGTACAAACTGCCGATGACCTGTTTTAAACTATTCATACAGTTTTCTAACAAGAGTAAGGTTTCATTCCTGTACCTAATTTAAAAGCGAGCGCACATCGGTCAGTGACCTGCTAGATGTTCCCATAGATACCCATGGTCTTATTCAATTCATATCCAAAGATTTGTCGACATTCTACTCAAGCCTCTAAAAAATAGCCACACCCTCAAACAAGCTAACTAAAAAAATTCCATTAATTCACAGATACATCGACCATGGCAACGGTATCATCTGCCTCCGCATCCAAGATACCTTCGACCTTGACACCGGTTTGTATGAATGCATAGTGACATCCCTCTATGGAACCTGTACGACAACATGTGAACTCCAAGTCGATGACCGGTATCCCGTAACCAGCACCGATGACGTTGATAGATCTGGTCTAGCGATACTGAAGCAGCCACTTCCAGTGATCGGAATCGAAGGCATGATCACCTCGTTCTGTGCCAAGGTATACCCGCCAAGTGCTCAGTCCAGCTGGACGGTGTGTGGACGCGACGTCACCGCTGACTCACGAAACTTTTCGGTAAGCTGGTTTTTATTATTATTATTATATTATTGTTATTTTGTTATGCAAGTAAGTGATAGAGCACATTTTCTCTTTTCATCGGAGGGTGTTGGGGTGGGGCGCAAACAAAGCTGACCCTTGTCAGTTTAGTGAGTACCTTGTGCGCTTCAGTTTGTGTTCCACATTCGGCGCGTTGGCCGCACAGAAGTTGTTCGCGCGCAGTGCATGTTTAGTAAATATTTGTTAATTCAATGAACGCGAATATATTTCTTAACAAGAAGATGAGTAAATCGAAAGTAAGCGATAATTGGTTTAAAATTTGTTGTGGTCTGGAGGGAAAGTGCGTAGCGTACGAGTAGATACTTTTCGTGTAATTTTTTTTTTTTTTTTTTTAATGGGAATGGGATGTGGATTAAAATGGATTGGGTGGCGATGATGATGATGATGATGTTGATGAGCTAAGAATAGATTCTGGAATGTGGGAGTGCTAATGGGAGCTAAATTTATTGGCAATTAAAAGGGGTCGTTATGGTAATAGTATGGAATTTAAATAGAGAGGGTGTTCAAAATGATTTATTTTGAATTGGTTTTAATTTTGACTTTGGATGGTACTACATACATATGTATATTCTGATGAAATTTAATGTGTTTGTTAGTGCATTTGAAAAAAATTAAAAAAAAATATTCGAAAAGGTGCGGCGCATTATCAATGAAAATGTCATCCTGTCTGGTTTTCACTCAAGTGGAGCTATGTTTTATTTAATGAGTTTTGCTTTCTAACAACACCGGTAGCGGCATGTGTTTGTATCTATGGTATTGACTGACAGACAACCATTTCTCATCTCTGATTTGATGATGATTCAATGCACGTACTACAGTTTGAATTATAAGAATTTACGATCTCAAAAATTTACATAAAAATATAGATCTTAAAGTAAACAGTGACTCGCGGTAGGTTAGCAAAACGCAAAATAATATCTAAACACGTCAGAAATTCATTTAAGTGATGTCAAAGTGTCAGTAGGTCAGCAATTTTTAATTTGTATCCACTCATAACTTCATTAAGTTTAACTATAAAGCATTGGGTTAGTCACACTCAGAAACACATCCATCCATCAATCGTAATCATTTAATCCGTTCACGCATTTAATCACATCATAGCACACCTTTTAAGACTTACATCAGTTGATGTATTACTATATCGGCCGATGAAACTAGTAAGCAGTGTGACCAGAAGCTTCCTCCAAAATTATTCCACTTGATTTTAAAAATAGAATGTTAAATAATTTTTATATTCCACTTTCACATTCGTATTAATGTACAAGTGAAAAATGGTTGTACTTACTGAAATTCGATTATATAATACTGCGCATGACATGACATAAATCAAACACTTAAAAGGAGACCCAATGAACCATCATCTCTTTTGGGCGACAGTGCCGAACTCAAATGAGATTTCCATGACCTGAATTGTAACTCCAGTCTCATATTGAGTGTCACTAGAAGCTTCCATCAAAAATGTTCCACTTTCTGGAAGATATGGAATATTTATATTTATAAAAATTCCAGGATATCCCCCCTCCTCATACAGGTACCCTGTGTGAAAGGTATCCAGTCACGACCGCTTGTCGGTGGGGGGTTCTTACTATTGGTAACACTGTACTATTATTACGCAATTTCACGTAATCCGTACTGATAAAACAGAAAACATATGGATTGAACAAAGAGTTTCTCCATGGGTCTATCACAGGCTTCTGACTTTCGAGTTGTTGGCCCTAGAGAGGTTATGTTTTGCAAATTATAGACTGTTCTCAACCCAAGGTAATCAAACAAGAATTAATTCCTGTTTATGGGGCCCGTTTTCGGGCTATAATACAGATACATACCCCAATAAAATATATTATTTTCCATACATATAGGTACATACGCACTGAAATGTGAAGACTACAAAAAACATTTTTCTTTTTCTGAAAATATTTGTCACGAATAAAAAGCTCAAAACCATGACAGAAGCAATCCTTCTTCCAAACCGTCGAATAAACTTCTGCCCATTAGTAGCGAACCGCCAATATTGCATACATTTGCGTGCTTTGTGTAATGAGAAGAGCACTAATAATCGATAGAATCTGCATATTGGAGTGACACTAATTCCGTAAAAATGCAGAGTGGACATTAGGTGCATGACACGTTTGAACCACGCATCAGAGCATCCGATTCAGCTTAGTGTGCTACCATTAATAGGACACTCACGATCACATCAGCTGAACACATTCCAATTTCGCTTGTAATTCGTGACGAAAGTGACTGAAAAAAAAAACACAACCTGTCAAGTTTCTTATCCTTCAGTTCAGTTTAGGGTTAGATCCGTTGAGAAGATTTTTAATGACAGTTCTACACTCGAATGTTTGTCAAAAGTTCGCGAGAGGTGGGACCGTAAAAAAACTTTGTGCAGTTTCTTGGACTCAAATCTGACTCTCTCGCTCAGTGGTCCATACCACACCCTTAACCATTCGTTTAAGTGCATGAACGTAGAACATCAATAAAAAAGAACAATGTTGTACCTAATTTTCTTTTTTTTTATCACAGAGCATACAGATCACTATGTTCTCTCAATGCATACTCTCAGTATCGCCTTACACAACTGTTTTTTGGTGCGCGACTAAGGATCATCTACCGATTATAAATCTCATAGACTACTTCAAATAAACAATAATGTTATTAGTCTAAAATCAATGAATAAACGCGATTCTTAAATTCAACTCGAGATAAGCTAAAATCAATTTCGCTACAGATCATTAAACGTGCGTATATTATTTTTCTGTCAATATTCTGTTTAGAAAAAATAATATTCCACTTTTATATGCGATTATTATTTCTGAGAGGAATTATCAAAAACTTATACTTATGGTCACGCTGCTAGTAAGCGGTGATCATCTCCATTCATTAGTTCATGCTTCATTTGTTAATTCATGCTCCATTCGTTCGGTCAACAAAAACCTGGAGCAGCTTTAATCTGATTTTTAGTTTGACGTAAAAGAATTACTCTAAAGTACATATCTTTGAATGCATAATTAATTAGTACCCGTATGAGTAATGGGTTTTAATAAGCAAGCTACACCATTCAACACAGTTCTTACGGAGATCTCTTCAGTTCCATTGAATCAACAATGATTTGTAACAAAAAAAATTATACTATCACTTAATAAAAATGTTAAAGTAATACATTTTAAACAACCCATGGAGGCAATATATAGAGCATGACCAATTAAAATCAAAATAAAATCTCTTGTAAGCATTTAGAAATATCTACAATACTTAGGTATGGCAGTCACACCCTATTGACCTTCTACAAGCCAAACTGAGGCTTCTTTTCTATTTGCTAAGACAACAAAAACCCAGATTTGGTAATGATGAATTAATGATTTTTAAACGATGGACGCCACGGAAGTAATTTGTCGTAAAAAGTCTCACATAATGTCAAAGAAAACAATCGAAATTGCCGAATATTTACGACGCGATGTTTGTAATGATCATTATTTTTTTTTCTTTTTTGTTAAAGATTTCTTTAAGCGCCTTTTTTGAATGTTTCGACCATGGTCAAAAAGTGCAATCACCTATTAATTTTTGCTTGTTTCCATCGGTTAACTAACCTTATAAATGGACCCCATTAAGCTACATGGTATTTTGTACAGTCAATTTTGTAGTTAGATTAAAGTAGGGTGTGTGGTGGATAAGCACATCACATCCCCTCGGCTTAACCCTACGCAGACCGCTGGATAGTGTTGGCACTGATGTTGTTGCATGTAGAGCAACGGCTTCTAGGCCTATTTCTTTATGTTGTAGAAGCCCTTCCACTGTGGACACTACTCAAGAGTAAAGAAGTATGCAGCAGATAATTAGTTGTCTCCAATTACATCTGTGACATACATGTCAAACATTTCATAGTCTGCAGCAGAAAGAACCACTTTATTATCTAGTCCTTAAAGGTAATTTCCCAGCCTTGGGAAGGAAAATGACACTCACATCTTGCAAATCTTTAGTAACGAACGCATCTTAAGGTAGGTCTTAAGACAGCATGCATAAATCTCTCCGGCAACATATCATTATTGTTCATACGATCTCGTGGTCGCTGATTTTATCAACATCCACTAACATCGTAGGATCCGTGATAGGAGAACCATTCTCGGACATCCCCCTGACATCAAAGAAAATAGCTGATCGAACCACTAGGCAGGCAGGATCTCTGAAGCATGCAGTTTACACTGCTCTAACTCTTGACTGATTCGTAAACTGCTGTTGTAAAGCTTCTTCTAATCGCCCCCAACAGATCTCGAAAAAGTCCCTTTACTCGTATTGCTCAGTTGTAAATTGAAAAGCAGCCAGAAGTAGTCAGAAAAGGACGCCTTGTTGGATACCCTCCAATTGACAATCTTGACGGAATTATTTGCTGAGATAATAGTGGCCCTCCCCTGTGTTCTCCTTCCTTTTTTTTTTTTATTAAAAAGCATGAGAGAGCAAAACCCGCCTGTGCCTGTACGTTGACGTGAAACGTTGTTTGCCAGGATGTCTTTTTAATGCTGAAGTTCAACTGCTGCTAAAAAGTTTTGTAATGTAACGTTTATAGAAATTCTGTAGCCATTTCGCAAGTGTAAGTCACTTTCTGCACATGGGAACTTTTGTAACGTAATGCTAAAGTGGAAAATTAGATCGCACATATGTAGGTACCTGAAATCTTACTTGTTTTATTAAAATCCATTAACCAATTGCTGAGGGGCCTGTGAGAAAAATTACTCGAACATTTCTGAAACCACTCCCTTATATCTTACCAACACTCTGTCCGATTGAATGATTTTCAAATTTAAATGCAGCACTGAGAGACCATTTAAAGATTTCTGAATCACCGCCACTATATCTTACTCACACTCCGCCCGATTTTAATAATTTTCAGTTGAAATTCAGGTCCAAGCCGCAGAGCTAACAGCAACTATCAGCTTTTTCCTTCTAATCTTCGAAGAGGAAAAAGTAACATTTAAGCACGTAACGCTAACGCAAGGTTTTTTTTGCATCGCGCTTGACGAATTTCTTTAAGTTACCTAACACCATTTTACATTTCCTAAGTTCGAATGCAGATCAGACAGAAGTCGTCAGATCCGGAGCATTTCGGGATACATTTCAATTAGTCAGTATTAACATTGCCATGATCTTTCAATCCAATCTAGTTCTGATAAAGGAATGTTCAGTGAAAAGAGGACTCTTAATAACCTTAGACGGTTATTCAATGTGTTCATTCAGTTTCACGACATCCTGTAAAAGCTATTTTATTAAAGAAACAGGTTCATGTTATAAAATCCATCACTTACCTGAATAGATAGAGGTTTGCCGCTGATCCTTAATGCACTCCAGCATTAACCGGATACATAACCGGAAATAGAAATGATACTTTTCTAAAACATTTCGAGACAAATGCTCAACCAGCTTAGTCTGCCAAATACCCAAACACATCATTGCATAAACAAGTCACTACATCCATTGTCAATCCGACATGTTTGTTTTTACAAAAAAAAAAAAAAAAACCTTCAAAATGAGGAATCACTTTTTGGGCAATGTCAAACGAACAATTACTAAAACCGTAATAGAAAAATACTTATCACCTCTTTTAAGTGAAAATCACAATACAAACCAAATCGCAAAAAAACTGCACAATGTCAAACGAGAGTAATTTCTAAGCACCAATTGACACTGATGACACAAGCAAACACTGAATTTATGAAATAAATTACCCGCATCTACGAGCGTTAAGTCTGCGAAGATAAATAAATAAATAAATGCTTACATAAATATATGTATACGTAAAAAAAAGTTGACAAATATGTAGCTGGTTGAAATTAAGAGATAAACATTGTTTGGCTTTTTTAGGCAATTGGATACAGGTAACATCATAACAGAAATACGAGTACATACCTAGTCATGTCATAAATACTGGTATACGTTGAAACGCACTCATCGTGAAACTAGCATTGAACACATCCATTCTATATTAATAGGGATTTAACGAGTGACATTTATAGTAAGTTAACGAGCAAAAAATATGTACTGGGGGGATATTGAAAACCGTGTTGTGGTAATAGGCCTTCACAAGTGTAATATGCAAAGATGTATTTTCCAGATCTGTCGACCACTTGGAATCACCCGGAATTTTGTGTATCGAACTGTTGAATTGTTTGAGGATACTGGTGGAGTAACTGACCGTTATAGATCCAGGCGATCAAAGCTAGGATTAATCGGAAACTGTTGGAATTCAGAAAATCTTATAACGAGAAATTTAGATATCGCTGAAAATCCATGTCTCGCTTTATCAAACAAGATTTTGGACTCATCGCATATAAAAGACACAGTGGCCACTTACTCACAGGCCAATTAAAGGAAAATCGGAATGAAAGAGAGAAAGCTCTACGCCGCCAGTACGCGCAAAATGGTCGCAAGAAAATTTTATTCACGGATGAAAAAATGTTTACTTTTGAGAAATCGTTCAATAAGCAAAATGACAGAGTCTGTGCCCGATCATACAAAGAAGCATCAGAACTCATTCCGCAACACAAGGGTGGCTCCAAAACAATGTGCTGGACTTCATAGTAGCAGACGATTGGCCGTCAGGCACTCCAGACCTCAATCCTTTGGAGTATAAACTGTGGTCTATTTTGGAGGCGATGGATTGTTTTACTCGACACCCTTAAAGTGCGCACTTATGCGTGCATTGGACAATTTTCCAATGGACGAGTGCAAATGGCGATCGACATTTCGAATAAATTGTTTAAATATTATGTTATGTTATAATCAATTAATGTTTTACAGGAAAAGAAATCTAGAAATACTTGTTCGCTTTTATTTCATCACCAAAAGTATTTATGACTTGACTAGGTACAATAATCGTAATCAAATTTTTATTTTCATTACTTTATTTCGAAAGAGAAGAGTCATCGAGGTACACCTCTTGTTTATTTTTATCAGAAACAACTGGTATAATAGTGAAAATGAATCACAAATGCATAGAGTTGAGGCTCTACAGATCGTTCGTTATCATTGAATCTTTAATCGACATTCAGATATAAATGTTTCTTGTTATGCTAATAAAGATTATTTTATATCTTATAAGTATGTATGTATCTAATCGTGCTTAGCCTGCTATTGAAATGACTGTTTTGTATGCGATAGATAACTTTTTCTTGATTTTGGAAATAGTGTGAGAATTCAATTTCAAAGTATTCTATAATCTCCGCAAAATACTCACATTCATCAACGAGCATTTGATGACATTTTAAAATTTCTATTCTACGTTGTTACATGTTCAAAACCGCGATTTTTTTTTAGTTTACCTGTTTATCTGTCTACCTCTTTAGCCACCGTTTTTTTTTTCTGTTGAATCCCATTTCTAACAGGTAAACAGAAACATTATACAATCGTAACAGGTTGCATTAGTCCATTGAACTCCGTTCCTTATCGCCTTTGACAAAAGTACGACTAAAAACATGCAACCGTGTAGAACTTTAACATTCTGAAATTGTTCAAGCAGCAGCAATAACTACATAAATTATTAGAAATTAAACATTTAAATAGGTGGTTCATATGGGTGCTTATTGGAGATAACATTTTGGTCGTTCATTACCAATTAGCACAGGTTTTGCATTAAAGTGAATTACTCGTCTTGATATTGAACAAAAACGACACGAAAATAATTTTTGTTTCGACCACTTCCACCATTTAGCCATCTGTGTAGATAAAATGATTGTACTGCGGGTTCTAAAATTGCAAGTTGATGCTGTAGTCTGTTGCTGTATCTATTTAACGTTGAATGCCAGTCTAAAAGTCTAGCCAAGTCTTCTAATCCGTAATATGAACTTTATTGTTAGAAATACATACTTAGAGTTATAGCTAAATCAACATATCACAAACACCATAGGTTAGGTACTAAAAGATACAAATAAACATCCGTAACAGATTGCTCTGGACTAGTCCACTGAACTCTGTCCCTTATCACCTTTCGCAAAAGTCCAGGTGAAAGCATTCGAGCGTGTACAACTTTTAATAGAATTGATAGAACCGCTTTGGGTTCGAAATTAAGTCGAGCGAGGTTGACAAACCCATTCCCATATTTTTGATGTATTATGACTTCTATAGATTCCTGACCTGGGAATCGATTACGATGATGATAAAACAGCAGCATACGAGTCATAGCGGCAGTCAGCTTCCAAGTACTATACCTATATTTAGGTACGAACTGTATTGTAGGGCTTAAACCGAAATTGGAGTCGTTTACACCTTCTTCCAGTGCAATGTTATAAATGTGTTTAAAAACTGTACAAGTTCTACAAAGCGTCATAATAAATTACTTGTACACCACCTTAAATCGATGAATATCTCCCTTCTAATCTGTCAAAATATGAAGATCACATCTCGTCTGATATTAAACAAATAATGACAAGTAAATAGTTGTTGGTAGCGTTCCAATTCGGTCACCATTATTATCCATTAGTATGATATTAGTATTCCACTCTTCAGAGGACCCCGTTTCACGTCTCTACCATAATTTTGTGTATAAATTATACTTTACAATCTCCCGTCACTTTGTAAGCTTCAAAACAGGATCTCAGTAGATATTTTGTAAGGCCATTCATTCTGGATGTGGAGTGTTTGATCATAGCCAGTGTTGACTGATATTGATATTGTCAGTTGAAAGAACTCCGAAGTGTTCTGACTGTATATGTAAAGTGCACTCTTCTGTCAATTCATATGGCGAATCTTCATTATGATTGCTTACTATTGGCAGAGTGCTATGACGCGTAACACTTTTTGGCAAATACTCGTTCAAGTGATGCGGAACACTGGAAGTTCCATTTTCAAGAACTGTTTTGCGATGGAGCTTAGTAATGTTCGACTTAAGCTATATTGTTGACTTATGTGACGTGTTTTTTTGATGGGGCTTCGTACGTTTGATATAAAGCCGACATCAAAAAATCTGTTGGGAAGTAACATAAAAAAGTCCCGGAAGTTGATCTTCTTATTATTGATAGACGCTCGCCTCTTAACAAAATTGTAAGTATGGGCATTCCAGAAAGCTGCACATCAGATCAGAATCAGAACTTTTCTCTAAAAATGTCGGTAGAAAAAAAAAAAAAACACCACTTTATACCTCCTTTGTGCTTGTTTAACCATATCCCTTAAAAGAAAACCCATCAGGAACCTCTAAGGGTGTGTTTAAATTAAAGCGAATACCAGCGCGCACCCGTTCAGTGTTCGAGCGTCACCTTAACCTGTGCTCCATCCTTCTTGGTATCAAGTGAGATTAAAGGGAAAAAATATGATCTTAATCGATTTACCTATAAACATTAAAAATAGCAACCAAAGTTTTCTCATTCACATTGAGTACCAGTTTGTTCCGAAAATTCGTCGATGTTCCAACTAAGTCGAAATATGAACGAACGAGAGAAAATTCATTCTCTGCGTTGTGTTCGCCATACAGATTGTATGAACAGGACCGCACAAATTCGTTCGTTGATGTTCGCTGTGATTCAAATACGGGTGAACATTTTAGAAACTGCAATTAGTTTTTCCGTGTGCGAGAGATTCTAGGTTCGAATTCCAGAAAACACAAAAAAAAGTTATCTCATGGTCTCACCTCTCGCGAACGTCTGACAAACATCCGAGAGTAGGGTGCGAGAAGCTAGACTTTGCCCTGTGTGGGCCAAAATTTCCGTGTACGAACTTAAGACCCAGTGATACCAATAGGTTAACCCTGCTCCAGGTACTCCTGTACATAAAGTGAAGACAGCCACCTTAACCGACCGCGACCTACCGACTCATAATGATTAGCTCCATTAAGATTCAGTCTCCCATCTCAAATTGTAATAGTTCATACCGTAACGACTCAGTTCTTTTCACCTCGAGTCATAGTACTTTAGTTCATTTTAAAGGATTGACTCTTAGTACCTCAGTTCTCAGCCTTTTGATCCAGAGAAGTGGAACTCTTCTCGCCGCCGTTCGTAGTTGATGCTTCTGCTCAGGTCTTTCCATTTCGATTTAGGTGGTTCAGTGGATAAAAGCTCAGCTCTTCGTCTTTAACAGCTTCGGTCAAGTATACTTAGTTCAACACTTTCGATTTGTAGTTGAAGTGTGTCTAACCAGTTTGCATGGTTTTGGAGTAAGGAACCTTGTGCTTAATGTCTTCTTAAAATCAATCAACACTTTTTTCACTATTCAGATAGCACAGGTGCTCAATTATGTTGCATTTGGCACCGTTTTGAATAGGGGTATGCGATACTGAAAATTATTAATATTTCAGTTTCAAGAGTATGAAATGGAAAATATCGATACCGATATTGTATTGAAAGAAAAGTATCAATACTTTGTAATCGATAGAAAAAAAGCAGTGTATAGAAGGAGAAAACTTGAAAACGAACATGTTGTAAATAAACTCTTCTTCTTCATTGCAAATGCGGAGGAATAGCAGTTTACCCTGTCTTTTACCCAGAAAACAGGCTGATACGGCGGCCATTTAACCGATTTTGTATTCCATACATAATGGCATAGTCCAGCATTTAAAACAGTAAACAAATTTCATAGAAATCTTCAAAAATGAGAGAAGCCCTCATTTGCATTATTTTCTGTTCTAATGCATAGAATTATTTGAGATAAATTTAAGAAAAGGTTCGAGACTGATATTAGTACAGTATCGAGCGATTAGTATCGATATCAAAATTGATGGTATCTAAAGAAAAGTATCGATACTAGTATCGTATCAGTAGACCAGAACATACTTAGTCATGAACCCCATAAGCCCCACGCATAAATCGAGACCAAACATTCTCTATCAAAGCTTCACTTGCAATGGTTGACTGTTATTCACTGAAACGATGTTGCTAATTCTTTGATATCTTGACCTTTATCCTAAATGGGTAAACACAATTTGTAAGCCAACCGTATAGCCACATTTTTCATCTATCACAACCTTGAAATGTATTTCCCTGTAAGCACCTAACAAAGAGCACGGCACCCTCGGTAATCACCATAAATATGCACGATACGTTTTTTTTCATCGATTGAACATTGCTACGCTACGTGACTTTGCTCTGTATTTGGGTCGGACAAAACAATCGCCAACTCAGTCTGCGCTTTCTTATAAGCGAAGAACTTGTCAACTTGCAATTACCTACTAATTACCCACAAACAAGAGTGCTTACGTCTAGGGAAGCGATCGCGTAGATTTAAATCCAAAAACAGAGTGGCAACGTCCAACAAGTAAACTCGAGCTATGCGGTGAGTGACTCAGGTTTTTTTTTTTTTTTTCTATTTTATTACTGCTTTGCATTCCGGCCGTCTGATGATAAGCGGGAAAGAGAAAACGTCACGATGTTGATATAGAGCGCGCAATTACCACTGCGCCGACGTAGAATAGATACTAATTTTTCACCACCTGTAGCTAGGTAGATCTAGAGCACAGGTAGAAATGATCTTCCATTAGTCTTCACGATCGATTGTTGCCGGCAACATAAGTTATCAGAGTGCCCGCCACCGTGAAATATAGTAATTTCGTAACCTTAAGGGTCTTACGTGGTCACGACACAAAGCCTGCGAAAAGTGTCAACACAAGTGTTTTTGGGGGTCTGGACGGTTTTTTTTTTTTTTTTTTTGTTTTTTTTTTTCCCTCATAACTGACCCTGTTGTATTGTTGTATTTTTTTTTTTTGTTTTGCAGTTGGAAGAATCACACTCGGATGGAGTGAGAATCTTACACGTCCTCGGTTTGGATTACAGTCACAGTGGTGAAGTGCAATTTACAGTGCAAAGTCCTATTCGTCCAAAGACCGATCGAATCACAACATATACAAGTTTAGCTGTCCTGCCAGGGCTGCCAAAGGCACACTACCAACTGGATATACCTACCAAAGAGGAGGTGTCGGCTGTTCCTGCATACATCAATCAAGGACCCGCCGACTGCACAGCTCTTATTGGAGAGACGGTGAGATTGCGTGTCACATACGGTGGCTATCCAGTGCCTGCTGTTAAATGGTTCAAAGCGGTAAGTACAGCAATAATTGTTAGAAATCTTTTTTTTCTCAATTCATTACATTAGATCGCGTTTTAGTGCTTTCGTAATTGCAGCCGAGAGGAGTTGATTTACATTTCGTTGTCAGAATATGGTGAGGTTACCATTTGTGGTAATTTTCCTACAACAAGCGAGCGGGCGCTATAAATTTCCCCATCGACTGCAATGGAATAGTTTTGGTCTAGAGATTTGCGTCAGTAAAGAAAAAAAAGAAAACAGTAGTTGTGCGTTTTAGCAATTTTTGTATGGTCTACAGTGGTTGTTGAAAGTTGCGCGTTCTGAATAAATGATGCGCTGTGGCCTAGATCGTCAGTTGTATATACGAGTACGAGTATATGTAGGTTGAAATCTGTATCTGTTTTACTTGTTGAACAGAAGTAACATCGCTTGCCGTTGAATATAAACGAAAATTGACTTTTAAAAGAATTCTTGTATGCATATAAAAAATGTCAAGTTGTCACCATTCCAGTGTAGGAATTTATTCCTTTGGGATAGACGTCATTACTTTTAGTGTCAGACTTACATTTACTATCGAAACTAGTTAGTCATACTTATAGGATATTAGCAGAGAATAGGCAATGATGTCTTTGGTTTCGTGCACATTTATTTCAAATGCAGTTCAAGATTGCCGTTCGTCTCTCATGGAGATTGCGGAGCAATTCAATAACATACAAGGCTGACGAGCTCGCCAGAAAAGGCATCACCCTCAGTATTCTGCCGGAAATGTAAAATTTGAATATGCCTCTTATCTAGCCAGAATTACTCATGGTGGATACAATCATCAAAGCCAACAATGGATGGGAGACTCGTGACGTGTCAAGTTTTTAAACAGATCTAGCCTAAGCGAGATCAAAAATACTCCAATATATTAGTTTTGCTAAAACGATCACAGATCTGCACCGTCCTGTAGGTCTACGCGATAAAAGACTAGGCCTTTTTTCAAACGATTTCTGCAGGAGCTACAGGGGCGGAAAGGCGATCCTCTATTTTCATATTTCCATATTTCCTTTGTATCTGTTCAGCCCTGTCTAAAATAACATTGCTCCATCTCGGGTCTCTTCTTTTCGACGACCTCGGCGACCTGGCGAATATTGACGTCAGAAGCTCCCTCTGCTTCATAAGATGTTTCGGCTGGTTCAAATGACACTTTAAGTAATACATTGCTTCCAGTTCGTGGCTTTAGCTTCATAGTATCCGCGATCAGCTAAATACTAAAACACTTTTCATTGTCTTTTCCAACTTATCATTTATGGTAGATATATTGTACAATACTCGTACATACTTAGATAATCGCACTGTTTAACTACTTCGAGATTTTAGATGTCATAGATGAAGTTTTTTATGTTTCGGGTTTGTCGTCTTTTATGATACTTCAAAGTTTAGCCTAAATTGAGATCTATTCGACATACTGCTCTAAGATGACCCAAAAGGTATTTACATATACGGGGCTAGGATATTCAAGTTAACAACGTCTGATGGCTTATCAATTTGTTTTTACATTCATACAAGATTTCTGATTTAAAACAAGAACTACTGCAAATGCTCTTCCACTTTCTATCTTCAAGACCTGGATTTCTGTTTATTTTAACAGTTCATCATATGTAGATCATTTCATTTCGCAGACAAGGCTAAATAATCCAGAGGGCGCTCCTTAACTGGATACACAGTTCCGACTGAGCTATTTGAACTTAGGCCCTCAGAAAATGTTGGTCTTTAGTTCCACGTTAATCGATCTTCCCGGTCTCATCTAAACGATTTCGAAAGTGGGATTTTATGATTTTCCTTAAAAACGGTTTGAAAACTTTTGCCCCTCAGTGTACAAATCACAAATTTTTGATTTATTATACATTTTTATATTTAGAAGACGTACTGCCTTGTTTCGTTTCGTTATTTTTGAATTTAATGCTCGTTATGACTTCGTTTTAACTAAAAACCACAGATACACCGTAGTTTCTGTGGTCCCATATTGCACTACATTCACTTTGCACCTGGCTAAGAGAGGGAAAGAAAAAAGATAGAATTCAATTCTGAGAAAAATCAAGTGTCTTAGTTTTCATTTTTGCGGTTTCACTGAACGATATTCTAAGGTTCAGTTATACTATTCACTTTAGGTTAGTTCGTCACTTGTTAAAGGGTGATTATGACCGCTAATTGCAGTTGAAATAGAAAGTTCAGATGCGATTTATATACGTGAGATAGTTTTGTAATCTTTTTATAACCCATAATATTGCAGGGTCGTCCAATTACCGAAGGTTGCAATACCAGAGTGTGTACAACACCCGGACAGTCGACACTTGAGCTAACGTCGATTATCGCAGATGACAGTGGCAAATACACGGTGGAGATAATGAATGATCACAGTAGTGATTTCGCGGCGGCTTCTGTGGCAGTAGAGGGTCCTCCGGAGCCACCAAGTGGAAAACCAAGTATTTCACAAGGACCGGATCGCGTCGCAGTAGCATGGTGTGGACCACCTTACGATGGCGGCTGCATGTTGACAGGATTTATGTAAGTTACATGCATTTTAGTTGCTACCTTTGGATTATAATATGTTTTTTCCTCTCAACAGAATTGAAATACAAGACGAAAAGGATGGTGAATGGAGAGAGATAGCCACAGTGGTAGACTCGCTAGCCTACACAGTTAAAAACCTTACACCACATTCTGGCTATAGATTCCGAGTTCGAGCCGAGAATATCCATGGTCGAAGTGAACCAGGACTCGCAAGTGATAGGGTCGAGATTACTGATCCAGAAGTTTCAAGTGAAGGTAATTCCATCAATCCCATTTATTTATTTTCAAGTTTAACCAGGTTTTTGTCTTTTTTCTCCAGACTTCCAAAGGACAATCTCCATTAAAGCTGGTGGAGATTTCAAGAACCGATTTGAAATTCTCGAAGAATTGGGAAAAGGTCGTTTCGGAACCGTTTATAAGGTTCAAGAGAAGGACACAAGCCAAACTCTTGCAGCTAAGGTCATAAAATGTATTAAATCCCGTGATAGACAAAAGGTTAAAGAAGAGATCTCCATTATGCAATCCCTGCAACATCCAAAGTTGTTGCAATTGGCAGCATCTTTCGAATGTCCTCGGGAGATTGTTATGGTTATGGAGTAGTAAGTTTAATTTAAGGCTTTAGAAGTTTTTTTTGGACTGAGAATATCTTTATTTTTTAGTATAACCGGAGGAGAACTCTTCGAGCGTGTTGTGGCCGATGACTTCACACTGACAGAACGAGACTGTATATTATTTTTGCGGCAGGTCTGCGAAGGTGTTGACTACATGCATAGTCAGTCGATAGTGCATTTGGATCTCAAACCAGAGAATATTATGTGTCATACCAGGACTAGTCATCAAATCAAAATTATTGACTTCGGTCTGGCACAGAGGTTGAATACGGGTTCCCCAGTGAGAGTACTGTTTGGCACACCAGAATTTATTCCACCAGAGATCATCAACTATGAACCGATTAGCTTCCAATCGGACATGTGGAGCGTTGGAGTGATATGTTATGTTTTGTGAGTATGGGAATGGTATTAGAATATTCTTTTATTTTCGAAAAAAACGACCCTCTATTGTCATAAACGAAAGGTTAAGACCGAAAGCTGGTGTTTTCGGAGAAAATGGCAATTCTGTCAATTTGACAAAAATGAAGAGAGTCTCAGGATTAAAACTGAATTAGTAGCCAGGATCGATTGCAGGGTGATGTAGTATTGGGGACCGGAGTGCACTATTGAGACATGCTACTCGCTTAGTCTTTCTTAGTAGCGTCATACTTTTATACCAAAGGTTAGACATTGGTGTAACTATTAACTTTTACAACCAGTGTGTTATATTTGGGTGTAGACTGCAAGCCCCACTTGGACCATGAAACGTTTTTGCTACAGTACAGTGCATCCGAAGAGTTACTGGCTCGATCAGCAGAAAAATAATTTGTCTTCTTTTAGTAAACAGGACTAGCTCTATCTTAGCCGGGTTAGTACTCAGGCTAAAGCTATCGATCTAACTAGTTTTTTGAGGTCTAATATCGAAGTGTAGAATATCGACTTGTATACCTGATATCGTCTTCTATATGTTGCAGGGTTCGTTTAGAACCATGTTTCAAAGCAATTATAATAGCATAATTTTTTTTCGCACAACTCTGCTCTTGAGTTAGTGCTGTATAATACAAGAAAATAGGTTCACATTAAATCCACGTAATTCACGAATGATAGGCACTGTTTCAACGTTGTTTAATGCGCTGTCTATTTCAAGAAAGGCCACCACTGTAAATTCTTTGGTAAAGAGGGATCTGTCTATACCTATGGGGTTTCAATGGATTTACCTTTCTACAATATATTGTAGCCTGTGTTATAGATAAGTGAGGTTCTAAGTAGTTCTTTGGGGATTATACGTCAGATTTTGTTTGCCTAGGGAAGTGAAACCATTTTCAACTTCAGTTGCATTTCATTATTTCTGAAGATGAATGCTTCTAAGCCTCTGCAGAGATGTGGTTTATGGATGAGCAACGCACTCAAGGGCCGGGTGTTCATACAACGGGAACTTAATAAAATGATTGTTCTGCTGATTCTGTCTAGGAACTGTTTGCGCTCTTGGAATTTAATAGGAATTCAACTATTAAACACTAGGCACTATTTACCTAGTCCGAAGTTAGCTGCCCCAACTTACTCACGGGCATACAGTAGAACTTAACATTTTTGTCGCGAGCGTAGCGAGCCACCCACCCAACTGACTCATATGTGGCTAATGTGTCCAAAAATGCTCCTGACGCTGTATTGGACGATCGTAAAAGCCTATAATTTTTTACCTTTGAAGGTTAATTACAGCAGCATCACTCTTCCAGAAATAATGTGTAGCTTCTCGCAACCTCGAGATAATCCTAGACGATATATAAAGGGTTTTTAAATAGGGACATAGGTTAGGTTAGGTTAGGTTGAGCTGGCTGTCGGCTAAAAGCCAACACACTTAGACCAGTAATAGGTCCCTTGTCACACCACATTGGTTTGGAAAGCTGCCTGCTCGTTGAACCATTTGGAGCTTCTTATGAAGCGAAGAAGGTCCCTAACACCTATTTTATTCAGATCATTTAGGTCGTTGAAACAGAAGACTCCTAAGTGGAGTTTCCTTCTTTGGGAGAGAGCTGCGCAGGTGCAAAGAAGGTGATAGTCTCCTTCTCCTCCTTCTCCTCCTCGTCCATGTAGCTTCTACAGAAGGACGCCAAGCCTTGTTACATGCTTGCCTATTAGACAGTGTCCAGTAATGGCACCTATAACAGCACTGAAATCATTCTATTGAGAGAAATCATATTCTTAGAGCGTTTCAGATCCAGCTTAAGCCAAATCTGTTTTGTCGCTAGACAAGTTGTACCACTTGTCCACCTAGAATTTGCATCCATCTTTAATTTAAGTTTGCATGTAGCGATAGGCATTCCCAGTGAACTTTTGTCTGGAAGGATGGTTATTTTTGTTCCATGTCTGGCAAGTTTGTCAGCCTTACAATTTCCTGGAATATCCCTTTGCCCCGGCACCCAAATTAGCTGTTATAGAATTTTTTGAGGAAGATTCCAAGGAATTGATTGCTGCTTAGCTGTCTGAAAAGGTGCGGATATCAACAGTCGATACCACGTTCTTCTTTAGCCAAGACAAGACTTCCCTCATAGGGACATAACAATTTTGTATTTTAATACAAACGCAGCCTTAAACTTTTTTTATGATCTGTCAATGTCAAAACGTCAATCAAGGTTTACATTTTTATCATGGTTAAGTTCACGAAAGAGCAACGTATTAAAAATTACTACGAATATTCTGAGTCGGTGGTCGCAACTTTAAGAGCGCTTACTCCAATTTTTGGTTGTAATAATCGTCCCACCAGACAGGCTATGCGTACTACCGTGGACAGGAATTGGGAATCTCTCAATCCATATTGCGGCGAATTTTGCGTAAAGATCTTGCCCTACATCCTTACAAGATCAAATTTACTTAAGAACTGATGGCCCTTGATCCTTTGAAGTGCCGAAACTTCTCCGATTGAGCTCTGCAAAAGTTTGGTAAAAAAATTGAGTCCTTACTGAAAAACCCTATAAAAAAGAGGCTTTGCACACTTATTGTCCTGAATTCGAGCAAAGAAGGCTCTCATTTATTGTACGAGTACCTACGTACATATAATTTTGACGTAATTCACTAAACATTCAAATGCTCTTACGAGTAAATTCGCGTGAAATATTTTTCAGTTTTCGAGAAAAATTGCGTTCAAAACATGAGAACAGTGCAATGTATATTTAAACGGAAGTTTACGTAAACAGGAACATTTTGAGCTGAGGTAGACATTTTTAGCATGTTCCGTTAACGGACAAAAAACATCTGAAAAATGGTCAATATGGCCGTAATATTTTACTAAAATAAAAGCAAACCCGTAACCGGATTTTTGTGGATTTTCTTATTAGGTATCTCGGAAAAGTATCGAATAATTTCCAAAAGGTTTTGTATTTAATTTTATTTAATTCATATCCCCTTAGACTCTCTGGCCTGTCACCATTTATGGGCGATTCCGATGCAGATACATTCGCAAACATCACTCGAGCCGATTATGATTTTGAAGACGAAGCATTCGATGCTGTATCACAGGAAGCAAAAGACTTTATTTCGAATCTCTTGGTTCACCGGAAAGAAGACAGACTGACGGCGAGACAGTGTTTAGAATCAACCTGGCTAACACAATGTCATGACGAGAATCTAAGTAACAATAAAATCTGCACAGATAAGCTAAAGAAATTCATTATTCGAAGAAAGTGGCAAGTAAGTAGAGATCCAAGCTAAGCTAACCTTTATTTTTGTGTGAATTCCAAGCTAACCCTGCATGGTTTGTGTTTTATTTTTCCTTAAACTTCTTTGCTTTTTTGTGTGACTTAAGAAAACTGGAAATGCCATCCGAGCTTTAGGTAGAATGGCAAACTTGTCAGCTTCTCGTAGAAATTCGGCTGTTTCTGCTGCTGGATCATTGCCGAACAGTCCACGACCGTCGGTATCAGGAGCTTCAATCTTTAATCCGAATATTTCAGCACACATGACATCATTGAATGAGGAAGAGGATGACTTTAATGCGGATCTACCAAGCCTGGAGCTTAAATTGAATGTAAGGAACTCTCTCAAGGTCCGCGATAAGACACAATGCAGTGAGCGCAGTGATTCTGGTTTCAGTGAATGCTCCAGTTGCAGTGGTGGTGTAAATGGTTCGTGTCATTGTCCAAATTTAATCATCGATAAGTCGCAAGTGGCACCAAAGGACTCCGAAGAAGACCACAGCCCCCTTTCGGTGGCAGTGCCACATGACATTTTAAAGACGAAGCTGGAGGAGATAGCCAAGTCTCAACTAGTTGAGCATGATGGATCAGAAACTAAGCCACTGGAGTCTGAATTATGGGAAGCCAAGTGTCTGCCAAAAGAAGAAGCAAGAGAAGAGTCGCTGTCCCCTGAGCCACGATCTCTCGAGCCAGAGCTCAACTTAGAACATAAAAACCTAACCATGACAACAGAAACAGTGCCGATAATGCGATCGGACTTTACCAACACCATAAAGATGCGCAAGAAATCCCTCGAAAACAATCTGGCAAAGGAAAAGGCAAAACCTCCCAAAGTGATCCTCGAAACCTCCGGTAAGGTATCGATGTTAAAGAGTAAATTTAGCCAATCTCCACCAAAATCAGTGAGTAACCATTTTGAGTGCAAAACTAACCTAAAACCTAGCATGGATGTGAGTAAGCCAAGAAACGTGTTTGAACGATTGACGTCCCCTATCAAATGTATGCTCCTCAACTTAAATCTGTCCTGCTCCTTTCTTACATTTATTCACTTATTTTTTCTAGCCAATGCCACATCGAAAACCTGCACCTCTGTATCCCTGCCGTGTTCTCCCCTACCAGTTCGCGCAGCGGCGACAATGCGGTTAAGTGGACGGGTACGAGAGGCCACCGAAAGACTATCACAGCCTAAGACACCACAAGCTCCAAGGAAATTCATCAATACACCAATGATCACCACAACCAGCAATGACATAACCCTGAAGAAAATCAATTCAGATCATCATCAAGCGAAGAATCTCAAGACCTTTAGAGGTCTCTCATAGAATGTGAATCAATGAACCGACACTCACGCACACACATACATATCATTCGTCATGAGAAGGTAAAGACGAATAAAAATGTAATTTACGACGTTTACAGCAAGACCCCCCCAAAACAATTCGAATATAATTTATTAATTATTTGTGTAATATGTACTTCAGTTATTGTTTTTTTTTTTTCTATTATTATTATTATTATTATTATTATTATAATTATTGTGTTTGATTCTTTTGTAATAATTATTTATAAATGAATATTTAATTTTTAACCATACTTAAAATTTTTGTCTCATTATATAAACATTTATTATAATTATTAGAATGTGCGCACTTTTTATTTTAATTATACGAAAGAATACTTTTACACCCCAGTGTTACACTGGAGGGTGGTAGCCATTTGTAATGGAAAAAAATAAAGTAAAAAGTTCTTAAAAATATTTGGCTTTTATTTTGAATTTTTGTATCTACATATGTACTCGTGTAGCACTGGGAAGTTGTAGTTTTCCTGGATTCATCATTGTGAGCTATCTGCTGGTTTCTTTTTTATAATATATGTTATTTTGACACTGACAGTTCTCTTGTGCTTAAAAAATTGACAAAAACACAGTATCAATGAATCGATTTACGTTTGCACAACGTTGGGAAATATTGTAAACCTATTTCCTAAGTGAGTGCTGCGTTGCCGAAACAGTGTGAATTTTGAAAAGAAATTTCGGTCGAAATAATGTACCAACCGTGCCTGCTGTACTCAAGTTTGTGAAGAAAGTTCGTGAGATTGGCGTGCTAATTGATAACACAGGTTATCCTCGTGATCGTCCTGCGCGCTCAGCCGAGAATATTGCTGCTGTTGCCAAAAGTGTGCGCCTAAACCCGAGAACCTTAACTTGCCACAGATATCAGATCTGTGCAATGGCGGCATTTTTGACCCATTTTTTTTTTCGAAGAAGATCGCAACAACGTTACGGTCAACAGAGAGCACTATAGAGGCATGATAACCGATTTTTAGGCCAGAAACTAAGGAAATGAACTTGAACGATCTCTGATTCCAGCAATATGGCGCTCCTTGCCATACAAGCCGTCCAACAATCGATCTTTTGCGTACTAAGTTCAATAATCATGTAATCAGCCGTTTTGGTGAAGTTACTAGCCGGGGCGGAGCTGCGATTTGACTCAGTTGGATTTTTTTTTGTGGAGTGCCGAAAAAAATTGATGTTATGCTGACAATCCAGAAACGATTCAGGTACTTAAGCGCAATATTGATCGAGCTATTCGTGAAATAGAGTCCCGAAGCATCGAAAATACATTGTAAAATTGAGTTGATAGGATGAAATCATCCTGAAAAAAAGGCAGCGATTTCTGCGATTAGGCAGAGATGTACGAGTACACGATATCTCTGGCACATTCACTAGACACTGTGCCAATGGTAACCATGTGAAGCATACCAGTGTAGTCTACAAAAACTATTGCAGGCGCTACGAGTGAGAAACTAAATCTGTTAATGACTAACTAACAGAAATTTAAAGACTTTGTACTGAGAGACATATGCGATATCGATCTGAAATATTTCCTAAAACTTTTGTCTTTATCTAGGTGGTTGTAATTTGATGGCCTGCTAATACTAGAACTGGATTGGAACCGAATGTTGGCCTATGTGAGCTGATGACTGATCTCATGGGGCACCTAATTAGATACTTAGCTACGGTTGTGACTTTAAACACTATTTATACTCCTTGGAATAGTATTAGCTTCAATACTACAGACAATAAAATCGGCAATATTTGCCAAGTAGATTTTCGTTTCTACAGAAGATCCTAGGACACCAGATCGATACTGACCAAATTTTCATCGACTTTAGGTAACGTGGTGGATTGCAGACAAGCAAAACTAATCTGACAGTTCGCTAGCTCTATGGAATTTAATACCTTCTGAATGCTAATCTATATTCTAGAAGATCATGTAGCTAGACAGATTCAGTTCAGATTGACAGGTACTAATGCTATATTATACTCGTAATTATGACGATTTTAATTTCGAGAATAAAGAAATCCCGTGTTAAATCTCCGTCAATATATTCACAGTTGCATTTCAATATTTACACCATCTAGTCCTCAAGCTCCACTCTATGGGCACTTACTCAAAAAATTGGTCTTGTCCCCGAAATCCATATGGAAATAAACACAAATGTTTGGTTCAGAGGATCAGAATTATGCTTAACTGCCCGAACACAATGGTGAAGCTCAAGCTGCAGTTTGCAGCGCTGTCAAAGTTGAAATACACGTACACCCTATAACACGAAAACTATGCGAAGTTGCGGCTTAAGTACGAAAAGTAGCTGCAGCACAAGTTGAGTCAACTGCAACTTCCGAACGAGCTGCACTACTTTTTGACAGTTAAAAACTAAAACAAAGAAACGAAAATGACAGAGTCGTTCACGGAGAAATTCATAGCATGTGATTTCTTTTTCCTCCGTCATTATTATAAAATAAATCCACCACAAAAAACATTTTCACGAAACACAGCGCGATTATCTTTCCGTTTTGACAGCCTGAGCAATCGAGCTGCGCTTCACCATTGTGTACGTGCACTTCTACTTCAGTGAGGGACTTATTTGACAGTTTGTATTACAGCCACTTCATCTGCTGCAGCGCTTCTCCATTGTGTTCCACGTATACGTTGATTCAAAGCACCTTCTTCTGTGTGTCAGCTAACCAAATGATTTCACCGAGTTTCGCTTACAAAATGCATAAGAATTTGACACTATGCCATTTAAAATACAAGCATACCACCTCCCTTGCATGAGAAAGGGACGTGTTTCTCAACCCGAAGACTGTCATAAGGTGAGTTTTGAATGTCAGATGTGTACATATGCTTAATCAGGTCTACAGTTATGTTTTCCAATCATTTATTAACATCATTTAATTATATTGTTTCTAAATTAAATTTAATTGCACTCACAATTCAATTCTAGGTCTTTTCTGAAAGAAAAATGAAAAACGTAAAAATTCAGAAATCGAGAGAGAATTATCTCAATTTCAAGCTCGGATATTTCGAGAAACGTTAACTTAATGCGCTTTTCTAATAAATTTCAATGGGTAATGTTATTTTCTAAACAAATACATCGCAGATTTCACAAATCGTATCAATTTAACTTTACAAAGTTTATCCAGAAATTTTATTTTTTTTTTTCAAGTCTTCTTTGCAATTTTTCAGCTGTGACGCATTTGACAGTTTTAATTTTTTGTGAGGCGAAATTTCTCTGGAAGAAAATTACGGAGAAATTAACGAAGAACAAATTATATCTCTCTCAATTTCGTGATGTCTCTCAGTACGCGCACGGTTTTCTGCTGATTTCAGAAGTAATATTGCGTCATGAGTACCAGATTCGTTCTTTTACTATTGAAATTTTATAAATAGTAATATTTGAAAAACAGAGCAAACAAAAACAAATCAAAACAACTCAGTTACTCGTACATTTATCGCTTACATATTTTCTTTTCAATTCTAAAGGGTTTTCCAATAAGGACACGACGATTTTGTATTTATTTTAAGATACCAGACTGAAATCTATTCCAGCTCTAGTACACATGTTAGATTTAAGTATGTAATTCGATCTCGTTTATATGACCACCGCGAACACGTTTGCAGCGATCGATTCTTTAGAGCCAATTTCCCACAACTCTTCCAGACATATCGGCCGGAACGTTGGTCATTTCACGTTCCATATCGTTCCTGAGCTCCTCTAACGTTGTTGGCTTGTTGGCATAAACCAACGACTTAACGTAACCCCATAGAAATAAATCTATCGGCATTAAATCGCATAAGCGAGCTGGCCATTCGACCGGACCATTTCTCGAGATTACACAATTACCGAACATCCCCTTCAATAGATCAATTGTTTAACCAGCTGTGTGGCATGTGGCACCATCTTGTTAAAATCACATATCACTGATATAAAGTCTATCCAATTCTGGCCAAAAATAGTCTTCCAACATGGCACGATAGCGAACCCCATTGACCGTAACATGGCGATCATTTTTATCGACGAAAAAATACGGTCCAATCACACCTCCGGCATGAAATCCACACCACATGGTCACTTTTTGTGGATGCAATGGAGTCTCTTCAAGCACATGTTTGTTTGTTGCTGTCCAATAACGCATATTTTGCTTATTGACGAACCATTAAGCCAAAAATGAGCTCATCGCTGAAGAATGATTTTTCGATGAAATTCAAGATTTTTTTCAAACTTTTGCAGAGCACAAGCAGAGAAGTTTCGGCGCTTCAAATGATCAAGAGGCTTCAGTTCTTGAGTTAATTTGATCTTGTAAAGGTGTAGGACAAGATCTTTACGCACAATTTGCCTCTATGTGGACTGAGAGATTCCCAATTCCTGTGAACATCGTGGAATTGAATGATTTGGCTCATTTTGAACTGAAGCACTTACGGCTGCAATATTTTCGGTACTTCGACCGCTGCGTTGTCTCACTGGCACAGGAACATTCAATAGTGAATATGTTGACTCGAATTTATCAACTATACGTCTGGTTATGTAAGCGCTCTTTAGGTTTACTAATTTTTAATAATTTTCAAACGTTGCTCGTTCGTGAACTTCACCACGATAAAAACGTAAACCTTGACTGCGTTTGTATTAAAATACAAAATTGTTATGTCCCTATTGAAAACCCTTTATTATTGTGTATTGGCGCCTCGTCCACCACATTTGGATTTTCAGAACCCCAAATTTTGTTTGTTTATGTATACGTCGAGCGAGAAATGGGGTTCATAGCTGAAGAAGATTTTGTTTGAAAAATCGGAGTCAACTTGTTAATTTTCCAGCACCCAATCGGCAATATGATCAGCAGGCTTTAGTTGTTGTATAAGCCAGACCTTATTGGGATGGTTAAATGATCCATATTGTAAAATGGCAAGGGAAGAACTGACTACCAGTCCGTATGGATGAGAGATAGGTTTGACAGATGTCATATGACAGGGAAATGAATAACCCTTTATGATGGCAGCACTGGATCTATTGATATTTGACAGGATTTGGTGTTGTTGTCTTTTTTTGCGTCGCTTCCTGCGATACAATATGATATTTATGTAAATGCGAGGAAAGAATCCGATGATGTGCGCCCTCTAAATTTAATCGAAAAAACTAAAGAGGGCATGGATTCCTAAAATTGTGCGAAAGATTATGGAAACAAAGATTTTGTTTTCATCCGTAGATACTACGCGATTACCTATATTATGATATTTGTTGAAGTACTTACTTAGGGTTGTGGTCTCAATAAATGGAATAATAAATACAATGTTTGAAAGCCATTGCTTTTTTTAACAATTCGCGTACTAGCGACAGACTCAACTGAAATATGAACATACAGTGGCCCTTATTTGGTACTCAAAGCACGTTTTCCCTAACTGGTGGTAGAGAATACTTGCGTAGTTGGTACTGACAACACGTGTGTCTTATCTGAATATTGAATTAGCTTTTGTCAACTCGTTTTCATTTAAACGATAAGTTTTATAAAAATGCCAACTTTTTCATTATAGTTATTTTATTAAACCTCTTCTTTAAATTTGAACAAAGGTCACCAATAATTATAGTAGAAACCCTAATCCTAAGACTTATGCTAAGGCAATTTAAACATAGGCAAACAAACGATTAATCATCACAATCCAATGTCCCTGGGTTTTTTTTTTTTTTTTCCGAAAGACTTACTTAAACCTAATCTCTAAGTTCAGTCATATCCCGTCTTTGCCTCAGGCTGATCCATATGCCACCTGACGCTCGTAGGGTTATACGATATACGACTTCGATTTTAGTCTTCCCCGGCACAGGTAGTAACTCATAGCTTCTTAGAAGGCGTGATATGACAGTCTTCATTTCCATTAACGCAAATCGATTACCAAGGCAATATCTGGGACCTGCACTAAATGGAATATACGCATAAGGATGTCTAGACTCGGAGTTCTCTGGTGCAAATCTTTCCGGATCGAATTTCTCTGGATCTGGATAGATGTGCGGTAATCTATGTGTCACATATGGACAGATGAACACATTGCTGCCAGCGGGCAAGGTATGTTTATTCAATTGGATGTCTTCTCCAATTTTTCGGGCAAACAAAGGCACACTAGGATACAGCCGCAGAGCTTCCTTGATACACATTTCCAAATAACGCATTTCTCTTAGATCATACATTGTAGGTGCTCGATTATCATCCCCAAAGATCGCGTCCATTTCTTCAGTGCATTTCTTTTGGACGTCGGGATTTTGTGCCAGAAGGAATAAACTGAACGCGACTGCTGCACCTACTGAATCTTGACCCGCTAGCATAAAGGTGCAGACTTCATTGACTATGTCTTGTTCTGTGAACTCAGGATTACTATCGGAGATCTCCATCATGTAATCGAGAAGGCATTTACGATTAATGTCCGCACCGCTTTCTAGAACCTCTCTGCGTCGTTTGATCATCTTGCGAGTGAAATCGTTGAGACGTTTCTTTTGATCCATTTCATCGGAAGCGAGTTTGGTCATATGGTAGATGCTGTCGAGTAGCAGCCATGGGCGGATGAAGCGCTGTGGTACCACTATTTTGCCTCTGAAATAAGAAAGTTTAAAGTTCAATCGAATAATAGATAGTAAAGTGCAAAGACTCTTCTTAGTAAGTTGTATTAAGTTATCAGGCTATTGCACGGAAGTAGGGGTGATTGATTAAACTAAACAGAACCATATAAAGGTCACGAAAGAGCTGATAGCTCAAAATAGTGTGTGTCGATACCCAGTGAAGAGTCTGGATCGTATCCGATGAGGAATAGCTGGGAAAATTCAGGGAGCATTATTCAACTGCTTTGAATCACATGATAGGCTATGCAATGCTTAAAATGCCTAAGCAAGCATTGCTCCTAATAAAGATCATTCCCACTATCAAAACACTTTAAGTAAACAAAGCTTCCTGCCTTGAGCTCTACAAGGCTTTGTCGAGTTTTGAACCCCTCTGGGTTCACTTTTCACTAAATCAGAAAATGTTTTCGCCATTGGGTCCAAGTAGTACTTATGACGACCGATAGCAGACAAAATTTATACAAAAGATATCCTGACAAATGTACTGCATTTGGAAGTCGCAGTTGCGGTAGAGATGTCACCAATCGCAGCCATAGAAGTGATACTACACATCCTAATCATTAGGCTCAGAGACTTCAATCACTTCGAAGACAGAATTAATATAGACCAAGACAAGTGATTTTGAGAAAAAAAAACTTACAACTTTGGGAACAATTTTGAATCTGTATTTTTCACGAGACACTCTTGGAAGAACAAAGAACGACAATGTACCTAAAAGGTAATCAAAAACTAGCTACTGTGGTAATTCACCAATTGGACATGATAGATTTGAAATTATTTGCCATAGTATTCTAAGCCGAGGTCTTCGTCTTAGCCATACTGAATAGCATGAAAATGTAGCAGCAATCTTGCAAAAGGGAATACTGGGGACATCATTGATAATAGACCTAATGCAGCTCAAGCGAAACGTAATCGATGATGTCATGGAATTCATCCCATTGTTCTTGAAACCACAACCCTTTAACAGACTAATACTCGTAAACTGTATTTACAGCCACAGAATGAGGGGTATACAAAGAGGCCTAATTGAGGAGTTAAGAACTCACTATCTTCAGAGTGAGTGATCCATATGCGTTAAGGAAAACAATTTATTCCATATTCGTGTTAAGTGGCTAAAGAACAAATATATGCTGTGACTGAAAACAGACTTTAAAAGCATGTGAGCACAGATAATAAAGTTACATAGATATCACATGCAGAGTAAAAAAATATGTCACTTTTTCAGGCGAATGGGATTTACTACTACGTCCCAGTTTGATCGAACTCGTTCGAATCGTGCATAAGACATGATGCTCTTTCAAATTTGGTTGGAACAACAAATTGCTTGTTGCTTTTGCTGGCCTACAGAAGTGGATTATTAAATTATTTTATTTGAATACATATACAGAAGTCATAGATTG
Source organism: Pocota personata (assembly GCA_963082735.1). Taxonomy (NCBI): domain Eukaryota; kingdom Metazoa; phylum Arthropoda; class Insecta; order Diptera; family Syrphidae; genus Pocota; species Pocota personata. Next base: position 234,134,651 of record OY720430.1, on the reverse strand, counting down.
GATTCACCAGTGTACTCTTGGGGTGTTGGTTTATAATGAGGTCCCCTTGCCTCTCACCCTGGCGTAGTTGGTTCAATTTCGTGATTGTTTTGCATTTGTTTTCCTGACAAAATTTGAATTTTTTGATTTTTATTAACTTTATTATCTGTGATGTGGGGCTCATCCAAAGCTTGAAGCCATTTCGGTAGGAGGGAAAAATCGATTACATCTTTTGAGAAATTTGAATTTGAACCACACGCCATCCATCCATATTTTACAGCACCCGCCATTCGATTACTCAACAGCGACTTAATTAATTTTTGGTTTGCCCACATAAGTCAGAAACTGACAACAACTGTTGTTTTTTTTTTTCGACCAAAGTCGATTGCATCAATATCATTCGTTACTGCTGGTCTGCACAACTTGCGATTGAGACTATTATCGTTAGGTTGTTAAAGAACACGCTGATTTAAGATAACATGGAGAAGGTCATTGATAACAGAGAAAGGTCAGTTAACGTCAGAAATATACATCGCCGGGCGACTGTAAAGAATTTCCTCGAAGTACCAAATTGTGTGTGCGGTCAGAATTTTTCTTAAGTATGCACAGTTTGTAAGTTTCTGTGGTTACTTACTGTCTAAACGGTGACTCCTCCATATTGTAGCTATCCTTCTTCTTAACAGGTACACCAAGTACAGCCTCTGAAAGGTCAAAGTATTGAGAGCTTTTCAAACCTTCTCCCTACTCCATCACTTACCATTCAATATATCGATAACACAACTATTCACAAATCTCGCTATGTTGATCTCCTTTTTTGATGGATCCAAATTCTTAAACATCGCCTGCGAAGCATCCGCAAATGTTCCAATAAACTTCTCTAAGATAATCAAACGGAATGTCGGCTGTATGAGTCTCCGATGGGTCTTCCATGTTTCTCCGCTACTCGTTATCAGCCCATTTCCCAAGAAATTATGCATCAGTCGATAGAAAAATACCTTACTGGTGTGCTTCTTCGATGAAAGGATAATCTGAAGATCATCTGGTTGTAGTACAACAAAAAATGGAAACAACAATATCCATATTCGTATGAGGGATCCATATAAACTATAGGCCTTGGTAGCTCTATTCGTTAGCCCTTAAAATAAAACAAAGATGATGAAGCAAAAAATAAAAATTATATATATTAGATCACCCTTACAGTCTCTCTCGTTCAGCAGCAAGCAATTGCCCAAAAACGGAACTGTCGGCGGTCCAGATAGCTTCAACGATAGTAACACCGACTTTAAGTAACCCCAAAACGTGTAAATTGTTATTCCAAGGAGCAAAATGCTGGCAAAACTCCATAGTTCCGAGTATGACGCTCTATTGATCTAAAACAAATGACAAACAACAAATGATGATCGCCCAAGGTTAATTCAAGTCATTCTAAACTCAGGTATTAATTAGCGCTTTCGCTTAGAATGTATGTTAATCAAAGGAAATAACTGAAATTGCTCACATAATGTGCGGAAGTATCTCTCTGTGTATCATGTGAAAATTAAACCTTAAAGAGGTTACACGATCTAGCCATTAATCAACAAACAAACTTAGGGATTATACGTTCAATATGTGTACATCTTTTCTGTGCTAATTACGAAGTACAACATAATTTCACAATACTCTTGAAACCAATCAATCCCATAATGGGACAACGTTCATATCTCTTTCAACCATTCATGCAGATCTTGAAAGAATCCTACCGCCTTTGACCTCGACTAACAGCCACACCATTTATTACAACGTCAATTGTGACACATGTCAAGATTTTGATACATTTTGACGGACGCTGAATGTCAATGTATGTAAGTAAGCTGACTAAAAGCAACATTTTTTTGTCACAGTGATTATTTTCGATCATTGTTTGGTCTGCTCATCGTTTAACTAATTTCGAGGTTACTGAGAGTACCGCCAAATAATACAAGACACTTTATTTGTTTACAACTCGCTAATTAGTCGTACTTCAAGTAAATATTTGCTCAAGAAATCAAAAAAAAAAAAAACCTAAGTATCCATCAATTTCTTATTATTGATACCTGAAGTTAATTAAAGTACTTCGTGATAAATTGGCTACCGGTACAGAAATTCATTTAACTTTTAATTGCCAGCGGATAAAAGATACTTTTACCAAAAATCAAATAACTCGATTTTATCTTTGAGCGATTGGATCACGTAGGCTACATTATCTACGGTGTATTCACACTTGAATGCGAAAAAGACATATTGTTTAAGGGTATATGTGTGTTTGCATAATATTGCTACAAAAATAAAGATTTTGGTTGCCTGTGTGCTTAAAGCTAAAAAGAAATGTATACTATACCGTCGCGTTGTATTTGCTTTATTATTACTTCATTAATAAGAGAAAAAAAAACGTATTTTCAAGTGCAATGTCACAAGCACGTGTTTGCCATCCATAATAAGGAGATGTGAATTTTGTGTAAAGTTTTTTTTTTTTTTTTTATAAAAAAAAAAAACGGAATGCTTAGACCAAAGATAACAAAAATGTAAACAAAACTACGTCGTGAGAGCTTTAATTACCGTAAGAATTTTAAAGAAAAGAGGTAAGTAGGTACAATCAAAAACTGACACCCCAATACGGAACTTTTACAGCTAATTTTTGAGGATGGTCTTGAAGGATAAACTGCCGAAAGTTCATTTTAACTTTATACTCTCGCGTGGAGATATACCTTCTGATCAAAAAATACCCGGAATTTTTCAATAAAATGAAAACGGTTCAAGAAATACACATATTCCAAAGCTTCCTACAATCCTCAAAAGACTTTTCATAGGCTGATTTTGGAATCGCTTTCAGCTCCTTCTGAGAATTCTCCTTTATCGCCTCAATCGTCTCAAAACGCTTTCCGCGAAGTGGTAACTTGAGTCGTGGGAATAGGAAAAAGTCACAAGGAGCCATGTTAGGTGAATACGGAGCTTGTGGAACGGTATGAACTTTGTTTTTTTATCAAATAGTAGTGTACAAGATGAGATGTGTGAGACGGTGCGTTGTCTTGGTAAAGAAATCGCGAGTTATTTCTTCACAATTCTAGCCTCTTGCGACGAACATTTTCCCTCAAACGCTTTAATACGCACACGTAATACTCCTTATTTACTGTCTGGCCTGGCGAAAGAAATTCGGAGTGGACCGCACCACGGCAATCAAAGAAAACGCTCAACAAAGCCTTGATTTTTGATCGACTCTGTCGTGGTTTTTTTTGTTTTTTGGCTTGTCTGAGAAGCGCCATTCCGATAATTGTTGGTTAGTTTCGATGTCATATTCATAGACCCTTGTCTCGTCACCAGTAATGATGCCATCGATAATAATTTGTCCGAAAGAAAACATTTCTTTAGCGACATCAATGCGAAATCATCGTGCATAACGCTCTGTACCGATCCAAACGAGACACCGAGATCGGCTGCTTCCTCCCTGATGCTCACACGATTATCTGCGAGGACAATTTCAATCAATTTTCAACTTTTTCGATGTTTTCGTCAGTCTATTGGATTGACGACCGGAACGAGGCAAATCATCAACCTCAGTACGGTCCGCTTTAAACTCTTTATACCACTCGTACGCTTGTGTTTTCGACATTGTCGAGTCCTCGTAGGCTACCGTTAACATTTTCAACGCTTCCGCACATAAATTTTGTTAGAAACATAAAATTTCAGGCAAACTTTTTGCTCTACTAAATTTAACATAGCGAAATTCGCAGAACACAACAAACACTGACTTGTTTACAAAGCTATCACGCACAAACTCCCGACAAATGGCGCTAAAACAGATATTTGAGCGCCAGATGACACATGTGCCAACCCAAAAATAAAAAAACTTTTTGACAATATCTCAAGAGCGGTTTGTTTGAATGGGAAATTCTGGGTACTTTTTGATCAGAAGGTATATACACGTGGCGCCAGTGCTAGTTGCAAGTATTTTCTTTTTTGAAGTTTGAAGAACGAAAGTGTATACAGTTTATAATAAAATAAAATTGCACGACTGGATTGCAACTTACTTGCTACTATATTTGATCTGCAAATCATCCAGATTTGAAAAATCGTTAAAAAGTTATTTCTTTTAAAGACAGACAGACAGGCAGAATTACGAAACCTAAGAAAACTATTATATTTTTGTTTGAGTTTCTGTATTATTACCTGGGAATTTCGTTCCTTTAATAACCTTGAATTAAATCTAAAAGTCCCCCAAAATTCGAGTGCCGCGTTTTATGATATACGATCAAGTTTAAATCGCGAAGGAATATTTTTTGTGATCGAATCGCAGTCTTTGGTGGGAGAACGGTCTAGATGTGTTAACATTTGACAGCATTATTCATAAGTCATAAATAATTGCTCATTAACGTTGATCCTAGTTTAGTTAACAATAAATACATAATTCACTATTCATTCGATTTTCTTTTTTTATAATTAAAGTTGATTGGTGAAGTTGGATGGTTTCTCGATGTAGTAAGTACACTGTGTCCAAAGAAATATACCAATTTGTTAATCTGTAATTAAACTATAAATATCGAAGTCTAACGAATACGACTGTTGATATTTTTATACGGATACGCTAGAATCAATCCAAATATTTACTCAAATTTCTTCTGACAGAAACGAATTTCATGCAAACCGGCATTCAATAAAGGTCAAAAAAAGCACTAGCCATAGTCAGTAGGAAGGGCAGAATATTGATTAAGGGTTAATATTGAATAAGATATGTTGAAGCGGCACAGGGCAATCAATACTTTCTGCAAACAATTGGTGTATAAAGATTTTATAGGTGAGGATCATCCCAGCTCAAATAGTTACGATTCTCTAAATGTGAACTTAGCATACTCAAGAAGTGGTCTAACTCAGGTCATATAGATTCATTTGATTTAAGAATTCCTTTAATCAATGTTTGATAAAGCCAAGTGTGAGCCTTTTTTTCATATGGTATCAATATGAGACCGGAAGTTAAATATGTAAGTACACTATCGCAGACAACACCCAAGTCATGAATTTAGGTTACAGTGTCAACAGCTCATTCCTTATAAAGTAGTTTCTCGGTGGTTTGAGAAGACGCTTACAAGTGGAAGTAATAGCTTCACATTTATTCACATTACGTTCTAAAAGATTTTGTTCACACAAAGTGGAGAACGGTTCCTTAATAACTTATTCAATATCATTTATAGTTAAAATAAAGATTATAGGTCCTAGATGACTGCCCTGTGGTACCTCCAAGGTTGCACTAATTAGGTGTGATAAGTATGATCTGAAAAGATCTCTCTGAGCTGACGAGCTTTCAAGTAGGACTTAATTCACAATACAAAACCCGACTGAAAAGCAGCTTGAGATAGATGATTTGGTGAGAGATTATATCAAAAGTTTCGGCAAAATCGGTATCCAAAACATTGGATTTCTTTCCCTTCTCCAAAGCACATAATATACTTGAAACAATTCCAATTAGGTTAGTAGTTATAGATCTACACATTAGAGACCCACATTGCTTAGTAGAAAAAGTAGTAGTCTTTTAATTACATGGGACACATGTATATATGAATTTTGGAGACCCTTCACTGTTGGGGGGGTTGGGCTAGGTGGCCGCCTAACTCACCTACGGTATAATTCGCCTATTGTGCTGAATCAATGTATTAAAATCAATAAAACGTTAACTTTTTGACGCAGTTAACCGATTTTTGTTATTTCTTACTCTTAATTTTATAAATTGTATGGAGATTCTACTCGTAGTACCCAACAAGAAAAGTTGATTCTTTTATCAAAGATGCGCTAAAAACTCTCATGTTTTGCCGTCGTATTACTTTCTCCCTTAGTTTTCTCTTCATTCAAATATACTTTTATTCAGTTGAATCGATGCAATATGAATGGAAATACCCTTAAACCCTATTCAAAAGTGGTGTATTAACTTTGATGCAGTTCGTTCGTCCATCTATATGTAAAACTTGTTGAGGCTAGACGTCTTAGATTTAATAGAGTATTTAATTTTTTGAAAAACGCCCAGAGCCACTGCTATAATGATGTTAAATATCAGACAAGCTCTCTTAGGATAGTTATTAGCAAGTGTGAATTAGGTCAACTGATTCGTCTATTTTACTACAGGCTGAATAAAATCGCAGAACGTGGAAAAAATTTATAAACTTAACAAAAGTAAACAGTTAATAAATAATTAAACAAAAATACAATAATTAAAATAGAAAAATTATTTGAAAAAAACAAAATATTTAAAAAAAAATATGTAAAATAAAAAATGAAATACGCCGATGTACCAAAGTCATACATTTCTTTGTAAAAAAAAAGTGCTTTAATCAAATAGATAGATAGAATTGCTGCATCATTAGGAAAGGACTAAGATAATTCGCAGACCTGAATTAATACTGGTTTCTGTTACTCGGAAGTAATAACTTTGTATGGAGTTTGTAGATATAAAAAAAATATGGGTCAAATCTACGATCATGACATTTTGTCTATTAAATTTTCATTCTAAAATTATCAAAACAAACATTCTAGCTGGAAGCATTTAAAAGTTATTGCGTGGAAAACTAATGAACTTGTAAATCTGATTTTTTCAACTTCATGCAACGGTACCGGCTTAGGGAGTGTAATGAATACAGGGTGCGCCATCTTTTATATCGGTATGTAAACATCGAATAACTTTGACATTTATCAACCGATTGACTTGAGTAGACATGTTTTTGAAACGTCAATTCAGTACAATTTTAACCATGAATCGCTTCACACCGAAAAAACGCCCCGAAATAGTGACGCTGTACATTGAAAATACAAGACGTTCCAATGTACCGGTTGAAGCGGTAAGAGAGAGTGTTGCCGAGAACCCACATGTGTCGTATTGTTACCGCGCTCAGCATTTTGGCGTCAGTAGAACCACCTTGCGGCGCATTCTGAAGGATGATTTGCCTTTGTTTCCGTACAAAGTGCAATTGACTCAAAGAATATTGCCGACAGACCGTTCACGTCGCTTGGAATACGGCCAAACAGTCGCTCTAATGCTTGACACTGAACCTGATTTTTGGAAGCAAATTTTGATGACTTTCGTGCCATTAACAGCAAAATTGCAGCATTTGGGGAACGGAGAATCCACACGAGATCCATGAAACACCATTGCATGACCAAAAAGTGACTGTTTGGGCCGGCGTTCGCGCCAAAACCATCATTGGGCTATTCTTCTTCAAAGAAGGCGAAACAGTAGATGAGAATCGATATCGCTGGATGTTGGCTCATTATGTCTGCCCACAAATGTGTGAAAAAGGTCTGGACGGTTACTGGTTTCAACAAGACGGTGCGCCATGCCACACTGCAAATCAAACAATGCAGTTTCTGCAACAAAATTCCCTGAACGTGTGCTGTCAAAAAATGGAGACATTGACTGGCCACCCAGACCTCAAGATTTGACCCCTCCGGACTTCCTTTTGTGGGGTTATTTGAAAAGCAAAGTGTACGCTAGCAAGCCTCAGACCATTGACGAGCTTAAGGCAAACATTCCTGCCGAAATCATCGCTATACCGCCCGAGATGCTCGAAAAAGTAATGGACGCAGCAAAAAGTGCACATTTTGCTTGGGTACTGAGGCGGCCACTTGATTGATGTTGAATTCAAAAACTAGTCCAAATAAATTGTAAAGGACCAAATTAAATACCTCGTATATAGAAATCGGTTGTTTTTTTTAAAAAAGTTATTCAATATTCAAATACCAACATAAAAGACGGCTCACCCTGTACAAATCAATATTTAGCCCACATAGAAATGTAAAATTTTTACTATCAATTCAAGGCCAATATCCGAACTTTTTTTAACAGATTTGGGATCATCGTATGTATATGATGCCTTAAGTTGGAATTGGCATCCAAAACTCTTAGACCAGTAACCCAAAGATCAACAGATAAAATCGACCTAAACATTTTGTTATGCTGTCGAGGAAAATTGTTTGCGAACAAATTGCAGAACGAAACTTTAAATTAAAACAAAATTTTTTGAACACCAAAATTATTATTTTTTAGAAAAATAAATGTTTGTACCAAACATGTGCAAATTTAGAGAAAAAACCTTACAAAATATTTAACAAATATTTAGTAATAATGGATAATAAATTATATACTTAATTGTGTATTTAATTTGAAGTCACTTAAAGTTAGGACTTCTTTGTACAACTTTGTTACCAGTGAAATTTTATTTTAAAAACATCGTGTATTTTCAATGATTTAGATATTTTAAAGAAATTAATAAATGCAAATTACCTACTCAAAGAAAAACAGAACTAAAAAAAAATATTTATTACAAAAGTGTGGACCACATAATTAAGGGCACTTTTCTCCAATTGTTTGGCAAAAAATTATATTAATTGTAAGCAAATTCGGTTCACGTTTTATGCCATTCTTAGTATTAAGTAATATAACCCTTTGACTTAAGTGCAGTCTTGCACTTTTTTGGAAGGCTTGCAACTTAATGCTAACATCTTTCGACTGGAATAATTTGCCACCTTGCGTTGCGGAATAGTTCTTCATCATTTTTCTTCACCGTTTTTCACATCTGCACAGAGGTTTTCGTTGGAGTTTAAGTCAGGACTTTGTGCAGGCCGATTTAAAACATTTACATTTGCCGTTGAAAAACAGTATTTGACACTCCGAGTAGTGTGTTTAGGGTCGTTGTCTTGCGTAAAAATAAATTGATCGGGCATGTCGTAAGTTGCAAATGGCTGAATTGTGTTAGATGAAATATCTTCACACTAGTGTCGATCCATTCGTCCAATAACACGTTAAATTGGACAAATATTTTATTGTTTCGATTCGTTTCGTGTCTGCTTTTCAGGGGAAACACAAGTGAACTGCTTAAGTATGATACTATCGTTTTTTGCTGGTACAGATACAAGAATAAGGTGGTGCTAATATAAACTTTATTTATTTTATTTTTATTAGGTGACCACCAGTGTACTTCAAGTACGCAGATTGCAAAAAAACATTGAAATCGGTGGATTTTTGCAGAAGTTATGGTGAACTAAAAAACAACAGGCAAAGGCATTTACGTACACCACTTGTCTGTACGATTTGAAGATACTGTAACATAATGTAGCATAATAACTACGCCCCAAAAAGATGCAACACATTCCGAAGTGTCTTTTCATTCGAGGTTCGTGTCCACAGTAAGAGACGAATTACGTCTAAGACGACGTCGCGGAATTAAGAGAGAATTATAACCGCAAGAGAATTATAACCGCAAGAGATTATTGGCTGCAGCTGTCATCTTGGAATTATTACATCAGAATTTTCTTATTCCAGTAGTCGAAAAATTTGCTAGAAGTTTCTGGCTATCAGAAATGCGACTATATAAGGACAGATGGCGATCGAGACAAGGCAGTTGGTTTTCGAACCGCACGAAGAGATAGGAAAAGTGATAATGGGCGAAGTTGTAATTTTGTGATAGATTGAAAGTTAAGAGTTAACAAGAAGAAGTAATTAGTTTGGATTTGCGAATTAAGTAATTGAAAAGTAAAGTGATTTGAGAAGAAAGAGACCTTGTAAGGAAAGAATTTGCGAAGAATAGTATAGTGTGAACTTGAATTGTTCTATAGACTAGAAAATAAAAAAATAATCTCACAGAATAACGTTTTATCTACTCGAGCCGTAACTCGCATATTACAATACGTATGTTTTACATTTGCCTTATCTCGGATAGAGTCGGAAACACCGTCTTTTCTGAAGTGGAGAACCTTTCTGATTGAACAGAATAGAAACACAATGCGAATGCAACAATGTGTATGTAGAAAATCCACCGTCCATTTTCTCTGCGAATGTCCAAGCTTCAGGAGAATTAGAAATATAGCCCTCAGGAAACACTTCTTCAACTAGCTGTGCGAATTGTCAACAAAGCCAACGAAAGCCGTTTTGAGTTTAGGATAGCTCAGGGAAGTTTCTCAATTGCTATTCCAAAACCAACCCTTTTCTTTTCTCCAATGGTCTGACAGATACCCCAATGGTGCAACACGGTATAGTACTATGCTACCAGCCCATCAAAATAGCCTAACCTATGACGCCGGCATAATCCTTCACAAGAAAATGTCCTAAAGTTTCTACTCGTATTACACGTCTTACAAACGAACACTCTTTACAAATACGCATTGATTACTTTAGTAAGCATTAGTCAAGGTTTGCTAGAAAAAAAACCGGAAATTCACATGGACATATATAGGTACACTTCTGTTCTAACTTATCTGAGGCACGATTGAATCTAGCTTGTAAAACAAATATTTTTGTCAAACATTATTAAACCTGATTATCCAGCCAACCAACGCAATATGTTGAACATTTCACACGTATTCTAAAAACTCACTGAGATAATTTAATTATCTATAATTTACCTTCGAAATTAATTCTCACTGCGTAGTTTTAAACGTGATGGTGGCGTGCGTAACAGCCCCGGCGGAGAAGGCGGAAAATAATTTATTCAGCTGATCCTTTGACGAAAGTACAAACGACATAAATGTTAAAACCTCACAAAGGTGCTAACTAATTGAAACTGTTAGCAAGATTCAAATCTGTAGATTCATCGCGACTGAGTAAACAGTGAATATTGTTTAAGATTCTTGTCGTAATGCAATTAATGTCTGTGACAGACGTTCAACTGCTAAAGAATGCACACAAAAGCATTATATTGATGCTGTACTGTAGAATTGTGATGAGATTTCATCAAGATTTCATCAAGATTTCATCAAGATTTCATCACGGTGTGACCGTTTTAGATAGTGAACTATTGCAGTGTTCAAGTTAATTGATGGTTTAAGAATACTCGGAAGCATTCGTATGAATATTACGAAATTTATGAAAGTTAAAAGCCAAATATAGAGTAGATAATTAAAAGACCAGTTCAAAGACAACTTAAATTTTATAAAAGCATTTCTAAAGAATCAGAACTAATTGATAAAAATTAGTTGCGATGGACGTGTGGTTTTTATACAAATTTAGAAGATGAGTTTGCAATTTTCTAAAGCCATGTTAAGTGTTTCTATTTTATCTCTTTTCTCAGAGAAGGAGAAAAAGAAAGGTTAAGCTTAAGGCCAAGGCTATCGCTGTATCCCCTTGTGAGTTTTGCCAACTGGCTGTTGCAACAACCCAAAAGAAAGCCTCGCATTACTATTCGGAAAATGTTGCATGTGTAAGCGATTTTACTCAAAGGAGCGGTTTTTTTTTTTTTTTTTGCGCGTGCCAAAGAAGATGTGAATACACTTATACTATTACAGGGCAACGGCATTTTGTAGATAGACAGAGAGAAACAAAGAAAGAAAGATTGGTGTAATGGTTTGAAACTTTGGTGGTATTAAGTTTCTCTAAACTCTAAGGGTAGCGTCCAGATAACTTGGGAGCATTTTTGTTTTGCTTTTATTGTCGTTGCTCAGGATTCACATTATTTTTTTCCGTCATCCTGATATCATCACGATCAAGTTGCACTTTCAGCCATATGACGACCTTACTGCCAGCAGAGTTCACTTAGCTTTCGCAATTGATCGACTTTAATTATTTCATGCGAAATAAATAGATTATTCTTGATATCAGGATTTCAACCGTGAACCCACAGTGGGACAAGCGATGATGTTACCACTACACCACGGCCACCCGTATAGGTATGCAATAAGAAACAACGCTGTAGAAATCAACATTAGGTACAGTCAATGGAATTCCAATAAAATTTGTATTAGGTACAAGGACTTTATGAACTTCTTCGTTTGTGTTGTTTCCCTTTAACCGGTACGCATGTCAAGCTCCGAAACACAATCACAACTACCCTACGGATCCTGCAGGTGCATATGGTAGTATACCCCTGGTGGCGGGTATCTGTCTACCACGTGGATCGCTTAGTAATGATCTGAGATGTACCACTGATCTTAAAAATTGTTGAAGCCTTGAACTATTGTAAAACACACTAGTTTATTCATTTATCTTTATCCTTCATTCTAACCCCAATTTTTTGATTAGTAAAATGGACGATTTTTTTCGAAAACGGCTCTTCATATTGGATTTGTGGTAGATATATGTCAATAGATCGCGTACTAGGTTGTTAGCAAAAAAGTTACTTTACTTATTAGCTGTTTTTTCTAAGCAATATTTGACATTTTCAAGGGCATAATATACCAAGTTTTGTGGAAGTTGTCAAAATAATTTCTTCCTTCTTAAAGTTTAACAAAAATAATTTCAAAGATTTTGCTTAGATTTCAAATCGATGCTACCCAATGTACTTTATTCTGCAGTGCATTTCAATATAAACAATTCGACCTAAAATCCTTCGCGAATTGATGGCCTTGTGTGTGCCAGCATTTGTCATAGGCACCAAACGAACATATCTTCAAATACGGCCTTAAAAGCTGGGGTGCTGGGATGATTTTGATTAAATTCTCGCTTTCAATTTGATTAGATGTTGAGTATGCTACACATTATATTAACAGCATGTGCAAATAAGAAATACAAATATGGAGTTGTGGTGCTTTATTTTGAATGGTCAAGTCGGGGATTAAGACCGATTTAAAGCACTCAAGTCTTTTCTCGGCTGATTAGTTTTATGGTACGAGGTTAAAGACGTCATTAAAAATATGGAGTTTTCGAAAGAAATGAAGGATTTTCATTACAATAGTTTCGGATCTTAACAAAGCCCATAATTGTTGTTCTCTGACCTCGACACTTGCATTCCATCTTCAAATTTCCCAAAAAGAGCATTTCTATTCACGATAAGACACTATGTCAAATTAGATTGAATATTTAAAAACTAAACACGTCTATCAGCAATTATGTTCTCTGATTGATTTTATACTTCGAACTGCGTATTGCATCAGAATTTCGGATTCCTATACATAGTGTGTATTCATATACTTAAGATTCTACAAAGCATAAACTTCCTGTTGCGAATCTCATGATTAAATAAATATCCGCACGCAAAAATGGTCTTTAAACTCTTGACAAGTGTATTTTTTTTTTTTTTTAATAATTTTGCTGTGTTTTTTGTGTAAGTGGGTAAACTTTTTTTGTCTAGAAAAAAAAAGAATCATAATTTATTCATTAACTACGCGAAATTTTCAAGGAGGCCTCATTAATCAAGCGACTAAAATTTACCTAAAAAATCAATTCTTAACCAGTATTAGATACTCTTGGCTTACAAACCACTCGAATATCCGCAAACAATTGCGCAAATAATTAGCATGACTTCACCATTAATCAAGAACCACTGATATTTTATACTAATTGCATGAGTTCACAGATTCACAGAGAGTCACATAGAGTCCGAAATTTTATGAAAAAAAAATTGTTTTCACATTTCTTCCGCCATCACCACACTCACCACTTTTTCCACAATCATTTTTTGGTTGAACTATTTATTAGCACGAATAAGACTGGATCTCCTCAAATTCCCAAAAGTAAATTTAAATTTTTTTCAAAACACGATCGTTGAATTAAAATTCAAACCACGAGCCCGTAACGTCTGTAACCCTCCCACGAAGCAGCGACAATAATGTTTGACAGTCCGATTCTAAAGCTTGTTGCGGCCGAGCTGAGCTTTTAATGGTAGCATCACCGTTGAGCATCTCCTATTTATAACCACCCCTCTCACTGGTGTAGACATGCGTGATTTTTCGTCGTCTAGTCAGTAATGCATCATCTAGTGAGAAGTGTTATGTTTACTTTCTGCTGATTGGCTGATAACGACTCAGGATTTTCGCGAAATATCCTTTATTGGCGGCGACGGAATTTAAACTTTGATTTTTGGTAATAAAATTTTATTTACACTTTTCTAACATCCGTATGGTAATTGTCTTTGAAATACCGCTAGGCAGTGGTGAAGAGATTAATTGCTTACAACAGCTAATCAATTATTTGCCTGCATTTAGCGAGCTATCGACGAGGGTTGAGTAAGCATTGTTCGCGTGTTTCGAGTTCCTGGCGCGTGAAATTGCGACAAACAGAACAGTTGCACATTAGTTGACGGGTTTGTATGTTTACTTTGGCTAGAATATTTAGATTCTGAGTTCATTTAAGAAATAACAAAGCGCTCGCTCAGTGTGTGACACTGTATGCATTCAAAGTGTGCTTGATTTTACACTTAAATTTTATTTTATGGCAATTTAAGTCAAGCCAGGTGCTCGGGGGAGGTATTGTGGATTGGGGTATTACTACAGCCACAACCACGCTTTGCGGGACGCTATGATTTAAGTAAACAAAGCGGAGCTGTGTATTTCCCATAAAATATTATTCAGCTGTGTGAAATAGTTAAATTAGATGATAGGTATTCGAAGAACGAATCGGTGGTTATCAAAATAGCAGAGTAGGAAAAAAAATGCTTAATTTAATTAGGTATTCACGGTCAGTGTCGTTGACGGTGGAGTGAAGTGGCGCGTTTAACTAATTTTAATTCAAGCTGTGACGATTTGAAGGAGTGTTTGTACAGTAGTGAACAAAATGTGATGGAGTGAATGTGTGATTTTGAAGAGGAGTTTTAGGCGCGCTCTCAATGATTTCATACTCTTCCAAAAAAAAAGAGTGTAAAGTAATCAAATATTTTCACTTTTTTAAAATCTTTCTTTGACGTTTATATGTAGTGAAAGAAAATGGTATAAGGAAGAAATAAAGATTGCACAAAAAAGAAAAGAGAGTGAGGTAATGGCGAGTGGTAATTTTAAATCTATGAGGATTACAGCGAGTCGGACCTTGCGCGACTGGTGTTATTTTAACTATATCCTAATTTTGAATTTATGGTCTTATTTGTGGGTCTCTGTCCGTAAGTCTGTATCTCGGACTACAGCCTAAATCTGTGGACGAATTTTCTTCAAACTTTATATCTGGGGTCTTTGGGCTATTGCCCAGAGGCGAAATCGGAAATTTAATACTAGCCTCAAAATTAAAGTACCGATTTAACTGAGGGTCGATTTTTAAACATTGCAATTTTCTCGAAAACAGGTTCAATGGTAATGGTGTGGACGTTTGTAATAAGATTACGTAACCAGTTTTTTCTTAAACATTTTAAAACCGGTACTTTAAATATTAACGGGCTTGAGAAAATTGACAATTTCTTATATATGGTTTGAACTACAATACTTTATTCAAATTTGATATCTAAATAACTTTTGATATATGGAAGAATATGGCATTCAAATTTGACATAAAAAAAAGGATCTCCAGCTTTTTAATGCATTTTACGAAAAATATATTTTTATTCCGCACTTCATAAATATTTAAATCATAATTCCTGGCAAAAAATGAAAAATATTTTGGCGCTGATAGCCCAATGCAGGGCCTGGCCTAGCTTCTTACAGCCACTCGTGCTGTGCACCTCACTAATTGTTACAGTTTTATGCTGTTTCCGAAGGTTAATTTTTTCAATTGAGAAAAGCTTTTCATGAAAGTTTTACTCTCGGATGTTTGTCAGACGTTCGCGAGAGATGGAGCCGTGAGATAATTCTTTTTTATGTTTTCTTGGATTCGAACCTTGAATCTCTCGCTCAGTGATCGGGCACTTAACCACCGAGCAACGGAGCCCATAATAATTACTGGCTGCCTCCAAAAATATTTGAATAGTTTTTGATGAAATTCGACTCACCTAGAAATGATCTAAACTGGATGAAGTTGTTATAAGATATAGGAAGGAGTTTTAAAAATCTTCGAGGTAGAGGGAGGAGGAGGTTTTTTATTTGACTAACTTTATCAAAACAAAAATATGTTTTACATTTTCGAATCCCTTAGAAGCCTTAATTTGAAATGACGCTTGTTGTTGTGGAATTTTTTTTTTTCTTGGGGTTCATTTATTTCTCAAATATATGTCTCTTAAAAATATATGCTTTACTTACTTGGTTCACCGCAAACCATTTGTGCAAGATGTCAGCCCTCCAGGTCTAACGGTTCAAAAATTACAAGCGTGTGACATACTGACAGACGACACCTTGTTGAATCCATTTGTTCTATTTTACGATTATACCATTCTGGTAAGGAACACTAAAACCGATCTCCTTAAGTTTTTAGTACACTCGAAAGCAGGCTTAAAGTATAGCTGCATTTATATAGCGAGCTATTAAACTGACGGACTGGAGAGATACAACTATGTAAATATTTCTCCCAAATATGACTAGGTCTCCAATATTCCAACCGTGTTCGAGCCGAGGAATTTGCCTGCCAATTAACTGATTATTCATCAATCTACAAGCTCTTAACTAAATCTGCGAGTTGTATTCAATTGTTGGCCCCTGAGAATCCACGATTTGGGATGAAGTCAATAATGCTTTCTTCCACAACGAAATAGGTGTGATTGCGAATACCAGGGAGAAGGTCATTGACATAAATCAGAAAACTGATTGGGGAAAGTACTGAGCCATGGAAACATCAACACTATTTGAGCATGATCATATAGCAGATGTATTTCCATCCAGTATGACCTATAATGATCGAGTACCAACTTGCCAGTGGCGTGGGGTGAAATTTCAAGAGAGGGAAGCTGAAAAAATTGTAAGTAAAATGTTTTATTCAAGACTTACCAGTTTGGTGCTTATTCGAAACACAGACTTAATATATGCAATCTAAGCCACCTTTGTTATACTTTAAGTCATTGGAATTTACGTATTTATGATCATCGCATAAAAAAAGTGGCTTCTATATAAGTTATTGATAACTTGGAGCGTTGTTAAATATAAAAAATTTAGCAACTAAAATTATGTACTACCTATTTGTACTCTAAAGCTATTATATGATTCTTTTTTACGAATTCTGCTAAAACTCTTTCATAAAAATTTGAGTTATTTTTAATTTCTAAAAGATAAAAGTGCCAGGTCTGAGAGTCTTTCTTCTTTGTTGGAATTTCTTAAGTGTGGACTATTTTTAAAGTCGAAAAAGATCTTTCGACAGAGGCCACAGTCAAAGGCAGGGTTAAAAAGATTTCACACAATGTTAGAGCTTGAGAAAAAGTATCTCTAAGCATTTCCGTATTAAAATGCTTATAAAGTTGAAAAACCTCAAGCTTTTTAAGTGAAGGGGTAGTGTATAAAACTTCCTTGTTCCTTTTTTTGAAGTAGTAAAATTAAAAATTCCATGAAATAGGGTAATTAAAGAAGACATTTTGTAATCCGGCATTGAATTAGAAAAATATTCATATCTTGATTTGTTTAATAAATCAAAGAAAATATATGAACTAAATGAACTATACCTATTCTTAATCTGACTTGTAACATTATCTATAATTGCTACAAAAATTCGGCTATAATTTGTATTTGAATCAATATTAAGTAGTCGTCGTTTGCGTGGAGGTTCTGAGCAGTTACATTTGATTGAGTCAAATGAGTTTAAAAATTCAGAATGAATCCATGACTCAAAACCCTCGATCTCTTGCTTCGCAAGCTCTATGTCTTCTCTGCAATTGAATAAGATACCACGGAATGCCAGCTCTTGTTTTCCTAGAATAACTATGAAACGCTTCATTAAATCGCGATTGCGATCAACTTTTCTATTATGAGCCTCGTAAGAATTCCCTAAAGAAGTCTCTATGCGACATTCGCCAAATTCATGCAAATGCAAGCAGCTGCGTATATGCTTTTCCGTTTGAAAACAAAACATTCTATTTAATTTCTATTTAAAATATTTCTGATACCCATCCTTTCGCGTATAATCAATTTTCATTAATGGTGTCGAGCGACCTAGTTCTATAACTTTTTGTTTTTTACAAAAAAGAAAGCTTACTGAACTCTTGGGTTTCTTTTAGAAGAATCAGTTAAACAACACTCAAAATTAACTAGAGACATCTTGTCTAAGAATAATAAGAATGTTCAATGGGGCACTTCTTGAGTAGATTTATAATTACTTACTTGGTATATAGCTAATAACTATTCACTTAGCTCACTCACTATTTTATAATAATTTAATAATTTAAAACACTAACTTAACTACCAATATGTAATTGCTAAATTTTTAAAATTTTCTAATAATTAGCAGTCACAAAAATCACAAAAATTTGCATCCAAATTTTCAATAAATCACGCACAATTACACAACCGATTTGCAACTGTCATTTCAAATTTGCAAAAAAAAAATACCCAACAAGTAAGAAAAATCCCAAACGCCGTTCGAACCACTACTCCACGTCGGCTTATTTTGTTGCCTACAATAAAAAAAAAAACTCCTTCGAACTAAAACCTTTCTCCTCCACCAATGTTCATCCACAAAAGCCGAGAAATCCCGGGCCAGAAAGTAATAGAGTTGAAAGTTCGTACTGTGGAGAAATGAATGCATAAGCCGGAAAATGAACGGCTTTTCAAAAAAAATTCATTGCACGCTCTCTCGTTAGAGGAGTTCATACTTGTCTCGCCTATATGTGCAAGTTTGTGTATGAGTAAAATTGAATAAACAACCGAAGTGGTCGCAGCATTTCATCTTCGAGCGTGTATAAAGTTATGAAAAATGGTTTGATGAACAAATAATTGAATGTGATGGTTGGCAAGTGGCAAAATAAAAATTTTTGATATTTGAAAAGGGAAGCCGGAAGGAATCGGCTTGTATGGACGCCACGCCACTGATAGGTACACAGACAGAGACGGTGTACCAACAACTGAGCTATCCGCCTTGGTAGTACATTGGTGACTAAAACCAAGTCTATCGCAGGTTCGGTTCCTGCTTGTGTACCTATGTTTTCTTCTTTGCGCAATTCTTCAACAAATATTTCTTTCTATTATCTGGAAAAATACTATTTAACTTGCTGAGAGCGTTAGAAGAACTCTTCTTCGAAACAAGGGAGAATTCCCGTCGGGGGCCGTACTCTGTATTCGATTCGAATTTAAAAACTATTCAATAGCGCTTTTCGATTCTCAATTGATTTGATACTCTCTAACTCTTTCGACACGAATGCAATATTTGTTAAACAGTTTCCTCCAACTTGCAAGTCTTGCGCTCAATGACCAACGTTAACGTAGATGAAGAGGGGGGTTAGCTGCATATTTGTTAAAAACGTTCTTAATTTACGTTCGTTTTTATCAATAGTTAATAAAACAAAAGAAAGGTTAGTTTGAATTGATTGTATTTTTTTTTAAGTGAATCGTTCCTGAACGAGATTAATAATTTAATAAAAATGCTAGCAGGTCCCTGACGGTCAAGGTGAATTTCCATCATACACTAGAGGTTCTTCAGCACACAAATTTCAAATGAACTATGGTTCTTAGCTTCATAGAAAATAAAGCACTTTTTGGCGAAAACATCGCCATAACAAAATTTAAAAAATGTACATAAACCCAATAAAATGCAAATTTGTAACTATAGTTTATCAATTGACATATTAAAAAAAATCTTTTAATTCCAAAGCAAAATGAATCAATCCGCAAGCTAAACCCTTAACGAATG
The DNA here is from genome assembly GCA_963082735.1 of Pocota personata. Classification (NCBI taxonomy): domain Eukaryota; kingdom Metazoa; phylum Arthropoda; class Insecta; order Diptera; family Syrphidae; genus Pocota; species Pocota personata. The sequence goes on along the minus strand of OY720430.1, from coordinate 234,115,285 downwards.
AAATATCCAAAGTTCGAGCGACTTTGACACTAGCTTTCCAATTACAAAGTACCAATTTTCCAATTTTCGATTCTCTTACAAAGCGTCAATCACCCGCTTTCGTACGTTTTGAATTTCGAATCGAAATACAGAGTAAGGCCCATGGACCTAAAGATTTGTTACTAATTAGATCTTTAAGAGTACGATGAACGGGCTTGCAAAAATATTCGCCCAAATTATAAAGAATATTCAACTCAATTTAGTTCTGGTGGAGAGAAAGAGAGAGACAAATAGAAAGAGAGACAGAGTGAGAAAGAGAAAGCTATTACTACGAATATATATCAGTTACCAGATTAGCTTTCTCTCTGGATTTAGTGATGCTCTTGTAGACAAAATCTGGGGTGGTCTATGATGAAGTCTTATATTCTTTTCACCAAAGACTGTATTTTTGCTTCACTTTATGGTATCGCCGTGAGCGCTGTAGCTTAAAAGTGCATGGACCACCCTATATGGGCTGTTTGTGCTAAAGATTAATTAATTGATTTATTTTTTTACATTAGTAAAATATTTTAAAACTGAAAATACTGAAAAGATTAGTCTCATACGTCGCTATCTAGATGGATTTCGTAGAAATAGTGTCATACTTTAAAGACAAATTAGTGCGCTGCTATTTGTTTCGCTATTCTCAAATTGCAATAAATCCGTATTTATCCGTTCATTCGACAGACCTTAGAAGTCATTAACACCGACTTTGAGTTGGTATTTCGTTAATTATCTTATGTCTCTATTTTGAGAAACCAACCGCTATCATCATTTTAACATAATTAAAAAATAAAATACGCTGTGGAAACATGAACTCAATTTTACGCAAATGATGTGCAAAACTATGCCATTTATAGCTTTTTTAATATAATTTTGCACATAAATAACAGAAACATCTGCAAATATATCCGTACCTACGTAACATAGATACATTTTAAGCGCTCTAAATTAGACAAGATTTACAAATACAAATCGAAAAAGATATAATCCTATTACTTACGTACTCAATTTCTGTGAACATTCAGGCAATTTCCAAATTAATTTTAACTTTTATACAATAATACTTTATTAAATGAAATATTGTAGTATTTATAACGCGTGATATATAGTATGAATGTTTATAATGTGTATAGATACAAAATGGAATAATTATAGTTTAACATATATTGCACTCCTATAGCCGAAGAAATGGGCCCACATTTAACACATAACCCGAATTGTGTAGATATAAATAAACTTTAAGACTTCATATTCTCCAGAGCCACTGAATCGTCGAAAGTCGAATGTATCGACGTATTGAGTCCATATTTCAAACATGCCCAGTAAATCAATGACACCAAGATTACACCCTTACAAATTCGGTCCAACGCATACAAACTGCAAGAGGCATAGACCATTAATCAAAATCATAGTCATAGAGTAGGTATTTTCGCTTACAATTTCAACTGCGTCCTTGATCTTGGAAGCGATGACAGTGGCTCCTTCATCACATATTGCCTTCCACCAAGGAAGCTTGTCTTCATATATTCCAGATCATCCAACTCATCAGTGCTCATATTGAATCTACAATGTTTCGAAACCATTGACAAAATATATGTACATACATATGTGTCACTATGCAACCAAACACATTACATTTTTCGGTCCTTTTCTTTTAAACCATTGAATGCCCTCATAAAGTTATCCGATTTAAAGTCCCATGTCCGCGTTGTAAAAAATTGCAACATCTCCAGTCCAGTGGCGATTTTTGTCTGAACTCGTACCATGCTGTAACGGAATCAATTAAGAAGAAGATACATTTAGTTATTTTTCTCGCCTGGCCTTTTAAGGCCAATCCAACAACAAAACAATACAATCTCTTTTGTCCAAAAATCAAGAGTAAAAAGTCAATAAGATAAGCCGGCAACCACATGAAGAAAACCACGCAAAACCAATGGTATAGCTTGTTTGTCGTCATAGTACCATCAGGATACCACAGACCGACCTCGAATGGGTAATCAAAAGCAAATTGTTTACCCACATCCATGATCCACTTCCAGGTTTTCTTTTTATCTTCGGTACAAGTCAAGTTGAACACTGGTACTCGTTCTGGCCTAGATTGTCGTAGAGAGATAAGAAAACGTTAACCATTTGCATACATTTTATTACTGTCGCAAATGTACATATATGCACAGTAGTGGGAAGTTATGAATCACAGGGTGGCGGTGATAAAAGAGAAGGAATTTAAAATAATTATTTTTAACAGAGACAAGTTTGTGAAATGTTTTTTTTTTTTAAATTGTGTCTCAAACTGTCATTATTTCTTGTAAGCACGTTTCTACGATATGTAATTAAAGTCATTAAAAGATTGCTTTGACGACAAGCGATAGCTGTCAAAATTGAACAGAAAGTTGAAACAAATAAGACATCTGGAGCTTGTAGAAAAAAATAGAAACCAGCGATCTAATCTGTTCCGAGGACACGTTATTGGCACTTGAGTGCGCAAAAAAAAAGTAAGATGAGTTATGTTTACATGACATAATGGCCACTCATGTGATATACCTACTCGAAGATGTCTCCTCCATACAATATCGTCGTACATCAAAGCAGACTCGAGTCTTTCTTCTCGTTTGCCTTTGATTAATGCATAGATGTTAAACCAGTGTAGCTACACGCCACTCACGGATATTTATGTCATTAATCATGTTGTGTAGTTGCTTACGTTTCTCTACGCTTGACGTATGCTGAATGTCAACTGATATTATAATTTTGAGAAATTGTGTTTGAAATTATTTTCTATTCAACTATTTGTCTTGTCTTTTATAAATGAAACACAGGCATTGTATTAAATAAGTTTTTAGATGTTCGCTGTTGAAACTTAAGTCACTGTTCTTAGAATACGATGACAATAGGCGTGTTTTTTTGATAACTATACACCCAGGAATGTTCGAATTTGATAATATCCGCAAGAAAGACATATTTTGGACACATTGTTTGGATGCATACAGCGAAGAGAGGACTCATTGCTGAAGAATACTTAAAAAGGTTTTGTCACGGTCGAACATCTGACAAACATCCGAGAGTATAATTGTCATGAGAAGTTCTTCTCAATTGAAAATAATTGCCCTTTGGAAACGACATAAAACTGTATGTCCCAACCATTCGTGCACGAGTGACTGCGAGAAACTAGACCAGGTCCCATGGGCTGTTAGCGCTAAAATATTTATATTTATTTAATATCAGAAAACGTATGCAAAAAAAAAAAAAAATAAGAAGTAAGGCAGTCAATTCTATAGACTTTGACATCTATGAGCAATGCTATCTGGGACACTGTCTCAGGCAAGGCCTCCCTAAAAGTAAGTTCAAAGGCAAAACTCACAGCCTTTCCTGAGAGAAAAAAAAAATACACATTTTTACAGTTTTCTGTAAATAAGTAGAGGCAGTGGAAGTATTATCATTGATCGCAAAGTTATATTTATTAAATTGGTTTTCCTGTGCTTTATTTTCAAATAATGCCTTAACTTTATCAGAAAAGTAAAAGTACATGTTTACCAGTACATTACCAGTACACAATTATTTTAAGGATATAAAAGCTTATGAACAAAATAAGCACAGTATAGTACTTGGTGCACACTTACATATGTTACTCTTGCCACCGCATATACTTGCGACATTGCAGTCATTTGGTGGACAACAAGTGAAGAGACGCTCTTATATCACCTATACGTATCACTTTAAATTTGGTTGTAATTTAGTTGGTGGGACCTAGATCCATAGAATCGCAATCGCATCGCAAAAATTGGGATGTTTAGAAATTGATACTGAGATACCAACTTAGTAAGATTTCACGAGAATCCAAAACAGTACTATGCACGCAAGCTGTTGAAGTTTCATTTGTTAACAATTTTGGCACGTTGCTGTGGACCACTTTACTATACTATTTAGTGCTTACTGGTTGCCCTGAAATAGGTAATACATTCCTCATCAATGTAATCGATAGAAGAATCCTTATTGAATCTGCTTACTAATGAGTCGACCAATAAGTTCAATCATGTAGTTGGTAATATACTTCCCTGTGCAAAACCTTTTCTTGGTGCAGCTATTCAAGATAGTAATTATAAATTCTAAAAATTGGATTTTTCGAAAAAAATCCTATACTCTTGGCTGCGACTCAGACTGGCAGTCGACCTGTGATCGTGCCGAAGGCTGCAGAGTGGGACGGCTGTCGACAGCAAAATCTGCAATGTTGTGAAACAGCGCTGAGAAGAATAATACAATAAGCTCCTCACAGAGAGCTATTGCCAGCCAACCAACGATACTTTTGTCTGCATCTTGCAATAGATCCTATTACAAAACTAAGCGCTCATTAAGCGCCTTTCTAGTCCATAATTAAACACTATTTTTGATTGATTTCATTGAATTCTATAGACTTTAAGTCGGATATCAGATGATGGATGTACTCGTATGTATGTGAAACCAACCACGATGTGCAAAGCATTGCGTGCTGTTGGGTGTCATGACTCAGTGGATAAGTGCGCGATCACTGAGCGGGAGACTATTATTTGAGTCTCAGGAAACAGAAAAAAAAAGGTTTTTTCAACGTCCAGCCTCTCACGAACGTCTGACGAACATCGGGGAGTAAAATTTCCATAAAACTGCAGGTCCCTATCATTTGTGAATTGGACAGCACGAATGACTGCCCTTAGCTAGGCCAGGCTTTACATTACATTGACTAAGAATGGAATTACAAACTGTCAGTTAAGACATAAAATGTATGAAGGAAATTACTTCTAAAGGCTGGGATTTCACATTCTTGTCAAATCCATCTGTCATCCATAGTGACAGCTAGTTAGTTGTTGCCTTGCCATTTTACTATATCCATCGTTTAACCACCGTTCAATGCAGTTACACAATATCTATGCATCACGATTTAAGGACAGATTATGGTCGTCATAATCGCCCAACTGCGCAAACAATTGGAAACACAATGACCAAATTCGAACAAATCGGTAGTGTTTATGATGTCATAAGGCCTGTGCATCATCGTATTGCTCGATCAACTGAAAACAATGCTTCAGTGGCCAAAAACTCAGCCGCACTCAGTAATTGGGCATTTCCTACAGCTCCGTTTGGCGTATTTTGCGCTTGGATATGCATCTTCATCCCTATAAGGTCAAATGATAACCACCTTTTTTTAGGCTGAGATTGAAGACATTGATGTAAGCGACATGTATTTCCAACAGGACAGGGTTACTGCCATACAACACAGGCAAATTTAGCTCTTTGCACAGATAATTACCCGGTCGTTTAATTTCGAGATTGGCTGACTTTAGTTGGTCCTCAAACTTTGGATCACTTAAAAACCAACATCCGTAAAGTTATGCCCAGAATACTGCCAGAAATATGCCGAAAAGTCATCGAAAATTAACTCTCAAAAAACGAAGTTTTCAAAAACTTAAGGGCTTATTACGAAGACACTTTAAAGAAATACCCACCCTCAAACGATTAAGTTATTAATAAATTTCTCACCATCCTGTGTTTATAAAATTAATTTATGTATACTCACTTCTTTTCCAGTTGTGCATAATGATATGGCAACACGACTAAACCATTTATCGCTATATCGACCGGTATAACCTCAGACTTGAGCTCTCCATTGCATATCATCGAACGTATAACACCTTTGCCTGCGCCAATCATAACTCCGGTCGGTCCATTCATATTATCCACCCATCCAGGGAGCGGTTCCAAGTGTGCTGGGGTCACTATAAATAAATACATTCGAACAGACACATTCGTTTATTTAATGAGTTTGCAAAAAACTGGTTTCGATGGTGCAAACGTTTTCTTGATTTACATACTTAATAATGGGAATCACTTTTCGCACATACGCTTACGCACCGCGTCTTGTGCGAGTCAAAAGACGCATAAGTGAGTCAAGGTCGTTTACGATAAATAAACATAAATAACAAATTAGCGTACAAGATACCTACAATCGCGAGGGAATATCTTTTCGAACAAAAAATTAAAAAAAAAATCGATTTTTTCTTTATTAACAGTTTTATACAAAGAAAGAAAAAACTAGCACCCTAGGTATAAAAAGAATCACATAAACTTAAAAATAAAAAATCCATTCAGTTCTAGTTTAATTGAAAATCGCTGCCAAAATTCCTGTCGTGTAGAGAATCCAATAGAAGAAGCCACCCACGATGAGAGTTTTGCATATGCGATCCACAAAGTACATTCTAAGAAATGATTAAATAGTTAAGCCTGTTAGGTATGACTTAAGTTATAGCTTACATTTTAAGATGTAGCCTTGCCCTCGGAAGGGTATCATTGGACTCCTTGAGCAGAAACAGACGACCACCCTTGGCACATCGTATCATGTATTCTTCATCGGTTACACTAGAATTCATGTCCATGTTGAAGCTGAAGAAGGAAACGGAAAATATAACAAGCCCAGCTTAGGGGAACCCTAGACATACATCTCCTTATCCTTTTTCCCGAGGTCGCTCCAAAGTGTTGCATATCTGTCCGACACAAATTTCCATGGAGTCAAAGTGAAAAATTGTAAAACGTCCAATCCCGTAGCGATCTTCTGTTGTATCCTCACCATGCTATAAGAAAGTTCATAGTTAAAGTCGACTTTAGCAATTCCTCTTCCCTTACAATCTCTTCTGTCCAAAAATCAACATCAAAAAGTCGATAAAATACGCCGGTAACCAATGAAAGAGTAGAACATTGAAACTATGATAGAAATTATTTGTTGTGATACAAGGATCAGGATACCATAAACCCATGTTTAGAGGATAATCTAAGCCAATTCGTTTGCTCATCTCAATGACTTTACCCCATGGAACCTTGCGATGATCGGCATTTGTTAAATTGTACACCGGAATTGTATCAGGCCTAGAAGAACATGGATTAGTTTTAAAAGCTTTAGGAGCAGCCTACTTTAGATACCAACCTCGTCTTCTCTTGGTTAAATTCGTAGGGGATTACAATCAGTCCATTGATAGCATAATCCACTGGTATAACTTCTGACATGTTTCTTTTGTCAATTAAAATTGACCTAATGACTCCCTTACCCGCTCCAACCATTAGTCCTGTAGGTCCATTTAAGTTGTCAACCCATCCGGGGAGGGGTTCAAATACCGCTGGTGATACTATTTTCAAAGAGCACAGATTTTAACTTTAACACTGTTTTTCTAAAAAAAAAAGTATATATATACTTTACCACGCCTGCGAAGCCTTATGAGGGTTTGAGTGTGTTTTATGTATTTAGTGGTTATTTTTCGTATTTTGTTTGTGAAGAAAGTGTTAATGTGTTGTGTGAATGTTAGTGTTATGTGGAAGCGTGTTCTTATGTTAAATGAAATTTACTTGTTTCTTTTTATTTGTTTAAGGCAAGAATACGAGTTTTGTAAAAAATACTTATCCATTCCTTGGCGGAAAAACTCGAATTGGATTGCTAACAAAGTGTTAATCTTAATGCGTACATGTCAATACCAGTTGTGTTGCAGATTACCTCGAATTGATCATCCGATTTCTTATCGAAAATAAAAATACCAGTCTTTACGTGCAAATGTACGTACCGTGCTGTACATATAATTCGTAGAACTTCTGTCGAAAAAGCTTATGGCTATAACTGTAAAATTAGCAGTTTTTAATTAATAGACTAATTCACAATATACAGAAAGAAATAAAGAGAGGTGGCTGCATAAAATAGCATAAATTTGTAACCCGGAATCGTATGATCGGCTTTAGGGAAATGGGGGGGCTTTTTAAGACTCCCATGGACAAATTCAATTAATAAAGTAGACCAATACACTAACTATAAGAAGCACTATATTACTTCGGCCTTTGAAAAAAAAACCCGCTTAGTATCGAAAAAGAGAACCCTCCTGGTGAAGCAATGATCTCAAATATATACGAAAGGAAGTAGAAAAGTTTTCGGCATTCGTAAGACTGAAAGACAATGTTTTTATTAAAACTTTTATTTTTATTTTTCGACATAATCTTCTCGAACCTGAATGCTGCGTCAATTCTTCGATCCCTTGAAAAAAAAACAGTCTGAATATTTGTCCTCAAAGTAGTCAGAAATAGTGGTATGGACCTCTTCATCAGACGAAAATATCATGCCTTTCAGCTGCAGGAGGACTAAGAAAAATGATCAACAATGTTAACGCAATAGTGATTAACAATCCTAGGTGGGTACTCTAGTGGCCTCACCAACTTCAAAAAATAACTCGAAAACATTACAAATAGAAAAACTTATGCGATTCTGTTAAACTTTGCTTTAGATTACGGTAGAAACTAGGGTGGAACAACAGGCCTGTTCAGCCGGCTCGATCTTTAGCTAGCCGCCCTCAGTTTTACACACCTTAGGTGAAGTGGAAATATCTCACAAATACTCGCACAGATCTTCTAGCAAAGTTTCTGCCTCTAAAAAATCGTTCACCTTAAAGAATAGATGTGTTATTGACTATATCACAACTGACCTACATATCTCTTCAACTCGAGCAGATTTTGCTTATCTATGACCAGGTAGGTCAAGACTGGAAGATATTTGGATAAAAGAAACATACCGTCCTATGTAGTGATACCAGGACTCCAACTGCTACGCATATTGAAGAACAGAAAGAATTGTAGACGAATTTTCATGAATGACTTCAAAACTATTCAAGGATCTGGTGCTGGTGTCTTTTGAAGAGAACAATATTAGGCTTTACTTTTGTTATTCTAATAGCTGCAAACTATATTGTGAGGAACAAGTGGAATAGTGTAGTACGTATCTGCGTCTGTGACACAGCCACTCAGCGTTTAAGGCCTTTCTCATCCATCTAACCGCTTCCAAAATAATTCGATAATGCAAAACCTCTCTGAATTCGCTCTCAAGATTGAACACACTGAGTCACCGGAAATGAGTACTGATGAACTCAAAGTAGAACTTGAACCTACGGTAGCCTCTTGCATTTATCGAACATTTGACGACAGTGAATAATGTTGATTTGCCAAATAAAATCGTAACTTTTAGACTTTAAAATCATTTGGAATTTGCGACCCCGTAATCCTTCTGGTCGATTTGATATTTAATTCGCCATTGAATTTCGACAAAAATGTTTCAAAATAATTAAGTGAACAAATTGTCTCGAAAACTTTTTATTTTGGATTTTTCCTATAACTACCTGACTCCTGAATTTCCTATCAATTTATATCAAATATTTAAAAGAGTCTTGTTAAGACCGCCACTTCTCTGGTTTCTTGTCATAGATAAGATATTATACCAGAGTCTTTGAAATTACAACTCATTGGCGTTGCAATTATGTTAAGCGGACATTTTGAAAATAAAGTCTCACATGTACTACAGTTTAAACTACTCGTACCTCAAATACAGAGGCGGTGTTACCATTAAAGTCTCTCCGTAAACGCAACAATAATTGTCCTATTCGCTAAGAGGAGAACGAACTCTTCATTTGCTCTACTCTATATGACTAAACGATTCAATAGCCAAATACCAGGAAGTTACGAGTATATATTCTGAACAGTAAAATGACCTGAAAGTAAAATGATAGCTTAACCATGTCTCTATGGATCTGCCGTTGAGTCTGAGAAGATACAATTAATTGGGTAGACCCAATATCCAACCCTTTTGTAATATTTTAACGATCACGTTAAGATACAACTAACTGAAGCAAGGTCGGACTTTATGAGCTTTTCAAATGGGAATGTCTTCGTATGCTTTCGGGGAAGTAGGATTCGTTGAGAGTAAGTTTTTATATAATACAATTTAGGGATTTATATTGTTGATAAATTATTTTGTACAATCCACAGGCCCGTTATTGCAAGTCCCTTAAACTGGGTCATGTTCAGCCAGAAACTTCAATGAATTTTGATAGCCTTGAATATATCCAGGATACAACGCACCGGTGATGGTAAAGTTCAAGTTAATCCAGAAAAATATTTGTGTCGTAAGAAGGGTGTATAAAAATGAAGCTTCATATGACATCGGGCTTGGCAAGAATCAGGGCTGATATTGTGTCTTTTGCTGCCCATTATGTTAGTTTAGTTTTTTTTTAGATTTGTTTTTTTTTTTGTGACTACATACGAGAGGCATTATTTAAAAGTAAGGATAGGACTAGATTATCTTCTCTCGTTTTTGTGTAGTTAAATAATGTAGTACATAAGATAAGCCTAGGGAGGGACTAGATTAAGGTATAGTTTCAACAAATATTTTATAAATGGTAATTCAATTTAGGTTACAATTTAAAATTGAAATAAAACACATTGGTTTTTGATAAACTGCTGATATTTTGATGTCACTATAATGCTGAGACATTTACATTAAATGGACGCCATGGCTGGACTTGCAGACTTCTACTTTTTTTCATTACTTTTCAGGGCCTAAATCCTGCGGTAGTTCATAAATAACACGTCGAATATCGTCCTTTAGCTTTGTAAACGTTTGGGGGTCATATACGAGTACCTTTTGCTTCACATAACTCCAAAGAGAAAATCACACGATCTCTGGTCACCGAAATGAGAGATATCGTGGCCGGGAAACTTTGTGTGCAATAATTTCATTGTTTCTCGCTCTGTGTGACAGATGGCACCGTCTTTTTGAAAATTCATGTCTTCTACATCAATATCGTCCAATTGATGCCAAAAATAATTTGTTGTCATGTACCGTTCATCATTACTTGTTACTGCATCAACATGAGCATTTTCGAAGAAGTACGGCCCAATAAATCGCCGACCCAAAATCCTCAAAATACAGTAACTTTTTGTAGATGTATTGGTTGTTCGTGAATGGCCCGTAGATTTTAATTATGCCGAATGCATATTTATGAAGAATTAGAAATCCTTATTCAATATTATCATAGAATGCCTTGCTGTCCTTCTCCTATGAAAGGGATTATTCAGCGATCAAGAGAAGCTTCTTTAAGTTAAATGAAGTTTTTAAGTTTTTAAAAAAGAAACTATGTGTTGACCAACTATTTCAAATATTGCCCTTTGAAAAATTCACCAATAAATCGTAATCTGAGACCATTTATTTCAGTAAACTACCTATGCTCCTCGAGAGGTGGCCATTAGATTCCCGATTTTTCAGAATAATTACGTAAACCGACGCAGATAATACTGTCACAAAACCGATATGTGTGGCTGAAAGCTTCCCTATTTACCGGCTATCCAAAAATCTATCCATTTGCAAAATCCTTCTTAAAGGAGTACGCAAATCGGACTGACGTTTTCGCAGCCACTTTTTCAGTGGCAGAGATATCAGCAGGTAGTCGAGTGTTTTCTTATGGGTGGTGACCTTGCTGAGAAAGAATGAAGAGCAGTGGTGATCACTGTATTATTTAAGATACAGTTTTGCTCGGACGAGTAATCTGCTGACGTTAAGAAAGTTGTGGGCATCTCTTGAAAAATTAAATAAAATCATTTCAACAAGAATTGCATTTGAAAACAAATGCCATTTTATTCAGCATATCCTTTTTAACAAATACCCTTAAAAAAGACGCTAAAAATATATTCCTAGAAGAAATCCAATGCCCGAGCTACATAGTACATTATGGATCCTAGCACAATAACCTTGCAAATTCGATCCAATAAGTACATCCTGCAATAAAAGATTAATGTTATTCTAACTCCTCCTGATTCTAAACAATTTGTCTTACATTTTCAATTGCCGCCGAGCCCTTGGTAGAGTATCAAGTGACTCCTTAAGTAAATACTGACGACCTCCTTTTATGCAGGATACCATATACTCCTCGGCATCTTCTACAGCGTCCATATTCATGTTGAATCTGAAGATGTAAAGGATCGTTGATAGCATCCTACTTAAAAAAACTTTGATTTCAAAACCCGGTTTAAAAAACTTTCTATCGTAATATTTCTAAATAAGTCCAGGATTTTGAAATCAATTTTGAGCAAAACCCCGACTTACATTGACTTATCTTCGTGGGTTAGCTTCTGCCAAACATTTCCGAAATGTTGTGACCTAAAGTTCCACTCTCTCATAGTGAAAAACTGAAGCATATCAAGTCCAATAGATATTCGATTTTGAATTCGAATCATGCTGCAAAATGCACACCCATTTAAAAACAAAATTATACCAAAAACCGCGTTACTCTACTTACAATCTCTTCTGTCCCAACACTAGCATCAAAAAATCAATCAAATAAGCTGGCAACCAATGAAACAACAACACGTTGATATCGTGCCTAAGCTTATTTGTCGTGATGCATCCATCGGGGTACCAAAGTCCTGCCTCCACCGGGTACTGGTAGCCGATCTTCCTGCTCAACTCTATTGCCTTACCCCAAGGTATTTTCCTGTGATCCGCGCAAGTGATGTTGTAGACCGGAACACTGGGAGGCCTACAAAGAACCACATTTCCATCATAAAAGTTCACCTTCAGCCACATAGATCACTTTACTTATTAGCTGCTATTGCAAATTCATATACAATCGTGATGAGTCCATTGATTGCATAATCCACTGGAATCACCTCCGACTTGAAGCGGCCGTCTATCATCATCGATCGAATGACGCCCTTCCCAGCGCCAACCATCAGACCAGTGGGTCCATTCAGATTGTCCACCCATCCGGGAACAGGCTCATATGCCGATGGTGATACTATGACGCGCAAAAATCTATTAACCTTTTGACCATATCACAGGGTGTAGTGTACCATGTGCATCACAAACCTAAGAGTTCGGTACCAAGTGCGCCCATTGTCATAGTGACTAGACTATAAGCTCAGCTTGTAGGCGTGTTCAAAAGGTTTTTGGTTGCAATTTATACTCCTCGATAGCAGGATTGTTTGGAACAGCAGGCTTTATTTCGTGCAGCATGTGTCTAAGGAGGTTTTATTTACCAACTGCAGTTGTGTATAGCGTGCTGCGTGTGGTGGGTACGTTCAATAACACTCACGCAAAATATCATGCGAAACTAAAAGCACTTTTCAGTGTTTGTGTTTTTTTTTTTTTTTTTTTTTTCATTTTGTGTCACTTTTCACTAAGCACTACGGATTCATGCGATTTAGCAGCGGATAGAGAAAAAGTTTCGATTTCTGTTTTTGTTTATTGTTGTAGCAAGCACATTAAACGATTAAATATGTAAATTTATAGGAGAGCTTGCAAGAGTGTCGAATATTGTTCAGTATAATGACTGAGTAAACTTACCATTGTCGGGGAATGTGATGCTATCTTATGAATTTGTTTGCACTACTATTTGCTTTAGAGATAAACTTAAGTAAGCAATTAGGGTTTGTCGCGGTTTTAAAATAACCTTGCAGAATCCACATTATTGTGATGTGGTTTTTCTGTGAACATGCTTGATCGTTTTTTTTTTTTTTTTTTTATGTGATTACCCAAGCTAACCAAACAGCGTGTATGTGCGAAAAGCGAATATATTTTACAAATTTAATACATTTTTTTTATCCTTTCGCTTAAGCAAAGCTTTTATTGGTAAATTAGTATTTATTTTTTTTTTTTATAAAATTAATGTATTTATTTATGTTTAACAATATTTACAAATGGTGTTAATTATAAGCAAACAAATTTGTGTCAGTATTGAATGCATTTGTGTCACATTTTGTTTAACAGTTGTAAGTGCACGTACTTTCAGAATGTCATCTTACTCGTACATTTCAAAATTAGGTTTGTGTGTTTCTTCATGGACAGGAAAATTCAACAAAAAAATTGACCTCTTTGATTTTAACAATGAATTCCTAAATTTTACAATATCATTACAAATAATTATAAGCATTTAAATTTGTCGGGCCGTATCATGAATTCATAACACAAACCAGTGGGTACTCCCTTAAATAAGCAAAATTTGACAGGTACTCATTTTATGTCATTTTATATTTGACATATGATAAGCTCATTTTGACCTAAGTTTTCCAGGAATCGTTTATTAGAAACTAACTAAAAATAATTTTAGCTTAATAAATTTTAAGAAATTGCATATTGTAGGAGATATACGCCCATATTCATAAACATCACGCAAGAAGTTGCTATGCCATCAAAATTTCTGTGCTATACGTTAAATAAAATGTCACTTACGGCTGTCAAAACCGCAGTATCCCAGAGAGCTATATTTGCTTTGTCATAGAATTTGTAAATCTGTTGATTATCTATTAAACCAATTACTTATAAATGAGAGCAGTAGACGTCGCAGTGATTGATTTGATTCTTTCTTTTTTTCGACTACATTTCTCTTTTCCTTTTATAAGACAAGGCACAGGCAAAGTAATGTTCAGGAAATGCAATTCATAAAAATTTTCTTTATATTGCGTTCCTTATTAATTATCAGTGCGTAGCGTAAGCAAACTATAAGCGAGTCAATAAATACATTTTTTCCAGGTGCGAGAGAAAAATTAAGTCAAAAATATACAATGGAACTGCCTAGAGAATTTATTTTCAATATTTAAAAATATTAATAACATGAAGAAAAACCCATGAAATAAAAAAATTTTGGTGAACCTATTTTCTTGATTGGGAGTGTAAATACTTACGCTGGCATACAAATTAGCTGATGGATATGAAATGAATTCGATTATCGAGAATTAGTAACTGATTAATTTCAATTATCGAATGGTTTCGTTCATTAATTGATTAATTAATTTAGAAACTGCGAAATAAAAAAAAAAAAATGTGCGTACGCAGATCATTTTTCGGAATATTCGCCCTCAAGAACGATTTGCATTAACTCCGGGTCAAAGTCGGACATTTTGGTACATTACATGCAATTTGCGAATTTCAAAACCTAAAATTTCTATGGTAATAATTTTGTTCGTAGGGCGCACCGTTTTTGAGATACACTCACTCAAAAACGATTTTCTTTATAAACTTCGGATTAAAGTTGGTTTTCGAAATCTTTAAAAAATTAAAAAAATCGGCATCCAACTTGTAGAGAATTTCAAAATTCAAATTTTCGACGCAAATAAATAAATTGTTCGTATGACACACCGTTTTGGCATTCAAAAATGATTTTCAATAACTTCAGGGTAAAGTTAGACAAAAGTAGAATGAATTAAAGAACAAGTGAGTGAACGAAAACAGTAATGAACGAATTTTAATAATTTCCGAATTAATGAATATTTCGAAAATAAAAACTATGGACTAGTTTTTATTTGATAGTTTTCATCCCTAATAAAAATACGGAAGAAAAATCTGCTAACTGTTTATTAGCATTTGTGTCGTAGGTTTAAGTAGATCTGTAGACTAGCTACAGAATGTTTGAACTATAACAGGGAAAAATCACGAATAAGAAATTTGAAGCCAAAGTAATAAAAGAATTGCTTGGTGTCTTAAAAAAAACTTAGTTATTCCGGTATGTAAAGACGGACATCTCCTTATAATACAGGGTTACTCATTTTGTGTTTTAGGATTTTAAAAAGTATTAAAGATAATTTTTGACGACTTTTAGCACATTTTGGCAAAAATTTTGTAAATTGGAAAGGCTAAAACTGACTATCTGTCACTCTGGATGACAGGTAGATTTGGCAGAAGCCACACAATCTCGAAATGAATAACCATTTATTAAATGAGTTCTTTCTCAAGTCCGATTGTTCGCCTGCACATGAGTGTAAATGGTATCACTACCGAAAAAGAATCATACATTTTTGACATCCCTGCGAAGCTTATCTATCTGTGCAAAATGATGTTGAAGAATGCAATTTGCTTAAATAAGATGGGTAATAATCGAGGAAAGGTCCACACAATAGAGGACCATTTTTCTGTTACATGCGTTATAAAGCTGTAACTCAAGAGCCATCTATGTGTGCCATCTATTGACCAATAATTGAAATATGATATAATTGTTGTTGAACATAATTTTCATAAAGAATCACGGCTATTGTACGGTATTCTAAACTTGAAATCGGAGTAACAAATTAGATTTCTGGAAAACATAATTTTAAATCTAAGCGTACACTGCCAACAGCAATGCACCAGTGAATGGGTCGATGAGGTTGTGTGTGTTCTGAAAAGGAAGCGAGAGATCCTATATCCTTTGCTTGTAAATGCTTACATTTGTTTTTGAGGATTATGTTGCACATTTAGGAAAGGGGAATATGTTTATCTTTTATATTTTATATGTAAGATTTTAAAAGTGATTGATGTTTTTCAGTTCCAGTTGAGAAAACAATGGTAATAGCATAACAGTTTTTTTTCAA
The DNA here is from genome assembly GCA_963082735.1 of Pocota personata. Lineage (NCBI taxonomy): Eukaryota > Metazoa > Arthropoda > Insecta > Diptera > Syrphidae > Pocota > Pocota personata. The sequence goes on along the minus strand of OY720430.1, from coordinate 234,099,100 downwards.
GAGTTCATCGATAAAACCTACGCACAATGCCCACAATACGATGCTAAAATCTTCATTGGGTATTTCGACGTACAAATTAGAATGGAGAACATTTTTGGTAAGACCAACAATGTGCTCGGACTGATCAACTTTATTACGTGACGAAGGTTCTGAAGTTCTCACACATCAAATTTAGGCAAAGTTGCAGCCCGTCTACAAAATTGATCTCCTTGTAATTGATGGAAGACACCCCTTTAGGATACTGGATGTGCAAATATTTCGAAACGGTTACATCGAATGAATGTGTGGATGCAAATATTCTACTATGTATCACACAGTAGAAACAAACTTGAAGAAGCTCAACGTCGCAGGTCTTTAGTCACAAAGCAATGCCAGGTCATTTGCCAAAGATGTGACCTTAGATCTCTCGAAAAGTCTGATAGCATTAGCTACCAAAGAAGACCAGTGGCAGTACTGCCACTGTTAGGTTGGTATATGCTGAAAAAAATGACTCTACTTGCAGATGGACGCTGCAAAATTGCCTCAACACAAGATTTCAGTATCCAAACAGTAACCTTCAAATAAAATAGCAGAAACTCCTCACTGTAATGCTCTTATTCTAAATGATGACCGAAAGCAAAGCTTCTATAGTCATGCCAAATAGCTGCTGGCTCAGACAGCCTAAAAGTTGAACTGTTAATAGGCTTGCTTGAGTTCAGCAATATTAATGTAGTGGGGCGATACGAGTCATATATAAACGACACTAATAAGATACAACTGCTTTGGCCCGAAGAGTCTTTTAATTCATCCAAGAGGCACTACCGGAAGAGATCAGCATATAAAAGTGAAAGGGAATCTCAAACAACTTTACATATGAAACTAGAGACAGCTGCCTGAGAATCTTGCTGACATCGAATGGTCTATTGGTTACACGTTAAAGAAAGAAAGTAAGTGAGGACTGCTTCTTCTTAGACTGGTTTTAAGTTTCTTTCATGGCATATCACTGAATGTGTGATATATTGAAACATAGGTTTCAATTACTCTCTCTAACTGCTTTGGTTTCTTGTAAAAACTTTGAATAACGAGACTCATCGACATCGTTCAGTGGTGATCTCGACTACCTCTAAAATAATGCTAAGACTCTGGGTTCCTTAGCCATCACTCTTAGTTGATTGAAAAGTCACACCTCATCATATAATTAATACCCCTTAATGAAACTGGCTTCTGGACTAGTACCAGTGCGTTGCAATGAACCATTAACCAATTGACCTAAAACCAATTGAAAAAAAAAATCCTATTACTTCGTAGATATTTGATATTACTTTCACTGAAATTTGCCAACAACTTTCCGTCGCTGCACTTTCTGGGATGGTCATTGGGAACGGCTAAATATCAGCCAACAACTTTCGCATGACAAAATTATTTGTTAACTAATAAATGAGTCCCCACTTTGTACTCTAAGCAAAAACCCGTTGACCAGGAAGACAAAAAACTGTTTGCAAAGGAAAGATTAGAAAATACTTGCAATTTTTCTTCTCCACAAAAAAAAGGAGAAAATCCAGTTTTTCCCCATTCGTGTGGAGGAAAAAAAGGAAAACTCACTGCGAAATCATATGCAACTGAGACAAATTTGATTCGAGTACCACCGCCACAAATAGTTGCACAGGTGGCATAAGATACGCTAAGTTAGGTAACCTACGGAATGCCAATCTCTGTCAATGGATTGGAATTTCCAGTTCAATGCTCTAATAAAAAAGTAAATAGTTGCGCACTATTACAATTTCCACAAAATTCACACATATGCAATTCTGACACAAACTGCAAGCAATGATACATAGTATTCCACTTACCGATACTTGGTCTAGCTATAATCACTGGTAAATTCGGATATTGATCTCGAACCAGAATCTCGGCCAAACGCTTCGAGTACGTGTACGTATTGGGATGTGGTTTCAGCAAATCCGGTGTAATGTTGTCCAGCATTTTTACATCCATCCATTCGGCTAAACGCATCAGATCCTCTGGCTTGTGTTGGAAGTCATACACCTTTTCGTACATAACTTCTTGATCGCAATTGCAAAATGCAGTTGATAGATGAACAAAAGCTTCTAAATTCGGCATTTGTTTGGCAATATCCAAGACACGTTTGGTGCCAGTGGTGTTCATATCAATGGCGTCCTTAAGATTTCCCTCGAGCTTCAGGGTAGCTGCCATGTGGAAGATGATGTTGGTGTTGTCAATAACGTATTTTAAGTTATCGCCATTTAGACCAAGGGCTATGAAAAAGGAGTCATTATTATTTAGAGAACTAAGCTGATTCTGATTCAACTTACTGTCAAATGTCACATCGCCTTGAACCAGAGTCACCTTCTTGAGAACCTCGGGTTTTTCATCCTTGATACGTTGAAAGATCTACAAAGCCATACAATGAGAAAGGGTTTGAATGGAATTAAGCGTCTTTTACTCACCGGAACTTTAAACATTTCATCGAGCCTGGTTTCTGGTACCTTACCCCTCTTGGGACGCATCATAATAATAATTGCCTTCAAGTCTGGACATGAGTACAAGAGTTTCTCGAGAAGAACTTTGCCCATAAATCCAGAAGCGCCAGTGATAAACACCGTCTTTCCTTTGTAATACTCTTGAACTGGTGTCAGTTGTGCCATTATTTCTGCTGCAAAAAAAATAATAAACAAATGACGTAAAAAAATGAATTTAATCCGAGATTTTTCAATTTTACTGTCTATTAAAGCCTTTGCTTGTTGGACTTTGCCTTAGTGTTCAGTTCATTTATCTCATTTATCTGAGCAAAGAAGAGGAGGTGAGAATAGTTTTTTTTTTCTCCTTTTTTATACGAATATACCAGTACCACACCAGGTAGCTAGTTACATTGAAATAGATCTGCGATAAAAGAGTGAGATTTAAAATACCTCCGCGTAGCCACGACAGAGTCATTTTTGCTATGTGGATGTTATGTAATCGTAATACCTGGGCATTTAGAGAGAAAAATTAATTACTTATTAGGGACAGGTTAATGATTTTGCGTAATGGTGAATATATTAGAATATTGGTGAATATTGTCGAGGTTAGAGTGACCCCATTTGATTCTTCATTGAGCAAGATCAACTTAGAAGCGAGGAATGGAAGATTGGTTGTAATGTCGGGAAACAAATTAACAATGTTTCTAAGTAGTAATTAACCTTATAGAAGATACTGCTCCTTTCAGAAAAGGTTGAAATATTCAATATAAAATATTCAGCGTTCATGGTACGTAGTCTGCGACATGGGACAGGAGCAGGAAAGTCTTCATGGCTTCTAAAGAGTTTCACTTCACATATGTATTCCTCCTGGCTTTAACGGAATATTATTTATTATACTGGGAAATTTGCATGATGTACCAATTTTTCACAAACTCAACCGAAATCTGCCGAGAACAATTATTAATCCCGAAAAATCTTGGGCGGATTAGCTTACCATTTCTTGCTTAACTTTAAAGTGCATTTTAGATATTCATATACAAAATACTCGAGAACATTCGTTTCTAAACCCTGCGTTTGCAACGCTCCTGATGGATTTTGAAGTCCAATCCATTGGAAATTGTCCGAAAATATTTAAATATTCTGAAATTAGTTTTTGGCTACTAATAAACACTATCGAAAACTGTTATTTGTTTTTGGTCATTTTCAAAATTTTAAGAAAAATATGCTTTTAATTTTGCTCGAAGAGCGTACTAGGTTAATTAAATCGTGATTTCTAACGGTTACCGATTACCAGAAAAAAAAATTGCTGTGATCACTAATGGTTATTCCTAATAATATAAAATTAGGTAGTATTGTACTGAGTATTTTGCATTGTGGCCGTATAACGCAAGAACCGCTAACTCGATTTCGATGCTGTTTACTTTATTGATTAGGAAATATCTCCCAAAATATTTACAAATAGCTAAACATTACACTTCGCTCTGCAAAGGCTGAGCAATTACAACGAATTTACAGAAGTAATAGTGTCAAAATGCGATTGCATTGTTAAACAATGTCAGAGCTGTAAATCATCTTCCTACTTTATCCTGAAAGTGAGCATTCAGAAAACATAAAATTTATTGATGGTAAAGTTTATTTTTTCCGTCTCTTTCTTGCCAGCTGTACCCATTTGTATAAATAGGTATGTATGTATCTACATGTGCATGTTGTGTTGCTTTGGCATTGGATAGATTTTTGTTCTTGTTTGTCCCGTCCGTGAAACGATAGTGAATACTAGATAAGTGTTGGGCCCTGAACCTCACCAAGTTATCGTCCTTCAGAACAGTCTTTATTTTGGCACATTGCCACAATTCGCCAACGGCTGTGATTAAGTAGATGAAATTAGATCAGAAATTCGATCGGTACAAATGACCAGATGGGGTACTCTCTGATGGCAACCACCATCCCTAATGGTTTGGATTCAGGCCGTTTGAAAGAATTTTCGAAAAAACTGTCTCCAATTCTCCACACTGATCGTGCCTTCTTCTTTACCCTGGTTAAAAATGTCAAATACGAGATCTCATTTCGCCACCTCATTTCAAGGGCGTAGATACCGATACATTATACTGAATTTTCAACACAATTTAACAGCCGATTTTTAGTCCAGAGCAGACTGGGAAAAAGGTGAAGTGATAAAAAATTTCAAAACAGCAATTTATAAATCTGCGGGAATATTTTCGGAAACACTGAAAATATTAGTATCCTTCCGCTGGAAGCGTATCAGAAAATAAGGCACAAGTCTACACCCATGGATAATATCGCCCTTTTCATTGATAGTCAGGCTGATATAAGGCCCTGTTTTCAGCAATATCATCTTCCCAGCTGGTGGAACAGTGTGGGAAGAGCTCTCGTCGCTAGGATATCGGACCAAAATCAGTCTTCTCTGAGTGCCAGGTCATAGCAATATAGAGAGGAATAAACGGTCCGACGAACTGTCTGCCTTTGACAGATCCCTTGCAGAGCTACTCCTCGTTCCGAAATTCCAAAATTTCACAGAAAAGCATCACAGTGCTGATCAGTTTCTTGAATGCCACAGAATGGATTTGAATCCGTTTCCTTTCATCAACCTATTAACACTATCCAACAGTCAAGGTCACATGAGTTGTGGACTTGTGGTACTCAAAAAGATGCTTAAGTGCTAATTGAACTGCAGTACACTTCTACCTACAATGTCCCACAATGGAATTAGGAATACCTGCTTTCACAGTGTTCTGCCTTTGTTAGTGCCGCAGTCGGTATAAAATATCACTCGTATAAAGTATCATCAACAGAAGAAAATTTCTCAGAATACAAGAATGCCAACAGAGGCCTAGGTGAAGGCTGACGCTTACCCTCTCTCTAAACAAGCCGTTACAAGAGGTTTCCTTCTACAATATTTTCTCTGCGCAATAGACCACTTTCAAATACAAATTTGAATAAATACGAGTAATTTTACTAACATTACCCCAGCCTCTATCGTAGAGTGTAATGACTCCAATAAAACCAGTTCTAGATAGACTATAAAAATGTATTTAATGAGTCATTATTCAGACTATGTACCTACATGCGTTCATGTCTTCTTTTTTATTAATTTTCGTTTTCCATATTTTCCCTTACATCACATCACAACTCTCTATTCAAGTCTCTGTACTCGTACATTGTACCTAAGTAACATATATCCGTCAAGATGTTGGCAAACATTTCATAAAATCAACACAAACTAACTTCTTTCAGGGTCTTCACTTTACCCGAACAGCCATTGAACTGCGAATTACCGTGCACATGTGCATCACCGTAAAATTACGTTCTGCCTCCCCCTTTATAAGCCTAATTAAACAAGACCAACCGAGAGTACAGTAAAATTTTCGCCACTTAATTAAGATATTCTGTTAGATAGAAAAAAAGATAAACATTAAAACTGAATGAATAATATATAAACATTATGCGGTAGAATTCCTGTTTTGCAATCTGACTTTTAGCGTTTACATGCAAAGGTCAGCAGTCATAAAAATTATAATTTTTTTTTGAATCCCTGAAGATGACACAATCTTTGTTCGCATGTATCGTACAGATATATTTTGAGTTTCTATTTTATATCTATAATAAACAGGCATTTAAAAAGGCGCGAAAACTAGCCCCACTGCGTGTAGTCAATTATAACCAGGTCGGATATTGTACTTCACACAGTCATTTGTTTGTAAGAGCTCGAATGTGTGCGCGCGCGTGCTTTTTTCACAACAATGAGTCTGCAGGTTTTCTAGTCTTACCTGTAAGTAACAAGTTTTCGGTTAGCTCGAATATCATTTTTTAGAGGCTCTTAAGCGGTTAGCAAAAGGGTCAGTAAAGATCGGGCTTCGTACCTAGTAAATGTAAGATTTCAAATCAGCAACGCTGTAACGTTCCATGCAAGTCGTTAAAAATGTGGTAATAGTGTAAACTGGGAGTTTCGTAAGTTAGTCCCAGTCGCCAATTCTTACCAGGGCAGGTGGTTAATAAGTTTTCAGTTTTGAGCATATCTGCAAAAGTACTATGTCTTCTAACTTATTAAAGGAATGGCTTTTGCCACCACAAACCGCAGTTGGCAAAGTTGCATAAGTTTGGCGCGTTGGTACACCGCAACAAAGTACTAACAAGCACATAAAGAAACATTGCTTAGGTGGTTGTTGCAATTTTCCGGTAAATATGAGATTTGAAGTAATACAATAATGAAAAGCATTAGTAGAAAATTCTGTGAACACTAATTTATAGCCAATGACGTGAGTGTATGTATATTAATACAATATAATAGATACACGGATTATTAATGATCGTTGGGCTTGTGTTTAATAGCCCGACAATTGTAAATAAATGGTATGGAAGTATCGCGCACGAAGTGTCAGCAATTTCATGCTATCAATCATTTTATATTAATTTTAGTAATTCCCCTTTTATTGTTTAGTGCGCAATGCACTATAACTTATTGGTATGCATTTTCTATACGCTTTCTTCCTGTAATCTGAGGTATGTATTTGCTCTTTTATCACCTGCATTGTGCAAAATGATTTAACGCCTCGTGGATTTTATACATTTAAGAGAAATTTCTTAAAAGTGAACAGTAGTGATTATTTTCACGGCATGTCATATACCTACATGCATATAATGTCAGACAGACTCAACCATACGAGTGTTACTTCGACTTCGTTTTTGGAGCTTATATGGTAGAAACTATGGGTACTTGACTATAGTTAACCTAAGAAATCATGGATAGATTCAAGTCTACCTTAGCAGTGGTTACGATTAACTCGAAAGATAAGCGGTTAAACTAAATATAGTTCGAGTTCATTCAAGCCAAATTTAGCTATAGATAAGTTGGTAACAACGCAAACAAGAGCAATGAAAGAAGGATACCGAGCCAGAAGAATGGATGCAAATGAATTTCTGCGTATAATGTGGACAGTCAATACCCTTGACATAAAGGGTACAGGCTGGCGTGTTTTCCCCAGTTCACTCGATTTAATATATTTTAGATGGGAATCAGGGCTGATGTACAAACCCATTGATATTGACATGCAATTTCCTCGCTCTGTTTTACAGAAAGCCTAAGAAAAATAAAGTACACAACTAGATCACACGCATGTATGTGCTCTTCATATGCAAATCGCCCAAATTTGAAATTTGAGCGGCATTGTTAAAATGTAATTATTTTTTAAAAAATGCGTTAAAAGGCACAAATAAATGTTCATGCAAAAATAAGTGAATATGTCAAATATTGCTTAGGTGTCAAATTTTGTTTTTATTTAAAATTTTAACAAAATCATTTGAGTCATACCCAGAAATATCGATCGAATAGTTGACTTGGGCCTCTCGCACATGAAGCGACAAATGTAAAGGGTGCCCCAAAATTCAGGCAAGATTTGAATTGTGTTGTTGAGAATCCAGGAACATCAATTCGGCACCGTGGTCAAGAATTGGACATTTCTAGAAGTTCTCTACAGCGTATTCTCACGAAAGATTTGCAGCATTTTTTGAAGTCTAAAGTTTATGTCAACAAGCCCACGATCACCCATGCCTTGAAGGAGTAAATTGATCGCTGTATCAACGAAATTCAGCCACATTTATGCAAAACGGTTGTGAAAAATTTAGACAAAAGAGTGCGTATGTGCCGGCAAAGCCGATGAGGCCATTTAGCCGATATGCTATTCCATACATCACCCTATTCTGTATACCTATACTTTATGAATCAATAAAACATTTACAATTTTTAATTAAAAACCTGTGTTTTCTATCAAAATTACTTCTTGCGTGAATTTTGGGAGACCCTTAAAACCCATTTCAGATTTTGTTTTGTTTTTTTCGCATCGCCTCCCTTGTATTTCAATGGCATTCCGCATACAACACAACAAATCACCAAGTGTTTTCAAATAGTTACCTGGTTGTCTGAAGTCAGTTACAGTTGTACAAATGATCCTCAAGATGACAGCTCAGCTTAGTAATTGAAGTAAATTTACTGAAAATCTAAAATTTTGACCATATGCGTGCTAACTAGTTTGCAACTAATTGGTGGCAAAAACCTGCTACGGGTGCTTCTAACTGAAGTACTGAGCAAACTTGTACGTGAAGACAAGAAGCTTTTTAACAAAGCAAAACGTCTCGGAGACCCAGAGCATTGGAATGTCTACAAGGACCGCCTAAGAAAATATACGAGTAAGTTGGAGATATGAAAACCACAATGCATGGAATCTTTTTAATAAAAATTTAGGGAAAACAAAAGATTCCTCTTTGTTCTAAACAAAATCGTTACTATTCAAAAACTTCATTGAGCAGTGCACAGTTTTTTTCCATACAAACAACCGAGACCCGATAGAATAATTTCAGTAGAACTGCAATAAGGCAAATTTCCCGGCTTAAATTAATCTTTAAAGTGCTATCTAGTCTAGATTTTACCGGCCCCCTACAGTCTAGGAGAAAGTCAAAGTGGCCCTCTTATCGTAGTCTGGTAGAGTCTCTAATTTATGTACCTATATTTTATAGACTTCTGACTAATCTCAATTGACTAATTCTCCTTTGTCGATATTTTTAAACAATGAAAAATCACTCCAACAATTTCTGCAGAAACTATCGATACTATTTATAAAAAACAGAATTTCTTATTTGGATCACTACACAAAGGTATTATAAAGTAAAACGAATTAAGATCGTAGCGGCTTTCATAATGTAACACTCCTGGAACTGGTAATCCAATAAAACCCTTAAATGGATAAATTATGAAATATTCTGAAAAAATTATAAAGCATTGGGAGTGTATTATATTTTTGATGGCATAAAACTTAATTGTTGTGTAATCTTTGAAAAATGCTTGAATACTTCGCGAATATGTTATAACAACCTTTCATTTTAATCAACTTCTGCAAAAGACCGTACTTATTCCTCTTCTGACATACATCTCTTCAAAAAGTTTGAGTTATTCAAGACTTAAACTCGTCTACATCTTAAATAACCACATGACATAGAAACAATTTATTTGACACTGGCTAGTCCAAGCAAAAAAACTTGATAATAAGCGAAACAAATCTTTCCAATAAGCTCTTCAGCAGTTACTGTAAAACCAAATTTCTAAAATATCTGAATATCGTTTTTGCAAATTGTTTCAAATTACATGTAAAGCAATAACAATCAAGTTTTCAAAACCGCATTTACTGAGAGCTTGCCACTTCATTTTGTGGTTGCCTAAAGGGCTTTTTCAAAAAAAAAAAAAAAAAAAAAAAACAGGAAAAGAAATATGATAACACTATTTGTATAATAGTTGCCATAATGAGATAAAGGACAGAGTCAAACGTAGTCGAATCGTGTCATCTATTTATCTGCGATTTAAATTTAAGACAATTAAAATAAATTATTCATTTTTGTGTAAATCGAGTTTTTTTTCCATTCTTATAAAATTATAGTTTCAAGGCAGAGATAGAATTCTTGAAACACGAGTTCAAAAAATCTAGAAACTAGTTTTGGAGTTGTGTTTAGTTATGCAAAATGAATACATTCTAACCGGTAGACCAAGTTACAGAAATATTATATAATCTATATTGCACAGGCCACTAATTGCATACAACTATTTGATTATATGGTAAGCACATAATGCAAATTTAAAAAAAAAAGAAGGAAACCGGAGGTAACTCCCATAGATCCGGAACAAAAGTATTTATATGTCAAGTAGACTTCTAATCAATTCTACAAGATTTAAATATTTCGATTCGTTGTTGAATTTGTGATTTATTACTGCCGTTAAGCATGTTTGCATAAATATGCTTTTTCATAAGGTTCTACGAATAGTAAAGTTTGTTGATTGGACACAGGTAGCATTCAATTATTAACAAAACCTTAATTTGTGTACGAATAGTAATTTATGCTAATGCAGTTGAATTAAAAATCAATCAAGCAGTTAAATTAACACGAGAAGAAAAACTACACAACAGATAAAAGATCTAAGAGAAAATTTGAGATTCAACCTATCTGACTAAAAGATCAGTTATTTCGAAAATTATTTAATACCTATACATGTACATTATTATATCTATTCTGGAGGATAAAAGATAGATATCTCAACTGATTACACTCCTAAAGCTGTGAATGCAATAGGGATGTGTATCGAATTTTCGATATATCGATTATATCAATTTTTCGAGGTCTATTGTCGATGTTTTGGACATCGATGTTTTACATCGATTAAATTTTAATATTTTTAACCCAGATTAAATTCAATTAATTTAAACACAGCTTTACATAAATATTTTTTGAGGCAGCGTATCACTCGAGACTTGGTACCAATAATTGGGTGCGGTCAATACTTTATTATTATTTTCTATTATTTTAATGTTCTAAGTTTCAAAAACACACATTCCCAACAGTCGCTTATGACTTTTCTTTGATGTTTTGGATCCGATATTTTGTTCAATCATCAATGTTTTATCCCTCGATACCCATCCCTAGAATCCAATGCTCATGTTGAATGGCTTTAGCCGAAGTGCAATATACGAGTTGGTTGACCCAACTATAAAATAGTAGATCGAAAATACGATGTTGAAATTATTGAAAATTTACTTTTATTTGGCACTGGCCCACTTAGGATTTTTCAAGGTACAGAAAGTAAGGATGGAATACTTATAGTTGAGAGTCGGTTATCTGTCTGTCATAGCTAAAAATTGAAACAAACGGTTTTTGTGGGTTAGAGTGAAGCTCAAATTTAATACACCCAATCCCAAGTGTTCACGCAGAAATAGTTGACGTATAGCTTTTATTTTTAAAATAACATGTAAAAATTTAAATTGTGAACCGTGTTTTATTAACGATGGCAATGAGGTGACAATTGTTTAGTGGATAGTACGTGGCCTTTTTAAGTAAAAAGTTATAGGTTCGAGTCTCAGCTGGGGACAACAATTTCCATTTTCCCATTTTTTTTATTTTTATTTTTTTTTTTATATAATCTGCGCGCGCCAAAGGGAGTATTAATACCCTTTAATTGTTTCAGGGCACGGGCGTCAGGGAAAAGGGGGTAGAGGAATAGAGGAGGTACCTATGCACGATTGCTTTGAATGTTTGAAGGTTGTAGTGATAGGGAAATACAGAGCCTGGTAGATCGTTCCACATTCGTGTTGTTTGCATGTTCTTATTTCAAATTTAGGCAAATTCGATAAGAAGAGACGACATTTAAGTTTTCGTAAAATACATTCAAAAACAAAAAAAAAAACTTTTTTGGCCATATGTTCAACATTTGAATACTATGCCCTTACATATGTCGAAGGTGACTTAGATATCAATTTTGAAGAACATCGTTTCTGTTGTATCCCAGAAAAGCCAGTTTTCCCAAATCCGCTATTAAGTAAAATACCGTTATTCTAATTTTTATCAAAAAAATCTAGCCGTTTAGGCTGCAATCCGAGCTGTCGGTGTTAAGTTTTTCTATGATAGTAAAGCCAAGATTGTTCAATGTCTCGAAATCAACAATTTTCACGAAAACAATGCTTACGCATTGCATGCACAGGAAAAAAATCGTTCAAAAGCTGAAGGGTTTGGTTGACTTTTTAAGAAAGGCGAATATAATTGTTCTATGGCCTGAAAGAATACTTCCGTCGATTTCACAAAACACTGCTGATGGGAAAGTTTCAGAGAAAATCAGAGTCGAAAAATGTAGTGCAGGAGAATTATTTGTAAACAATTATACAGATATGATGCACTCCTCAAAACTTCCTGGTTATTTTAGAATTGGGGCTTTACTGGACGGACCATAATGCAAATAAAGTGATTCGATTGGTATCAGCTTCACAAAAGAATCATAGAACTTCTTTCATTTTGCACCCATCAGGCCAAGAAATATTAAACCGCCTTATAGTTGATAGTGGTTATTTCCAATGTATCCTTAAAATGAAATAGCAAATCATAGGTCTACCTAGGTGGAGCTGTCGGCTTTAGCGACCGTATTTAGTCACCCCTTGACGGTCATTATAAGTTGCAGTCGAAGTAACTTTAATTAATTTGTTTGTTTTTGGAGTGCTACCAATATCCTTTTAACCGCATGCATTTTTTTAAAGCAATTCATCAATTTTAAATCAAAACTGATGAAAAAAATAAGCTAATAATTTTGGAGGTCACATTGAGGTAATCACATTCAATTCAGGCTTAACAAGGAGGGCTTCACCCAAAAGGAATTATTTCCTCAGATTTAAGTTCAGCAATAAGTGACATTTTTGAAAATTTGCAGCCTTTTCAAACTGTGGAAATTTTATTTAAAAGCCTATATTTTGGCTTACTCCTTATTGAACTAGTTATCTCAGATTTGTATCTAGCTGCGTTTGAAGATTCTAAATGGAAAATATTTTCCAAATTTCATACTGTAACGAGAGTTAAACATTGATAACTCACAGCTTTAAAAATATCACTTAACAATTTCTCACTCTAAGCTCTTCAATTAGAATTTTAATATTTAAGCGTCGCTTTATAAATGTATTTACTTTATCTGAAAAAAAAAGATTTTAAATCTAAATACATATTTAAATAATTATTATTGTTCTTGTCCGAAGAGTAAAATTGTCATGAGAAGCTTCTCTCACTAGAAACAAAATTTGTAGATCCCTACCAAGACTAAATATTTATTTTTTATATTTTAGTTTTTATTTTTTTAATTTTACAAAATGTTACTCATCTCTGATCCAAATGCCCACGTTTTACGTCCAACGATTCAAAACTCAAAAGTTTTAAAGTTATAAAAAATCAAACAGACATAGCCTCACTTTAGCTCCTCTTTTCATTGATAAACAACAACACTCAAATCATTGTTATGACCTCACAAAATTTCCATAGACAACAAATAAATTCAAAACGTGCGCTAGAAACGCTCTATGTATCCGAGCCCATACACAATTCGTTCGATGGTCTTTCTCGATTTCCTGTTCGAATCAATTGAAACTGATGTTCGAGATTTTATCTATCATACATATATCACTAAAAGTATTTATCCTCTCTTCATAATAAAATGATTCCTTAAATTCCATGTTAATCATTCAGATTCGACTGCTTCCCAAGATTCCATGGCATGTACCTGGCCCCGGCTTCATTACTGAAGAATAAAAATCCATCCAACACCAAACGATACAATCAATAAACGAATGGAACTTAATTTATTCCGCCGAAACGTGCTTCATAAATACACGACAGCGCGATGCTGAATTCAAAATATAGCCTTGACATTCGCTTTACTGTAAAGCTTACTAGGTTATCAAAGTATAATGGCCCCACAAAATAGTTTAAATGCCCAATACATTGAAAAGCATATTACAACTATTAATAAACCATTGAAGGCTACAATTCGTAAACAAATTTATCTCAAACGGAAACAAATCCATCTCAATTTGTATCAAGAAGATATTTTCTAATGACACTTCCGATTGAAACTAATGATAATTGTATGCAAAAGAATACACCTAACAGGTTCCCTCAAGCACAATGAATTTTTTTTTAATTCTTTTTTTTTTTAAAGAACCTCATCACGAAATAGCTATTGTGAATAAGTGATGCAAGATTTTAAGCATCATGCGGAAGCGGCGATCGATAGTGTTGCCATGGAAATATGCTAAATTTCTACAAATAGCCATTACACACGTTGTGTCACTTTTCGTTAACTTTCGAAAACTTATCCAACTTTTTAACCCGCGGCCAGATATCTCTCTCGTTAATTAGAAAACATCCCAAAAGATCATCATCTCCAAAAAAAGAAAAAAAGAAGAAGCCAAGACTTGTTGCAAATTTTATGCTAATCCTGCAATTTGCATATGGTTAGTGAAAAATTTTGCATCGCAATAATATGGTTAGATATTAGCTAATCAACTGCAAAAGCCATCAGTTGGTATCTTGGTAAATTGCCATGCTGTCAATGGAGATCCGGTACGCCGTAGAAGGATGACCCACATAATAAGTAATAGATATATTAATTCATAATTCAAATTTAAGTTTTGTGAAATATGGAAATAGAAACAAAGGAGCACATCGTTGTGCAACATTCAATCCAAAGATGACCTATTGCCACAGATTCGAAAATCACCACAATTCGCTTCATCGACGATTGAGAAAATTTTTACGCAATTATTGAAGTTCTTGACCCTAGATCTGGTTAGTATCTTGTTATGACTCGGTGTTGAGAGATCACTAGATCATGCTCAAGGCTTAGCTAGATAGGTACATTTTTTTCTAATCTAATTTTAAGTTAAAAGTTCGTTTTTCGCATATGAACTAGTCTACGCGTATACTTCTTTCATCTCTGGCTACTATTAAACATTAATTATTAGTACTGCATAATTTACCTTTATTATTTCTTCGTAATGAGTAACAACAAACACTTATTCACTTTATTCACAAAAAAACCACACTAGAGACCAATTCAAAGTATCTATACGCGCACAGACTTTACTTTGAAGGTAACAATCCGAATCACGTGAGAGTTGTTGCGAGTTGAGCGGCGTCCGATTAAAGACTGAGGTTTGCAATCGCTTGAGCGTGGTATTATGAGGCAGCTCTCCTACCAGATGTAACTACTAAGTAACAAGTTTAGCTTTTCTTAGGTGGTCTACGCTCCAGATGAGAAATTGTGCGCAAGCATGAAACTGCTGAATATTGAGATACATATGCTTAAAGGTACATATATACGAGTACATACATATGTAGGTACCGTAATAAGTATGTTCTACAAAATTTGGATAGAAGACTTGAGGGTATTATCACTTCTTCACTTTCGTTGAAGGCCGTTCGTTAGTCCATCCAGTTTCTTATTGTCGTATCGACAGCACGACGATGTTTCGAGATGGTGTGGGCTCGTAAAAAATTAAGTTATTCGCACTTTACCTGTTAAAGATGCGTGAGATCGACGTTTAGGTTAAATAGCTTTATAAACCGATTGGATCTTGTTGAGCGCGGTTTATTTTCATTTCGATTAACTTTCGTTAGCACTGATTCGCGATTTATTGATTATTATAGATAGTTGTTCACATAATTGATGTGTTGCTGGTCTATTTTTTTTTTTTTTTAAGGTTTTCTTTCGAGCGGAAATCTGTAGTTGGCCTATGTTGAAAGTAACAGGAATACACGTATTCAATTAAAAAGAAAATAGGTCTAGTTATTGACGTATTTACCGGAAATTACAGTAATATAATAAATTAATTGAAATTATTTTTTACAACATCCTCACTCTGTTACGTGAAACACAATATAGCTAATTAAGTGCTGACTTTAGCAAATAAAAATATTATGCCTTACTAATAGAAAATTTGAGATCAAAAGGGGGTTTACATGGTTGCATACTTTTATTGCCCTCCGT
Source organism: Pocota personata (assembly GCA_963082735.1). Classification (NCBI taxonomy): domain Eukaryota; kingdom Metazoa; phylum Arthropoda; class Insecta; order Diptera; family Syrphidae; genus Pocota; species Pocota personata. Next base: position 234,083,287 of record OY720430.1, on the reverse strand, counting down.
GTAATAAGTATGCTCCCAATTCAAGTAGGGTAATGTCAACAGGTACCACACACCACCAGTAACTAGACACATAATAATGAAAACAAGTATCCAAAATACAACAACTAATAAACTTTTTCATATGAGTGCAGTTTCATCATTAGCATCCATCACCGACAAAATTAATAACTCCATTTTAGTTTGCACCATCGTTTTAATTGCCATCCTCATCGACATATCAAAAGTCCTCACAGGTCCAACTTGTGCAACGTTCGCCATCTTGAAAAAAATGTGGACCGAGGAGTCTTTTTTTTCGGCTTTCTGCAATTATCTTAGAAACGATTAAGCTTTGGTAAAAACTTCATAAGACCAGAATGAAGAGCAAGAAATTTAATGTGGGACAACGAGAGTAGTCCACATTACGTTTTCAAAAAAAGGGAAAAAAAAGTTTGTTTTTTTTAGAAAACCAAAGTAATTATCTTATTTTTAGTTTTACATATTTTTTTCAACCTTTTCAGAAACTGGAGAAAGGCATACTTTGACTAGCCATGTTTTGAAGACGGTGAACTTACCACAAGTTGAATCAGTCAGAATTGTTAGTATATTATTAAATAAGCAAAAATTGTATAGAAAAAGATGCATTATGAAGCACATATAAGTTGATGATTGGTACTTATCCTAAATTTGCTAATTTTTTGAAAAAAAACGTTTTTCCCTTTTCTTTGACAATGCAAAGGAGAACAATTCGGTCCCTTTAACCTTTAACCTAAGATCAACAGTTTCTGATATTATTACGAAAAACTAGACAAAGGTGAACCCCGATGTGCGGTCAAGATAGTGGACTTAACCCAAGTTGGAACGATCAGAATTGTTTAATTTAATGCCAAGAAAGGCAGTTAAAATGTTCATATATATAACTAAAAAGTAACTATTAGTTAAGGGGTTTTTTTCTCTTTTGCAAAAGGCTATTTCTCTTTCTTAGGCAAGAAAAAGATGCCAGGAATGACCAAAGTTGTTATCTCTAAGAAAATTTCTTTCTTTTTTCGGTCCTCATCATTGTGACTTTCACGTATAAAGACAAGTATTGGTTTCCTGAAAATGTTCCACGTTCAGATTCTGACCAAACTTCACATTACTATAATAGAGAAACTCAAAAAATTGGTACATATATATGTCCAGCTGCAGCCTAAATATATATTTCTGCTACGTTACTTGGTTCTGCTTATGAAGAATATACATGAGGGGAAAGTATACTTCGAACCGCAGCATTATATATAATAGCCTAGCTAGATCTTTGGTTTAAAATCGAACTATCGCTGAAACAGGTGTTAGACAACATTAGCTTGAGGAAGCCCATTACTTAAATAAAATTTAGGTACTATTATTAAGGCAAACCTTTATTTTTCACCTAAAAAAAAGTACTTTAGTTCCAGAAAACACGGTCCACGTCTCGCAAACATGTAACAAATATCCGGGAGTAAAATTGTGATAAGTAGTTTCTCGACTCCAACATTGACATGATGGTGGGATGGAAAGGGACATTTTCTCCTAAATTCTACATATCAGAAATACGCTTTGCCTTCCTATAGACTCACTATAGATATCAAGTATATCTTATTTCTGATAGTCAGGCCCGAAATTGCTCTGTCTCTTGTCACTTAAGGACATGGCTCAGGAATTCAAAGTTCACCTATGCCAGACTGCTTTGCCTGAGCAGAAGGCTATTCCATAGAATTGTATGCCTGGTTAGCTTAACACTCTGCTAAGCATGTAATAATCCATTTTGTATTGTCAATGATGATCCACATACGTAGATCATATTTTGATATGCATTACCATAGAGATCTAACTATCTCCGAGCATTCACGAATAAAAATCAGAGGTAAGTGTAATTTTCGCATTTCCTGCATTGATATCCCTTCCCTTATGTATAGAATTTTACACCTCTTACCAACCTTGACACAGCTTTACATTAAAGCGTCTTATATTTCATTACACTCTTCGTGACTTAAACTATTGAGAGTTTAGCTTACGTTCATTGTCTTCCATTTACAACATCAACTTGAAACATGTAGAGTTCTGCTCTCATACCCATCAACCAGTCTATTCATCAACGCGGTATCGGTCATTAACACGAATAATAATAATTTTTGAAAGAAGAGTAAGCTTTCAAGGCAACATTTGCTTTTAAAGCAATCCAAGTAATTAACCTAAAACCAATTAGTATGACTTTGTACGTTTTAAAGTTTTATTTTGTCACCACAATGTTTCCCTAAATGCCATGAATAGGCACTTAAACAATTAAAATGTAATTTTCATTACAAATTAAACGCATCGATACACACGGAAAAGTTGAATTTTTACCTGCATAAAAAAGCTTTTGCAAAAGACTTAAGCAAGACTTACACAAAATTATTATAGTTTGCGGTTCATTTCCGTTTAGTTGCACATGTCGACTGGGTGGAGGGTTCTACAGTTGTGTGTGGATTCATGCATCAATGCATGCAATACCATCGCTTACTTAGTCTTTTGCAGATAAATTAGGTATGTATGTATATGTACACATGTCAAAATGAAAAACTAAATGATGATTTGTAGAATGGAAACATGAGTGTAATAGTTGTCACTCAAGCATGTAGTTTTGATATATGTCAGGCAATGATTACGAGTATGATTCAAATCTTGATGATTTAACGAATTCTAATGGGTATGAGTACTTACTCGTACGTTAGAACCACAATGGTGTTTGATACTGTTTTCTTTTCAGGTACATCGATCGATACCGGCCAAACAAACCTCCATAATCTGTAGCTTTACCGCTTGACACCTATTTGTATTATTGTTGACGCTTCATTCTTAAAAAAAAGGCAGTCCAATTTACAAGGTATAATAGTTCATCCCCTAGGACAAAATTGTGAGAGACGAAAATATTGATAATTTTAATAAATACCCAAAGAATTAGGTAGGTGATTTTGAGCGCGCAAAAATAAATGAGCATTTGACTACGCGTTTTTTTTTTTTTTTGCCTTTATCCCGTAAACATTTCATCGTACTATAATATTTAAAGAGGCGGAAATATGGCAAATTGAATTTTCTATAAGGTTGCCGTAGAAGCCATAATCAAAATATTAAGATTTCATGTAATCGGAACACGAAGCGATAGAATTCCGCAATGAAAAATACTAATTTTTCAGAACTTATGAGTTCCCATTTTATAAATTGTCTATTGCTTAATAAGTTAAAAAGGCTTCCGAATCGTTCAGGAAGGCTCTCAACCAGTCGTAAATCCTAAGAGCGCTTGTAAATTTCGGAAATTCTTACTAATAGTTTTATATCTTTACTTACTAGCACATGGTGCCTTATGTTGGTACCTATTGCAGTTCGTGGTTCTTGAGTAATGCGTATGGAAACAAACAAACAGACAAAATCTGAACAGAAAGTGACGTGCCGTAGTAAATTCTAAAGAACATACGTCATACTGAGAAAGTTTATAACCCGAGTGATGGAAATGGTGTAATAGAGGAGAATTAAAGACTAAGGAGGGAAATACAGATTTTGCCCAACTTGTTTGAGAGTTCATTATTTCAACGCTCCTAACCTTAAGTAAAAGATGCTGTTCCCAGCCGCCATTTCAGTTCAGATGGTGCGGAGGGTATCGGGACTTGATGCTTACTCGTATATACCCATATTAGACCAAACAATACCTATGTGGGTTTTCTTAGAAAATCGCAGAGGCAACTTGCATCAGGAGGACGGAAAAAAATACTGTGTGAATGTGTCAACGACAATAACAGCAAAACAAAAATACTCCCCAGTTATCTGAACTCCACCCTTGGAGTTCACTGAAACTTAATACCACCTGAGTTTCAAACCAACGACACCAATCTGTCTTTCTCTCTCTCTGTCTCTTCTCCTTTCCACAAAAAACGCTCGGATCCTATAATCAGTATAAAGGTATATCCTCTTTCACACGTGCAAATTATAAAAAAAAAAAAAAAATTACTCTACACCTATCCAATATCCGCTGCTTGTTCAAGACAGTTTATTTACCAACACATACTTATTCACAGCTAACTTGGGCCTTTTTGATATGGCCAGTTTAGGCCGGCTTTTGAATTTATAACTGGTGGTACCGCAATAAATATTATGGGCAACATATTATAATTTCTATTCAACAGTGTGAATTAGGCTTTAGAACTAAAAATTTTCTAAAATGATCAATTTGTACAGACTCTTGAAAAAAAAAATGCTCGATAGACCTCTGTTTAAATTGGTTTAGAATAACTTTAAATTTTAAAGTCTGATAAACTTTAGATAAAATTTGAGATAAGTACGTCAAAATCCAATAATGTGTTGTATCATATATGGGAATTTTTGTTTAGTTTATTATCGGTCTTATCAGCTAAACAGTTTTCAACAATATAGTGAAATATATAAAAAAGTTTAAGATCAATATTTTTTTATAGAAACTTCTCTCATGATAGACGAACATATAAAGCCATGACAACGCCCGAGATCCTTCTGGTAACAGTTCATCGGCCTAGCTCCAGCCAGTAGCAAGATGTGGTGGTATCTACCACCTGTGCTGCTCTGGGGTCAAACGATGACCAGTGCGTCACATACTGTGTGACAGGATTTCACCGTTAAGACCTGGATTTCACCGTTAGTTTCGTCTTTTACCTATACCCTTGCTACCAGGGACGACATAACGAAAAATCTCTCAAGTGAGATTTTGTTCTCACAAATCAGACCCAGGCAAACAAATGTGATGATTTTGTATGGTTGTTCACACAATACGTACCATAACTATATAAAAATGGGAAAAGTTGTATTTATAAATTTTTTATTTATAGTTTCGCCTATTTTGGGTAGTGACGAAACATCGTTGGATAGGATCAAAAGCATTCTTTGTAGCAATTTTGCCAGATTTAATAGATCAGATCGAAATCATTCTATTCAACGCTAAATTGTATTTTGTATCGTCATAAATATATGCCATAAAAAAAATTATAGCTTAAAATTCAAATTTATTATTTGTTTTTAATTTAAATTTTGGGATTTAGGCGTTTAAACAGCCTCAGCAAGCTTACTTCCGCAAGTAAGCTTTGTGCAAGTGAAAAACTTGTTTAAGTAAGCTTATTTCGATTATTTAAAAGGGGAGTAGTGCTTGCGGAATTTAACTTCTGAAAGATTTATTGCTAGTACACAACGCCCTTAGCATCGGCATATTTTTTTATCCATCTACTTACATGGCCTTAAAAATCAATTTTAAATCTATTTCGGCATCTGTTAGCTTTGTTCAATGGAACTAGATTTGTATACACACATTTCGCTAATGCAAGCATTGTAAATTCTTTAGGAGATGGGCTCCTACTTCATGTCTTTAAATATAGGCTAGAATTAGCGAAAAAGAGGGCTAAATGGGGAATTTGCGGGCTAGATACTAAATTTTGAAACGTCCTTCTCCCAATTCGTCAATTTACTTCGAACACGATGTCACAAGGTTTAGCATTCAGAAGTGATTATTTTCAGAACATGCATGAATTGAATGCTCACGATGTGATATTTTTATTTTGAAGGTTTGACGAGGAACACGGATGCAAATTTCAGACTTTTGTTAAAGCTTGGTAAAACAAAAAACAGCTAGATTTAAGTTGTCCGGGCTCATGGCAAGAAGTGAGAATTGAGGAAAGGTCTAAAAGTCGGGGCTCTAAATGGGACAGAAAATATCTGGAAGTTACAAGATAAGGAACACCCTTCATGCCACCCACGCTGATCCCTTCTGCTTGGTACAATATAAAATGATCTATCAAAGTTGTTTTCAAATGCATTTGCATAGTTGACAAATGCAGCGTAATGAAAAATTTCACAATTGCACAAAAATATACCTTAATAATTATTAAGCGCATGTACCTACATTCAAAGGAACAGGCTTTTAAACAAAATTGCCCACTTAGCATAATTCATTATAAAACTTGTGAACTCGTTCTCATTCAAGTAAATATTAAAATTTTCGCTGAACACACTCATCCCAGAAAATTTTACTCGTTACTCTCCTTAATCGCTTGTCGATTGCTCGTTATGGAAATTCCCTCCGGCAACACAACGACCGACGAATACACAAATCTCTTCATCTCTTTTCTGCTTGCAGACATTTTTTGAAAGGTCGCAAGTGGCAAGTCCCCGTAGTCAAAATCCGCATGTTAATTTTGCGGAGAGTTTTCTTTTTTTTTTAATTGAAATTCCACACGGGAAAATTGCCTAGAAACTCGTCCCATCAATTAGGAAAAGAACCGAAGCTCAAACAATGGCCGATCTAGATGATTTTTTCGCCAAGAAAGACCGCAAGAAGTCGAAGGGAAAAAAATTCCTCACCGCCGATGAGTTGGTGAAGAATTTAGAAGACACGTCAAAGCGCGAGCCACCAAAACCCAAAAAAGAACCAATAGCAGCAGCAGTAGCTCCGGCACCAGCTGCTGTCGTTGCAGCAGCTCCGACCAGCGTGGCAAACGACAACAATGACAACGTTGCCGAACAGGTAAGCATCTAAGCACTTGTACACCGCAGTAGAATATGTAAATATCTGCCAATTTTGTTGCCCATACCGCATAATAACCCAAAGGGCACTAACGAGGAGGAGTGGAAGGAGATAGAGGTGGAGGAGCGAAAGGATTACAGCGGACTTAAGATTGGCCAACTCACCATCAACGATGACGAGCTGAATCAACAGAACTACGATGGCGACGGGTACGATGACGAAGAGGGCGACGGCAACGAGAGCAATCAAATGTCAGAGTCGAAAGGGCACGGCCCCTGGAAGAAAGTCATACCGGCTGAGGAGGTTACACAGATTCCAATACCAGTAACTTCCAACAAAGTGTACATCTCTCCGGCTCTTAGGAATAGTGTAAGTATCAGCATCGATTTTGTTGTTGCATAATATGGGTGAGGTTTTTAAGCCTTTTTTTTTTGTTTTACTGCATAAATGGTTGGGCTGTTAACTGGGTGTTTACGCAAAACGTGGTGGAAATGAGTCAATTTTTCGGCAATTGATGCTGTGTGGCTGTCGGGAATCCTCAATTTGTTGTGAATTCAGATTCAAGGGCTAACTTTGAATACATCACTCTCTGTCGCAACATTCTATGCGAAATAAGTAGGTGCATTCATCACAAAAAAGTAAATTCTAGGATCACTTAATGGTCACTTCTCTTTGGATGAACATCAATTTCAACCATCTGCTCATATATCCAGAGAGTAAAACACTTTTTCGACGATCGTCCTTTTCTCAGACATTCTAGCCTCTACCTACGACGAGTCTATTTCTTTTTCAATCAGTCTAGTTATGTGATGATATGAATATTCCTGACAATTATGCTAATCTGGTTTCTAGCGATCAGCCTTACCCTTGAACTTATACCTTACCCATCAGCCTATTCCACTGATGATCAATATTTGGATTTAAATAGGCCTCTTCGTTTCGCGATCATCTTATCCCCATCGCGGTTAATCTATTCCTTCTACCTAGACAGTGATCTTTGTAAACTATAGGCGGTCTGTCTCTCCCCAAGCTATTGTCATATTGCAGTGGCAACAAGCCTTTTCCTCTGTCTACGGGCCTATTTAGGTTTGTTTAAAGGTCCAGCCATATAGCTGACAATCACCCTCTTCATCTTACAATCGTCCTATTTTCATAGCGGTTAACTTCAGAAGAATTTGGCGATTGATCTAGTTCACTGGCAAGGATCAGTCTCCAAATTTATCGTTATATTCACATGACCGTCAGCCTAATCCGCTTGCGATGATCTGGTGGTTACCCTATTTATCTAGCAATGAACATAACGATCAGCCTCTTCAAAGGCTCCTATGATAATAATTTTTAATTTATCTAACCTTCCTTGCCGATCAGCTTATTTTGCAATTCCGCTAACGGTTAATTTTTTTTTTTTTTTGCAAAAATGATCGCATTGCAGTTAGTCAATCCCTTGATGGAGGCAATTGTCCCTCCTTGAGACTACTAGATAATCACCCTATTCTCTAACGATCGTAAAATTAGTCCTGGCAAACAACCTATTCTTCTGGTGAACAGCTTGGTCGTCTAGCGAAATACTATTAACTCGGCGATCTATATGTTGCGCTGCCGATCAACCCCTTTCCTCTTTCTATTGCGACCGGCTTCTATCTATGGCGATCAGGTTCTGGTAGACATCAGACTTTCTATGGTGATCATTTTTTATTTTTTTTTTCTTGCCATTCTACGACGGTGATCATTCTACGATTGTCGCGACGATTAGACTTTCTATAGCAATTGACTTCTTATGGAAGTCAGACGCTTTTATAGTGATGAGCCTTCCTTTTGATAGCACTTTTCTCATACGAATCTATGCATAACGAGTCATTTTTACCGCATTACTGCTGCTCCGCTTATGGCAACCAACCTCTTGACCGTCAACATCTTTCTCTTATGGTGATCATCCTCTTCCAATAATAATAAGCGTCTTCCTATGTCGATCAGCCTCTTCCTATGGCGAGCGTTGTTTGTGTTTACACCCTTACGAGATTTATTTTTTTTAGCGATCATACCAATGTACGCCTGGCGATACCTTCGGTCTAGTTAGAGTTAGATCGTCATATTCTCATGTTGGTCAGCATGTTTTCTTTTACGATACTGCTCTCAATCTGCTAACTTGTTTAAGCCTACGCCCCTGGGGAAAATGATCGATCTTGGCGATCGGTCTATTCCTATGGTGGTGGTCCTATTCTTTTTCTCCGGCTATCAGCCTATTCCCTAGCAATCACCCGATTCCCTATCGGGCGCCCTACTTTTCGGTGGTTTTCTACTGATCCTTTGGCGAACAGCCTTGTCTTTGACAACTAACTCGCCCTGCGTGTACCTCTGGCGATCGACCTATTCTCTTGATCAATATTATCCTCATCCACGACCGAAATCTCTCTTGCGATCAGCGCATGAGGATCGCCTACTTTCTCCGACTCTATCGATGGATCTATTCACTTCACAATAAATTTGCAATTCCAAACCGTAAAGCACGACTCCCAGTGATCCTAACAAACATAAAACCGACTTCTACAGATTACGCGATTAATCAAGTTTTCATTTTTAAATTCTTCTTCCCCCTTCTAGCAAACTCCATCGGCACTGCGGATGAGTAAACTACGCAAAGGTACCGCACCAGACATTACCAACGAAGATTATTTCCCCACACTGGGCGCCGCCCGGCCCGAGGAGCAAAAGAAAAAGAAGAACGAACCCGCATTTGAAGAAGTTCGACACGGAGGCCGTGTGCAACGAGTCCAAGAGCAGACAGCAGCTCCAGTCTCGGTAGCGAATCGTTTTAAATCGCTGGAAGACGATGATAGCTAGACTATCATAGCGCCACTCCAACTCACTAAAATCTAAACTGCAAATATTTTTCTAATTGTGTTTCGAGAACAAAATACAGAAAAAAAAAGATCAAAAAACCGAAAAAAAAAAATATCTAAAGGCTGTGGTGCTGCTCCGCTGCTTTTGTGCTCCCCCGTTATTACCTTTCGCTTCATTTTGTTGTCATGATTTGTTCGATTCCTTGCTGCTGCTTCCCGAGATTCCAGTTGCTGTCGTGTGTTTTTCTTTTTTTGTTTAACATAGCAATTAACAAAATATTTTTAATCCTCATTGTTCACGTTCTGCTGCGTGTACGCGGCAAGCCAAGGAATGTCCTATCATTTGTCCTATATACACATACAATATATCGTTCGTTCAAATAGAATTTAAATTTAAAAGGTAACAAAAAAAAAAGAGAGAAAAACAAAACTAATTATTGTGAGAAGATCAAATTAAAACAGAAGTAAACACACAAAACAAAAACAAAAAATATTTAAAAATTTATTATACATATAAAAAGATATTAAGAAGTTTTCTTCGTGTTTTTTCTTTAAAAAGAGAAAATCTGCTTTGTTGTGTTACGTTAGCTTTTGTTGAACAATGAACTGGTTTTGCATAACTTTTAGTACTATCTTGGGAACACTTTCTGGCTTGTTATATCGCTCAAGATGCGGGCACACTTATGAAAAAGAGAATTTCAAGGTAAAGAATGAGAATCGATGCAATTTTATGGAAACTTCTTTTTTAAATTTAACCAAAATAGCCAAAAACCCGATCAGACTACACAAAGTGGATTACCAAACCGTTACTTCATCCAAGTCACGATAATCTCCTAAACTACTGTCTAATACACAACCAGGGTGTAGAGACCCTGAATATCGGCACCACTGCAATACTTCAGAGCCCAAATGACAAAACCTGGTGGCATTATTGCAGAGCACAAGATGGGGTGGACAAAATCGTTTAATCTCTAAAAATCTGCGGAACCAGACAATAATCATAGCAATGCTTCAGCAGCTCCAGAAGAATTAGTTGTAAAAGAAGTATAGACGACTTAAACCATAGGAGAGTAATCCACTTGCAGTTGAAATGGAGAACTTTAGGGAAAGCGATTAGAAGAGGAACTCTACAAGAGCACTCCTGTTGCTTCTTCTCGTCCACAAGATTAGATGAAAACTAACAGAATAAGAATCGCAACATGACGTCGCTGCGCCTTCAAAATTCGAAAAAAAAAAACACAAATTTGCAGGTCAAAGCAAATTGAATTTGCAAACATTCTACGAATGTTTTAGAGGGAGTCCCACAAGATGGCCTTCAATCATGTCAACATAATCATGCGGAGACGAAAATGCTCTCCATCACAGAGCACAATACCATGCTCTCCCAACAACTCTTACTGGCCTGTCACCTGCCAGAGCACCCTAACACATGTTATCAGCGTTGGTACAGTTGCCTACCGCCACCACATCCATATACATATAGGGAAAACATAAAATGCATTCACCATACTGCAGTAACCAACGCAGTGGCAACCATCATCCGAACACAATCCTGGATGGTCGCCCTCCGACCATAGCCAACGAAAAGTGTCGACTAAGCTCAAACGAACACAATCCTGGATGGTCGCCCTCCAACCATAGTCAACAAAAAGTGTCGACTATCACACTTAACAAGACCTCTAGTCCAGCTCCACTCAGGCTGGCGTCCACTCAACAAATTTCTACATCGCCTTGTGACCTGAATATAGAGGCCAGATGTTCAGAAACGGTCTGCATACCATACAACATCTCTTCAACCCACAAACACGTTCCCGGAAGAGTTATGGAACCGACCCATTGACGCGGCGAATACCCGACTAAGTGAATTTGATACGTCTCCTTAGTTTTCTAGATAGCGTCTTGCAATAGAGCTCTTGGTCAAAAGAAGCAGCGATGAAACAAATTCCTTACCTACGCTGCATACTCTGAAAGTAGTACATGATGTATTGGCTGGGAGCGATATATAACTCCAGGGATTGTATATTGTTGTTGAATTTTTCAACAACATAACGTAAATTCGGTGACTTTTAAGCCGTTCACGTATTCAAAACTTCGACGGTCATATTCACGTAATCGGTATCAAATCGAAATAAATAAATTGTGGTCATCAATTTGTTAGCTAGTCTAGGATCTACCTGAAGACCTAGTATTCGTTTATTTTGCTAATGGATCGGGGATTTGAAGCTGAGGTTCCAATCAACAAGCTTATTGCCATTCGTTCACGTCTTTGGCCCAATTCATGCATATCGGACATCGAATATCTTTTTTGTGAATGCTGTTATAGGTATCCGACGCGAAGCACATAGGACAATATGGCAGCGTTCACACTTAATCGATTTCGAATATCCGGAATGAAATTGAACCTCTCTCATTGAGTTCACTTCGATGTATCAGTTACCAAATCGTTTAAAGCAAGGAGCAGGTGGTACATCTACCCTAAGTCGGATATGTTAAAAATGCGCTTAAGGTTTCAAACGAGACATTTGCCAAACTTCGTAAGTATTTGGAATATACTTACAGTCCCATTGTCTCTATATATGCTCGAGCCAATGTAGTCTTGCTTTCTAACCATAATTTTTCTCGAATAACGAGAACAACAAGACCTTTATAAAAACTCAAATCAAAAAAGATTTGTAATAAATTTATGCTATCTACACAATTTATTTGCACTTCTAATACACTTCCATTTCACTACAAATAACAAATAGCTGTGAAAGTGGGTCAACTATCAACAGGCTTCTTCTGATAGTCTACAGCCATATCTTCATACATATCATCCTTCGATGGTTCAAAGTCGCTGTAATAGAATACGATAAAACTATTAGTAACCAAGATCATCGATTGCTTTAATATTCTCATCGCGTCGAGACCTTTCCCAATACGGATACTCCTCGTTGTTCGCATATGAGGTTAACAGCTTCTTCGAGAGCATCGATTCGGGATAATTTCTGATAATGTACAACCAGCACGGGATTATCCTACTAAAAAGAACCTCAATGTTGGAAGAAATTAACTTTACTTAAACCGCACTATCTCACCCGTCTTCCGTCTTAATATCCTGTATCTCCCGATCGTAGTAATCCGGATACTGCTCGAGTTCGTCCAACTTCACAAACATTGCTTCATCCACTTCATAGATCTCGCCTTCGATGTGGTTACCAGTACCCTTCTTATTCAACAAGAATGGGATGTTGTAACGTGTTCCTACAACAAGTGGAAACTTTTCCACAGTTGTGCCAGTGCACAGAAATTTCGAAACTCCATTGGTTGGATTAGTCAGACAGTTATGATTCGGTTCCCCGCTTTTAAGAGTTCCATACACAAAGACTTTAATTAGTTCTGATGCAGACATTACGGCACGAGTAGACAGAATGTTAAGAACTTTATTCTACGAAGAGATTATATGGCGTTTTTCGATTAAATTTGCTAGGCTTATCAGTTGATAAGAAATATTTACAAGAATCATCTGCTTTTATAACCACCTATCAGACGTAATTAACAGATATGATCTGGCTAGACAACATAAAATAGGTTCTCAAGATTTTGGCTAAGAACAAGTCATAGTCATTGTTTAACAAAAATTCAAGTTAATTAAATAGTCAAGATAATTATTTACTTCCGGTGGCAGTTGTCAGTGACGTTCGAAGTGCTGCCAAGTCTAGATATATTAGGTATGTTTGTCTGTTGAATTTGTCATTTATTTCCTGGGAGACGGAACACATTTTTTACAATTGTGCTATCTAGCAAATCGTTAAATAAACGGGAAACATTTGTCCGTGCAAAAAAAAAATCGGACGTGTATTTTTTGTATATCCTTCCTCATACGATATATTGTTAGATACGTAGGTTGTAACAGAGAAATACTAACGATAGACTAAATAAATAAATAAATATTTGGCGCAACAGCTCTTCGAGTGCCAGGGGTGAGATCATGAAAAAACTTTTTGATGTTTTCTGAGATTCGAACTTGAAACCTCTTGCGTAGTGATCCGACACACTAACCACTACGCCACGAAGCCCACGATAGACTAGACCCCTAAAATTATGTAATATTTGTGATCAGCTTTGAAAGTTACATACATACGTCCATCTAGCCATTCCCGTCCATCTATAAGTCGCCAATATTTGGAAAGTTGCAGTGAACGTGATACTTGGGACAATCTCTGCTACTGTTAATAAGACTAAAGACTTCCTCAAAATATCCCATATTTCCGAAAAATTTAAATGAAATACCCCATTTAGCACTGAATAACCTCAATTATTTCCAAAAACTTCCATATTGTTATTTAAAATGTCTACATTTGACATAAATCTATACTAATGTCACTTTTTTATTATAATCATTTTTTATTTCACATATTCTGTTACATAATAACAATTAAAAAATTCCAAATTTGTGTAATTTGTGTTATTATTTTGTTAAAAAAAGTTTTATCATACAATAACTTATCGCTCATTTCGATATATAATATATTTTAATAATTTTTTTAATCGCACAAAATATTAGGTGCGATATTTCCTCCAAATCCTCAACGGAGAAGAAATTAGCTGTCATAAACATGACTTCCCTCTCTGATTATCTTATTTTTTTTCTAAAAAAAAAATCAATCTACATTTTTTCTAATAATTTCGTATTAAAAGAAATGGAAAATAAAATAAAAAGTAAAACTATTTTTGAGTTATGATTAATTGCAAAAGACACTTCCAATTTCAAACGCAATGGCTCTTATTTGTCATTTTTAAACATCTTAAACTTTGTCTAAGGAAATTAAAAAAAAAACTCCAATTTCTCAGTTGTGGAATTAAGTGGAACAGCGGATCTCCCAGAGGTTTCCGAGGGATCCGTAAGTGGAAAACGCCTATTGGTATCCTAAATAAACTTCTACAATGAGACGATATTCATCTAGCACGACCATTATGCCTTTTACACGCATGCGTTGCTTGTCGGTAGGATTTGCTCATAAATAAAGGTTCTCCATTGGTTCGTAAATTGATCAGATTTCAAATTAAGGCAGAATCAAAAAAAAAAAAAAAAAACAGAACATTTGTCCAAATATTTCAAAGCCATGTCCTTCAGATCCAATTTTCACAAATCCACAAGTAAATTAAGTATATGTAATAATGACGATAGACCCCCAAAAGTACATATATATATTTCTGATAAGCATCAAAAGTTATGTTTATATAGCCATATCCATCCGTCCGTATGTCACTACTTTTTGAGCATTCAATTTTGAGCTTGGAATATGAAATTTGGTGTATAAGCTTTCCAGAATCCGAAGCAGTACAAGAGTAAACTTTTTTAAAATTCACCCACAAACACGACCACTTTCTAAAAACTGTCGTTTTTCTCAATATTTTTGCTAGAAATTTAAAAATATTGTCTAAGTAAAATATGTGGACCTTGACTTTCTCTACAATTTGTCACGACCATGCATGGCCACGACCACTTTTTGGGAGGATTTTCTTTAAAAAAAACGGTACTGCTTTTTCAAAGATATTGACGGTGATGGTTAAGTCTTATTGTGAACATCTCATCAGTATTCATGAACTTCGGCTACAAATTTTAAGAGCCACGCCCACTTTCTGCTAAGAAAAAGCTTTGACAACAGTTTTGTGATAATATTTCTTTAAAATCGCGGAAACATCCTCTGTAAGGAAAGACATCATTACATCTGTTTCTAAATTTCGCAACGCAACGCTCACTTTATTAGGGGTAAGCTGAAAGATGGGGGATGGGGTATCATATCATCCGTCCTGATGGATTACAACTTTCCTGTACGTTTTTTATAGATTAAATTAAAACTGGAGCCAGTTAAGCCAAATACGTGTAACTATTGAAAAACCACTGTTGGTGTTGAAAATCTGAAATGAACATTTGTACTAATGACTCTTAAACTTCCACAGAAGCCTAAAAACTGTTGCCAGGTAAGAACAATTCTCTCAAAGAATAATGACAAACATTTTATTTTCACTCTCAATACATTAATACATTTTTCTTTCTCTATTTAAGCATATGATTTACAAGTAGGTAATTCTACTGGCATATTCTCAATAATTTCGTCCTTCGCCTTTTCAGAATCGGTGTAGTACCTAGAATACAAACAAAAAAGAAAATTGTGAACTAAGATTAGTGGTTTTTGAAAGAATCGATACCTTGTACAATACTGGTACTCCTCGGAATTTGAGTAACAAGTTAACATCCTTTTCGAGAGCAGGGATTCGTTAAAAGTTCTAATGAAGTACATCCAGCATCGAATTATCGTACTAAAAGTACATATAATGAAGATATAATCAACCTCTAAATGAGTTATCTCACCCATCCTCTGTCACAATACTTTGAATTTCACGATCATAGTAATCGGGATATTGCTCTAGTTCATCTAATTTTCCCAACATTTTTTCATCCACTTCATAGATTTCACCATCGATGTGATTTCCAGTTCCTTTTTTATGGAGCAGCATTGGGAGGTTGTAACGTGTTGCTATCACAAGTGGGAATAAATCGGTGGTCTTTCCTGAGGACACAAATTTCGATATTCCATTGGTGGTGCTAGTTAGCCAATAATGATTTGGCTGTCCACTTTTTAGAGTTCCATATACAAAAACTTTAATCATTTTCGATGATGACATACCGGCACGACTAGACGCAATGTGAACAAAATTATTCTTCGAATTTATTTAAGGGTTTTTTGCATCAAATTTGCTATTCTTATCGATTAATGATAAGATCCGCACTTTAAATTGAATCAGGCTGATTTTTTTTTAGCTGCTATCGGACTTGGGTTATTAGATCTGATCTTGCTAGATAATGTAACATGAACAGATAGGTATATTTGGCTAAAAACAAGTCAAGAGGTTTATTTGATGAGTAATATGATTAGGCCCTCAAACGATACCCCTTAATGTTTTTCCGGCATTAAGGCTTGCTCGGTTTTGATCCGCCTTTTAAATTAAAGTTAGTATGGTTGTTTGTCATCACTAGTTTTGTGATAATTCTTTTTTTTACATCCGGTTGACTTTCGATCGTTTATGCAGTTCTCAAATTCCATTTTTTCGTTATCTATGGCCCTAACTCAAATATTCCTTTTATCACTTATCATGACTTATGCTTACGACGTTTAAAATTAAAATTACCTAAGATGCAACCGTATTTTCTTCTTCTACTAATCGAAGATTACGAATAATTTTATTAGAATAATGTGCCACGCGTACAATGTTGTTATTTCATCGAATTCCCACCATTACCAGTGGATCACACTCAGTTCTTTCTGACATTCTTCTAATTATTAGAGCCAGCCTACTGTCATTTGACCACCATGTTGTTCAGAAGCATCATATCGATCTTATCCTTCACCATGCCTCTACTTGGTGTACCAAATGGGTTAAGATGAGGTGACTTTGTTTGACAGGGCGTTCGCCTTTTCATATCCTTCATACATATGTATAATCAAGCTAGTGTTATATCATTTTTAGTTGCATATTTTCGTAGAGTTTTTTTTACATAGGAGTATTTAAATGGCAGTGATATCTTAATTCATGCCTGTCCCATACACCTGATCACTGTTTGATTGAGGTATTTAAAATGCCTGGTCTGGGTTCTACATATTTTCATTTAATTTCTTTTATTTATATAGGCACATCTTTTACAATAGACTTACTTCTTTTAGAAGAAAACACCCTAAAAAAGTGTTCTGTAGGAGGAATTATACTGCTACACATTTTGTTAATACAAATTTAAAACTATTTTCAGTAAAAATATTGAAAAGAGGACATTTTTAAATTTTAAATCTGAACAATATGCGAACCAGCAACAAGCCCTTAAAGAATATTTTCACCCCAATTCTTTAAAGAATTCGAAACGCCCTCAGAGGAATTCGCCTTAAGATTGTTAAGAGATCTGATAGGTAATACCAAAACTACGGTCGGTAATTTTGTTCATAGTCTCAATTCTTTAAGCAACTTGCAAATAAATTTTGAAATATTTAACAAAATATGGATTGTTTTTTATTTTCATTACAAAATAATAGTATTTACAACTTATATTATCCAGCTATAAGAATACTAAAATAAAGACGTTTTTTTATGAAAAAAAAAAAAAAATGGTAGGTCCTAGTTTACCGAATAAATGCTAACTCTGTATATATGAAGTGTCGAGTGATAAAGCAAGATTATCCATCATCTTACTAATCAGAACATTCTGTTAAGCAGTCGTTTCTTTCTCCGCCTCCGAATAGGAAAGATCTTCATTGGGTGGGTGTTTGTGGTGTCTCTGGTTTCTTGTAACGTAAGGATGAGCACCGCTATTTTCGTATGATGATAAATAAGGCAACGAAAGAAGTTCTTCAGGGAACTTTTGCAGCAAATATACCCAACATGGAACGGTTCTAGAAGATAATAAGTTATAAAATTTGTTTAGATTAACCTTTAGAAAACTTACCCTTCTCCTACGCCGATATTCATGTTTTGTACCTCCCTTTTGTAAATATCCTGGCAGTCTTCTAAATTATCCAATACTTCAAGCATTCTATTGTCAACTTCGTAGATTTCACCTGTAACATAGTAACCAACTCCCGGCTTGTTTAGAAGGAACGGAATGTTATAACGTGTTGCGATGACCAATGGATATTTCTCTGTCGTTGTAGCACGACACCAGAATTTCGCGTATCCATTGCCATGATTAGCTAGGACCGAATGATTTGGTTGTCCGTATTTCAGAGAGTTGGACACGAAGAGCTTTTGGAGTGCAGACGAGGCTTTCTGTAAGAAACAATCAAAAGGTTGTAAAGACAGTTTAGTAAAGAAGAAAGTTGATAATATCAAAAATGTGCTCTCATTAATGCGCTAATAGACTTTATCCTTTTTCAATAGATAGTTAATTCTTTCACAGAATAACTGACGCTGGTTGAACACTAGCCCGACTTCACATGAGTGTTTTGTTTGTACATGTGTACGTACATATGTATTTCCCACTGAAATGAACATACATATTCCCTGTCCCAGGATTGTGGATTTTCACCTACTCCTTTTAAATACCTACGACTCTTTGAACATCAGTTGGTCTAACTGTTTTTTTTTACAAAGGCGGAAATCAAACCTAAAAGGATGTAATACCTTCCCGAGATGCTTGTAATACAATCCTATTTGTCAAACTCCCAAAGGTAATTACGATTACTTCACGGTGCAAGATGTGGAAGCATATTACCGGGCGACAAGAGTGATGGTTCCTGTCTACCATACGTGTGAATATAATATAGCAGCAGTTCCTTTGGACTCAGCATGGTCAGTGCGCCGCACATAGTTTGACAGACGTACCTGGATTTTACCTTCTGTTTCGCACCTTCATCTTATTGCATAAGGAGCCCCTGGCAGTGATCGGGGTACAGACCTCCCAGAACGGATAATCCTGCTGAAAGAAGTCTATGGCTAGACTTGACTGAAGTCGAGGTTTTTCGTGCAAGGAGTTCTGCAAGAACACACAAATATGAATATATTTGTTCAGAAACCTTGAAACACTTCCTCTAAGCCATCTCTGCTGCTATAAAGTCCTAAAAATATTTTTTCCAATATGGGGTTTTTACTCAGTCAGAAATATCGAAAACTATAATTTGCGAGGAAGTACTAGAAATTTTGTAACCGTTCCTACAGTTTGCTACCGCACCCCGTTTGTTCAACCTACTTCCAGATACTATGAGACGTGAAAGAGTGGAAAATGTATTATAATGGGTACTGTCTTTTGACTACTCAGCTATAAATAGTTTATTTATTAATGAATTTTGTTCTTTGAATGTCTAATTATTTTTTTATATTTTGGTCTTTTAAATTATTGTATTATAACTTTTTGCTCCCACATTGAAACTCCCCATCAACTATTTCAATATTTTAATTTTTGGTGCACTGCTTGGTACATTCAACTCTTGTCACTTGGACAATAGATTTTACCTAACTATTTCATTTTAATTAAACAATGAATTTGTAAAAACATAGATTTGTTAATCAAAAAAGTGAAATAAAGCATACTTTATAATTACATATAATTAATTATTATATTGTTATATATAATATATTGTTTAGTTCTCACTACACCTACCTCACCTACAATTCGTCTAAAGAAGAATTTCACAACAATTTTTCAAGTACATAGATACTCGTAAAGCTATGTATGCACAAGGCAATACAATACAAAATCCTCAAGTGAAAGATAAACATAATCGTCTATCTACCTACTTACATACGTATATAGTCATTATATTCATCTCATAAATTATCAAGAAACGTATGTAGATCTTTCGCTCTTCGACTTCTAGCTAGAAACTTCCTTGATGTTTACGATGAAAATCATTATATAACTATGTTAACATTCTATTTCAGAATAACATTTCGCCTCAAAGTGATTTATCGCCATAAAACTAGTAATTAACAAAACCCTAGTTAAGAACATGACTACTGACTTTGAAATAAAGCGTCAGATGTAAGTTTAATAACAATATTAGTGCGCTTTAACTACCGGGTTTTTTTTACTACATATCTTTTGTAAACAAACCTGACAGATGACAAAGTTTTACTATAATCTACAACAATCGGTATACTAATCAGGTTTTCAGCACCTGTATGTGTTTTATTTAACGAAATTAATAGTATGTCAGTTTGCAACCCATCTGTCTTTTTTATGGAATAGTATAAATTCTTTACTTGAAAATGTTATTTATGTTTATTTCAGCGCTATTTTAAACTACGTTTTATTTATCGTCTCATTCATGCGTTAATTGGCTAAATGCCAAATAATTATTTTGGATATGACAAGAAACGTGACGTATTCCCCCTTCAAAATAAGGAAAAGAAAAAAAAACGGATACATAAACTATTGATAAGAGCGCACAGTCAGGAAAACAAGTTCGTCATTATTTTCGTATTTTTTGTTCGTATTTTTTTTACGACAAAACTGGTTAAGTGACTGCATCTCAGTGAATAAATTGCCACATTTTATATTTTTAACCAGTTTTTAAACAAAAGAAACCTAAAAATAATTGCTTGACTCTTACATACAAACAGTGCAAATAAAACACAACTAAAACAACAAAAGCAAAAATCGAAGTTCGTTTTTGGTTGGATTTATTGGGTAAATAAAATCTAACCAAAAATATTAATACAAAAACGGGTCAAGTTCTCCAGTATAATACAAAAATACTATAGTTCTTCAGCCACGAAAATGAGTGAGACATAAAGTGTGTAAAGTTCAACTTGTTTCAATGTTTTTTTCAAATACAAAAAGACAGATTCAGAGACCCAATTTTTTTTTAGTTTTTCTATGTATATTACTTACTCATCTCATAAATACTAGTATTGAACGCATTTATGACATTTACACTAAGTTAACGCACAAAAAGATTTACACAAAAATTCGATTGTAAATATGGAGTGCAGAGATATTGAATACAATGTTGTGGTAATTGGCCTACACAAGTGTAATATGGAAACAGGTGATATTTTCCGGGCCTTGAGACCGCTTTCATCTGCAATTTTGTGTGTCGAACTAAAAATTGGTGGAGTAACTGACAGTCAAAGATCTGGCGGCCCTCGCACTGTCAGAACTCCATAGACTATCACAACTGTTAAAGCCAGGATTAACCGGAAACCGCTGTGAAACCAGAAAATATTATCACGAGTTATGAAAATATCGCAAAAATTAATGCCTTGCATTATCAAACAAAATTTGGGACTCAACGCATATAAAAGACACACCGGACACTTACTCACAGCTCAATTAAAGCAAAAACGATATGAAAAATCGAAAGCTCTACGCCGCCGGTACGCGGAAAATGGCCATAAGAAAATTTTGATCATGGATAAACAAATTTTTACTATTGAGGAATCGTTCAATAAGCAGAATGAAAGAGTCTATGCCCTGTTATCCAAATAAGCAAAGCAAGTGAGTCGATACAGAAGCTCATAAGGCAAAAGCAACTCAGGGGAGGCTCCAAAACAATATGCCAGACTTCATAGTAGCAGGAGATTGGCCGTCAGACAGTCCAGACCTCAATCCTTTGGATTATAATCTTTAGGCTATTTTAGAAGCGATGGCTTGTTGTACTCGAAACCCAAATATGGAGTTTTTGAAGCGCAGACTTATCCATGCACTGTACAATTTTCCAATTGACGAGGTGCTTGCTGCGATCGATGACTGGACAGAGTGACCCAAGGCCTGCAAAAAGGCGGCCATTTCGAACAAGTTGTTTAAATATCGCTTCCTAAATAATCAACTAAAGTTTTATACAAAAAAAAAATCAAAAAATATTTGTTCGTTTTTATTTTATCACCAAAAATCCGTGTACCAGTATTTGATCAAATTTGATATTGAGTTGATATTTTCTGACATCGTGCATGAATAATTAGAACGTGCACCACGTTATTAAATACTTATGTAAATTCTTCGTGTTAGTTAGCTCAAAAAGAGTAAGTACTGAAGACCTTAAATTACGTTAAGGCCATTGTCCTTAGCATTTTCATGTACATGTGTACCTATATATACAGCTAGGGGGTCAAAGTTTCCCAAGAAGGGTACCATTAATATTATCATACAAATACAGAACAATGCAATCAGACTTAGTTTGACTTTTACCGGTTATCAACCACACCTATGTAATCACCTTACAAATTTCTAAAAATTTGAAACAATTTTAATATTGCCGATATTGACCATTGTACAAATCGCTAAAAGATAGCAAAGTGCACTGGAAAATTACAATCCGTTTGGAATGAATCATATGATCCACTATTCCACAATTTTTAACCCAGACTTGCGATGTGACGTGAACGTTCCGAAATTGCTGGTCAGAAAGTATTTTTTCGAAGTTGAAAAGATTTTACCACATAAACTTTTGTTGCAGTTTTGTTTTATAAAAAAAAAAAAAAAAAACCGGCATACTCGTATGTAGCTGTTACTATTTATGTATATTCCAAGTTTAGAGTACCATTCGTGTGTCGCACAGCAGAAATACAGCACAGATAGACGAATCAAACTTAGTACAAACGTTCCTTGGGTCTCAGATTTAATATATTGTTCCATTTTTTGATCTACCATTGCCACGCCCACAATCGTGTTAAATATGTATTAGGCAACCCCTCTTTTATGCTTGTTCATTAGCAAATGTCGATAATTTAGACCAAACGAGACGGAAACATAAAATTATGTGACTCGAAATAAAAACGTGCGACGCAAAATAAAATTTATAGTAAATGTAAAAAAAAAAAAAAACTTAAAAAAGAAACAAAAAACTGAAATTTGAGGGAGGTAAAGGAAAAAAAGAAAATGTATGCGGAACTTGTTCTTTGAGGTTAAGGATTAATTTTTCATATATTTTTTTTTAGATCGACTGAGTGTTTGAGAATTCCATTTTCTTTCATCTCATTCAAATTTGTTTTTTGTCTGATTTTCGAGGCGCACGACGATATAAAATTAAAAAAAAAAATTGCTTCGATAAAAAAGTATAGGGTACTTCACAGGTGGTAGACAGTGACACGCTGCTTTAAATTTCCGGCGACCAGGTGTTTTTTTTTTATAGTTTTCACAAAAATGCTACGATTAATATTTTTCTTAAATATTTCTTTAAAAACGAGTAAAAAAATAAATATTCTTTGCACTTGGTTTTAAATAACAATATAATTATTATGACTAGCAAGCGGGGAAATAAATCAATGTACCAACATAAAAAAAGATGTGGCAATTTTAAAAATAGGGGAATCCCTACATATGTAAATTGGCGAAATTACAAGCGGCTACTTCTATATTATATATTCTTCTGAAGAGATTCGTTGTCATTCTTACCAAAACTAGGAGAAGAAAACACATAGACTTACTGCCCGAACACAATGGAGAAGCGCTGATGAAGTCGCTGTAGTACAAACTGTCAAATAAGTCGCTAACTGAAGTAACAATGCACGTACACAATGGTGAAGCTCAGCTCGATTGTTCAAGCTGTCAAAGCGGAAAGTTAATCGCGCTGTATTTCGTGAAAATGTTTTTTATGGTGGATTTTATAATTATAATTTTATAATAATGACTGAGGAAGAAGAAATCGCATGCTATAAATTTCTCCGTAGACGGCTCTGCATTTATGTTTTTCTTTTTTTTTGGTTTTGTTTCTAACTGTCAAAAAGTAGTGCAGCTCGTTCGGAAGTTGAAATTGACTCAACTTGTTCTGCAGCTACTTTTCGTGAGATATCTTGCAGCAATGCATGGGAGTGCAGTAAACACATGTGTCCGCTTACATACTCGTATAAAGCCACGTTCTCTAATTTTACTGCACGCATTTTGCTGCACATCTATTTCAAGTATTAGACTGTATTGACTTGGCTTCAGTCATTCTACCACGTCTTGCTACAAACTCCGTTATGTAGAAGTAATTACGCTTCAGAGCTTGACAGATGGACCGGTACTGCAGGCATTTCGTGACGCTGTCACAGCTGTAGCTTGGACTTTCTAGAGAGAAGTTTGTAAAAAAATCCCTTAAGGACGGATTGCAACCGTCCCATAGTTTATACGACGGTGTCCACACTGGATTGACGGACTGGATTTTTTTTGACGTTTCGTGTTCAGAATGATAGCCCTGTCTGAACACTTTCGCGGAATCATATTGACATATTGCTTTGTTTTCTTTTTTTTTTGCTTCGCAAATTTGAAGACATTTAATCAAACAATGAGTGATAGCAGTGATAGTGAAAATACGGAATTATTTTATTTTGTTTATTTATTTATTATTTTTTTTTACACTTTTGTCGAGTGACAACCGATTGATATTTTCAAATGTCAAACAAAAATCCAAACATTCTAAAATATCTAAAAATTGGATTGACGTATCATGTCACCTCCCCACTTCACCCTTTGCATATAAATATCAAAATAAAATCCAGTCCACCAGTCCTGTGTGAACAACCTCTATGAAAGAGAATGAGCATTAAATTCTGTATACTCGTACCTACGACACAACACATTTAACGTACACACGGATATATTGCACCGAATATTTGAATTCTGTTGTAGGTAAACTTTTAAGGACGTCTGTCTGATGCAAGAAAGAGTTTATTTTATATTAAAAACCATGGAAGTAGAGCTCATAGGCCACAATAAGGCAGAGTCAATTTCAGCGTTTCTTTTGTCTTTGCTAATTTTTGAGAATCACTAAATGTAATCGCACCGAATATGTGGAGCATTAGAAGGATAAGAATATTTTGTTTTGTATGTCCAGTCTCTGTTTAACGGATTAGTCTCTAGGACCCATTTTTGTGAAAAAATTATGTACGTATATATATATAAAAAAAAACACTGGCGAATGGTAGATGCTTTTGTGATCACATATTTTAAACATTATTTTTCCTTATTTTGTCAAAATCTTAAGTAGTTACATAATTTACATAGCAATATTTAATATACCTGTCCTACAACGCGTGTAGCAAGTGATCAACAAGAACAAGGCCTTGAAATAAATTGACAATAGAACAAATTAAAGACTATTTCTCTAAGTGATTGGCACATGCAAATCTATTTTCAAAACAAAAAAACCGAGCAAAAAAATGTACGCACGAAGAAAATAAATATTTAAGTGCGCAATTATTTTATCTACTATCGGTAACACAAAAATTGAACACAAACACAATAACTACCAGCGAAATTCACCAGCATGTTTTGCATTTACTTCGTAGAGACCTCCCGCAGATAACTTTTATTTTTATCGCCCACGAGTCAATTATCAGGCTCACCGCAATACGACGGCATTCAATGCATAACACTTGAACGTAGAACATGAAATTTAAGGAAAAATCGAATGAATCGAAAGCAATTAAGATAGTTTTAAGCAGGTATAATGTATGTTATCAATTATTGAGGTGAAGGTAAGCGGTTCCCTATCAATATGATACCAGACATGTATCGTAAATTTAATTAAATCGCATTAAATTATGTAAATTTCAAAATGACATGCAATTTCACTTGCCAAAGTGACGTTAACAAGGTAATTTCGATAATAATTGGCAATTTTGAAGGAATTTCCCGTCATGTACAGATATTATATAACAGCATGCTATGTACCTAGGTATATATAAAAACATCACAAAATCGATAAGAATCACTAAAGTCAATGACCTAATCAAAATCGAAGTAAAACACCTAATGTAATGTGGCTCCGGCAGACACATGGCGCGAGATGTGCATTAGATCCTTTCCCTAATTTTTTCAATAAAAGAGACACACACAAGCGGCATTCATTCAGGGTTGCCAACCGCACACCAGCTTACATAACAACAGTCTTTCTGTAAACGCCAATGAACCAACCCCCAACTGAACACACCCTCACGTAATTTCCACTTTTTTTTCCATTTATTTGACGTGTATCTATGAATAACTCAAGCACACGACTCTGCGAGAGTTCTTTGCACTTTTATATGTTCATAGTAAAATCACAGACTTTTCCTCGTATTTCTTTTTTATCAGAATGAAAATCTAAATTAATAATTTATATTTTTTATGACAAATTAATTACTAAGCGAAATCGAAAGTGAATGAAAAAAAAAAAAAAAACAACTCAGATGAGATATACTAACCCTGAGGTTGCACATCTTCGCTAATTGTTCGAATTTTTATTCGTATAATTTGTCCCGAGATTAATTTATAGGATTAAGCACTTATTACTTAATACGACTATAGAATTACTAGTTGTGTACGTTAACGTGTGCGAATACTGTGCACTGAGGAAATCCAGCCAACCAACAATACCGTAGGAGAGAACAACTCCAACTGAATGTTAAAGAGAAAACTCGAGAGCTGTTTAGGTTGAACTTTTCATAGCCGGTAAAACTAAATGAATCCGAAATAATGGCGAGGGAGGCGTGGGGTGTCTGGACTCGTGTACATTAACCAAAAAAAAACAAGTTTTGTTATTCTTTTTTCGCTTGTCAGTGATTGTTGGTGTTATCATACTTCATATGACAGATAGCAAAAATAACTTGGAGGGAGAGAGAAAATTGTTTTTTTTTCATTACCCCCCAAAAATGTTCCTAAAATAAATATATTAAAAGAAATAAAAGAATATCTTCAGAAAGAAGTTTGTACAGTGAGTAAGAAATTATTTGATGCAAATTGTAGGCCCATTAATAAAAATTAATTGTGAAATCAACTTCTACAACGAGAGTTTATGGCAAATACTAAATCAATTTGGATGCTATTCCGAAAAGCGCCCACCCCAAATCGATAAATTTTTTAACAAAAAAATGTATGTGCTTTCTGTATGCACCGCTGGGCAGATTTAGTCACCATTTATTAGTAGAATAGTTTAAATGCAACCCCAGAAGCATTTTACTCGAATTCCTCTGTGGGGTATAAACTGGACACACAATTTCTACATGAAGTGGCACTGAAACGAATTTAATTACTGCACTGCTTGGTTACTCCTTTACTTTCTATTTTACTACTTCCAACAAAAATGCTGAAAATGGAGAATGGAAAATATAACGTTAAGCAAAACGTGGGCGGGTTACTGCTCTCCTGGAGGTCTATAAAAACAAAATGGTTTTGGTTGCGCTTTTATGACCCTGATGTTTGCAGTTTCATAACTGCGTACTCGTAATCCTCCCTAAATTTCAAATAATATTTAAGTGGAATCCATCACTCTTACTGTGAGAAAAGCCGGCAGGTATCTTAATGCGGTTATGTATCATAATTACAGGTCATAAGTTGGAATGACTGTATTGTATTGTATTTTATTTTTATTTATTCCAACTTAAAAACTAATTTTTTAACAATTAATTATTTACTTCAAGAATAGTGAAGGGAATGGTGTTGGGTCATTCAACACCAATATATGAAATTTTTACATATATTTATATAAATTTTTTTACAGTTCAAGGAATTGATGTGGAATAGTTATCAGTATTACAATAAATAATGAGAGAAATTAAACATTTTAAAGTTCGGATAAGGGAAGAATTTGAATACATACATATATATAGGAAATGAACTTATGATTTCTATTAAGACACATATCGAAAGAACGATTCACCAATAACCAATCTTTTACTTTATTTATTCATACAAACGAGCGAAAATAGTAGGTTCTTCTAACAGCAATCGGTAGAGTATTAAAACACTTAGGTGCAGTAAATGAGAAAATTCGGTTTTATTTGCGATCGGAACATTGACTAATGCTAGGTTTTTAAAGCGTAAGCTATAAAAACTAGAGTTTCTAATTGGAGTGTTACCACTTTGCTTAAAGAATTCCCTGAGAAATTTGATAACATAAGGGTGCCCAACTATGAGCAAAGCGACTTCTACCACAAATTATTTTAATTAGATTTTTTTGAGTTATACGAGTATGTAAAAAACCAAAAGTGTTATCATAGGATCTTCCCCAGTGGGAGGAGATTGAACATATTTTTGGTGTAGCGTTTAAAAAATGTGTGACTATCTGTATTGATTGTCAGATCACAACTGAAGAGATTTACAAATAAACTATAATACTTATATGTCGTTGCATCTAGTTGAATTGGTACTTGAACTAACAACCTTGATATCAACAATCAGATACGCTACCCAATATATCACGGCCATACGTAACTGTTTACTGTCTAGATGCTGCCTACTTCGCACGATGCAATATCAGTATTTGCTAATTTTCAGGGTCGTAATAATTTGTTCATGTAGCTCTCTCCAAGTGCTGGAACACTTAACCCAGCTTACATACTCGTACATACATAGGGTACAATTTTTTTTAACAACTTTTGTTCGGATATAGAATAAAAACATTATGGAATTGGTGATGTTCGTAGTTCTAACAACTTTTGTATGGAAAGGGAATTTTTTAAATTACCAATGAAAGTATCAATTGAGTCTATTTCACAGCGTGTTTCACATCTCAATAAATATAGGTAACACAAAACCGGTGGACCGAGCATGCTAGTAATTAATAGACATACTCTTTTCAGTTCGTCGCTTGTTATACATATGTATTTAAATTTTCCATTTATTTATACAGTATAAATGAAGCATGCAATTTTCTTCCCATTTTTCTAAGTTTGTGTTCGCACTGTAATAGCTTAATTTTACTAAGCAAAATAATAATAATTTAGAATAATTTTTGTAGGTATTTGGTAAAAACACAATTAATTTCAATTACTGTGAGTCACTGACAGAACTGCAGCTAACGATTCGTTAGGCCAATGGTACATTAATCGATTTATAATGACTTTCTGACCTAAAAGAGATATTTAATAACGGAATACAAAAAACCATTACGGTAATTTGCCTGTTTACCCACAAGTGTTTGAAACAACTTGTTTTAGACACATACTTCGAACTCGATTTTCATGCTGGGGGATATCATTATCACACAAAACAAGAAATTCATGAAGAAAAAAATAATTACTTGTCAAAATCAAGGAAAGATCCTTCACATAAACTCAATTTATAGTCGTATGAGTATCATATTTAGAAGACAGAAATTGGAAAACACAAGAGCACAAAACAATGGTTTGGTCCATTCTAAAATAATAAACAAGAAAGAAAAACAGAAAGAGATGTCGTACCAGACTACAGCACCGTTTTGGGTCCCTTTTCGTTTCAACTTTAATTTGACTCGTTTCTTTTCAAACACCACGGGCAATAGTTTGGTAGTAACCAGTAGCTCCGATCTAAGTATTATGAATACTTTTTCGTCCAATAGTTTTTCGATGATTATTTTGTTTGTCCTATGGGTTAACCGCGCAACGGTAGACGTTACTGCACAGGAAATCTCTTGACTCGCTGTACATATTACATAGCAAGCTCCAGCAAAGATCGCTCCACCTCATTTCTTTGCACAACTACCGTGAGAACTAAAAATGTGAATGGAAATCTCAAAACAGATATGTGGCACACACTTTAAGATACATCCATATGTACGTACATACTATTATACACTTTTAATAGATACAAATCGAGTGTCTTGCTTATAGATACATACATATGTACTCGTATGTGCATATCTGGATTAAATTGTTTAATTTTTTGCCGGCGCGCAAACACGTAGACCAACACCATAGTCGCAAATTCTTTTCTTTGGGGTATGTGCTGTACATAATTAAGATTCCCTCGCGCATTTCTTAAGTAGGAATGAATAGTTTTTTAATTTATTTTTTTGTATCTTTTGTTATCGTTTGTATTTGTACTGCTATTTTGGAGGCCAAAACTTGAAAACAAAAACCGGTTTTATTAATTCTTTTCCCTCTCGGTTGGTAAGCCTTTTTTTTCTCTACTGCGGAGTAACAAATAAAATTAGAGATGTTTTTATTTATTTCTTGAGTTTTTTATTTGAAAAGGGGTGTGGCAGAAAGGTAATGCAAACACCAGCTCAGGTGAGTATCACTTAATTAAGTGCGCGTAGCATCAGCTGATCGAAATATGTTTACTTTGTCAATTTGTAATCTTCTTAGCACGCAAAATGTATTTCAGATGTACACATGGATATGTACTTACGAGTATCTTTTGTAAATAGAACAATCTGCTTTCTGTTGCAGTTCAATAGAGGGATTGCTTCTTATGCCTAGTCTCATAAAAATCTAATTTTCTATTTCAGAAATAGCTTAGGTGTGCTATTTATCGGCAATGGAGAAACGCGTAGTGTTTACTTCACTTCTGCAGGTGATCTACGTTAATACATTACACTACGTGTGTGATAAGATATAAAAACAAAGTAGCGAAATGCCTAAGATTAGATTACAGCCATGAATTCTGATTGATAGAAATGCCATTGATTAGGTACTAAACTAATGGAATTTAAGGTGCACGTTTTCAAAGTGCTCAATATGGACTAAATGGCGCTTTGGTAAACAACAAATTACGTTCAATGATTTATATTGTAATATGCTAGCTACGGCTCGAGTAGATAAAACGATTATTCTGTGAAATTTATTTCTTTATTTTCTAGTCTATAGAACAATTCAAGTTCGCACTATACTATTCTTCGCAAATTCTTTTCTTACAAGGTCTCTTTCCTCTCAAATCACTTTATCTCCTTTCTATTACTTAATTCACAAATCCAAACTAATTACTTTTTCTTGTTCACTCTCAACTTTCAATTTATCACCAAATTACAACTTCGCCCATTATCACTTTTCCAATCTCTTCGCCACGGTTCTAAACCAACTGTGTCTCTTTTTTGATCGCCATCTGTCCTTATATAGCAGAAGTTTCTGATAGCCAGAAACTTCTAGCAAATTCTTCGACCACTGGAACAAGAAAAATTCTGATATAATAATTCCAAGATGACAATCATTTCGTGCAGTTATAATTCTCTCTTGTTCTCTTTTATCCGCGATATTATCCGAGCTGTGGTGACTAATTTCAGACACGAACCTCAGAAGAAGCAATGAAAAGACCCTTCGGAATTTGTTGTCTGTTCGAGGGCGTAGTTATTATGCTACATTATGTTACACTGCCCTCCTCTTAGACTTGTTCGTCCCGAACAAGTGTGTCCTCACTTCGGCCATTGTATCGACTCAATCGGTCCGCATGAACCACTTTCATTTTGGCCCTTGGTCCTCGCTGGATGCGGTAGACAACATCGTTGATGCGGGTTACTATTCTGTATGGACCCTCCCAGTTCCGCTGCAATTTAGGTGATTTCCCCTTTTGGCGATGGGGATTATACAGCCACACTAGATCTCCTTCCTGGAATCCTGACGTTGTTGCCTTGGCATCATACCTGGTCTTCATGCGGTCGCTCGTCATCTTAATCTGGCTTCTGGTCCTTTGGTGTATGTCCCTAAGCCTTTCCCTAAGGTCCGCCACGTACTCTTCTTCATTTCTGGGCTCATTGGTAGGAGATCCAAATTTCACCTCACTGGGTAAACGAGCTACTCCACCAAATAAGATTTCGAACGGCGTATGTCGAGTAGTGCTATGCACGGCACTTCTATAGGCCATCAAAAACAAGGGAATCTGCCGGTCCCAATCCCGTTGGTAGTCACCTACGACCTTCGAGAGATGTTCGTCCAAAGTCCTATTGAAACGCTCCACCATACCGTCCGACTGTGGATGAAGCGGGGTTGTCCTTGTCTTTTTGATTCCGAGTAGTTGACACATCTCTTGGAAGATTCTTGACTCGAAGTTCCTCCCTTGGTCAGAATGCAATTCCAAGGGCACACCGAATCTGCTAACCCAATTGTAGACGATCTGCTCCGCCACGGTTCTGGCTTCCTGGTTAGGGATCGGAAACGCTTCCGGCCACTTACTGAAGTAGTCCATCACTACGAGTATATACCGATTACCATTGTCGGTTTCCGGAAAGGGCCCTGCGATGTCAATGGCGATTCGTTCGAAAGGTGCTCCCACGTTGTATTGGTGCATCTTACCTCGAGTTTTGGTTCTCGGACCCTTACTAGCTGCACACATGTCGCATTCTCTGCACCAGTCTTCGATATCTTCCTTCGCTTTTAACCAATAAAAACGTTCTCGTACCTTTTCTAGCGTCTTATTCACTCCCAAGTGGCCTCCGGACGCCCCGCCATGCATTTCCTGTAACACCTCCTTGACCCTCGTCCGCGGTACTACAAGCTGCATTACAAACGACTTTCCGTCGGAGGATTCCCATTTTCTTCTCAGAACACCTTCTTGGACATGGAGGGAGTCCCACTGCGCAAAATATGCCTTTAAGGTCGGGCTTCTGTGAGAGATGTCCTGATGATCCGGTTTCTCCATGTTCTCCTTCCAGGCCAGAATCGGCTCGATATCCGGGTCTTCCTTCTGAGCGTTCCGGATCTCATCTACGCTCCAGCCGGCGATAGGTTCGGCTCTCATTCTTTGGATGGAAACCAGCTCCCGTTCTTCCTGACGCGCACAATGTTTACAATCCGTTCTGCATGGTCTCCGGGACAGTGCATCCGCATTAGAGTGGAGTTTCCCTTTACGATGCTGTATTTCGTAGTCGTAGATTTGCAGCCTTTCGATCCATCTTGCGACCTGACCCTCAGGACTCTTGAACTGTAATAGCCATTTTAAGGCTGCATGGTCTGTGCGAAGAACGAACTTCCTCCCGTAGAGGTATTTGTGAAAATGCTTCGTAGCCAAGATCAAAGCTAGAAGTTCTCGCCTTGTCACGCAGTAGTTCCTTTCTGGCTTAGAGAGCACCTTGCTGAAGTACGCAACCACCTTCTCTTGGCCGTCATGCACCTGGGAGAGTACGGCTCCTACCCCGACATTACTAGCATCTGCATCCACAACGAATGTTTCCCCGGGAGTGGGATAAGCCAGTATCGGGGCATCGCATAGCCGTTGTTTAAGTGCCTTGAAGCTCTTCTCGCACTCAATTGACCATTTGAATTGTTTTCCCTTTTCCGTCAACTGGTGCAGGTTCTTTGCGATCCCGGCAAAATCCTTCACGAACCGTCTGTAGTAGGTGGCTAGGCCCAGGAAGCTCCTTAGTTGGTGTTTGTCTTTGGGGACTGGCCAGTTTTTCACCGCTTCGACCTTCTCCGGATCGGTTCTCACTCCTTTCGCTGAAATTACGTGTCCCAGGTACTTGACTTCCGCTCTAAACAGGGCGCACTTCTTGGGGTTGAGCTTCAGGTGGGCACTTCGAAGCCTTTGAAACACATCCCTTAGATTGTCTCGGTGTTGCGCAAACGTTTTTCCTACGACGATGACATCATCCAAGTATACCAAACAGGTTTTCCATGTTAACCCTTGCAGGACACATTCCATCAATCGCTCGAAAGTCGCCGGAGCATTGCACAGCCCGAATGGCATTACCGTGAATTGCCATAGCCCATTTCCTGCGGTGAAGGCGGTTTTCTCCCGGTCTTCTGGATGGATCAGTACCTGCCAGTAGCCACTCTTCAAGTCGAGAGTGGAAAACCATCGGGCTCCTGATAGTGTGTCTAGCGTGTCGTCAATCCGTGGCAGAGGATAGCTGTCTTTCTTGGTGACGTAATTGAGCTGCCGATAGTCCACGCAGAACCGCGTGCTGCCATCTTTCTTCTTTACCAGTACAACCGGTGATGCCCACGGACTTTTGGAACTTTCAATCAGACCTTCTTTCTCCATTGCCGACACCATCTCTGCAACTTCTGTCTGCTTTGCCAATGGAAGGCGCCTAGCAGGCTGACGAATTGGTCTAGTATCACCAGTGTCTATTCGATGTTGTACCAGGTGTGTTCGGCCGTATTCTCCGTCCTGTGAGGCAAATACATCAGTGTACTCATTGATAAGATTCTCTGCCATAGTTCGCTGCTCCTGATTCAGCTCACTGGACTGGAGAATCGTCTCTCTCGTTTCCGCTGTCCAAGGTGATGGGAGAGGTTTTGGAGCATCACGTTCAGATATTGTTGCGACGGCGGTAATCGGCGTGCATTTTCCAGTCACATCCCCTCGCCTTAGTTTGACAGTGTGTGGTCTTGCGTTCAAAACCCTCACTGGAACCATGGTGTTCTTTGGTTCGACTAACGTCTTTCCCACGATGTAGTCTTGAGAATTCTTCTCTGGGTCTGGTTCTACTATGTAGAATCGGTGGCTCCCAAGATCACCTTCCAGCTTCGTCCAAATGATTGTCTCTGAAGACGGCGGCAAAACTTCGTCTTTGCTGATGACTGTCCTGAGAGTTACAGCATTCTCATTTCCGTACACCATCGGAATCTCCACATTTCGATACCTCAGTACTTGCATCCCGATGTCCAAGATTACTTCATTTGCTTTCATGAAGTCTATTCCGATGATGCACTCGTCGCATATATCTGCCACCAGAAACGCATGGGAGAACGTCAGTCCCGCCAGGGTAATCGTAAGACGAACTTCTCCAAACACTTTCGCCATTTCCCCTGTTGCAGTCTTCAGGCAGTAGCTGTTGGTGTTGTGCAGCCAGGAGCTTTTGACGATATCTCTTCTTACAATGGAGGCAGTGGCACCTGTGTCGATGGTGGCTACGCACTTCTTCTTGTTGATTAGTGCCTCCACTGTCAGGCTCTTGTTATCCCGTTTGGTTTGCGAAACTTGAATGGTGGTCCTGGGGGCCTCGATTCCAGTAACCAACTTCTGCCCCGCGAAGTTGGTCCTTACGCATTTCCCGACTGCTGGTTTTGGGAAGTCTGACTGACAGGATGGATGTTATCACCTCCAGATGCTTCCTCTCTGCTTCTCCTACTTCCGCAATGTGGACAATTTCCTCGTCTAGGTGCACTTCTGCACTGCCGTTGTAGGTGTCCGGTTTGGTTGCAATTCCAGCAACGGATTTGACTTCCGCGGGCTCTGTCTTCATCCATGACGGCTGTTCTCTGGCATGAGCATTCCACGACGGACATTTCCCTGACACGGTGTATTCCCTGGTATGCTTGGTCCGCAGCCTTCATTGACAAAGCGAATGCCAATGCCTCGGGGAGTGTTCGCTTTTCAGCCATCCTTACAGCCATTTGCAGTTGTCTGTCCTCTATGGCCTGAATAAAAGCTTCCACCGCCATTTCGTTGATAAGCTCCTCACCGGCTTTAGGGTATGAAAGATGGGCTAGTCGCTCTATATCCGCTTGCAACTGTTGGAGCGTTTCCCCCCTTTTTTGGACTCGACTACGCAGCTGAACCCTGTACACCTGCTGCATGTGTTCATCCCCAAACCGCATTTCGATAGCCTGAACCAGAGAGTCGTAGTTCTGCTGTTTATCTTCCGGGATGGTCTGCAAGAGCTCCGCAGCTGGACCCCTCAGTGCAAGTGTGAGTGCAATGGACTTCTCTTCATCGTCCCAGCTATTGGTCATTGCGGCCGCTTCGAATTGCCTTTTATAAATTGGCCATGATGTTTGACCATCGAAGATAGGAGGCTGCATCTCCTTTCTTCTCAGACCGTCAGTGGAATATTCCCGTGCTTTCTGTCTCTTCACGTTGCTGAGCTCCTTAGCAAGATTTTCGACTTGCTTTCCTACTATCTCGAATTTCGTATCCACTTTTTCAAATTGAGTCTCTATCTTCCCGAACTGAGTTTCATGTTTCTCAAAATTTTCATCGAATCTAATTTCGACTTTTTCGAGTTGCGTCTCGACCTTCTCGATTTTCTCTTCGATCACTTCGAATTTGGATTCCAAGTTCTTGTTTTGCTCATCAAGTTTACTTTCCAGAGCATCTAGAGAATTCTTTTGTTCGTCCATTGCTTTCTTTTGTTCGTCCATTGCTTTCTTTTGTTCGTCCAGCTTAAGTTCTAGAGAATTCCTTTGGTCGCCCATTGCTTTCTTTTGTTCGTCCATCGCTTTCTTTTGTTCATCCAGCTTAAGTTCTAGAGAATTCTTTTGTTCGTCCATTGCTTTCTTTTGTTCGTCCATCGCTTTCTTTTGTTCGTCCAGCTTAAGTTCTATAGAATTCCTTTGATCTTCTATTGCTTTCTTTTGTTCGTCCATGACTAACTTAAGTTGCAGGAGCAGACTTGTTATACCCGGGTCGGCTGCTGTACTTGCTGGTTCCTCTTCCACGTCAAACTCTACGTCATGCGGATTTTCACCTTCCTGCGTTACTGCTTCTTCCAAACGAATCAGTAGGGCATCTTTTCCCCCAGTTGTGTCGAGGTTCCGCTTACTGAGTTCTGCCTTTAGTTGAGTTATAGTTAGTTTTCCCAATTTGCGACCCATTTTGCGCAACTAATTAACTCAACACAGAAATGGTTTTTTTTTTTTTTTTTTTTTTTTAATTGTGCAATTTCACACCGCGGAAATAGTTATTCACAGAATAAGTTTTATCCCGCTTCTGACACCAATGTAATATGCTAGCTACGGCTCGAGTAGATAAAACGATTATTCTGTGAAATTTATTTCTTTATTTTCTAGTCTATAGAACAATTCAAGTTCGCACTATACTATTCTTCGCAAATTCTTTTCTTACAAGGTCTCCTTCCTCTCAAATCACTTTATCTCCTTTCTATTACTTAATTCACAAATCCAAACTAATTACTTTTTCTTGTTCACTCTCAACTTTCAATTTATCACCAAATTACAACTTCGCCCATTATCACTTTTCCAATCTCTTCGCCACGGTTCTAAACCAACTGTGTCTCTTTTTTGATCGCCATCTGTCCTTATATAGCAGAAGTTTCTGATAGCCAGAAACTTCTAGCAAATTCTTCGACCACTGGAACAAGAAAAATTCTGATATAATAATTCCAAGATGACAATCATTTCGTGCAGTTATAATTCTCTCTTGTTCTCTTTTATCCGCGATATTATCCGAGCTGTGGTGACTAATTTCAGACACGAACCTCAGAAGAAGCAATGAAAAGACCCTTCGGAATTTGTTGTCTGTTCGAGGGCGTAGTTATTATGCTACATTATGTTACAATATGTATGTACATACGGACAGAACTAGAGGTTTTCTTTTTTGGCTAAGAAGGGATTTCAACAATATTTATTAAAGGAAACTAATCCTCAGCCTTCCAGGTCAAATATTTCGGACTCACTTGTAACTCATCCAACAAACATGATGTATAGGTACATAGTATGGATGAATCCAGCACAAAATGCTTAACTTATTCTATTACATCTACTCACTTAATAGTTAAGGCATCTGCATTAATTAGTAATAATTACGTAGTTGCAGTTTAACTTATCTAAAATAAATCGAAGTGCCCTCTCTACTGGCAAAGCTGGTGCGTTCAAACAAATCAGGTAAACGTGACGGCCGCAGTAAGTTAAACTGTGCTAAAGTCATTAATTTTGTTGGGAAAGATTTATTTTAGCGATAACCCTCGAAAATTCTCAAGAGATCACAAAAAAGTTCAAATTTTATTCAAAATTCAAAATAATCAGTACAAAGGGATTAAAATATATTAATAAATATGTTCATAAATTCAGCCGCTAAGTATCTACCTATTTTTAATTTTGTTCTAAAAAAAAAATAATAATAATAAATCGCAGGATTTGTATTAGTCTAGAAGCCCGTGAATGATTTTGTAATCAGTCAAAACGTCCGGAGAAAATATTATACATACATACATACATTCATTGGCCCTTATTAATTTACAAATAATGCTGGCTTTACATAGCTCCACAACTGCAATCCGTAAAATTGTACGAAAGTGCTATATAAATGATTTGAGGAATGAGCGATACACAAATTTCATCAATTCTCTCATTCTCTTGCTCTGTCACTTCGAAATTTCTGACAGCAATTGAAACTCAAACAATTAGTGGTATTCAAAAAATTCTAAATTTGAAAATCAAAAGGAATGAGTAATTTAAACTCGAGTTTTTTCTTTACAAATATTTTCTGAAATTCGAATGTACTTCTAAAATAAGTAACAGTTTAGTTGTAGCTCATCTGTCTCTAAATCGATGTTAAAGTAAAATAGCATTTCAAGCGAAAGTGAGTGATGAACAAATTTTACCTGATTTGGATATCAGACAAAACGAATAACGAGCACGGATAAATTATAAAAGAACGATTAAATACTTTCGAAACTTACAAAAAGGCATTGCTGTACATATAATGGACTAAAAATCAACTCTGAGTGTTCTTGGATTTAAAATTTCTTTAAACAAAAGACAACAGCCAGTCGAGGAAACATTGAGAAACTAATCATCTTTTGAATACATACAAATTACAGCGCAGTAGTAAATACTTTTGCCCTTCTTCCAAACAAAAAATATTACTCTCTTGGCTAACAGTTCTTCTCTCTGTGTGCAAAAAATTGACACAATCCAGGTGCTACTTTGCGCGTAAAAAATATTAGTCTGCGTACAGTTTTCATAAGTGTAGGATACGAATGGTTTACCAAAAAAAAAAATAGTGGAAGTGAATTTGAAAAAGAGATACAATTACGAATATACTGAAGGTAAGTGCATTTTATTATTATTATTATCTTACTGACACTTTATTTATCTTGTTTCTTAACTTAAAATGTTAACAATGTTTTTTGTTAAATAATTAAGAGGGGGGCTGACCTTATGAGACATTATTTTTATAATTATCATAGGCTCAGCCCCCTCCGGCTGACTACTGAAGACTACCTTAATTTTTATTTTTTTTAAACTGATTATGCAAAAAGAATGGAAATTTAATTCTCTCTTAATTCTCGCAAAAAATCGAAAAATTCTCTTTGTTTTCCAGTAGTCAGCCCCCTGTTCATATAATAAAGAAATGGGTGGCTGACTATAAAAGACACGTCTCCTAAGCTCAGCCGTATGTTAATAATGAACAATTTGTGGTAGTTAACAATTTTAAAATGTTTTTAATTCAGGTATTTTCAAAAATGAATGTTTCCACTCAAACAAATAAACGTACTTTTCACCAATACTCTGAAGAGGCACATACGAACAAATAAGTGGTCAATAAAAAAAGCTAGTCGGGAGTTCGGAGTCCCAATAGGCACCATTCAAAAATGGCGTACGAGGTAAAAAGTGATATTACGGTTTTCTTAAGCGCCATCCGGAACTGTCTCTTAGATCGGCTGAGGGACTTTCAAAAGGACGAGCTATCGTCACGGAAGAATCAATAAGAAAGTGGTTCCGGGAGTTAAAGGAACATTTGGTGGAAATAAATGCAGTAGATATTTTGGAAGATTCATCCAGAGTTTTTAATGCCAATGAAACGAAATCAGGCGTTGCTTTGGCTCCGAAGGGCTGGAATAACCTTTATAAGGTCAGTTGTGGAAACGACAAGGAGACAATCACTGTACTGTTGCTTTTTAGTGCTGATGGGCAAACATTGTCACCTATGGTTGTATTTCCCTATGTGCGCCCTCCTCTAGCCGTGGTTAAAAGCATACCAGATGAATGGGTACTAGGGAGATCAGAAAGTGGATGGATGCGTTCAGAAACATTTTTCGAATACATAGCCAATAAATTTAATGACAAAATATCAAAAGGCCAGTATTATTACTGGTCGATGGTCACAAGTCACACTTGACGATAGAGCTCAGCGATTCTTGTCGTCGCGATAATGGGATCATTTTATATGCACTCCTCCCAAATACCACTCATATTACCCAACCAGCCGATGTGGACGTCTTTAAGGGCATCAAAACTGACTACAAAAACACTGTGCATAGATGGCAGACTATTCCGGGTAACGCTGGCAAAAGTGTTACCAAAGTAACCTTTTGTGAAGTTTTGAAATTCATGTTAGATGGCTCGGATAGAACACAAACAATCAAAAATGCCTTTCGGAAGTGTGGCATATGCCCCTTTAATCAAAATGCCATTGACTATTCAAAATGTGTTCAGAACGAAGTAGAAAAACATCAAAAAGAACAAATCTTAACGCTATCAGATGAAACAAAAAAAGTTTTGAATGTCATTAAAGATGAGCTGATACCAAAAAAAACATTGATTTCGATACAGTTATGGATGTAATTGAAAAGCTAGAGAAAACACATCTAGGTGAATCTGCCCCCAACGAAACAATAACAGGAACATACATTATAGATGAAACAAGAGAATTACAAAGACTGCCTTCAGACGTTATTATTTCAATGCCGCCACCAATATCCGGAAGTAATGAAGTAGAGGAATCCATTCTCGAAGTTTTACAAAACGCAGAAGAAATTTTATCAACACCTATACCCGAGTTGGCAGATGAATCGATTTTTGAAGTTTTGGAGAAGGCAGAAGAAGTCCTGTCAACACCGATTGGTAGGACCATTGCATATTGTAGGTAGGTACCTACTTTGATTTTAATCAAATTGTTTTTTTTTTTTTTTTCTTAGTGCACTCATCACGGCGATCATCTAATTCATTCTCAGTTATTGATGAAATGTTGAAAAATGTTGGAGATGAAAAACAAATTGGTTTGTACCTATCTTATAAGTACCTATGTTTAACAGTTTAAATTTGTAATCTTTAATCTCCTGAAATTAAATACGTTCAACCCACATCATTTACTTCCGGTTCAGCCAGCCCTGCTTTCCAAAAACACCTTTACTATCCAGATTTGTTTCCAAAATCAGCCAAATATGCTCGCGCCAAACCACCTTGCAGTATTTCATCCGTGGCATCGAAAGAATTCTTCAATAAAAAAAGAACAAGAAAAAGTAAAAAAAAGCTGAGGATATTGAATTTAGGAAACGAAATCGGTTGGAAAAGCCGTTGGAAGCCGAAAACAAGATACTGACCGGAAGGGCAAGACAGACCAAAAAAAGAATCTCCAAAATCAGATGCTCCAATTGCGATGAGGATGCAAATCCCATATGACTGAAATAAATGTTCCTTTTGATTTTTTTACTATTTAATTAATGACTTTTTTATTAAATATGGAAAAGTTTCTTAACTTAATGTTTTTTTGTTGTTAAAACGATGAAAATGTAGAAATGGTAATTGGGGCTGACTACTCGATACTTGCGTGGCCGACTACTGGAGCTGAGGGGGCTGACTACTCGCAAATCATACCCTTTTCACTTATTTTGTAAATAGTTTGCATTAGGTAGCTCATATCCCTATTAAGCTTAGTATTTTCCAATCTACAGACTTCAAACATTCAGAAGAACCAAATACTTGATTAAATAGTTGAAGAATGGATTTTTAATGACCAATCAAACACAAAAAAAGTTAAGGGGCTGACTACTGGTGCCATCACCCTAGAAACTTTTTTTTTTTTTACTATACCGTTTCGGAGAGATTTAAGAAAGAAGGTCGGAGATATTTAGCTTCATTTCTCGGAAAGACAAACATTTTTGTAGGGTTTTCTATTCTGAATAAATATGTTCACCCTGAAGTCACATGCCACTTTTTATTTTCTTCTATTCTGAAAGCATTAAACTCTTTCAGTAAACTTTTTTTCTAGAATTTTTGACCTGAGACAAATGTACGACGGTTTTGCCTTTACAGAATGACAACATAAAAAAATAAACTCAATTTGACTGTCAATTTAAAAAAAAATTAATAAACAAGGCACAGTAAGTACATCTTTGACGTTTTGGGTTATTTCTTGTTGCTTTGTTTTATAAATTTATATTTATTTACATTATCGCTTGTCACGCTGTTGGTTCACGGTTCAAATCCTGATGTCAAGAATCATCTATTTATTTCGAATAAAATAAATAAAAAAGTCGAAAGCTACTCGTAAGTCAACTCTACTGCGAAGGCATGACTGCCAGTGTCATGCCTTCGCAGTTGAGTGGTCATATGGCTGAAAATGCAACTTGATCGTGATGCTGACATCAGGAGGACGGGAAAAAAATACTGTGATCCATGAGCAACGATAAAAGCAAAACAACCAAGTTCCCCAGTTATCTGGACGCTACCCTTGGAGTTTACAGAAACTTCATACCATCTGAGTTTCAAACCACTACACTAAATCTCACTTTCTTTCTCTCTCTATCTCTCTCTTATTTTCAACTCTCGTGTCCTGTAATAGTATAAGAGTATTCATATCATCTTTGGCGCGCGCAAATTATTATAAAAAAAAACACTTACTATTCCAATAATCTTCCAAACTGTTACACAAATGTCACGAAATTCATTCTGTTCTATTCTGAAAAGTTCGCAGATCAAAACTAAGTACAAAGTGCATGACTGTATCCGCACGTATTTGCAAATCACTAGGATTTAAAATGTAAAGAAATTCATTAAAAAGTTATTTTTCTTTTTAAACCATTAAAAATTGTATTCGAAGATTTTTCAAAACTTGGTATGCCATAATCTTGAATATGTCAAATATTGTTAAAATATTGATTTCGAACAAAATCGATCGAATCATAGCCGAAAAATAAGAAATTTGCAAAAACCGGCTAAGAAATAAAGTAACGTTGCTCGCATTCTTTGTCAGAAATCTTGTACGCCATCTGTTGGCATGCGTCCACTGTAACTCAAATATTACATTGGAGAGAAAATCGTTTTTTTACAAAATCGGTTAGAATGCAAATTAGGATTTCGCATCGAATTGTGAATCCACAGATTAAAATACGAGTACGTCCAGCCGTTTAGGCTGCATCGTGGTTACAGATAGGCAAACAAGCACATCCGGTAGACATATTTTTTGAGATTCTCCATTATAGTAATACCAAGACTGATTAAAATCTCGAGTTCGAATTTGATCACCAAACCAATACTTGCGCTTATAGGTGCAAGTAAAAATAGAGGGAAGAACTTGAGAAAATAGTATTGACTGTTTCATTAAGCTATTTCATCGTACACGTTTTATTTTGAAAAGAACCACGTTGGTGGAGATAACACTTCACCCACTTTAACTTTTTCAGAATTGCGATATCTACTCTATTGACT
This sequence comes from Pocota personata, assembly GCA_963082735.1. Taxonomy (NCBI): domain Eukaryota; kingdom Metazoa; phylum Arthropoda; class Insecta; order Diptera; family Syrphidae; genus Pocota; species Pocota personata. Next base: position 234,040,687 of record OY720430.1, on the reverse strand, counting down.
AACAAAAGCGGACTTATCATGTTTTTCTCATTTATTCTTCACTTCTGACTAAAGTTTTAGGCAATGGAGGGATACATTGTTCGGCAAAATTGATTATTTTGAATTTAGGAAAAGTTTGGTTCATATCTTTAAAACCAGAAATATTCTAGGTTGTTCCAAGTTAACACATTTATTATCCTACAACTCCATGTTTTCTCCAAGATAGTGTTTCTTTTAAAAAAAAATAAAGTTTACTTTTTATAAATCCTTCAGATATTTTTGAAACTGTTAAGTTTTAGACACCAGTACCGCTATACAGCCCAGAGAAATTTGCAAGAAAATGTGTAGTTCATTTGTCTGATTTAAGAAATGTATTGTAGATGATTTGTGAAAATAAAATAAATGTTGTATAACTTATGTAATTCATTTTATATAGCTTATTTATAAAGATATACTAACACTGGTCATGGGTAGCTATGGTTAATATCGCCTTATTTTGCTCGCATTTGGTAGATGGCGACTTGTACTTATTTGCCCAAAGCCATTTCCTCTTTCTTAATTAAACACTTAGGTCTGGCAAAATTTTCTAATTACCATTTAAAGTAAATTTATAGACAGAAAATGTTTATATTTTTCTTCTTCAAAATTTTCTAAACATAAACATTTTTTAATTCTGCTTAATTTTTTTCACGGCTCATTGGCAGCTCATTTCAAATCAAACAAATAAGAATTTCCAATTGTTTTTGTTATTATAGCAGATAAAAAGACCAAATAAACACAAATTTATACTTATCACATTTATGCATGTGCTATTCATTAACACAAGAATGGCGCTTGTCAATAAATAATATTTCCTTCTTCTTTTTTTAACAAAACAATTCGTAATAAAACTGTCACAATTGTGACAATCTCGCATTATTTTTAGCACCCTTAAGCATTTTATCCATCATCTGTAAACAGATTTACGGCTCGTTTTCTCGCTTACGTCACAAAGACGTCAGCAGAAGAGAATACTCTTCTAGGACGTAGGTACATTGCATTTTGTAGAAACAAATTGAAAACATGAGTAAGACTCCAAACAAGAACTTGGAAGTGTAGGCGATTGAACGTTATGTGTGTCACACGCGCTCCATTATTTAGAATAAAGTTTATTTATTAAACACATTCGCGGTTGAAGAGGTAAACAGCGTTTAGCAGGTAGCAGGTACTCATAAACTCACCTGTTTGTGGGTTAGTATCGGTGTACAAATGGCACATTAGAATGAATTTAGGCGGGAAAATGTATTAGCGCCAACAACTATACTACAAAAAAAATCGCCAGTTTGTCTCTGCCGGAAGAGGATGTGATATTTTTGTTTCCGTCTGCAGTATGGAATTTATATTTGAAACATTTTAACGATGATTTTCTAATTCTGTCAGGTTTTGGTCTATTTTATACAATTTTGTTGCTAAGGAATACGCATTTTTCAACTTCACACCTATTTAAACCAATGTATATCTGGTTTCAATCGGCAAATGATGCAAATAATGAACAACGCACTTATGATTCAATTTTAAGGTTGAAGTATATTTTAATTGTATCTTAAATTAAATAAATAAATAAATAATTAACAATATTGGATTAGTTTTATTGAAATTATCAAATTAAGGCCGACAAATTCCATCGGCACCGTAGTGAGAGTGTTTTTTGGAGCACGCACACATGTCGGGAAGGTAGCAGTATGAATTTGGACCACAATTTCTGGAAAAAATTAAATTAAGATATAAATAATGAGCATAAAATCAGTTTGTAGTTTCGCCTTTAATTGTAATTCCGTTGATCTATTTGGATATACTACATTTACAGCCATCTATATAGAGAAAACTAGTCATTTTTGTCAGTCTGTGCGATACCCAAGTACAAACAAATTGTCCCTAGCGATTCACCACCGAACGAAGAGGAAGTCCTGAGGCAAGAGAAAATAAAAGAGCAGTAAAATAGCAAAAACCAAGCTTAAAAATAAATAGAGTATACGAACATAGAAGATTAATCGCGGGGCGTGGCTTCCAAACGATTAAGTCGCCTAAGGCTGATGCTTTAGAAAAAATTAAATAATGCATATATGTATGTATGTATGATATAAAGACCACAATGTCAGCTTTTTTCAAAACAGTCACCAGTGCTAACAACAGAATAAAACAATAAAGCAATGCTCAAAACCCATGACCATCTTGAGCCCCAGCACAAAAAAAAAGGGTCAAATAAACCGCAAATGGGGATAGATATGCCAAGGCTTTCGGCAGAACAACCTACCACTTCAGCATCTAAATCGAAAGCCCCAAGGCCATCATTGCACTGAAGAATTAGCAGAGGAAGCTCCAAATCATTTTCGGCTTAATTTCGGATATACTACTTAGTACTTCACTTTTTCTGCTTGAATATATTATAATTGCTCTGCCTCAACTAATCCGTAAAATGTCTATGTATTATATCATGTGAGGAACAAAAATTCGAAACATTCTGAAAAGTTAATCACCCACCAAACTTGTACAATCAAATCTGAGCTTATTTGTAGAGTCTTAGTAACATTGGAGAAATTAATTCTTACAATATTTGAATAGAATTAATTGCCAGTAGTGTCGCAGTCCTAGAAAAGTCTTGGGAGACCGGGAATACCCCCGACGAATGGAGGGAAGGAATGATCGTCAAACTTCCAAATAAAGACAACCTAACAGAGTATTAAAACTGGAGCAACAAGGAACATAATGGCAAATACTATCGATATTGAACAAGCAGGTTTTCCCTACAGATTCTCCTGCATTGACAACATATAATTCAATTATACAATAAATCTCCACTACACTTATTTTGTATTAACTTCAAAAAGACGTTCGATAGTGTAAACAGAGAGATCGTATCATATGGCAAGCTTTAAGCAGGAGGGCCATTCCGAACAAACTAGAAGCTATTATCAAAGCAAGCTACGAAGACGCGAAATGTAACGTCCTGCATAATAGTTAGTAATTAGTAACGTTCATCGGAGTGCTTGTCGGTGAGAAGTTTTGGAACTCAATGGAGTCTTACAACATGCGTCAAACATTTTAAATACGCCGACGATGTTAGCTTCCTATGGCACTGGCTTGTACCGAAATACCACCAGTTTGGTAATAGAGACAAACTAAAATTCTCAACCTGCTGGGCAACAGATCGAGAGAGTGCAAAATTCCCGGTACCTTCGAAGTAATTTCCCTGTTAACGATGGAATCGAATGGGTCATAATCAGTCGAATAGCAAAAGCAAAGGCTATCAGCTAAACTACCTAGCTGTGACTGTTCCTCTCAATACTGATTTGTTCGAATTTGGTGATTATGATACTAATTGTTGGGCGATTATGATGCAAAAATTTTAATGTGTTGAGCGGTAGTTAAACGATCCATATCGCAAAGCGGGAACGCAAAAACTAACAACCTGTCACTATGGATGACAGATGGATTTGACAGATGCAATATGGCAGGGATGTGAAATCCCAACTTCAAAATGAATAACACTTTATGTTACGGAAGATATTTCAAGTCATGATCACAATTTGTTGTATGTGTCCGATCACATTTTTAAAATTTGTACAGCAATTTAAATTTAAAAATATACCCTTTAAAACAATACATGCATTTAAGTACAATAAAATTCCAAAGTACGCATACGATTGCTACTAGTTAATCGAATGACATTTCCAGAGAACGTTACGTGGTTCACTGAAGACTGCGTAATACCGAATTACGTTACAAGTTACTCGATCACGAATAATTCGATACTAAATGCACGCTTCCACGTGACGAGTTGTCCGTATTCGACCCCAGGGTGTAGTTTTTTTTTCCACCTTAACCGAACATTATATAAAATTATAAAGAAACACACTTAATAATGGTCATTGATGGTTTTTATATTTGTGCAGCCTGAGGATCCATGGCACAAGCACACCGTTTAGAACTATTTATTGTGGTATTTTAAGCAAGTATTTGCGCCATTCTGAAAAGAATGAAATTGCAGCAATAGGAGCTGTTAACAGGGAACAAAACCGTTTAATAACAATTAAAGGCCAACAGCAATAAACAAACATGTCTAGTGCTTACCCAGTAACTTGCAAAATAGCCAATCCGTCATAACAAAGCTGAGGAGCAACACTTAAGTTCAACTAGAATGTAGTTTCCCTGTGAAAACCATCATCTGATCCAAGAAGAGAAGAAAGACCTGGAACGAGATTTCGACAGTCTTCTAGGTTCGGCCTTAACGCATCTCGGACACATAGGAATTGGTGGTGTTATGGAACTTGTGGAGTGGAACAAGATCACTACTATTTCATTTCAACGGTAGTGCTATCCAAGTGCAGTAGTGCTATCTATAGCACAGTAGTGCAATAATTTTATCATAAAAAAAGGGATCGTTTTTAAAGTTTGAACACAAAACCAGCAAGCAACACAGCGAAAGAGGACATCAAACTACACACATACTCGTACACTATACTAATAATTCAGTGCAATACAACATGACACCTTTGTCTAATAAATCACGCTTAGTTTCGACCCATCCTCCGGAACTACTAATTTTCTTTTGAACACTTTACTTACTTCCAACATCTTGGATAACAAAGTTGATCCCGCGCTGTTGCTGTGGTATTAAAGAAGTAACTATCGGCACAGGTGCATACACCGTCACTGCTACAGCTACCATACCGGCATTGTCTGAAATTTTCAAAACTCAATCAGTTTCAATAAACGCCTTTTCCCAATCAATCGCTTAACTCACCCTTTGCATGGATCCAGCCACTTTGGTTGCCAGATGCACTTCTTCGCTGTACTGTCGAAAATTGTTCCCTTCGGACAGACGCATAAATTGATTGCAGCACAGATACCACCTGCCTCCCTGCAGCCAGGAAGGCAATCTGGTGTACAGAGGTAAGCCTTGCTAATTGACGGTGAATATCCAATCTCACATGCACACGTGTTATCTATATAGCAAATGCCACCCCCACAACTCAGCGGGCAGCGGGCGACGCAAATTTTTGCATTAATTATGCGAACTTCGTACTTGGAACAGGGCGGTAAGCTCTCCTCGCTTGGCGCCAACACGAAGGACATGAAGACGAGCGCTGCGATTGTAAATCGTGTGGAATCACTGCGGTTAAGCATTTTATTTCTTTTGATCTATAACTACACACAATGGAGCTACAGGATTTCTCTTTTATAAGAGTTAACTCTAGTTAGTTGGTAGCCTGACTTGTTTATGCGGGACAAAAGGCTGATAGTATACCGTGTTGAATGAAAATATCCGGCCGACTGTGAGTAGAAATTTTGATATAAAACCGAAAACGACTGAAGCTGGTAAACTTGCACTTTCTACCAACGTGTGAGGTGGGGAATCTGTTAATTTTTTATATGTAATTTTGTTGTTCAACAAATTAATGATCGTGAGATGATTCCATTAAAATGAAAGTTATAACATAATAAATAGCGATTTGGAAAATATTTGAAAGCTTTGCAAAGCGTAAATTATGTGACAAATGGGTCACTGATCTTTCTCCGGTAGAATTATGCAAAAAGCTTGGAAATCGTTTATGCAAATGTAGTGTAGTTGGTGAAATTGGACTTGAATTTGTTGGTTAACTTAAAATTTGTGTAGACAACTGCTTTCACGAAGAATATCCTCAGGGTAACTTACCGTCCGTTCCGATCTTTACTCCGACTTGGTGTGCAGGGTTTATTCTAAAATTGCAAATCACATCAGTTGGTAGTTGATTGTGGTTTTGGCTGCAATTTATTGTGTCCCAAAATTACTTTAATCCAAAAATAAATTAGAGTATTCACACTGGAGGTGGTAGCTGCAATGACAAATTTACAGTGCGCACGAGTTAGGTCATTGCGATATAGTTTGCTAAAATTGTGCGTGCTGCTAACACACGTCTCAGAAGTCTTAATGGAACGAGGTTAGAACTATTCCTAAAAAATGCTGGTATAATTAACGTTTAACGGCGCACAGTGGCGCCTTTCGAATTTCTAATCAATTTGTCTCATAATGAAAAATAATTGGTAAAATTTATTGATTTCAATCTTTTCAGTTTGAGTCGCATTTACTTGGTCATATTTAGCAAGAAATCATTTCTCTTCTCCCAATTTTGTTCAAAATTTTTTAGAGGATATAACTCAAGTGCTTACAGCCGGTTATTGAGGAAAAAAATCTTATCACCAGGTACATAGAATCACTGATGTAATTGAGAAAACTCTTGAAGAGAAAAAGATTTGCTCAAGCGTATGTAGCTGTGGCATGAAGGCTTGAAGTTCAAATTACGACAGGTTCTGCCTGTACGCCTATTTAACATACTGACAACATATGTATGTATATATCTCAGGAATAAACTCTTACATTTCAGACACGGAAACGAATACTCGCATATCAATGAAAATTCAGCTGGCGTACCGCAAGGAAGCATTCTTAGCCCGCTTTTGTATCTTCGAGATACCCGTGATATACGAGCACCACAAGAAGAAGGCACCGTGTTAGCTACGTTTGCCAATGACACTGCTATCCTAGCAATAGGTAAATCGAAACAACTACAAAGCTCTCTGAACTATCATTTAGTTGGAAAATGTTCCAAGCTCAATGCAAACAAGTGGTGAAGCCGGTGTGGACCTATGGTATATAACTCCGGGGTTGTACCAAAACCCATATTTTACAAACTTTCGAAATAAAGTGCTAAGAGAAATTGTCCATGCACGATAAGAAACAACGATATACACAGGAATCTTGGAATTCGTACAGTAGAAGATAAAACTAAACGGACATGTTAATAATAGAGTCCTTCAAATTCCGGAAGAGAGAAATTTATTGCGCCATCTGCAAGAACCAAACTCTTGAAGAGTTAACACGATAAAGATAAAGATTAACCGCATCTAAATAGCGGAGCAAGCAAGACCAGTAACTAACAAATTCATATCGAAGGAAGGTGGTTTTGGGAAGTAAGAATCTCACACTACTATAACCACGCGCCTGCGGTCCTCATAGTGAAAGATTTTCACCTAAGAGGCAAAAAATACTTTGTTGATTATACGAGTTGGTTTGTTTGATGTCCACAGTACCAGTGCGCCCTGGGTAGTGTCGGAGCATTTCCTGTAAAAAATAAACCCAGAGCAACCCCAGAAATTCTATTTTACATCGAACACAAATATGTTACCCTGAAAACTGGCATTCTTCGACTTTCGCAAGTAAATCAATCAGTTTTATATATTCGGCTATTATATTCTATAAATTTATATATTTTTATTAAACACAACATCACAATCGAAAGACAACTCTAAATTTAGTTTTTTGGCAGCACTCACCCCGAGAAAGTACCTGGGGTGAGCTCAGTGTGCCCCCAGTGTTCACATCGAAAGCAATGCTTCATAATTTAATGCGAATTTAGAGCAGTACTCTCGAACATCGAACACATTAGTGCGAAACCAGTGCGCACCATTGCGCCCTAGTGCGCTAATCAAACAAACCTAATGTGTCCAACAGTTGAAATGATATCAATTTTGAACAAAACCGTCTTAGTGAATTTTCTCACAACCGTTAATAAGTAAAGTATCTGTTACTCGATTTTTTAGCGAAACACTGAGTACGCAGTCTTATTACCGCCATATTACCTCAGATACCTACGATTTTTATTGAAATCGTTGGATTGCGACGTCGCTATAGACTACACATATTAAATTTGAATAAAATCCGTCCATAATCTGGGCTGAATAGTCCAAGGCTTAGATCGACAGGCAGACGAGAACCACTTTTTAATACTGATCAAAATCTCAAAAATGAAATTTCTCACTAAGATAATACTTTCCCTTTATAGCAACAAGTACAAATTATGGCAAAAGGGGTCCATTCTGGCACCATTCCGAGATCATCACCACCTATGAACAGAGCTTCTCTGAAGGATTTTAAGAAAGAAGCGCCTGTGAGGCGAAAGCACCTACAAACACGATTTGCATCCGAAGATGTGACAATCAATCCTACCCTTCACCTATGGAGAAGAAGACAAAGGTCATTGGTGCTGGTGGGTGATCGCTAGAAACCATTGCGAAACAAGACAACACCATTTGGGGAAATCATGGTCCATTGTCTAACCAGATGGAAAGATTGGATTTCAACAATGAGATTATCTCGTACAGCGAAAGGAATTATGGAAAGTTCTTCAGCCCCCATGAATGCGATTTCCCCTTTGAAAGTAGCATCTATTCTTACAATTTTTAGAGATGAAATGATCAGGTAATACGTCTCTACGTAAATAAATAGTGATTCATCAAACGTATAGTATTATTTTCAAAGAGCATACCAGAAAATGGTACACGGATCGAAAACAGTCGAGGGGATTGGGTAGGAATATTTAGCCCAAACATTTTCCAAGCAGAAACTCAGACCTTACTGTTCCGGAATTTCAATGCTCTAGGGTCATAGCATATATATTTAAATGAGAGAGACCCCTCTACCCTTTTCACACGCACTCAAGATCAATAATTTTCTGTCAGGGAACCATTTAAGTTAGAATAATAGACATTTTAATATAGCAGTGCGTTTCAAACCATTTTAAATTCATATTTAATATCATCCTGATACCTAGTGGAACATTGTTACTGAAAGCATAAAAAACCAAAATCACCAATAATAAGAAAGCATAATATCTTAGATAACATAACGTACTTTATGAGCTTCCAACTAATAGACAGTCTCTGTATCTAAGTGAGCTTGAAACAGTGATACTGGCAAAGGCTCCTTTTGTTTTTAAAGCGCTGAATACCTTGTGTAAGTCAATTTTTTTCTGGAATGATAAAGGCACTTGCAGTGGATGTAGGTGTCAAACAAATCGATCTCCTTAACGGTCAAAATACAGTCCTGTCCACCGAGAGGTGATAAATCTTTCACCGGATGATGACCAACAATATACCGTCAGAACTGTCTATAACTCAAATGGGATATTTGGAATAGCGCAACCCTTCCTTTTTGGCTGCCAAGCTTAAGTACAAGCTTGATAAGCAGGCTAGGAAGGGTGCTGGAACCTCTAGTAATTATTAGCATAATGACTGACTCTTCATTGGAAGCTTATTCAAATCAAGTGGCAATATTTCAAGGCGGCATCACGAATGTTATATCTTGAAAAAAATACAAACTATAAGGAGATAAGTGAACACTGGAATGTATAATTTAAAACCCCTGTCGAATCTGGGATGAAGCCACTCAACCCCCGAAAATTGTAAGGCGATGAGGATACACATTGAAAGATGATCAAGGACAGTAAGGTACTAAGAGCATCTCGGTTTTATGTGCCAATGACACGACATCTCTTCTTACTTAAGTTGAGATAGTGAGATTGCAAAATCGTGTTCACTTCCAAATCAAGGCAAATCATAATTTTCGCTGATGTCAGTAGTAATCTGACTGATGAGGTGTTTAAATGGAAGGTACTAAGCGAGCAAATGGCGTCAAATTCTTATCTTTTTAATGAGCTCTCATGAGACACGAATCTATGTATAATGCTGGGACAGCGCCCGAAGTTTATCTTCTGGAGATGAATTTCAAAGTTTACTTGGGACGTGCTGTAAGGTGGACATAAAGGCAATGGACCTAGCGGCTCTCAATGGCCAAAATTTAAATGTGCTACCCACAAATTGGGAATATACTAAAGACACTGCGGAATCAATAATGGCAGTCGATTTAGCGCCATCTAGTAGGGGTATTAGTCGATACAAAAAAAGTAGACCAATAAATGTTCTTCCTTAAAAAATTCGAAAAAGATTTTTGTGTTTGTTTAGAAAATGAATGTCTTTGCTAAAACACGAAAGTATGTCAATAAATAGAATTGAGGTTAGATTTTCCCATTGGTAATGAAGGTGCTTGAATGAATCAACATCTACTGTCAAGTAGCTGTATGTACCTGTCCATGCTCAATGAAATACGCCGATAGAGACTAATTTTAATGCAGCGAAGATCAAAATATCCGGAAAAATGAGGACGAGCAGTACAAGTCAACAGTGAGTGTCGAGGTATGAACAATTATTCCTTCTTCTCTCCTCAAAAATCATTTACAGCACATTATGGGAGTAATCCTTGCAATGCTTAAAATCATATTTACATACAGATGCTAATAGAAATTTCTTAATAAATTGTAGGACTTTTTCGTTTAGACGGCATAAATCGCATCGGCTTTAGCATCTCGTGATCTTTTTTACGTCATTCATCCCTACAAAGAGTAGCAAAGCTTTCACTTATTCCTTTTCAGGATTTCGATACTTACATACAAGGAAAATAATGAAAAAACGGAACCCTTGTAGTGAGAGAACCCCTGTCCATCTGTCTGTAACAGTCTCATAAATTTTGAACTAGAAAGTATCAATTTAGACCAAAGTTGAGTTTTGCTAACCCGCAGATATGTATGTATGTACATACATTTGTCTAAAGACATTTTTTTGAAAAACTACCTCTTAGCAAGTTGGTGAATCTATAGACTTGTTGATGGGTCATGGACGTGGCTCATACATTCAGCAACGTTTCAAAAATTTTAAATCAATTCTCAAGTATTTATAGCTGTATTTTCTCCACAATTACTTTTCCACAAATCTATGCAGATGATATCCACTCTCAAAACCTCTTCACTAAACCAATCCGTCCCACGCACCCAACACCATATTAACAGACCTCCTCCATGAGTAATTTTCCTTCGTTCCGTGCATGAAATCTATAAATTGATTTCCTTGCTAAAACTGCTATTAGTTACCTACTTCTAAGTCACTACAGGCAGGCTATTTTCTCCTCTTCGCTTGCCGGAAACCCCCTAATACCCAATTAACTCAGAACCACATGTTGCATAACCACTATCAACCAGTTATTCCTTCACACTAAACTATCTAAAAACATGAACATTCCTCTTACAACTATGCCAATTTATTCAAAAAGCATATCTTCATCGAATAAACAACAAACAATCGTTACACATTCTCGCTCGAAGGCAGGCCCGGCACACAACAGACCCCGCTTACGACCGAACCCAAGAATCTCATGTCAATTCCACACCATTTCCTATCAAAAAAAAAATAATACAAATCCACAAAAAACCAAACAATAACAACAACAACAAAAAATATTAAAAATACTGCAACAGTTCCCAGTCCCATTACCATTTCATCCAGCACTACTGCCGCCACCACCCGCCCTCGAATCAAAAAAAAAAAAGAGTACCCAACTCGATCTCATTGGAAACCCAAAAGCGTTCGTTCAAGCGAAAACTCCTCGCGCCCTCCAAAAAATGTGCCGAAGCAGTCTTCTCATCGGCACCATGGCAGGACTTTAGTCAGTCTTCCGTTGGCAGTCACCGTGGCTGGATTATAACCGCGTATCACGAAGCCTCCCTCAATGGGGTTCTTTTTAATTCGCTGCTATTTGTGTTCGACGCCTTTACCCATGTTCAAGTGGATAGTGTATACGAATTCATAAAAAAAACTTGATAAAAAATAGAATTAAAAAAAAATAATCGCCACTCGTTCGTGATCGTTAAAAAAATATCGTTTCACCATTTGGCGACCAGACGCATTATTACACTCCACTCCAGTGAAGGAAGTCAAGCCTCTTTGAAGCGGTGCAGGCAGTGAAGGCGGCGGATTTGCATACCGGCTGTGAGTAGACGACAACGGGGCGGGAGTGTGTAGCTCAGTGAATCGGCGGTGGCAGCGACAACAGCAGCAGCACTGGAACATGACAGAAATTCCTAATCCGACCGCGACATGAATATTTTGCAGTTTTGTATCTAGATGCATTATAGAAGAGGAACTCAGAAGACACGCATTCTTCTCTGGACGTATACAAACGAAGACGGGCGCTCGCGTATTGAATAACGAGTATATCGAAGGTAATGTGGTAGCCGGACCCACCTTTTTTAAAAAAGAAAAAAATAAATAAAAACTCTGTGTATTCTATTACTAGATCTAACGATGTGCCATTGAAATCGAACAGATGGTATTGACGCACTGGCCAATTGTTTATTTGTATAAAAGTTTGAATGAGTGCTGAGTACAACGAAAAAGGGTGCACTCCCTCCGAAATTGTACCCAGTCACAGTGTGCGACGTGTGGATTGTGTTTACTTGGAATTGGGGTGATTATTTTTTTTAGAGAGAGAGAGAGATGATTAATTAAGTGTTCTTCTTATTTGGAAGTGAAATATACATTTAAATTGATAAGATTGGTTGAGAGAGAACCAAAATAAAATGTCATTTCTGAGGTTGTGCGGAGTGTGTCATTCCTTGTTTATTATTTGGAAACAACTGGAATTGTGCGTATTTCTGAGTAATTATTACAAGTCGTCCAAAGTCTGGAAGTCTTCGAGGCTTTTAAAGAATGTGTTTCTTTTATAATTAAATATTGAAATTTTCTGTAACACTAGATACTGTGAACGAATATTAATTTGTTCCGATCTGAACGACTTTAGTAATGATCTTCATATATTCACAATCACTCAAAATTAATCAAATGCATTGATTCCATTAAACTTTATTTGGAATTGAATAAAAAGAATGCAACATGAAAGTCACTATTTTTGAGAAACATTTTTTCAGTAATAAGTCAATATGGATCTCAACGCTTCCTCGTGCTAAATTTCAGGAGTTTTGACTTGCCTTAACCAAATAATTAAAATCCCGATTTAATCGAAATACGTTCAAGTTTTCAGCTGAACGACCAACAGAGATCATTTTTGAAAATTTTGATAATTTTCAGAAAAAATAATCTACACACCAGACCAAACAAACCAAACAAATTTAATCAAAAAACCTTCACCCGTGTTTGAGTTATTCGTGTGACAAAAACGACTTTTGAAATACCAGAATGTGTTGCATAGTCCCCCATACCATCCGATTGTAATGTTTTCTAAATAAGACCATTTTCGAATAAAACAGGCTGTGCCAAAGTAGCGAACCAAATTCTATCAAAACTCATCGATTGGTTTCTGAACTAAAAAGATAAAGAGTGGTTGACAAGCATGGTGTTTGTGGACTTGGTACTAATATAATTTAATCGCATCCCAACGCGATCCAATTTCAATGGATTTTAAAACGTAACAATGCAAACATTAGGTCAACATCCGTTTAGTAATTCTTGTGTGAGAAAGGCTTAAAACACAGCCAGACATAAAATAAAATGTGTATGGTTTGACCCCGAAACGGAAAGTCCAACTAGACATTTGAACATAGCCACGAATGGTGAAGACCTACAGTTTTATGCCGTTTTAGACGGGACATTTTTCCGATTCAGAAAAGCTTCCCATGGCAATTTTACTCGAACGTTAGCAAGAGGTGGGACCGCTAAAAACTTGTTGGTATTTTCTGTGACTTGAAGCTTGAGTTTTCCGCTTAATAATCACGAACTTAACCACTGGGCCACGTGATCCTACGAGTATATACACTATCGGACGTCAATGAAAAGTGCGCTCCATTTTATGTTTCTTTACGAAGTAGAGTAATTTTATTGTGTAAATCCATATTGTTTTTATTTCTAAGTCTTATCGTCACTTGCACAGAGTAGAGTATCAACTTTATCGTCTTTCCATCCTATGAGAAGCACTATGAGTGGGCGTGTGCTAAACTATGTGGCATACTTCGCAATGGAATGCCTCAACCATCTATTTCATCGTATTGTAATTTGCAAAGGCTCTTGAGCCCGTCTTCATAAAAAGTTGTTCGCTTATTAGTTATGTCAACGATAATATAGGAACTTAATCTTAATTTAGTTCTTATTCTACGGTTAAGAAAAGTATTAGTTTTGTTCGCAAGCACGTTTGAAAGCTACAACGATTTCTTTCTCATACTGCACCTGTATGATATTGTAATAATAATAGGAATATGCAGTATCAGGAGTGCTTCGAGATAATTCAGAACTAGTGTTGCCACTTCAGGCAAACTTTGAAGTGAATTCAAATCCGTGAAAGAATTGCATTCGCATACGATCGTGACTTTCTCTCTGAAGCAAATTCTCAACTGAGAACAGCTGAAGGAAAATAAAATTTTCAGTGGAAATTTGTTCTGATTCTGGTGGTAAATAAGAGGAAGATATGGCATATTATCAACCATCAGAGCGTGAAAATTTCTCTGCAAACCGGGGAAGGCAAAATATAATTGTTTTATAAATACGATAACATGTAAAAAAAACATTCCAGCGGTTACTGTTTGCAATTTTTTACTCGAAAATAGTCCAAATACTTTTACCATTCTCTGACAATTTCTCTCTAAAACGTCCATATTTGACAGTTTATAGATTTTTACTCCCATGAGTATTTATATGTCATTCTTTCTGTCAAAATAGATCTCTAAGAAATCATTACTGATTCTCAAATTTCCGAGAGCATAAAGGCGCTATGATTATATTCAAAAGCATGCACGCAAAGTAAAATGGAATCCGCATTCAATTAAATAGAAAACGTCAAGATTATGTTGATTGTCTGATATATGTCAATACAGTGAGTGACATTGCACACGCGCATTTGCATTTTAAAACAATTCTACAAAAAAAAAGAGTTATCTCGAGTTTGAGTTTCGCATATTAATCAATCATCCGACGTTAATTCATTTACTAATAAATTATCGTTCACAGACAATAATGATAAGAGGTTTTTTTTTATCGGCCATCTGGCACAATAAAGAATATCCAAAACAAGACAACTTTTTGTCGCCGAGTGTAAGCGCATAGCAATGCAAACAAGGGGCATTGCTCCCTTGATAATCGCGGGCGCAACAGTCTATTTATTTATTTTTTTAACCTAACTACACAATGTTCACTCCACCAACCACGAGCTTCTGTCAAACTAGACAAAGTATCTGCTGGATTATTTCTATCCATTCTCTATCTGAGATCAGAGCCTCTGAGAAGCCGCGCATCAGCTGTATTTAGTTTTTCGATTTGGTGGTTCTTCGGTTTCGGTGTTGTGTTCCCAATTCGGGGCATCAATCAATCGCGAGTTGAATGTTAAATGATGATTCTGGTGTTTTTGTTCCCCCTCTACTCCTGCTGTTTTTCGATAACAATAACAACAACAACAATCGCATAATTATGCTATGATGTGTTTTGAAAGTGAGCGGGTGCGGGCATAATTAATTACCTACACATGCCGGTAGTGAGAGGGCAAAGCAATTACATCGTTTGGAGAGTGCTCGCTCACAGTCAGCCGCCCACATTTTTTTCCCCGTGAAGGAAATTAAACAGAAAACATTAGAATAACGCGTACCTAATTGGGTGGATTGTAATTATATTTTCCTTTTAATTAAATATTTATTTGGAATTGTATTTTTAACGCAGACAACACGATTGGTCGAATTATGATGTTTACTTCCTATCTTAAGTGTATACAGAAGGGTCCTTTCCCTGAACTTTCATGGGGATTACGTAATGTATCCATTAGAACTATGCTCAGAGGGGTATTACATTACAAGACTAGTTTGTCTACAAAATGCACCTTGGAAAGGGACACACACATGGTGCTAATTGAAATTACTCACCACTCCTAATGAGTTGTTGAAATATATTTTGCGGCAAAACGCAAAGTTCATATTAAAAGCTGTTACGGATAGCGATTAACCTTGACTAAGGCACGATTCTTACTTCAGACAGATTTATTAAGATGATAGGGTGGAATTCCTCACCAAATTTCACCCTTATAGTTACAAAGGCATGCAAGAAGATGAAAAAAAAAAAAAAAAAAACAGTGGTAAACAAGCAGAACTGGGGGTTGAAAAAGGGTCACCCCTGAATTGGTCCTCGTTACACTTATGTATGTAGTTTTGTTGGGGGAAGTTAAGGTTATTGATTTTCTTCTAACTTTGTACAAATGCAGTTGTTGCAGAAATAGCATCTATCGATAGATTTTGTTTCGAGAAATTACGATTACACAATTTTTTGTATGTCGAAGGCAATGATGGGATTTTTTGCGTACCTACGAGTATATTCAGCGCTGCCACTTTGATACGATCGTAGCAAATTTTATACATTTGCTACTCACTTTCGCCAAATTCGTGGATTTCGTTACGTTTTAGACTTTTTCTAGGCTTACCATACGACTATTTATTTACTTTACTTTTCTTTACTTTTACACGGCAACCTAAACGATCTCCACTGTACCCATTCTGGTGCTAACCGAAATTGTTCTCGTATTAGAGCACATCCTTCAGTCCGGTTTCTCCTATAAGTGTCTACGTTGGATGTAGACACGGTAAGCCTTTCTTGTCTATTTGGTAGGCTCCCAGACAGTTTGCTCTATTATGAATCAATGCCCCAAAGTTTCTAAGAATATAGTTCAGAGTCTAATCCACTTTATAGCAGAATCTGAATATTCCTCTGTTTTCTAGTGTTAACTTCGTGAGGTGTTCCAGGATCTTACGGTGTCCTGTGAGGAACCTTATAAGTATTCGTAGTTGTTCCTACTTAAGCTGGTACCTACGGGATTTCTGTTGTTTTCGTTTTTTTTTTATATATAATTCGCGCGCGCTAAAGGGGATATGAATACCCTTAAATTATTTCAGTGCACGGGCGTTTGTAGAAAGTGGGAGAGAAAGAAAGATTTGAATCGAGTTGAAATGAGCTTCGCAATTGATTGACTTTTTTATTTATTTCATGCGAAATAAATAGATGATTCTTGGCACCAGGATTTGAACTGTGAACTTGCAGCGTGACAAGCGATGATGTTACCACTACACCACGACCACCCTCGTTTTGTGCTTGACATTAGGTCTTTGGGTGCTATCTCTTATTTGGCCAGCATGTCGGCCTCAGTATAGGCCGTTCATTTTACCTACTAGGTTGTTAAGTTTGCCCAGTCATTCCCTGATATAATTGTAATGTCTTGCTTGCGTGGATTCGTTCCATTCTTAGTGCTTAATTTAGTGGTGAAGTTTTTGACAATCCATGACCATTTACTCAGTAATACGAGTACGTTAAGAAATGAATGCAAGTCTACTACACATGCTCAGTGCAAACTAACAAGTCTACCTGACAGGCCAACTAAAGGTGTGTACCACAAGCATATTGAGGATTTCTGGTCTGTAACTGTTGAGACTTTGGTATTATTTCATTACATGCATGTATGATACCATGCGCGATGGAAAAGTAAAAGGTCAACCGGACCGTGTAGTACATTCGTACTATGGGTATTTCATCGGCATGTCAGCTAGAATTGTTTAGGTAGATCTGCCAGTTTGGCCTGAACATTGGTTTGAGACTTCTGATTTGATTTGATTAGAAGAAGACTACATATACACACATACATATGTATGTAGCTAGCCTAAACATTTTGAAACACCTGTATATGAATAAATATGTTTTTAAAGAATTTGACTTTTGCTACTCTGTTCGCTTTTTGCTACGGGAAATTTGTAGCATTGCCTATATTTGAAACCTTTTCGGTTTTTCCACGGAGCGCAGGGGAGTGTTATTCTTCGAAAAGATACTTCGTATCGCTCAGCTTATGAAAACGAGCATCAACAACGATCTGCGAGTATATGTATGTTGTTGTTAACTTCAATGAATACCACGGGGCTCAAACACAAAGAACGCGGCTGCTCTTTCGAGCTGAGCTATCATAGCTACCTCAGCAGGAAAGGGCCTGAATTATTTATTACGATATTTCTACAATTTTTCTGTCGGACTACTTTCAGAATCAGTTTACAAACTAAACTCTGACAGCCATTGCACTAAACGATCTTGTCGGTCACGACAGTCTATCTCCGCCTACAAAATTTAATCAAGTGTGAGTCTGGTGTCGCGCGATTATAATCCCAATTTTTTTTTTTCAGATTTTTAACGTTAATCATTCCGCAGATGAGGAGACATCGCTTTGTTCTTGGCGTTTGAAATTTTTTGTTCAACAAACCTTATGACATAGCTCTATATGCGATCAAATTCGTCAGACCGTCACAATGTCGGACAGATCGTTCTGATCGTGTATGGGCTAGGCCTTATAACTCTGTTTTGAACTACTGTCAAATGAGAACTAAAACTCTTCCGGTTGAAGGTCAAAACATCACCTACAGGGGGATGAATACACGTAAGTAGTCTGTGAGGACTAGTTCCGATATTGAATATCTAATTGGATCGGTCTGTCTATAAGTTTGTTCTATGTAGGATTTAGTCAATCTTTCTACAGAAGAAGGAGCTACTTATGCCAAATGAAAACGCGCTAATATTTTTAAAAACAAATTTATACTTTTTATTTGTTAAATCCCTAGCTACAAGTTATGGAAGACTTCATTCGAAATGGCCGCTATTTGTCTTAAAGCACGCCCTGAGACGCAATGGCCAATCATCAATCGCATTACGGACCCCGCGGACAAGGGCTCGCTTCAAAGAGTCAATATTTTTGTGATGAGTACAGCTATCAACTGGCCAATCATCCGGTGTTATGAAGTCGGGTACATATTTTTTAGCCACTCTTGAGTAGTTTTCGCCTTGTGGGTTGGAGCAGAATCTTATTGGAATGTCCAGTGCTTGTTTGTGAACATTGTTCGGCTTAGAGGCTTAACGACGTCTTCCAAAACAGTGGTTTGGTAAACTTTCGCCGAAGTCTTGACTCCTTTTTCACAAAAATGGAGGTTGGTTATGTCATCGTAGATCACCATGGATTTTTGCGAAATTTTCATTTCCCGCGACAAGCTCTTCTTCTTTCTCAGTGGATCTTTGACGGTCACGTACTCCACCAATATCCTCGAATAATTTAATAGTACGATAAACCAAGCGGTCGCAAGGTCCGAAAGATATCACCTTTTGCCTGTAATATGGCAAAAGGTGATATCTTTCGGACCTTGTATAAGCCGATCACAACGACACGATTTTCGATGTCACTCCATTCCATGATTGTGACTAAAAACAAAAATCTTTTCCGCGACAAAGAAGCATAAAAGGAACGACTTAAAAAATGGTTAACATGAAAAGAGTGCAACTAATACTTTATTTAAAATGGTTGCATTAAAAATTGTATCAATATTTATGCCTAGATTAGGTATGAGGTCTGTGAGGTCGGTCACAAATCAGTATGTTCATTTTAACCCCAGAATTAATGGCAGCAACTTGACTACGCTTCGATTTTACACAAATTTTTGTAAAGTAGCTATTTTTCGGATATGAAAATGTCATTGCATCATCGGCATGCCAAGTTTTGGAAAAATTATCAAATAATAGTTTGGTTAGACCCGAATTCCCAGAACTTTACAAATAGGAGCAATTACTTGTGATCAAGTCGTGCACTTTATTCTTAAAGAATTATTTTTGGTGCCACTTTATCCGTCGTATTGTGATTTTTGCATTCTTATACACTGTGTTGCTTAAAGTTATTTTTTCTTCGATTAAGGAGCTAATACATTTGGTATAAGGAGCGTCCTATCTAGGCCCGATTTAATCCCAATGAATTTTTTTACCTTAAAAGTAAAGAGGACTGTAGCAAATCAGCCCACTAGTGGAATCAAAGAAGAGTATTTATCAAGCAAATAATTCCATTCCAGAGGCATCGTAAAAAAAACATTTCTTTATGGTTGTCTGTATAAAGCGGATCCTCTGGAATACGATTCGTCAAGAGAATCAGCATCAACAATGTTGTGCGTCCAACATAGACAACATGTGGGAAGACATATGTAAATGTGGGAGTCATTATAAGATATTTTGTTCAGTTCAAATACAAAAAAACAACTGGCTGACCCCAGAGTTTTCCCTGCGCTATTTTGAATTTCGAAAATTTCATATGGATATTCACCTATTGCATATTTTGAATGTTTTTGGACCTTTAAGTGCACTTGAAAACCACCATTTGACTTTATATTCTGATTCAGCGATCTATAAGTTTTCGCCTAAATGCAGACACCCCGAGGTTCTTAGTTTGACTGAACTAAAAGCTATGCTGTTCTGTAAATGGTCAATGTGGATGGTTGTGCGCTGTTCTCCGGCTGAGTTCGAACTAATATTGTGGCAGTCATACAAATTCAAAATTGGTATCTCTACTGGAAAGGCGTTGCCCACCTAGGCTTTGAAATTTCCCCTTACCATCTAGCCGTTCTGAGCAGGGGAGGCTCTTGCAACAAATAAGCACATCAAGATATATTCGTCGTATATTCTTGGACTTTAAAGTGACTAGTTACGAGTCATGGGTACGACTAAAAATCGTTTTGTGCATAATCACACCGTATGACCTAGACCGAAAAAATGAATAATTAGTCTAATATTAGGCAAACATCGCTCTAAATATGCCGCGAATTAATGCAAAATTGTAATCACATCTCACTCCACGTGCTGCTTTATTTTTTTGAATATTATAAAGTTTATTTTTATTTTTATCACATCAACTGATTCAGCTAAAATCCCATGCAGAGGGGAAATTAATCTTACTCAAGGCACAGAGTTATTTCAGTTTTTCCATAATGCGTTATTTGTCGCGTCAGAAGAAAATAAACAATTGCACTCACATGGTGCGGTCAAGTGTCCACCTGCCTTCTTCAAATTTTAGCGATACTTTCACCCTTCCCCAACTTATTATTTTGTTAACATAAAAAGACAAAAAGAAATAAACAACAGCGTCTGCCGCCTGTAACATTTCCCCCGGCTATAGTTCAGCAAATCGCACATGTGAACAGTGGCAAGCCTCTTATTATATTCCAGGTCTTGTTTGGATGAATGTGATGCCGCAGACGATCATTTACACCGATCCATTAAGAGACCCACCACAAACAAGCCTATTATTAGAGGAATGCATCATTGATGACGGACAACAACCGAGCACAATCGAATCGAACATGCCCGCTAAAGAGGGCCACAATGGAACGGCTTCCTAAGAATTGGCTTTGGCCGATTGCCGCTCGCAAGCTAATCACGATAAACAACAACGACGATCACTCCACAGGGGGGGCAGCAAGGTGAAGGGTGACCCGCGAGTCGCACGTTGAATATAGAAATGACGTAACTCGGAAGAGGCCATATAAACATGTTTGTTCGTCGTCTTCATTGTTATTCCTCCGTTGTCCAGCTAAACCGAAATAGTAGTCCGATTTTGGGACGTTGATTATTCGGCTTCCGTTCCACGATCACTTGTAAATTCTTTGTGTGTGTCATGAGAATGCGTTTGTCTGATGAATTTGTTTGGTATTCTTTCACTTGCAGATCAGTTTCTAGTCTAAATGATCGGCTGGAGGACGTAGTCGGCAGCCGAACATACAATACAACGCGAAGGAGCGGAAGGTGCTAGCAACAACATACGAGTACATACACAAACAAAATGTGCTACATAATCATCACAGGAGGCAGCCTAGTGTGGTTTATCTTGAGCCTGATCGCTGATATGTTTATCGTGTCGGCAATAGTCACGCCAAAGTGGCTGATTGGTCCCCACGTGGAGCTAGAGGCATCGGGAGCATCAAATCTCACCGCCCACAGGTATCCGTCGGTGGGTATCTATACTCGCTGTAAGAAGATGGATCGAATGGGCTATCACTGTGGGCCATTTGACTTGGATGGCTTCGCTACAGACAGTCGAGTATATCCGGGCGAGTGGAAAGCGGCGATGTTCTTCATCTCGTTGGGGTTCGCGATCCTTACAATGACCGTGTTACTGACGCTTCTCACCTGTTGCCGGCAATCGTTGTTCGGCAAGAGTATTCACAATATTACAGGCTGTGCGCAAGTTGTTTCGGGTGAGAGACTCATGGAGTTGAGATGTTGTGTGTTTGTCATTAATTTGTGTTTCTTTTTTTTTTCTCCATGTTGCAGGAATCAGCGTAATGATGGCGATATTTTTGCATCCGATGGGATGGGGAGCGCCAAGGGTGTTGGCGCTATGCGGTCCTGGTGCTGAACCATTCTATCCATCAATGTGCAGCGTGGGTGAGGACATAACAAGAATTTGCTATTATAGTTCTTTTTTAGTGTTCCTCATTTATTTAACTCTTTTATGGTGAAGGTGGGCTAAAAAGTTTTAATTTCATAGGGAAGGAGATATTCGTTAAATGGATTGTGTTACAGGGTGGTTCAGTGATAGAGAAAGAATCATAATGTTAAAGTAAAACAAACATAGCATTTTGTTCGTGGAGGAAGAAAAATAAAGTTAAGGAGATATTTTATCCTCCAAAGATTTTAAAACTGATGGAGCAGTGACTTTATTTCCACGTTAGTCATATGTGAATATCGATCTTTAACACGTGGAGTGCCACAGTGTAATCCGAAAAATGGGTCCCACAGGCCGAAATTTTTTTTTTTTTTTTTTGTAGAAACTTCTAGATTGTGGCTAATATAAGCAGGAATTGGTATTAGACTTTTTGATTTTTATATTCTCGTCCACATTTTACTTATTTTATTTTTTTTGTATATGTTCTGTGAGATGTCTAGTTTACGATGGTACTTGGTTCAGTAAATTTCATGAGTCCAATTAGGTTTTACTCAGCTAAATGTTATATAAACTACTGTGAGACCACCCTGGACTCACGCGGCACAGGTGTGCGAAATTCGTATGAAGCCACATTGGTCTTATATAGCACTCAAGGGTTAATAGTGTCTTCACCTGTCAAAACTTAATACATGACCAAAACCATTTATGAGAAAATTAGTTCGGTGTTTTTCACCTTTAACGCCTACTATGTCTTGGCATTAAAACTAAGTCTGAACTTAGTCACAAACAGTTCAGGATGTTTTGTTTAGCTGATTTCATTTCGGTGCGGTCGCTTGGTTGGGAGAGTATTGGATAGTCTTCAGGAAAGGTCTCCGCATGTGTTTCTAATATGACGTTCCTTTCTTCCTTTGTTTTTGTCTTTATAGGCTCCGGCTTCAAGAGTTATACCTCGTACAATTTTGAGACTTATTTTCTGCCAAAAAGTCACGCGTGTTTTTTGTCACAAATTTTGTGTGCGTAGAGCTGACGTGCGGCTCTAGTCCCCTAGCATCTCTAAAGGCTTCCTTTTTAAGCTTTTGCACGCTTTTGAACTGGCATAAAGCCAGGGTTTCCGAATAAAAACTAGCAGTTGTGGCACTTCTTATGGTTTTTTGGCAGTATTGTCAGCACCTGCACACATATCGGTCGAAAAATTGGCCATTTCGCATTCGATATTGTTCCTGAGCTCCTCTAACGTTAACGACTTGACGCAACCCCATAAAAAGAAATCCATCGGCGATAAATCGCATGAGCGAGCAGGCCATTCGAGCGGATCATTTCTCGATATTACACGATTACCGTACTTCACCTTCAATAGACCAATTGTTTGACCAGCTGTGTGGCATGTGGCACCATCCTGTTGGAACCATATTCACTAATGTCAAGTCCATCTAATTCTGGGCATAAATAGTCTTCCAAAATGGCACGATAGCGAACTCCATTGACCGTAACATGGCGATCATTTTCATCGACGAAAAAATACGGTCCAATCACACCTACGGCATGAAATCCACACCACACTGTCACTTTTTGTGGATGCAATGGAGTCTCTTGAACCACATGTGGGTTTGTTGCTGTCCAATAATGCATATTTTGCTTATTGACAAACCATTATCATCGCTGAAGATGATTTTTCGATGAAATTCAGGATTTTCTTCAAACTTTTGCAGAGCCCAATCGGAGAAGTTTCGGCGCTTCAAATGATTAAGAGGATTCAGTTCTTGAGTTAATTTGAATGGTGTAGGCCAAGATATTTACGCAAAATTCGCCACAATGTGGACTGAGAGATTCCCAATTCCTGTGAACGGAGTGGAATCGACTGGTTTGGCTCATTTTGAACTGAAGCACTTACGGCTGCGATATTCCCGGTACTTCGGCCGGTTCGTTGTCTCATTGGCACAGGAACATTCAATAGTGAATATGTTAACTCGAATTTATCCACTATAGTACGCACAGCCTGTCTGACGGGATGATTATGATGTCCGAAAATTGGAGTAAGCGCTCTTAAAGTTGCGACCACCGACTCAGAATTTAGGTAGTAATTTTTAATAACTTCCAAACGTTGCTCGTTCATGAACTTCACCATAATAAAAATGTAAATCTTGCTGACGTTTTGACATTGACAGATCATAAAAAAAAGTTTAAGGGTGTGTTCGTATTAAAATACAAAATTGTTATGCCCCTATTGAGAAACGCTTTACCAGTCATAAAGACTTAGTACCACTTGAAGGCGTAAAATCCACTTAGTGCACGTAATACAAAGTGGATCTTAAATTTCACTACGTTGAACTTAACTTATGAGGGAGAAACAATAGGTCGTAAGTAGTGCTTAAGAAGCTTTGGAGGTTATGTTTCATTTTTATGTGCGAAACAATTTATTTATTTAGAGAACATTCGCTAGCGTGCGCAATACCGAGCTGTAAATAGCAGTGGTTTCCAAGCGTTAAGTACTTAACCGGCTTATAGTGACTATCACCTTTATTCTCATAGTCGACCTGACATATTAAGCCTGTTCCGGTACGTGAAAATCGTACGACATTGCGGAAACAAACATTTTGTAGCCCCAATATTATAGGTATTCGCTTAGTTGATCAAGATGGCACTTGAATGATCTAATGAGAACATAAATTTGTACCTGTTGCCTTATTTCTAAGTGACACCGCTATGAGGGTAAATGTAAGTAATATCGCCCGATCTCGTCTTCGTCGTTCATTATGTGCCGCCTCTACACATAAAGACCTCTTCACAATCGGGATTAGTCGAATAAGTTAAGTGACTAAGAAGAATAATTACGTAGAGATCATTAGTCCATTTCACATCACATACTGTAGTGACATGCTACTAACCTAACCACAATTTTTTCTTTTTCTTTTCAGGTCTCTCATTCTACTGTGCCATCATTGGGTCACTTCTCTGCTTTGTCTGCGCTGGGATTAGTCTAAAGGCCGAGTCATCAAATATGCGAACACGAGTGAGACGCCGCGTGGAAGAAGGTGACAGACTAGTCTGTATACCGTAACAGGGGAACAACAAGGAATCAAAATTCCGAAATAATCACAACAGTAGCTTTAAGTTTTTTTTTTAGTTTTTGTTGAATTTATTAACTTTTTTTTATAATAATTTACAACAATTCATTCACAATTAGTTTATAAGGATGAGGATCGCAATAAAAATTACGAGTTTTATTTAAAAGATCACATTGAATGGGGTTTTGCTTACTTATAACTTACAACGACTGAGAGAGGTTACTTTCGTTTACCTTTGGATTTCTTGGTGGGCTGGTTATCAGCTGTTTGTGGTTTCGCCTTGGGGATATACACACCGTGGTTGGTCTTCTTTAGATGGGCAAATAGTTTGTTTTTCGACTCAAATGTCGACTTACAGGTGACGCAGATGTGATTTGTATCGACAGAGGGTGCAGCTGACTCAGTTTTGTTGTTTGGAAGTTTCTCGGAAGGTTCCTCTGTCTGTGACAATTTTGGTTCCTCTGTTGTCGCCTTCTTTTGCGGTTTTTTGTTTTTCGATTTCTTTGCTGGCTTCTTGCCTTTTCCCCATTCATCGTCGTCTTCATCAACATCTTTGCCGTTTATTTGGTCAATTATTTCATCGACTTCATGAGCCTCGGCGACTTCTTCTAGTTCGATCGTTGCTTTGGGTGGCTTTTTGCCTTTTTTGTTCTTCTTTCCTTTTCCCTTTTTGTTGCTGGCAAGTTCTACTTCTTCTTTCACATCAAGTCCATCTAAATCGTCATCAAGACCATCCAGATTGTCCTCTTCAGCTAAAGGAGGCACTACCAACTTCTCCTCCTGATTAATACTTTCCTCGAACGATTTCTCCTCGTCTTGCATCTCTCGCTTTAGCCTCTCAATGTTGTCTCGGTGTTTCTTGCTGGTCTCGTGATTCATGAATGCGTTCTCGTTCGTGAATGCCCGATTACAGGCGACGCAGTAAAGGTCGTCGGCATACTGGAGTTCGTCATCGTCATCGAAGTTCATGTCTTCGGTCAGCTCGTTCAGTTCTTGTGAGTCACCATCTTCGTCGTCCTCCGAGTCGGAATCGAATTCCTCTCCATATTCCTGCTGTAGCTGCTTCAACTGTTCTTCGTAGCCTTCGTTGAAAGCATGGTTAGTCTTCCGCATCTCCTCCAACTCGCGGTTACGCTTGCGGATTTGTTCCAATCGGATTTGTTCTTGCTTCTGCCGATTGATGGCAGCTTTCTCCTCTAAAAGCTTCTTGTTAGCTTGTACACGCTTGTCCCGTTTGCGAATGAAAGAGACCAAATTCCTGACCTGTTAATTAATCAATTAAACATAGAAAAGTACACCCAGCTAAAATATAAGTAATAATACCCACCTCCTCATTCCTTTCTCGTTTGGCCTTCTGCACAATTTTCTTCATGTCCTTTTCGATCTCCCTGAGCACCCGACGATCCTTAATTTCTGTAATATCATACGGACACAGCCAAGTGTACGTCTTCTTCGTACAATAGCTCTGCCAGTAAGCATAGAAAGGACCTACAACCTCCTCGTAACTGCTCTGCGAATCACCAAATTTGGGAATTTCTTCGATTTCCTCTTCGTCGTCCATGAATTCAGCATCTTCGGCGGCGATATTCTCAAACACCTCGGCGTAGGTCTTGTAAAATCCCTTAGCATCATCGCCATACCCCTTGAAGCACGACACTGTGAAGTACTGGAACAAATCCAAACAATTCTCCTCGTAGTCCGAGTTCTTTCCTCGTAGAATCTGCTCCCGATGGTTGTCGTACCAGGCACGCTCATGTTGATCTGATAGCACCTCATAGGCTTGTTGCAGGGTCTGGAATTTCTCTTTGGCTTCTTCCAGATTGTCGGGATTCTTGTCTGGATGCCAGCGGAGCGCTAGCTTTCTGTATGCCATTTTGATGTCGACATCGTTTGCATCGCGTGCAACGCCCAATTCTTCGTAGTAGCACTTCATCGTGTTACGTGAGTAAAACACTAATTCCGAATGAGAAACCCTTACAACAAGGAATAGGAAAACGAACTTTGCCAAAAAAAAATGCGAAATTAAAAATAATTTTTGGTGACAGCACACGAAAGCATGGGTTTGACAGTAATCCAAACAAAAACAAATTCAGAAATGTCAAATCTAATGCTGCCAAATCGTAGGAAAGATGCTATAAAATGATTGGGAAATTGTTTATACAAATCGGGTGTTACCAATAACCAAAGATTTAACGCTAGTTTAACTTAACTAGAAAAGGAAGTTATTTTTTTAACCATCCATACAAATTATATGCACTCATTTCCCAAAACAATTAATTGATGACTATATAATGTGTAACTTGTAACTTATTTTAAATTTTTTGGCTTTAGTTTACGTTCGCATCTGCAGTACCATACATTACAACTACTTTGTAATAAGTCAGCAGCATCCATTTTGTCTATGAGAAAAGGAAAAATGTGTGAAGGTGTGTGGGGGTAATAAAACCATACAAATATGAACATGTGAATATCGGCTATAGTTCACTCTCACGCAAAATTGTGACTTCTGCCTAAAAATTGACGTCCGTGACAGACCAAAATTGATAGCGATCCCACTTAACCTTAATCCCGCTCTGCAATTTAACCTTGACACACCGAAACAGGATGATCCTGAAACACACTCATACCAACGCTAACACTTTAGCTGCAATGGGAGTAGATTCTGCCCGCTTTAAATGAAGTCTTTTGCTTTTCTTTCATTTTTTATTATTCTTTTGAACAAACATACGCATTGAATTTCATCAATAAATATCCACATTCAACTCACTCATTAGCTGCGTTTAGATATTGAACTGGAATGGTTCAGATCACCGAACGTAAAAAAAAAATGCTTTAAGAAGGATTTGGCAGCATCGTCTTTCCAATGTTTGACAACTAAAATTTAGAGAGGAAGAGACAAGAATGCCTTTAAATCATTGCGAAGAAAAAATAACTAACTTATTTTTCGCATGCACTTTCGTGACAAATATTTAATGAAAATTCTGGTCCATCTAGATTTGATTTATTTAGAAACAAAAATAAGAATGACAATCGCCAATTACCGAATGTTACCATACTTTTCAATACATGGTCCACCTATTATTCAGCCTCAGAACCAATCCATCAGAACCATTCACATTACTTGATAGGGAATAGGCGAATTCCATTATTTTAATTAATTATTATAAATTCGCTGAAATAACTATACATACATACTAGGTGAACGATGAAAATGAAAGAAAAAGCGAGGGTATTTTTGTATCATAAAAAATAGAAAAGTATTCAACAAAAGTACAGAGAACGATCTTTAGTCATCATTTATTCAATGCAGGAGCAAACTGCTTTTACTTTTTCAATGCCATGTTATTTTTTTATTTGAACTTCATTCTTAAATTACTGATTTTCATTGAATTTTCATTGCAGGTGCTGGCAAAATAAAATTATTCATGCAGGAAAAAAAAAAAAACATCTTTTTTGAACCATCCGATTGTAATGTGCCAAGATAAATTCCTCTTTTTCCTTTTGGTCAATAATATTAGATTTATATATATGAGAATGAGTTTAATTATTTTATTTTATTATAATTCGCTCATCTCCTTTTGGAACTAATTCATACATAGGTGACAGACAGGCAGCAGGCTTTTCGCGTTTCTACCTGCTTTAAATACGAAACTCATTTGCGTGACCAATTGAACGTTAATGTTGCATAAATGCAATCTACGAATAACAGCAGTACATCACACTTAAACGTTTGAATTTAAAAGCATGATGAATGTTAATTTGTGTGCTAAATTGGTTATTGGTATAATTTTTTATTATTAATGCAAAAATTTTAGGAAGAAATTTAGAAATTAAAGTGTGAAGAACAGATAGACTTAATAGATTTGAACTTAATAGATTTGATTTAATACTAGCTGTCAGACACTAGGTGCCTTTCGAGGCTCCGTTCAATAAATTATTTTCGAAAATTTCGGCTCGTAGATACGTACTATTATGCATTATGGACACGAAATTATGAAAATATTTATAGAAATTGGTACAAAAATTAAGGCGACAATATATAAATGCCTACGTCATCATCTGTGGTAATACAGAAAACCCATGAAAATTATTATTCTTGTAAGGAGATGACTTATTCTCAAAATAAGTCTGGTATATCAAAGATCAAGTCCACTTTTATAGCGAAAGCTTGTATTTTCATGAAACTCATTAATAATAATAAAAAAATATTGCACTGAAAAATAAATCACTATTATTGGCTTAAAAATAGTTGAGAAAGAATGATAGTTTTCTGGACAGTGGGAAGCCATTTCGTTTAAGTAATTCTTTTTAATCAATGGAAAACGTTCCTTCTTTTTCTCCAAAATCTGAATCTTTGATATAACCGCGTGAATTCAGCATTAAGAAAAAGAACTTAATACACTGAATAGAAATGTGTAGGTCCCAGACGATTCACGTGGGGCTATCCCTCTGTCAGACGTACTAATATTTTGCTAAAAGTGAAACCTACACCTTTACTTTTGTAGCATATTTTTAGATTTTTACCGAAATCTGATGAAGCAAAAATAACGAAAATATAGATTTCTGTAATCGGCCCATCATTACCTTTAATTTTGTATCCTTTTGTATTTATACAAGAAAAATTGTTGTTCTGTTTTTCATTTCAATTTTTCAAAATTTTACTATAAATCTGTTTCAGCCCTCTATGTCTAAAGGTTAGAAAGTTATGAGTGTTACAGACAGAATGACAGACAACTGACTCTCACTATAAGGGTTCCGTTCTTACATACTTTTGAGTACCGGAGCCCTGATAATGAAATTCATTTTTTTAATTCGAAATTGTTTCGAAAATAAATATTATATATGTAAGTATGTACATACATATTTTTCAGTGTCATGCATCAATCTGCAAACCATAGGCTTCTATCTCCTATCGTTATCAAGGAAAAACGAAAATTACAAATAATTACGATTGCATTTTAATACCGGTTAAAGTCAAACCTTGAAACTGCTGAAAATACTTTACTGGTTTCTAAAAATTGGCTATTTCTCTATGACTTGATATATTTTGTTCAAAATCAATATCTGAACAATATTTGGCACACCAAGTTTAAGATTTATAAGTATTTTAAAAACGATTTTATTTAAATTTCAAATTTGAGTAAATTCATGCGACTCGGTTGTAATTTTTTTTTTACTTTAGGTAGAAGTTAAAAAACTTAACTTTTCAGCCCATTTTTCTAAACCGAAAAAAGATTCGCCGACTTTGATGAAATGCACTTTATCCTTATCAACTTGTCTAACAAACGACATACAATATTTAACAACCAACAACTCTTTATTATTGTTTTGAATATGTTTTCATTTATTATCTTAAAAAAAGTTTAACTTCTTTCTCTTCTATACAACATATTCATCATGAATACAAATTTAATTAACTTCCAACTTCGTTAATTTACACAACAATGAAATTAGAATAGAATGAAAAATAGGAGTAAACAAAAAATAATAATATACGAGTAGTTTGAAACGTAAAACTGAGTCAATACAAGTGCATTCTCTGGTTTTATAAATAAATGATAATATACCGATATAATGGACAAAATGACTTTCAATTATGCTTAATAAACTCCCTAGCGCGTTCACTTATAACTTTAGAGAAAAACAAAAATACGGAAAATTATAAAATTTTAAATTTTAACTATTCGCTACCGCTCGCTACATTGTGGTCTACAGTTCATCATGTTTTGGCCCTGAGAACTCATCGTGCGAGATGAATCCATTTTTGTCCTTATCCTCGTGCTGGAAGATCTCTTCAACGAGTTTATCATTTTCCTTTAGCATATTCTTGAGTTCATCTGTATCCTGACCCTCAACGGCGGTCATTTGTTTCTTCAAATATTCACTGACCTATAAGTAAAAAAAATATATATATATCTGTATACATGGGTGAAGTGTAAATTGAATTAAAACTGGCAGAGTTTGTAGGAAAGAACCGTGCACTTAATTAGTTACTGAGAAAGGAATGTTTTTTGATGATTAGTAACTGTTAAAAAAACATTTTGATTAAATCATATCCGAATCGATAATGAGGGTTCGACGAATTGAAGTTAGTTCAGCGGCATCTCTTTGGTTATGAAATTGGAAGATGTTATATGAAAATAAGAAATAAAATAAGTTACACTATAATACAATAAAAAAATATCTATACATTAGCAAAGCAAAGTTAATTAGATTTATAATAAAATTTCGTTTGATTGATGTTTTCGCCTCACTGTACTCTTTGAATAAAAACTTTCAAAGAATCTTCCTAAATTTGAATATCTCTCTTGAGAATATCTGAATATCTCTCTCGAGGTGTCGAAATAACCTTCGATACCTCGAAGAGATATAGACAAACCCAGAAATATTAAAATCAATGCTTTGGATGTCGGGCGAAGAGTATTAGAGTTTAGTTTAAATATATTCCTGCATGCAAGTATGAACACAAGCTGTCCTAGTTTTCAAGTTGAAATGTGTTTAGACCCACATACATTATGTGCTATCAACAACAGAATTTATATGCTCTCCAATACACAGCGGGCATGAATGCAATGAAATGGGGAAACAAAAAAAAAATTGAATCCGAATTCATGATGTCAAGACCATTCAGCAGCAGATTCAAGTCCCATCGGAGCTTAAAAGCGAAACGGTACTACAAACATTTCGTAAACCTATTACAGCAACTTGGGTAAATCAGCAAGTCACTCACATAGAACACCAATTGTATCCAAAGTGCCCATTTTTGACTACTCTTGAAACCTGTTAAGAAAAACCGCTATTTAAAAAAAGATGTAAATCTCAGGAAGTCTTCCAGTTTTATTTTTCTTAAACCTTTCGCTTCGCCAAGAAGTATCTGCTAAGAGTGTTCAATTTTCTCTGAGCAAGGGCAGAACATTCACACAGTAAACGACGAACAGATTTAATTTCTTCTTCTTCCCTGCAGCTTCTGCAGTAGTCATTATGGATTTCCCCGAGGCGTGAGATCTCTCCTTATCGTAGAGTGGCCACAATATTTTCTTGCGGTACGCGTATTTGCTCTACTTGTGACTTATACGTTAATTATCTTGCTTAAAGTGCTAATTGTATTGGAATCTTTACAAAGGGGAGAGCATGTCACTTAGGTTTACTAGTCGTGATTTGAATACCGCTGACTACAGGGGTTTTCACAGTAAAGCACAGCTCCTTTAGCGACTTCCGTTTTGAAACGACTTGTGTAGAAGCGACTTACCATTGCCAATTTACCCAGTAGTTACTAATAGGAATTGTAGTAGTGAATCTTCTGTCGAAGTTTTGAACTCAAGGAATCATCCCCCTGTGGATTGACATTGAAGTGTGGAACACCGTGTATACATACCGACAAACTAAGAAATACGATATTACACCAAACCAACAATTCCTGAATAAGCCCAAGAAGCTATAAATATACTACTCGTACATGTGAGAGCAGCGCCATGTATAGAGTCAGAATACAACGACAAGCGATGAGGAAACTCAAAGAAGTTATCTAATGTTTTCCGATCAGAATCATCTAGGACGTCGGAGGCAGTATTTTTCTATTGTCACACACAGCATAGGATTAGGGAATTAGGGATATTTAGGACTCGTCGCGGTACCCGGCAAGAATGCATACTATCGCCTCTATTTTGTTGGACGGTGATTAGGTACGTGCCTCAAAGTGCTTTGTTGGTAGGAATTCGGCTTAAGCTATAAAGTCCAAAGGAGCTTTTTTTAATGATGGTATCTTAGAAGTGCTGCACACGGTAACGAATAGCAGTAGAATTAGTGGAAAACATGTCGTATTCAGTATATGTCTAAGATCATGTATATATGCGTACTTGCGCTGAAAATAATTAACCGAACTATAATAATATTTACTTTTGTTTGAAGCCACACGCTATGAAAGAGTGACAACTAGGCGGTCAGTTAGGCTGTGCAATACAAACTACTCTTCAAGCCTGTTCTTATGTGTGATGTTATACAGATCTTTCTGCGAAGACTTCTTAACTCACAAGTTATTTTCGTAGATTAGTGCATAGCATAGAATCTGACTAAAACAATTCTCTCAATAGCAGGTTTCTGTTCCATTGAGTATGTTTACTTAGTTCAACACGAAGCCAAATCCTTGAATGAGCAGTAGCCGATAAGGAAATCTAATAATAGTTTTGCGTTATACTCATTCAATGAAAGTTGTCTTTTTGAGCTTATCGCTATGTTCTTATGTTCCATTTTGCAATTCCTAAGAGTTAAGCTCTAGTTTGCTAGGTCTTATTGCATCTATCACGCCTATTTTGTAGAATTTCTTCGTTTAAATCACAATGGCCCATGGTAATAGGAATACCAAAAATAACTCCTAAAGTTGCTGTTAGTTAAGTGATCGTAAGTTGCATTAAAATTTTGTAGTAATAGAACAGATTTTGCAGAAGTGAAATTCAAGGTAATCATTGTGATTCATTTTCACATTGTTGCTACTGTTAGCTTGCACAGCTGAGTTTTGACAAATCGAAGAAATTCAATTCAGATTCCAGACTACAAATCGTGACTTAGTGTAGCATTTTAACTCATTCCACCGTTCTTTTATAATTAGTTTGTGCTCTATTATATGTTTTATCATGAATAATATCAAAATCACGACCGGCGAATGGGCGATCTGCGAACAAACAATTTTTAGTATATTTTAATATTTTACTATTCCAAAAGAACAGATCTTAATTTATCTATCGATTTGTAGGAAAAAGTTAAATTTTAATTAGTTTCTGCGAAGAATTTAACAATTCGCTGATTTTTCTTGCGAACTGTCAAATTTTATTCACATTCCACAGATGTGGAACGCAATCCACATTCGTACGACCAAAATATTCGCGAGAGTTTAACCTCACAATTCTTTTGTTTTATTCTTGGTGGTAATGAATGACAAGTTAAATGTGTCATGCAGATTGCTGCGACTAGAAAAAAAAGTTGCTGTGAATAAAATGTCCAAATTTGCGAATATTCGATCATTCGGATTCGCAGGTCGCTAAGCTGTGAATGGACCTTTAACGGCGGCTGAGCCACACCTAAACTGTTTCCCATTTTAGGAGTGGCATTTCTCGATTAATGAAATGACACAGGATTTTGATTTTAGGAAAATTAAATAGATAGTTAATAGTCTGTCTTAAAAAGAGTTTTACCAAATTCATCTGTAAAAAATAATTTTGTTTCCCAAAATATTTGTTTATGGACTCCCGATATAGAAAACGAAATGTCCATCACCGTAGGAGAACATGCTAGGTATCCCGCATGACACACCAAACAGAAAAAAAAACTAAAAGTGCGACCCATACATATAGGTTTACCTCTTCGCGGCTCAACATATTGTCCTTGTTATCATCGATCTCTTTGAAGACATTTGTTGTTGGTGGAGTGTTGCCAATGTTTATCAGCTCAACATCAAAAACTAAAACAGCCTTTGGTGGAATAACATTTCCAGCACCACGGTCACCATATCCCAACTCTGGTGGAATGGTCAATTTACGTTTCTCACCTGAAAAAAACCAACAAAAAAGAAAACCCAGTTAACAAGCACTCCGCCGTGTAAACTTTTAATTGCTGCATAAAGTGCTTATCCACTTACCGACACACATGTCTAACAATCCCTGGTCCCATCCCTTTATCACTTGTCCAGCGCCCAATTGGAATGTGAAGGGTTGATCACGGTCCAAGCTGAAAGACAAAAAATGAAATGTCTTTAATTTTCAAAATTTAAAAAAAAAAATAATAAAATTTGGTTATGCCTGAGTAAATAACGTCACATTACCGCTATATTAAGAGGCACAGGAAGCATCTTGTGGTAAATAATGACGGCGTAACGCATTTGTCATATAATTTGATAGCTACTCGAGCGTGTTTCTCCCATATCTCTTCACACGATTCATCATTTTGTAATTTTATTTATGGAAAGATACACATACGGCGTGGTGTTTGGTATACCAACACCTAGTGACAAGGAAGTACGACACTTGTCTTTTACGTTAAGGATGAGTAGGTACACTCCATGGAGAGAAAAAAACATTGAAAAACACAATTCTTTCAGCTGTCATGCATGATTATGCGAAAGGGGGTAAAAAAGTTTTAAATATTTATCAAACCTCGCGAAAAAAATAACAAAAAAAAAACAACAACTTCCACTTTGATTGAGTGTATGCGAAGAACATCCCTTGTTCTCCACTAAATATTTAATTATCAACTTCCATCCCCAGGAGTCTGAAAAGTACCATCAGTTTTCTATGCCTAATGAGTATAACGGTCACCTTAAGGGTACCTTGTCGGCTTTCATAGAAACATGTCCAATTTATTTATTGCAACGAAACATCCTCTCATTTTTTCTCCGTTAAATTGTCCAAAAGTTTGCAACATTTTTTCCCAAGAGTATCGCGGGAACAAGTTCTTATTATCTATGAGTCGACTCGTTTGCATAGGTCTGGCTGTTGCATCTCACACTACGAGAAGTCTCCACCGAGCGCCGCCAAACATTCCTCCCAAAGGCTAAGTTTTCGATAAAACTTGGGTTTATGTCATGTCGCGCGCGCCTCGAAGTTCATTTTTTTAGTTAATCTCCTGACAATTCATGGAATGGAACATTTTTCTTGCCGGCTGAACTGGTAGAATGTTTTTCAAAATAACGACAAATTGTCAAACAACAACACGTTGGGAGTTCATGGTGTTTAGAGTTTTACTATTTTTTGTTCCTTGACAATGACACTTTAGCGAAATCTCCTTTGCCCCTCCTGTTCAACAATGGTATCGTTATTATTATTATTATCCACGTCTCAAGGCGATGGAGGGTGGTGTGCTGGGTGTTTGTTTTTAAAGAAGCGTTTAAATATTTTATTTTGTTCTCCAGGGGTATAAACTCAGAAATCACCCTGCTGCTGATGTAAAGAATGGGGGTTGGTGGAACTTCGCGAAAGAAATCGCATGCAAATGTTACTGTAAACAGGTTCTGTGTTACCTTCACTTGTTTTCGAATGTTCACATGGTTTAGCGGGTGGATTACAGTGACGAGGATTTACATTTGGTTATTTGTATGAATTTTTATTGCATGCATCGTCATGAATATCTAGTGAAAATGTCATGGAGTTTCTTTTTATGGGTACCTGGGTAATGTGAGGCATTTGTGAAATCCACTTTAAAACGACAGTATTTCAAAATATTACGCGCGGGTTTTATGGGCGATTTGCAAAGATATGTCAAATTAATAATAATTGATATCGTAAAATGTCATCGAACAGTGTACGAGTACATCTATCAAAAGTGTGAATGACATCCCAAGAAATGTATAATAGTTAGTTGGAGAGAAAACGTACAAATTTTGCAATTCGAGTTGAAATATACATATGTATGTACACACATACAGTAAGAATCGACAGAAACCATCACTGGAAGACTTGACCCCTCGCAAACCACCAATCCACTATCTGGACGTTCTCTGACAACAGATGTAACTTTGCAACGCGGTAAAAATCTATAGTATTAGCTTTGTTCAATGACAACAAATTGGCACAGGATAAGACAGAATAGCACAAATGAGTGAAAACTGTCAAAATAAATTCGAACCGATAAGTATGGCATTGTGTTCAATGTGATAGAACATGTTCCAAAGTGTTCCAAGCATTTTATTCATCGAGTGAAATCTGAAGTTAATTAACACTGATACCAATGGTATGTTGCTTTTAAACTTCAGGAGAGATCTAGCGAACTTATTTAAATACAAACTGACTTCAAAAAACAGCTGATTTCGACATTTTTGTGTTCTACCTCAAGAGTAAGTGCAGAAAATGGTATGCTAAACTGTCCGGAACAGCAAAAACGGGATAATCACGGTTCAAGTCCCGAAAAATACCAATAAATTTTTCAAATATCTGAGAGTAAAATTGTTATGAGAAGTTTTTCTCAATCGAAAAAATAAATCGTCCTTTGGAAACGGCAAAAAAAATTGTAGGTCACTCCTATTCAAGTATCGCACAGCACGAATGACAGAGCCAAAATATTAATTTATATATAATCGATATACAGGAAGTTATCATATTATATATTGTCTGCCTGAATCCATAATCTCCCTAGCAGTCATGAAAACAATCCAAAACAGCCTCCCCTCGAGCTGGGTCTGACTTCTCTTAGACTGAGATGGAACACAGGACAATTTTAAAAGAAATACTAAATGCTACTGGACTTAGTACTGTGATTATGGAACGGGCTATGCACTTCGATCCACAAACCGCAACCAATGCCAGCAGAGCATCGCAATCCTAAGCGGGTGGGATTGAAATACATGCATACATGTATAAGTATACGGATGGATCGCAAACCGGGCAACAATTCGTGATTGTATTCAAAGTGGAGGTCCTTTTTGAGAAGTGTATATCTTCTTCGAGCTATGGCGAGCCAGAAAAATGTAAAAGGCCTATGAATCGTAATAGGGAAGTTTCCTAACTTCTTTATAACCTTGGATGCCATTATAACCAGGAACCCAAATTAAAGCTATGTTGTGTGACCAGATAGTTGTTATAAAGTTTTTTTTTTTTTTTTTTTTTTTTTTTTTTTTTTTTCCGAGGGTAGGTAAAAAATCTTCATGAAGACACTATGAGGATCGATAGCGCGTGCTCATAGTAGTGTGAGATTTTTACTCACTAAAAAAATCTCCCTTCGTGATAAATTTCTTTGATTACATACTACAACTAAGTTTTGACTTATCCAGCAGTTTTTCTTTCACGTATTGAGATCGTTTGGCAGGTCCCTTTCCATTGAAAGTTCCTGCTTGTTCCGCAAATTAGGCGCGGTTTCTTGCTATCGCGTTAAATCGAAAGGTTTAGTCCTTTGTAGACGACGCAGTAGATTCCTCTCATCTAGAATTCGAAGGACTTCATTGTTAACGTGTCCTTGTAATCTGTCTTTATGCTTACGCGCGAAGTTTTTGATTTCATATTCGACTGTCGCAATTCCTAAATCTCTATGGATATCGCTATTTCTAATAAACCACGGTGCATTAACTATTGATCTTAGCACTTTATTTTCAAAAGTTTGTAAAATATTGACATTACTTATTTTGGTACAACCCCAAAGTTGTATTCCATATGTCCATATCGGCTTTAGCACTTGCTTGTATAAAAGCAGTTTGTTCTCTACATTAAGCTTGGAATGTTTTCCAAGTAACCAGTACATTTCTCTGTATTTGGTTTCAAGTTCTTTACGTTTTTTCTTCACGTGCGATTTCCACTTCAGCTTAGCATCAAGTGTCATTCCAAGATACTTAGCCTCGTTTGCAAACGGAATTTGAACCGAGTTTGAAAAGATGGGCAAATTATTTATTTTCTTATAAGTAAAATTGACATGAACAGATTTGTTTTCGTTTAAAGCTAGTCGCCAAATCTTTGTCCATTCATTTACTTTATTCAATGCTTCTTGCAATTTTTCAGTCGATTCTTCGATCGTTTTACCCGTTGCCAGGATGGCAGTGTCGTCGGCAAATGTAGCTAAGACGGTGCCTTCTTCTTGCGGTATATCGCGAGTATATAATAGGTACAAAAGCGGTCCAAGGACACTTCCCTGCGGCACCCCAGCCCTTATTTCTTTAAATTCCGAATATTCGTTTCCGTGTTTGACTCGGAAAAGTCGATTCGTCAAGTATTTTTCTAGAATATTATATAAGTGTTCCGGCAGAACTTGTCGTAATTTATATTTCAAGCCTTCATGCCAGACCTTGTCAAAAGCTTGAGAAACATCAAGGAATATGCTCGAGCAAATCTTTTTTTCTTCGTAAGCTTTTTCAATTAAATCAGTTATTCTATGCACTTGGTCTATTGTTGAGTGCTTGGTTCTAAACCCAAACTGGTGATTGGGAATAAGAGATCCTTCTTCTATAACCGGCTGTAATCGCTTAAGTACTATTCTTTCGAAAACTTTAGACATAATCGGCAGCAGCGAAATAGGTCTATACGATTTTTTATCATTCGGTGGTTTTCCTGGCTTCAGAATCATTATTACTTCCGCGACTTTCCATTGACTCGGAACATATTCTAATCTTATCGCTGCGTTTATAATGTAAAGAAACTTAACTAACGCTTTTCTAGGTAACGATTTAAGAAGCTCTCCTGTGATTAGGTCGTATCCAGGAGCTTTATTCGGTTTCAGTTTCTTTATTTCTTGTTGAAGTTCGGTCAGCCTTGCATTTCTTACTGTGTAATTGTGAAATGCTATATCCGACGCATTATCATTTTCAGCAAGCGCTTGCCCATCAAATGGTTTAAATGTTTCTTCTAAATGGGCGGCAAAGACTTCTGCTTTGTCTTTATCATTCATGGCCCATTCGTTGTCATTTTTCTTGATTGGGGCCGCTTGTATTTTCGGTTTTTTAATGCCTTTTATAGCTTTCCAGAGCGAATAATTGGAATCTTTGTCCGCTGTTAAGCTTTCAATGCTGGTTTGTATTGTCCGGTTTTTAAAATCAATAATGGCCTTTTTTAGCAAGTTGCACAAGCGATTCAAATGCGATTTATGTTGCGGAGCACGAGTTTGTTGCCATTTTTTACGCGCTTTTCTCTTCTCCCTTACCATTTCTTTTATTTCCGGTGGATATTTTTGGGCATGATTGATTGGCGTTTTCCTTTGATAGGGAGTATTTTTCCACGCGGCGCGCTGCAGAACTTCAACAAAACGATCGATTTCGATTTCGAGTTCAGAAAACGTCCTAAGTGATACTCTCAGTTCGGTATGTTCTTCAACGTCTTTTTTAAAGCCTTCCCAATCAGTTTTTCTGCTAGTTAGTCTAGCAGGTACATCTTTTTTAATTAGGCGTTCGCTCATCGTTAGAATGATAGGGGAATGATCGGAAGAGAGATCAAAACTTTCATCAATTTTAATACATTTGTCTGGTATTCCTTTTACAACAAAGAAATCGATCAGATCGGGTATTTTGTTGTTATCAGTCGGCCAATATGTTGGTTTACCAGTCGAGTGAAAGTCGCATCTGTGTTGCATGCAGGCGTTGTAAAGTGCTCTGCCTTTTTGTGAGACACATCTTGAACCCCAGAAGGTGTGTTTTGCATTAAAATCACCGCCAATAATAAAATTCGGTCCAAGAGAGTTGAAAATATTTGTAAAACCATTTTTTTCAAGCCTGCAACGCAGTGGACAATAAATAGACGAGACATTGAAAGAGTAATGTCCATTTTTCACGCGTACAGTGCTCACTTGCATTGTTTCAAGCTCTATCATAATCTCTTCAGAGTGTTCGATGCAATCTTTTATGATTAAAGACGATCCGCCTCTGGCTCTTTCCGACGGGTGATAAGCGTGATAGGTACTGTATCCAGTAATGTTTACACGCGATAGTTTCGTCAGGTGAGTTTCACAGATCAAACATATGTCAATGTCATTTTCCCGTAGAAATATTTCTAGCTCTTCTAGTCTTTGTATGAGACCGTTGGCGTTCCATGCAACAATTTTAAGAAGTTTCGTCATGTTCGTTTTGAAATGCTCCTATTGTTAAGCTTATATTCAAGCTTCTCCAACCTGTCGACAATTAGCGTGTTTGTTTTTGTTTGCTCCTCAAGCCTCGCAAGGATAATAGAAAATACGTGAGATACGGGGTTTTCCGAATTATCAGTGTTCATTTTTATTGATGTTGATGCTTGAGCACGCGTCTGCATGTCAGAATCTGATGGCTTTTCTTTAGGCGCTTTTACCTTAACGCGGTGTGGAATTTGATCGGTGTTTGATGTCGCAGCTTGAGCGTACGTAAGCGCGCCAGGGTC
Source organism: Pocota personata (assembly GCA_963082735.1). NCBI lineage: Eukaryota > Metazoa > Arthropoda > Insecta > Diptera > Syrphidae > Pocota > Pocota personata. The sequence goes on along the minus strand of OY720430.1, from coordinate 233,999,933 downwards.
GGCTCGGTTGTCTCTAGTCACCTTTCTTGCAGCAGTTTTCGACTTTTCCTTATTTACCGGTTTTGAGGGTGGGTTTTCCGGCTTCATAAGTCGATCTCTTCTTTTTTGTAATTCTTTGGCTACTTCACAGCCTCTGTAATTAGCCGGATGCTTACCATTGCAGTTAATACACGCTGCAGGGGTTTTTTTGTTTACACCACACTCTTGACTAAGATGTTTACCGGCGCATTTGACACATCGCGGTTCTTTTCGGCAATATGTTTGCGTATGGTTGAATCCTTGGCATCGCTTGCACTGAGGTATCAACCTTGTATTCTTGCGCATGGGTTCGATTTTGACTACGACATTCAGAATTGTTCTTATTTCGTAAATCTTTTCTAAACTCTCAGCCTTATCAAAGGTTAGCATAAAAAGAGGAAGCTCGCGCTTAACCATCGTTTCCTCGCCTTACAATTTTTGCTTTTCCCGTTTAATTAAGTTTACCGCATCGACGATTTTAAAGTTTTTGTTCTTCAAATCGTGAACAACGTCTTCCTTTCGGCATGAGGCATGAAGTCCTCTAGCTACGACTCGTATCGGTCTTTCAGATTTATTTTCATAAGTATACCACTGGATTTTTTCAGTATTCAGTTTATTAGATACTGAGCGGTAACTGTCTGAGTCCTTTACGTTTACTTTCCATTTGTTGTTGTTGAGCGATGTTACTTCAAAATCGGATAGCAACAAAGGTTTGAGAAAAGAATGCAGTTTATTATAGTCTGCAATTCCGATCACGTATATTGGTGGCGGTGGTCGTACCTTATTTCGTGGATTTTCTTCGGCACGCGTGATTATTTTGTCAGGCTGTTCTTTACCTTCTCGTTTATTTTGCGTGTTTTCTTGCCTCGTTAACATTTCGGGCGAAGAGCCAGCTTTTCGTTTTTTGACAGGCCGTTTTTTTAGAATCCAATTGGTTTCCCGACTTAGTTCTTCATCATCCGTTTTTTAATCCGTGTTATCGGGGACGATTGAACTCGCAGCAGACTCATTACGAGGTTTCGATGTATCATTAAATGCTTTATTTTCTGCTTTAAGTACATTTAATTCCTTTCTTAGTTCTTCGCAGAGAAGTTCCATTTTACTTAGCCTGGTCCGGAGTTCCATATTTTCGTCCGTTAGGCTTTGAATTTTCGCTGAAGTCCGTTGTTCGTGCGCCGACACTATCGATGTCGCCGGACTTCTAGTTCCGCACGTTTTCATGGTAGATCTTGATGTTGGAGATCTAACTACCCTAGTACCTTTTTTAAAAGGGTCAGATGAACGCAATAAATGGCTCTCCCCAGAATCCGTAGAGCCGACCTCCGAAGAGGGTGGATTTTCCAGTGTACCTGGACTGCCACCTGGGGTATTAATATCTTTCGTTTTGTTCATTGCATGTTTTTGTATACGCCATACTCGGTATACGGAGGGTGGATTTTAGTCGCCTCTTATGACAGGCATGCCTACCTCGGGTATATTCTAACCCCTACCCGAAGGGGGCTATTGTTATAAAGTGTTTAGACAATTCCAAACTTAGACCTAAAGTAGAGAACATAAAATAAGGATTTCATAGCTGCTAAATGTCTGATAGAGAGAACTAGCTCTTAATAAATAAATAAGTCGCTTAACCGAAGCAGAAGCGAATTAAAGCTGATTGTCCGTTTCTGCATAAGATGCGAGATATATCAACTTGAACAAAAATGCTTGCAGACTGGAGACTAGTAAACTCAAGCAGACTGCATGGAAGAGTAGGAGATCTTTCAGCATTTCCTCTACAACTGTCATGGAATAGAAGCATTAGGGAACGAATACCTGGAAAGATACGTTTTGTCTGTGCTGAAGTCCCTAAGACACCAACGTTTTAAGAAACACAAGGCGTTTATTAGATCACTGATCCTACCCGTCTCCATTTGCCTAAATTTTACTAACTATCACTTATGTATAGTAGTTCTCAACTTATTTTTTCACCTTTTTTTTGCCTTATTTTCTAAAATGTCTACTTCTCTGTTTTTGAGCTTTAATAGAAAAACTAATGACGGAGAACGACTGAAGCGATTTCAATGAATTTTCTTTGTTGGTTAGAGGATTTCCACAGGTTTTAGTATACATTAATTTCTCCCGAATGTAATACGACGTGGTAGAAACTTTGTTAAAGACCGCCTTGACAATACAGGAGATAAGATAATACAATTTCCTGACAGATGTAAATTCACAAAGGCTCCGTTCACTCCCTACTGAAGAACAAACTATTCAAGTTATGGCGAGGACAGCCTTACACTAACAACACAATAAATAACATTTGTAGCTACACAATTTTGGCGAAAGTTTACATAAATCACGAATGGAAATATTAACCAAGTATGTAGCTCTAGAAATGTATTGCATTCTAATAAAGAGCAATGTAAACCGGAGAAATATGATGATAAATATGCTCAAAAGGTAATCCGCTCATTTCTCCATCCACATGAATTGCTGAAAACCGCCAGATTAGTGAGTGACAACTAAAAACAATCACATACCCAATAAATAACCCAATAAAAGTGCCCGTTGCCTGCAGTTTTATAGCAACAAATATTGATTTTATTCACTATCAGGCGGGAAAAAGCTAAGAGTCAGATTACCTAATACCAATACCTATACCTGCTACATAAAATAAAATCATAAATCATGACTCCGAGCACCTGAAATCAAATGACACAATTGGAACTACCAGTATACGAGAGCACTAAAGTTATCTGCTACTCTTTTTTATGAACTTATGAACAGCAATTTGGTTGTGGTGATTAGGTTATGCAAAACTTACAACTGTGAAGAGTTTATGGCAACTTAGATAGGAAAAACTAAACTCTAAAAGCCCCCATAAAAAGTCAAGCTCGGATGATTACCAAGGCGTGAGTGCGGTAAATTGCTGACAAATAGGCAACAAAAAAACCTACGATAAGGGTCACTGTACTAGTACCCTTTTGCTGGATTCCAGAGTTCGCAACGAGAGAAATCATCAATAGATGAGAAAACGCAAGTTACATACCCTAATGGAAAAGCGTTCCAATACGTAGGCAGGCTAAAAGAACCATACAACCCATCAGCGATAAAACATACCCTTTAGCACAGCCGGAGAAATATTAGAAGATAAGTGGGCTTTATCTCTGGTCATTATCGCATCATATATCGTCTAAAGAAAACTCAATTAGTTCCAGAAATTGAATGCAAAATGGCCTAGTATACGGTTCTGTGCATCAATCAGATGGCAACCCTTTCAGATATATGACCCGAAGAGTTAAAAAATGCAACCACGAGGCATTCTCACCTTTATCAGGAAAGTAGCGCATCTACTGAAATAAATTGAATATATGATGCAAAAGATTTACTAAATTAATAAGTAGATAGGAACAATTTTCCTAGAAATCCAATACACTTGATTAATGCCCAAAACACATTTGCTGCTGGCAGATCTGCATGTGAAACAGACGTACAGATATTTTTTGACGTGCATCGGCTACTGTCATTTTACAGCTCTTCCATCTTCAACACATACATAAATAAACAATAATACTTCAAAAGTCAGTGATACCAAATACCTCAAATTGTATTTTTATGTGTTGTGTCAACACTATCGATTGCAGCGAATTTAGAAATAGAGATGTCTTGCAGGACAGCACTGCATGCAGCAGTTTTATGTAGATTCCCAAATTAAAACATGTGAATTCTACACATGTGTTTTGGTCATAAGACTCAGTAACAAGGAATAGATGTACAAACGACAATTTGTTGACCTTAGTACGAATCTCCACTCAGAATGTACGTGCCCTTCAAACAGCGTGCAAATCAAGCTCGACACTATCATCCCTCATAAAAAAGCAGTTCTGTCTGTGAAAGATGGGTAAAAGTGCCCTCGGAAACATGAAAAACAAAACACGTCTATGTATTACAATGGCCCAATTCGTGGTCCTTAAAAGTCAACAGTTGAAGACCTACCTCATGACACAATTTTAAACATATTTTCAAAGTGTTCGAACCTCAACCTTAAATCTATCCAACTGTCACCAAATGTTAAATGTCAAGAACCTGCTTCAAAAGTTCATCCCGCTCCAAAAAGTGTACCAAGAAAAATTACTTTATCAAGTAGACGGTAGCCTTGAACAATTCCTTTTTCTACTGCAGCAATAAAATCAAACGAGCGCACCTAAACTGCAATTTCACCTACTACAACACATCCAACCTAAAACATAGGCCATAACTCTCTTCTTCGTGCAATTTTCGTTTCCGAATTAACGGCCGTTTTACACCATCTTCTCGGGTTGCTCATATGTTTTGAGTTCCATCCACTTGCTATACCATTTCATGGGATTTATCAAAAAGCGCATCGGGAATGGTAATATCATTCGCGTGTGAGCTCCTCACTGAACATCTCAACCTTCCAAGGAGAACATTTTAAATAATTAATAAGCAGCGCAATAGGGTACCATTGAGCGTCTGAGTGTCTACCCCATGGTTTTTGAATGAATCGCGTAGTCGACTGTACAATTTTTTCAGTAACAGCACGAATAAATGGCTAAGGAACGTGATGCTCTAACGTAACTATAAATTTAAGGAGGAAAGAATTTCGTTGGAAAAAAAGGACCAACGCACTTCTATGATTAGAAAGGGGTGTGTGAGTTCATCCTTTTTATCCGCAGAACTCATTGAGATTTAAACTTTTGGGCAAGCTCCTAAATTGCAGTCAAAAAGTAATGATAACTTGCCCACCGAGTTCATCATCCATCGAAGAACCTTTTTTTTTCCGTGGAGAACCACAACAACTCAGTCTCTCTCTCTCTGTATTAATCCCAAGGCACACTCGGACTCGAAGGCCAACAAACTCACCTAACCGCATCGTTTAAACTCGCATTCGCACAGCTGGGGGGGTGGATGAGTTGAAAAGTGCTAAAATTTGAGATTCATTCAGGATTCACATAAAAATCGCATCGATATGTTCCTACATTATTCAATAGGGTTACATGTGTGTAAAATCCAGGAGCGTAGTGCGGAAGATCTACAAGGTCTACACCTCTCTACACACATTTGAATACATCTGATTTGGGAATGACTGTTGGGGGGTAACGTAGCAGTTGGAATAAATAAAAAAAATTCACAAAAAAAAAAAATTTATCGGAAAAGAAACTTCATCAAATATTTAGTGGACTCATAAAAAAATGCAAACATCCGACAGGACTCCAGTGGTGGTGGAAGGTGGCCAGCCGTATGCCACTGAGGTGATGGCGAGCGATTTCATCCCCCATTTGAATCCGTTTATGGGAATTTACCACACCCTGATAATGTGCGGAGTGATTTTTTGATTTCTTTCTGTTCCATTGTCAATCCCACGGGTGACAGTTGCTTCCTGAATCGAATGAATATGATTCCAGTGTAAACAATTGTTTACTGTGTAAAATGAAGGTATTGTGAATTTAATTTGTGTATTGTTTTTTCTGATTGATAAATTATGAAATATCTGTGATTTTTCAATCGACTCGTTGAAGTTGTAATACGATTGTGGAGACAGGTGTATTTTTACAGAAGCAGGAAGATTTGCTACACTTGATATACAAACCACAAAAAAAAGCGTGGTTACAAAACCTAAAGGCATGAACTCTGCATGTGGTAATCAGGTTACTGGAAATCGTCCTGCTAGTATTCCTGCAGCCTGAGCAAAGGATATGCAGGCACTAATGCACTGTTAAAGTTGACAATCTGTTTTCGTACGGATGAAGAATTTAATGTTGATGAATAGTAACATTACAGCAGCTTCCATGGAAATTCTGCTGGGGACCCATGAGAAACATGCAAGCTACTACTGGGGATTATGGACTTTGTACTGTGCATCAAGTAATCCCAACTAACAATCAGAAAATCCAAATTTACCTGAAAATGATAGGTAAACAGTGCTTCTGGAGTGGGGAGTAATGGTCTTGTACTCAAATTAATTTGTAGAATAGCAAATCGGCTATCACTCTATTGTTCAGAAGTCATCCTAAGTGTCCTAAATACCCTAAAGGACTCCGTGTACAAGAACCGCGATATTGTAAGAAGCCTATCTGCGGTTTAAGTAAGATTGTTCTTTCTTTCTGAAGGAACTACATGGCCATGAGACTGAATAATGGTGTTAAACACGATCGAACCCTAATGCTAAACAAAGGTAATACAAGCTAAAATTTCCACATTTTTGGAAAAAAAAAAACTTACAAATGACAAATTAATACGAGAGCTACTTGGTCAAAAAGTATCTCACATATCGAAATACTGCACCCATTCTAAATATACCTATACTGAATCGAAAAAGGAAAACTCGAAAATTGAGGCGAACTTTCATTGAAACGATTCCCTGAACGAAAAGTAAATATCAGAAGCTTACAAAATTGTCCGGGAAACTACTGAATAGAACCCTCAATACAACTCATTGACTTAAAAGATAAAAATGAGGAAAGTCAAGATGGACCCTAGGCTGCCAATATATAAATCAAAAGGACAAAACAAAATGGATATACTTTATAAGTTCGGCGGGAATACATCCCTTAAAGAAATCTTTGAACAATGTTGAATGGCTCTTGCATTAGTAGTATTTGGATAATGAAACCCGATACCATAATGCTGCGGATAAAGTAGTAACTATCTTCTGACCCAAATTTTTAGTGTAGCAAACTGGATGTTCGAGGAAAGGCAGTAACAGAAAGGCTGCAGCTGTACAAAAGACGATCCATGATAAAACAAATCACAATCAAGCTCTCCAAATAGTTTGTTTTATTCCTTGTCCTCCCAGTTGCGAATGTTTTATATAAAAGACTCCATAGCATTCGTATCGACAATATATCTTTTACCTCACTCGTAGTTAGGGTTTTTTTAAGGGCGCTGTGAAAAAATACTGTAATCGCCTATTAAATCCACAACTCTACTATAATCTGTGATAATGTTTCCCTATTTCTGAATCATACTGCCGGAAATGAGTCATGTTCAAATAACAAAAAAAAAGAAAAATCGCGAATAATCGAAAGTCATAAGTCGTAAGGCCGGCAAAGCCTTTCATTATGCCATCTACCGCATCATTGTTACACCATAAGACGTCTGCCCACTACAGCAGAACCTCGCGAAAGAGAAAACATCTTCAAATCTCAAATAAAAAAAATCGTACCTACACTCAAGCGGATGTTGTATCTTTTATCTCGTGAGAAGCCTCTTTCCGGCTTTTTGTTACCACTCTGGGAGGCTTCAATGCCCTCCACAAAGAGTTTGCAAAGACTATAACAAAAGAGCCCGCAAGCAATTCCATTGTATGTTAATTAAACCGCATTTATTATTACCCGCGGCTAAATAATGAACAAACAACAAAAACATACAAAAAACCCTCACCTACGAGTTACCATAACCGCTCAGTGCATGAAGACGACAATGACAACGATCACTCTTTTTAAAGAACCCTAATTAAGTTGACGTATCGAATTGGGTGAAAGTCTTTTACACGGTCCTTGATCTACCTTTAATAATACAAAAAAAAAAAAAAAATAATAATAATAGTGAAAAATAAAATAAAAAATAGTTCACTTGTGTGTGCACCACAAACTTTCTACTCGATCGATGATGATCGATCATCAATGCGGCAACTCTGTGATTCATAACTTCTTCTTTCAGCCAAAAATGGTCTTCTGGCAACTTTCACTGTTTCTCTCCTTCCCGCTTACAGAGTTGTTACAAAAGTACAACAAGTGCAATGAGTATGGAAAAACTTTCTGCTGCTCTTGTAGGTGTTATTTTGTGCAATGACTGCACTTGACTCTCTTATGGTGTATGCACATGTGATATATCTTTTCAAAAAAAAAAAAAACAAAAAAAAACGGCTACCATGAAATAATGCTGAAGGTACCTTGTAAAGACAAGAATTATGGACCAACAAAAAAAAGTTAACGAATTAATCTGCCGGCTCCGCGAAAACATAAATTTCACCTATCCACTGACAGCAGACGCAAAGAAGACACCTATTTCATGTCAAAATGACAGGAAATGTTAGGTAAAAGGTAACAAGAAAAAAAAGTAGATACTGAACTATGGCACTCATAACTTCTGATTAAGTAATTGGCCTTCGGGTTACTGGACAAAATTAATATACACAATTGAAATCTACCTTAGGCACGTGAACCCGTTTAAATGACAGCTTTGATGAAACAGGTTGCAAAATAGTGACAAAAGCCGTGAAAACGTGACGCGAATTCAACTGGACTATTGTCTAAATATTTTATAATTCGTTTTGCCACTCACCACCCCCACTCAGCTGGGGAGGGTTAAATAATTCAAGCAGCGGTTGAGCCAACGACGACAAATTGTCGTCCTCCTCGGTCACCACCCGCCGAAAAACAATGCAAAGATGATACAACAGGAAGTAAATTGAGGCGAGTTTTTCATTCAAAACAGCAGTAGCTAGTAGTAGTCACCCCAAGTATCCGATATTTTATTCATCCGAATGCCGCCTTTAGCTACGTGCCCGAGGTTGGCAAACGACCCAAACAGGAATGCAATTCACTTTCTCTGTTCGAGTGGCGGCGCGCTGATGGAGGATGGCGTGGTGATGTTGAATGGTTACGTTTGTTTGTTTTTTTTTTTTATCTGCTGCCCATTTTGCTTCTTCTGCTCTAATGTGACCTCGTCGGGAACGACGACTATGTTGGACCAAAATGGATGGCAAACATGGTTGCATAACATAATCCTCTTTATAATTAATCAGACACGTATGCAATTGTCTTGGAGGGAGAAAAGATGCTCCTAACCCCCATCTGACAGGTGGCTGGACTGTCAGTGCCATTTTCTTTCATCGATTGAAATTAATTTCAACCTGATGGTAACGGTTATGACGGTTTTATTGTTGTCATTGCAAGTAACCCGTAAATAATTGAGTATCGTCCTTCCAATTTTTTATTTTTTTTTCTTTGTATTTGATTAGTCATTTGGCTGAGGGTAGTGTATCTGGTTAGAACATCCAACGAAAGGGAAATAAGGACAAGACAAAGTCGCATCCTGTCGCGAGGAGCTATTTGCTTTAAGCATTAAAATATTGTTCTATAAACATCTCAAAGGAGAGATGCTTTAATTGCTTGTTGTGCACCTGCTACATAGTTTGCATTTAAAAGGACGGAAAAAAAACATCCTCTTCCTAGATTATCCCTCGTCAACGATGTGAAAAAGATGCTCTTTTCTGTTAATTTCCGGAAAATAGTACCCTCTGGCATATGCAACGATCCAACCACGAGAAGCTGAAAAATGTTTCAGCTTTGATGCACCCACAATGAGGCAAGAAGTCTCAAAGGTGCGAATGTGTTGGACTGGGGAGGATAGGATCAAGATTTTAAATTTTCTCGGTGTTTAACATCAACAAGTTCTATGCATTTGAGTATCTAAGTGGTGACTAGATAGAAGACAGATTGTAACAAAATGAATTCAAATTGCACAGCAAAAACTTTGTTGGAGTAAATTCGCCGAAGGCATCGGGTCAACCGACGGAACAATTTATTCGCCTGTTCGCCTTTTGATTTTACTCAATTAGGCGAGGACTACGATGACGACGACATTGTAAAGTTTATCATGATGTTGGGGAGGAGATTTTTATGTCGTCCAACTTCTGTGTGCGAAGGAAAATTTAGTCGCAAGAGGGCCACTTAAACTGTCACATAATGATGTGAACAAGGGTGGAGTAGGGCAGCGAAGGGCCCTTAATATAACCAATGATAGACAAAAATCTGTTGCTTGTTATTGTGCACACATTGAGCTCTATTAATAAACGATACACAATTTCGGATATCACTTCTAAAACAATTCGCTCACATGCATCTAAACGAATTTAAAGTAACAGTCAATAGCACTTATTGTGAAGATGAGTGATAAAGAAATATTACGTGCTTTGGATATTATTCATGATACTGTGATAGAGCGCAGACATTTTTGGAAGAAAAAAAAAAACGGTTTAATGCTCAAGCATTGACGCAAAATTTGAATCTAAAATCTGATTTGAAATTTTCCTAACTGGCAAAAGTCAGCTATAAAAGTTCAGAATATCCAAAATATGAAAATAAATAACGACAACTACTATGAATTTGAATATAGTTAAATCTGCATTACTAGTGCGAAACCTTAAGAGTAATCACCTACCGAAATATGGGTTTAAAAGTGACTTTAAAGATAGCCATATTCACATGCTCTGAAAGCTGCGGTTAGATGAGCTGTGCACTTCTAAGTTTTCCGCTTAGATCTATTGAAGATTGATGAAGGTCTTTACTAAGAAATTACAACAGGTTTTTTTATTTGCTAAAAACCGAAAGTTTGCTACTTTTCTGAAAGCGAAAGCATTTTAATGAAAAGAATAAATTGAAAGACTGATTTTAATATTGTTACTGTTGGTGAAAATGAGTGTGTTCCATTCAGCAATCTTAATTATATCAACTCTCAATTACAAATTATTATAAAAATTAATGGAACTTAGCTAATGCCATGTTGAAGTTAGAAGGTTAAGAACAAGAAGTTCTGAACATTAATAAAGATTTAATAACGTTGTGATTAACCTTCAAAATAAAATCTTCAATACTTTTTTTGTACCTGGATGACTGTTTACCATGCACGATAGCCACCCGCAATTAAAATCTTCAAGATTCAAACTGTTTGGGATCCGCTCCGAAAATGTAAAACAATGTCGCGTGAGATGCAAATATCAAGACTATCCACGTTTCTCATCATAAAACAAGACTCGAGCGAAGAACAGATTGAACCAGCCATTAGCATCAAAACAACCATGGGAAGTCAAACCTACGACCAAGACGCCATTATGACAAAGAAATACAAAAAAAAAAAAACATATAGTTGTTATTGTTATACATATAACTGGATCTGCTATGCAGAATCAACAGGCATCTACAAAAATTTCGGGGCGCTGGCTTAGTGTTATAGCGTCGCCTCTCCTGAGACAAGATTATAAAAGAAAAAAAACATATTCACATCTATATACAGATATTTGTTAAAACAGCATTCCTGTGTAATGTATGTATAATAGGTGAAATAACTACGACAAATACCCACTATTGCTATTCCTAAATAGGTATTTTAGCAGTTGCTATATATACATAGTTGCAATTAGTATGTAAGTAGTTGATACACTCGTACTCTGCTTAATTGACTAATACTAAACTTTTTAAAACAGCGAAATCATTCATATTCCTCTTATTATATTCTGTCGTAAAAAAATAACAATATTTGCAGCTCTTAATTGTTATTTTCTCACTCTGTTTTTACTATAAGATATTGAGCAACACTAGATTTTTTTTTTCTGTGAGCCTCGTCTGCGGAGTATTTTGCAACATTAAAAGTTCGATATTAGCTGCATCATTTACTTACACTGACAGGTATAGTCATATCATTAGTTAATCAATACAAGCCAATTTTTTCTGTGCAGCAATCTGTAAATTATACATTTTTCTTTTATTCTATCAATGCGAATTTATAAAATTAATTGAACATAGTTCATACAAAAACCTCTGATAAGACTTAACTTCTTTAATCTATAAGGGACTTATAGTTTATCTCTTGAAACATCCCAATACAATTTTGCATAATCACAAACCACCTTAGATCGGCGCCCTAACTCAATTTTCAAAATAACTCCGTTCCACCCCTGAGCAAATCAATGCAAGAGTGCACTACAATATTCCCAAAATCTATGAAGCAACTTGGTTCGCGTGCTGTTTGATGTCAAAGCTCCTCCTAAAGTAACTCCAAAGTATAAATACATTATAAAACAATTTCCGATAGAAGTTCTCCAAAATTATCTTTCTGCATATGGGTCCAGGAATTTTCTCACAGAACTACATCTTCCCCGAAGGGTTTCCAACAACATGTCATTACGAATCGTTCAGGTGGATGATGATTTAATTTACCCGTCAAAGGTTCTTTCAGTAACATATTTCTCAGTCAATTTGACGACGCTTAGAGCTACCAGTCCGAGTGTCCGAAAGATTAAAATTTTCCCATTTAATCTCCAACGAATTGGAACACAGAACGTGGTTGGGGTGATAAGCGGTGGCAGAAACCGCTTATCACCCCCACCCACTTGGGTTATCATTTGCCCTCAAAAAAATAAATTTCAACCGACGACGATGTATGTAGAACTACCACTATTAATCAGTACAACTGAAACCACACACGACTCAAGGTGTCATCATCGCCGAAGAAGAAGAACCTCTCCAGCAATAATGTGAAACTTAATCCGAGGAAAATTCTATGTAAACAACTTCATTGTGGTAAGGAAATACTCTAGCACTAGCTAGTTCTGTGTCTTCCGAGGCCACACGATAATAATCGTCTTTCACTCGGATATCCTAAGTTAATTATAACACACATGAAAATTTTGGAGAACTGTGGGTGGGTAGTGGTTAGTGGAATGGAGGAAATGTATCTACAAATTTGTTTGGATTTAATTACGTGGATTCACGTGGGAAAAATAAATCAGCCGACATAGCCGTACCACGTTGTTTAAATTGGAAAATTCTCTTTTTCAATTTAAATCACTGCATCAACACGAGCAGATACATAGAGAAAGAAAATGTATTAGTTTGCGCCGTCTGCCTGCTGATGTATAACACAAAAGGCCATGCACTGCCACGATGTAAACCCTATTGTTCGGGTCGAGCTCCAATGTGATGATTTTTGGTTAAAAGATCTCTTATCGATATGAGCCTAATTTACGATGGCCAATCTGCATTCTGCAGTATTGCGCTATGTACCCCGAAAGAATGAATGGAAAAACTCTGATGGTAATTTACAACATTACACAGAGGTCGTATGGTTGGGTGTGTGGGGGTATCCAACATGATCACTGCTCAACTCAACTTACCTGGAATCGAACTTCTTGCCATCTGTCAGTGTACCAGTATAGTGCATTGTTAGCATATCTCCACTTCTTGTCTTTTGGTCGCACGCCTCAGGCACACTGATGACATCAATTTTGAGGTCATCACAGAGAGCACCCGCCACGAAAAGGCACATTACAATAAGTACTGTTTTGAACATCATCTGGAAAGAAAAAGGAGAATTGTAAATTTGGTGACGTCTTATCTGTGTAACAGTTCTTAGAAAAGCATTTCAAAACCGCCTCAAGGTGTTTTCACTACCGTTGAGAAGATTTTTTTTTTTTTGATAGTTCTATCAATGCTGCCAAAAATGGAATATTGACCCTGACCCTGACCTTTGTTTAAGTTGTGTGGCCTATTTATGAAAATCCAGTGGTTTTGACCCCCAGTCTGATATAATTTTCGGATCATTGCAGGGACATATGCACATTTATTGTAGGCTGTCAAAAATTAACGTAAAAGTATTTCAGTGAATTACACCGAAGCAAGTTTAACAATGTCAACATACATATGAGACCAGGTTATGCAGAATTAAAAGGTAATGGTTAAGCCGACAAGCTCAAGAAAACGTCGGCTTGTGCCTTTGTCGGTCTAAATGATACTTTATCTTAGAAGGAGTTATGAAGAGCGGTGGAAATTAATAGGGTTATAAAGAGTACTCTTGAAACTGCAGCAAATGGAGATACAAGTTAGAAATTTCAGACGAAAAAGTTCTAATGCTTGCATCATCAGCTCAACCAAAAATAGGCTATAAATGAGAATGAGCGCCTTGAAGTATTAAGAACTCTAAAAATACCTAAAGAGCTAACAAATATATCCCAATAGTCGATAGAATTTGCGGGTTCTCTAAGAACGGAGACCCATATGGACCACCTTCTAGGAAACTGCGAAGTAATAATCCGCATTAGATTGAGTTGCCTGGAAGCTTGCCAAATACTCCAGAGAGACACACATATATATGTACAGTGAATTCTCATAACCTCCATCCACATGTAAATGTGTGAGTTATTGCTTCGGAATAAGCAAAAGATATTGATTTGCATCTGACCAAGATTCATTGTCAGTGGCAATACTATGTATCAAACTATCAACCTCGAAGCTGCAACTCTTTCTTATTCGTGATCGGGCAAACATTTTCTGTGGCTAAGAAGTGAATGAAAAAACAAAAAAACAACAATCCATCCCAATTATGTGTATCCTCAGTTACACTGGTTACTCAAGTTAGTTTTTTTACTGGCATCGGCTCGACGTACCATCCACTCAGCCAGCAGCACCCATGTGAGGGGGGAAAGCACTTTTGTCTGTAGGCCAGGTCGTGTACAATATGTGAAACACGTTTCACATTGAAATCATCGCAAAAGAAAATCATTAAGCACAATCACAATGCAACCGAGGTTTCGTTTAAGTACATTGCGCAACTATTCAATAAGAGTAGTGTAGTGGCGTAAACACGGAACCAATTTACACAGAGATGCAGCAATATGTGACAATAGAAATGAAATGTATCTCTTCGATGACAGATAGCTACTTCACGCGATAATTGCAATAGATTTCCAATCGCCCACCTTCCGAATCTGATTTCAAACGCTTTGTCATTTTATTGCCAAAAAATAATAGTTTGCCTGAAAAGAAATTTTCTAATCCCCCAAAACAAATCAAAGAGAAACTCTTCATGTTTTGCGAATTGTTTTCGGTTTCCTTTTTTTTTTTTGGCGAATTGCATAAGATACTTGGTGGTGAAACTAGTGCTGCTGTGTCCACATTCAGGATTCATCCGAAGGGAAAGTGGCCTAACCACAAAAATTGTAAAGCACGTTTGCATCTGCAATGAATACGTACTTGTGTGTGCATACATCAAAGATAGTACATCCAAAACGTAACAACTTATATTGCGAGAGCAACTTGATCGTTATGCGTCGGCCTTTTTCGCAAACAAAACAATTATTCCATCTGACATGAAGTGTTTTCCAATTTATACCGAAACATGTTTTTACGACACTCGATAATTTAGGTGTAACGCATTTTTCGTTTGGGACATTACAGGATTTGACTTTCATTGCAATTTGCACATCGCCTGCAGCTATAGTCGCCTCAGGTCATTCCCATTAAATCTGCTTTGCTTGTGCGTACTCGTAACTTTGTGCGTAACACCATTTTGATCTGCCCGACTACAAAATAATGAGGAAGTTTGTAATAAAAAAGATAAATGCTTATGTCAAGGCAAAGATTATCGCATAGCGTGATGGAGAGATTGTAATATGAGAAACTGGTAAAGAGTTGAAGGCGTTCTGTACTCTTAAGATATATATGTATGTACATTTAAGATCCAAAGTTCTGAACAGCCACTGAGAAATAACTATGAATGACTTGTATAAATTGTGTTCTTGAATATCTAAATCTGTCATTTTCAACGATTCTATGATAGAACTAACTCAATAAAGTTTTAAAACTGAGTGTAATTACTTTGTTGAATCCGAACTAGTGAAAAGACTGAGCGTTTTTAAATACGCCAGAAATAGATTTGACTTCTAGACGGCCCAATAAGTTTAAAAATGTTGGTTGCGAACTAAATCAAAAATCACTGAATCGAACAAAACACAAAACGGGTGAAATAAGAAACACTGTAATACTACAAAAGTACGGAAGAAGGCTCAGAAGACGGTCGTCCAAAAATTAATAGACTGAAGAATCCATTGGTCTAATAATAATAAAATATTTGACAACTTTAATATCGTTTGCGTACGTTTTCGAATAAAAAATTTACAAACTGTTTAATAGATTGAGAACTTTTAGAGAGTGTATCTGTATAGTTGTTTTAATGTCTTTTTTGACCACCATGGCAACAGTGGGTGCCGTGGCTCAGTGGTTAAGTGCGCGACCACTGAAGGTTAAAGGTTCAAATCCAAGAAAACACAAAAAAAAAATAAAAAAAAAAAAGTTTTCTCACGGTACCACCTCTCGCGAATGTTTGACAAACATCCGAGAGTAAAACTGTCATGAGAAGCTTCACTCAATCGAACAAAATTGCCCTTCGCAAACGACATACAACTGTAAATCCTAACCATTCGTGAGGCGCACAGCACGAATAGCTGCTAGGCCAGATCCTGCATTGGGCTGTTAGCGCCAAAATGTTATAATTATTATGGCAACAGTCTACCTCAATTGTGGGTTGCGCAAAACCCGTATTCCTTTCATGAAGTTTGAAACAAACCCAACTACTCTTACATACCAATTCCTGTTAAATGCGGTGAAATTTTAACCTCTAAATAGACATTTTTGAACAAATTTCTAGGTGTTTAGGTACGTTTATGTATTGGGGTAAGTCTTATTTTTTTTCTGTTTATGCAATTTTCACATTTGTCAGGTATGTGCAAATAGTAAACGTGAAAAATTCCTGGACTTTTCTGTAAAGCACATTGAATTGATAGGATTGTTTCCTTGTATCGTATGTTGAAAATGACACATATATGTACATACCCGTAGTTGAGTACGTCGTCGTTTTCGGTTTTGATTGTTAATCAAATTTAATACGGGACGGGAACATCTCATAACTTTACTCTTGAAAGTAATTAAATTTAACATTTTTTTATTTACTTTCAATTGGTAACCTTTTTTGAAAGGCAAACATCAGAATGACGTAAAACAGCTGTGAAATGTTAGTCATAGTAGGTTTAAGTCTGTCAAAAAATCGTGATCTTAGAAAAATGGCGTGGAACAAAAAAAGATTAATTTTTTACCTAATGGAAAACGACATAAATCATAATTGAAGACGGCGATATTGCCTGCATTTAGGCTTTTGTCAGATTAAATTACGGCTGTATTAGGTTTAGATATTTTATTTTAAAGTGCCCGGAAAGCATTCGCGGGAAGATGTGTAAAATTTAGAGAAAGAATACAATTTCTGCTCTGTCCAATTTTTTGCTATTTTATTTTGACATACAAAAATCGAAATTATTTGGTTTGTTACAAAAAATGGCATTTTGGCATTTTGTTCGAATACAAAGTGACTTGTTTTGCAAGAAAAGTGCACGAACGGGCGGATCAATTCACCGATCAAGGGTCATGTGACCCATGATAAACTTGACTGACATATATTTTTCAAGTGTTATAAAAAAAGAAACTGCTAGTTGGGTTTTCGTAAATTTTGCGGCTCTGCAATTCCAAAATAATTTCTAGCTTAAACCAAGATATTGCTAAAACTAATGTAGGTACATAATTCATAATTAATTTTAAAGATCACGTCCAACTTACTGGTATAACAAATTATTATAAACAAAGCTTACAGATGGACTTGTAAACAGCGACAAATTCGAGATCAATTAAATGACATTGAAGCAGGTTATCTACTTTCGTCGTACTAAAACGGATTTCAATCCATTCGAACCGGTTGGGTATGTGTTTTTTTTTTCCAAGCAAATGATGATACCTACCACAAGAATTTCTGTTGATGTGGAGCACAGACGTGATGGAATGAAAAAGAGACACGTAATTTATGCTGGAGCAATCAGACGAGATACCGGTATAACCACTTATTAGTAGACGTTGAGTTAATTAACAACTGATTGTCATTTAAATAAAAATGAGTATTAAAATAAGTGCGGCAAGGCTTAAAAAGGATTTTTTTTTTTTCATTTTTCTTGTTTTTAAGGAGAAAGCATTCAAGCCTGTGCAGCAGTCACTTGAATCTCCTAACGGAAAAGCCGAAATATCAACATTTATCTATGATACACTTCATTGTAATTTTGACGGTGCGGACCGCTGCTTTTTTCAACGGTCTGCACGAGGACTTAGGCTTAGGCAAATATAAAATACGAGACTGTGCAACTTTTTCAATCATTAGATAAACATGGTTGAACATTTTTAAAATCATTGTAAATTAGCTTAACCAATATTGTTCATAATATTAGCGCTAATTTGACATATAAAAGGTTAGCATATGTAGCTAAATTTACTACCTGCATACACATATATATAAGCAGTGTTTAACTCGAACTCTAACTTCTTCTTTAAATAGAAAACTAAACGCAGTGTTACTATTTACAAAAATGCGCCAATAAGTTGACTGATGTAATATTGAAGATAAAGTTGGTAGAGAGATCCACAACAAATAATTTACACAGCTGCAAATTGTGCCATTCATATTTGTGCTTAATGAAGAAAACTATTAAAACTTCTGTTTTTCAGACCCCAGTTGATAAATGATTTTCTTTTTATTGAGTGTAAATATAAGATTCCTTGGAATAAAAAGTGTATCAAGAGGCCCCCACAATTCATTAAAGTTTTTCAATATTTTTGAAGCGATTTAAGCGGTAGCTTAACACAATTTTGTATTCATAGCTTATTTGCATCGCTTCGTGAAGGGAAGAAAACCCGTTCAATGAAGTGGTAGCAGTAAGCATTTTCCATCGGGCATATTACCAAAGAAAACGAGTGGGAGGAAATCAAAATTATTGCTAGACTCGTTCAGTTGGTCATTAAGCTTTTAGTGCTTAAGCGAACCGGCCTATTGTTTTATATACTCGTACATTCGCTCTAGTTTTAGATAATAAGTTGACGTATATGGTGTACCTACCTATCTTATAAGTGCAAGCAATCGTGTATTTTGATCTCTAGGTCAAATAAAGGAACGTAACGTTATCATTATTTTATTATAATTATAGCATTCGCGAAAACATATGATGTAGGGGAAATTATGGTGTATTATTCTAAAACACGCTAAACATACACTTGAGCCACTGGGTCATCTACAGTGAGCTTGAAAAACAATTTCATCATTTGTAAAAAATGATTTTTTCAAAAAATCTCTCAGGAAAAGCGAACATAATGCTCCGATAGGCCTGTAGTACAATAGATGCCCGTTGATTCTGCATTTGAATAGGTGGAGATTAAAAGCTCCTGGAGATATATCTCCTGGTGGATGAGTGGATGCCAAAGACTAACGGCTGACCAATGTAAATTAGTTCGGATAAGAATTCTCGATGTTGTGTGTGAATTATGGAAATCAGCAGACCTTATTCAAATATAATACAAACAAACCTTCACCTTCACTTTAGACGGGAAGCGCAAATTTTGTTTATGTTATGACAGAAAACCGTCCGGTTTTACGTAGATTTGTCCTTATCCGGTTCTGAACACGTGACGCCATGTAGAATATGTGGTCAGAAGAGAGAAGTTAACTAAAGGTGGAGACGGTTAAATGGAAACTTTTTTTATATTTTAATTGCAAAATGGCTTGAACTAAATTTAAATTGAAAAACGGTTAAAGAATAGAATTGGTAAAAAGTGACTTTTAAGTCGGCATCGTAACAAAATAGTTAAAATGCTTTTTTTTGTTTAACAATCGGTTAGAAATTACAAAAATATTTTGACAAGTTTTCAAAAACTTGATGAAAGTCATGGCCTTGTATTATTTCAAATGCTGTTTAGATATTGGTCTAAAAACAAATCAATAGATAAGTAGAGATATGGAACAAATTTTTCAGAGCAGTTTTCAAAAAAATTGTTTTTTTCAAAATCGACCATTAGACTTTTGGGATTAGAATGAAAATTTGAATCGGGACCTCACAGATCCCAAGTATGAAGCTTGAACTAAGTCTGTTCGATCGGTTAAACTACATTCGGCTGAGCAGTCAGAATTGGAAAATCGGCTTTGTTTTGTTCTTCTATACCTAATGGCAAAAAACCAAGTGTGATTTTTGTTTCTTATCACATGTTACATATTTTGTTTTTTAAAAACGATACAAATTTGTTAAACCTAATACTTATGTTTTTCCTTAATTTAAACAAATTAGGCTTTGTTAGGTGCCGCGGCATAGGGGCATTCCAGGGAATTCTAAGGCCGATGAACTTGACAGACATGGACCACCGATGCCCATTCTACCAGATATAGGTGACTTAGGCATACCAATCGCTACATGTTAACTAAAATCAAAGCTAGATACTATCGAGAGATCGAACCTTAGCTAGACAAGTGGTATTAGAGATGTAATTGGTGCCATCACCGGGCACTGTTTTATAGGCAAGCATGCAAAGAGGCTTGGTGTATATTCAAACGATTTCTGTAGAAGCTGTTAGGACAAAGAAAAGGAGGAACTATTCTTCACGTCTTTGTACCTGTCCAGCTCTCTCCCAAAGAAGGAAACTTCACTTAGGAACCTTCTGCTTCAGCGATCTAGGCAATCTGTTAAATGCAGACATTAGAAGTTTCCTACGCTTCATAAGAAGCTCCAATTGGTTCAAAGGTTCAACAGACCTATCATTGCTATCGGCCTCTTAGCTGGCAGCCACTTCAACCTAATCTAACGCAATTTTGTTCACACCCAGCAGCGTTCTGAATATAAGAATACCTAACATTTTGGGTAGAATTCAAAGACACCAGTCTCAAAAAATTATAATTTCCCGCCAAAACTAATTAAAAATACCGCTGTATTAATAATTGACAAATGTTCGAGAGATTACATATGTAGTTTTGAAATGGGAGTGTCGAAGGCAAAGCAATGCGTTAACTCTGATATTGTATGTGTTATCTCTGTTTGGTAGTCTATTTTTAATTCAAGAAAAACCAAATGGGGTTTATCAGCTGTGGAACAATTTATTAACCCTTAATCACCACATTAGATAACCGAACAAACAGATTCACTTCTATGGATGTTGTATTGTGAATATAAAATGACACAACAAATTCATGACTAGCACTTAACATTCAAGTCGTGCGAAATTTCAAAGTCTACTTTTGCTAGTTTATGCAAATTTTTACTTTTTTTGCATAAACAAATACGAAACAATCAAAAATGTCCTAAATAAATGAGACAATGAAATTATGTCATCCTTTTTTGGATCTTTTTGACAACTTTCCGAATACGAAAAGAAATTCGAAAAGAACTTGTCACCACTCCAGCAAAGGAGATCATCACCTCGAAATGAAAGTCGCCGTAGGTGTAAGAGGTCAAAGATACTGACCTTAAAAGACTTTCAGAGAGAAAGGTAATTTTATTTCCTTAAAAAAATAAAAACATATTGTAGCATAATAATAACTACGCGCCTATGTCTATGCAGCAAATTCCGAAGTGACTTTCCATTCTGGCAGAATTTTTGGTTCAAACTGTCCTCCATTCGAGGTTCGTGTCTGGGACGAAGTCTCCACAGCTCATGTCAACGAAAGAGACAAATAATATTAGGGATAATATTAGGGATAATATTAGGGAATTATAACTGCAAGAATTATTTCTCTTGTTCCAGTGGTCGAAGAATTTGCTAGAAGTTTCTGGCTATCAGAAACTTCTGCTATATAAGGACAGATGGCGATCAAAAAAAAGACAGTTGGTTTTAGAACCGTGGCGAAGAGATTGGAAAAGTGATAATGGGCGAAGTTGTAATTTGGTGATAAATTGAAAGTTGAGAGTAAACAAGAAAAAGTAATTAGTTTGAATTTGTGAATTAAGTAATTGAAAGGAGATAAAGTGATTTGAGAGGAAAGAGACCTTGTAAGAAAAGAATTTGCGAAGAATAGTATAGTGTGAACTTGAATTGTTCTATAGAGTAGAAAATAAAGAAATAATTTCACAGAATAATTGTTTTATCTACTCGAGCCGTAGCTCGCATATTACATTGGTGTCAGAAGCGGGATAAAACTTATTCTGTGAATAACTATTTCCGTGGTGTGAAATTGCACAAAAAAAAAAAAAAAAAAAACGATTTCTGTGTTGAGTTAATTAGTTGCGTAAAATGGGTCGCAAATTGGGAAAACTAACTATAACTCAACTAAAGGCAGAACTCAGTAAGCGGAACCTCAACACAACTGGGGGAAAAGATGCCCTACTGATTCGTCTGGAAGAAGCAGTAACGCAGGAAGGTGAAAATCCGCATGACATAGAGTTTGACGTGGAAGAGGAACCAGCAAGTACAGTAGCCGACCCGGGTATAACAAGTCTGCTCCTGCAACTTAAGTTAGTCATGGACGAACAAAAGAAAGCAATAGAAGATCAAAGTCATAAGCTCGATGACCAAAAGAATTCTCTAGAACTTAAGCTGGATGAACAAAAGAATTCTCTAGAACTTAAGCTGGATGAACAAAAGAAAGCGATGGACGAACAAAAGAAAGCGATGGACGAACAAAAGAAAGCAATGGACGAACAAAAGAATTCTCTAGATGCTCTGGAAAGTAAACTTGATGAGCAAAACAAGAACTTGGAATCCAAATTCGAAGTGATCGAAGAAAAAATCGAGAAGGTCGAGACGCAACTCGAAAAAGTCGAAATTAGATTCGATGAAAATTTTGAGAAACATGAAACTCAGTTCGGGAAGATAGAGACTCAGTTTGAAAAAGTGGATACGCAATTCGAGATAGTAGGAAAGCAAGTCGAAAATCTTGCTAAGGAGCTCAGCAACGTGAAGAGACAGAAAGCACGGGAATATTCCACTGACGGTCTGAGAAGAAAGGAGATGCAGCCTCCTATCTTCGATGGTCAAACATCATGGCCAATTTATAAAAGGCAATTCGAAGCGGCCGCAATGACCAATAGCTGGGACGATGAAGAGAAGTCCATTGCACTCACACTTGCACTGAGGGGTCCAGCTGCGGAGCTCTTGCAGACCATCCCGGAAGATAAACAGCAGAACTACGACTCTCTGGTTCAGGCTATCGAGATGCGGTTTGGGGATGAACACATGCAGCAGGTGTACAGGGTTCAGCTGCGTAGTCGAGTCCAGAAAAGGGGGGAAACGCTCCAACAGTTGCAAGCGGATATAGAGCGACTAGCCCATCTTTCATACCCTAAAGCCGGTGAGGAGCTTATCAACGAAATGGCGGTGGAAGCTTTTATTCAGGCCATAGAGGACAGACAACTGCAAATGGCTGTAAGGATGGCTGAAAAGCGAACACTCCCCGAGGCATTGGCATTCGCTTTGTCAATGAAGGCTGCGGACCAAGCATACCAGGGAATACACCGTGTCAGGGAAATGTCCGTCGTGGAATGCTCATGCCAGAGAACAGCCGTCATGGATGAAGACAGAGCTCGCGGAAGTCAAATCCGTTGCTGGAATTGCAACCAAACGGGACACCTACAACGGCAGTGCAGAAGTGCACCTAGACGAGGAAATTGTTCACATTGCGGAAGTAGGAGAAGCAGAGAGGAAGCATCTGGCTGTCAGTCAGACTTCGCAAAACCAGCAGTCGGGAAATGCGTAAGGACCAACTTCGCGGGGCAGAAGTTGGTTACTGGAATCGAGGCCCCCAGGACCACCATTCAAGTTTCGCAAACCAAACGGGGTAACAAGAGCCTGACAGTGGAGGCACTAATCAACGAGAAGAAGTGCGTAGCCACCATCGACACAGGTGCCACTGCCTCCATTGTAAGAAGAGATATCGTCAAAAGCTCCTGGCTGCACAACACCAACAGCTACTGCCTGAAGACTGCAACAGGGGAAATGGCGAAGGTATTTGGAGAAGTTCGTCTTACGATTACTCTGGCAGGACTGACGTTCTCCCATGCGTTTCTGGTGGCAGATATATGCGACGAGTGCATCATCGGAGTAGACTTCATGAAAGCAAATGAAGTAATCTTGGACATCGGGATGCAAGTACTGAGGTATCGAAATGTGGAGATTCCGATGGTGTACGGAAATGAGAATGCCGTAACTCTCAGGACAGTCATCAGCAAAGACGAAGTTTTGCCGCCGTCTTCAGAGACAATCATTTGGACGAAGCTGGAAGGTGATCTTGGGAGCCACCGATTCTACATAGTAGAACCAGACCCAGAGAAGAATTCTCAAGACTACATCGTGGGAAAGACGTTAGTCGAACCAAAGAACACCATGGTTCCAGTGAGGGTTTTGAACGCAAGACCACACACTGTCAAACTAAGGCGAGGGGAGGTGACTGGAAAATGCACGCCGATTACCGCCGTCGCAACAATATCTGAACGTGATGCTCCAAAACTTCTCCCATCACCTTGGACAGCGGAAACGAGAGAGACGATTCTCCAGTCCAGTGAGCTGAATCAGGAGCAGCGAACTATGGCAGAGAATCTTATCAATGAGTACGCTGATGTATTTGCCTCACAGGACGGAGAATACGGCCGAACACACCTGGTACAACATCGAATAGACACTGGTGATACTAGACCAATTCGTCAGCCTGCTAGGCGCCTTCCATTGGCAAAGCAGACAGAAGTTGCAGAGATGGTGTCGGCAATGGAGAAAGAAGGTCTGATTGAAAGTTCCAAAAGTCCGTGGGCATCACCGGTTGTACTGGTTAAGAAGAAAGATGGCAGCACGCGGTTCTGCGTGGACTATCGGCAGCTCAATTACGTCACCAAGAAAGACAGCTACCCTCTGCCACGGATTGACGACACGCTAGACACACTATCAGGAGCCCGATGGTTTTCCACTCTCGACTTGAAGAGTGGCTACTGGCAGGTACAGATCCATCCAGAAGACCGGGAGAAAACCGCCTTCACCGCAGGAAATGGGCTATGGCAATTCACGGTAATGCCATTCGGGCTGTGCAATGCTCCGGCGACTTTCGAGCGATTGATGGAATGTGTCCTGCAAGGGTTAACATGGAAAACCTGTTTGGTATACTTGGATGATGTCATCGTCGTAGGAAAAACGTTTGCGCAACACCGAGACAATCTAAGGGATGTGTTTCAAAGGCTTCGAAGTGCCCACCTGAAGCTCAACCCCAAGAAGTGCGCCCTGTTTAGAGCGGAAGTCAAGTACCTGGGACACATAATTTCAGCGAAAGGAGTGAGAACCGATCCAGAGAAGGTCGAAGCGGTGAAAAACTGGCCAGTCCCCAAGGATAAACACCAACTAAGGAGCTTCCTGGGCCTAGCCACCTACTACAGACGGTTCGTGAAGGATTTTGCCGGGATCGCAAAGAACCTGCACCAGTTGACGGAAAAGGGAAAACAATTCAAATGGACAATTGAGTGCGAGAAGAGCTTCAAGGCACTTAAACAACGGCTATGCGATGCCCCGATACTGGCTTACCCCACTCCCGGGGAAACGTTCATTGTGGATGCAGATGCTAGTAATGTTGGGGTAGGAGCCGTACTCTCCCAGGTGCATGACGGCCAAGAGAAGGTGGTTGCGTACTTCAGCAAGGTGCTCTCTAAGCCAGAAAGGAACTACTGCGTGACAAGGAGAGAACTTCTAGCTTTGATCTTGGCTACGAAGCATTTTCACAAATACCTCTACGGGAGGAAGTTCGTTCTTCGCACAGACCATGCAGCCTTAAAATGGCTATTACAGTTCAAGAGTCCTGAGGGTCAGGTCGCAAGATGGATCGAAAGGCTGCAAATCTACGACTACGAAATACAGCATCGTAAAGGAAAACTCCACTCTAATGCGGATGCACTGTCCCGGAGACCATGCAGAACGGATTGTAAACATTGTGCGCGTCAGGAAGAACGGGAGCTGGTTTCCATCCAAAGAATGAGAGCCGAACCTATCGCCGGCTGGAGCGTAGATGAGATCCGGAACGCTCAGAAGGAAGACCCGGATATCGAGCCGATTCTGGCCTGGAAGGAGAACATGGAGAAACCGGATCATCAGGACATCTCTCACAGAAGCCCGACCTTAAAGGCATATTTTGCGCAGTGGGACTCCCTCCATGTCCAAGAAGGTGTTCTGAGAAGAAAATGGGAATCCTCCGACGGAAAATCGTTTGTAATGCAGCTTGTAGTACCGCGGACGAGGGTCAAGGAGGTGTTACAGGAAATGCATGGCGGGGCGACCGGAGGCCACTTGGGAGTGAATAAGACGCTAGAAAAGGTACGAGAACGTTTTTATTGGTTAAAAGCGAAGGAAGATATCGAAGACTGGTGCAGAAAATGCGACGTGTGTGCAGCTAGCAAGGGTCCGAGAATCAAAACTCGAGGTAAGATGCACCAATACAACGTGGGAGCACCTTTCGAACGAATCGCCATTGACATCGCAGGGCCCTTTCCGGAAACCGACAATGGTAATCGGTATATACTCGTAGTGATGGACTACTTCAGTAAGTGGCCGGAAGCGTTTCCGATCCCTAACCAGGAAGCCAGAACCGTGGCGGAGCAGATCGTCTACAATTGGGTTAGCAGATTCGGTGTGCCCTTGGAATTGCATTCTGACCAAGGGCGGAACTTCGAGTCAAGAATCTTCCAAGAGATGTGTCAACTACTCGGAATCAAAAAGACAAGGACAACCCCGCTTCATCCACAGTCGGACGGTATGGTGGAGCGTTTCAATAGGACTTTGGACGAACATCTCTCGAAGGTCGTAGGTGACTACCAACGGGATTGGGACCGGCAGATTCCCTTGTTTTTGATGGCCTATAGAAGTGCCGTGCATAGCACTACTCGACATACGCCGTTTGAAATCTTATTTGGTGGAATAGCTCGTTTACCCAGTGAGGTGAAATTTGGATCTCCTACCAATGAGCCCAGAAATGAAGAAGAGTACGTGGCGGACCTTAGGGAAAGGCTTAGGGACATACACCAAAGGACCAGAAGCCAGATTAAGATGACGAGCGACCGCATGAAGACCAGGTATGATGCCAAGGCAACAACGTCAGGATTCCAGGAAGGAGATCTGGTGTGGCTGTATAATCCCCATCGCCAAAAGGGGAAATCACCTAAGTTACAGCGGAACTGGGAAGGTCCCTACAGAATAGTAACCCGCATCAACGATGTTGTCTACCGCATCCAGCGAGGACCAAGGGCCAAAATGAAAGTGGTTCATGTGGACCGACTGAGTCGATACAATGGCCGAAATGAGGATGCACTTGTTCGGGACGAACACGTCTAAGAGGGGGGCAGTGTAGCATAATAATAACTACGCGCCTATGTCTATGCAGCAAATTCCGAAGTGACTTTCCATTCTGGCAGAATTTTTGGTTCAAACTGTCCTCCATTCGAGGTTCGTGTCTGGGACGAAGTCTCCACAGCTCATGTCAACGAAAGAGACAAATAATATTAGGGATAATATTAGGGATAATATTAGGGAATTATAACTGCAAGAATTATTTCTCTTGTTCCAGTGGTCGAAGAATTTGCTAGAAGTTTCTGGCTATCAGAAACTTCTGCTATATAAGGACAGATGGCGATCAAAAAAAAGACAGTTGGTTTTAGAACCGTGGCGAAGAGATTGGAAAAGTGATAATGGGCGAAGTTGTAATTTGGTGATAAATTGAAAGTTGAGAGTAAACAAGAAAAAGTAATTAGTTTGAATTTGTGAATTAAGTAATTGAAAGGAGATAAAGTGATTTGAGAGGAAAGAGACCTTGTAAGAAAAGAATTTGCGAAGAATAGTATAGTGTGAACTTGAATTGTTCTATAGAGTAGAAAATAAAGAAATAATTTCACAGAATAATTGTTTTATCTACTCGAGCCGTAGCTCGCATATTACAATATATAGAAAAACCCGGATACTGGAAGTGCACAACGAACACTTCTTCTTCCGATACAAATACAATTCGGTAAAGTGACAAACCTGCGTACGCATACAGGCAATCACTTCTACTTCACGTTCACACCTGGCTCTATGGCAACAACACCCAAACTCAACAGGTAAAGACATCGTCTCAGCGAGTGTGGTCGTGGTGTGCTACTGGTTGGAAAGGTTCTTGACCTCTATATCGTGCGATGGTGATCTGCCTGCGCGCAGGAAACTATTCCAACCACGATATATGGGTAATTAGCGTCACACTAACGCTAACGTTTATTTTACCGTTTTTTTTTTCAGTAAACAAACATAAATCTGCGTTCTGTCATCACGACGATATTGGAATTTAAACTAATTGTCATGTCACGACTGACATATTGACAAAATTTATAGCCTCCCACTTTTGAAGTCACGAACCGATATCAAATTTAACAAACAGCAGATGTAACTTGTATACGATTCAATGACGTTTCTTACGTTATCAGTAACATTTTGCCGACAATCTGTCAAAGCAAAGTCAAACAATGGAAATACGGTTGACAGCTTGGGAAATTCCATAAATTTTTTTTTTTTTTTATAACAAAAGAAAATCATAAAATAAAAAACAGCAAAGAGATGAACAGAACAACAACCTTCTCTGTTGCTCTTTTTTCTAATTCAAATTTCTTTTTGCTCCACGTAATCATTCACGCGATCCTCAATACGTGTGTACTCTTTCCCACTTGTACGAAGAGATCGACGTTCCAATCAAATGTCACTTCACAATTTTACAACTTTAAACAAACTGCGTGCGCAAGCAAGCAGCAACCCCCGCACCATAAAAAAGCTAATTAAATTCTAATTTATAAAAACAAATGATTTTGACTTACGTTTGTAAAATAATTAACTATTTTGGAAATGTAAAAAATGTTATAAATATGTTAAAATATTTCTTTTCCTATTTTTTTTTTATTGTATGCTACGTATGCCGTTTCTAGCAGCAATCACAACCACTTCGCATCGCGTTCGAAATACAACTGAATGTTGGAGTTTAGCTCTTGGCTGGATATCTCGCCATCGCCCATCGGTTGTTGCACGGCTGCCTTCCCCCAATCGGAAAATATAGAGGAAAGAAAAAATAGAAAAAAGAACGGCGACACAAGAAGATATCGTGCGTTTTGGGGACACCCCCACCCCCTTGACAAAATCCCCCACACAATAACCGGTAACGCTTCTTTTATCATTCACGCTCGTGTATTTTGTTGCTGTGCTGTGGGTATTATTTTTTTTTTTTTTTGCAAATGGGGGGATATTTGTTTGTAAAAGCATCACCGTGGTGGGAATGAAAAGATTTTTAGTTGAGATGCAAAGTGAAATGTTGCAGCAACATGTAAGGGGGGAGCTTTTAAGAGTTGCCATAATATTTTTACAAAGTGGGGAAGATGTAATAACAAATAATATTATTCACTGTTTTACACAATTCTACATATACATTTGTTAACACTTTATTTTAATTGAATTTCAATAATTGAAGTCAATATAAAATTGTTACATTCTTCTTGTGCAGAGAAGAAACCAACAGGATCCAGATGCACAGACCTTGACATACAACAGCATACATGTAACTTTCAATTTGATTTCCTAGAGTGGGACAATTGTCACCGAGAAAAAGATTTCATCGCTATGCTGAAAAATTGCAAGACACATCAATCTTATACGTATAGCCGTTATGTTGACACGCGTTGAATAAATATAACAATCTAAATAAACTTAGTATGGTTTCAAATACGGGCCATACAAACATGTTCTTTCATATTTTACTTTTCGACAACAATACCTCAAGTCATGTAGTGCGGCCTTACAGCTTCACCTACATTCTGGATTCGTTTCGAAGAACGATGGAGTGATGAAAGTTTATGACACACACGGAAAGTCTTTTACAGTAATCCAGGGAAGTTGTTGAGTACTTAGTGATCGAAACTTCGAGCGAAACATAGATATCCCTAATAATAATCAGTTCTAGATTCGACTACCACACCCTTCCAACTAGTAGAGCTCTACCCACATAAGGTTGCCTTCTTTGGTCAGTTTAAGGTAACCTTACTCTGAGTTCTATGTAATAATGATAGAAGGAAAAGTGTAAACTGGTGTGCAGACCAGGCGGGATAATCCTTTCAAAGTCCACTTTCAGAAATAATTAAAATTCTTCTTATTGGGTGCCGTGGCTCAGTGGTTAAATGCGCGATCACCGAGAGAGAGGTTCAAGGTTCGAATCCAAGAAAACATAAAAATACAAAAAAAAAAATTAAAAAATAAAAGTTTCATCACGGTCCCACCTCTCGCGAACGTCTAACAATCATCCGAGAGTAAAACTGCCATGAAAAGCTTTTCTCAATCGAGAAAATTGCTCTTCGGAAACGGCATAAAACTGTAGGTCCCATCTATTCGTACGAAGCACAGCACCAGTGGCTGCGAGAAGCTAGGCCATTATTATGATATTTATATATATTTTTTTTAAATTTTGCAGTTGACTTTTTGTAAATATTTACTAATTTACTAACTTATCGAGCTCTTAACCCATCAATAACCTCATTCTGAAACTCCTATTCTATCTCTCGCTCGATGTGTTTTAACCAATCCTTTTGGACTATATACACACCAACTCGTTTTTGCTGTATGTCTATCTCTTTTACAAGCACTCAATATTCACCCAGCTATCTAGGTCTTTGCTTTACAAAACAAAAGTAGAAGCGTAAAGGTTAAGCAAGTCTCTTCAGATTCACATTCAGAACTAAGTTTGTAGACATTGGATATAGCCGAAAGCCACATGGTATTCAGAGTGCAGCACAGCTTGCGGTAGTAAGACGAGTACGATAGAAATATGCGTAAATACTCTAATATTACTTCTGTGGGATCAAAAGAAAAATATTACTTAAACAAATTAGGGGAAATTCATAGTTAGCTTATAACTAGGGCTGTCTATAATGCTTTAGTTAAGGTGCACTTCAAAGCCTAGAACGCACAACAAAAATTTGTCTGAATGACATTTTGTATGAAGCATCATTCACTTTGTGCAAGTACTATTCTTCCCGACTGAGCACGTCAGCTGCAGTGTATGATAGTGTAATATGCGAGCTACGGCTCGAGTAGATAAAACAATTATTCTGTGAAATTATTTCTTTATTTTCTACTCTATAGAACAATTCAAGTTCACACTATACTATTCTTCGCCTTATTCTTTTCTTACAAGGTCTCTTTCCTCTCAAATCACTTTATCTCCTTTCAATTTCTTAATTCACAAATCCAAACTAATTACTTTTTCTTGTTCACTCTCAACTTTCAATTTATCACCAAATTACAACTTCGCCCATTATCACTTTTCTAATCTCTTCGCCACGGTTCTAAACCAACTGTCTTTTTTTTGATCGCCATCTGTCCTTATATAGCAGAAGTTTCTGATAGCCAGAAACTTCTAGCAAATTCTTCGACCACTGGAACAAGAGAAATAATTCTTGCAGTTATAATTCCCTAATATTATCCCTAATATTATCCCTAAT
Source organism: Pocota personata (assembly GCA_963082735.1). Lineage (NCBI taxonomy): Eukaryota > Metazoa > Arthropoda > Insecta > Diptera > Syrphidae > Pocota > Pocota personata. Next base: position 233,969,041 of record OY720430.1, on the reverse strand, counting down.
ATTATTTGTCTCTTTCGTTGACATGAGCTGTGGAGACTTCGTCCCAGACACGAACCTCGAATGAAGGACAGTTTGAACCAAAATTCTGCCAGAATGGAAAGTCACTTCGGAATTTGCTGCATAGACATAGGCGCGTAGTTATTATTATGCTACACTGCCCCCCTCTTAGACGTGTTCGTCCCGAACAAGTGCATCCTCATTTCGGCCATTGTATCGACTCAGTCGGTCCACATGAACCACTTTCATTTTGGCCCTTGGTCCTCGCTGGATGCGGTAGACAACATCGTTGATGCGGGTTACTATTCTGTAGGGACCTTCCCAGTTCCGCTGTAACTTAGGTGATTTCCCCTTTTGGCGATGGGGATTATACAGCCACACCAGATCTCCTTCCTGGAATCCTGACGTTGTTGCCTTGGCATCATACCTGGTCTTCATGCGGTCGCTCGTCATCTTAATCTGGCTTCTGGTCCTTTGGTGTATGTCCCTAAGCCTTTCCCTAAGGTCCGCCACGTACTCTTCTTCATTTCTGGGCTCATTGGTAGGAGATCCAAATTTCACCTCACTGGGTAAACGAGCTATTCCACCAAATAAGATTTCGAAAGGCGTATGTCGAGTAGTGCTATGCACGGCACTTCTATAGGCCATCAAAAACAAGGGAATCTGCCGGTCCCAATCCCGTTGGTAGTCACCTACGACCTTCGAGAGATGTTCGTCCAAAGTCCTATTGAAACGCTCCACCATACCGTCCGACTGTGGATGAAGCGGGGTTGTCCTTGTCTTTTTGATTCCGAGTAGTTGACACATCTCTTGGAAGATTCTTGACTCGAAGTTCCGCCCTTGGTCAGAATGCAATTCCAAGGGCACACCGAATCTGCTAACCCAATTGTAGACGATCTGCTCCTGATTCAGCTCACTGGACTGGAGAATCGTCTCTCTCGCTTCCGCTGTCCAAGGTGATGGGAGAGGTTTTGGAGCATCACGTTCAGATATTGTTGCGACGGCGGTAATCGGCGTGCATTTTCCAGTCACCTCCCCTCGCTTTAGTTTGACAGTGTGTGGTCTTGCGTTCAAAACCCTCACTGGAACCATGGTGTTCTTTGGTTCGACTAACGTCTTTCCCACGATGTAGTCTTGAGAATTCTTCTCTGGGTCTGGTTCTACTATGTAGAATCGGTGGCTCCCAAGATCACCTTCCAGCTTCGTCCAAATGACTGTCTCTGAAGACGGCGGCAAAACTTCGTCTTTGCTGATGACTGTCCTGAGAGTTACGGCATTCTCATTTCCGTACACCATCGGAATCTCCACATTTCGATACCTCAGTACTTGCATCCCGATGTCCAAGATTACTTCATTTGCTTTCATGAAGTCTACTCCGATGATGCACTCGTCGCATATATCTGCCACCAGAAACGCATGGGAGAACGTCAGTCCTGCCAGAGTAATCGTAAGACGAACTTCTCCAAATACCTTCGCCATTTCCCCTGTTGCAGTCTTCAGGCAGTAGCTGTTGGTGTTGTGCAGCCAGGAGCTTTTGACGATATCTCTTCTTACAATGGAGGCAGTGGCACCTGTGTCGATGGTGGCTACGCACTTCTTCTCGTTGATTAGTGCCTCCACTGTCAGGCTCTTGTTACCCCGTTTGGTTTGCGAAACTTGAATGGTGGTCCTGGGGGCCTCGATTCCAGTAACCAACTTCTGCCCCGCGAAGTTGGTCCTTACGCATTTCCCGACTGCTGGTTTTGGGAAGTCTGACTGACAGGATGCTTCCTCTCTGCTTCTCCTACTTCCGCAATGTGGACAATTTCCTCGTCTAGGTGCACTTCTGCACTGCCGTTGTAGGTGTCCGGTTTGGTTGCAATTCCAGCAACGGATTTGACTTCCGCGAGCTTTGACGGCTGTTCTCTGGCATGAGCATTCCACGACGGACATTTCCCTGACACGGTGTATTCCCTGGTATGCTTGGTCCGCAGCCTTCATTGACAAAGCGAATGCCAATGCCTCGGGGAGTGTTCGCTTTTGAGCCATTCTTACAGCCATTTGCAGTTGTCTGTCCTCTATGGCCTGAATAAAAGCTTCCACCGCCATTTCGTTGATAAGCTCCTCACCGACTTTAGGGTATGAAAGATGGGCTAGTCGCTCTATATCCGCTTGCAACTGTTGGAGCGTTTCCCCCCTTTTCTGGACTCGACTACGCAGCTGAACCCTGTACACCTGCTGCATGTGTTCATCCCCAAACCGCATCTCGATAGCCTGAACCAGAGAGTCGTAGTTCTGCTGTTTATCTTCCGGGATGGTCTGCAAGAGCTCCGCAGCTGGACCCCTCAGTGCAAGTGTGAGTGCAATAGACTTCTCTTCATCGTCCCAGCTATTGGTCATTGCGGCCGCTTCGAATTGCCTCTTATAAATTGGCCATGATGTTTGACCATCGAAGATAGGAGGCTGCATCTCCTTTCTTCTCAGACCGTCAGTGGAATATTCCCGTGCTTTCTGTCTCTTCACGTTGCTGAGCTCCTTAGCAAGATTTTCGACTTGCTTTTCTACTTTTTCAAACTGAGTCTCTATCTTCCCGAACTGAGTTTCATGTTTCTCAAAATTTTCATCGAATCTAGTTTCGACTTTTTCGAGTTGCGTCTCGACCTTCTCGATTTTCTCTTCGATCACTTCGAATTTGGATTCCAAGTTCTTGTTTTGCTCATCAAGTTTACTTTCCAGAGCATCTAGAGAATTCTTTTGTTCGTCCATTGCTTTCTTTTGTTCGTCCATTGCTTTCTTTTGTTCGTCCAGCTTAAGTTCTAGAGAGTTCTTTTGGTCGTCCATTGCTTTCTTTTGGTCGTCCAGCTTAAGTTCTATAGAATTCCTTTGGTCTTCTATTGCTTTCTTTTGTTCGTCCATGACTAACTTAAGTTGCAGGAGCAGACTTGTTATACCCGGGTCGGCTGCTGTACTTGCTGGTTCCTCTTCCACGTCAAACTCTACGTCGTGCGGATTTTCACCTTCCTGCGTTACTGCTTCTTCCAGACGAATCAGCAGGGCATCTTTTCCCCCAGTTGTGTCGAGGTTCCGCTTACTGAGTTCTGCCTTTAGTTGAGTTATAGTTAGTTTTCCCAATTTGCGACCCATTTTGCGCAACTAATTAACTCAACACAGAAATGGTTTTTTTTTTTTTTTTTGCTTGTGCAATTTCACACCACGGAAATAGTTATTCACAGAATAAGTTTTATCCCGCTTCTGACACCAATGTAATATGCGAGCTACGGCTCGAGTAGATAAAACAATTATTCTGTGAAATTATTTCTTTATTTTCTACTCTATAGAACAATTCAAGTTCACACTATACTATTCTTCGCCTTATTCTTTTCTTACAAGGTCTCTTTCCTCTCAAATCACTTTATCTCCTTTCAATTTCTTAATTCACAAATCCAAACTAATTACTTTTTCTTGTTCACTCTCAACTTTCAATTTATCACCAAATTACAACTTCGCCCATTATCACTTTTCTAATCTCTTCGCCACGGTTCTAAACCAACTGTCTTTTTTTTGATCGCCATCTGTCCTTATATAGCAGAAGTTTCTGATAGCCAGAAACTTCTAGCAAATTCTTCGACCACTGGAACAAGAGAAATAATTCTTGCAGTTATAATTCCCTAATATTATCCCTAATATTATCCCTAATATTATTTGTCTCTTTCGTTGACATGAGCTGTGGAGACTTCGTCCCAGACACGAACCTCGAATGAAGGACAGTTTGAACCAAAATTCTGCCAGAATGGAAAGTCACTTCGGAATTTGCTGCATAGACATAGGCGCGTAGTTATTATTATGCTACAATAGCATGCAGAATTGCTATTATGGACGTTGCTATTATTTCAAGGTGTATGTTTACGGGTACGTCTACACCCGCCGGTGCGGTGTGACCTCTAAGCATTGACAACCATTTTGAATGAAATAAATATTTGACTGGTTTTAAATTTAAAACGATCCTCTGAGTATAAAGTACCTACTTGAATAGCAAAGCTTGATTTCATCTGACTAAGATTTACATATATGCATTCTTTCAACGACGTCTGGTGATGAATTTCGTCTGGCTTTAATATTAACGTAGACGTCTAGGTGTCAACCTCCTACTTAGGCCTTAAAATACTGTAGCATAATAATAACTACGCGCCTATGTCTATGCAGCAAATTCCGAAGTGACTTTCCATTCTGGCAGAATTTTTGGTTCAAACTGTCCTTCATTCGAGGTTCGTGTCTGGGACGAAGTCTCCACAGCTCATGTCAACGAAAGAGACAAATAATATTAGGGATAATATTAGGGATAATATTAGGGAATTATAACTGCAAGAATTATTTCTCTTGTTCCAGTGGTCGAAGAATTTGCTAGAAGTTTCTGGCTATCAGAAACTTCTGCTATATAAGGACAGATGGCGATCAAAAAAAAGACAGTTGGTTTTAGAACCGTGGCGAAGAGATTGGAAAAGTGATAATGGGCGAAGTTGTAATTTGGTGATAAATTGAAAGTTGAGAGTAAACAAGAAAAAGTAATTAGTTTGAATTTGTGAATTAAGTAATTGAAAGGAGATAAAGTGATTTGAGAGGAAAGAGACCTTGTAAGAAAAGAATTTGCGAAGAATAGTATAGTGTGAACTTGAATTGTTCTATAGAGTAGAAAATAAAGAAATAATTTCACAGAATAATTGTTTTATCTACTCGAGCCGTAGCTCGCATATTACATTGGTGTCAGAAGTGGGATGGATCGAAAGGCTGCAAATCTACGACTACGAAATACAGCATCGTAAAGGAAAACTCCACTCTAATGCGGATGCACTGTCCCGGAGACCATGCAGAACGGATTGTAAACATTGTGCGCGTCAGGAAGAACGGGAGCTGGTTTCCATCCAAAGAAGTGGGATATCACCTAAGTTACAGCGGAACTGGGAAGGTCCCTACAGAATAGTAACCCGCATCAACGATGTCGTCTACCGCATCCAGCGAGGACCAAGGGCCAAAATGAAAGTGGTTCATGTGGACCGACTGAGTCGATACAATGGCCGAAATGAGGATGCACTTGTTCGGGACGAACACGTCTAAGAGGGGGGCAGTGTAGCATAATAATAACTACGCGCCTATGTCTATGCAGCAAATTCCGAAGTGACTTTCCATTCTGGCAGAATTTTTGGTTCAAACTGTCCTTCATTCGAGGTTCGTGTCTGGGACGAAGTCTCCACAGCTCATGTCAACGAAAGAGACAAATAATATTAGGGATAATATTAGGGATAATATTAGGGAATTATAACTGCAAGAATTATTTCTCTTGTTCCAGTGGTCGAAGAATTTGCTAGAAGTTTCTGGCTATCAGAAACTTCTGCTATATAAGGACAGATGGCGATCAAAAAAAAGACAGTTGGTTTTAGAACCGTGGCGAAGAGATTGGAAAAGTGATAATGGGCGAAGTTGTAATTTGGTGATAAATTGAAAGTTGAGAGTAAACAAGAAAAAGTAATTAGTTTGAATTTGTGAATTAAGTAATTGAAAGGAGATAAAGTGATTTGAGAGGAAAGAGACCTTGTAAGAAAAGAATTTGCGAAGAATAGTATAGTGTGAACTTGAATTGTTCTATAGAGTAGAAAATAAAGAAATAATTTCACAGAATAATTGTTTTATCTACTCGAGCCGTAGCTCGCATATTACAATACTAATTTTTCCATAAATTCATATTTTTCATAGTAATTTGTTAAACTAATATTGAACCCATGGTAACATTTTATTTCTTTGTTACTCCGCCTAATTGTATGCTATGCTTAGGTCTTTTCCCCAAATATATGCAAAGCAGACGAATAAGCAAATTTCAGTTGAAATTTAAATTTAACTTTCGTGGTAAGAAACTCTATATACATGTTTCCAACGAAAGGAAACGCCTAGTTGAAAAAGGAAACAAATCAAAATTTTTATTTGCTCCTCCCAAAAGCTTTCACGGTCATGCGCCTTGTTTTATTTGCCTCGTCCTGGAAAGCACCTGTTGATTCAGTACTTAGCCATTCAGTAATTTTAATTTTAATCCACAAACAACGTGTACTGGTTAACAAGTTAAACTAATTCTTGTTCTCATTTCAATAAAAAATCCATTTGGACGAATAAGTCATTTATTTATGTGGCAGCACCTCAATTGGCAGACGGTAATCAACTTGTTTGCCAAAAAAAAAGAAAAAAAAAACCGATAAGTGCAACCTGCATTCGCATTTAATTATGCGTGGTTATGTGTGTTGCTTGAACATACTACTTTTTGCATTCATCCAATGTGTGCACCTAATGGAGAAAGCTAATGTGGTCCACATGTGCATTTCTGTCTAATATGATGCAGACGTGACCAAAAGAATAGAATAAGCTTGAATTCGTGAACTGGTTACTTTTTTAAGGTGAAGTATGTGTTACCGGCAATGCCACTGTTCACCGGAATTATTGAAAGTGAAATATTAACCTCCCAAGGGATCTTATAATTTGCATAAGTTGAGCATCAAACATCAACTTTTGAAACACATATTTATTGTTTATGTACAATACGTGTTTAAGTGTTTACACTTTTGGAGTTATGTGAAGTACCTTCAATTTTATGTTTCTTTTCGTCAAAGTTAATAATTTGTAGTTATTTTTGACAGCTTAATTTCTAAAGTGTAGGAGTAACACACTCCAGAGGATACATTGTCGTCGGAAATTTAAAACAGACTCTATTGAGTTTTGAGCTCCTGTAATAATGCATTTTTGTTCAGATGATGTATTGTACGAAATGTTGTTCTGCAATGTCAAAATATGTATAGTTTGCAGTGCCTGCTAACAGCAAGTTGATCGGGGTTGGCGATGCACTTGTGAGGATCGCATGGTCTGTGATTCGAATTCTATATGCGCCACCCTAATGTTCACTCAACGTGTTTATTACTAATCAGTACTATGGAAAAATCCTATCAGTGGGAGCTTTGCTGGTAACGGGACAATTACAAGCCGGTAGATGGGTGTAACGTTGAGATTAAATTGGTTATAACGATCAGGGTTGTAACTGATCGCGAGCAAACTACGCAATCACGATCAATTGATCGAAAATATTGATCGATGCGATCAAAATATAACTTTTGATCTATCGAAAACTATTAAGTATTGCTATTAAGATCAGAGCAAACGTAACTGCCCGAACACAATGTAGAAGCGCTGTGGCAGATGAAGTCGCTGTAGTGCAAACTGTCAAATAAGTCGCTCATTGAAGTAGCAATGCACGTACACAATGGTGAAGCGCAGATCGGTTGCTCAAGCTGTCGCGCTGTGTTTCGTGAAAATGTTTTTTGTGGTGGATTTATTTTATAGTAATGGACTGAGGAAGAAGAAATCGTATGCTATTAATTTCTCCGTTCTACCATTTTTTTTTTTTTTTTTTTTTGTTTTTGTTTTTAACTGTCAAAAAGTAGTGCAGCTCATTCTGAAGTTGAAGTTGACTCTACTTGTGCTGCAGCTACTTTTGGTACTTCAGCTGCAGTTCGCAACTGACTTTAGATTCAGCAGATAAAAATAATTATTTTTATTAAAACGTTTGCTTTCAATTGAAAATAGGCACAGGATGTTTCAAAGGTTGAAAATAAATACAAGGTGATTTTTTTGAAACAAAGCTCAAGTTTTAAATTCAGCAAATTAAGATAAATATTTTTATTACAATGTGTCATAGGTTGTACGTACATACATACATACAAATGTGTAAGCGAAGTTGCAGAGGGCGGAGAAGTTGCTTAGTAACTCTGAGTGTCCTTTATTTAAGCATGTGAATCCAATATAACATTTTTTTAATTTCAACAGACTAGTTTTTAAATAACATCCTGAATATATGCATATATCCAACCTCGTAAATAGTCTTCCGGAATCAACGTCGTTATAGCATTCTCTGCGGTCTTGGGTAAGCTTATGTCAAAGCATGGCCGCTGAAGTCAATTCTTTTGCAGTGTACAGTCACTGCTCAAGCTGCTGATAAGCCAGCGAAAAGATTTCCAGCGCTCAGTACGGAAAGATTTCTTTTAACAAATATATTACAAATAATAAAAGTTATCAACATTTAACAGTTAAAAACTTTGATTTTTTAATGCTTTTAATAACCACATTCATTGAAATGTATTTGTAGTATCATAGAGCTCCAGCAACCAACAGTAATAAAAGAAAAATTAATAAAATCTAGATTTCTGCAACACTAGCGGTGTTTGTGTGTGGAAACAATCCCTAATTCGGAATAAGTTCACATGGCGACAAGAACAGCAATTAATTGTAAATTTCGATAATGTCCACAGTTATCGATAACTGTGTATAGCACATTTCGACTAACGGGCAACGGATGACAAAAAAAATGTTTCCCTCAGACAAGAAGAAATCGTCTAATCTCTAATTTTACATGCTGTTCAATGTAAAATCATTCAAGCATCAATTTAACAATAGAAAAAGCGGGACGATGGCCAAATTAAATCAATACATGAGTATATCATTTTCTTTTGAAACTTAACTGAACTTTATATAAAGTTAGGAAAAAAGGGGTTTCTGGTAGCACAATGAACCAACTTGAGTCTGAGGGCTCCGGGATTTGTAGTAGATTTCAGTTGACGGTAGTAGAATTCTATATAATGTGGAAGGTGACAGAAATACTATGATACATAAGTAGTAAAAGCCCCATAACTGCATGGCTATGGTCCTATTAATAATGACATAGCTCCATAAACCACCTGGAGACGTGTCTGCCACCCAACTGACGCACGGGTGTTCAAGTAAAAGTACAAGGTTATTAAATTTGTGCTTTAGGATTTTGCATTTTTATAAAATAAATCGTATTAAAGATGTCAATAAACAAGGGAACTTTTCGTGCAATAGAGCCAAATTGGCCTATATTCATTCATATTCATCAATGCCTTCAATCTCAAGCTAAAAAAAGCTGTTATCGTTTGACCTAATAGGGATAAAGATCCAAACACTGTAGTAGCTGTAGGAAATGCCCAATTGCTGAGCGTGCTGTGTATTCGACAATTTTGGGTTTTTGGCCACTGAGGCACTCACAGCGGCTTCGTTTTCTGTTGATCGAGCATTACGATGTAGCGCAGGCCTTGCGATATCACAAACACTACCAATTTATTCGAATTCGGTGATTGTGTTTCGAATTGTTTGCTCAGTTGGGCGATTGTAACGACACCATAATCTGTCCTTAAATCGCAATACAGAGATATTACAGAGCTGTTACTTTTGTAGTAAGATGCAACAATTTTAATGCGTTGAGCGGTGGTTAAAATACCTGTCACTATGGATGACAGATGGATTTGACAAATGACAAATGGAAGGGATGTGAAGTCCCAACTTCGAAATGAATAACCTTTTACTGCGAAGTACTCAAATATACTCGCATTACCTTCTGTAAAGTACATTCTTTACAAAGTAAAGAGATTTTAGCAACCAGATTTCGATGACCCCGCTATAGGTCTTTGTGTGAAAAATATTTCAATTCACATCGCCTGTGTGATAATAGCGTAAAGCATACCGCAGTCTTTGTTATCAAATCAATTTCTTTGCGTCTACATATCCACATATACTGTTAAGGCTTTTTTTCGATTTCAGACTTTTTTTTCTCTAAAATTCGTCACGTTATTCTATGTTTCCTTCCGGTAGTTAATTAGGCGAAGCAATTGATATAAATTATCGACATTTGCACCCAATGATGACGACTGACGCTTACCTAGGAAAGATAAAGTTAAACTTAAAATTAATTTTGAAAACAGATACGAAGCAGAGATTGTGCGACATTTAGCATTATTCTTCAAACACTCTAAGAAATAAAGACTGCATATACCAGGTTTAAGCAGTCTAGCTCTAAATTTAAGGCCTCATGTAAGGCGGTGTATTTTAAAGATTATTGACCCTGTGACGATGCTTATTTGAAGGCGAAATCTGCTCGCCCTGTCAATATTGGACTCAATTATGTACTCGTATATATGGTTTATCTTAGGAAGTCACAAACCCGAAATGCTTGTTCGTGACTGTTTGTTAGTAAATAAATACTTATTCACAGAGACTCTGACAGACAGATGGACAGACAACAGAATATCACTTTAGGGTTTGGTTCGTACTTATATTCCCTTGAAAGTACAGAACGTAAACCCACCCCATATTTCTTCGAAATCAAATTGGTGAGAACACTTCATTCGTTCGCTCAAACATGATATGTATATCTTTGAAGACCCTGTTATAAACTTAAAGTTTCAAACCAACGGTTGTCCAATATTTAGTAACAAAACACTTGAAAACTTTTTAAAATGCATGCCCAGTAACAAACTGTCATTAACAGCTGGTAGACTATTTCAGAATTTATTGGAAAGTCTCCAGTAACAACAAGCATTTGTTGGCTTTTACTTTGTGTTGCATTTATAATTAGCCATGTCTGAACTTTGATCAGAGTCTCTGACTGATTATCTCAATATTCCTCTAAAATAAATAATTATTTGTATTGGTGGGCGGAAAGTTTATTGTTACTACTCGTATCTACAGCAATAAAATCAACAGTAACGTATCCACCATTATCGTTAGACATTCGCACCACTCTGCCTGTCTTCTTGCGAAAAAAAAAATCAGTCCCACGACTACCTCATGTCCACAGTTGTTGGGTCTTTGCTTCCAAGAAATCTATCACTTAATTCGCAAATCCACTTCTACAGCTGATCCAAAAGATTTGAAATGCACACATTCACGCCGGCGTAGTAAACTACCCCCGCCACCAACTTTGTATGAGTGTGCTGTGCATATTGATAATCAAATCACATCGTCAAACGGGTTGCAGTTTGCAAAACACCGCAAACAAGATAGTACCGCGCCACCGCTGCAGTTGTCTATCTGTTTGCGCACCGGTTGCGCTGTTAGCTAATTGAATTCCAATAAGCCTTAGATGTCAGGTTGACATCACACCCACTAGACCGCACCAATGAAACGGCAAAGATAACAAAAGCCACGCGACCTTGATCGCGTTTAATTTTCCGCCCCATTGAGCATCAAACAAATTTAATTGACCCACCCATCTTCCCCGAGTGAAGTGTTTTATTCGAATTGATTACGAATTGGATTTGCAACCTTTTGAGGCCACAAATCGCAGAGCTATTATTTTTTTTAGAACTAGCGCGAGGTGGCAGTGTTAAAGGTGAATTCTCCGCGGCGCGATCATTAAAAGTGCAAGTGTTGCTTGAATATTAATATCTGCTGCGGTTTTCATTTGTAACCAATCACATCTAAGTTTTTTTTATCTTGAACCAAACCGGCAAGTATAGATTTTGCACCACAACAACACGGCGCGACATTGTAGTTACAATTTCCGCAGTAAGATACATAAACTTCGCAGTTGCGTTCATCGATCTGGAGTGCGATATATTTTTCGTATACTCGTAGTATTCAAAAGTAGTGATGACGAAATCCGCGGATATTGTTGGTGTTTTGAAGGGCGGGAACCGGGAGCGAATAGCCACTGTCAGTGGTTTGGTGGACGAAAAGGATTTGTCAGGAATTGAAAACCCAGCCTTTACACCAGAGTATGATGACGATGGATGTGCTACCAATGGAGCTGATGATAGTACTAGTAGAGACAAGGTGAACAAGTGGTATGTAAGAATCTTGTTATTTTGATTACTCCAGTGAAGTGTAAGACTGCATTTCCTTAAAAGCGTAAAGTCAGCTAGAAGGCTAGTCACTTTGACATGTGATTACTATAAATCATTTGCACGTAATTTAACTTTTGCGTGACAAATAAATGTTTTACTTAGACTGTGTACTTTAAGATAGATTTACGGAACGGTTTGTAGAGAACAGGTATAGCGGTACCCATAAATCAATAGTTTTTTCCGACATTTCTATCAATTTTTTTATTCGAAAAGTAGTTTTTGTGTATCAGTTTAATTGAAGTCGCTTTCTATTGCTCTATTTAGCGAAAGAAGAAACACAAAGTTTATACAGCGATTTTAATTTATGAGTAATAAATTTACTTATCGGCATTTTGTGGTCAGTACAAAAAAAAAAACACCTATGTATACTACAAGTTGACTTGTGCAATGTAAAATTAAGATTTCAGACATCTCGTCGGTAAACTTACGTAATGTGTGGTTATACAGTTTACTATCAATTTTACTAGTGGCACTCAAACATTTACTATCATCACAATTTATAGCAATAACATCTACAAATAATTATTTCATCTCGAATTGTGAACCCACAGACCCAAAATATGATTTTTTAGTTCTTTCCACTCACATACTAATTTACAGTTAAAATAAACTTGAAACTACGCTATTATAGTACCTTAAAGTAACTGATCTGAGGTGTGTTCAACACTTATGTTTAATTTAATTTTTCTTTTATTTAGCATTATTTAATTTAAAGGAAAAACGCGGGGAAACCTTTAGAACACATTTTTTTTTTCATAAAAACTAATCTAGGTGATAAAAAATTAAAACTACTTTAACCTAATTCTCGGGCCTGATATGTTATTTCCGTCACGCTACTGAAAAGACAAAACAAATAATAGTTAAACCACTCAATCGACCATTCAGCGGTATGCCAAATATAAAGGTCCGGGCCTGCTTAACCCAGTCGAGCCACCAATATCTCTCCCTATTTAACCTGTCGTTGTTTACTGATTCCCACTCAGGTATGCTTACGCATTATCTCAAGTCAGCTTTTCTTTGCCCCTGAGTCCATCGGCTCGTAGAAGAGCCGGTAGACCTTCCCGCAAGATGATGACCCCAGATATGAAGTTTGAAGGAAATCCCTACAGCCGTTCAGACTGCAGTCGACCATAGGCACATTTAAGATTTCATTATCATTTGAAGTGCGAATGTTAACACACGTCATCCGGTTTTAAATAATACGCCAGCATTCCTTAGCAAATTCAACATGGTAATTGACCACATCAATATCCGGTATATCCGGTATTCAAACAAAAATTCAGAATATAGAAGTACATATTTCCAGCGCCTAGAAGCAGTGCAAGAACTCTGTCACCGACAATTTCGAATGTGGTGTAAGTCTTGGGTTGAATTGTGCTCAGACAAAAACCATATTCGAAATTCACTCCATTTGTTGAATTTCATTGCAGCATTTTTTACGAGAGTAAACTGTGGAGCCGTGTAAAATAATACTTTGCTTATATTTTTATGGTGTCAGCGTTGCCTTTGTAGTACGATCGTAATTCAAATGATTTTATGGCCTGAAAAAAAAGTACGATTTTTCATCAAAAATGGTAAGATTTTTAGCTAACTAAACACGAGACAATATTATTCGATTTTTGTCCATAGAAATCTTACGTTTTTTGGGTTCCTGTGCATAAAGCATAAATAAAAGTAAGAAAGGAACTCTTATAGTTTGTTTGTCGGTCACAGCCATCTATTTTCTTATGGTTCTAGAAGAAAAGTCGTTGCAATAAATTTGTGTCCATTCCTTACTTTAGGTTTTTTTATTTTTATTTTTTAATTACCCACTTTTCTACTCTTATATATAGGGCAAGAATTGGCTTCGGGAAAATTGTTAAATTCAAGGCTGAATAAATTTGATCAATCTTCATATAGGTGAGATCACAATTCGAGGCGAAATCGGAATTTTGATTTTAAGCACAAGATTAACGGTACTTTACTTATAGCTGATTTTGATAAAAATCGATTTTCTCGAAAACTGCTTTGTTTATGTCTATTTAATATTTAAGTTACTTTGGACATGCTTCATTAAATGGCGCACCAATTTTTTAGAAAAAAAAAATGCTTAACGGTACTTTACTTATTAAGGAACTTTTGAAAATCGGTTATTTTTCAGATATGACTCAAAGGATGTTGTTCGAAATCGACATCTAAGCATTAATTGATGCAGGGGCTCAACATACCATCATTTTTAAAAATTGTGGTAATAATTTTTTTTTTTTTTTATTTTCTGTTTTTGTTTTTAGCGAATTTAAAAAAAAAACGATTTTTAACAATTTCGACTAAATTTCAAATTTGTGTGATTTCGAAATGATACATAAGTGCAAGTACATACAACCCAGTTGTGTACTTTCTTTATTTATGAAATATGACATGGGACACTACTCTACTAGCAAACTAAAAAAAAAAACATGTTTTTTATGTATGTTTTTTAGCTCAAAAACAAATGTTTTTAGGTTGGGAAACAAAAATATACTGCATCTGTTTGAATATTTTTAAAATAGCACATTTTTAAATAAGTTTAATACTGTTTTCAATCAGTTTGTATATATTCGTTGTATGTATTTGCACTTTAAATTCCGGAGAATCATCTCCAGTATATTTTAAAGATGTGCAAAGCAACATTTTGCTCTGCTAAAATTTGTTTCGGATTACGATGCATTCAGCATATAAAGGTGAAAATCAACGACAGGTCCCTGACGGGGGTTGGTCTCCACCACAGAATCGATCAAGCAGCCAACTGCTATCTTATCAGATATTTATTTATACCCTCATCGCGAATATATCTTATAATTACAAACTTTTTATAAATTGTACATATACTAGTGACAATCAGACAAACTAACGGACAGAACTGAGGACCCACTTTTAAACTTCTCGGTAGTCTTATTATAGCCATTTTCATAACCTCGAGATCAACAATGTTCACAAAATTAAAACTTATACTACTTCGCAATGGTACTAGTACGTTTAAGTGGTGAATTTGACATATAAAATATTCAATTCTCATAGCAATAAAGAAGTAAAAATTGCGCTGGTTCGCATGATTTCATCATGAAGAGCAATTCCAAATTTCTACTAAGAAACACAGCAGTGGAGATTATAAGTACAAAAGAATTACATCTTCCTTTCCTGTTTCGAAAGAAAAACTTTCAAATTAGAAAAATTGTTTTGTGGAAAAATTAACAATTTACTTATAAATCCAAGTTCTTTCGATGTAACTAGCCCATTTGCTTAACTACCTTCGCCCCACCATCTTTCCAATGGACATTTTTCAGCTGCCATTCATCAAACGCACATGCGCATTCCACTTTCCAGCAGACGACTTAAAGCAGTGTTGCCGTGAGGAAATGTTTACGAAAAAAAATTACTAAATCTTTCTGAAATAAGGTAGTAAAAATATTGATAATAATTGTACAGATAAACTGTAATACAAAAATAAGTTTATTTTCTTCGAAAGCTCTAAAAACCAAAATAAAAGTTTACTGTAGCAATTGCTTGATAAAAAAAAAAAT
This sequence comes from Pocota personata, assembly GCA_963082735.1. Classification (NCBI taxonomy): domain Eukaryota; kingdom Metazoa; phylum Arthropoda; class Insecta; order Diptera; family Syrphidae; genus Pocota; species Pocota personata. Next base: position 233,953,797 of record OY720430.1, on the reverse strand, counting down.
CGCCAAATATGAATCGAGATTTGCGCTGTCAGTGTTCGGTATCGTGATTTTACCGTTTTCCCAATTTAGCTTCCTATTTAATTTGGACAATCAGAATTATTTCTGCAAGGTTTGATGCACGCCTTGTTGTGTTTTTAGTTAAGTCAAAGCGATGTGACCATCTAAAAGATATCAAAATCGCTTGGAGACGCGGTAAGATCTAATTCTCATATCCCAATTTTTACCAAGAACTGCGTGTGCCAGAAGATTTACTACAGTTTCCGCGTTACCTCCTCATGACTACACATTCTCTATTTTTTTTTTTTTTAACTTTGCATTAATAATTTGTGGGTCACTGTTTTTACCATGGTTTTAAGATGTTTCTTTTATTTTTTTTACGTATTCAAATTCAAATAATTAGATTTTTAGTTAATTAAAGTTTAATTACTGATTCGCTGATTGCCATATTGTTCTGCTGAACTGTATTATTGAAATTATTGACCAAGGCTACATGATTGCTAAAATACGAGAGATTGTCCGTTTTCACCAAATCAACTTTGATACCTGAATGTCCTTTATTTAAGAATTATCTTTTTCAGGGAAACATTTTTCCATAAAGTTAACCCTTACTAATTAACTTACTATCCTAAAGTGAAAGTCGGAGTTTTTTTTTAATTTTTTTCAAAAACGTAAATGAGCAAAATTATAGGGAGTGTAAGCCAAGTTCAGTGGTAACCTTCAAAGTTTTGGAATGTCCAAAATTACATATGGACCAAAATTACATTTGTTTGCATAAATAGGGGTTCCTTAGAAACTGCCATTGTATAGAATAAGAAAAACCAATCATCTTTTTGCGAAAAACCAACCGTTTGGAAATATATAATCAGGAAATCAGCTCCAAAAATAATGCCCAGAAAAAAAGCAGAGATGCTAATATGTCAATTTAATATTATAATATTTTTACAATATTTTTAATACACAAATGACCCAAAGTGCTTTGTAACATTATTTATGTGGTTTACGAGATTCAAAAACATGCACATTATTCAAATTCCAAAACTAATTCTGTAAATTATTCATGGGAACAACAATTGATATAGAGTTGAAGAAGGTGCTAGAAGTGTATTGATAATATTAAAGTGGCATATCTGTTCATTTGCATTGACAGGAACTACATATATACGTACTGATTTTATCGTATTTGTCATCAAATTGTTCTCATAATTCGGGCGTCCTGAACGATTGAAAGATTAAGCGGACAATCTACCCTGTCAGCTAATTCTATTTACTTTTCGAAACAGGACCAGGATTGTATTTCTACTTGGCAATTGTAGGTATGTCACTTTTCAGAATACGCTTTTCGTACCTTTTGCACTTATTCGTAAACGGAATAAATTTGAGAATATGCCCTTGAACTATCAAAATCACTTTTTAGTACTTTCAGCGAAAGTGAAGAGAAAAGCAACATTCACTACTTCACGGGTGAGAGCACTACTCTATAAATACCTAACTGCTGGAATACAATGTTGTAGCTATAGTCGCATTAGTACGTGCTGTCAAAAGTTGAAATACACGCAAATGTATAAATGTGAATACAATGAGTCGCTGTCGTAGTCGTAGTCATAGTCGTAGTCGTATGAGTTGGGCAAATTTTATCTTTTGTCGTACGACGAAGCTAAGTAGTAGACAATGGAGGAAATTTTGCAGAAATGGTAAAAGAACATCAAATATTCACATTTAATTCACAAATTTATCACATATGCTTTACAAAAATCTATATAATAAAATGTAAAAATGTAAACGTAGTATACGAGTTCATTGTGGACGAATCTTTTGAGAGGATATGCGACATCGGTGCGCGACATCAAGTGACAGCGACTACGTCTACGACAGCGACGTCATTGTGTTCCAGCAGTAAATCTCGCTGTTGGTAGTAGATTTTGAAAATTTTCCAATATTTATTACTACTTTTACAATACAACGGTAACGCTCATTGGAAGTCACCCTGTTTGACATTTGGAAAAGAAACAACGCAAATGCGGCGCTCATTCTTATTCCATTTGGAATTATTTTTTCTCAACCTCGCTCTTTCGCTGGATGGATTTTTGCTTCAAAATTCGATTCTCATTCGAAGTTCGCATCGTGCCAGATGAAGTTGTGGGGAAAGATAGAATTCGTTTGACGTCTTTGTGTCTGTCATATTACACAGTATCGGTCGTTTTGTAGTTTTTCAGTTCCATTTATCGGCTACAAAAAGAGCAAATCCTACCAAATAAATTCTGCAATAAAAGTGTTAATCAAATATTTTTAACTGAAATTCAAGTGTGAAATAAAATTAAAAAAAAAAAAACACTCAGTGATAACACAAAAAAAGAAGAATCTATTATTAGAAAAAAATAATCGATTTTCTGTGAACAACAACGAAAGGGAAATAGCAAAGAAAAAAAAAAAAAAGTTTTTCGCAAGGAAAAACCTCCCACAGCAAAACAAGGAGAAACGAAAAATTAAAGTATTTGGCAACCTCCCTCCTTAGAACAGGTGAGTAACCGCTACATGGACAAGGAATTATCTAACTCTTCCTTCGTTCCTTGCTCTCGCCCCGTTTTCTTTTCCATCTTATTTTTCTCTCCTCCCACTCCCCAAAGAAATAATAAAAAGTTGAATTTTCCTTTCCTATTTCATATTTCTTTTGGGTTTTTATCATTTTCTTCGGTTCTGTAATAGAATCCTCATCGCACTTCGTTGGTAGTTTATCTTTTTTTTTTTTTTTTTTTTTTTTAAACTTAGTGTAACCCGTAGTGTATAAGTGAACATCTTTCATATTGTAATCTTCATATGTATTTGCTTGTAAACTAATTATATGTTGTCTACTATAATACTAATTACCTGCTATCTATCTATCTACCTCCTCTTCTGTGTCCGTTTCTACTTCCGTTTTTGCAATTTTTCGTTTCCGTTTTGTTCGTGTTTTGTTGTTGTTCTCGATGGTGAGTGTGTGTGGTTCGTACCTACCTACATCCAGTTGTAAAATGAGTGCTGGATCTCTGGAAAAAAAAAAAACCCATGCAACTCTAGAGATTGGGTAAATATTCCGAATGAGTCATGACGACGACGAAGACGAAGACGACGACATCCAAATCCATTCGCGAGCCTACACAGTCAGACTGTCTGTCTGACGGCTGAAGAGGATTGTAGTGGGAGGGAAGATGGATGCCAGCCTTATTCTGACGTAATACCTTGGCGACCTGCACTCCCAGTCGAATGTAGTTGAGGAGGCTCAATGCAATTTTGTTGTATAAGGCGCGGGAGTATGAGTGAGTGTGTGTGTTCGGTGTGTCCTCATTTCGCAAATGAGTCCCTGAGCAAGAGAGTCACCTGGGATGGAAATCCTTTCACTTGAACGTAGGCTAGGAACTCATTTGTTTTTTCTAAAATGTGACGGGTGTTCCTTTTTTTAATCATTTTAACGAGAGAGATTTTTAAGGGTAACATGCCAAGGAAATTATTGTTCCTATGTCGGTAATAATAATGAAGGAGGTGCTGCGGTGGTTGCTTGATTGAGAGAAAACTGAAAATGTACGAGTTACAAAGTTTAGATTCGTTGTTACTATGGTACAAGGGGGTGTATGTGTGTGTGTGCCTACTTTGCAATCGATACGAAGGACGTTCTTTTATGGTTTCAACAGAGGATTGTTTTAGTCTATTTTTGTAGTTTAGATCCACATACGAATGTGTTGATAGCCGTTAGGAGACATTTTGTCTCTTCAATTTGTTAGTTCGTTTTAGGAGGAGGGATGCAGGGTTTAGGAATATTCAAGGGGCTATATTAAATTAGAAGGACCACTTGCCCATGAAAAGGGGCGGCTTTGCGCCGGACAATCTGGTAAAGCAGGGGTCAACTTTGGAATTTATGTTTCTTGAACTATTCGGTGCTTTGAGCTGAGGGACACGAACGGGAAAGAGACTGTTATGGCTATTAGAATGTCTGACATGTACATACATATGCATATTTGTCTCAATTCCCAGCAATTGTTAGCAAACCAACATTATGCATGCGAAAACTTTGACTAACCCCACCGAAACTGAAATTTGATTGTAACTTCCAAGCATCAATTCCCGCTCGTAACGAATGGGAAAATGTTGTCGTTAACTATAGCGGTTCATTTTCACATTCTACAACTTGGAGGAGCATCACTGCAACTCCTTGACAGCATCAACTATCTGCGCGTAATATTAGACAGGAAACTGACCTGGCGAAAGAACCTGGAAGAAAGAGTTATCAAAGCTAAAAGGCGCATTGGATATACGGGAGGGCCATCGGTAAGTCATGGGGTCTGAAACCGAAATAGGTCCAATGGATATACGAATGCGTAATAACCCCTATCATTTTCCACGGAGTAGTTGTGACAAATAAAAAGTACGCAAGAGACTTGTTAGCAAAGGTTCAGCGTATGGCCTGCTTGGGCATTACAGGAGTACTATCCTCAACACCAAAAGCGGTCATAGAAGCGATCTTAAACATCCTACCAGTGCATCTCGAAGCGAAGAAGATTGCCGGTCTTTCAGCCTCAAGGCTTAGAATCATCGGCCTTTTCAACGAAGGCGCTAACACGGGACATCGAAAAATCACCAAATGATAAGAGAAATGACACCACTCATCGATTGTCCTAGTGATGTTGTTGAAAAATCTTATACGTTCACCAACAACTTCGAAAGAATTATACCCATAAGAGAATGTTGGACGAATGAAATGACGACAAGAAACTCCAACGTGTTATCAGTATACACAGACGGCTCTAACATACCAGGGGCTGGCATCTTCTGTACTAACCCACCTATTGAACTTGCTATTCACCTAGAACCATTTGTAACGGTGTTCCAAGCAAAAGTCTTTGCAATTATGAAAGCAACCGAAATAGTCGCAGAAGACATCAGCGAAGAGAGGCAAATAGACATCTGCAGCAAAGCAGCAATTAGCGCGATCACAAACCCTATGTCAAAATCACGACTAATAAAGGTGTGCAAAATTAAATTGAACCTACTTGCCACGCGCAATAGAGTCCGCCTTATATGGGTGCCGGGGCATGAAGGTGTACCGGGTAACGAAAAGGCAGATGAACTAGCAAGGAAAGGAGCGAGAGACAGAACTGAATCCTGTTAAGACTATAGGGGTCCCTCTATCAACAATTAAAACGATAATCGATGAGAAGTTAAAACAGGAGTTCAATAACTACTGAACGAAAGTGACCAGATCCGTGGTAATAGAACCGAGTAACAACACAGCAAAAAAAAACTTTTAACTCAAGCAGAACACAGTTAAGAGCGATGGTGGGACTTTTAACAGGGCACATAAATCTGAATAAACACTCGTTCAGACTCGGGCTAGCTGATACAACAATCTGTGCCAACTGTGAGGAAAAGGAGGAGGATATAGAACTCTTCCTCTGCCACTGTCCTGCAACAGCGAGGTTAAGACTGAAGATACTGGGATCCCCAAGGATGCCGGATCTAACTCACCTCAGTAAGAAAGGAATCGGTGATATATTGGAGTTCGCTAGACGAACAAGACAATTTCCCGATCACTATATGACATAATCTCCATTTTGATGCTCCCCATGATCCCAATACCTACATCCTCTCCCATCACTTAATTCCCGTATTACAATACTTTTCGTACAGGTCGACAGACGAGGGGAACACAACAGGCCCAGTGGAGGCCTAAGTGAAGAACATAAGCTCACCCTCTTAAACCAACCCACCAAACAACCAACCATAGCGGTTCAGTTCATTTTTACACAGACGGTTTCAAAACTGTTATGGGGTGGCTGGAGATTTTTTTCTCTGAAATGCTCAATTTGAACATCTCATTCCGCCTTCTAGATCACTGTAGCGTATTTCAAGCAGAAATAATTACGATTAAAGAAGTCCTGTCCTGGCTGAAATACGCGGGTAGCTAAGCGGCAATAAAGTACCGGGTACCTCGCTTAAGATTGCCGCTCTTATCCCACCGAAATGGTGAGATAGTTCGCCCATAAAGGCACCACCATCAGAATTCTGCCGTAAGGAGATTCTCAAGTCGCTAGACAGATAAAATACGATCTAATAGATCGATTGGTTTTGCTAAAACGATCGCAGATCAGCACCGCCATCGGTGTCCTCACGGGACGCTGTCCTAAGAAAATTTCTGCAAGAGCTGCAGGGACTAGGAGGATGAGGAAACGATTCCATTGTACCTGTCAAAAGGAACAGTGCTCCATCTTCTCTTCAACGACCTTCTCTTGACGTCAGAATAATTAAATTAGCCCTTTAGGTAATTAGAATAGCGATAGATACCGTGGTATCAATATAGTCCTCCATTGGTCTAAGTGTCTCTCTACAGATAGCCACCCTAACCTAACCTCGTAGAACAAGAAATATAAAAAGCTAGCCAGATATCCTTCAAACAAATTCTAGCGTTGACACGATGAATCGAGGTTAGGAACTCTGGAGAAATCCGCAAATTAGCTCTGGCTAAGATGACTCGAAGAAGGTGGTACATATGCATACATTCCTGCCAGATTGCTTTTGCAATCTGAGCTATAGGCAAGCAATGCTAACATCATGCCTTGTATGATGTAATGCATTCGCTCGAACTTGACTCTTCTCATTCATCTCGTAAATCTAATCCATAACTGTGTTAGTGTCAACAAAAACACGTTGCCAGACAAAAAACCGGTGTTAACTAGTCAGCTCGAGTAACGGCAAGAATTACAAATGACAGATATTACTTGCGATGCAGTTAAATGGCGAAGGGGCTCGGCTTGTTTATACAATTAAATGCGGAGACTTATTTGCTTTTTTGTTGGTAAATGTGTTACTGCTACGTTATTTGTGGTCAAATCTTGTTTGCTTTTATCCGACATACGTACCTATAGATGTACGTATTTCATCGAGGACACCAATTGCGTAGACTGTGTGAATGATTGGCCCATTAAACTTTAGTTTTGAGCTGCCATTAAGCCGCCCGTACCATTTGCAAAGCGAAAAATACCGGAGAGCTCGAGCTCCATCAGTTTCTAGTCCTGTTTGATGAAATTACCTGCAGTGAAGTCGCTGTTTTTTTATTCCTCGATGTACCTTCCATAGAGGCCTGCTACTGACGAGCTCAATAATGATATTCAAATCAGTTCTTTTGTTTAATAAAAATTTAGTCCTTAAATCGGGCATCTCTACTGTAATTGTCGGCTTCTGATATGTGCTTAGCTCATGCCAGTAATCGTAGTGTTGTTGTCGTAGTAGTTAATTTTATTCCATGCTTATGGAATCAGAATGACGAACTGCAGTCTATCATTTTCTAAAAAATAAATGAATGATAGACGCAAACAACTCAGAGGGCCGAGACTCCAGCTTCTCACAACTGTTGGTGCAGTGCGTGTTGTTTTTTGAATTTGTTTGCAGTTTTATTGTCGAATCTGAACAGTGACTCATGACAACATACTAATACTAAACGCGGTGTGTCATACTTGGACGAAAGGTAGTGGCGTGTATAATTGTTGGTTTTTGTTTTTGCTAAGATTCGAACTAGTACCCAAGATCAGTAGTCCAACGCACTAAACACTTGAGCTGCAGTGCCTCACTATTTGTCCAATAAACTGATCCTGATCTTGCTATAGTGTCAGTTTTGTCTTAAAAAAAAGATAATCCTCTGGATGCCACTAAATTTATGTTTTTTAGGACTACATACGAAAACATGTATTATTGTATTACACGTACTCTTTCCAATGTTCTGGTACAAGTTAACAAAATGTAAGAACGGAATCTTTATATTGAGTCAGTTGTCTGTTTATCCGTTCGTCTGTCTGCCACAGCCTCATAACTTTTAAACCGTTAGATGCGGAATGAAGAAATTTGGACAAGAGTTTGGAGGTTTAGATACTGTATTTATACAAACAAATTTTTGTGTTTGACTTTTACTCGAACCTCCAAAATCATTAAAAAAAAACATACAGAAGTTACAATCCGTCTGGAACGGGTCGTATAGTACCCTATCCCTTATCTTCTAAGATTCCTAATAAAGTGGGCGTATAGTTGTGAACTTGTTATTTCATATGTAGTGAAATCTTTCTACTTAGAAGACTTTCGCTCTATTTTTAAGAAAATTTACGTCATAATTTGTGGCTAGGACGTTTTATAAAAAAAGGTGGGCGTGGCGGTCGCCATATATTACCGAAAGTCTCGAATTGTGGTGAACTTGTTCATCACTGTAAATAACTTTCAAAAAACCAAATGCTTTTTTTAGTTAAAGTAAATGCCCCCCAAAAGTAGGCGTGGCGTAATATAATGTATGCACGGGTTGTAGAGAATGTGAACGTCTATGTATTACGTTACGTAAAAAGATTCATAAAATTGCATTATTTTATGGTCGAATTTGAAAAATGTACTGCGCACTTATACTGCGTCGGGTCCTAAGAGATATATCTACCAAATTTCGTCTTTCTAGCTTAAAGTTGAAGGACCAAAAAGTGGTGACATACGGTTAGACGGACGGACATGGCTAGATCGACATAACTTTTGATGCTGTTCTCAAATATATAGGTGTACCTTCAGGGGTCTATCATAATTATTTCTCTTTGTTACAAACAACGTATCAAATTTAATATGCCCTGTGAAATAGGGTATACAAATTGAGTACCGTGCATATATGCATGTATAATAACTGCAATAGAAAGCAATATAATACCACCTACATGTTTATTATCCAGTAATATATTTCCTATAATTGCTCCGGAACCCTTAGCAAATGAAGCATTTTCATGCTTGGCTATCTTTTTTTTAATGCTCGACTCGTTTAGTGTTTTTTTTTTTTCAATTTTTCACAAATACAGCATGACTGTTTTAAGAAGTACCTATACGTATGCATAATGAGTTTATGACCCTACTATTTGGTCATAAAGACGAGCGTTTTACAAATAAAATAAGCATAAAAACCACAAACAATGTGACATAATCCAAGAAATATTTATAGCCATCTAAAAGACCACTGTCAATTAATGGCGATGTCTTGTGAATAATCTAAGTCAAAATTTATGGAAAAGCTATGACGAAAATTTATAAGGAATGCTAAATGAAATTTATAAGTTGGTACTGTCTTTATTAGATTCGATTTCTTCCTAATTACTCCACAACTTTATCAGCAGTCATTGTGTGCCACTCTGAGCCTAAATGAATGACCTAAAAAGAAGTAAAGAATACCACAGATATTCATTCCTAAGTAATGTGTACCTATTTTCGACTCCGTTCTGGCATGTGTGTAATCTTGGAATATCGAAAGGCTACAATTATGTTCGCGTTTTATATCAGAAGTCGCATTTGTTGGATGAGAGATGTTAACCCCGATTCCCATTGTAATTTATCTAATACAAAAAGTGACGATTTATTCGTCGTACGATATCTGAAGCGTTCTTTCGTAACTTCTTCGACAGTACAGTTTTGTAATAGAATTCTAGACGACGAAAATTGACAGGGCGACATGACAGATAAAGCGACAATTATCGCATTACGAAAAACGGCAACGGGAATCGTTCCTCTCTGTCGTTGTGGTTAATTTTACGACTTTTGTGTCAGCCCCACACGTTTAACCCTGTGGGTAATTAAAGAGTTTGAGAATTCCAAATAAATCGATCGAAAGTTAGTAAAATCTGTCACGAAAACGAACAGCGATAAAAAATACTATATTTACGATCAAATTGTAAAAAAGCTATTGGAAGGTGGTGAAACCTTCTTCTCTACCGAAATCCAATTAACACCATTGCGCTCAGTGGCATGTTTTATGACTCGATATAACACCACGATAATTTGAATGAAATGTTAAAAGTTAAAAGAAAAGGTCAGTGCGGTTGTAAAATCAATCCAAATTGTTAGGCGATATCAATTCGGAGGAACATGAAATTTGGTCTTGTCTTTTATTTTTGAAAAGAAGTACATTTTGCGTCTCAAAAAGGTGTGTTTTTTTTGTATCTTTTATAAGCTCGCCGAAAAATGTATGTGTTAAATACAACAACAACGATAAGCTATATCGGCTAAAGTTATCCGTCATAATGCCGCAGCTATTACCTAGCTGCAATAGAAAAAAGTGCACCCATACTGTTTTTTCCACGTGTTATCGATAACTTGGAAGGAGATGTCACAAATGGTTTCATCCGCCATTCTTAAAGACGCCATTACAAATCAAGAAGAGGATACGAAATATTGAAAAAAAGAAAACTCAATACCTCCAGCAATACATGTTTTCTTTCATTGAAATTACATATATGATCAGTGCTTGCTTCGAGTTTTACATATTATTATTATTTCTCCAAACAATTTTCTATGTTCATTTTCATAAACAGCTGATTAAGATGCATGTGCTGCCAAGTTTTAATAATGATATTCTTAGCGGGGGTATGCGTTTGTTTTAATAAGCTTACATAGGAAACCAAAAAAAAAACACCTATTGTTTTCGATTATAAAAACAAAAAAAAAATGGTAACGCTTTGAAAATTGCGTCTTTAAATCATGGGCGTAGCCTATTGCGTTTTAAAATCAAAAGCAAATTGAACTGAATCTGCGTCGCAATTGGCATTCATTCAAAATTGAATATGTATTCGTATATACTTGGTCCTAGTCACGTTCTCTCATTAATTAGAGGGAATTAAGTTTTAAAAAAATTTCTAATAAATTTAAACAAAACACCTTTGAAGCGAACAATTTTTTGTCATCGTTATAGCGTCCTGGGACAATGAAACAAAAGTCCTTTTTAAGCTTGCTCGAGGATGTGTGGATGGGATTCACTTCCTTTTGTCGATAATGATGATGATGATGGAATTCATCATCATCACCATCAAAGAGGTAGACATTTAATCTTTCCCTCTTTATGTAATTTCCATCGATTTGTGTGTGTTTGTTAGGGGAAATAAAAAGGAAGGTGAAATGGTGTATTCTAAACACTTTCGTCCCTCCGGTGTCATAATTCTCGAGTACCTACTACTTAAGGCAAGGTCACATCGTCAAGCACATACTTATACAAGTTTGTATGAGTATTTGCCAAACCAATTTCTATAATTTCTTTCTCCTTATTGCTAACTCTGAATGTTTACCACCCCAAAACGCTACCGCAATCTTATCGATTTCTTGGTGTTTTCTTTCCACCGGTTGTTCTACACCTATAAAGAGAGAAATAGTAACACCCCTCTTCGTGTTACGTAAGGTTTTAGGGTTTTTAGTGGCAGCCTTGATGATGCGGTGTTGTGACCACTCTTTTGTTTGCCCATTGTACTAACCGCCAAAGAACTATTAGAGTTGTGTGGAGGAGCAATTGCTTGACGGGGGTGCTATAGTGTGGTATGTAAATGTTGTCCGTCACTCACACTTTTCCTTTTAATGTCAGATAGCTCCGTGCCTTAAGGGGTAGTGGGTGGGAGATGTGTATGGGTTTTTGAACAATCGTTGTTGCTTATTAACGTTTGAAAAAAAAAAAAAATAATACGAATTGCAAGCAGAAAATGAGAAATAAGGGAAATAAGAATAAAAAATAAAATGCCATGACTCTCCATTAATTGATAGGTGGTCTAGTTTGGTTTTAATCATACGTAATTATCGGAACGGGTTGCTGTACTGAGTGTGTTGTAGATCGAAGGGCTTTCGGTGGTATTAGTGTAAACACAGCAAAATTGAGTTTTGTTGGATGACGAACTGCTGTAATGAAAGTGTTATTAGAATGTAACTTGTGGTAGTAATTCTTTGATTACACATTTCATCAGTGAGTACTAATTACCGAGTGGAGATTATGTAAATTGCAACGTTACTGGTCAGTTCCTGAAATTCTTGAGATTAATGTCATATTACAGTTCTGTTATTTCCGTGAAATTTACACGGAATCCGAAGCATAGTTCATCTTTGTGAAATAGATTGAATGATGTACATACATATGTACTTAGTTTAACTTTAGTGGAATTACTGATTGTAATTCCTTCGAATACGGAGACACTCAACACTTAAAAGTTTTATAGATATTAAAGGATACGAGAGTGAATTGAAAAGTTCGCGACCTGACCAAGAAAGCAAACTCAACTATTACACCAGTTTTAAAAAACGTTTCCTCCAAAAATATATGTTTACTGCCTGTTCTTAAAAATCTCTATCCTCCCAAATAGTTTCTTAGGTTGGGGAACAGATGAAAGTCACATGGAGCCAGATCAGGCTAAAAGGGAGGATGTGGCAGTAATTCAAACCCATAATTATGGATTTCAGCCTCGGTTTAAAACGACGTGTGTGGGCGTACCATTGTCCTGGTGAAACAAAACTTTTTCTCTGGACGCCGTTTTTCTTTATTTCCTCTCACAGCCGACACAAAACACAAGGCAATCAACCATGATGATTCCCTTTGAGTCACAAAATACCGATACCATAATTTAACTTTAGCTTCCTTCGGGGTTGGTGATTCAGATCTTCTCCATTCTATTGATTGCTGTTTGGACTCAGATGTATAGTGGTGAACCCATGTCTCATCTGTCGTCACAATGCTGGTCAAAATTCGTTTGAATCGATTTGAAAGAGCTCAACTGGCAGCAGTTTCGGAACCAATTTTGTAGAAAGCTTGTAGAACCCAAATTCATTTTGATTGATGTTTTGAGAGATAAATCTCAGTTATTTCCCTTATCCTCAATCTGTAGTCTTCCATGATCAGATCACAAATCTTTTTCAATGTTTTCCTCTGTAGTTGAGGTTGATGGTTTTCCACAATTTGGGTCGTCCTCAACGCTCTCTCGTCCACGTTTGAATTTGGCTGTCCGTTTTTTAATTGTCGTTTTTGATGGGACAGATTCCCTTAAATTGTCTATCATATTTTCATGGATCTGCTTCGGAGTACATTTTTTTAACGGCACGATGTTCGATATTTTGAATTTTTTAAAAATTACTTTACTTTGCCTCACCTAAGCACGTATATGAACACTATTAGAATGTTAGAAAATAAAAGGGGGGAAGTACCAATTTAGAATTAAAACTATTTCTATGGTAGGCCGCGAACTTTTCAATCCATTCTCGACAGGTCGATCTAGGGAGACCATTCTTAGCGGGTATTTTTTGCTGAACTACAAATGATAATTTACAGATTGTCACAACCTCAATATAAAAAAGTGATCTGTAGCAGAATTTCCAGCCAAAACAGTAAAATAAGCCGACCTACAAGTATATATTTAATCCTAATTATTGTAAAAGGCCACTGACTGACTAATGCATCAGCATATTTCTGAAATTTCTTGACCTAAAAGCTTGAAATTTTGTACGGTGATCCCTACCCAGTCCAAAACGAGGGATAAGTTGGTCAAAATAGCTAAAGCCGTTTCGAAAAAATTAGCGTTGCACCTTTTTCGTGAGACTCAAGAAAATGTCCCGTGTCTGAAGAAGTTTCACTTCAAAAACATAGTCTGGATCTGATGACCTTATTATACTTTAACCCGCGTATTACCATCGTTTTTTAACTTAAGTTAAGTTTTTTAAAATCCTGATAGGTGTTGTTCAAAAAAATCCAGTGAAGCTAGTCTGATATTAGTACCCATGAGAAGTCACTGTGAGTACTAGTTACTAGAGATTGATATACACATTTGTAATTGATATCGTTTGTGCTTGGCATTTACAGACTTTCGCAATTTTTTCAGAAACTTTCTAATATATAAGAAAGATAGGGGTATTGTACCGGTTTTTTTCAGCACCAGAAACCTTGCATGTTGAATTTTCGTTGAGGGATAAATTTGGATAGCCATTAGTATCTATCAGGGTCAGGCAGTGGCCTCTTTGTGCTCTAATTAAAAGTAGTCTTTCGTTCTCCTCAAATCAAACTCTTACTAACCCTATCTCGACGAAAGATACATGGTGATGTTGTACTCTGCGAGACCAGTCATTGTAGGTATTTTAGAAAAAATCATTCAAGCGAGGTTACACAATTTCGGGCCTTTTTTTGGAATTTTATACTTAACCCCAAAAAGAAATTGTGCCATGTTGGAAAATTTCGGTTTCTCTATTTTCTTGAAAATGCCCAGTCAAGAATTGTTTACCATAGAATTGTGGACAAAAAATTGTAATTTAGCTTACAAAATGCATCGAACTTTTATCTCCTTTGGATAGCTTCAAACACTTTCTCATTTTGCGCATGTTTTCCATTGCGAATTTTCCGGGAAGTACTGGATGAATGAGAAAGCTAAAACTAGCCACACTTACAGCATAAACCACGATGCAAAGCGTAACGCCATTTACGAAACACAGGGTGATTTAATCGAAACTTTCCCAGCGTGGTTGTGCATTTTTCTATATCTTCCAAAAGGCTTACGGTCTATTGGGTATAACATATCGCAGATGAATCTTTCCGGATTACCTAGAAGGATTATACCTTGCACACATGGACGCATATCTACAGACATTGAATTTGATAGGCGCTTAAGTGAAATTTTTACTTGAGCTTAGCAATTTTGATACTAAATATAGAGGTTCGCACAGGAATGTTATGTTTGTGCAGTCTAGTAGGTGTCACTACATAAAAACTTAATTAAAAGAAAGAAACATTCGTTCCCAATAGAAGTTTTCTGTTCACCTTCATATTCATAGCCAAATTTGAGTATTCGTTCGGTCTGACAATGTCATAAGGCTGATAGATATCTGTAATCAGCATCTTTTCCAAGTTTCAAACTCTGTGTGTCATGTTTGACAATGCTTCTATGTGCTTTTCGAGTTAAGTTTCCTATCCTTAGTTAGATTTCAAGCCTTCATTAGATATCTTCATTACATAACAAAGGCTCTAGACTTTTGTCTATGCCATTTAAAGCTGGCAGTACGGTGTGATCAAATCTTATACGAGAAACCGGTTGCACTGTACCATCCACAGCGAACCGTTTAGAAACAATGTGTAACAATTATGCACAAAGCAATTAGACCAGCAATAGCTACGATACATCAAATCCTAGTAAAGCAGGTGCCTATTGGCTGGTGTAATCTTTTTCTTGCTTAATTCAAACACATGTCCAGTTTCCCCTTTCAAGCCACTGAGTTCGCCTTTCTTATTTAATTTATTTTTGCTGAAGGATGTTGATTGTGGCTTTTATAATCCAGGTCATTTCGAAATTGCAATAATTACAACTCAATTTCTATCGAAATTATTGGTAATTTTCAAAGTGCCTTCAGTAGTGCTGCACGCAATGAGTGTAAGAACTAGGATAAGACAGTTTTGGAGTACCTACGGCAATTTGGTCGATTGTTGAAGAAAATATCTAATAAGTCTATGCTCTACCGAGAAATATTCTCAGAAAACTCTAAAGTGCACGTTCACTGCCACCACAATACGTTATTTAGGCCAACATGTCCATCATTAAATGACTATACCATCCTTCTGAACAAAATTGAATGGCTTCATTCCATGAAACATTTTGTAAGCCTGAAATGCTTTAAAACTTTAACATTTAATCCTTGTGCGGCATTTTGAAAGGAACACTCAACATGTTTGATTTTTCTGTGATTGCTCTTTTCATCACACTCCTGGCATGACTTAATTTCCCTAAAAGATTTCAAATTCGTTGCAAAATTTCGCTCCCCAAAAATAAGAGAACCTTCCACACCATCATCTGCATTCAAGAAGATATTTTCCAATTAACATTACATTTTCGAAGGAACAAGTTTCTCAAATTAAAGTTAATTACATTCGTTGCTTGTGCCTTGATTGAGTTTTTGTTCTTCATGAACGACATTACCCAGCAGTTAATGCGCTTTTTATTCTCCTTTTTTGCTTGGGTATCAAATCAAGTCTTTTCCTTCATGACTACGTGAGTAAAGTCATTGCAAGAGGAACTTTAAATGGAGTGAACAAAAAAAAGAAAGATCCGATGATGAAGACGTCTTCAGCACGAAGGCGAAGAAAAAAAAAAGCTTTTAAGTCTCGATGACGTCATGCATACGATTTCATACTATACTGCGACAACGAATGAAGGGAATCACGTAGCAATTGGACAGGGTCACTATTGGATTCGATGCAGATGAAGTAATGAAGTACTTTTCAACAGAGTGATCTTTTCTTTTTTTTTTTTCGTCTTTTCGTTGTAGAATCTATAGGGCTAGCCGAACCGCTCTCTATCATTTGTTGACCTTAATTTTTAGTTTCCACTGTTTAATTGGAAGTACAGTGAACTGCGTGGTACGGCGCTGTTGTAAAGGGAATAAACTCGCACTATGCAAACTGTTTGCCGTCGGAATATGCATCAAAGATTAGATAACTGAGGCTTGAGTGGGAATTGTGTGGATATTGTGTGTGTGTGTTTTACTAGAATAGCAGCCCTGCCAGTCAGTGGCCTAATTAGAAGGAGTACAAATGAACAGAAGTTGTACTTTAATGAAGTATTTTTCTCTCATGGAATAATTTGTAATTTCTTCTGTATTTGCCAATGGTAATCTTCAATTGGTTACTTCTCAATGAAATGAGGTGCCAAACACCATCTAAACTTAGTCTGCTGCCAAAGTAGGTATTAAGATAAATGTGATTAGCCTTGTGGAGTGTTTCCGTTTGCCCTACATACATACATAAATATAAAGACGCGTCGTACTTACTTAAAAATGTATTATACCTGTATTATGAGTGACTATGTCGGAGCAAATTTCTGAAGGGACGGATTCGAAAAAGTCGAACAAATTGCTTACCTTGCAAGATGAATGACAGGGTCATAGACCTATACACACTGAACAAATTACTGAATTTTTTAACCTTCCTCAAACCGCCACCTTCTTCCAAATTCTTAAAAAATGGCGCCCGATTTTTATTATTATTATTTTTTTTCCCAATGCCTGAACTGAATTTAAAATTAAACGTTATCGGATGAACTGTAGTAGACGTCGAGTTGACAGTACCACCGGTGAAATGTTGTGTAAAAATTTGTTGGATAAAGAGGGGTGTAACCAATTTGTAGACCTTTTATGAATTGATATTTGCAACATCCCTAGTCGTGCAAAAGAAGAATGATACCGAAGTGCACGACGGGGTCGCATGTACTGCACACCTTTTTTCTTTTAAAAATTCGTTAAAATTAGAAAATATTTGAAAATTTTCCAAAGCTTGGTATGCCATGTAAAATAACAAGTTAATAAGTAAATTACCGTTATACGTATTTTTTTTTTTTTTGCGAAAACGTGGTATGCCATCTTATAGTAAAGGATTTTTCAATAGTGACATAACAATTTTGTATTTTAGTACAAAAGCACCCTTAATTTTTTTTTTTATCTGTCAATGTCAAAATGTCAGTCAAGGTTTACATTTTTATCAGGGTGAAGTTCACGAACGAGCAATGTTTGGAAATTATTAAAAATTACTACCGTAATTCTGAGTCGGTGGTCGCAACTTTAAGAGCGCTTACTCTAATTTTCGGTCGTAATAATTGTCCCATCAGACATTCTGTGTGTGCTATAGTGGATAAATTCGAGTTAACATATTCACTATTGATTGTTCCTGTGCCAGTGAGACAACGCACTGGTCGAAGTACCGGACCATGAGCCGTAAGTGCTTCAGTTCAAAATGAGCCAAATCAGTCGATTCCACGACGTTCACAGGAATTGGGAATCTCTCAGTCCACATTGTGGCGAATTTTGCATAAAGATCTTGGCCTATACCCTTACAAGATCAAATTAACTCAACAACTGAAGCCTCTTGATCATTTGAAGCGCCGAAACTTCTCCGATTGGGCTCTGCAAAAGTTTGAAGAAAATCTTGAATTTCATCGAAAAATCATCTTCAGCGATGAAGCTAATTTTTGGCTTAATGGTTTGTCAATAAGCAAAATATGCATTATTGGACAGCAATAAACCCACATGTGCTTCAAGAGACTCCATTGCATCCACAAAAAGTGACCGTGTGGATTTCATGCCGGATGTGTGATTGGACCGTATTTTTTCGTCAATGGAAATGATCGCCATGTTACGGTCAATGGAGTTCGCTATAGTGCCATGCTGGAAGACTATTTTTGGCCAGAATTGGATGGACTTGACATCAGTGGTATGTGGTTCCAACAAGATGGTGCCACACAGTTGGTCAAACAATTGATCTATTGAAAGTGAAGTTCGGTAATCGTGTAATCTCGAGAAATGGTCCGGTCGAATGGCCAGCTCGCTCATGCGATTTAACGCTGATGGATTTATTTTTATGGGGTTACGTTAAGTCGTTGCTTTATGTCAAGAAGCTAACAACGTTAGAGGAGCTCAGGAACAATATCGAACACGAAATTGCCAATGTTCCGGCCGATATGTGTGGAAGAGTAGTGAAAAATTGGCTACAAAGAATAGATCGCTGAAAAAGTGCTCGCGGTAGTCATATGAACAAGTATACATACATATGCAAGTCCACACTTAAATTTAACATGTGTACTACACCTGGAATAAATATCAGCCCGTGGTGTAGTGGTAACATCAACGCTTGTCACGCTCTTGGTTCACGGTTCAAATCCTGATCTCAACAATCATCTATTTATTTCGTCTGAACGCAACAAGCAGCTCCCCAGTTATCTGAACGCCACCCTTGGAGTTTACTGAAATTTAATACCACCTAAGTTTCAAACCCACTACACCAATCTTTCTTTCTCTCTTTCTCAATTTCTGCAAACGCCCGTGCCCTGAAATAATTTAATGGTATTCATATCCCATTTGGCGCGCGCAAATTATAAAAAAAAAAAAAAAAAAAAAATTCTGTGTTTTATTTAAATACAAAATTGTTATGTCCTTATTGAAAAATTCTTTATATGCCTACCGTAACTCAAATATCCAATTTGATTAAAATCGTTAGAGCGGTTTTCGATTTTCTTCAAATCACCCATTAATTTTGGGGTTAGAATGAAAAAGATTTCGCTTCAAATTGTAACCCCACAGACCACAGATATGAAGTTTGAAAAAAATTCGTCTAGCCGTTTAGGCTGCAGTCGTGACAGACAAACAGACGGACAGAATTGAGGGACCCTCTACTATAGTTTCATCAAAAGGCGAATGTCAAAAAAGTAGTGGATCATTACAGCTTCGATAAAAGTCGTTTGACAAGTCTATTCGCATACCTTTTTAAACCTCCTGTTGATGAGCCGGGATGAATTATGTTGAGTCACAATTAGGCGCTTTGCAATGTTACATCATCTATGCTTCACTATTTTGATTGCTGGAAAAGGTGAACTCTTGCTGAGTTCCTTGCCTGGCTAGTCGGTAAGAGAGACTTGATTTATGATATATTCAGACTTTCGTGAAATCGTTCTTCCTTAATAGGTTTTTCTCGAGTCTTGACAACGCTCCTTTCAAATGGTAAATCTTCTCTAATTCCGAGCTTCAGTGGCATCAAGTGAGAGCAGGATGTACGAGTACCTACATAGAGTGTTGGTGTACCTAGAAGCGTTTCAGAATTTTTCGTTAGGCAGCCTACTGCTCACCCCAGAGAACGTAAAGAAATTCACAATGGTTTTCAGTCCCTGTTATAAGGCTTCCCTGGCCATCGTGTACTGGTGCTTATAGGTCATTAATTTTCATACTAACTACAGTGCAAAACCATGTCCTCCGATCACCTCTATGGATGAGAAAAGGTAACGTACACTGGCCAAGGATCGGTTAATTTCATCAAATTGGCGGTACTATGGGTACGTTCCTGATTGTACCAATCCTGCTATTGAAGTAACCGAAATTTACATTTCTGAAAATGTTTTTTATGAATAATAAACAATTTAAGGGTTGTGCAAAGCGAACGGTGGTTTTGGAGTACAACTATTCATATAGGATACTGAAGTAGACTTTTGTAAGTTAGTCCCTCTAGCATTTCGTAGAAATAAAACAAACTTTTCTAAATGTGCACCATTGTGAACTCGGTTTGCTTATATCCACTCCTTGGTTGAAAAAAACAAATATTTTCTCTGTCACTCTAGAATCAACTTAGATACCGATGAGTCGACTCTAACTATTTCTTAGATTAGAGTAGACGTTTGTGGATATTCAAAGTATATTTCTGCAATTTTAGAGATAGAGTCTATGAAGTAAATTGTTTTACTTCTAAAGGCCTCAACTTATTTCATGAACCAAACATCAAAGTGGCAGTGGCAACGGAATGGACTAAACTCCGGTCGAAATATTTAAATTAGAAATGGATTTCAAGTATCATTCAATTTAAACAAAACATTTTCATGAGACACGTGAACAAGCTTGGGATAAACTTAATTGTTTTGTTTTTTTTTTAAGTTTCTAGTTCGCACTGGCGTAAACAACATTTTCTGTCAATGGCGGTCAAATTATCGATTGCATGCAGTTGTCGACTGTTCTCCTCATCAAAATTTCAATTGCAAATCATTTCGGTGCCATTTTGCCGTCAACTGGCACGCAATTCATTTCCCATAAACAGAGAAATACTTTGTCCCGCGAGAATTTCCTCTAAAAATATTCTCGCACTTGTTCTGTGCTGTCGTTGTTGAGCCTCTGTTCAATTAAACTCGTTAAGCTCCTCATTTAGAATTTTCAAATTAAACCAGAAAAAAAGAAAAGATAAAGCAACGCCACGAAAGGAAGCCGAGAAAATTCCACTTTAAGTATAACGTCGCAATAATCTCTTCAAGCGACGACGACGCGGTGTTGTTATAGATACCTACCCCATGGGGGGTGGATGGCAAAGCTACATTTTTCATCACAAGTATCTTTATCTCGAATGATTCCATTGAATGATACCACCACCACCACCACCAGCCGCAGCATCGACCGCACAAAGCTAACGTTTGAAATTTCTGATGAAGTCATTTACAAAAGCGAGAGGGCCTGGAGGAGAATATTCCAAGTCAAAGGAAGTCTGTGCTATTCCGGCCGGCAATTATGTATGATTTCACTGTGCGTGCCTTTCTCTTTTTGTCTAAAAAATTAAGCGTTATTTGCTTCTTTTTTTTTTAAAAAAAAAGCTACATTCATTAAAATTGATAAATTCGAACTAGAGTCCCTCTTATTTCTAAGTATTTTTAGATTCGAAAAACATTGCAGATAAGATAACACCTCCTATACTTTGAATTCAAAACACGAAGCGATCTTTATCGAATAAATACGCACAACCCAAGAGGAGCGCCCCAATGCTCGTTAGATTAAAAGTCAATTTCTTATTATTTGCATCGTTCTTGAGTAAATATTTAGAAGATACCCCCTCTCTGTATTAGGACAGGGGGCTTGGTTGTTTATTTTCGAGTATGAATTTAATACAGCGCAAAATAAAAAACCATGAAATGGGACAATTTATTATTCCATCTAACTGTGTTTATCGCTTGAAGAATGCTCATAAATAAAAATACTAAGTGTGGGATCTAAAATCTTAATGCGACAACACACTCACCAGGCATTTGTATGTATTGCACATAAAAATGTTAATATAAGTTGCGGGCAGCGTTTTATTGAGTCTTACCCTCAGTTGGATTCAGGTTTTCCTGTGAAAAGTCAAAGCCCCCCGACAGAGAAGTTTATCTTCTCCTTGGGAATTTATCCGTCGCAGGAGAAGATAAAGTTGTTTAAATGACCAGTAAGCATTGTATCTCATTTTTATTATGAGACAGTTTCTTTTTGTATCTATGCATTTGAATGTTAAATTCGGTAGGCAAATTTGTGTGTTTCATGATAGTAGAGCGTCATTGCATTCACTGATTGTCTGTTTATTACATCATCATGCACAAATGTCAATTTTAGTGAAATTTATACATGACATCAGATAAAATTTTGATTGGGTACTTCTGAGTCAAGGCCGATATCGAATGGATACCCAAAAATAAAAAAGCATGCCTAGTAGAAAGCTCAACTATTGCATTTATAGGTATCATCCTATTGAGGACTTCGGAACACCTGCCATGATACGAGTAGTAGTATAGTATAGGCATATGGAGATTGGGAGTTAGTGCGTGATCTTCTATTAAGCGAATTGTTCCTCCGCATGCTGTGGAGCAGATAAAGCGAATGTTTTGGACTCGAACTGCAAACTTGAGAACAATACTGGTCTAACTTGTTCTGTGTACAGAAGAAGGAACAGTTGCGCTGTAAAGTATCTCTTTGCTTTAAATAGGTAGCTCAACTTCTTGGAGGCCGATTTTGCAATGTTGGATATGGGGTCGTGCCATGTTACACACGAGTTGACTGTAACGCTAAGAAGGTACATGGTTTCCTTGGGATGGATAATTTATTTCTGGAAAAGGCGGTAAATAGGATTTTCTTCGCATTAATGTCGACTAAGTTTGCTTTTTCCCTTGATCTGGTCGCATCTCTGACTATGTGAGCATGCTGTTAGGTTAAACCATTCAGATAAATGTATGAATCTCAGGAGTTCTCTTAGCTCAATGCTACCTAGCTCATCCAGCTCTGAAAAGAAGTATCTGCCAAAATCACACAGGAGATGATGAACGGATTCTACGAGTATTTCCTATACGTCCCTGCAGCTTCTACAGAAGTCGTTATGAGGTAACCCTAGCCGTGCTGCGTGATTACCTATCATCCAGTGTCGTGTCACGGCACCAACAGCTATACGGATATCCCTTCGACTTAGTTCTATAAGATTGATCTCTTTTTGTCGTAGACTGGCCATAATGATTTGGCTGTAGCCCATGTATCTAATCGACACCAGCGTTCATTAGCTTCCTCATTAGACTCGATGTTTATCTGCCTGTATAGGGTGCTAAGCGGTACACTGGCCTCGGAAAGGGTCCGCGAAGGGCTTATAAGTGATCCCTCTCTGGCTAGTTCATCCGCTTTTTCGTTACCGGAGATATCCATGTGGCCCGGTACCCAGCACAGGGTCACTGTGTTGGCCGCTGAGATAACATCCAGTCGTTTTTTTTACAAATTTGTACGAGTTTGTACGTAACACCTTAATGGCCGCTTGGCTATCAACATAAATGCTTATTATTTGCGTGAAATATCTTCCTCAATAATCATATCCACAGCTTGTTTTATTGCAGCAATTTCGGCTTGGAAAACACTGCAACCATCCTTAAGTCTAAAGAGACTCACAGTAGACGCCGGCACCAGTACCGGCATTCATTTTGGATCCATCGGTAAAGATGGCCAGTTCATTCTCGAAACAGAATCTTCCCTCATCTCATTACTCCCTGCTAGGAATTCTAATAGAGAACTTTCGGTTGCATGCTGTTACAGCAAGATGAAATTAGGTGTCATCGGCAAAACTAGAGATCTTGTCGTATGTTGACTCAACAACGTCGTTGATGTGGAATAGAAACAGAGTTGGCGAAAGTATAGAACCCTGAGGTATTGCATGGTTTAAAGCAAATGTATCGGAAGAATCCATTGACCACAACTTGAATTCATCTATTATGTAGAAAATGTTCCATCCAATAGCATAGCTGTTGTGGTAGTCCATAGGAGGCTAGCTTGTTCAAAGAAGATGTAAGGTAATACGGCCTGGCCCATCGAAAAGCAAATAGCATTCAAGCCACCCAAAACAAAACGTTAACCATTGACCTTTTTGCCTTTATTTAATCAGCAATATTCTACTGATTATTACCCATTTCCTCTATCAAATTACACTATTTCTAGACAATGTTAAAACTAACGTCGATATGATGGTTTGAAGGTGGTGACCTAAAGGAACTCCATGTTCGCTCTTTTTTCTTATATTTTGTGCCATCAAATTAAAAGTACCTGCGTTATATTCGCAGTGAATTGGTTTTCAATTGAATAAAAAATGCAATCATATTAACGGTGATTACAAAATTACCGGCATCCCCAAGCCAATAATGAACTTAACCCATTTTAATCAGATTCAGATAGAAAAATGAACATAAAACGACTTTTAATGTATTTATAATTACATTGCTTTTTTAAAACAATTTATTTACTCGTCGCAATTCCGTACAGCACGTACTTGCACTTGTATTTTCAAAAAATAGCTAATAATTAAAGTACCGTTATATGTACGCATTTTTTGGCAAAAACCTGGTACGCCATCTGTTGGCATATGCCCACTGTAACTACCATTAATTTTGGGGTTGGAATGAAAATTCCGATTTCATTCCAAATTGTGAACCCACAGACCTCAGATAAGATGAAGTTTGAAGAAAATCCGTAAAGCCGTTTGGGCTGCAGTTGACCATACATATAGTCTTACAGACAGAGTTACCAGATCCACTACTTTGAGATTCTCAAATCAAAGTTTCGAGGTCGAATTTGTTTACGAAACCAATACTTGTCCTTAAAAAATATCTCGCTTCGAAAAGTTGACTCAATTTATTTTGTTTCATACACATGAAGCCTTCTACGGAAACACGTTCTTCCCAACAGCAATGTTGCAATAGTGGTTACAATTTGCACAGATTATACGACACAAATCTGTTCTCTACTGCATTACATGTTCCCACATATCAGCTAAGCCCCTCACACAATTGTATCTACGCAAGGACAAACCTCGGTCAACCATGCAATCGTATCCGGTTCATGTGGTTACAATGGCAAGAGTGTGATAACAGTCGAAAAACTGTTACACAAAAAGGGCCATCAAATGACGAACTTATTCCAGCAGAAAAAAAAAAAAAAAAACAGAGATATGTTCTCCTGCAGGCATTTTTGGGTCACAATTTTCGGTGACACTGATACATGGCATGGATGTGCACATTTTGTTTGTATAGATGTGATACGTGTCATCCTTCCACCGATTATGCGGAATTATTTCGGCTCTCCTGGTGCCAATGCCATACATCGAAATCGGGTCACAATTATGTCATAGCAGAGTAGCAACACCAACAACGACATACCATCGAAGGACAACAGAGGCCAAGCATATAAAAAATCTGCAACACTATAGCTTACTCGACCTGATTCCATCCACAGGCAGCTGGAGGGTGTTTACCCACAACCCCTACCCCACTATATATTTGCATATGAACTGCATTTGCAGAAACCTTTCAACAAAATTACATTACACCCAAGTGTGTTTGTGTCATCGTTGTTCTGCAGGCGTAGTACCTGGGCAAACATGACGCATTTACATGCGTTCATTAGGACTTAACGTGGCCTAACGAGGGAGTAGAAGCGTACACATACTCTTGGTATGTATGGGGGTGCTAATTACCCCCGACACACAGCATTTTATTCGCTCACTTGTCCAGCGCAATAGTTTACTCGAAAAATATTCTCGTTTCCATGGCAATGCTTTGTTTGCCTCTTTGCTCGTGTTTGACACATTTTGCACTCTACATACAGAACAAAAACACACACTTGTATATGTCGCGACGTGTAATCTTCGGAACAGCCTTGCACAGCTCATAATCTCTATGTCAGCAGGTTTAATTCAAAATTGCGACAATCCAGCGAGTCAGGGCATGAAAAGATAAGAAAACATTCGGAGGGTAGCTAGAGTATTTGCTTGTGACTTTATTTGGATTTAATTAATTCAGTGGATGCAGCAGCAACAGCAGTATAAGTCGGAGCTTGAGAGATCACACACCCAAGCTATTTTGTATGCGGAGAAAAAAGGGAATTATAGTTTTAACTAGCTGACGTTTGGAACCATTTCCTAATAAACAAACAAAAGATGTCAGTTGGGTGAGAAAAGATTTCTGTTTTAAGATACGGAAGCTCAAGGTTAAACACATATTTCTCGGTGCCCCCTCTTGAGTGTTGTCAACAAAATGAAAATGTGCCTATATATGTAGAAGATCCCTGAAATTTATTTATTATTTTACGAGACATTCTAGGAACTAAAGGGTTATTCATTTCGAAGTTTCACCTTGTTGCAATATGACATCTGTCAAATCCATCTGTCATCCATAGTGACAGCTAGTTAGTTCTTGCTTTGCCATTTTAAAATATAGATCGTTTAACCACCGCTCAACGCATTAAAATGGCTGCATCTTACTACAAAAATCGCAGTTCTGTAATAACTGTGCATCTGTAAGTTGAAGCCGATTTTTCAAATAAATCGAACATTTCTTGTTCGGTGGCTACGTAAACAAACAAAATTGCAGAATTTGTGGTTCTGAGAATCCAAATGTGATCGTTGAGAGGACATTACGTCCATCATGGGTGACAGTTTGCTGCGCATTGTGAACCGGCGGCGTGATCGTATTTTTTATTCGTAAATTCTCTGCGCTACAGTCAAATGATAACCAATTGTCCTGAGATGGAAGATATTGATATGAGCGACATGTGGTTCCAACACGATGGGGCTATGTGTCAATTCGATGCTCGTTTAAAGGTGCCAAGGCTCTGATAACGCAGTGTCATTCCGAGTAGAAAAAAAAATGGAAAACATCCGTCTACATGGATGGTTCCAAAAATATAAATAGAGATAGGTGCTGGTCTTGTAGCTTGATCAGGCTCCCTGACCATAGCAGTGTTTTGTTTTTTTAAGCGGAAATCCTAGCAGTGACGAAAACCGCCAACATGATAGTCAGGCGGCTATAAAAGCAATCTCTGCTGCTGAGAAAAAATCTGAGCTTGAGTTACAGTACAATGTAATTCTTTGCTGGGTTCCTGGCCACAGGGGTAATGAAATATCTAGCTGAACAAAATTTACCAATCCTTTAGAACTTCGTTCTCCAACCTTCCAAACAAAATTTCAACACAAGATACTGCTGATAGATAACAACAGATAGGAATCACTCTCCATCTCCCAAATATTTAGGATTTTCTGGCCAAAGCCAGAGCTAGATATCTTTTATGTAGGTGTGCTCACTGGCCAAATTAGAATTGGTCTAAATACGAGTACTCGTAGACCTGAATATGATGAAGAATAGTTTTCTTCTTCATTAAGCCACATCCCTAACCTAACCTAAAACACTTGATAAGTTCAAAGACCATACTCATTTCACTTTTTCGCTTCTTCTTAAGCTTAAAAGAAATCTATTTCTGCTTTCCCCCAATTAACATTTTCGTCTGCCAATACGTGCTAGCAGTTCAGACATTCCATATTTATAGAATGCCAAACTGTATAGGAACTCAGACCAGGGTCACAAATTATATCACCCAAGTCGAATCGGTCTTTCCATAGCCTCGGGGTTTAAATTTGCGCCTAAGAACATACCCAAGGCAGCGATTTTTTTTTAACCATCATGAGGATCCCTGTTGGTACTGCGAAGTAAATACATTGTCGAAAAAATCTCGAATGTCCAGCAAATTCTCAACTGACCATACCTGGCAGCTCTCCGACGACTTGTCTCCCTGTTGTGGCTTTTAAAAACAAGGAGGATATAGCCTTGTGTACCATGCTAATTCTATAGATGCTATAGAGCAGTGTGAGTATTAAGTAAATAAAATATTACACACTCCAGGACAGTTATAAAAGAATCAAGAGTAAGCTACTTCACCGCTACCGAACAGAAAGTCGACAAAGGGCGGGGAGTGCCGTGCTTCGATCACAATGTAATCAATCTGATTGATAGTTTGATGTGGTGTAAGATTCGCTTGAACGCCCTGCTTTTCCAATCACTTATCATTTATGAACTTATCGTAATTTGCGATAACTTTCTGTTTCACCAAATAGACAATTGAAAAGAACTCAATTTGGTTTTGATAATGAATGTATACTCACTTAGCGAAAAAATTTATAAATTTCAAGTATATACTCGTAGTAGTGAGTGCAATTTATATTTTGTTCGTGATGTATGTACTTATTGCTTATACTTATCAAAAACAGGACCAAGCTTCTTCAACGACTTATCGCTTAGCATTTATCAACTTGTCATAGTTTTGTATAATTTTCTCTTTTTCCGAAGACAAAAAATGGAATGAAAGTTATGAGAAGTGTTTAGTAGGTAATCACAATTTCTATTTTACCAAACAGAAAATGTGTAATTTGATAAGTTCTCTATGATCAGCTAAGTTTTTTTTTGATAAGTTTGTTTTTTTTTCTTTCGTTTCTCCTCTCCAAATATTATAGTTCTATCAATGGAATTGTGTTTGTAATTTGAATTTAAAATTTTTATCACTTCCACTTATCAAAAAAATAAAATTAAGTGATTAGTCGATAATTAGTAAGGGAATTGATATTTTTACGAAGAACTAGTCAGTCGAAGATTTTAGGATTTGCTATATAAGAAGTACTCTTGGTTGCAGCAATAATTTAGTTTATGACAAATTATCTCCAGATAGGTAGAATGTGTGAAAAAATCTACCTAATAGTAACAAATTAAAAAGTTAATTGCCGACAAAAATGGCGTAACAAAATCGTGAGGAAAGTTGATACCTTAGGGTATCAAAAACTGAGATTATTTTCATTAAGCCTCCTTTTAGATAAGATTTAGTCAACAGTATCAAGCATTAATCACCACCACAATCATTCATATTGATTAGATTTTAAATAAAATTTGCCGCAGCGTCATTCATTTTGCGTTGTGCACTACGAAAGGAATATCTAATCTATACTATAATACTCATTTACCTCCTCGATGGTGTCTAAATCTAAACAACGATAAACAAGTCAAATTAACTTTAATTCACATCCACTATACCAATTAGCATATCTCTGAGAACCGTCAAATTAGACCTACAACAAAACTATCCGTCACCATGAATGTTAACTCCCGCGAAAACAACCTTAACTTTACGCCTTCATTTATTACACTCAATTCAAACTGGGTTATCATACTAAAAATACTATTTATTACTAACCTCTAATATTCTACTCTTTCATCTATGTATTAGTATAACAACAACAAACAATATTATTTTTTTTTTATTCGCAATTTGCAATAATATCACAGACCACGTACACGCTGGGGCTGGGCTAGTGCCTGCTAATGATGTTGTTGGTCATTTGCTTGCTAAGCTTTAGCGTTTTTTTTTTTCTGTTTGTTTTGTATCTTTTTCTTTTTACGACAATCGAAAGTAGTCTTGCGCCGGCTTTAACCGTGACTATAGTCGTGCCTGTCTCTGTGCTATAATAACCATAAAAATTCCAAATCTAATTTAACGTACGTCACAGCTTTACTAACCCCTCACGTCATCATCACAATCACCAACCACTATCACGTCCTTCATACGTACATTCTGTCTCACTGATATTTTTTTTTTTTTTTTTTTATCTATTGATCTATCTATGTATCTCTCTCTCTCTCTCTGTTGTTTTGCTATAATTTCCAATTTTGTTCAATTTTATTTATTTAATTATGTTTATATTTCCATTTTTCTTTTTTTTTCTTTCTATTTGGTTTTATCGCGCAAAATTTATTTTCAAAAAAATGAAAATCTAAATATAACCAAAAAAAAAAATCAATATGATTCCAATGTTAAACATTGGCAACACCCACCACTACCGCAACCACACCGCACCCTATATCATTCTCTTCGATAACAAATACTATATAAAAATATATATATGTATATATAAAAAAAAAAATACTGCCTATTTTCTTTGACGAAAAAAAAAAAAATTCATATAAAAATGGTATGAAAAAAAAAAAAAAAAAATTATTTGCAATTGGATTGTTGCTTTGCTGAAAATGCTCACGCAACGCGCGCACGCAACGCTTTTGACTGGCCACAGAAAGAAGAACCACCACAAACCACCACCACCCACCCACTTACCACCAACTATAAGCAGCCTTAAAAGATAAGTATTTGAGAAAGAAAAATATCGAAAACGGAGAAAAAGAAAATGCCACAGACGGAGGGTGGTTATATATCGTTGGGTGATAACCCAAATAGCGCCATCTACAATCAGACAACAGAACCCACCGGACCACAATCGGTGTTTGAATCTGTTAAGCGGGCCATTGGTCAAGTAGTTGGTAGTAATGGCAATAGCGGCGGTGATACAGATGATTTATTAGCCTCCAAGGGACATCCAATGATTGTCGGATCAAGGTAAGCTTCTGTTGTATAAAAAATAATTATTTTTCGATGTTTTTGTTGAGTAAAAAAAAATAATAAAAGTATCTCGTAAGTTCATTATTCTGTTCAGAGGGTTGGTGTAACGGTGTTTAAAAAAAAAAATAATTTATAAAATGCTTGCTGACTTGCTGTTTCATTATTTATTCGTAGTTTCTTCCTCTTTCATTGTTGTAGTTTCTATGTTTTTATTATTTTATACATTTACGTAATTTGAAGTTTTGTCGATAAATTAAATAAAAACTTTAAACTGATTGCATTGAATGATATGAATCGACAACAATGTGCGGCTTCGCATTGTTATTAGGCTCTTAAAAGTTCAAGGTGCAAAAATGAATGCATTTTTGGTGAGAGCTATAAAATTACCTTTTAGCATGTATACGCCAAAAACATCTGTCTAAAAAAAAACCCTGTTGTTATTGCAATTGCACGCACACGCTATTGTTTATCCGTAACTACAAAAGAACATGCAACGTGTGCTCGATGTCACAAAGGAACTCAATACATCGCTGTCTCAGTTGCTTTCAGGTGGAATTCCATATCCGTATATGAGTTGACATGTGAAAATATTCTCTATAATGAGTAACGAAAGTGTGCAATTGCAATTATTTTAATGTTTACACACCGTTAAGTGCAACCAACGAAAATTTATTGTGTATGGTTTGATCTAGAAAATAGTATTTGATGCGCTAAAGTTTTGTGAAAAAAAAAAAACTTTCAATTTGTTGACAGTTGACCGACTGAAATTGCCACTAATCAGACAGATGCTGTTGAATCTGTCTTACATCTGCCATCTTACAGTACCAACATTGTAGAGAGGTTACTTTTATTTTAGGATTGTCTCCACCTTGATGAAAGTAAGGACATGTAAAACCAATTTTCTTAAAAAATTGTCACCTTATTGTGCACAGAGCTAGACACTCACATGGTAACGGGTGGGCCATCTGCTGGTTTATTTTTAAATTGCATGTTATTTTGACACTGACAACTTTTTCGCACTCAAAAATTAATGGAATCAATCGATTTACGCTGGAACAACGTTGAGAAGTATTGAAAACTTATTTTCAAAGTGAGTGCTGTGTTGCCAAAACAGTGCGAATTTTGAAAACAGATTTCGGTCGAAAAAATGCACCAACCGTGCCTGCTGTACATAAGTTTGTGAAGAAAGTTCGTAAGATTGATAACGTCCTGTGCACTCAGCCGAGAATGTTGCTGCTGTTGTTTTTTGTTGTTGTTTTGTGGAATGTTGGCATTATTGGCCCATTTTTTTTTTCGAAGATGAAGATGGCAACAATGCTACGGTCAACGGAGAGCACTACAGAGGCGTGATAACCGATTTTTTGTTTGGCCAGAAACAGAAATGAACTTTGACGATTTCAGGTTCCAACAAGATGGCCGTTCAATAATCTATCTTTTGACCACTAAGTTCAAAAATAGTGAAATCAGCCGTCGGACTTTTTTTTGTGGGGTGCCGTTAAAGATTGATGTTATGGTAAAAATTCAGAAACAATCCAGCTATTCGTGAAAAAGAGCCCCAAATCGTCGAAAATATACTCCAAAATTGGGTTGACAGTATGACAGACATTTAAATGAAATTATTTTCCATAAATAATCGGAAAATGTACTATCTTCAATAAAGTAAAAAAAACTTTGAAAAATAAGAAATGGATTTTTTTTATAGCAATTTTAGAAAGAAACCAACAAATGGCCCACCCTTTATATGTTCTGTGGTTTCATCTTTCTCTAAACATCATCTTATTCAAATGATACCTAAGGCTGCAGTGGATGGAGAGAAAGCCCAGTAGTGTTCCATTATCCGCCCTGCTATATTTCAGGATGTATTTAGTTTCCCCACTGCAGGGTTGGATGACTCTCTTTGCCTGTCTAAACCCTTGGGTGTTATCCCAGTGGATACGCAATTAGTACTTTCCCATCTGTTAGCGATTGCTCTGCGGATTCTAGAATACCTCACTGAGCGGGAGATTCCAGGTTTGCGGTCCCACCTCTCTAGGCCAGTATGGGCTGTTACCGACAAAATATATATATTTATAAATATAAATATATATATAAAGAAATCCAGATTCACGAATATTAGAAAAGAACTGTTTAGTTAGTCACCGTGCTGTTCAATTTTCGGGAAGATCGCCGTGTGTCTGTCGGGCTTACGAACACAGTAGACAGTCGCCTTACCCTTGTTATGAGGGTAGTAATGCCTGTGACTTTATGAGTGCTTTCACACACAATGGCATTTGGCCGTCTGTTGCCTCAGTCTTTTTTTTTAGTTTGCTTCGAGTGGGGTTCATTAAAAAAAGTATTGATAAGGACACGACTGCGGTTACTTCAATGGAAAAAATCATTGTGTGTACTCGTAAAAGCGAGCAATAGACGGCTTTCTGACGTACAGTTTTCCACCGTGTGAAACAGGCCTATAGTTTAAGTTGCATTGCCGCTTGACATCTGATTCGCCTTTTTTAGGCTGGCAATATTCTTGTTATGGGATTTTGTTGCCGAGAAGCTGGATGTATATAGCGGTCACATATAAAACAATCCGTTGTACTCTGCATCCCGCACAAAATTTGCCGGCATAACTTTCTCTGGATTTCTATAGATTTGTGATCTCTATTTGCTCTATCTCGGTTTTCAACTAGTGATAACTTGTGACCTCTCTTCGTTCGCTGGCAATGTTACACATTAGCATAATTGCATCTTCAGATGATAAACAAAGTTAGCACGTTCTGCTCTTGTGGCTACATCCATTTCAGCATTTTGATAGAACCCACTAACATTTTAATTGGCATTTTGGCTTGTTTATACTTATTCACATTTTAATATCGTTTCTTTCCATTCATATAAGTGTCATCATGTAAATAGTGATGATTCAATCATCGGCAAACAGTCATCCGACCATTATCTTTCAAGTTAACTGGTGCACGCAAGTCATCTTATACTGTGTCAATTTTAAGATGGACTGAGTCAGAAACTTTCTTTCATCATTCGACCCAGTTGTGTGGATGGACAAATTCATAGGTGGTCATCCAAACGGTCAAATTTCCTGATAACTTTTAGGAGATTTTGGTTTTTAACGGATTTTTTGAAAAAAAAAAAAGAAAGAAAAGGAAACAATAATAACAGTTGTTTCCTCGTTATCATTTCTGAAAGCCAAAACATATTTGGTCTCCGATTTCAAAATTTCCAAAACAAACAAACAAACGATATGAATATGAGCGTCATATAGAAGCAAGTATGGTGCGATCTAGTCGTGCACCTAATTTTTATACCCTATCTATATTATTAAGTTCGATACATAGTGTGTAGCATAGAAAAATAATATCGATAACCCCGAAAAGTATATACATTTATGATAATC
Organism: Pocota personata; assembly: GCA_963082735.1. Classification (NCBI taxonomy): domain Eukaryota; kingdom Metazoa; phylum Arthropoda; class Insecta; order Diptera; family Syrphidae; genus Pocota; species Pocota personata. The sequence continues at coordinate 233,920,592 of OY720430.1, read as the reverse complement.
ATCAAAAGTTATGTCGATCTAGGCATGTCCACCCTTCCATCCATATGGGGTTTTAAAATTTGAGGTAGGAACATGAAGTTTGGTATATAATCTTCAAAAATCTGCCCAAAGACACGCCCACTTTTGAAAAAAATTAGATTTTTGCTAGAAACTGAAAAATTGTCTAGCTTAACTTTCCACGCCCACTTTATGGGGGAGTTTTCTTGATGGTGATGGTTAAGTCTTACTCTGAATATTTCATCAGAATCCGTGAACTTCAGTTACAAATGTTGCGAGCCACGCCCACTTTCTGCTAAGAAAAAGTTGTAATAACAAGTTTGTGATAAAATTTCTTAAGAACTGCGAAAATATCCTCTATAGAAGATACATTGCATTTGTTTTAAAAATTTCACAACGCCACGCTCACTTTATTAGGGGCGAGTTAAAAGTTGGAAGATAGGGAATCATACGATCCGTTCTAGATGGATTATAGTTTTCTTGTATGTTTTTTTTTTTTTACAAATTCGTCTTCTACGTATTACAATATTGGCTTACGCGTAATTGAGATCAAAACAGAGTCTCTGCCTGAGACACCGCGGCCTTTCATTTTAGTCGATGCTAGCACTGAACTCGTTAGGTGTCCATTAATATCGAACCATCGTTTTTTTTTGTCCTTGAGAAGGCATTTCTACCTACGCACAACCGCCAAACTTGAAGGGTCAGATCGTTAGTTACTAGATTTGCTGGTAATAATTTCGATTTTTAACGACCTTCCAAAATGTCCGACTCATTTTCGCCTCGTTATTTCTCAGCTGGTTTCAGCCATTTTATGTCCGGCCACTAGATGACATACAATCGTATTAAGGCTGAGATTACATTTCATAAAATGAGTTATTTTGACTCCAAGGTTACATTTGATACCCTTTCAAAGCGAAAGTATTCCATTACCTTTTCGTCATTGTCTTTGTTGCCGTTCGACTTTTTAAGAGCTGCAGGAACACCCGATTGGCTAATGCCCTTGACGCAGTGATTTATATTTGCAAGTTTAAGTTTCTTCAGAGTCATATTTCTTATTATATTGATAATACTTCCATTCGGTGTTGGCACCTTGAAACATTCGAACATCTTATTCACTGGAGGAGCGTTTTCATCGTCATCGATCGCAAGCTGATCAATTTGGTTAGAGGAGGGTTGATCAGTTGATTGTCACGTTACCCTATGAATCTGCCAATCTTGCACCACATGTCATGTACATGTTTCGATGATCTTACAAATGATTTTTGCATTAAAATATTCCAATCAAAATGTTGACACTGCATCACAATAAAAGCAATCTTTGGAGCTATTTTTCTTCTCTGTGAGATATAAGTGCTAATGTGATGTAGTTCAGTCTTTACCTCACCTCAGGCAACAATCCCAAATAATAATTCCTTCTGTTTTTCTCAGCTGTCGAGGGTACAACCGTTCCAAGTGCAAATCCATAAATCGTCTCGAATACGTATGCTGAGGTCGTCAACATTGACGTTGTTTTGTTTGCAATTGGCAACTTGAAAATAAAGCACAATGTTTAACAGATATTAACATTGTTTTCTACTTCTTCATAGGATACCTCAAGTGAGCCAGATAGTACGTCAGATGTTAGCATATCCAAAGGGCAACACGTGTATTTTACGATGCGTTTTTGCCGACCCGGGCTTTCTATCATTTTACCAATTTTTACGGCAAGGTTTTAGGGGTTTCTAATCTTTTTTTGAGAGAGTTTCCATACGCTGTCACATTTTTCCAATCTATGAGTCCAATGTCACATTTAGCAATGCAATCCCAGATACTTTCGTGTTAATCAGTTATTGTAAATTCCGCGCCAAGAAAGTAAACCTGATTAAACCTAAGAGCTTATCAGAAATATGTCTGTGTTCCAATTGCCAATCTATGCTACTGTCCTCTAAAAACTTTATCATTTCAAAACTTATCAGTCTTGACGTACAAGTCATGCATAATGTAAAGTTAAATGCATTTCTGTGCCATTGTTTAAATAGTAATTTGATTGCTTAAGTCAACACAAAACCCCTCTGCACAAGTCAAAACTACACTTGAATTGTAGTTCCACCCATCAGTGGCAAAGGCAAACCGAGTCCTCCAACTCAATGCCAACCAACAACCCCACTCCATTCGAAGGACAACAAAAAGTGACTGCAGGAATTATTGATTTTCGTTTCGTCATTTTCATTTCATTAAGCAAACAGCAAAGAGAAAAAGGAAAAGGAAAATCTTTGCTTTGTTTCCGATTTCAGCCCAAAATTGATGATGACAGATTCCACCCACTTCACCTTGAAGTGGCAAGAGAAGAACCCTCCACTCTTTTTGCAGCAATGGTTGTGACAGCACTTTTCACCCTTGTTCGACATTAAAAGGGAGCCCTAGAGCCTCCTAGAGTAGCTGCTGCTAGTGTAGGCAGGTATTCCTACCCTACCATAATTCAACAAATTAGGTTAATAATATATGGCAGTGTATACTTTTCTTTCTCTCCACACAATGGAGAGAGCTTATGGCATTGTTGTCGCCATAGTTATTGCCATCGTCTTCGTGTTCCCATCGCCTCTACAGCGGGTCCTTAGTCGGCGGCAATCAGACGTCATGGCGATTCCAGCAAAAAAAGAAATCAATACATTAGCCAAACGGTGGAGTATGGAATTGAGCACATGCTGTGTGGGGGTTAACCATGGGATCTGGGAAATCCTTAAACCGGAAAAAAGTATTAAAATTGATTTTTTTTTTTTTTTTTTAAAAGGTATCATTAGGTGACTACTTTGTAATAGATTGCTATTGACAACGTTATAGATGCTTGAAGTACAACTGAAAGTGCAAAGTTGGATGATCTCACAACAAATCATTTAGCATTCAATTAGCAGCTTCAGCTAAGTGCGAAGTTAGATATAATAGCGCGCAAAAATATTAAAAAACCCCTCCGTTCCCCTATCTTTCGTAATTCATGAGTGAAATTTCGAAATGCTCATACAATTAATTTTTATATCTATTGACTGAAATATCGAAGCGGTACTACGAAACCAACCCTCAATTGGGGTCGAATCGATTAGGCGTTGCTGGGTATCGACATGAGATATAACATACCGGCTGACTTTAATTATTACTTTGGGTAAAAAGGGGGTTTGAGTGGTCTTCGGTATCATAGGCCAGGAGATTGGGGCGATTAGGAAGGCTTCTAACGATTTGTAGAACGAGGATTATTTGTCGATGTCCACTGTTTGTGTTGAACGATGGCCAAAAAGTAATGTGGTTCCCTAGGAGCTCTGTTGGGTTAATGCACTTCAAATGGCTTAAACAAGGACATGAGTTCCGATGAGCAATTTCGGGTTATTTATGACAGTAGCTGTAAAGTTTATTAGTACCCACTCTGTTGCCAAGTTTGTTATACACATATGTACGAGTATATACCTATATATATATATTTTTTTATGTGTGAAGCCAAAATGGGTTGCATGTTGTTAAATTGTCCAGAGAGCGGGGAGAGTAACATAAGGGCCATGACTTATTGGTCTGTTTAAACTTTAATAATGGGAAAGGAAAAAATTGCTGAAGTCAGCTTGCGGGTAATGAAATTGTAGGAACGTAGAATGAGTGAGTAGCGAGAGTGTATCTATTTAAGTGTTTGCACGAGAATTGTAAATGAAGCGAGTTTTTGGGAATTGGTTAGTAATATGTACACGTGATAAAATAAAAGGAATGAGCACAACACTTAAAATTTACACTGGATTCCTTGGGCATACTCTAAGAAGTCTTCAATGTCAGCATGTATGCTCCTTAATCTTTGTTACTTTAGTCAATATAGAGCCCTTCGCATAAGAAAACAAAACTTTCACCCGCAAAAGCGCCATCCTAACTAGTGGCCTTGTTTCATTGGGCCTGGGCAAACATAATTCTATAATTACTCGTATCTACTTGCGTAGATATTGAATGGAGCACATTTTTTCTCACTTTACCATAATTTTATTATTTTCGCTGACATGTTTTGTTTTTTTAGCTAAGTCACATTTTTGTTAGCAAATACACACACCTTTTGTGAATCAAATAGGAATTGATCTTCTTCTAGTGGAAAACTTAACCGCGACTAAACCTTATCTATCCTATACTGACAGCCTGTAATGTGGTGCAACACAGCTGATGTCAAATCTGATACGAGGCGTTTCAAAAGGTCTATTCCTATTGTTTTCCTTTTCACCTATTTCCTCTGGAACTTGAAAGATTCATCAATTCTCATTCTCCATGGTGATAATGTTCCAACTCCATCTAACTGCACCTAATCGCTGCAAATCCTTTTTTTATAGTTCGCCGCAAACTATAAATGTTGACTCTTAGTAATAAACGGATTTGAACTCGTGGTTTTCTTAACTCTTTCCGGCGCGAAAATTTGCTAAGAAAATCGACCCATGCGTCGCCAAAAAAATATAAATTTAGATTTTTAAAAAAGTACTCATATTTATTTATATAGATAAAAACAAAAAAAATGTATTTCCATTTGTTTGTACATCTATTTTCTTAAATATACTACTGGTGGGTTAAATTTTGAACCAGTAGACCGCAAGGGTCAGCTTATTTTTTATGGTAACATGGTCTTGGAAACATGATTTATTTTTTTTTTTCCCCAAACATAGCGGAACTTTGCAAATGGAACAAATCCAATTTGTCCTTACTTCGTTCTTAATCGTGCTGCAGATGGAACATCTTCGACGGGTACTGCGTTCCGCCTGATGGGCGGCCGATGTTGTACGTATTTCCAAGGGAAAGGCTTACAAAGCTTTTTTAGCAATAACGGGCGATGATCTTTCCGACGAGCGTTTCTTTTCAAATAGATTTTTCTCCAATAAACCATTTATAACTGAGCGTCTAAATGTCTTCATGTCCATTTGCGGGAGGTTGAGCATTTTGTACAAGCAAAAGGAATTTACAACTGCTGCATCTAGAAAAAAGAAAAATATCTGGTGCCACCATTTCATGCTTTTTCTATCTAATTTATAAACTGACAAATTCTGGTCGAACTTGTCTACGTAGTTCATATATTTATTGTAGTCAACAACTGCAGTTGCACACGATACTTTTGAAATAGTTCCATCCTTGTTTTTACGTGAAACTTCACTGGATTTTTCGTGGGGGTGAAAGTTGGAGAGAATATGTACAGACCGCTTATCTTTCCATTTTATAGCGGTCAAGTTTGTGTCACTGTAAAAAAACTCAGAGTCTCCCCGTTTTATCCGATTATCTGGTGGGAACTGTGGTAGATATTTTCGCGTGGCATTTACCGTTCCACAGGCATGTATCCCATCATTCTTCAAGTCTTCCATTAGTGAAATAGTTGTCAAAATACACCACATGATCTTTGTGCTTCAAATCTGGCATCAAGTTCCTTACAACTCTAGCTCCAAGATTGGTTTCTTTAGTTCCAGATTCTGACTTGCCAGTGTAAATATCAAACTCCTAACAGTACCCCATTTTATCTGCAAGCATCCAAACCTTGTACCCCCTTTTGTCGGTTTCTTTGGCATATACTGTTTCACATAGCTCCGACCCTTGAATTTTATCATGGACTCGTCTATGGCTAATTCACGAGTAGGATTTGCACATTTTTTGAAATTTGTTAAGAGTATTTGGAGCATAGGTTTAATTTTATAAAGCCTATCGTAATTGGGACCACCTCGTTTTGGCTCAAGACATCCATCATTAACATGTAAATTTCCCAACAACCAACTAAACCGTGCTTGCTTCATACAGGAACTGACATAGGAATCATGCAAATCTGGTGAGGAAGACCAATAATCTTTATAGCTAGGAAGCTTCTTGATTCCTATAAGCAAATTCAAACCAAAGAAAGTTTTCATTTCGTTCATATATGTTTTCTCAAATGACTTGCCTGTTTTGATGTGCTTTTGCTCCGCGTGTAAGTTTGTTTGGAAAATCAAATGCTCAAAAAGTTGGTCGTCAAACAATAACTCGAAAAGATCTATAGGTGCTGGATTTTCCATACCTTTGACGAAATCAGCAGGCCCATAATCATGTGTAAACTCATGTGTGCTCCTGAGCATTCTGAATGACTTGAGTCCAGTTACGAGTCACTTTCGGAGCAAGCACTAAGCTTAAGAAATTAAATTCTAGTGTCAACTTCACAAAAAGCAACGTTTCTCACTTTACCGTATGAAACAAGTTGAAACGAAAATTCCCCATTCTTCCTTGCAATTCCCACAATGTTTCTATTCTATGTAATTTTAAACCTCTGAGCCAGTTGTAGAAAATATTTTCTACGTGGTTTCAAATTTGTCCCACTTAGCCGCAACGGCTAGAAATATGTGGTTTAAAATTTGAACCAGGGAGCCGGAAAGAGTTAAATTCGACTCTAACTTTAAATCGGTTGTATCTAATAACCGATAAAATTCTCGAATGTCACTCTTAGCTTACGCGCATCTAAGTCGATTTTAAAGTGACAGTCATTAGCATTTTAATTGAAAATAATAGAGCACAAAAAAAAAAAAAATATAGAAGAACAAAGAACTTTTAGACATAAATCTAAATTGTATTTATTCCATCTGTCAAAAGTCATCTGTGCAAGTTCACAGTAACGAAAATGTGGAATGAATCACAATAACTATTCTGAATTTGACTTGCTAAATCTAAAGAATCTTTAAAAGTAACTTAGAATCAGCTAACTAAATCCCTATTAAATACTAAAAGTCATTGTTTTATGTGGAGCTTTTGTCCTTTGTATTTTTTTTTTTGTATTTTTTAAGTTCTACCCGCATTAGCATCTAGGAAAATTACAAACAATGTTACCATGATGATGATGGTTAACGTAGTAAACTCCCATGAAACTTAGTGATTGCTCATAAAATTCTATGAATGAACATTAAAATGAAATAAATAAAGCTACAAAATAACCACTGATAAATGCTGTTTTGCATAATCAAACATTTATGCAGATACATAGTTGTGGTAGAAATATGTTGAGTGGAGAGTAGCGCTGTTGATAACTTTGTACAATACTTAAATTTATCTAAGTACAATGATGAAGTATAAATATTTAATTAATTAAAAAGTAGTTAAATTGTGATTTAAATTGCTGAAACGATGTTGACACTTAGCAAATTAAAGATCCTTTTATGAACAAAAATGCCTACTCTACGTCATGACGACACCATACTACATAAAGAGAAGCTGAAACACATTTGGTCGCCTTGCTTCATGACTGGTGGGTATCTGTGATAGAAAAAATTGGGGAATGGATACCCACCATCTTCTACAACTCGCATTGCGCAGCAGGTTTATAAGTGGATGTTGCCTACAGATTGCTTCAAAACGTCTTACTGCGTTTCTTGCAGGAGCACCTTTGTCATGCTATCTGAGTTATCTGAATTCCTTGTGAAATATCGTCGGCAGTTATTTCTGTGATTAGCTTCGAAGCCTCCACGAGCGTAAAATCATCTGCTGGTCTGGAGGTATCCTGTCATCATCAGCATCGGTGGTCCTCGATGAATCACAGTCTGTGTTTATAGGTTAGATGTATGTACCTTCATCTCCCTGAAGTAATCATTCGCTCTATGCCACGTGATCTATTTCTCTACCCTGTAAATGTAGTCATGGCAAGCTCTTCCTCCATATTTTCACAATTCGAAATGCCATTAATTACAGCCTCCGTAAGCAAGTCTTCTTCGTAGGAAAAGTTCTCTGGAACGATATCTTTTATGAACAACTGCATAGATTCCCGACTATGAAGTCTGTTTAATAAATCTCAACGGTGGAAGATGTATTGATTAACAAATTTCGCAATCTGGTCAGACACGTCTAGGAAGAATTTTGAACAGTGGAAAGCTCATCCCGATTTGGAATCATACTGCTATAATTTTCTTAAAAAGAATAAACAAATGGACAGTCCCATTCTTAGCGGTTTCTCATCTGAAATAATAATAAAAAAAAAAACATTCAAACTTTTCCCTGAATGTTGACTTAAGTTGTAACCAGCTATCAGCTCTTCGGTGTTTCTGTTCACGATGGTGCTGTTGTATCTTTTTGCAGATTTTTCACTCTGTTGTCAGTGTCGATACAATAATACATATATGTACGTAAAAGTTACAATATTCAACCCTTACTTGCTTTTGATATATCCCCACGTAAATAACAACCATTTATCAAATTCGTATTTATTGTGAAATGAAGGTCACGTTTTCATTAATTTTATCAACAGTTAGCATCGAAATCGAATCTTATCACAATTCAACCGTGATTATCTGACTCAGAATCAATCCAATATCCATAAAACGTATGGTATCTTTTACAAAGTTAATGCGACTTAAATCAGAAATTCAAATCGGACAAACTGTACCCACTTGAAACGCCAAAATAAATTGCGATTCTATCAAAAAATAGCTCGCACTAAACTTCCCACACTCGATGCAAATGCATGGGAACCGCATACATAATAACAAATCAAAATATTTTACATCTCATTGTATCCCACCAGAATCCCGAACAAAAGCAAGTTCCTTCACCTTTTTCGTTTCGATTACGTCAGACGCCAAATGATAGCTTATAGGCTGTAACTACTTTCTGCCCACTCGGTGTACAAACCGTAGGAATGGAACGTGTCATACATTTGTAATCGCTCTCAGGAAGTTGTTCCAAAATGGAACACTCCACTCCTCAACTGAAATTATAACCAGTTGTACCATGTGAATGGTTTGCACAAAAAAAAATTCTGAATCATCATCTTTTTGGCTGTAATCCAAATTGTTTTTTTCATGAGTTCCTCTTCCACTGTGTGGCAACGATAGCGTTGTCGTAACTTAGCACTGCCACCAGCTGTATAAAACATCGCATTATACTGGAATAACGATGTAGGTAGATAGGAGCGTATCTTGTTGTTGTCTTACTGGGTGAGATGAACCGGCCTCCAACCAGCGTGAACTAGTTTAAGCTGGACAGAACCATTATGAGTGAGCGGACACATATTTAAGAAGACGTCGACTATTTTGTTTGTACATCTTGGCTTTGCTATTAATAATTGCAAAGTAATTAACCGTTTTACTAAATTGATGTGTTTACTTCGGGTAAAAGATACGAAACTTGAAATGCAATCAAGTATGTCATAACAGAATCAGAAACAAACGAAGTGAATGGCATGAAAATGCTTTGTTTGGGTGTCGCCCTTCACTGACGCTACCTGAACTGGTTCGATTGCTTTTGATCGAGCTTAAACGGGTTTCCGAGGTAGATGCGATGACTCCAAGATAATCCAAAGCAAATATTGGCGGTTAATTATATTTGCAGTAAGAAGAAGTGCATATGAATTAAGATTTTGTTTTTCATAAGTCTGATGACTCCATGAGCGTAGGCTCATGAACTGAACGCACAGCCAATGATGACAATTTATTGAATTTTCTGGCAGTGTAACAAGTTTTAGGTATGTCAGAATATCAATTAAGAATACAAATTTCAATGGGTACGCAAACAATTATGAGGAACAACGAACAGAAAGTCCGGGTTGATAAATAAAACTTCAAGACCGTTGACAGTTTGAAAGAAATTTTCTAAAATGAAATATATAAATATGAATCAGACAAAGTGACTATCACATAAGCGTAAATAACATTCTTTGCGTATTAATCATACCATATCTGACAGTAGCCAAGAAAAGTGGTTGGGGTCCAACTCTCTTAGCTTTTACAACCTGTCTGGAACGGAAGTGGGCGTGGTTGTTAATGACATTTTGTTGTTTACGGACGCATAAATTGTAGATACGCTTATACTGGGACCTTATTATGTTTGACGATTCTTGTAAAAAAATTGCGACTATACATTACGATTTCGGTCGCCCATATCGCTATAGCAACGAGAATGGTTAGTGTTTTATCACGCCTCCTTAGCGTCACTTGTGAGAGCATAAGGACTTCTTTCTTTTTCTATGACGAATGAAAACATTTATGTGCACTTGGTGGTTTAAGGTTTATTTTCCTGAAATTGCAAATAATAATAAGCAAATAATTTGATTAATTATTTTATTTATGAATATCACAAAAGGAAAACAAAACTCGATGCCTAGTAGAATTGCCCCAGGAAATTCAAACTAACGCGATATTTCATATAATTGCTAATTATATCAAAAAATATACCCTATTTCCAAATATTTTCCTGCAATTTTCACACAATTTTCTTACCTTGACATAATGTCAATAGACATGAAGATAAGTGCGCTTCACAATAGCATGGATTTTTGGCTTTCATCAACTTGTTTCCAGCAAAATTTTATTTCACCAATCTCGTTACACATATGTAATCATTACAAGAATTGGGTGTAGTTATCTGGAAATCGTTCGTCGTGCCTCTTGTCTCGTAACACTTAAAAAGCCCCTGTTTCGGGTTCTAGAAAACTTATACGCCAAATCGTTTCTTCCTAGCTCAAAGTTTAAGACATACAGACGGACGGATAGACATGGCTCAGTCGAAGGGTCAGCTCAAAACAAACAAAAATATTGCTTACATGTGTGGATTGAATTCTACTTTGGAAATACATTTAAAGAAACATACATGACCGTTAGCAAATTGGCTATAATGTCAAAAACTCGAATCTCAAACACTGTATCTCGAAAACAATAGGTGCTGAGAAAATTCTGTTTGTATATTTGAATTCAACGTAAAATTCTACTACCGAAACCTTTTGTCTTGTTGCTAAAAGTTGTCGAGTAGTATTATTAAACCGATTTTGGTGAAATATATTTTGGGACCATTCTTATTCGGACGCTCCTTCATGACGCGTGGAGAAGCGATAAATGAAACTTATTTCTTTGTTTTAAATTCGAAAATGCTCCATTACCATCATTGTTTTCAAATTGTTGGGTCACTTGCTTTCGTAAATTTAGGGCATGGAGGAGCGCACCTAATTTCCAAATGTCATGCATGACAAGACCACATAACTTACTTTTTTTTCGAAAACTGACTTTGATTTCATCGTAATTTTTAGTGGCGACATCTGCTTTTAAATATTTTAAACGGCTTTGTATGTTTTTATGAAAGTTACAGTTTGAAAGATGGAGGTTTTAGAGTAACAGCAAACGACGATATGTAGAATTTTTTCAGGAGTCAGAAGGTGGTGATAGACAGGCTGACAGACGGATGCGTAAAAGAGAGCAATAGAGTTACGGACGCCGGCAAACTAAACCTAAATGTACACCCACATTTGTTGCCATTGCCCAGGTCCCTATCACTTTAGATACAGACTTCTCGAAAAACATTTCTTCCAGTATATTGTCAAAATTATTCGGTAATACAGAGAGCAATATTTGTAGCTTCGTCAAAGCTTTAGGGTGGTTTGAAACTCAAAGGCAGTACGGAAGGAGGAGCCAACCAACACCACTTGGCAGTCCTTAAATGAAGAACGAACCAACAGCACATTGACAGAACATTGCGCGATTGGTTCAATTCCCAATAGACTATGCACAAATTCTCCGGACTATTGCAGGAGCTGTCAGGAACATTTTTTCTGTGACTGCCCAAATTTCCAAAAACGTCGCCTTCGTCATATAGGAAATAGACTGTTTGGGAACTGAGCGAGATAGTGCACGCTGGTTTGAGCGGGAACCAGCCAACTAGCAACGGAGTTAGACGTGGTACCACAACCCAAGGGGAATCACAATGGACCAATAGGCGCCAGTGTAAGCACCCAACCTAACCTGCCTGCCTTGGTCTGATTTGTTGGTGGTTATGTCTGGAAATTGTCAAAAGCGGATAGCTTAGTGGGTTCCTAAAATATTGCTCGCGAGTGTTTAATAATTTTTACGGAAATCCCCATCCATAAGTTGTATAATTTTGTATGTTATATGTGCGTCCTCTTTAAAAATCAGTGTGTGTTATCACGATGTTTTTAAAAAAGGAACGTGTAATTTACCATTGGCAATTTTTTTCATATTGTTTCGCCACCAACCCAAACAAATAGCAACGATTTTACAAAAATCGGTCGTGTTGTTTAGGCATTTGTAAACCTTCCCTAAAAAATTACCCAAGCAACAAAATATACCACATGCAAATCGGTTCAGATGTTCTAGAGTTACTGCGTTACAACGCAAAAAATCAGAGGACGAGACCAATTAATTTTATATTATCACGAATTGCGGAAATTGCACAATACCCGTTCGCATACTTCCGTCTGAGGTTTCACCTTTACCCTAGTGTATCTATTAACACTTTACCACCCGTAATGGTATGCGAAACTGTTTATAAATACGAGAATATTCTAATTCTTTTCGTAGATGGCATCCATGGGTTCGCGTGAACCCGATGTTTGTAGGCGCTTCCCGCCTTTCCAAATATTTTCTCGACCTTCTCGTCTGCTGTGTAGGCTTATTTTACACTGCTTACTTTTGAGATCAACGCTTCAAAGAGCAGTATTTGCACTGTTTTTTATGCCACCTGGGGAATGAGCGATAACGTCTGTTAAAAATAAATACTGTTAATCTGTTTTATTTATACCCCAGAACGTGCTTTCAACATTCCTAGATCTAGTTCACAGTCTTAAGTGCAACACGGGCATAAGAAGACGATTTTATTTCTCTCAGAGTCGGCGATATTGTATTAAATACTAGAAGGATGCAATTCTAATCTAATCGGTTGTATGTGTCCAGTCGAAGTTGAGGTAGGTCGTCGTTCACTAATATCTCCGGAAACTTTAATGTTACATCTGTCCTATATTAACCGAAACGACCTCTGTACCCAACTAAACAATAAACCGACTCCAAATATCACGATCAAACGAGAATTAAAGCCAAATCAACCAACCGTGCTGTACAGTGCAAAGTGCTATCCCCCAACCAGCTTTACCTTTTCGAAAGTCAATAAAACTTTTTCGTGTTTACCCGCGCAACAAAGTATCGCGATAACTAAGCAATAAAGTTCTTATCTCACTCTCTAAACAGCTTATACGCATATCTTAATGTTCTTCCTCTTCGTTATTCCGACTCTGCTCTGCGTACTGGTTGTAAATTACTGCTTCGCAAAATTTGTATTCCTAATTGACCTTAAAAGTCTCCCGGGGGAGCGGTAGGCTTATACAATATACATGTATCCCTACCTCATTTTATTCGCATTTGACGCAGTTAGAAGAAAAGTTTTGCCTTCCACAAGGAAAACCATTTGATTATGACGACGCAGAAATTCGAAAAACGTGGGGTAGAGTTGAGTACGTCACGTCAAGAGATACTCATCCAACCAGGATGGTTTACGATGACCATCCCACCAAACCAACCAACCATCCAAAGGAAAGTAAGTCCGGGAATGTTTATTTTTCTTCTTTGTGGTTTGAGTCTTAACTATATATATATATATATATAAAACATCGCATTCTTGTTGTTGTTGGCTGTATCTAGTCGTTTGTTATTTTTGCTACGCCGCTAACAAAACACGACACAGAATGCTCATTTGCACGATTCGTCATCATTACACTCATCCTTACACGAGAGTAAATTCAATGGTTTCCTTCTGTCAAGGACGTTACACACATTACGGGTTAAAAAAACATTTGACTCATAAACTTGTAATGACCGCGCTTGCGATTTTTTTCTTTTTTTTACGAAAGTTTGCTGACTGTCCTTCCTTTTCTGTGTATAATGGCGCCTTTGTTTATTATTATTATTTTTTTTTTTTTTTGTGTTATCCATCCTCTTTCACTAACACATACACACACTGAAACGTTGCTTTATATTTTTTTTTGTTGCTTTAATACTTCTACTAAACCAAAAAGAAAAATATTGTAAACAGAGATACAAAAAAAAAAAAAAAAAAATGTATCTAACATTTCTTAGTGAGAAAAACTTAGTTTTAGAAAAAAAAAAAAAAAACTTTTTACTTTTTTGGAAAGATCCTTTGCTTGCATGTTTATAGTATTTATTTCAGAGACCGGGACAAAACTGGTAAGACACTGAACACTAAGATGCCATCAGCACCAGCACACACTGCCGAGGAGGCACGTTTACTTGGGTAAGATAGGTTTTTCTGTTTGTTTTTTTAAGTTTTCTGTGTTTTATTTTATGAATGTTTTTTTTCCTAATAAGCGATGGGAGATAAGTTTGTATTTAATTTAATTTTTTGTGGGAAAAATTCAAAGAAAAACTCCAGGCACTTGTAAAGTTTTTAGGGTGGAAAAAAGAGAGTGTAAATAGTGAGAAAACTTTTTGTGCATCTTCACACAGAAAACTTCTTGTTGCCGTGGAGTGCCCCAGGAGAGTGTTTGACGCCCAGTTTTATTTTCTATTATTTATTTTGTTCTCCACTGAGATTACCACAGTAGCTGCACTTAATATTTAAGCATGAAATTTCTAAATAATATATATATATATGTATCTAAACATCAACAAAACTCTGTAATGGAATTGTATAGATAGAAAAAAAAAAAAAAAAAAAAAAAAACATGAAGTGGAAAGCATCTGATGATGCGAGGCATTTGTGAGAAAAATGATTCCTTTAATAGATAAATGTGTGTGCATAGTCGTCACTGGAGTAAACTTGTGCGTTGTCTTTTTCTTTGTTTATCCGTCCTCCCCCTTGGTAGGGCTTATTACTTTTGTTATTGATGGAAAAATTATATTTTTATAGCACAATGCCAGTTGATCCTATGGATGATATTGAATTGCGTTCGGTTCAGTTGCAATTCAATCGACGTGATTCCATCGTTGACCATTGTGAGCAGAAACGTGTACCTACAGATAAAGGTGAAATCCAAGTGGCCATACAAGGTGATCCAAAGAAGTCTGCCATTTTGACGTATCATGATTTGGGATTGAACTGTAAGTAGATGTGGGAGGAGTTCTATTGTTGATATAAAGTGTTTGTTTGTTTTTCTTTTAGATGCAACGAGCTTCTCTGGATTTTTAAATTATCCAGACATGCGAGAGATATTGAACAGCTTTTGTGTATACCATGTTACAGCACCAGGCCAAGAGGATGGTGCACCCACCCTACCGGAAGAGTAAGTTAAATATTGATTTTTTTTATAATTTTGTATGGGTGTGGTCAGGTCAGAGAGATAAAACTTGGGTTTTGTTTATACTGAGTTCTGGATCCAGGAGATTGCAACTCATTCACTCAGTTACCTCTTTTTTAAATAAAAATATACTGCATAACTTAAGACTATGTCTTTTAAAGTATATTAATCCGGTGATGGAGAGAGAGAAAAGGAAATTAAAGATTATCGAAGAAAAGATTGATTTTGTCAGATTAAAAGCGAGGTGCTCACCCTGGTGAGTAAGATTAGTCGCTCCTAGCCTGGAGAAACAGACGCTGTTCCTAGCCGCCCGTTTTGGATGAGACGCTGAGAAGGGGATGATAGCTTGGCGGTTATTTGAAGGTGACATCTTCTGGCTTTGTCGATATTGGACCCATAGCTAGCTTTTGTATCACAACCCTTGGAACCATGCTGTAGCCTGTTTTCAGAATTGCCTATATTCCGCGACCCATATTCCAAGCTGCTATTTACTACCATGCATTGATGATTGCAGCGCAGTGTGGAACTTATTTTCAAAGTCGTTGCTTCAAAGCCTAAAATAAAAGTCCACAGCTCAGCGATCTGCGAATACGAACAAGCGAATATTCGCAAATTTTGACATTTCATTCACAACAACTTTTTTTTCTATTCACAGGAATCTGCATATTTCACTTGTCATTCGTTATCACCAAGAACAAAACAAAAGAATTGTGAGGTTAAACTCTCGCGAATGTTTTGGTCGCGCGAATGTGGATTGCGTTCCACATCTGTGGAATGTGAATAAAATTTGACAGTTTCCAAGAAGTATTCGCCTATTCGCGGAAAAATCAACGAATTGTTAATTTCTTCGCAGAAACTAATTAAAATTTAACTTTTTTCCTATTAATCGGTAGATAAATTAAGCTCTGTTCTTTGAACTGTGAATGGACCTTAAGGAGCGAAGCCAGTAGGCTTATTTGAGGCTGTCAGTGTTTGCCATTGAAACGTTAGAATTCATTCGTCTCTATATTTAATTTTTGAAAAATCTGCTGCAGCTTTAAAATAAAATATATAGGAGATCCTGAAATCCGAATATATCTTGACACATATTGAATCCGGTTTGACTCCGGTCCGGTCACCGATACGGTCACAGCTCTTATAGCGAACAATACGGATTTTATTGCCACGTTTTAAACATTATGTCAAGTATCGTCTAAGTATACTCTCCAATGCGGACTTACAGTATGACTAAATTGTGAGCGGACCGCAGCTAGACCGTATTCGGTCTAACGCAAGGCCCCGCTCGAATAGTCGGATCGACGTAAGGCATACGCCCTTTTTCATAATCTTCTCTTAGATTAGCAAATTTATAACTCTAGGATAGTGTTTCGGGATTCTTGTTGATTATGCTTTTAAATAGATGAAGATTAGAAATTTCTAGAATGCCCTACTCCACTTTTTCCACTAGCTGTCTTTCAAAGAATTGAACGAAAATGTGTTTAGTCTTTAATTTACTTACTTAAGATGATGGTATATGTACATATCTAGAACTTTATTTTAGGACTCCAGCATATAGATAGTACTGATGGTCCTCCACTTTGTATAACCTAGCCATGTGAAGCGCTGATTGCATACATATTCTCGAAGTAAGATTTTTCTCCCAAGAGTTTAAATCCTTGAATTTGCTTTGCTACTTATATGCCGATTATATCCCGCCTATTCCTGGTTAAGAAGGTCGTTTCATTACCTCCATCATCAGTCACAATTAAATTACTTTCTTTTGAAAATGCAAGAAATTACTTCCTTCGCGGGTTAGTATCTCCGCTGCTTCACTGAACATGATGGGAGTTAGCATCGCAGATGCACATATTTGGTTGGGAAGGGGATATGATGGATTACATTAGACGCATCACGTCCACACGAAGACTTTAAGATTCATTGTGAAACACTTTTAACTTTTGTATGAATCTCAATAGATCCTCATATTATATCTCTGATTCTGTTACCTCTGTCATGCATTCGAAGAAGCTGGATTATAGTGAACGTAAATGTAATTTTTGTAGAGCGGGGGAGTAGTATAATACTCCCTCTTTCTATAATAGTATCCGGAGATTAGATCCAATATACGGTCATCCATTAGTATACGGATAGAGGATCGACCCACAGCCAGCCGATGTCTTTTATTGTTTTCGGTACCATATCGCGTCTATAGAGAGTCAGCTTCTATAGTTAGAGATCTTCTTTTGTTGCATTACTTAAAGGATTCCTGACCCGTATAAAGGTCTCCATTTGAGGCACCACAGCCTTTCACAATTGTCGATCCCGTGCACTTTACTTCCTTTCGGCTGGTTCGTTGCTCGATGTGACTGAGTCAATATAGTCGCCAGGCCTTGGCTTTTGGACTTCATCCATATCCTGATACAGTTTATCCAGAGTTCGTGGTTTTATCTTCTCTTCCATTCGTCCCCCTCGCTCAAGTATCCGACAAAGAATTCTTCTTTCGAATGAGCTGCTCAACTTTGCGATTTATAGCTTAGCATTCGGCATGGTATAATAGAACAGGAAGGATCATGTATTTGTAGAGCGTCAACTCTTATTTTTGTCCTTTCATTGGTAGGTAGTCGTCGTATCTAGTCCTACATTCGAAGTTACTGAAGATTAGACACTGCGAGAGAAGTAAACCATTTATACGCAAGGCATTTCCCATGTCTTTTTAATGCACAAACGCGTTTTTTAAGATATAGTCTATCCAACTTAAGAGCTTTGACGGCGGTATGAGTCCCAAATACGGGAGTATTTGCCTCTTCCTTACCGATTTGATTTATATTGATGGGTGGACTGGAACCGGAACGACGACGGGACAAGATGAATAACATATTACGAGTGATATCCAAATATCAGCAATCAGATTACACAAACCTTCAGAAGCTTAAACTTATTAAATCCTCACCAATACTTTCTTATTAAATAATACGTCTTGTTTCATCCTAGTTATGTCTACCCAACAATGGACGAATTGGCTTCACAAATACTCTTCGTAATGTCGCACTTCAACTTGAAGATTATTATTGGATTTGGTGTTGGTGCTGGTGCCAACATTTTGGCTCGTTTCGCTTTACAAAATCCAGCAAAAGTGGCTGGTCTCTGCCTAGTCAATTGCGTATCCACTACCTCCGGCTGGATTGAGTGGGGCTACCAAAGCTTCAATGCTCGTTTCTTGCGCACAAAAGGCATGACCCAAGGTGTTGTTGACTACTTGATGTGGCATCACTTTGGCCGCAATCCCGAAGAACGCAATCACGATCTCGTACAAATGTACAAGCATCACTTTGAGAATGCCGTCAATCCAACCAACTTGGCGATGTTCATTAACTCCTACATCCATCGAAATGATTTGAATATAGCACGATCACCACCTCCAACCCCTGGTCAGCAACAACAAGTTACCACACTCAAAATGACAGTAATGAACATTACTGGATCTTTGTCGCCACATCTTGACGACACCATTACCCTGAATACACGTTTGGACCCCGCAACCTCAACTTGGATGAAGGTTAGTTCGAGAACGTGTACTCTCACATTGAATTTCTCTTTAATTTTTATTTTTAGATCTCCGATTGCGCAATGGTTCTAGAGGAGCAACCTGCAAAGGTCTCTGAAGCTTTCCGGCTTTTCCTCCAGGGGGAGGGATACGGTAAGTGTTAAAAAAAAAAAAAATGTTTCATCTACAAAAAAACAACAACAACTTCTACAAAACATCACGATAATCAAAGCATCAGAGAAAAAAAAAATCTAAAATCTAGCAAACATTAATCATAAAATCATAGAGAACTAGAGAGAAAGAACACACAACAAACAGATACAAAATCATTACTTCAAATCTTTCTTCTTTTTTTTGTCTCTTCACATCTTCAATCTTCTCTTCATTGTGTGTTTCCGACTCTGTATAGCATAAAATTTCTTTCTTATTCCAAATTTGTTGTACAAAATTCTTTAAAGCAAAATTGCAACTTTCTGTTTCCGTAGTAAAATTGAGTATTTTTCATGTTCAAAATTTTCTGGTTTTACATTTAAAATTGTTTTGTTTTAGATAAATTTCTACACTAAAAAAAAAAAACACATAAAGCAAATTTGTACATAAAACTGATGATTTTGCAATCAAAATTGATGGAAAATTAAATTTAAAAAAAACATCGAATTTTATAAGTTTTTACAATTAAAATTTTCTAACACACACAACAGAGGAAGAACATAGAATTATGTAAAAAAAAAATTATTTAAATAAAAATAGAATTACATGCTTTATATGCTTCTGCTGTATAAAACAAAATCAAAAGAACAGAATTAAGTATATCAAAGGAGAGTGACAAAGAACATAGAACATGTGGGACCATAAAACATACAGAAACATAGAACATAGATTTTGATCATATGTCTACAGTTTTGTTTTTATTCGGAATTAGTTTTTTTTTTTTTTTAACAGCGGTTAACGGCAGAGTCTTTTGTGCAATTACTTCTAATGTAAATGCGATAGTGCAGTCTGAATATCTTCTCCTTCTATCCCACTCCGAATCGATAAAGATCAGATAAATCGAATACCTAGGTTATGTACGTTGGAGTGGCTGCCTGTATAGGCATGCTTAGATCCTGATACCACCCGGATGTTAAAAATCATCAATCCTACACATAGAACCAGACATTCTTGACATTCGCATTTGTCAAATTATCAAAGAGAAAATCTATAAATTGAGTTTACAAAGGGCTGGACACGTACATAGAATTATTTTCTCCTCCACCTTGTCATTGCAGCTTCTGCAAGCTCGAGTTCAGAACCATGACGTTAAATAAAACCAGTAAACTAAATCCGGGTTTTGTGCTGGCCACTTTAGTGTCTGGAATAACTGTTCCCCAAGCCAGCTCTAGACAATTCGTGCGGTATGTTTGGGATCACTGCCTTGTTCCCTGTACTTCCCCTCTTCAAGAGGAGAAGTACATGCCTCCACAAAACCTGGCAGGTTATTACACAGAATATCGAGGTACTGCTCATTCTTCATTATACCTTCGATCCTGATTAGTGGGCCGGCATCCCCACACCATTAAGCTTCCTCCCCCATGCTTCATGGTTTCTTCCACCTGATACTTTTGAAGGCTTTCATTTGGTCGATGCCAATAATATTTCTTATCATCTGACTGGAATCTATTAATTTTTGTCTCATCTGACCAAATAATTCGCTTCCAATCTTTAAGACCCCAGTTTTTATGTTCTGGAGCTGGCTTTGTCTTCTTTTTTTTTATATAATCGCCGAAGGGGATATGAATACCCTTAAACTGTTTCAGGGCACGGGCGTCGGGGAAAAGGGGAAGAGGAACAGAGGAGGAGCCTATGCACGTTGGCTTTGAATGTTTGAAGGTTGTAGTAATGGGGAAATACAGAGCCTGGTAGATCATTCCACATTCGTGTTGTTCGGCTTATAAATGAATCCCTATATTTGACAGTACGACCGAAGTTTTGCAAGTCTCTTCTGACTGTCCACTCGCTGACATTTTTGTTCAAGCATTTTGTAGCTGCCTTGAGTGTTTTACAGTTGTTTTGCCTCATCAAACGCCCCGATAAGCGGGCGTCACTATTAGTTAGCCTTGGCCGGCCTGGAACATTGTTCCTGGACTGTACATTTTTCCTTTTTTCATCAAAAGGACAGTGCGTGGACAGACTTTCATCACGAGACAAATTTGCGTGCACTTTTTTTTTTTTTTATAATTTGCACGTGTTAAAGGGGATATGAATACCCTTATACTAATTTTTAGAACACGTGCGTTTTTGTGGAAAGGAAGAGACAGAGAGAAAGACAGAGTGGTGTGGTTTGAAACTCAGGTGGTATTAAGTTTCTGTAAGCTCCAAGTGTGGCTGTCCAGATAACTGGGGAGTATTTTGTTTTGTTTTCGCTATTATTGTCGTTGCTTATGATTCACAGTATTTTTTTCCGTCCTCCTGATGTCAAAGAAATACAAAGAAATTCAAACTCGATTTTATTGAACACTGGCAAGAAGGTCAGTTGACTACCTATATGTAAGTAGTCTTTCTCATACTTGTCCCATCTTCTAATGAGGTATAATACTCTATTGTGAATGCATTAAACACTTTAATTCTTTTCCCTATTCTTATCACGGCACTCTAGGATGCATAAAGTCATTCGTAGCTAGGCATTCAAGTCTATGTAATGCAGAGGACGCATATTCTGATATTTTTGGGTAATAATATTTGTAGTATAATTATTCAGAATTATTTCAAAACAGCGGTTAACTCACAATCTTAATGGTTATTATGGGAATGCGATAGTGCCGTCAGGAATCGAATCCGTAAATATCAGATGAAGCGTAAACATGGGTTATGTAAGTTCGAGGGATGCCTGCACAATGAGTAAATACATAATTAGACCAGAAGAAGGCGCATTGTGATACTACTCTGATCTTGAGAATTCCCAGTCCTACCCGTAGAACAGAATGTAAATTGTATTTGGAGTGTTCTGTTTATTGATTGGCATCCATGTAGTTCCTTCTTTTGTGGATCAGTACACTACATTTCTTAAGCAAGTGCACTGCGGTTGAAGAACGATGGTCGTCACATGCTTTTCTTCTCTCAGCATGATTATTCGTACACAAAACACAACCCGCTACCTGCTGCATCACTGCCACTGAAAAAGTCGCGCATTCTTTTCTGTGACAGACTACACACGAAGTCGATTTGCCCGAAAGTAGAAGGACAGAGAAAGTCAAACTAGACCAGATTTTATTGGACGCCAGGAAGGATAGTTTTCAGCAGGATTACCCCTTTATTTTTGACGGGACTGGTACGGGGTGGCCACCTTTAGATTCATGGTGCGCAATAATCGACTTTGAAGAAGTCGGTAAACTATTCGTCATTGTCATTAGGATCTCCGTCTTCTCTAAAAGCATAAATTGTATGATTGTGAATTGGCTAGGCTAATCGGTTGGACTGGAGTGCCTCTCTATGAGGTTCACTTTGACTAAAGTCGGTTTTTGAAGATTATCATCTCTACGTACTTCTAGTTTTTCACTGGAAAATAAGGATTTTGATAACTCATTTCCAGAACTTTGTTGAATCGCTTGGTTTGTGAAGACACTCGCTCTCGATCTGTCAGATTTTTACTCCTTTGCTCGGTTCGACCCCACTATTATCTTCGAAAGCCGACTTTATGAAATCTACAAAGTTTTACTTCTCACAAAAATAACGCTTGCAATGTATAAATTAGCCTTCGAAGAAGATCTTTCTTTCAGATTTGTGTCGCGTTTCTAGCCTTCTGCGAGGCAACGACATCTTTTTGACAAGAGGCACTGAGCACACTTCCGGTAACTGGTGGCACTGGCGTAAACCAACGTCTGTCGTTTATCATTCGTAAAGAGGCAATTTTTTGTTTTATAAAAATGTATCAAAGCTCGCAACGATTTTGGAAGCTTATGATGGGCTTCCACGTTAGTATTCTAGATAAACTTATTTTTTACTTGCTAAACGGACGCCAAGGTCTCTATTTGTAATGCGACAGCCTATCGCTCAGTTACTTGTGCAAAACCTTAGTCGAGAGTTCAAAGCTGAAATCATAAACTTTGCAGAGTTTGTTGCTGACTGAAAACAAATTTTCAAAGGAAAGAAATTCCAGTGTGAAAATTCTGAAAATTCAAAACTTTGTAAGCAATTTCTCAACACTTAACCAGTCGGCTCAAGAGTTCTCAATTTATTTTTACTCAGCTTGTCACCCTAGGTACACAACCAGTTCGTGAACAATTGATAGACTCTTGTCATGTAGATATCTGAACAGATTAGAACAATCAAACAAACAAACAAATTCGATTAGGTGACTCTATCCTAGTAATGGTCGAGTCCATTTACTTACAGACCGAAGGACATACATGCTGCAAATCGATACCTTAAATGAGTTGAAATCCAAGAGACATTGAAATTATTGTGCAAACTTGGTTCTACCATATTTCCTAGAGACATACAGAATAAGTTTTAATGATCACTCCCTTTGATATGCTTAATTCATAAATAGCACTGCCGTTTAATCCAGCCTATCGTTTTTTTCGTTCATGTTTTGTTTGTTTTTTTATTAAATTTTATTCGATCTAAACAAATAATAAACACAACAACGATAATTCAGCAGAAAATAGACCACATTCGCTTATTCATTAGAAAAAAAAAAGAAAATTATAGTTTACACTCATAGTTTTCCCTTGAAAGGTTTTAGTTATTTTTTTTTTTAGAATCATAGGAAATCACCTAATATTCTCGGGGCATTTTGTGTCCGCATCTTAGCACCTTTTTTTTCGTTTTATAGTAAAGGTAAAGAAAACTTGTTCTTGTTCATGGATTCGGTACTTAACCGAATTTCTTTTCGTCTTTTTTTTTATGTTTTTATTATATTTATTATAGCATTGCAGGTTTACTACTTTCTGTGAATGGATGAGTTTTTTGAAAGTTCGGCTTTAATTTATTCGTATTAAAAACAAAAAAATAATTAAAACAGTATTTTCCATAGGATATTGTTAATTTAAAAAAAAAAATATTATTATTAAAAACAATGATGATCTATAGGGAGCTTTGTATATGAATGAATGCATTTTTTGTAGATCATTTTACGATAAACTAAAAAAAAAAAACAAAGTTATATATTGTTAATGTAATTCGTTTGCATTCATTGAAATTAATGAGACAAAATAAAAATATATTATATTATATATTAATTTAGTATCAATTTGTGAACAGCTTACGAAATATATTTATATATGTATAGACAAAACCTTTATAAGCATTTACTATAAAACTATAAAAAAATAAAAAATATGTTGTTTATAAACAAAGTATTTAAAAATTTTTGATGAACGAATAAAATTTTAAATTTGCTTGCAAAACAAAAAATAAAGTGAAATCAAACCAAAATTGGATTTTTTTCAATATTTAGTTTTACAAAAAAAAAAAAACAAAAATATTTTATTTAGTTTCGAAAATTTAAATTTATTTCTTATATCGATAGTCTGCATGCAAAAAGATTAGCTTAAAAAAAAATTATAACGAGAATGTACAGACGTCCGTTTGACATTTTTTTTTTAAAAAACTGCTAGGCCGTCGAAAGTTACAACAAGTAGTCAATGTCAATTCTTTGTATCAAAAATGGCAGAGTTGTTAAAAAATAAAATAGGATAATTAACCAACACATAAACATACAAAAAAATAAGTTATTCAACGTCAATGTTGCATCCATCTTTTATGAGTGGAAAGGTCACTTCTTCTTCTTCTTTCTCCTTTTCCTTACGGCGAAGTTATGATCCGGAGTAGAAGGATCACAACCCTTCCACTTTACTGTATCGCTACTGGTCCGCCTATAGGGTTAGCCGGTTTGACCTTAGGAAGTACCGGCAGGCTTTCCGGTTTCGGATCACATTTCCGGTAACAGAAGATTGCGAAGTTTTCCCGTCACTTCATCCACCCTTTGATTGATGCCATCACCACAAGTTGCTTCGCTATTGATCATATATCCCAGAGCACTTTTTCATTCAAGTAAATGTCTGGAATAGTTCGGTGTGGATCAGAGAACGGGCAGCACAGATACTTTGTCTTTTTTGAATTAATACGATACCCATTTCCCTCCAAAACATCCACCCATACATCAAGTGCTCGTTGCAGGGACGTTTGATCTTCACTTACTCGTATGATAGCTCCATCGTCAGCAAGGTATAACTGATGCACTTTGGGGTCCGTCACTTTTCCTTCAAGCAGATAATCAAGGACTGCAATAAATAGCAAAGGACTGAGGATGCTTCCCTGGTATACACCGACTTTGATTGGGAACTCTTCAGTGACCCCAGCGGGACATCGTACTCTTGTCCTTGCTCCATCATACATGTCCATGATCATGCGCACGTAGGTTTCTGGAACTCCTCGTTGTCTTTACGCCTAAATCAACCAACACCATATGCAAGTCCTTTAAGGAATGACAATGTTTTTCCATTATGATCCTTATACTTTGGATTGCATCGGTTGCTGATTTACCCGAGACAAACCCGCACTGGTCATCAGATAGCCGTATTATTTTCCGTAGTCGACCATCTAATACCCGCTCAACGATCTTCATGGTGTGTGACATCAGCTTGACATAACGGTAGTTATTGCAGTTTCGCGTTTGGAGATAAGAATCATAAGCCATTTGGACCCGATGTCTCCCATCTTTTCCCAGAACTCAGAGGGTATCTCGCCTGGCCCAACCGCTTTTTATTTTGAGTATTTGACCGCATTCCTAACTTCTTCGACAGTAATGTCGGATACTTTGTCATGGTTAAGAGCGGCTCTGGAAAGTATACCCGGGGAAACTGTTCGTTCAGAAGTCTTTCACAATACTGTCGACATGTGTGGAAAGGTCTCACTAATGGGATTTGCCATTTGGAAATTGTACTGATTTTGAAAACAAATGACTAGTGAACAAGAATTTGTAAGGTCACCGAACAACTTACCTTTCTTCTGCCTTAAATTTATCCCATAACTATTCTTTTGTAATCTCAGAACGTTACCTAAAACACAGAGGTTTTCGAAAAAATAACTTAAGGTTCGGTTCGAGGGTTGCTGAAACAGTCTTAATTGTCAGCTCGCATAGACTTACGAGGGCATTTAGCGCTGCCCTAATTTAGAAACCTGAAAAGAAAAAGAGAGAGAGAAAGATAAAAACATTTGAATTATTGTTGTGGGATGTTGGAGTGGTGCGTACTTCACCATTTGTCCCGAATATGAATTTTTTCCCGTCCTGGTAAACAAATTCTAGAATAGGTATAGATTAATCTGCCAGTTTGTGCAATTATCCGAAGGAAAAGTTCCCAAGGAGAGACCAACTGACCGGTTGCGGAATTTCAAGATTCATATGAGTTGTATGTCTACTACTTCTGTGTATCTCTCCGAAGAATTAGTTCAAGAAGTGGAAGGTGTCTTCCTCCAACTCAGGGTTTCCGCAACCTCTACAGACGTGCTGTCCGTTCGTTATTCTCTTACGCCCTGGGTTACACTAAATATGCGCCAAATTCATAGATTAATATTAAATCTATTAATAAAAAACGCCCCTAAAACTGGGCGTGGATATAACTATTATAGGGGAACGGTGTAGAAGAGCACACAGGCATCTAGTACATAGCTTTTGCCGAGACAATTTGTTCAATTTCAAAAAACCATAATTTTTTAAAAGTAAAAACGGGTTTTTCTATAAAACGCCCACAAAAAGTGGGCGTCTACATATATAAACATTGTATAGGAAAATTGTAGAGCACACTAACATTAAAATATTTCTTTAAAACATTTTTTTTTTTCGATTTCAAACAAATTTGTTGAGAGTACGTCATTTCAAGTTTCCGTCTCGAAATAAAGCAGCAAAGCTAAGTAATTGATATTTGTTCACAATAAAGATGTTAAATACCAAATAGGGGTGTCCTAAAGCTATTTAAACTTACTGAGAAGTGCCTTTGGTATTTTGCTGCATTTAGGCGTGAATTATGTCCCAACGCACCACCAGAAAGCTGCCAGATGTCGATCACCAACTCTAGTGCAACAATAAAAGATATGCTTTGGGAAAAACTTTCACTAGCTCTCCGACTATTAGACTTATACTTAGGATTAAGAGATTGATTGGCACTTATTTGTTGCAGTAGACTATCGATATTATTGAGCGTCTGGGTCCATAAGTTTTCGGTTTAAATAGGGTTCGACTGTAGGTCTGTGAACAAAATGAGATATTGGCTCTGCAAAAAAAAAAAAAAACACAAACTAATCCATAAAATCAAGAGACTAAACTATAGATCGAGTCACTCGTGGTGGATTTATCTTTAAAATCAGGACCATTAATGCAATGGTTGGTTTGGTCCTATCGATAATGCACATTCTCTCAATTCTTTTTAAGCAGAAGACAGAGCCGCTTTGGAGATCAACTGTTTATTAGAAGTTACGTTCATATTTCATAGAAGTGCATTTCTATTTTTTCTCGAGCTACCAAGCAACTGACTTCAAATTCAAAATAAAAAAACTCATTTAAAGCTAGAATTTGACCTTCTATCAGCGACTGCGTAGTACTGGTTCATTTCATCCAAATCGTCATACACAGAAGTTGGCTTCATGATTGGTGATCAACAAGCCCCGCTCTAATACTCGTATAGGCTTTGATAAACGGCAGAAATTCCACTCATTTGGATTACTAGATCATAACTTCACGATATGCTTTGCTATTTGATGTGAAACCTCACCTCATCGATTCCTTAATTAGTAGTAGCCTACCTTGCCACTGCTTGACTTCCTTCGTCACTGATCTTAGATTCAGTCAAATCGAGTAAGGTTGAAATTTCCATCACACGCAGCATTTTATTTTCCTTCTGTCTTTCGAAGTGATACCTTTCATATTCCGTAAGACGCAAAAACCAGGAAGAATTAGCAAAATGTATTCAAGCCAAGATTTTTGTCAACCTTTCTTACAACTTCAAGCCGCTAAATTTCTTTCGGCCTTGGGTTTTTTTTTTATTTGTATTGAGTTCACCTTTGACTTTGTTGCTTTGAGGCTTTCTGGGGCATGTAGAAGCTTTCAGTCTTCGTCTTATGAACGTTCACAATTATTAATCAGTTCGGTTATAGTTTCAGCCGTTCATTGACTTGATCTTAGACTGTTCTCTCTACACAGCACGATCAATTTGAGAGCCCTTGCCTTCCTGTAAAGGGAGATTTAAAGCTTTATGTTTGGACAAAAATGAGTTGCCATTGCAGTCCAAAATTTGAACTTATAGCTTTCAAAGAAATCCAGACTTATTTGATCTTGAACCTGATCACAGAATCTATGGAGTTCACAGAATCTCGACATCTCAGCCAGTCTACTTTTTTTCGGTTTACCTTTTCTAAAAAAAGTATGTTTAAACAGGATGTTGGTGACAACATCAACAAATATTAGATGAAAACTTATGGACCTCGTTATAACAGATCAGAAAGCGTTTAGATTTATTTTATTTAGCATGTGTATAAGGCAGTTAAATTGGTGCGCAGTTTCTCAGTTTCTTGTTTTTTCTTTATCATTTTGAATTTAAAGCATCTTCGCAGATGGATTACTTTTTCTTTTCGTTACAAAACTTCACTCATTTGCACAGTTGTGTTTGTATGTTGGATAAAAAACAAACAAAGATTGGCCTCATCATTTCACTTAAAAAAAAAAAAGAAAGAAAACACCCAACATTACGAGACGATAACTACATTAATACAACACTTAAAATAAAACCTAAGAATTATTATCAAAAAAAAAGAGAAAAAGTTTTTTAAGTAATTTGGATATTTATTTATTTTTTTTTTCTTTTTCTCTCTTAAATACCCACCAACACACCATATACTACCATCCATTGTTCCATCCACAAAAAAAAAAAAAAAAAAAAAATTGACCCCTGCCCCTTTGATTTTGTTTACCTCATAAATACATTCGCGCCCTTCATCCATCGCGTATGTTCAAAATCTGTGTGAAAATCTATTTAACGCACTCGGCAACACCGTTGGATCAACTATTCATAAATTAATAAAATAATTTTATTTATTTCGAAACACGGTTTTTTGAAATATTTCACCCGGTGGTACGTATATATACTGTGTTACCTCACAAATTATTTTTGTGTTTATTTTTTATTTCTCTATCGTTGTGTGTTTCTCATTCGTCTTCGATCACACCACAGCTGATAAATCGCAATAATTTCTCACCATATTATGACGCTGCTGATGTTTAATACAAAATAAATCCCCACCACCATCTGCTCATCACTTAAACGTTCAGAATAATTAAATAGAAATGTGAAAAACTAAAAAAAAAAACACAAATTATGGCATTTTTTTCGAAATCTAAAAACTTTAGTTATGTAGTTAATTTAGTTTTTATAATATTGCTCGTTTTACTATAACGCTTTTGTATGGATTTTTATTTTTTTTTTGTAGTATTCATTTGTTGTAACACTTTTTATTATTACACGCTTGATGTGGCAACAGTTAATGAATCATAAATCAATTCGAATTTTCAAACGCAATTTTTCGAAAGCAAGTGATAAAAATATTTCATAGGATTTGAAATTTTAGCTTTTTGTGAATTTATTTATCTTATTGATTTTGATTTCGCTTTTCTTTTCTGCACCGAAGATTCATTAATAGCTTTACCCTGGCTGACAGAATGGCGCCCAACAGTGGGCCCGATTTATTTTTATTATTCAATAATTACAATCGTTGCTGTTCGGTTTTCAAAATAAGGAGCAAAAACAAAATTGCAAACAAATAGAACAAAATTCGTTATCCCGAAAGTCCAGGTTTTAAAATCCAAGCTGGCCTTGCTATCTCAAACAAAGTAGGTTATTATGCAATCTACCTGTGCCTTTTGTGAACCGAAAGATTGAGCTCCATCAGTTTCTTGTCCTCCAGAATAAAATTATCTAAGGTGCCTTTCCTTATTTTACGTCACAAAGATCCTTGCTTAGAGTTCAATTATCTTCAGATACTCGCTTAAAGATGAGAAGTCCGTAACGAGTTCCAGACCATCGTCAAATCATTTCAGCTTAAGTTTGAGAAATCTAGATTTGCTGTATCTTGGCGTTCTCGTCTCTTAACTTATACTAAGCCCATGCTTGCAGTCGCAACAATTCTGCCATTCTGTTTTTATAGTTTCGCTACCTGGAGACTTATTAATGAATATACATACGCGAAGGACTATATAAGTAGTCCTTCTATAGCCTCGTCCACCTGCACATTCAATCGCGTCAAATATATGGTCGTCAAAGAATCCTCCAAGCGCCCGATACACCCAACTCGTCACTAAAGCCTTTTCCGAAGACTTGTCTCTGTGCTACATACTAACTATCGTAGATTGGTGTGCAAGGCAGCACTTTCCTCTTCAACGAGCATATCTTTAGTTTTTCGATAACCTTTAACAATAATGACGAACGATTTGTACTTCTGAAAGTTATAAGCGATCTTTTGGCTTGAGCACTGTTTGGCCCTTCTCTTAGCTGGAGGAATATAACCCAGAGCAGCTCTAGCTCTAGCTCACTCGCTGATGATGATGCCGATTGAGCTATACATCTTTCGATCACGATGCATTTGCTCGCAGTGATGTTGTATTTTCCTGCAGATTTTTCATTTTATTTAAGAATGTCCTGAGTCTGACTCTGTTCACTCAAAACTAAAAAAAAAAAAGAAATTTAAATCTGTTGAATCTTTTTCTGTCTGAATGTTTGTTCCATCATAGTTCCTAAATGCCTCAATGGATTTTAACATGTAGGTATGTCTCCCACTTAGAATTGGGCTTCCCATAGAGGTCCCCGCAATGCACAACAATTGTTTTGTCGCCTTAGCTTTAAACATATTCTAAAACCCACGTAAATAAAACTGTTAAATATTGATTGATATTGTGAGCGCCGTGACTCAATGGTTAAGTGCGCGATCCCGAAAAATACCAAAAAATTCGTATAACGGTCCCACCTCTCGCTAACGTCTGAAAAATCCGAGAGTAAAATTGTTATGTGAACCTTCTCTTAATCGAAAAAATACCCTTCGGAAACATTACCATTTGTGTATCATATCACCCAGCGCAAAGCTAGGCCAGGGCCTGTATGGATTGTTAGTTCCAAAATATTTATTTATTTTGGTTTTAGATACAAACTCAATTCTCCAGATTCAATATATTCTATTGGGCTCATCTATACATACACTTTACTAAAAATATTTTTAATAGCAAAATCTACGCGAGCAGCAGCTATTGAGAAATATGTATCTCTGCAGTAAAGATTCAAAACAATATTTTTGCTTTTAAGTTTTTGCTTTAATTATCCGATGCAAGTAGTTAAATACATTCCCGCTCAATCTTATTTTTATTTAAACTTTTTTTTTTCGTTTTTTTTTACTTTATTCATCATTTTATTTTTTTATTTTTTTATTTTTTGTTAGCTGTTGGTGTACTTCAGGGATCGTGTTCCAATCTCCACACTGAAAATTCGAAATTTTCACTTAAGACTAAACATTCACGATTGCAAATAAAACCTCTGTTGAGAGCGCATGTAACAACGACAGCGGATAGGCAATCAAATAAATGATTTCTTTGAATATATGCTTTTCGTTTCAATTCCTTTGTATTTGTATAATGTATACACATTTTTGTTTAGATATATACTCATATTTAAATATAAAAAAATATATATATATATTATTTTAATTTTTATTGTTACCTTTATTGTTATATTTTGTTTGTTGTTTACTATTCAGAGAACAATTTGTGTTTATTACTGGGAATAGATATATTTTTTCACAGGGTGAGGAAGAAACGACAGTGTGTAGCTTTATTTAATAAAAAAAAAACTTTAAGTGACACTGTTTTTAAACTCAGTAAAAGTACCTAAGTTTCGACTATGTTTTTTCTGAAATGCCCGGTTCATATTTTGAGAAAGGGCTTAGCAAGTTATTCCTCAAAACATCAGTAAGTCAATCAATTTTTTTTTTCTATAAAAATCACTTATAAAAAAGACCTTGTTTATCGTACACCCTGTTAAATGTATTTATGTCCAGCATTAATCGTAGCTAAGAATTATAAATGTTTTTTACTTTTTTTTTTGCAAACTTTGTGAAGAATAAAATTTTGATTTTAGATAATTTTTAAGTTCGCTTGAGATGGAAAAAGAAAATCAAAATTTGTCTTCAAAGAAGAGACTTACGCGACTGATTGTCTTTTCTGTTTTAAATTTTTATTATTTTGTGCTTATAGCAGGCCATGCACGATTGGATGATATCGTGTACCACCTAATTAGCACATTTATACATACTCGTATGTATGTTAATATATCCTGCACGCTTTATATATTTTATTAGATTTAGAGTAAGATTTATTACTACCTATACTCGTATATATTTATATATTTTCTGCACGTGATCATAAAAAAAAAAACTTTTTTGAGTATTTTTTATTTTATAAATTAGTTGAGATTCATTTCGGGATACGTTTTATAAAACTGTAATCGATTGTATAGAATATAATCGAGAAACTTGTTCTGAGCTTAAGAATTTCAAATATAAATCATAAATATATAATAAAAGAAAATCATACATAAACTAAAGAGAACGCTTTTTTTGTATCTTCAAGGGATCTATTGTTGTCGTCGTTATCGGGTTTAAATGTTGGATGGTCGTAGATGGCGTAAGTCTTGTTTTTAGGGACAAAAAGTCCAGTCTTTGCCGTCGTAAACGTAATATAACAGTAAATATCTACTGCAATGATCTTCGTCAAATGTTCGTAAACGCAAATATTTGGCATCATTTTCCAGTCGACTGTTTATTATTGCAAAGTTGGGTAAACTGATGCCCAGAAGTCAAAGAAAAAAAGCATCTTTCTTGGAGGAAAAGGAACAAATATTTTTGGTTTTTTAAAAAAAAAAAAAAAAAACAAATAAGTGTTTTTAAACGTCAACCAAATATTCTATCAGCTTTGCATCAGTATCAGCTGTGTTGCGCATCAGCATCGCAACAAAGCAGTGATGCTCAATCAATGTACAAAAGTTTGACGTTTCTGAACTTTCACACAATCTTCAATCCAGGATACACTTCTCCATCTTGCCATAGAATGGTCTTTTAAATTACTATCGAACTTAACACAGAATTGTAAAGTCTATGTTAGCGGTGTAGGTATCCGGAACCTTATTGCATGCGTCCGTTTGCCACCACCTTTTAGCTGCTATATGTAGGATTTTCATACAAGTTATGCAGAACCATAACCCAAACCGTTGAAAAAACCGTTATTTTAAGGGTGGCTCCAGTATAAGCAAATGTCACAATAAAAATCGCTGAAAAGTAGTTAAAATTTGCGCTCACAGTGGAGCATTGTCTACAAAAAATTAATAATGAAAAGTCTTCCACACCTACGAGTATGCAGTGTCCGCTGCTTGTTTGGGGCAGTTTATTTGTGAGAACATGCATACCTACATATCTGCTTATCCTTCTCTATTTAAAGGTCGAGTTCGCAGTATTTATTTGTTTTAGACCCGTTCTACACATACTTAGCATCCAGTATCCGACGTTTGACACTCGATTTTGAACACTCCTAATGTTGTAGATATACTGGTAAATGTTACGATTGACTCAGCAGTTCAGTAAAGGTTGCGATTCTCCCCATAGGAAATTATTATAGAGAACTTTTGTTTTTAAGCGCTATGTAGGGATCATGTCAAGAAAAAACTTGTTAGTGTTTTCTGGAACTCGAACCCTGAGTCAGTGTTCGCATTGAACCATGACTCCTACCCATAAACATAATATGTACAAGTATCTCTACTCACGACGCAGATTTGTCTGTCGATCCTAGCTCTATGCCAGTTAACAATAAGAGTAAGAAAAGTCAGCAAGGCTAGTTTTTTTCTTTTTGATGAATTGACTAATGGTAGTCTTTTTACGGGCTACGGAGAAGCAGTGGCAGCTCTTACCAAAAAAAAAAACTATTTCGGAATATTCGCACTCAAAAGTGCGATTTTCGGTAACTTCCACCTTGTAGATAATTTCAAAACCTAAAATTTGGATGGTAATATTTTTTTTCGTACGACGCACCATTTTCGAGATATTTCCATTAACTGCAATTCGCAGGTAATATGTTCATATATTATAGTACGTGCATATTTTAAATGTCAATTCGCAAGTCTCTATATCAAATTCATACCAATTATACGTAAAGTTTCATACGAAAGTACATAGATAGTAGCACCTCTGTTACACTATTTACGCTCACAATGATTGGTTTGTTACCTGTATCGTACTTGTTCAGGGACTGAAGCAAGCTATTGATAATAAAAGATCAGTGAAGCCGGGAGAGAACACCCTAAAGGTTTAAAAGCTGAGCTATTCATACACGGGTCTATGATAGATTATTTTATCATTAATTAAGCTTCGACATAACCCATTGACATATTGTTAAGTGACTGGCTAATTGACGGAGGCTTCAATTTTAGTTACCAACCCATTTACGGGCAGCGTGGGCCGACTTACGCACTTGATGGGTATATTTAGAGTCGCACATTGGCAAAATCGATAGAGGATTATGCAGATAGATCCGGCTGGTATACAGCTGACAAGTCTTGAATGAAATTCATTTCCAAATACTCTTTTATTAGCTTTTAATAAAGACTTTCATCTGTTTTGATCTGTTTTTTACCAAAGATACAAACCTCTATCGTATTTTCTTAGCAAAGACATTCATCTATTTACTATTTTGTACATACAAATTCGCCTATTACATAGATAAATGCAGCTCAATCTATCGCCATCTAGCGGAACATTTAACCGCAACGTATTACTCATCTATCAAATGCTGAAACCGAGTACTTGCGTAGGCCGAATGTAACACGGATAATTTGTGCGGATGCTTAGGGTAAGTCCGCTTTGGCTGCCATGACCTATTTACCAGTGGCCGGCATAGGCTTTGGGTTTTTTGTATCTTTTGTTGTACCAATGTGAATATGATGATTTCTTTGTCAACAATACATACCTTCATAGATATCGTTGCTCTTCCGAAAAGACGGCATAACTCAAAATGGTTATATTTTAAGTTATAAATACCAATCGACTCCAAAAACAATCCTCCATAGTCTGTAAAAATTGTATGATGTGTATTGCATTTCATTTTTATTCCAACAGTTAGAATAATCAGCAATCTTTGGATTGCTATACTGAAAATTGTTCGTTTTTTGAGTTATATCGGTTTTCCAGGAGAACAGAGATACATATGTAGGTACATATTTCAATAATTCGCTTGAGTTTTTGAGTTTAAATGGTTCTTGTTTAACATTGAACTGACATTTTTATTCAGTCTTAATCACTTTTTTTCCAATTATAAGACTAATGCCATCTACGACCTATCTTGATTTCGGCGAAGCTCCAAAATCTACGCAAAATCATTCATCACCATAACTTCTTCCCATCTAAATTCATCTTTGTAATCGTGAGTCGATAAAAAATCTTCAACACACACTGAACACAGCACAATACTGGTTTTATTTTCCAAAGATTCTTCATTTTTATACTTTCAACCACACCCATTCAAAACACCAACATCCACCCTTCCCACCAACCCTAAATCTACAAAAAACAAAAAACCACAACAAACCATCAAGATGGTTCAAAAAATATTTAACAAAAACAAAACTATCCCCCTCCTATTGTGCGTGCTTTGACAACTATTAACACAGTTACGCCACTGTCTTCACCGACAACGCCATCTGGGGCGAGTAAAAAAACAGCATCGCTCTTCTTTGGTAACTTCCATCAACAGCAACAACACCAGCAAAAGGAAGCCGACTTAGAGAATGGAAATGCCAGTGAGAGTGGCAACTCTGAACAAACCGATATGGATACAAATGTGGACATGGACAATGCTACTGTTTACACAGGAATTAATCTAAACTCGACGAAAATACGTATCACGGAGAATCCTCTACCAGAACCGGTTTCATGCTAGATATTTTGTTTTTTCTACCACATGTAGTTCCATAGATACATTTGTCCTGCCCTTTAGACTGTGTCCTAATTAAACCTCAACAGAATGGAATACAAAAATCAAAATTTGCTGTAAAAAAGTTTTTAATTTTTGTGAAAAAAAAAATGAAAACATAAAAAAAACATTGTTAACATTGATGTAGTTAGTTGTAAACAATTAATAAGAAAGTAAAAGTACTAAATATAGACGACAGTAAGCGACAACAAACTACTAAATCTCAGAAACTAAATTTGTAATGTTTCCATTACTTGGTGACATTTCTCTAAATTCATTGGACATATAGGAAGACTCTTACGGTTTTGCTCCGATTTTAGAGATTAATTACAGCATAAAGTGTTGCCTAGTGTAACTTTGTTTCTGTCGCTTACTGTACACCATTTTGTAGACATAGCTACGTAGTACAATTTGCGCTACGATAACCACCATAGAAAACTTTCTTTAAAATTCCTACTTTTCAGTTCATACTTAGAGCTGACATAAAAACATTTGCTTTAAGCTTTAAGTAAACAGCTATAAGCTGGATGTAAATTAAAATAAAAATTACAGTTCAAAAGAAATATCGTTACAAAAAAAAAACCATATAAATATATATTTGTAGTTTGCAAAGGTAGAACAAAATTAGAAACCAAAACAAAATCTGCAGTTAAAGAAGACATGCAGATACTCACAATTAAATCAAAAAAATAAAATAAAAATTTTGCAATTTAATTGATAAATTATTATCTAATTGGAATATCCTAAATTTTAATTAGTCCTGCGATGCCCAACCGAAAGTGTTGTAAAACCATTTAAATATATTTCCTTTATCTTTAATTGCACTTTTTTTTAAAAAAAATAAAATAAAATATTCATTAGCAATTGTTACATAGCTTTTAAAGTTAATGGAAAAACAAGAAAACCAAACAGGGAATTGATTTATAAAATAAATAAATATAATGCATATTTTTTGTATTCGCAAAGAATTTTTAAATTTTACAGCATAAATAAAATTTTATTTCACTTTGTGCCTATTATAAAAAGAAAATAAAAATATATATTGTAATCCCATGCTAAGAATAAGTTTGAATTGTATTTTTTTGTAAAAAAAAAGAGAGACATACGTACATAGATACAATTGAGAAAAATAATTAACCATATCAAAGGACTAAACCAATGTTTTTAATATTACAACCACAAATATTAATTATATTATTAACAACGAAATATACAAAAAAAGAAATAAAATTAAATTTTAAAGAGTAGTTGTGTTATTCAAACAAAATTTATTGCAAATAATTTTTAATGATGATTTAAGAATAACAAAAAAAAACCTCGTTTTAGATAAAAAAAAAAAATTAATGAATGAAAAGATGTTTTTAAATTTTACACACTTAATATTAAAAAGAAAGTAAATATATTATAATCGCTTTGCTAAAAGCAACCCCGTTGGGACAAAAACACACATACACACATCAAAAAAAAAAAATAATTAAACAAAAGCTAAATTTAACAATTGAAAAAGAAATAACAATGAATCTAAAAGATTTCGCTTTTTGTAAAATAATATAAACTGTTATAACAAAAGAACAAAAAACTAAATTATTGTATTTTATTTCTGAATAAAAAAGATTTATGCAAGCTGAGGCAATTTTGTATTATTTGGATCAAAAGTAACGACATTGTTAATCAGGTGAGTCAGGTGAGTCAAGTACCTATAGGAGGTCTGAAAATGTAAATGAAGCGCTTACAAGATGAAGGGCCTAAGCGACATTTTTTGAAATTTGCCATTTTTCTTTCATATGATTGTCTTATATGAAAACTTAAATTTCCCTCTAGATTATTATTTAGCAAAAGATGAAGGTGTTATATGCAACCACTATTTCAATAAACTTAGTGGAAGAATGTGTTAAACACGTTTAAGCCCTTCATATGCAAAAAGAAGTATACTTGAACATTTCATTTCGTACATGCTATGCGGGCATTTAACACCTTCATGCAAAATTTATTTTCGTTTATTTATGAATAAAAGAAAGTAAAGAAAAAATTGCCAGTACGGGAAACTTATGTGAACCTAGCAAAAATTGTCGTTATAAATGCTCAAAAAATATTGATTTGAGTGCAAGAAAAGAGATGTTATTTGGTTTCTATAAAAATAAATAAATAAAAAATAAATATTTGGCGCAACAGCTCTTTAAGTGCCAGGGCCTAGCTTCTTGCAACCACTCGTGTTGTGTGCGTTATATTTTTCACACGAATGGAAGGGAACTACAGTTTAGTGCCGTATCCGAACGGCAATTTGTTTTGAGAAGCTTTCTCGTGACAATTTGGTTTCTTTACGTTAGATATTAATGCGAAAAATGCACTGTTATTTAGTGGCATTAAAAATAAATCCCCAATACGAAAGGCTGCCATAAACAAGAGAAAGGTTACCTGCGAGTATAACGTTAATGTCAATGGAAGGTTACCTGCGAGTATAACGTTAATGTCAATGGAAAACCGATTAGAGTTTGCTAGTTTGCACTCTGTTCTCTGTTTCAAATCGGTATTAGAAAAATAAGAGTTATACCACAAAAGCTTGATGGGCAAAACACAATGTGACAGGCTTTCTACCGACTTACGATAATATTTGTCAAAACGCCCGACCTCAATATTTACGATAATATTTGTCAGAACGCCCGACCTCAATATTTGCAACACTAAATGTGGCTTCAAGACGGTCGAGCTTTGAGAGGTTAGGAATATGACAGAATTATGTTCTGTTCCCTTAAATTTACCACACACGATTTCGCGGCAGAAAGAAGAGTAACAATGTATTCTTTTTATTTTTATGGTTTGCTTAGGAGACACAAATTAAAGAAAAAACTTCGCAAACCAATGTGTATGAATAAGAAAATAAAAAAATTAACATCTCTGCATACTCTAACATACTCGGAATTAATTTGTGTTCAGAACACATTAATTAGCAATTAAAATTTCTTACACGACACCATAACTTACCTTGTTGCTAAAATCGAACAAGTCAAAGAATAATGTCAATCCAAGACAGCTGTGAGCTCTCAAAAAGCGCGATAATAGTAGAGAGTAGCTACACTCCGACGTTGAGGTGGCGCTTACGATATTTACGATCAAAAACTGACCAAACGCCTGAGATCACATTTGGTGTTACCTCATAAGATCCCATTTATTCTACTCATTCTGTCAAAGCGCGAGCGTCACATTGTGTTTCTACTTTGAATCTGGTCAGTCAGTTCCATCACGGGATAATAGAGGAAAACATTTTGTACGTCCAACTAAAATTAAGGACGACGTAACGGCGTATATAGGGGAACTTACTGAGCAGTTTCGTGCTGAAAAATCACACTACTCAAGGAATAAAAACCCTTTCAAAAAATATTTTTCACCTCTCTTAAGCGTTACAAAAACGCACAAACTATCTATTGAAAAATGCGACCGCGAAAACAAAGAAGACCGCTATTATGTAAAAGAAACATTTTACAGAAATATTTTTGTCACAAAATTTAATCTTTCCTTTCGCATTCCACGTAGTGACACATGCAGCACATGTGATTCTGGAAACAAAACTGCTAAACATCTGTTAACCTACAAGTCAGCTTTTGAAAACAAAAAAAAAAAAGACAAAGAAAAGGCGCGTTCAGACTCAAATCTTGTCTATTTAACTATTGACTTACAGCAAACAATGCCCTTGTCGAGGCTCACAACACCAAAGGCATTTTATTTAATGCAGATGTGGTTTTATAATTTAGGAGTCCATTCTATAACTTCAAATGGAGAAATACCGTATATGCTAACGTGGACGGAAGATGTAGGTGATAGAGGAAGCACGGAAGTAGCCAACTCTGTATGGACTTTTGACATTAAAGATAGAAACCATTTTATTATTTGGTCAGATTCATGTGCTGGACAAAATAAAAATGTTCACATGATCTGCCTCTACCAAGCGTTCATACTACAGGGATACTTTAAAATAATAAATCATAAGTTTGCAGAGGTGGGCCACACATTTTTGGATAATGACAGAGACTTCGGCAGAATCGAAAAAGTATTGCGAAAACACAAAAGTTCAATTTAGGGATTCTAAAAAGTGGATTCGAGTGGGAGAGTATGGTTCATACCTCTACAAAGAATGCTACGAGCAATTTCAGCAGGAAAGAAAAGAGAAAAAACAAACAAAAAATAAATAAGTTATAAGAGCTCTAAATGTCGCTTAAGACCTTTATATAAAAAATTAATAAATAAATACAACAAAGTTCGTGGATGGAGATTTTAAGTACACAAAGCTGTAGTTATTTCGCAAATCCTTTCTTTTCAATAAAAAAGATTACTAACATTAAAAGCATTTCAGTTTTATTTGCTTCAAATTGGCATTGTCATGATTTAAAAAAAAAATCAAGTCATTATTTTTACTTTTAAGAAACCAATGAAAAAATCGGATCGCGATCTTCATTAGCTGCGTTTTGTTATTGAAATAATCCGGTTCAGCTCAATTTTGAATGTACAAAACAATGACAACACAAGAACCACACCCTGAGTTGGTTCAAGTAACATGAACCCGATGGATCGGTTCTGAACCTGAATAATAGATGGAGCATGTATTGCAGAGTTTGGCAGCATTTGGCAATGTGCAGATGTCATTCATATTTTTGTTTGCAAATCTAAAGATGGGATAGAATTTTCTTTAAAATTTTGTCAAGAATGTAAAGTGTATGTCAAGAATTTAAAGGCATTTATTCTTGTCCGTTCCCCCCTAAATTTTACTTGTCAAATATTGGAAAAACGATGCTGCCAAACTACTTTCATATGATTTTTATAACTTTCGGTGATTTGAACTAGTTCTGTTCAATAACAAAACGCAGCTATTGATAGGAATCAGTGATCAAAATCAAATAAAGATTTTTATTTCTTCTATCAATAAATAAACTATCACAAATTGAAACTTTCGATCGATTAATTGTGTAAAACTTATAGCAGAGACTGTATATTGTTGACGGCATGATTTTACAGCTGGCTAAGCAAAATGCCACAAGAATAGTTGTGCTTCAATCGACAGGTAAAGAACATCCAACTTTACTTTGCCATTAGCCGGTGCTTAGAGTTCCTTAGATCTCCAAAATAAGCGTGTTTATTACATCTTCGTACTGCATTTATTCAAAACAAACGAATCAAAACTTTCTGCATTCCTAGGTACAATACCGATAGGCTTCGGATTCCTGCCAACAAAAGCTGTTTTCCAGCTCTATTTAAAAGTACTTATAAAAAGATTTGCCCCCAATAAGACATGCTCTTGTTAGTTTTTAAGCAGGACAGTGCGAACCTAAATGTTATCGGGTATGTCTTCCGCTTAAGAGGTAGCCCTGCGCGGGTGCTAATTGCCATCTATTGAAGTTCAAAGTGGGGTGCATACTATCACTACAATTATTCTTAGTCGGGGATGATAATATATAGTGACACGTAGATTAAGCTGACCATGTTTGTTTGCTCTCGCATAGAATAATGGACCTACACCAAATAGTCCATAGTTTGGAACCCGAAGCAAGCAATGAGAGGCTGAGGATTAATTCGGCAAAAAAAGCTCTCGGCTTTACTCAAGTAAGCATTTCGAAATACAGTAGATTCGACTGTTCGAACTACTTTCCGAAATCCTGTTACTCCTCGTAGGATACAGAGCGTCATCAACGCCTGCGCGCTGCTCTATGTTTGCTTATAAAAGCGACCTTCTCTTCTGTCCAATCCTTCTCTTAACCAATCATTTGCCACCTTGGTGCAAAACCTGGACGCTGTTAACTAAGAACATAACTGGCTGAGAAGGTTTGTTGGTTGAGGCTCAGATTTAAATTAACTCATCATCTTGTTAAGTAAGTAAACAATTAAGAAACACAAATCAAGATTGAAATCCATATAATATATTTTATTCAATTTTACTTAAATATTTTAAACATTTTCTCTGTCCTACTGCCTGCAAACGCATATTTTATTCTTGTTACAATAGCCTCCTCTTTTCCTCAAAGCAAGGCAATGCGTCACACAAGGACCCGAACCCAAAAAGCCTAACACATCACAAGTAAAACGTTTCTGACGAATAGGCGCATCTTCTCCTTGATTTTCCAAGTCTGTCTTCCCAATGAATTCCAGTTCAGCAGGTCCTTCTTGATCACCTGCAGGCAACGCTGACGTTAGAGCACATACGACTCCGAAAAGTAATACGAAACTGATAGCAAGCTTCATTTTTTGAGATCAGTCTTAGAAGAGTACTATTTTTTGAATACAATTAGGTTCTACAATGCATTCCCTTTTTATATACTCGTACTATCAGCAATGAACTGAGATGACACATAAATGATTGCGAAAACTCAATAAATAGCGGGTGCTTGGATTTTCCAGATCATAAAATACCCCCGGAGAGCATCCATCACTGATAACCAAACCAAAAACGGCGCAAATACTAAGGGAATGCCCCGGTAAAATTTATTTCATAGCAATTGCTGACACACTTAAAATTGCTTTGTTTTTTCGCCTGCAATGTACGTAAACCCTATCTTTATTCTTGGAAAAAAATTGTGCAATAAGTATTTACCTGGAATACGAAAGAACACAACACGTGCTTCACAGTAAATATCACCCATTTCTAGTAGATCTGTGTTTACAAAGCGAAATGTAGACCATTAAGATCAGTCTAAACTTTGAAATTAAGTATCTTTA
Organism: Pocota personata; assembly: GCA_963082735.1. NCBI lineage: Eukaryota > Metazoa > Arthropoda > Insecta > Diptera > Syrphidae > Pocota > Pocota personata. The sequence goes on along the minus strand of OY720430.1, from coordinate 233,878,331 downwards.
GCCAGCGAACTTCGAGCATTGTGTCGTAAGTGTTTCCTTTTTTTCCTAATTTTGCTTTCAGTTCAAGAAATATGTGAGAACTATGGAACGTTTTCTGAACGCTTATACATTACCTTTAAACAGAAATCATTTAATATTTTATAGTCACCCACCCATGGATTTTCTACTTATTTTCCGCTTTTTAGTGCTTTTCATAATGTTTTTTTTTTTTTTTTTGTTTTTGTTTCCATTTAAGAACTAAATGAGACATCTAGTAGCCAAGACTAAGTTCGGTTTTTAGGCTTCGCCATGACGTATACGGTGGTGAGTTTGCTTGTGACCTGAACGGTGCAGGTTCAACCCCCATCGGGAAGAGCAACCAACTCCCGATCATAAGAGAAAAATAAATAAAATCTAAGTGTAATGAATCGAAATCGAGTCTGAGTGCACCGGGACTTAGTATTTAAAAGAAAAATCGGTTTCACGCTTGAAATGGCAAGAAATCGAAAACTCACAAAACTTTTGTGAGGAATAATCCCCCTTCTGACGTTTCGGCATCTACTGGAAAACTCATCCACAACTATACGATTAATTTACCCGCTATTGAGCTGCATATAGGATATACGAGTACTAATAAGATAGCGAAGGCCTAGCCTACTCTGCAAGGAACCTAAAACCTAGGCCCCCGAGCCTAATCTACAGCCAGTCTCTCTCTAATTAAGAAAAAGGTTTTTTTTTCTTTTTCAAATAGGACCACAATAATAGACTTTATTTAAATTCTTAAATTTCTCTTCATTTACGGCAAACGCACACCTTCTGGGTATTGCAGTATCCTCCCTTGTAGCCCTTATTCATAAGAAGGCAATGTGCCGCACAAGCGGAATCGTTTACGTTGAAAAAACTCAAAAGATCGCAAGTAGCTCGTTTCTGTCGAACAGGTACTTCTTCCTCCCCAACTACATCGGATTGGCCGTCAAACTCAAGCTCAGCAGGTACTTCTGATTCAGCTACGGGTAATGCTGATGACAGAGTACACACGACTCCAAAAAGTACAACGACAGAGATTATGGTACGCATTTTTATTTTTTTTATTTTTTTAATTTGTAAACAGTTTGACTATTCAGAACACGAGTGCTATTTTTTGAATACGATAAGTTGGCATGGCACGTTCTTTTTATACCATCCACCCAACTAGTGGCGCGATTCTTACTTACAGCTGAACAAATATTTTTGCCCCACGAAAAAGACAAGAAAAAATATTTAAACTATTTCTTACGCAAATGATGTACAAGTGCTTCAAGGGAGGCACGTCATATCATGCCAGATATGTCATCATGAGGTGCAGATCCTACCTCGCTCCGTATTACGTTCTCACGCAAATTTATTTAGATTTAAGCTCCTTTCAAAATATACTTTAGTTTTAATCGATTTACATAATGTTTTGCCTACATACGAGTACTCGTATGTGGTTATTTTAATACATAAATGAATGAATAAGTGCTTAGAAGGCCTCATCTAAGATTTGTGACCGGTATTTTGAAACTGATTTTATACATTCCAATCTTGTCCTTCCATCCTTCCCTCAGTAAACTCGCCTAATCTCGTTTAAAATAGGATAGAATCCTAAGAAGTGCCGAACGTCTTGGTTGCATAGAGTACAGTCTGCAGAGCGATCGGTTCGGTGAGGTTGGTAGTTTAGGTACACATGTGCGTTCTTCCCTGACATTTAAGATCGTGGAAATCTTTGGAGTACAACAATTGGACAAGGAGTACAACTTGTCTAGCGGCAAAACAGATTTGGATCTGAAACGCTCTAAGAATTTGATTTCTCTCAATAGAAAGCATTTCAGCGCTGTTATAGGTGTCATAAATGGACACTGTCTAATAGGTAAGAATGCAACAAGGCTTGGCCTGGACGAGAAGGAGGAAGAGACTATTCTTCACCTTCTTTGCACCTGCCCAGCTCTCTCCCAAATAATGGAACTCCACTTAGGAGCCTTCTGTTTCAACGACAGGGGTGGCCATGGTGTAGTGGTAATATCATCGCTTTTCACGCTGCAGGTTCACGGTTCGAATCCTGATGTCAAGAATCATCTATTTATTTCGCATGAAATAAATAAAAAAAGTCGATCAATTGCGAAAGCTTATGTCAACTCTACTGCGAAGACATAACACTGGCAGTAGGGTGGTCCCATGGCTAAAATGCAACTTGATCGTCATGATGATATCAGGAGGACAGAAAAAAAATACTGTGAATCATAAGCAACGACAATAACAGCAAATCATAAATACTCCCCAGTTATCTGGACGCCACCCTTGGAGTTGACTGAAACTTAATACCAACCTGAGTTTCAAACTACACCACTCTACCTTTCTCTACGTCTTTTCCCCCTTCCACAAAACGCACGTGTTCCAAAAAAAAATTATAGTATAAGGGTAGTCATATCCCCTTTAACACGTGCAAATTATAAAAAAAAAAACCTAAATGATCTGAATAGTATAGACGTTAGAGACTTTCTACATTTAATCAGAAGCTCCAAATGGTTCAATGAGTAGGCTAGAGGCCGCGTCCCAAACCCATGTGGTATCACAATGGACCTTTTACTGGTCTAAGTGTGTTGGTTTTGCTGACAGCCACCTCAACCTTACCTAACCTAGGATGGATCATGTAGATGGGAGTGTTTTCTGACAGTCTAAAGATTTTGTTTACAAAATATTGTTATCATATTGAAAAACACCCCGTAGATGTTAGATACAGACCTCCGTGGTACGATGTACGTGATCGATGTTCGAGGATATAATTTCATTGTACCTTGAAAGCCATCCAAACTATACGACGTTTTCACAATTTCACGGTACATTTTTAGCTGTGGCAATTAATTTCTTTACGAGTTCTTCGATCGACAAAAAACAATGAAAACTTTTATATAATTATACGAATTGTAATACGAATTCTCTTCCAAAAATACCCAAGTCCACAACGTTAGTAATAAAAGTATGCCACACGATTACAGACCGTCACTGACAAACCTGGTGCTAAGCGCATCTATACATCCACACTTTCGACGTACGCGGTGCGAGGTCACGATGTAAGATGATCAAACAGTCACAGATTTTTTTAACGACATGGTTGTTATCCACACCAACGATGTTCGTGGTTTGTACATCGTACACCATGGATGAACATATAACATAATATAGGATGGACCGCATTTAAAACTTGACCCTTGTAGCGATATTTTTCTTTCCCAGGATACCTCTCCAATTGCAATTAATAGTCCTTTTGGCTTCTTTTAATTTTACAAGATACTTATGTGTATTCCTTCAGTTCTTCGTTTCCCCAGATCCATTTCTCTTCCCTAGAGTACTTTCCTCTCCCGTTTCAAAAAACCATTATCTTAGATTTATCTGTATTTACTTCACGATTCCATGAACGCCAGTACTTCGGTAGCCTATTTATCATTATTTGCATTTGGGGTGTCTGCCAAAATCACGATATCGTCCGCGTAAAGAAGAAGCTTGGTAGTGATTCTATTGAACAGTAACTCTCCGGTGAGAAATGTAGTGAGGTCATCGAAGAAGCTAGAGAACAGTAGCTGACTAGGAAGACAGTCCTGTTTAATACCCATATTCGATTGAAATCAGGTAGGCATACCATTCTCATCCTACAGCACCATTTTGTTCTCCTCGTAAGGACTTTGAATAACCCTCAACATTTTTGTAGACATACAATATCTTTTCCTCCGTTCAGGCTAGTCCTTGCGATACTTGCTAGTGTGAAAATATTGCCTGTAATTCAATGCTGCTTTCTAAAGCCAGCATGGAACTCGCTGATCACGTATCCAGTCTGTCAAACTCTCTAAGATGACCCCCGTGAAAATGTCCATCATTCGTGAGTGAAATGCCTCGACAATTATTTTAGTTTTTTTTCCGAAAGCTTGGTGACGCCCTTGTTAAAGGCATAATTATAGGCCTCCACAAGTTTTGCTATAGATTCGAAATACTGTGGTTAGATGTTTAATTAACCCGCAGACGGTCTCAAAGTAAAATTTTTAATAAGTAATTTTGGAGTTTAGAGTAATAGTCGAAACAATTTCAATAGGAAAATCAAATCAGAGCTGGCAATGTCTTGATTCAGAATGTTTAAAGTTTTCTTATTTTCCTAGGTTTCGACGAATATACAAAAAAAAAAACCCTGCCTCAAAAGCATCTGTTTCTACTTAGTTTTACTCTCCTTATAGACAAAGTCCAACAACAGGACGACAGTGAGCTTGAAGAAGATTTATATAAAGAGCGATCCTCACCCTATCGAATCAACCAACTACTCAGTGACGCAGTTCATTTGGAAAGTAAAGACTGAGGTTTTAGCTGTGTTTTTTGCGAAATGCCATCAGGAATGCAACATCAAAAGCATACGTCACAACAAACAAAAAAACAATCCTCCATTAATTTGTAGTAGTTATGTATCCGAACAATGTGTCTAAAGCAGACCTTTGTTGTGAATATTATCGGCAATGATTCCCAGTAGGATTTTGCTTTTACTTCTAGTTTAAACTTGAACATTACTGGGTATGCAGTTCGCAAAAAAACACGCCTATTAACAAAGGGCTTGGCGCAGGTACTTATGTGCTTCACAATGCTGGAGATATCTTAAATGTTCGCATCTAGTTAAAATAAATAAATAAATAAAAGTATGTACAGGATCGTTGTACAGGATCGTTTTCGGAATTCGATCAACTATTGATCGATATTGAATTCACCACAAATTGAAGATTGATAATATGATCTCATCAAGAATTTAACTTTCCTATCGATCAGTTGATGGGATCGATGATTTACATACATTTCGATTAAATACTTTTGTACAAAGTTTCGACAGATCAAATATGTTTTGATTTTAATCGTTTCTATCAATTGATCGTGACCTCATCGCGAGCGCTATCAATTACAACCATGTTTATTCATAATGAAACATAGAAAAACAATTAAAAAACAGAAGTTTTCTTTTCAAATAGTTGATTTTATTAACATTTTTAAATTTATTTGGTTTTAATACTTTATTTTCGGCAAACGCACACCTTTTGCGAATTGCAGTATCCTCCCCTGAAGCCCTTATTCATAAGAATGCAATGCGCTGCACATGCGGAATCGTTTACGTTCCAAAGACTCAAAAGATCGCAAGTAGCACGCTTCTGTCGAACAAGTACTCCTTCCTCTGGTATTAGCACATCGGGTTGGTCAACAATTTCAAGCTCGGTAACTGATTCTGGATCAGATACGGGTAATGCCGATGCCAGAGCACACACAAGTCCGAAGATCACAATGAACGCGATAGTGGAACGCATTTTGATTTTGTTCTAAATTGTATGTGTAACAGTTTGACTCCGCACAAATGCTATTTTTCGAATGCGATTTAGTGGAGGCTGAGTGTTAGTTTATATATCACCCACTCATCCCAATCTTAAACTCAGATGACTTTTCCAAGATAGAACAAAAATGAAATAATTGGATTTCCCCAGAAGATGGGAACCACCTATTGTTGTGCTAGACAGAGCACGACCGGGGGATGCCCGTACACCGCTATGGACATTCCTAAAACGCTTATCGAAAAGCAAGCTCATGAAGCGAAATTGGAAAACACTACCGCATTTATCGCAATTGTATGGATTGAGTAAACAATGGACAAAGTAAACAAATCCATTGTCTTCGTTGTGCGTAATTGTACAAATTTATAGAGTTACAGGTTAAATTTAATTCTAATTAAGCTAACTGATGAATAAGGCTATTCATCTTTTTTTTTAAGTGTACAAAATGAAATGATTCGATGTACTACTGTAGTGTAGTCTCAAAGCGTATTTGAAAAAAAGTTGCTGGTAATATTTTCATAAGATTAATTGCTTACTAATAATACAATATTATTTATTACCCAGGTACGTAAATGAAAAAAACAGACCCGTTTGGGAGTCTCTGAGTTTAGTATGGACATACTTTTTGTATTCAGTCCCTATTCAAAGAACACAGCCTTCGTAGATTTCGACCGACTACACAATATTAAATAGAAAATGGTATCCGGCGATATTCGAAATGGCAGCTTTCAATGTTTGTAGATTCACACAATCACAATCTTGAGTTAAAATTTGTCTGAAAAAAAAAAAAAAAACATAATAATGACACTGGTCCACAAAAAACTCTGTTATAAAGAATTGTTACAATAAAATTTAACGTCGAATATGTGTGTAGAAGTCTAAGTTATATCTTGCCTTAAGGGTCAGCCCAGCCAGCCCCCATTTTGTTTAAGCCCGGCCTTGGTTTTGTTCAGCCCTTATGTTTTAAAGTCAACCTTATTTTTTTAAGTCCAAATTTATTATTTTTAAGACGTCTCTTTTTCCAATCCCACCCTTGTTTTTTAGGATCGTCCTTATTTTCCATCCTTTAAGCCAGCTCCTATTATTTTTAAGCCCATCCCAATTTGTGTGAGCCCACTCTTACTTGTTTAGACCCACCACCTATATTTTTTAAGCCCACCTTACATTTTTCAAGCCCCCCTTATGATTTCAGGCCGTCCTTATTTTTTTTTTACGCCCGAAATTAATATTTTGTAAGCCGGCATTTATTTTTTTAAGTCCACAATAACTTTTTTTAGATCCGCCCTTATTATTTTTAAGTCCACCCTTTTCACTTCCGCTCTTATATTTAATAGGTCCACCTTTATTATCTTAATATTATCTATACAACTGGTGAAAATAGATTTGCACTTTAAATTTTATTTGAAATATTACTTACCCCTAGTAAAACAATTGGCAGACACACAAAAGGATATATATGAGTACGAATCCGATAAAATCTTACAAACTCCTGAAATGCAGGTGCTTACTTTTTTAACCTAAATATTTGCTCGTATATGTTTCATAATTCCTCTCTGGATCTCTGCATCGACTGCTACATTCAACTTTATACTTCAATTGATTAACACTGTTCCAACGACCAGTATTTGAGAATACCGACACTAGCTCCAAACAACCCGAGTCATACCTGTTCGTATTTGCATGATTTAAAAGAGTACAATATGGACGTATCTGTGGATAGGGTATTTTTATGTCTATTACACCGGGTTACACTGACGACAAGGCACATAAAATTCAGAGAAGCACAAAGAATACGAAAGTGGTTTGCATTTTTATTCCTAAATTTTGTATGACCAATTTAAAGGCTTACTTTTTTCGAATACTTCTAAGTTTGGATTGTCACTTTTATACTAACCACCCACAGCTTACAAAACAGACCAAGACCAGAATGATGAAAAATATGTTGGTACATACAGTAGGCAGCAAAAATAAGTTTCCATAGAATGTTAAAAACATAAACTAACTGTACTTGCAAATTCTAGTTCTTTTTCCTGCTGCAACATATTTTTATGGATTGTTAAGTTAACTGTTAACTTGTCTGTATTCTTCCCCAGGGTCATGTACTATGAAATTTCTCTGTGGAAGCGTCATTTCCAGTTAAGCTATCAGTTGAAGCAGTGCAAAAATAAGTTTCCACCAATTTAGTGTCTGAATATTGGACCGTTAGCTTATTTTAATTTTCAGTTTTGTAATTTGTTTTTATTTCATTGTGTGTTTAAATCATTTTTCGGTAGGAATGTTTTATAATTCTGAAGAAAAGTTATAATTAATATGCATCATGAAGGCTATTCCAAACGGAATATAGCGAAAGTTTTAGGAAAATCCTATACGGCAATCAATAAAGTGGTTGGTGCCTTTGCTGAAGATGGGCGGATTTCCGCAAGAAAAAGGCCAGAACGCCCCCGAATAACAACCAAAAGGCTTGATACGAAAATAAAAAACATCTCTTAAAATAACCCATTACTTTCTGCTAAAAAAATAAAAGCCAAAATAAGCAACGAGGCTACCAAAGTACCAATTCGCAGGCGTCTACATGAAGATGGGAAACACGGTCGCATCGCCCGCAAATTGCGGTATGTAAGCAAGGTCAACATTGAAAAAAGATTACGATTACAGTTTTACTAGCAGCATGTCTTAAAAGGCGATGATTTTTGGGATAAGGTCCTTTGGACGGATGAATCCATGATACGAATGAACTATTCGCATGGCAGAGTTTGTGTCTGGAGGAAAAAAGGTGAGGCACTGTCCTATAAGTGTGCCAAGCCTACACTAAAATCCGTTCAAAGTGGGTTTATGGTATGGGCTTGCCTTTCCTCATATGGCGTGGCCAAAATTGTTATTTTGGAGGGACAAGTAAATGCTTCTGTTTATCTCAATTTGCTACGAGAAGTTATAATTCCCGAAGGAAAACGACTTATTGGAGAAGACTTTATACTGCAGCAGGATATTGCGCCCATCCACAACGCCAAAAATAGTAAGGGAATATATGCTGCAGGAAGGTACTAATCTGATGCAGTGGCCACCACAAAGCCCTGACCTCTCCCCAATAGAGAACTTATGGGCTTTACTGAAGATAAGGACAGCAGAGAGGCAACCAAAAAACGTAAACGAACTAAAAAAGTGCATCAGTGAGTTATGGCCTCAGTTTACTCTAGAAGAATTTCAAAAGCTTACGCGTTCTATGCCTCATCGATTAGCGTCCATGTCGCTCAATAATGGCGGATATTGTGGCTATTAAAGTGTGTGGAAACGTATTTTTGCTGAAATTTTTTTTTAAGGTTTTTATAAAATATTCTTATTTTTTGTTTATGTTTATTTTTTTTTATATCTGTTACGTTTTTTAATTATTATATAATGTAATTGAAAAATATCCATTATTATTTTGATTAAAAATATTGAATTTAGAAAAATCAGTCAACATTTGCTTTTTTTAAATGCGTGGAAACTTATTTTTGCTGCCCACTGTACGTAGGTATGTATGTACATAGTTGAAACATTTTTACGGCTTAATAAATAAATGTATGCGCAAATGTTTTTTTGTCAAAGAAAAAAACTGTTTAAACAATTTTTTGTGAAACTGTAAGAACATTTTGAGACATTTTGCGGGAAATGTTTACAGAAGTACTTGAAGGGTGAGATATAGTTGCACTATTTATATAATTTTTAATGTAACATTGGACATACGGGACATTCTTTAATGTAAACTTTTGACAATTTGTATGTATCCTGTGGATCTTCTGCCGAGCACGATATGGTCAGTCGTTATTCTAGTAATGGCAGCGGTCAGTGATGAATTGAATAAAATTAATTAAGGTAACTAAATAAATTAGTGATGCAAAGATTCTTTTTTCCATCCCCACATCGTCTTTAAAATACAACGTATCTCTGTCACCATGTTCACTTATAACTCAAAAAATACTTTCACATTTTGATACACTTTTTCCGACTTACTAGAAACTTGCCTGGGTACTTTCTAAGCTTTACTTCTTTACGGTATAATATCGGCAGGTAGGACAGACATTACATACAATCTTTCTACAGCAGCACAATAAAACGATTTGGTACTTGCTGTAAAAAATAGAAAGACAAAAAAAAACAAGAATAAACCAAATCCCCCCTAATTTGCAGTAGTAAAATGTACTCTTCAGTGATCAATGCTCCTTTTGAATTATGTATCCGAACAATGTATTTAAGATTTAGGTGGCCACGGTGTAGTGGGTAGTTCGTCCGCTTGTAGCCCGAAATATGCAGGTTCGAGCCCGAACGGGGAACAGCAACCACAGTCACCCGAGCATAAAAGACAAACGAATAAAATAAGTTTCTGCAACCACTACACCAAAAGGAGTTCTGCCTGGTAGTACAGTGGAGTGGACCGAAAATTGGGTCTGAGTGCTCTGGGATTTGGAAATTAAAAAAAAAATGTGTCAAAAGCAGAATTTACTTTGGATAAAACTAAAGCAATCCCTTACTGGCTGTGCAGCAAATTATTGTTTTATTTTACATTTAAATTTCTGCTGTGCTGAATGTAGTCACATAAAATCACTCCTTGTTGCAGAAGTCGGAAAAAATCACGTGTGCACTTTGTAAATCAGTAGCTATTCAACTATCTGTTTCTGCCTATCCGCTCAAATCAAACAATCAATAATTTGAGAATCTCTGGATTTAGTTAAGACGCATTTTCTATGACATATTTTCCCCATGCACAGAACCCTGTAACCACAGACTGCAACCCACATGCATTGCTTCGAAAATTATTTCGTTATTCGAAATGACAGCGTTCAGTGTCTCACAAATTTAAAGTTCTGTTAAAGATGCTGAACTAATAAATTTTTAGTGAAAACAAATTTAATAAGTTGGGGAATTATAGTAAACTACCTAAACAACAAGTTTTGCCTATGGCAAAAAACCAATTAAACAGGCAGTCGAAATAGACTTGTATTTAGTTGATGTGTGTGTAATTCGGGAATCACATTATTTTTAACATTGTGCTAAAAACAGCCTTACCAATTTTTCCCACCACTTAGAAATTAAGATATCATTTTAGGATCATTGATATCTAAGGAATGACTCAACACTATATTTCAAATATATTGGTAACCACTCCCAAGTTACAACTCGCACTTGACGGTTTTGTGTTTCATTTTGTTTTACTAATGTTCTATTTTCTTTGTACAATGAACGCAGACCGCCATTGTTTTGCCATAAAAAAAATAGCTAGTACGTTAATGTTTTGTGCTGATTTGTTAACAAATTGTTTATTTGCTTACGTTTTTAGTGTAGAGTGAATACTATCCAACTCGGTTGTAATATACAATGGTGTCTTACTTCCTTTTAGTAATATTGAAGGAGGAGAAAATGTCTTGTTTTATATTTGTAAAATTGTTAGTAAATAGTTATTTATCGGATACAATCCAGTACAAATATTTTCCCAAATTATGATGGAATAAGTCTGATTTTTTCAGCGGTCACAGTTAAAATTAATTCCTAAGATAGTTGGATGAATATAAATTTTTATGAAGAAGATGATCTTAGTGATTTTGAAATTTCTGATTTTTGAAATATGTTTGGTGATATTGAAAGTGGTGTAAGTAAGTATACCATCACTAATGGCGAATTTAACTCCAAACTTACGAGATTTGATGTCTTTTTCCTTGATTTTGATGCACAGTTCATTAGTTTATATAATAGATAGCCTTTATCGTCACCATGTAGTAAATTCATTAAATAAAACTGCTTGACATAAGTAAGTCAAGCTTGAACGCTTGAATTTTCAGACTCATTTTAAGTATTGAAATGTTTTCTTTTTTTATTGGACATAAAGAAATAATATGAATGGACTAAACTAATTTAATTGTTTTTTTTTTCACTTGTGATTTATTATTTACTTATAATAATATAAATTATAAGAAATACCTAATCCTGCTAAATTTCCAGAGCAAACTGTGGGAATTTTTATCAACTTTTTTTCAGAAACTCAATAAATATCACCCAGTTTGGTCTTATCTACTGATTGGTTATCATGGAGCGGTGTATGAAATGAAATCGTATTGCTGTCATAGCATTGCATAAATGCAGCAAAAAATATTAATCAAATTTTTTAATTACTAAAATCAAAAATATTTCTGTACCGTGCTATAAATCGGGCTGTACGCTAGCGAATTCGAAGAAATCCCCTTCGAAAACAGTGTCGTATGAGCTGGATCTATTGACCATTCGGGATGATCTCAACATGAAAGCCTTTCGTCGGTCAACTGGACATATATTAACGCCTAATTTAAAGCCAATTAGGTTTGAAAGATGCAAGTGACTTTTGCACTGGCATACGGTCACGAAAATATCCTTTTTACGAAAGAAAAATTTTTACTTAAAGAAGCACAAAATACAGTTTCTAGGGTTTTAGTTTTCTTAGGTTTAGGTAATGGTTTCGTGGGGAGTATCCCATTAAAAAGTTATTGCTCTCCATTTTTGTGAAAAAGATGTCAAAACTGGGGCAAAAATTCGAAGAAATCCCCTTCCAAAACAGTGTCGTATGAGCTGGATCTATCCACCATTCGGGATGATCTCAACATGAAAGCCTTTCGTCGGTCAACTGGACATATATTAACGCCTAATTTAAAGCCAATTAGGTTTGAAAGATGCAAGTGACTTTTGCACTGGCATACGGTCACGAAAATATCCTTTTTACGAAAGAAACGATTTTTACTTAAAGAAGCACAAAATACAGTTTCTAGGGCTTTAGTTTTCTTAGGTTTAGGTAATGGTTTCGTGGGGAGTATCCCATCAAAAAGTTATTGCTCTCCATTTTTGTGAAAAAGATGTCAAAACTGGGGCAAAGGTGTACCAAGAAGATGTCCTAGTAAACTTCGTTAAAGGTTTGACGACTACCCTTTTTGGTGGAGAAGATGGATTTTCTAACAAAACTCTGCTACAGTAGATAAAGGCAAAATAACTCAGCGGTTGCTTAGAATTAATATTCTTGCTTTTATTACAACCGAGGTTTTGGCCAGAGTACCAGATTTGAAACTTTCGAATTACTGTTAGCATCTGTGTTGGAGAGTATAGCCTACAGGAGAACCCACTGAAATTTGGAGAGCCTTAAAAGTGCTTTAACCACAACAGCGCTGTACGTACCCCTGGAGACCGTGCGTGCCACTGTAGCCAAATGGCCACACCATTTGAAGACAAACGTTGAAACAAAAGGTTGTCGCTTTAAATAAACTGCATTTTTCTAAAACGCTTACTACATAAAAAAATAAATTTTATAAATACTAACCCAACAGGTTTTGTTATTTTAAAAAAGTTTGCAAAAATAAAATAAAGCTCATGACTGAGTCACACGTACTCCAATTATTCAGATCTCAAATTTAGACAATGCGTAAGAATCCGGGAAATACCCAATTTTGGCTAATCCATAAAGCAATGAAGTCATGTTATTTTTAGGAAAAAACTGAGTACACAGTCTTATTGTTAAAGTCCATGTTATATACATATTCAGATACGATTTTTTATCGAAATCGTCAGAGTCTTTTCGATACAATTACAACTTTTCAAAATAGACCTTTAGTAAAGTACCGTTAAATTTGAGGATAGAATGAAAATTACAATTTCGCCTCTTGGCATTTACCAACAGACCTCAGATAGACAGGTATAAACAGATGAACATATAGACAGAATTGCTCTACCCACCTCAGTAGTAATACCAAGATTGATCAAAATCTCGAGATCGAACATTTTCACGAAAACAATACTTGCCCTAAGAGCAAGTAAAACCATCTTAAAATAGTGAACTATAAAATGGAATATTTTATTTTTATAAAATGGAATATAACTCAAATCAAAAATAGAATACAACACTCAAGCAGAACACAGTGGTGGGACTTTTAGCAGGGCACATCAATCTCAATAAACACTCGATCAGACTCGGGCTAGCTGATACAACAATCTGTGCCAACTGTGAGGAGGAGGAGGAGGAAGATATAGAACACTTCCTCTGCCACTGCCCTGCAGCAGCGAGGTTAAGAAGATACTGGGACCCCCAAGGATACCGTATCTAACACATCTCAGTACGAAAGGAATGGGTGATATATTGGAGTTCGCTAGACGAACAAGACGATTTCCCGATCACTATATGACATAATCTCCATTTTGATATTCCCCATGATCCCAATACCTACTCTCATCACTTAATTCCCATATTACAATACTTCTCCTACAGCTCGACAGACGAGGGGAACCAACGGACCCAGTGGAGGCCTAAGTGGAGAGCATAAGCTCACCCTCTTAAACCACCCAACTAACCAAACGATGATACATTAATGGAGCAAAAGCGATTTTTCTTTTGGATCTTTGAATTTCAAAATACAAAACGTCGCATGAAACCCCCAAAAATATAAATAAGTTAATATTTTTCGTAAACTAATGAATCATTGAAAAAGAACAAAATAAATGAAAATGTTTTCGGGATTTCTGAATCCATTCAAAATTTAAATAAATAAAATTAAAAAAAATACTGCGAAATTTAACATCCGAATTGTTATAAATCTGCTAAAATCTTTAAACCCAGCGAATGAAATTATTATTATTATTATTATATTTTGGCTGCGAATATCCCGAACCCCCCGGTAATTTGGATCCCAACCCGGTATGTTACCAGTCGCCCTGCTCATTTTTCTCATTCCGTTCTGTACACCTCGTGTCGTATAATTAACATCGATTATTTAGCATTGGATAAGTGTAAAAATAACTAAAAAAAAAAAACGGGTAATCGATGCCAGTTATACGTGAAAGAGGTCTTATGAATTATCACAAAATGGTGATCAATAAAAATTAAGGTTTTTAGTTTTATTAATTTATTTTTCTTTTTTTAATAAAAATCATTGTCGGCTGAACGTAACCACACTACTTTTGAAAAATGCCTCTTCAATGGAATACCAAAGACGATCGTACAGCCAATTCTCTTAATCGTCCAGATACAATGAACTCCGTCAAAGAGAATTCACGAATTCATTTCCATTCATTCTCTTCATCGCAGCGACAACTTCATTTAACTATCCCATTGGTTGGGTGCTTCACCATCCACCACACAATTGCTCTTTGCTTCAACTCTGTAGTGCTCTGTAGAGTCCCTTGTCTATCTACTTCTGTTTGGTATTGGTTAGGTGGTGAGCCCAACTTCATTTGGTTTCAGATACATTTTGTTTCACCGTAAGCACTTGTTCAAAGAGATTTCAAGTGAACGGACGACACGGGCGGCGGCGTGTTTTTACTCGGTTTCGAATAAATTTTTTTTTTTTTTATTTAAAAATTTTTCTTTAAGTTGTATTGTTTATTCCACCTCAACAATATTGGCGACAAACAATTACGAATATTTATTTAGCTTTTTGTTGTTCTGGTTGCGCGCGGTAGGACATTGCGTGATTCACGCTCGGGTGATGGTGTTTTTATTGTGTTTGCATTTTCTTATAAACAATTACGTTTAAAAAAAATAAATAAATAAAAATAAAACAATACAACCGATCGTGTTAAACTGGATAACGAATCGTTTACGAGAAGATATTCCGGGTATTCAGAGATACGTATTCGAATTGCAAAAAGTTTTTTTTTTTTTTTGTATTTGTATCTTTTACAAGTGAGAAATGTGTGTACGAGTATTTCTAAAGGTATTCAAATGCAAATTGTTCGTTTAGATACTTTTTGTGTATTTTTATTTCTTTTTGACCCAAACTCTCTTATTCTTTTGGAGTCAACAAGTGTGACCGATCACCAGCAACAAGGGAGATGTGTTTAAATAAAACAAAAAAACAAAATTGAATTTCAAAAGAATTGCATATACAAATACGTGCATACATTTTTAAAAAATTTCTCGGGAAGGCGCGCGCGTTCGATCTAATCCAAGTATCCAATGCAAATGTTGTTTTGAGGGCAACAAGTGGTTTTACCAGTTCTCTTCATCCAACAACCAGTGTGTGTTTCCCACAACATTTCATTCATTAAATCTCAGCAAGAGAGATACAAATAAGTATTTATTTTTTTTTTCTATAATGTGCACTTAGATACCATGGATTGCACAGTATCTAAACGTGTAAAATTCCAATAAAAAAAGTATCTATAGCTTGTAATAAGACGATACAGTGAGGTGTATCTAAATATTTAAAATAAACACACTTGCAACGGCAACTACAACAAGAACAAAAATGGATTTCTCTATATGGCAACTCTGGATATTTTGGATAACCCTACAAAGTCTAGTCAAACCAGGATTTTTGTCTAGCGCAACATCAGCAGGATATGTCGATGATGGCGACATGAAAGGTGAGTAAGAATCTTACCCTAGATTACAAATAGAATTCCATTCCATTGATGGATTCGTAGTCAAACCGGTGGCGGTCCTTCGAAAAGGACACTACAATAAATGCAGTGAATGAAAAAAAAAAAAAAAAAAATCCACCTATTCAGTTGTTTGTGTATAAAAAGTGCATCTGTCGGTCTGTGTCTAGTTGAATTCCCTAGTCGCACCCTTGAACAGGTAAAATTCTCAGGTATAATTTATCAGATAGTTTTGCGCTACCTACCTGTCTGTCTCTATTCACACACGCAAAGGAGGGTATTATACAAACACATTACATTTTGCTTCATTCATGGGTTTTATACGACTAGTGTGGATAAAAACTCTGCACTGCAGGCAATTTTGGGTTCTCAGCACACACAAAATAGGTACACTCATGTGCATTAGGCACCATCACCATGGCTATGCATTGGCTCGGCTCAGTGAGAAACGAGATTGGCAAATGAAGATAAATGCGTTAATTGCATAACCGAAGCGAACCGAGTTGCATCGATCTGGCACTAAGCACAGAATGACAGACGACCAACAACGATGACGCGACGATTCGTTTAGAAATTCAGCAAACAACAGTGGCGGGGGATGTAGCATTTTCGGGGGTTCGTTCTCGATTGAGAACGAGGGGGAGGTAGTTTTGTGTATCTGCAAGTTTAGCGTGCATTGCATTTTTATAAAAACGCCGAGTAATGGAAATAATTGCAATAACGTAGATAACGAAACATGGGAGTCAAGAACAAGTAGTGGCGCTGAATGTTTTATTGCGTTAGAACGACGACATAGAATTATGACTGACGTGACTATAGGTATCATGGGCGGGCAACGATTTTTAAGAAGACAGCAAGCAGCCTTTGTTTTTCGGAGTTTAGTCAAGGCTATTGGATTTATTAATTAATAAACTAATTGGATCTTATTACTGCTATGGATCTTAGCGTATGTTCATATCTTAGCCATTATATCTTTCAGTTTTCCTCAGGTTCAAGCTTTGGTCTTTTACATATTTCATACAGAACTCGATTTGCAGAGGTTCATTTGCAATATGCCAATTCGAATCTATCACGCTGTATTATTCGCTGTATATTCAGTCTAAAACTATTCTAATGTGATTCATCCTACCGATTACGGAGTAGGACTACCTACCTAACCTAACCTAATGTGATTCATCGAAACTCAAACACCAAAAAATTAAAGATGCGAAAGATGCCTCAGCATTTTTATAATTTTGGTAAAAATAAATGGTACAGTGGTACAAAAGGTTATGATGATTCTTAGTTTCCTGGAAATGCCCTTGGACATGGTCTTGTAGCATAGATTACATGCATAAAAATGTCTGGAAGATCTAAAAGTAAATCCGTCCACCATGAACGGGGTAAAGATCACGTTAAACAGTGGAATAATTATTAACTCGATTTCTGTGAGGAAAATGACAATAAGGGAAACACCAAAGGTTATAGCTTTTTCATCACCTGTTTGTATCTACTATTAGTGAACAAGTGGAATCTGCGTTGGAGAATTTATCTTTATGGACACAGCAAACGGCTTAAAAGTAAATCCTCTGAAAACCCAACTAATCTTGTTGACCAGAAAAAAAGAAGGTTCACACTGCCAATGCTTGATGAAATTGCTATTATTCCCACTACTGCAAGTTATCTATTAAGCTTAATGTACTACGGGTGATGGAATTCCTTTTAACCCCTAAATTCATTTGCATGAAAGAAACTTCAGAACGAAACAATCCACTATTTGAAAAACAGACTACCAGTGAGCATGCGGCGATACAATAAGGAAGTACGTAGGTACTCACGGCAACTTCGGAATCTGTAGTTCAATACTATGACTCCTACATACGGCTCCCTATTCTATTGCACATTAGAGCAAACTGATTATTACGTTTTCTACTAATTCCTCGCAAATTTAAATATTGACGGAAGCACTCCAAAAATAGAAGCCTTCCAAGCAGAAGTTTTAGAAATTGAAAATGTAATAAAGCCCAACATACCTGTGGGACAGCAATCTTGACCTCATTCGAAGATTTAGACGCGAATTCCACTAACATACCAAGAAGATTTTTCAGTCTGACAATGTCTGACAAACCTCCGGTAGCTAAACTATCATGAATACCTTTTACAGCATGCAAATGTAGGTCCCTACCATTAATGCCAACAAATATACCAGCCGCACCTCGAATGGCAGGGTTTAAAAAATAAAAAAAAAACATTGTGGCTCTAGAACGGTCTTCTATTCGCTGAGAAATCATTCTCCTCAAATGTCAGAATGAGTTCAACGATATCTGCAGAAGCTGCGGAGAAGAAACATCGATAGAAACCCAAGACCTGGCACTGCTTTGCTCTACAAGGCTTATATGAGCTAATACGATACGTTTCTTAAATCTTTTTTTCTACACTAAAGATATTATGAATGAAACTTCAGGTCTACATCATAATGCAAATGTTTCTTCTTAAACTTAGTCTGCAGAGAATTTCTGCGAATACCACTAGATACAGCAGCATCGGAAGAATTCAACCTAATCTTGATTCAGACGTATCGTTCAATGATCTAAAATGTATGCAATGCAGATCACTTCTCGGTTGTACCTTCTTACAACAGTAACCACAAGACAGACAGGCTCCTGGGACACATTGAGATCTAGTATTTAATCGACAAATGAACTTAATGTATCTCTTACAGCAACAACTCGATTGATACTGTTTCAATGCCAGAAATCCAGTGATTTTGATGATATAAAGATAGGTATGCGATTGTGGGTTAAATTTCTACCTCTGAGTAAAAGCAACTACAAACGCGCGCCGATCTTCGATTTAAAAGTTCCTTCAGTCGTTTCTTAATCATATAAATTCAAATGTCGAAATTAGAAAAGTTTAGACTACACTTTAATAGTTCGTTTAGTGAAATTCTTTTTATTCTAAATTAATTCATCTTTCTGGCGTTAAAACCAATTATGAAACAAAAAACTAAATTATCTAAGCGGTGTCACATCGGATACTCAACAAACACTTTTCGGTTAAGAGCAATTCATAATTGAGACTAATCAAAAGTTAGTTAACTGATGATTTAACCTAAACTGAATGTTATTACTCCTCTGATTCTGAACTCCATTCTGACTATATACCTAATTTGAAATATCGCTACCCATTTACTTTCTTCTCAAAGGCCCACCAACTAAGCTCGTGCTGATCAATGCGATGGAAAATATTGATCATCTTTCTTTTCTTCAGCTTTGGGGTTCGATTTCAAAACAATTTTTACTTTTCACTTTCTTATTCAAGATTTATTGATTATCACTATTGATGATGATGTTGACTAAGTTGATGGTCACCAAGCACCTTTTTAAAGCAGCACTACAGTTCATAAGCAGCTCAACCCTCTAAAGGGCCTTAAGTTCGATATTAAATATTTAAATTGAAATGATGTATACACGATCCAATTGCGTGTTGAGTATTACTTCACAGGGTACTCCGAGCTCTCCACTATTGTTTCACAAAACATCTCAAACTTTCACCCTGATATAATTAAAACAGAAGAAACTTGTCTCCGATGCACTATAATTCGTTTGCATACAAACGTCGAAGAGGATTTTACACTGCGCCCATTCGACGGTTTGCATAGATTAACATTTTAATTAGGAGCTTCCAAAATCTCTGTGGATAATCATGGGGACGGGGCCACCCAAATGGTCAAGTGCTCGAATTACGTGTATTTTACGGTTTTAATTTGGTGTCAGAGTGGAGAAGGTGGGATAGGCAAATTAATCGATTACACATAATTTTGAAAAAAAAGGCTTGTAGGCTAGAATTTCAAAGCCTCAAAGTCGACAAAGATGTTAATGTGATATTTTTGGAGCGGGATCTGATTCATTGAAATTATGCAGATGATGATATACTGATTAGAAATGTGGCTGTGATCTAATTCCCACAGGGGATACATGGCGATCGTATTTGAAAGGGATATGAGGAAATTATTGAAATTCTGGTGTCTGGGAACTGATTGTAGATGTGTGGAAGAAAGAATATTTTTACGTGATAAGCTTCCAAATTATGTACATCGGAATGAGGTCACACGTGCAGTGGGGCTTTTGTTTTGTAAGCTGACTAATGATTGTGATTAATAAATTTAGTGGCATTACGTTTTCATTAACTTTTAATTCTCCTTTATTGCTTCATCGTATAAGGACTAAATATGGAAAAAATCTTTCGACTGTAGCTGCTACAATTTTCTGCAGTTTACCTCCAACTTTGAACAACAATTTTGTGCATGTCTTCGGAGACTTATTGGTACATCGAGCAAGTTCCGGCAGCTGTAGAGTGGGAGAGGTAGCTAAAGAGGGTCGATAACTCATTAAAAATTAAATTCCACACAAAAACTGAAGCTCTCTGAATTATCTGTCATCGTGGCAGTTCTGGCCCGAACTATTTCTAACTAAGATTAAGCTTTTTAATTGAAGCTTTTTTGAAGCCTACAAACTTATATTAAATTTTTCTCTATTTGTCTGAAGGATAGCTACAATGATCAACAAGTCTGATTGCTTCATTACACGCCTGGGGACTCGCTAGGCTTTTTAGATATATTAGAGTCTGTATTGTGGCCGGCGTTGTTTGACTGCCTTTGATAAAAACTTGACTCGATATCCATTACCCTCCAGATAAACAGATTGCACTTCAAGAGAATGGCTAAGCGGTAGATAACAGGGCTGTATATTATCTCAACGGCCCACATTTGTTGACAAATCCCAGAGGCTTGAACTTTAGTGCCCATTAAGAGGCTTAAACTGGGTAAAAGGCAGCGGTCTGGAAGTAAATTCGACGAAAACCGAGTTAGTGCTATTTGCGAGGAGGAGATCGATACCAGAATACAATTACCCTCATATGAATGGTATCGAGCTGATACCTCAAGTAACTGCTAAATATCTCAGCGTAATGTTGGATTCCAAATTATACTGGAAAACTAACATTGCCAATCGAATCAAGAAGGTAAGCCTTCGGGAAATCTTGGGGTTTTAAGCCTAAAGTGGTACACTGGTTATACACTGCAGTAGTAAGACCCATTTTGACCCTAAACCCTACTGTCATGCCGGTATTGGTGCCGGCGTCTGTGAGTCTCGAAATATACTTCGCTCGTTTAGACTTAAGGATGGTTGCAGTGTTTTCCAAGCCGAAATTTCTGCAATAAAACAAGCTGTCGATATGATTATTGAGGAAGATATTTCAGGGCAAATAATCGGCATCTATGTTGATAGCCCAGCAGCCATTAATGCGTTACAGTCAACATCACTAAGATCCAAGCTCGTAAAAATTAGTACCGGGCAGATACTTCTTTTCAGAGCTGGATGAGCTAGGTAGCATTGGGCTAAGAAAACTCCTGAGATTCATACATTTATCTGGGTGGTTTAGCCTAGCGGTCGAAGATTGAAATTTTTAGATTTTCAGGGTTCTAATTATTGGGCACAATGGACTCGTTGTGGTCTAAGTAAGCTGTTGGTAACACTGTCAACAAGGGCACCCAGTTACCTAACCTAACCTAAGAGGGTTGGATACATTTGTTGTTCTCCTCTTTTTCAAAAGCTTTCTGTGTGTATTCAATTTCAGCTATCCCACAACCCACCAAGTGTTGTTCGCTATCAAAGGTTTCGGAATTACTTTTATATTTAAGGCATATAACCTCTTAAAATTGCGGTATTTTCAACCGAAACTTGTCACCTATCCCGTCATTTATGTACCTAACTACTTACCCATATATTTCCTCCACCTTCTTCTAATTTATGTTCCACTTCGCCTACCCCCGAACAACCATCTGTCACCTACGCCCTTGTATGCCACTTAGATGTGTGTGAAACAGTTTGGATCTCTTCGAATCTGCAAACTACAAACAAAAAATGAAATCACAAACACTCTTGCAAAATAAAGGTGCTGTTCAATGTGCATCAACTGCATGCTGTGGCGCAGGTGAGGAAGCCGAACCCAAAGAAAGATTAAAAACTACAGATGCAGGTGTACCTCGTCGTATCCATATGAAACTTCTCTCCTTGAATGCATATTGCTGCAGCCGTTGATTTTACTGGATTCTATTGAGATTGTGGTTTTCGTTTCCTTGGCATCGATACTGCAACGAAACTTGATGCACCTCCGTTGGTGGGTATAAAGGGTCTGCATCGTTTGCTTTCCAAGATGAAAATCTTCAACCCACTACAGAAGGATTTTTTGTCTGCGCCGAGTAAAAACAGAAAGCCTTTCGATAAGAAATGCGCAAAATTTATCACCAGCTACTTTTTTTTTTGCGACTTCTGACGAAATTTAATTATTATTACACACCCAGCGATGACTAAAAAATCTTTTTATATCGTAATCAAAAGACATGATAAGAACGTGTAAATATGATGTGCGACTTAATGCTTTTCTTCTCTACAGTTGAGACTAGGAAGCAGGTGAACTGGGTTTCTTTCTAACTTTGATAGTGTAAACAAAGTGACAATTTTGTTTGATAAGATAGTAGACAATCTAATTGCGTTGATTGCGTGAATTGGCCTTTTGAAACAATGGCAATTGATTAAGACAAAAGGCTTAATTTCAAGTGTATAACCTTTGGTCAAGTCAATTAACTATACTTTTGGCTCAGAAATTCTCGTAATTCGATGATAGGATTAAACATTGTCTTTCTTATTACGGATATCTTGGTTAAATGAAGGAGGATAACTCTATGGTAACTCATGGTTCATTTTACTTCGAAACTAGAAATAAATGTCTACCCAACTGTCCTATACAAAATATTGTTTTATAAGTAAGAACTAATTTAATAAAAGAAGCAAAAACATGTTCTTCTTCATATACACATGTTACATCAATGTTACATCATTGTACTCTCAATCTAAATGAATAAATTTCAAACTCTATTCAGATGAAAGTAATTAAAATGATTAAAACAAGATGATAGAATAGTTATTCATTAAACAATAACAGAAATATTCCTTGATATAGCACAAACTTTCGATAAAGTCTGGCACAAAGGGTTGATCCACAAAATTTCAAAAGCAACTGAAGTCATATATATCAGATCGATTCTTCAGAATTAATCAAGAAACAGAGTACTCAAACTTAAGAGAAATTAAAGCGGGCGTACCACAAGGAAGTGTATTGGGTCCTGTGCTTTACCTCTTCTTTATTAGCGATCTGCCTGAAAGTGAAGAAACCACTATAGCAACTTTTGCAGATGAAACTACTGTACTTGATGTAAGAGAAACTGTCGAAATAGCAACAAAAAAGCTTCAAATGGCAATAAACAGTATTTCAGAATGGACTAAAAAAATGACAGATTAGATTAAATGACCTAAAGTCAGTCTATATTAATTTTACATATAAAAACGTACCACACATTCCAGTATACATAAACAACAATGTACGAGGGCAAGGTGAAAAGTTCTCGGCCTGACAATGAAAGACTGCGATTTTCAGTTAAAAAATGATTTTATTTTTCTACATAATCTCCCTTGACTTCAACACACTTGGTCCAGCGTTTCTCCAACATCAGTATTCCTTCTCGGAAGTGAGAGTCTGGAAGGCTGTGAAAATGTTCATCTACGGCCCTCTCAACTTCTGCATTGGATGCGAAGTGCTTCCCAGAAACAAATTTCTTCAAGTTTGGGAACAGATGGAAGTCTGAGGGTGCCAAATCAGGTGAATAGGGGGGATGGCCGAGCAAATCGTACCCCAAAGGTGCATTGTCCTGGTGAAAGATGATTTTTTTTCTTCTTCAAGCCAGGCCTCTTTTCGCGAATTTTGGCATCCAGCTGGTCAAGAAGGTTGGAGTAATATTCGCCTGTAATTGTTCTGCCTTTCTCAAGGTAATCAATAAAACAGGATCCCTTTCGCATCCCAAAACACACTGGCCATGACCTTTCCGGCAGATGCGATCGACTTCGCTTTCTTTGGCGCTGAACCACCGGCTTCCACCCACTGCTTCGACTGCTGTTTCATTTCTGCCGTGTAGTGGTGGACCCATGTCTCATCCATGGTGACAAATCGCCGCAAAAAATCGGTCGGATCCCTATGCTCGTCTATCGGTCGGATCTCCCTCATAGTAGAATACTCAAATACAGCAAAATATCTGGCATGAACGCCAAACTGCGTTGGAAAGCGCATGTAAAGGAAAAGAGAGATGAGTTGTACATGCGATACAGTAAAATGTATTTGCTTATTGGGAGATACTCATCCCTGTCCAATTACAATAAGCTGTTCTTAAACCGGTATGGAGCTATGGGCTCCAGTTGTAGGCATGCACATGCTTCTCAACCACGTTAACATAGAAATAACATAACTATTAAATACTGACAATGTAATCAGCAGACTACGACGGGTAAAACCTCTTGATCTGTAAGAGTTAGCTAAGACCAAGAAATTAGGTAATATTTTCAAACAAAAAAGTCTTGAAATCCGATAAACGGCGGATTTTTTTTTTCTATTTTTCAAATAATTCAAAAATTAATTGCCGATTAGTCGAACGACTAGGTGCAATCCAATTCGGGATGACGAAATTCAGTCCCCCCGGGAGGTTTTTTAGATTGGCTTAAAGTCCCTTACTATTGCAGAAGCATTCCTTGCGTACTAGCTCTGCAATGTCTTTCGATGATTTTTTCTTCCAGCCACAATCTGTAAAGCTTATATTCTTCCGAAACTTGAATGTGACTCGTATGTTTGTCAAGGGACTGTTGCAGGATAGAGCAATTGCGAAGTAACTAAATGTCAAATAACAGACGACCAAGTGAATTTAGCAAAACAGTATCTAATTTGTTTTAAGCAATA
This sequence comes from Pocota personata, assembly GCA_963082735.1. NCBI lineage: Eukaryota > Metazoa > Arthropoda > Insecta > Diptera > Syrphidae > Pocota > Pocota personata. The sequence continues at coordinate 233,853,798 of OY720430.1, read as the reverse complement.
ACGACTTAAACTCATGAGAGTGGAAACGATACGCCTCAGAAATACAATTTCGGTTTAATGATAAAAACTATTGACCCAAAAGCCTGCAGCATATTTCACTTCCTATTCAAAAATGAAAAGTCCCACACATAGTCGAAATTCCCACCCAATTTAAAAATCCTCCAGATCCTTTCGTTCGTTCTTCCCACGATCGGTAATCTGCCTGCGCCAGTACTCGTACCATGTTTTCAAGTGCACACAACCAAAAATATGAAGGACTTTCATTCATTGAACAGAACATTTAGTTGAATGACAGAGATCATCTCTCATGTGTATCGCAGCAGCAGCTGCCACACGGAAAATATGTTTTGCAGAATATCTGTATCTGTACACACAGAGGAATAATCTCCGTCGACGTCTGTCGGACAAAACAAAAGCGAAAAAGAATTTCTCTAATAGAAAGAAGATAAAAAGAAATACAGCCTACAAGTGGCCACTTGAAAACGGACGCCTGCCCATCATATCACACACGAGTACGCACATTTCGTTCGTTAGATGCCACTATCGCCAGTCGTTCACAGACTTTCAGAGAGTACGGATGTGTTTCGGCTTCTCAGTTAAAATCGTTTTGTTATAAAGTGGAAAGTTAGACAGCGAGTTTTCAAGTGGCGAGTTAGCCTAATAGAAGTGGTAGTGAACCGTCAACCCGGGGGCTTGGGTTCAATCCCCAGCCAGGAAAAATTTCAATTTTGACTTTTTTTTTTTTTTTTTTTTAAATTAAATACAATAGTGTACACAAAACAAATAACAATCAGGCGATGGAAAGTGAGCGGTCCGCGCTCCCATTAGCGGGACCTGCTGATAACAAGGCATCAGCCGATGAGTCAGCCAAAACAGGCCACCCAGTAACAGTGGCTGCAGATGGTACATCTAAGCGGAGAAGGAAATTGAAACCATCTCCCAATTTGGTAAAGCGCCCCTCCACATCAGCTTCAGCTGTACAGCTGCCAGGTGGAGTGAGGGAAGGGGCGCCGACCACAGCAACAGTAGTAGCAGCAGAGAAGAAGCGGCAGAGGTCGGATGACTCTGTTGAAGTAAAGTATATGTCCGACGGCGGTGAAGGCCGCTACGTAGGCGATGACAACAACAGTTTCGCTGTTCTCGCAGCTTCCGAGTCTGACGATGAAGACGAGGAAGTTGAAAACATATACAGCAGCATCAATAAACTGCAACAGAGGGTGCGTGAAATAAAGGCCAAGCAAATGGCTAGGAGGGAAAGGGAGCGGCAGTTAGAGCTAGAGTGCGCTCAACAAGAACAACAACAACCACAGCAGCAGAGGCCAGAAAGCCAGCGGCAACAACAGCAGCAGAAGCAGCAGCAGCAACAACAGCTGAAGAACAAGCAGCAACAACAACAGCAGCAGAAAACGCTGCAATTAAAAGAACAAAAACCGCAGCAGCAGCAGAAAACGCAGCAACTACAGCAGAAAGAACAGCAGCAGCAGCAACAGCAGCAGCAGAAACAACAGCAAAAACAACCACAGCAGAAGCAACAGCAAAAGATGACCATTACAAAAACGAGGGTGCCGCCAATTAACACATATAAAATTGAGCTGAAGGATACCATCGAACTATGTAAGTCGGCCATAGGCAAAAATTTTAATATTAAAAGATTAAATGAAAATAGACATGCTATCCACTGTAATACAGTGGAAGATTATAAAAAAATTAAGCAGTTACTTAGGGACACGACGACGGAGTTCTTCTCCTTCACCCCGAAGGGGGAAAAGCGGCAAACAATGCTGCTGAGGGGGATAGACCCGTCTACTGATCCGGAGACGCTCCTTGCGCTGCTTAAAGAGAAAGAGTGCAACGAGCTCGAATTCGTAGGGGTCAAGCCATTCACCACAGCTAAGGCAAAAAGGGAGAAGCGGAAATTGCCGTTTTTCCTGGTTCAGCTTTCACCCAATAGCAAGCTGGATAGTCTAAGGAGTATTAAAGTCCTAGACTACCAGGTTGTCGCATGGGAAAAATTAAGAAGGAGCGAAAACATTTTACAATGTGTTCGCTGCCAAAGGTTCGGTCACGCCGCGTCGAACTGCGAAATGCAGCCTCGATGTGTTAAGTGTGGAAAGAACCACAAAGCAGAGGAATGCACTCTGGGTAAGGATGGAGTGGCAGATAAGAGCCAGCTCTCGTGTGCTTTATGCAGGAACTCGGGACACACCGCAAACTATCGGGGTTGTCCTAAGTTCCAGTATATTAAGAAAGTAAATCTGGTTCGGCAGGAGAAGGTTGTAGTGAAACGTCCATCTACTCCAATTCAAACACCATCCGTGACTCCCCAAGTGACCTACGCCCAAATGGCGGCAGGTCGGGGAAACGCGGAACAGAAAAGACCGAAGGTTGCTTCTCAGGCCCCAGCGCCCAGAGCACCGGAGGCTCAATCTGACTTGCTTACCATCTTGCTCTCTATCCAAGGGCAGATGGAGCAGCTTCAACGTCAGGTACAGGAGCAGGCGAAGCGGGTGGACCAGATCTACGCACTTCTGCCGGGCTTAACGCACCTTCAGTCGTAATGGGTACGAACATGGAGGAGCAATCCTTGAAGATCCTTGCGGTGAATGTGAATTCACTGATTAGGATCGAGCGAAGAGCCGTATTGTTTAAGTTGCTTGAAGACCAAACCCCTGATGTGCTTATGGTTAGCGAAACAAAGCTATCCCAGAAGCACAAATTGGGGCACAATAAATACAGTATTGTCAGAAGAGACCGACCCAACTCTACACAAGGAGGAGGTGTTGCGATCTTCATACGCAAACAACTGCAATTTAAAGTAATGTACAGCGGTGAAGTGCGAAGGTTCCAGGAGCTGGAAGCGTGTATCGTGTGCATCCCTCTCCGTAGTGGAAAGAGGATGTACTTGGTCGCACTCTATGCACCTGAAGCTACTCAATCTACTTTATTTATTTCAGAGCTCGAGACACTTTTTCGATTCCTAAGGCTGGAGTCGGAGGAGAATTATTTCATCATGGCCGGAGATCTCAATGCCAAACATAGAGATTGGGGAAACAACACACCTAATCCTAGAGGGAACCTACTATTCAATTGGTGGGGTCGGCACAGTGTCGAGTATAAACTCGATTTGAAAGCAACAGATAGTCCGTCGTTTCCTAGAAGTGGCTCCTATCTGGATCTTATGCTGTTCGACATACGGTTACAACTGACCGACATGGACCGACAAACCATAAACTGCCTGCACACATTTGTGTATGACAGTGACCATTGCGGACTCAGTGCCGTAATAACGATTCCCAACGAAATTGCGGAGTTGGAGGAGTTTGTCCAAACGTACCCCTACAATTATAGTAGGACGCGTTGGACTCGCTTCTCCAGAACTTTAACAAGAGCACTCTCCTCGAACTCGCTCTACCCACCGTCCAATAGGAATCTGTCAAACGAGGAGATTGACTGGTACCTAAAACAAATGGACGAGACAATTAAACGAACTATGGATAATACGATACCTCGGTATCAACATACTGACAACGCAGACATATTCCGCAATGCAACAATTGACGCACTACACCAACACAAAAGTAGACTGTTGTCGAGACTAAAAACCTTGTACAGACAGTTTACTGACAGACAGAACTCGGAGGTTAGGACACTGAAGTCGTTGATTAAAAACCTCCAGAAGTTAATTAGAGAAAATTACAGACTTTCTGTAAATTTGCATTGGAACAATAAAATTCGGGCTGTAAAATCCAACAACCCGAGTATGTTCCCGCAAATAAATAAAATATTTCGGAGGAATAATCAAAACGACCTTCCGTGTCTTAAGATCCCCCGAACGACGAACAATGGACGAATACTTATAACAGCAGGTATAGATCCAGATAACGCAGTAGAGGATGACAACTTCTTTGTGATCGAAGATCCGCAGGAGAAGGTAGAGGCTATAGGAGCGACTTTCCAGGAAGTGTACAAGGTGAATGATACCATTTGCCCGAACCACGACCTGGAAAATCGCGTCCTTGTGCACAACTTCTACCTTCGAAATGATATAGAGCACTGGCGATCCGAGAACATAGGTTTTACCGAGTTCAATGACGATAACATGGCAAATAATGTCATCGCCGATGAAAGGGTACATCCCCCGTACATATCGAAGGTGGAGCTCCAAGCGATCTTCGACTCATTGAGGAGGAAGAAATCTGTAGGAATCGATGGAGTGTCGAACATTGTGCTTCGACATCTCCCTCTAGAAGCGGTGGACATTTACACAACTCTGTTCAACAATGCACTGAATAATGCACATTATCCAGCGCATTGGAAAACAGCAGTGATACAACCCATCCCCAAACGGGGTAAGGACACTTCCAATCCGGCAAATCTCCGGTCGATAAGTCTCCTTCCGAACATCAGCAAGGTATTCGAGAAAGTGATCAATAGAGCCCTGCTTAAGTGGACTGAGAACAGTAATATAATTCCGGATAACCAATTCGGTTTTAAGGCGGGGCATGATACAATACATGCCGCGTCTAAACTGGTATCGGATATCCAATGGAACAAAAGCAAGAAACAGTGCACGGGTGCTTGCCTGATTGACTTGGAGAAGGCCTTCGACACCGTATGGTTAGAGGGACTCTTCTACAAGCTAAGCAGGCTGGGCATAAGCAAACCACTGCTGTACATACTTCATGACATGCTCACCAGTAGACAGTTCATTGTCAAAAATGGCAATGTGACTTCTGCTGGAACATTTCTAATTAAAAACGGTCTGCAACAAGGTGCGGTTAATTCACCGATCCTTTTCAACATTTACACGAGCGATCTGATAGGATCACTTCACCATGCCATAGCGTACGCAGACGACTTGATCGCGTACAGATCAGGACCAAAAATCGAGGTCATTGCAATTCTCTTGCAACGTGACTTCGATAAGATTCAGCGATATTGCGATGACTGGAAGTTGAAGATCAACTTCCAGAAATCGGAAACCATTCTTTTTAGGACGCCGTTGTCTGGGGCCTCTAGGGATACCAGAAAGAATTGGCGAAAGTTCTCAATCGTGGGACCGCACGGACAGCCACTTGCGAGTCGAAGTGTAGTCAGATACCTGGGGCTCTGGTTAGACCAATATCTATATTTTAACAAACATATAGATGCTGCTCTGGCCAGAGCCAAAGGTGCTTTTGCCCTTACAAAGAGACTTTTTTATAGCAAGCAACTCGATGCAAGGGTAAAGGTAATCTGCTACATGGCCCTCATCCGGCCCATGCTCGTATATGGATGTCCCGTGTGGTTCAACGTGGGAGCAAGCTTGTTGGAAAAGATTCGGGTGTTTGAGAGGGCTTGCCTTCGGGCTTGCCTTCATTTATACAGGACACCGGAGTCCCAGTACATAAAATTCTATCCCAATGAGGTCCTATACAACAGGGCTAATCTAATAAGAGTGGATAATTTCGTTATCAAGCTGATTCGAAGGCACATTGCAAGAGCAATGAGCTCGACGAACAACCTGATCTTCGGGGCTTATTACCCCAATTCCGAGTATCATGAGAGAGTGCGCCTTAACGGCTTTGTTCCCCCAGAGGCGTTCCTCTATTTTGATAAGAAAGGTCTGATCCAGGACAGATTGGCAGTGCCGCTAATCTTCCACGTTGCTCGGACAGCTGTGGATAGGCGACTCAACTACGACAGAGACGTTGCACACGGCAGTGTGGAGCGTCTCCGGTTTAGTAGGGCGGTATCGGGTCGCGATGTTGATGACGTACAACGTCAGTACGGTCATTTCTGGTGGCTGGCCGAAAGAGAGGAAACTCCTTCGTCGTTTCCTCCTAATCCAGGGTAGCCTGTTGCATATTTGAGGTTGGCTGTTTGTTGTCCATGGCTGACTTACATAGTTTTAAGGTTTAGGTAGTGTTATGTAAATAGGTTGTAAGTAGTATTTTAATAAAAAAAGGAAAAAAAAAAAAAAAAAAAATCCACAGCACTTGGATGCAAAAATACAAAAAAAAACACAAAAAACATAAAAAACATAAAAAAAAAAAATAAAAAAAAAACAGCACTCGATAAAAAAAAAAAAAAAAAAAAAAATAAAAATTAAAAAAAAATTAAAAAAAAATTAAAAAAAAAACAAAAAAAATTTACGTAGAATAAGATAGGTTAATTTAGAATAAGATAGCTTAAGATTTATTTTAGGGTAGTTTATAAGTTTTATATATACGAACATTAAAAACAAAAAAAAGTTCATGTACTAAGTTTTTTCATTTGATTAAACATTTTTCTTAGTAGTAATAGCCAATAGAATAATAAAATAAATAAATAAAGAATCTTAAGTTAGTTACGTCGAAAGACATAGTTTTAAGTATTAGGTTTAACTTAGAGCGCCCGCATAGGGCCAGTAAGTTAGAATAAGAATAGTTAAGTTAGTTAAGCTAGTTTTAAGCGTTTTGTCTAGCATGTAAGTTAATAAATGAATTAATAAAAATGCACTAAAAATGAAATGAAAAAAATGCCACTATCGCCACGCAAAGTGATCATAATTTTCTCAACGTCAGCATCATTTCTCGAGGGCTGCGCACCACCACACTGCTGCCCACTGTATGATAGCTTCACCAACTGAGAGAGAGTGAGTGGAATTGGAGCGCCTGCCGCGCGCCGCCTTCATGGCGGTCAATTGAAATGCTTGATTGGATTCGTCGCCAATTTCACACACATTGTTCGGGAGCGCGGCTATGGTCGACTGAAAGGGTGTCCAATCCGAAGGCGAAAGTCAGATGCGCATGTACCCACCCGGTACATGCTCAGAAATAGAAAATCATCGAATAGGTACCTATACAGCTTCCTCCAGCTGCAGCCTACCATTGCCATGTCTCTGTTTACCTTTCAAAATACAAACCATCGAGGCTTCCCGAAAAGCCAAAATTAAAAATTTGTTTACGATCGATTTGGATTGTTGTTCCAAATGCGAATTTGTGGCCGCCAGCTGGAGATGATTGCTTATTTATTGAAGGGATCCAGCAACACACCATCAAGCCGCCAAATGGTTGCCATCGACAGTGATTTGGAAGATACAAAAGAGAGGGTGTTCCTTCCGCTTTGATGTCGTCTATAAAACAAAAATCGACTAAAGGGCTGTGCGGGTGCGTTGCGTGTTGATGGAAAGGAAGTTGCAGACATATTGTGTTGTGCGACTCACTCAACATTTATGAGACAAAGGACACACTTGCGTATGCACTCATATGATATGCGCGTGCCATGGCATGGAAAACAAAGACCGAGGTATGCACACATATTTCATACCCAGAATTCCTGTTCCAAGAAAGTGGAATTCCTATCCCAAAAGGATTGTTTCCTTTCGATTTTTTTTTCGTTTCCCTGTTCGTTGTTGTATTTCGCTGAAAGGTCGTCTCTAGGCAGGAAATGATTTCTAAGTGTCATAAAGTGTTCCACTTTGCTGTTCTTATTTTTTAGCCTGTCTCCTGTAAAAGTGAGTTTCCCTGTTCTTCAAATTATGGCACTTATGAAGAGCAGACGATATCAGTTTTTTTTTTTTTTTTTGTTGTTTAACTTGCAACATGGGCATATTGCAGCGATGCACTTTTTTTCGGGAATTTTTCAACTTGAAATACTGAAATATGAGTGCGAACGACACGCTATGATTTTTTGGCCTGACGTAGGCAAGAATTTATGTGTGCAATCATAGGAAGTGGCCTTTGGACGCAACGAGCATGGCAGGGGAGCCTCTGTGATGTCTGCAATGTTGCACATGTGTGTAAAAGATTTAAAACGATTTGATTGTATAATTTCTAGGATAGATTATGAGGTGGTGACACTTTTGCTGCATTTACAAGTGGGAATGGAATTCAATAATGAGATTTTATTTCCTTATAAGCTGATTAAACATATAAAGAGGAAACTTTTTTAGGACTGCGTCAGCGTGGTAAAAATAAAACATCACTGTAACTTGTAGTTCAACTATCATTAAGGTCAGCTGAATTTTCACCGTAGTGAAGCAAGGTTAAGGTTATCTTCAAAACTGACAACTGATCCTCAAAATCAACAAATAAATTGAAACTCGTACAATGACAACTGCTTATTCGATGATATAAACATTTGACGTACCAACTGACTTCACTACAACTGTTTCCAAACAAAATTACAGATCGTACTGCATCGAATGGTGATCTTAAAATATTGATCGTCATCTGCAAGATCCTATACAATAACGGGTCCTCCTCTACAAGAACATACATATGTACATATGTAGTTAGTTCGTTTCTCCCAGCAAATAATACCAACCTGGAATATGTATTCTGCTCCACAACCGCTTTACTTCCTTACAATTTTGCGCCAGTAGATAATTTGGACCTTCCTGATCTCTGTATTAAAAAGTGTCTGGCTGGTTTTGTTGACTTTTCATTCTGAAATTTACCTTTTGAATTTAACTCTGTTTTAGTTCTTGAACAAACGTAAATTTTTTTTTTTTATAATTTGCGCGCGCCAAATGGGATACGAATATCATTAAATTATTTCAGGACACGGGCGTTTTGTAGAAATTGAGAGAGAGAGAAAGAAAAATTGGTGTAGTAGGTTTGAAACTCCAAGGGTGGCGTCCAGATAAATGGGGAGCTTGTTTGTTTTACTTTTTGTCGTTGCTCATGATTCACAGTATTTTTTTCCGTCCACCTGATGTCATCATCACGATCAAGTTGCATTTCCAGCCATATGGCCACCCTATTGCCAGTGTTATGCCTTCGGAATAGAGTTGACTAAGCTTTCGCAATTGATAGACCTTTTTATTTATTTCATGCGAAATAAATAGATGATTCTTGACATCAGGATTCGAACCGTGAACTTGCAGCGTGACAAGCGATGATGGTACCACTAGTTCTACGTAAATATTTTGAAAATATTCTTCCACAATGCATTTTTTTTTTCATTTACACCGTGACAAATAAATTCTGTCCAAAATTAAAATTAGCATAGAATAAAAAAAAAAAAAAACAGTTTTCTAGCTGAGTGATTTAACTTGTATTGTTTTTATAGTGGCTTATATATTTATTACAGTAAGTTTTTTAAGTATTTATTACGATCGAAATTTTAGGGTTTGAAATTATCTACAAACTGGCTATCAAAAATGAAAGTTATGAACTTTAGTGTTACAAAACTTGTAAATACTAAACTTTTTTTTGAACTTATTTTCTTTTTCTTTTAAACTTTAATATTATTACAAACGCGGGAAAATCGGCGAAAATTAAGTGGAAAACGAAAAATGAAATAAAAACTGAGGTGCGGTTCCCGAGGGGGTTAAAATTGTTTATTTATCTTTAATTTATTAGGATGGATGGACTGGATTATCCACGACTCAATTTCGGCCGCGTCCGCGTTGCTGGAACCTTCAAAATCCAAGACTCTTCTCCTCTTCTTACTCTAGCATTTGACAGCCAGCCTCATCCGCTCACAACGAGACTCGAAGTCTCTGTCACCGCACTGTCATGTGATAGCGTTGCCAGGTCCGTAACAATATAAACAAATGAAATGTTTCCAGTATTTTCGATTTTAAGGACGTTGTCCCTGTCAGAGTCCAACTCTAAAGAAGTTGATGGGACTTGCAATTCACCTTTTTTTTCGCGAAATGTAAACCCCCATACAAGCCAGCACTGCTGAAGAGCGGATAAGTCATATGACAGTCTGTGGTAATTGATAATTTTTGGTAGAACTGTCTTCCAGAATTTTGATGAAAATTGATTACGAACAGACAGGTAAATGTTGGAGAGGTAATTACAAAATTTGATTGTTTACCGCATATAAAATCTGTGCATTCAAACATTTGTTGAGTGGATTACTAAAAACAGTGTTTGCTAAAATACCAACCTCTGCAACACCCTATATAAAAAAAATAAAAATAAAAAATTGAAAGTTATTGCTCCTTTAAAACTTAATAAAAAGAAAAATAAAGCAAATAAAACAAAACCCAAATGCATTGTGACGGCGAATGTGAATTTTCCCATCGTGTAGCCCCGACGATCAGTTAGTTGTTCTTATGCTAATGAGTGCCAAGAATAATAAGTGAACCAACAACGATGACGACAAGGGCCGCAGACATTGACGTCGACTCGTATACGTATCTATGTTAGGGCTTTTTGAAATAATGCATTGCTAAGTGGAAATTGCCGTTACCAAGAGACTTTTCCATTTTTCTTCTGTTTTGGTTTCAGTTATTTTCCCAGCTTTTCCCTTTTGTTTCGCTCGTGTTGTGTTGTGAACTTACTATCATGAACCCCATGCTTCTATGTTGAAATGGTTTACGGTACGTATTTGGGCCCTTAGGCTGTCGTCACATAAAAATCACGCACCATAACAATAAGTATTCATGTTCTCTTTCTGCCTCTCAAATACAATATTATTCTAAGGGGAGCAAATGTATCTCATATATCATATCATCAGACACCATATGCGGCCTGCTACCGCCTACCTTTCCCGAAAAGATGTTGTATCTCTAAGGAGAAAAAAACAGATATTCGTGGAAACCAAGCAACAGCTTGCATCTGGACCTCAATATCTCTTTCGTTCATACACACAAGATGTTGTCCTTGTTTTCCCTTCTTCCTCCTTTTTACCTAAAAAAAAAAAACGTATCCAATAACAAAAAGACAAATCCATCTACTTTCGGACGCGGCGAACCCTTAGCCATTTTGAAATCGGATACACTTAAACAGGTTGTCGAACGGTCCTTTCACATTTTCGCCAGGCCAAACGTTTTCTTCTCTCGAGTTCTTTGAATTCCACTCTCTTACTTTGAGTTGAGGATTTATAGAACTTATGAAATGTGAATATAAATTGACGAATTAATCACGTCCATCGTCACATCATACGTGCGATGAGCTAACCAGCAGCGCAATGGCGCACCCATCATCTAACCTTTGCATAATCTTTTTCTCTGATTGTGTCTTTGGTATACGTAGGTAACCATCGGTCGTGCCCCTGTATGTACACCAATTGACTTCCTTCGCACGATCGGACACATAAACAATTTTATTAAAGTAGGTATGTATCTTTTTCGGTGGAAAAATCTGACAGGAAAAAAGAAAGACCCCATCTTAGTTCGTCGATCCTTTCGAAACGACGGCAAACCGATCTGGACAACAAGATCACTGATCTCCCATTAAATGGTGATGGGAAGTTTTAAAGTTATAAATTAACATATTTCGTCCAGGCACACTATGTTCGAGTAGAGACAGTGACACCAAGGTGAGATGATTGCAGTGTCGGCATGAGCTCCCTCTCCCTTGACAGTGAATAGAGACAAAAGATTTTGTGCCTTTGAAAGGTTAATCCGTCTATTGAACGCACCCTCACATTGGACATTGAAGATTCATTTCCGACCGGGGTTTGGGTACCTACGTAAAGTATCATAGTTGAACTCTGCGGATGTTAGGGTAGTCTGAATGCATAAATGAGTAGGGAAAATATAAATCAAAATTCGACATATCTGACTGGCAAGTATTTCAAAATCTGATATATTCAAAATAAGATATAGTTTGTTGAATGGAAATCAAGTATCGGATTATACTTGGGGAATGCTTTTCCCAGACATATTGCTGAAGTATTCATCGGTAAACCCCACAGGTGGACCAGTAGGGATGCAGTAAAGTGTACGGCTGTGATTCTTCTACTCCGGATCATAACCTCGCCGCAAGGAAAAGAAGAAGAAGAAGATTGTTGAAGTATTCATGCCTGCCAGAAAGGCAGGTCGAAGGAGCCGCAAATTTTAAAGACACATTTTGAGCTTGTGCAATCCGCACTTAATATTTTTGGGACTAATACTACACACATCGCGATGTAGTATCTTGTTTCATCTTCTTTGAAATTTGGCGCCAAATGAGTTGCAGTTAAACCTGCAAGAAGACAGGAGAAGTTTGCAGATTCAAGGTTCGAATCCCAGAAAACACGAACAAAATTTTCACTCACGGTCCCGCCTCTCGCGAACGTCTGACAAACATCCGAGAGTAAAATTGTCATGAAAAGCTTTTCTCAATCGAAAAAAAGCCCTTCGAACTACTGCATAAAACAGTAGGTCCCAACCATTCATGCGGCGTACAGTACGAGTGGCTGCGAGAACCTAGGCCAGGCCATGTATGGGCTGATAGCGTCCTAATATTTGTGCTTATCATTTCAATTCACAGAGAGTTCATTCTTCCTTGTTGCTTTCTAGCTCCAGGAACTCATCAAATATTGAGCTCGTGAATGTCTTGTATTTTGTTGAGGTTTTAGCGATAGTTTAGCCCAGTATTTGATCCGATAATCTCGCTGTTTATTTATTGCTGATTGGAATAATCGTAATCTTGTTGTATTATAATAGGGTTAGATGTCTAAAGAGATCATCGACATTAAGAATAAAAAGACTTATTTGTTACGACTACACTAACATGACTTTTAGTGTAAATTGAGCATTCCACACTTTTAAATCAAAATCTGAAGACTATCGGTCAAGAAGCACGGGTATTTATCATATTCCTGTTGAAGAGATCGAAACATCTCAGCACTTTATTTATGAGTAGCAAACATAAGTTGGCTCTGGAACAAGTGGCTAGATCTCAGTAACTGTGGGCGGTGACAGCCGAAGTATAGTATACAAAATGCCACTAGTTTACTTTGTAAGTCTGAGACTACGTTCTTCTAAACTGTAATGAGTACATACCCTCAACATGGAGGTTTTCGCCCCATTGCCCTTCTCAAAACGGCTTTTTACGGCTTATTAGAGACTTATCCTAATACAGCTTTCACCCTTTAAGTCAGAAGCAAAAGAACAAAAACGGTGATGGCGACGACACCCTATAATATTTGATATAAATTACACCGGAAACTACAGCGATAAAACTCAGTACTTTTTTGCTTTGCATCCTTTTGCAGTGTAACTACACCATTGTCACACTTTGGTAACCGACTCTCATTGAATTAATTAAACCAAGCGACAATATGGCATCGAAAACCACCACATAAATGAGATATTTTTTAACAAAAATTAACCGCGCACATGCCAACGATCCTCGTGACGATGTGTTTTTATACATTTTATGCAATCATGACAATTATGATGATCACCCAACCGTTCTAGCCCTCTTTCAATCTCATTTTCTTGGCTAAATTGTCAAGTGAAAAACAAAACACAAAAGAAGATTAGGAAGAGGAATCTTTTTTAGTGGATTATTTTCTTTGGTTGTCGATACCACTACAACTTCGGATGGATTGTTTTCGCTGCTTCTGCAGAAAAATTCAATCCTTTGTTTATCAGCCGAGAGAAAAAAAAAAAACGCCACAACCAAGTCATTGTATCTGATTGATAAAATTTTATATTACGTTCGCACATTGATCTCATTGGAAAAAATTTCCAACTTCGAAACAAGTTTTTTTGAGATAATTTCTTAATTATTATTTTTATTTCTATTTTTTTCAAAAAGACACACGAAAGCCAATATATTTTCACAAATCTCAGTAGAGAAAGACTATTGCCGATGTGATATATAAATAAAAATTTGAATAATGTCAAAAACCAGTTCTAGAATGGAAGCAAAAAGATTGAGGTTTGTGTATTTTTTTTTTTTTTTTTTGGTGCACCCAGTGGTGATATGTGGCGTGTATCCCCAATTTGAGCTTCAAAGATAAAATCGAATTTCAGCTTAATGAGCGAATGAATTGTTATAACATTTCGGTAGTAATATATTTTAAATTAAGAATCGACTCATTTCCGAAGAGAAGGGAAATTCATTAAACCGATGCTGTGGTAGATCAATGATCCTCTCGTCTCGAGGGGAAGTTGGAATGATTCGAATTAAAACAGTGGGGTTCTTCGCTTGGGAATTGTTTTTAGATTTATATCCGTTGATTGTGTACCTAATGAATATGTTCTAATTTGATTTATTTGAGTATCCGGCATCTCTCCAGCAGGGTAACTGAGATCACTTGCAATTATAGCCACATATGGGTCCCTATCGGTCTTCTCTTCTAACACTGATTTAGATTTAGTGATCGCATTTGACGTACAAATTGTTAAATCCCAAAGGAAAAGTTGAAAATGATTAGCTCATTAGCACAGGCATGCGATGATAGATTAGATCGTAGACACGATAGAAGACGATCAAGTTCTTATGAAATGGCGATCGCTTTCGAATATAGATTAGTATGTTTATTCTTGGCATTTGTTAGTGCCAAAGTTGGTTCGTCAGATGGAGAGTTTTAACAATAGAAAGATAGTTAGCACAGATATTTGCATGATCGAAATGTGCACGTTCCAACATTTTGAATAAAATAGATGAACAAAACTGAATGCAAGACCAGATTGCTCTAGTTGACTTGGTCTTGACTTTGATAGAAAAAAAGATTTTGTAATCTAAAAAAGAGTGTAAATCTAAAAACTCGATCATTTCACGTGAATTTGTAAATAATATGTCAAAAGCCAACACTAGCCAGTAAACTAAGGCTAGTATTGGCTTTTGACATATTATTTACATATATTAACTTCGCGCCAAAGTAAAACATTTTGAAAAATTCGCCACCATACTGGAATTTCAAAACCTTTAATTTCTTTTATAATAATTTTTTTCATCGGACACACTGTTTTCGAGGTACTCGCTCTCAAAACAGATTTCAATTAACTCCAGGCAAAAGTCGGATATTTTGGAAAATTCTGTACAATTTTGAAAAATTCTAAAAATATAAGTCTTGTAGAGAATTTAAAAACTTAAAATTGCGATCAGAATAATTTTTTTCGTATGTCGCTTCATTTTCGAGATATTCGTACTCTAAACCGTATTTCGATCCTGAATTTTCGAAAAACCTTTTCTTTAAGTCTATCTTAAGAAAATATAAACTGTAACACTTTGCCAATGAGAGAGAGAGAGAGTGCGTGAGAGAGAAAGAGAGATTGTTAGTCTAATCTAGTGGTTTGAAACTCAGGTGTTCTTAGTTTGCAGTTACGCTATGGGTGGTGTCTGAACTAATTGTTATTTTTGCATTCGGTTACGATTTCTAATGTTTTTTTTTATTAGTGTCGTATTTTGCTACTCAATTCAAGCTACAAGTAAATAAGTTATTTATATAACCTCTTACTTTTGTAACTCCTTGTTAACATTTCTCATGACAAAGTGGAGGTATCTTGTTTTTAAGTGGATGTGGATGAAACCTACTTCCTTCCAGCTCCAATCACTGACTAATTTCCTTTCATTCAACTGCAACACACCCCATACATCCTTTGCAATAACTCCTTCCGATGGCTCATTTCCTTTAAAGGAAATTTCCACTTCCTTCCGATTCTGAAGAGGAACATCCTCTTCATTACGCAAGAAATCACTTTTTCTGCTCATCTGTGTCAGTTCGCCTGACGTTTACAAATTTCTACAACAAAGTAAATGTGTTGTTAGCGTGATGATTACAAGACGTCTCCCTAATGACCTCAAACGCGCAACGCTTCATCTATCATTACAAAAAAAAAAAAAAAAAAACACAACAAATATGATCCTCGCGCAACAAGAAAATATAAATTAGAAAAAAAAAAAAAAAATATGAAAGGAAATTACAAAGAAAAGAGGTGAAGTAATAATCAGAGCACAAAAAAACCCCACATGTGAAGACGCAATAGAGACTCACGTAAACTGGTCTACTACCGGAAGCTGACAAATGCACAATCGATGGGCACGACAAAAATCCCTAAGGAATCTTGTCCATCCACACACACAAAACACGGAAATGAGCACACGATACCTAGTAGGTACAGCGCACAGTGCATAGCTACCTCATTACCGGTCCCGAAAAAAGGGTTCACCTCCAAAGATACTCATTAAAGGTTCCCTATTCTAATAAATCCGGTTATGTGATTCAGCACAAAGAGGCGTGCGCTTACTATTCGATAATTTGATAATAATTACAGGATACCTACATAGATACTATAGAAGCATTCGTGTCAGTATGTATTTCCGTGTATATGACGTTACATCATTGATACAGCCGCCATGATGAAACTTTTTAAATTGCTGTCATGTTTGAGTTTTTTTTTTTTTTTGAAAATCCGTCTGAACTCGATCAGGGAACACATTCGGTCAGTCAGTCGTTGTTTCACACAATTAACCCACTCAATTGACAGCAATTAATGGAATTCATTTGGCAATAGACACACATACTCACTCATAATACGAAACCAACAAAAATTAGTATCGGGCGTGTGATGAAAACACCCAATCTAGCACTCTGGTCTTACCCCCATTCCCCATTACGACTCTGTGTGATGCTCCGACATTGATGAGAAAAAAAAAGTATCTGCTTTGCCTCAAGTAGACTTACAAGAGTTTCCATTGCGCATTTTTACGGTCACACGGTGCCTGGTTGTTGTGAGTCTTCGCAAAAGGCATCCAAGTACACTCAGGTTCTTCACATCATCATGCGAAAACGATGATAGTAAGTACAACGATACGGAGAGAAATTGTCATTGACAGAGAGAGAGCGAATGAACGATCAAGATTTGCAAGATCTTCGCGTATTCGATTACAGATCTAAGCGCTCGAGAGTAGTTCATGTGATGAGGAAGATATATGAGACTTCCAACCTGGTCAGCTTGTTGATTAAACGGGGGGTGGTAGGGAAAGCATCAAATGTGGCTATGACCTTTTTTCTGCGGTTCGTTTGGAGTCTAAATAGAGACCAGGTACAGTGTACGATGACATGTGATGTGTATTTCTCTATTTTACATTCTTGTTTGAGGATGTTATTATTCGGATTTCCGCAGTGGAATAGACTCAAAATCGATCCTTGTTCTTGGAAACTTAGAAATTTGATTGGTCTTGTGGTACCTAAATAGAGCAGTGTGTGTCCTAATAATGGAACTGACATCCTTTTTACTTGTTGCTATAGGGAACCAGAATGGTATAAAAGGAACACTAATTTAACACGGTGTCTGTCCGTGTTATCTGCCCATGTGTCTATCCCACGCTTGTATTTTTGAACAGTTTCACAAAGAGAGCTAAAACATGGTGGACCAATCAGGAGAAAAAAAAAAAAAATATTTTTACACCGCATTTAGCAACTCATCAAATTAAAGCTGAACTTCCAAGTATTCCAAAAATATAAAAAAAAAATCAAAAACCATGGGTTAGGCGATTCAAGTGAAACTACTAACTTATCAGACTAAGCCTAAATGACAAGGGTGGCCATGGTGTAGTGGGTAGTGTGTTTGCTTGTGACCCGAACTGTGCAGGTTCAAACCCGGACGGGGAACAGCAACCACAGCCACCCGAGTATAAAAGAGAATCGAATAAACTCCAAGTTTATCCAACCACTACACCAAGGAGTTCTGCTTGGTAGTACAATGGAATTTGTGTGAACCTGAGTGCTCCAGGATTTGAAAATTTCCTTGACAAAAAAAGTCTAAATGACAAATTTCATCAAAATCTGTTCAGGATTTCATGCTGATGTTTTAAACATTTGTATAATCTCCATCCCCACAGTACACTCATACTTGATCCGATAACAATTTTTAGACGAAATGACCTATGAATCAGGATATACACATACAAATTAAATTTAGTAAAAACGTCTAATGGTTCTCGAGCGAGCCGGGACACGACAAATATGTATACACTTAAAATATCGGTACGGAAGGCCCGATTCGCACTTGATCAATTTGTTCTTATAAGCAATTATTTTCATGTACATACATACATATGTATGTACTACGGCACAATAAGTGGGAACCTCTTCAAGTCCTTTTTCCTGGGATACTAAACCAAATACTTTAAATAGAAAGCCGAAACTTGGTCAATATTTTCAGAGGACATGCAATGAATCCTGAAAGATTCTCTTAAATGGGGGAACGTTAAAGAAATAAAAATATTTTTGTGCTAATAGCCCATACAGGGCTGACGTAATTTTGCAGTTTTTTCGTCTATAATGACTGCATTATTATTTGTCATGTCAATGTTATATATGTATGTTTCCCTTAGGATTTTACACCTACAAGGCCTTTCATAGTCTACCTAAGTACCAATTGTGTAAAGTCATGGACGATTTTGTATTGCTCTGACAGAATGATGAAAGCTTTTATGGCAGCAGATATAATTTTTCATTTCAAAAAATCACATTCAAAACTCACAGGAATTCAGAAATTAAATCTAGTCAGTGAAAAAGACCTACTTTACATTTTGTAACAAATCTCCATGCCGATCTTGTCCAAAAAGATCATTGTACGATCAGTGAACATTTTAATGAAAACTTTCCAGCATCTCACCCATTTTACTGTGTGAGATAACAACCTCACCTCTGACCTACGTTTAAGTTGCAGGGCCAAGAGCCAACATCATCTCTGACTATTTGAACATTACTCCGAAAAACACACACCATCTACTCCAAGATCCGTGCTGATCGCCGTAAGTAGCTGTGCTTGTTTTCAGATCTTTCCTTCTTTCTCTCTTCGTATACTCCTTGGCAAGCAAGCAACAAGATAACAAATTGCACTTTTGACCTTTTTCATGAAGAAACTCAATTCTACTTTACGATCCTCAAGAACGTACTTCACTTTAACAAACTCCAGCCGCCGCTTAAAATCACAACTCACCGACCGATCAACGCAGTGTTGTTGTTTTCATTTCATTTCACCTTCCTCCTTCCTCGTGTTTCATTCGGGTTTATTTAGTTTTCTTTTTTTTTTTTTTTTTGTTTTTGTTGTTGTCATCATAATTCTTTCTTTTGTACACCTTTATAACACACAACAGGAAACTGAACCGGCTTGAGATAGGGAATACGATCTTTCTCACACATGCCATGCCGGCGGTAGAGCCAAGTTCCCTGCGAGTGCCACCACACCAAAAACCAAAGTAAAGCCATCCACCAATCCACACCGGCAAAGTTGGTTTCGTACTTTTCATCATGACTTGGACTATGAACGTATGTGTGGCAATATCGATACTGCGAGGTACTACACCACGTAGCACTGGAGGAGCAAAGGGGGTCACCTACCTAGACCTTTCCCCATCTGAAACCAAACCAACTACGATGACGACGACAAAAAAGGGAATTACGCTTAAGACCATAATACGCGATGGTGGACTTGAGCTGGAGAGACTGCGCTGCTTGTTCAACTTTTTTTTGCCATTTTTTTGTTTGTGTTGTTGCTGTGCTTCTCTGATTGAAGATCACTCGGAAGCATAATTCACAAGAAATGATGATGATGGTCAAAGTAGTAGTAGTAGTAGTAGTAGTAGCAGTAGAGCAGCCAAAATGGATACCAATTAAGGCTATAGATTTACCGGACCATTGACCTCGGATGAGATCCCGAAATAAAAAAATTCACCGCCAAAACTTCTTCTTCTGAGAAAACCTAAATTGGAGCAAACTACACAACACACATAGTAGTTTAGCAAACGTTAATACCAATTAACCGCAATTAAGATCGCACAAAACGACTACGAGCACGCTCACAGCCTGTCAAGACGTTAGGCGAATTTTGTTGGCCAATTTAGGTCTCCCTGGTATCGGGATTAAATGCATTGCGTGCGCTCAATTATGAAGTGGGATGGGAATTTATCTTTTCTTTTTGGCTAAACTAGGTTTACTGGGGGTGACTACGAGTACATTATTAAGTGGTACACACATTCAAAATTGAATTAATAGAATGAGCGAGGCATGAGGGTATGGTACGTGTGCCACCGCCATGATGGTGGTAAAAAAAATGTGGACTAAGAGTAAACCTTTCAATTTACACTTTCAAGATGCACAGCCGCACCGCATATTAAGGGAGACTCTTCTTGGCTATATTGCACCATGCCTTGTGATTGTGTTTGCGCCATGACACTTCTGCCCTATGGCTCAATTGTTTTTAATTAACAGAACCGAGCTACAAAAAGAAAGAAATTCGAAATATTTTCTATCTCCTTGCGCTAGTTAATTGTATTTCTTCAGCTTGGCGACGACGGCGATACGATACAAATTTGTATCTCGAATAAAACGAAAAAGATGATTCATGAGAGTTTCTAGATCATCATTGCTCGCTAATTGATGACGATCACGGTGATCGAATTTGCTTTCGATTTACTTTCGAGTTGCATACGAACATTCGGAAGGGAATATCGCTTAAGTGGCAATCAGTGCCGCCGTCAGATGACGAAGATCGAAGATTCATCATAATCAAATGGGATGCCACGATCACTGCTGCTGCATGATGATTGGCACAAATTGTGGTTGCCTTGGTTTGGTTGACAGTTGTATGGTGTACGTCATTGGACGTTGGACTGGACTATAATGAAATTTAAATAGAGATAGAGAGCTGCTTTAAACCTGTTTAAACTGCTTTTCAAGTTGAGCTTTACTGCTTGCACGAGGATGTTTCGAATTTTTGGAAAGAAATAGCAATGAGTGTTACCTGCCACCTGAATGTTTGTTTTTTTTTTTTATCTTTTTGAAGAGATGCAAGTCGAAGTTAAAACCGATCAGTAGTAAAGCTTTTGTTTGACGAGACAGATATTAGTGTTGTTTGACCTTGGCAGTATGACCTAAAGCGCATAGTAATATGTCGTAAAACATTTTACAAGCGATGTAAGTGGTCCAATACTTGAAAAACGTTCCGTAGTGGAAATTTACTAAATGGGCAAACAATCGACGGAGTTAAAAAATAGCTTACTACTTAATTAGATACATCGGTAGCAATGAAATTCTTCTTAATGTCAAAATATCGCTTTTTTCAATATTGTTTTAATGACATGACGACTCCAACGAACTCTAAATTCTAAAAACCCGTCCTAGGAAGTACTTGTTTGAAATTCCAGTGTGCATTTCTGAAATTATGGAGTGCAGAATTTACCGATATGCCAAACTCTAAAAAGTAGAAAGTCAAGCATTTGGAAAACCGTGTGTTTTAAAACAAGATTGACCTTATGGGATAGACATTGAACTAGTCAAGAATATTCGAATTTATTGCATACTAAAATATGTAAAGGTAAAGGAGAAAAGATTTGAAGGCGCAGCGCGGCAATGAACATTAGTCAACTTGTTATGTGAAATCAGAGGTAATTCGCTGCAAAGAAGTTAGCTGCTTTGAGCAAATGTATTAAATTCCATGGGCAGTAGCTACATTTCCAGTAGGGCATTTTGACATAATTGCCGTATTCGAGTATATAAAGTTTTTCCATCAAAATTGCGAGTTAATCAGTAGAAATTGGTAAAAACCACTATTGAACCTAGAAAACCGTTTAAAGGATTTTTTTTTTGCTATCGACGAAGATTCAATTTTGTGGCTGAGCTCCTAGGGTTTTTCTTCCAAAAAATTTCTAAAATCCAGGCTACTCGGACACCATTTTCGATCCATTGTACTACCAAGCAGAAACCCTTTTCGTGTAGTTATTGGAAAAACTTAAATTTTATTCGAGTGGTTTATGGTTGCAGTTCCCCGTTCAGGGTCGAACCTGCACAGCTCGCGTCATAAGCAAACGCACTACCCACTACACCGTAGCTCTCAATGTTAGTTATTATTATATTGGCTGTCTTCATATTGTTTGATGCCTAACTTCTTTCTGTCCCGCACTAATTGGTTAATACTCGTACCAGTGCGACTTCTGCAGAGGCAAATCGACAATGGCCCACATTTTCCTGAAAAAGATCAACGAACTTCAAAATGGAAATCCACCATATTCATCGATTTCTAATGATAGCATTCATCGGCAATAACTCGACGAGGCGATGGCGTATTCCGGGGTATAAAATAAATATTTTGTCGTTAACAGTCCATAGAGGGTCTGGCCCAGCTTCTTGCAGCCATTCGTGTAGTGCAAAACGAATGGTAGGGACCTACAGTTTTATGAGAAGCTTCTCACGACAATTTTGCTCTTGGAGGCTTGTCAGACGTTTGCGAAAGGTGGGATCTTGAAAAGACCTTTTGGTATTTTCCGACTCTCCTCGACCCTTGAGTCTCCCGCTGAGTGATCTCGCACTTAACAACTGAGCCCACTCCATTTCGGGATCCCAAAGAAACTAATCCAGTCCAGTTGTGCCGCATAGACCTGGTAAACTCTTGGTGTACTGTGAAATTTGAAAACAACTCCTCTGTATAATTTGAAATGTGCACGGGATTTCGAGAAGAAGATGGGCCATGATGTGATTTCTCCAGCCTTTGTGCTGAAACAGATAGTGCTGGTGTCAACATGATGATATCGACATCATTAGGCGTTCTCAGTTAAAGTTGTTGACCAGGCCAGGTGTCCACCGTCTAGGTAGGACAAAACGTAACTGTAGATAACTCCAGCTTTGAAGTAGTTAAGGGCTTCAACTACCTCAGAGTAAACATAAATTTCATAAATGATATTGTCGTGAATATACGCTGACGTCTGACCGTAGGAAACAGCTGCTAATTTGGTTTGGCAATTGGATTCAAAACTGATACACCTGTGAACTGCTGTACCGAGATGTGAATTTAGTCCTTAAAACCAAGGCCCGATGACTACATTGGGTCAATCACATCGAGCGAGTTGACGTCAACACTCCAGCTAAGAGGATCCTCAAATACAGATCCCCAAGCTCGAGATGATTAGAATGATGATTCCCGTTGTTTTTTTTAAAAAAAAAAAAAAAAAAAAAATAGATATCAGGCAGATTGGTCTAAAGAACTAGCATCTCAGGTGGATAATTCACGGGTCGAGAGTTCATTAAGTTAGTAAGTTTTAGGGGCACATTCCTTATCCTAATATGCCTCAAGACAAGTGCAGAAACCCAATCTGATATATCTTCCGCTTTGAGATATCATCATATTTCCTTTAACCCCGGGTGGAGCATAGGACAAATCTCTTCCATCTTTCTCGGTCTGCAGCTAAATATTTCAGCTGTAGCCACGTTTTCCTCTGGTTCGCTGCTTCTGCCAAGACTGTTGACCTCCACATTGTTCTTCGTCTTCCAACCCGCCGTGCACCATGAGGACTCCATTCGATTTAACGTCAGTTATTGCAGTTTTTAAGATCTTTTTTTGGTATCTTAACAATAACACCGTCCTTGCAGTCCTTGGGATAGGTAATCCAAAATGGCCTGTACTAACGGAAGTAGAATACTAGCCGTTGTTACGGGATCTGCTTTCAGGAACTCAGCTGGTATGTCATCAAGTCCAGCTGTTTTGTTGGCTGTGAGGAGATTGATCGCAGTTTGGATTTCTACAATTGTTGGAGGTCCGGTGTCTATACTCCTGTAAGATCTGCACATTTTGAGTAACTGGGAGCTTATTGCTGCACTCTACTCGCCGGAAACGTCATAAAAATGGGCATAAAAATGTTCCCTTCTTTAAGATATATTCATCTATACTCTTGGCTTATATATTCCATACTACTCATCTATATTCCTCTCATCTATATTTGCCATTAGCTAGTGTATACAGATCAGCCTTACATTTGAGTCAGGCCATTGATCATAAAATCTTAATGCTCTAGCTTACACAGAATCAAAGTGGCCTGACTGGAAACGTACCAAAACTGGTCGGGCTTAGACTGCTCTACAGCATCAACAAATGTCACTACATATGAGACGTATTCAAAATATATCTATCTCTACCAAGAAGATTCTCTAAACGCCTTAGAACAAGTCTGTGTCAAACGATTACTTTCACAGTAGTCCAAGATGAAACTTTGGTATGTTCAGAATGTACAAAATTGTATCTCGATTTTTATTTTTGAGATCTTTCAACAGCCATAACCTTGAGAGGTAGTCTAATCTATTTTTTATGGATTCGAATCCAAATTAGTAATAAAAGTTCAACCTTTGCACCCCATTAAAACAACAAACAGAAGCAGATTACCATTAATAGTTTCAAATCCTCTAATTAGGTAACGAAATAGAATAATATGTTTATATAAGTATCTGTGATATTGAGGTACGAGTTAAAATTATCCACATCCACGAGTTTAGTTTTATCTCATCTAAACAGCTTCTAATTACCTCTGTTCCTCTAAAAAATAAAGTTCTACTTACCCATTTGCGATTTCTTTTGTTTAACTCTAAAACTACCTAGGCACCACGTACGTAACAATATAATGACTTCAGACCTATATTGGTACAAATTATCCAACCACAATGTCTAATGACTACATACATACTTTGAGATACAATAACAAAAAATATCCATTAAATAAATTCTTTAGCTGAAAAAGTTCTTTGATCTTACACACGACGATGACCACTGCTCACATTTGGGTCAGATGGGTGATATAGGCGAAAGGTTCTCGAAAAAAGCAATCAAACCTAAATGGAGCGTGTGTATGTTGTGTACGTACGAGTATGTAACATTATACACGCCTTTTGTTGTGTTTTGCATTTTGTTTTTTTTTTTTCTGTTCCTTTTTGGTTGATATCGATATAACCGCATAAGTTTAAAGTGCATTCATTGTCCATTCCCAATCATGTGTTTGCGGCTACATGGGGGCCTCTGCTCGTATATACGTCTGGTGACATGAATAATTATCACGCAAACACCACCACCATTTTCCGTGCTAGAAAATATGTTTTTCTCTTTTTATTATTGGTTCTGTAAAACAATTTCAAATTACACGCATATGTTGAAATTTACGATAAATGTGAATTAAAATCACGTCTCATGATTGTTTCGTGATGATGACGATGTACGAGTAATGAGGTGATAGCTAGAGGTTAAATGAGGGCTTTTCGAACAACTTCAGAGCCTGCATTCTCTAACGAATTACTTTACATCTTATAAATATTTAAACATGCCACAGATACATGTCACACGACTTTCAGATATTTTTTTTTTCTGGTCAAGGTATGTATCTTTTTCATTAGACAAATCGTTCGAGTTATTAAATTTACCATTCATACATTAAAATACGTATAATCAAGTTAAATGAAAACTCGTTAATTGTTTACCTCTGCCCGGGTACCCGCTGGCACAACTAATGACACCACTGCTGGGTGCGCATTGCATAAAATCAACCATCAACGACAACAAATGAAACTACATTCGCTAAGCGAACACATCGTTGCCATTTCGCCGCTGAGCTGAGCTGAGCCAATGTTGCGAAAGGACGTAATTTGGCACAAAGACCTGTTGCCTCGTTTCGTGTTGCAAAATCAATTTTTGGTATGAGTGCTGCTTGGTTACAGAAATGTTGATGAGCTAGGTGTTAAGCTGCATCGACACGACCCGAAATTAGTCAAATTAAACAAAAATAAAAATCCACTACAAACGAGACAGTCATGCATCAGTTGAGCGCGATTCAGCTGAATCAATAAAAACAGATATGAAATATAGAAAATACGATTTTTATTCGGTTTTAACGTGACATTTCGATTCGAGGAAGTATAAAATAAATTGGAAATTTCTACGGAGTGGTTGTGGTGGCCTTTAACCCGGCTCGGTCCTCTCGTAACCGCAAAAGGTAATTTTTTTTCTGGTGATTTTCCTGCGGCTGAAAACAACAACAGAGGATTGGCTGTCAATATTCGGCTAAAAAAAAAAGCAGAAAGACAAACAAAATGTACGTTTATACGTTTGTACGTCTGCGAGCTTTGTTGATCAGAATCTGTCTCGTCAACTGTCACTATGGGTGGGACTACACGGCTGAATACGATAAAGTAATAACAATAAACAGCAAGCCGGCCGATCACTAGAAAGCCTATAGCGTGCTCAGATTGAAAATGTTGCTAGTGATGCGGTGGCAGTGTATTAGCTACTAATCCATGAGTTGGCAATCGGGGATAGACGGAACGGAAACATAGTTTTTTTCTTACCGAACTATTGTTTGGGAAACATTGATGCTAACTGTGAAGTTTCACTGTATCTAGGGGTACGCAACCTTTTTAGATGATAAAGTCAAGTCGCATCGGGCTTATTTCAATAAATCTAATCCGTGTCATAGTTACAAGAGATACAGACTTATTTTATATATTTACTGTATGTATGTATGTATGTATGTATCCGTGCTGTTTTGCCCGAGCCAAAAACTAAATGTTAACCTATTGATCTGAGATATACTCGTATACATTTGCCATTATATTGATTGGTTGTGTTTCTGTCGTCTAGGCAGCGCCTTAAGTTTTTCATGCATCAATAGCATTTTTTCTGCGAGTTGCTGTAAGTTTTTGTTCACTAATCGACAGACCGTGCATTTTTATATACAACAAAGAATATGCTACAGAATAGTGAAAATCCGCGTCAAAATTCATTCAACAGTTCTGGAGATTAGTGCGTTCATACAGACATATCAACAGAGACAGACATAGAGACAAAATACACACTCAAGAGTATCTGTCATAGTGTTGATCATAATTTTTGTGAAATTCAGACTTAGGAAGAAAAATAATTATTTGACAATAGTCTCTGTAGAGGCAAGTATTGTTTTTGTGAACATTTTCGATCTCGAGATATCAAAAAAGTGGGTCTCTCAATTCTGTATTTTTTTTTTTAAATCGATATCTACGTAATTTTTGACATATGCAAGGACATAACATTAAAATTTTTGACATAAAGGCTCGAAAAAGCTTTCATTTAGCTTTTTAACGCATTTTGTGAAAACAGTAAATTTTTGTTGCTTCTTATCTATTTGGCTTAAAATTGAAATCTGAACAATTTTTAAACGGACAGCACATATGGAGCAAGTACATGGAACCAAGTCGTGCCCTTCTGATTTTGTTGTGTTGTGTTTTATCGTTAATAATCTTCATCATCAGGTTAGCACAACAAGCAATGATTGTTAGTCCGGTCCGTAGATGGTCTTGAGGCAGTGCTTGGTCATTCGAATTTTTAGACATCTAGTATTTTTTTTTTCCTTCCAATACATCCGTATCATATCGAAGACAAAAAGCCGAGGAATAGATTTCAAAAGATTCAAAGTAATGAACGACTCTGATCACTATTTATAAACTCATAGCTCGTCTATGGGCAAGTTAGTCAGACTCCATAGATACAACACAGAACTATGGATGTTGCAGTAGTGACGATCTAAGCTAAATGAACATAGAAATTCAGTTGAGTTGTATTTTTGAAATAAAAAGTCTTCTATTGGCATTTAGTGGAGAAAATACATATAAACTATACGTTGATTACCAATGCATTAGTGCAGTTCAAATCAATAGTTAGCCAAAACAACGGCGCAAGATACATCAATAAGAACTGTACTTCACAATACATTAGATGGAAGAATACAGCCTCATGCATATTGAACCCGGTTTGACTGCAGTCTATGTCGTAGTTTCTCTAGGGTGCAACATAGGAATTCCGCGCATTAAATATTTTGACCGGATGCAGTTCGCATTGAAATGGCATGCGGTATTTGTAGACGCATGGCTTGCAATAAGAGCTGATGACTGAAGCGAAGCCAAACTATGTACTCGTATGTGAGGCTTACTGAACGTCAAAAGCTATTCAAGATACAAATGAAAGGCATGCCTAAAAGAGTACATTGAAGGTTGCCAGACTTTTATAAGGTTAAATCGGGTCACTTAATTTATTTCCGTGGATTTGGAAGAGTGGTAGGAAAAAGTACTCTTAAGTTGTTATCAGAGTCATATACCACATGGAGTCATATACCTAGTCTTCCCCCCCCCCCAACTCTATTGTACTCATCCTTAAAGTCAATAAGTAGGACATGGATATACTCTTCCAGATCTAAAGACACACTGACAAGTACGAATCGGGTACGACTTTAATTTTTCTTAGGCCACAATTTAATATTGGATTTTAAGCAGACCTATCCTTCTGCAGTTAGTGCGATGTATGGGGTTTAATTTTGTTTGAATCGGGCATATTTCATATACTGACATTACGGTCTCCAAATGACTGGAAAATACTTTCAAGTTGGGCATTATTCCTCTGACTTTTATTGGCATTGCAAAGTTCTAAACAAAGCTCTTCGCTATATTATTTGTCAGTTCTTTCATTACCAGCGAAAGAGTCCGATACTTGTGTAGTGTGTTAGATATCTAAGCTCAAAGCTATGTTGTAACAAAGAAGGACAAGAAGCAGGTATATTGGAAATATGCATACCTTTCATCGGTGATCCGCCATTAGAATATCTGAAAACTTTTAGTTTTTCGGCTAAACCATGACAGATGTTTGGTCATCGTCCGTATAAAGCTCTTAAACGCTATTAGAAATATACAAGCTTTCGTTCTTAACGCAACTTGTGAGTGTCAAAAATAAGTTATGTATTGGTAAAGCCGGGTATACACCCGACATTATACTTGAAGAACACAGTTTGTAAAATATTGACGATTTGCAGATGAAATATGTTCATTTGACACTATATTTTGCTTCGTAATAAAGGCGGACAATTTACGCAATAGGAAGTTTAAATATTTTTGGTTGTTTTTATTACGTTATTTGCTTTATTTTCATTCTACACAAGAATGCAATCTGTCAAAAATGCAAAAAGAATCGGCAATATAACTGTGTTTGTCAAGTCTTTGGGCACCGATTTTTTCTTCATTTATATTGCACGGTGTAGGTATACCCGGCTTAAGAGAAACTTATATAAAAGCAGGATGACAGAATAGAAAATAGAAAGAGGTATCCAATGAAGGACAAAAGCATTGCCGCACAGTGCTCCAAAAATACCCAACAAAACCGCCATTCAGGTAGACATTATGGTACCAAGCTTCATTTGTAGGGAAATAGTAAAGAAACATCTTACTTAAAGAATGTCAGATATTTTAGAAAACACCAACGCATTCGTCCTCCTTTCAAAAAGGTTCCCTGCCACTGTGCTCAGCACACACACACACTTTCCAATTGAACCCGTCCCATATGTGCATATTGTGTATGCGTAAAATCGCGCTGATCTCAAGCCAGACATAATGCACGGGCATTCATTTTATGCTTGAATGATTCGTATCTATCTTGAAAATTTAATTAAAAACAAATAGGTAGCATTGTGTATCTTTTACAACTACTAAATGCAATCATCTCCTCCTCCTTCTGCCTTGTCTGCCCCACACCCTCTTCACTTCACCATCGTCTCGTCGAATTAAGGGGGAAGAGGGATAATAAATAAAAAAAAAACTAAACACTACTTATTCATGCTTCATATTACACAGTCGAGTGGTTATATCGAATGTGGTGGCCACATTTTATGGAAATAACGAACTTGGCCACTTGGGCGCTTAAGAGGTTCAGTTCAGCTTCTACTATACTCGTACTCTTCAGCTTCAGTTCCAAAGACACAGACCTCATGCTCATGGTAATGTTCTGGAATTCTTGACATGGTCAGCACTCTGCATTCAGTTGTCCGTCTCTGTGTGTGTATGTGTGTAATGTGTACGTTTCTGATTCTTATTGCTGTCACGTAGCTATGCTTCGTTTGAAATTTATTCCCTCTCTCACTATGCACAGACACTGGCATTTCAGTATTTGATTTCGATAATTCACTAAATCACTCCACATAACCAAACAAATGCATTGAAAGAGGCTAACAAGCCTAACAAGTCAAAAGCAGCAACCAGTCTCAGCCTAACGAATTGCCATAACATAGTTGAATATTAATTCACAGCAAGGTTGTTGAACATGCAGATTTGTTGTGGTTTTGACAGTCTATGTCAGTCTTCATGTCGTACATGGCATCAAATAAAAAAAATAAAAATGCTATCTACAAGGATCTTGGAAGGAAGAAGATTTTCCCATGGTTGCTGCGAGCGTTATGCAAGTAATGCACCTTATGGCTGCTATCTGGGAAGACAAAATACTTTTTTTTTTTTTTTGTTCAAGAACACACATGTGAAACGATCTATATGGGTGGGTCGCTCGATCAGGTTACACTCTCCGACTAATGCTGCTACTTTTCCACAACAATGGAGAACAGAGCATTCTTACTCACTCTGCTCTCCAGGCAAACAACAGGATATGAGCCTTAAATCATTTTTCTTGGTTGATCGCACTTCCATTAGCGTCGATGCGTGTATTCGTGTCGATCGGTTGAAAAGTACTTTTTTTCTTTCTTTTTTTACCCTCTTGTGGGTCAAATTAAAGGACATAATGGAGGTGAACGGTGCGCTGGTGAATAGATACCTAACCCAGGTTATTCATGGAAATTATTGATGGAAGATAGTCATATTTTGTGTGGGATGTTTGAGAGACTTCCTTTTGGAGTGGAATGGGTTCCTGTTTTAAGGAAATACGGGCGGAAGGATGGAAATAATTGTTAACACTTGGATTACATTAGATATCTGGGGCGAGGACTGTGTGTAAAGATATGTACTGATCCGCGATCAGATCATCTATTGATGGTCTTATCGGAAATTTCCTAGAAGTTGAGGGTGCGCTGCACACATGTAAATTATTATTAATTTCTGACATTTCTCAAGAAAAATAAAACGGTGGGGTTTGTTGACATTCCTCCTCAGTTTTTCCCAGCAGCGTCAGCAGATCTCCACACTATCATAGGGAGTGCAAGGGAATGGAAAGCTTTTTAGAAGAGTGGAAAAGGGAATTATCATTAAACTCCCAAAGAAAGGAAACCTCACTAAGTGCGGAAACTGAAGAGATATTTGTGTCCTACTAGCGGTTTACAAAATAATGGCGAAAATAATTCTGGATCGATTCAAAGAACACCTTGATTTCACTCTCTTTGTCGAACAAGTAGGCTTCCTCTTCCTCCTGCATCGATCACATAAACACCTTGTGGATCATTGTAGAACAAACCGTCCAGTATAGGTCTCCGCTTCACTTGTTTTTTTTTCTTTTTTTTTCGACTTCGAGAAAGCTTTCTACAGCGTAAGCCGTGATTTCACCCGGTGGGCCTTGTGCAGGGCAACCTATGAGGGTGCTAAGTGTCATGTTTTACATAATGGTAAGGTGTCTGATGATTTTGCAGTCCGAAGTGGTGCGTGCCAAGGTTGCATACTCTCACCATTTCTATTATTATTTCTGGTAGTCATCAGTGATGTTCTTCGTGCATCTCTGTTGGTACAATGGACAATGACATCTCACTTTAAGCAGCTGGACTACGCTGATGATACCTGTCTGCTTTCACATAAAATAATGAACTTGCACCAAATAGAACATAGTCTGCAAGCCAAGTCAAATAAGTAGTAGTATCTGGAAGATTACCAACACCGTCATTCGAAAGCTTCAAGCTTTCATTAATAGATGTCTTCATCATCCTTAGGATTTTCTGATCTAATTCATCTCGAACAAACAGCTTTATGTGAATTAGTCATACCTTACGGCGGGAAGAAAAGTCCGTTGCCAAAGATGCCATGCAATCCACTTACCCATTCTGGCAGAAGAATGGATCGCCCCAGGCAAACGTGGCGCAGAATAGTAGAGGAGGAATCCAGAGCGTTAGAGAGTTGGAGAGTCAAAACACATTGCAGAAAATCGAACACGATGGCACGCAGGACAAACAATTTATTTGACATTGTGAAAAAAATACAAAATTTTTTAACTATTTGTATATGCATACCAAGAAAGCCCTTAGGAAACTAGTTGGCTAGTAATGCCAAGTCGGTCTAGAGCTTCAAATAGACAAAGCTTCCTTTCAACTTCCGCTTCCATTGAGAGCGTGATGATCTTATAGTTCCGAAAGAGGAGCGTCAGGAAACTACCCCTCCTCAAGCAAGGATTCAAAACGATTCTCTTTCTTAAAACGGCAGGAAAGGAGTCCTAACATATGAACATATTTTACATAGCAAGTGGCACACCAAATTTCAAACCATAAAATAAGAAGGTTGCACAGAGCACAAGAACGAAACAAATGTTGCCTAGAAGAAGTTGAGGAGCAGACTATGTACACCTCTCAATGGATTATTTACCAACTTACTTCTACATATGTCAAAGAATTGACACCCTACTGACCTTGGCTATTCCGGATGAATGGTTTCAGTTCCATAGGACAAGTTCCTTTTCTCTGGGGCCTGATTGTCTATGACTTAGCACAGTCCACAGAATTCGCGGTAATGTTGAAGCGTTTACTCTCCATCTCTTCCCATTCGAAGTCTTTGCCAAATAGCCGGCTAATAATTTATGTTGAATATACCTATACTAAGCTTTTTCGAGAGAAAAATCATTCTTGGGACATTTGTTCCAGTAGGAGTATGTGAGGACGCCGAATGGAAGACAAGATACAACCGCGAACTCTATAAACGGTATCCATATGTGGATGAACGAAAAGTGCAATCGGTCACATCGAGCGAGTGGACACCAATAATCCAGCTACATGCCTCGGATTCCATAAAAGATGTGAACGGTTTTTCACTTCTGCACACTTGACGATTTTTTACGAATTACGAGTGTGAAGCTTTTAATCAGTCTATTACTTACCACTCGAAAGGTTGGATGTTTGTGTTTCTTAATAGAAACACAAACTGGATTGAAGATCTAGGGAGACCATTTCTGTGGACTCTTAAAAGCCGACGAACGCCAAAATCCGGAAATCAGGCATTCTAGCTGTCTCAGTCTCAGTCTAGTATCAGAGCTGTTATAATTAAACTCAAAGAAAGCTGTGAGCTCAGACGGTTGAAAATGCTGCTGAAGATAACTTGCTCGAAAGTATACGCCAGTTCATCTGGAAAATATAAACCAATTAAAGTATGTCTAATAGTCTCATCATCCCTTGCACTGGTCTTCATATAAAAAAGTAGATTGACTCATGTATGCCGACTGTGATTGGTGACCGTGGCGCTATGTTCACATTTTTGGCCTTAACAATCGCAATTTTTGTACGACATACCTGCAATCAAAAAGTACTAGCTTACCTCGTACATACTCGTAGATGCAAAATAAACTTTTTAATCATTTTAAACTTCTCCTGTTTAAGCGGACAAGATAGTCCGCTTCCATAATGTCTCAATAAATATTTCCAGGACATCATCAAGGAAAAATAAATAAAAAAAAAACTCTCCTAAATGAATTCCTACGCGAACAACCCTCCTCCTCACCGCCCCAAAAACAGCACACCAAAAATGGACGAAGACGAATGACTACAAACTACAATATGACAACGTCCAACAAAACGACAAATTCCAGTTTCCAGCATCGCGATCCGTGGTCCGCGGTCCTCCGTCTGCCAATTATGGTGAACAGCTCGATGGATGCACGCAACCTGTCAAATATGGTCCTTACTGGTTTTCAGTTTGGTCTTGTTCCCGACGTGCAGAGAGCTGTTTCTTTTCTTTTCTTTTGTTTTCTTTTTAAAAGAAAATTAATGCCTCAACTTGTGCACAAGTTGACGGAACATACTCGTAATGTATCTTCATTGCGCTGAGCTGACCAATCGTTCGTCTGTCATTCGCGTTCTCCTTCTCTTCAAGACACCGAATGTTCATAGTGGACTCTTGTTCTGTCCATTTATGCTCATAGGATGCAGTTGCGGACCGTCGAAGATTAGAGAGATACTTCTTGTCTGGATAAAAATGCACCCAAGCACGCTACTAGCTATAGCTATGTAACTACAGTGTTCCGATTTTGGTATTGTCAAGAATTATGAGCGAACAAATTTGGTATTACAACCAGTTATTGGCGGGTTTTACCACTGCTACTGGATGAAGTGGAACTCTTGTCGCTTAATGAGTAATCTCTCCACCAACCCTTCTCTAGCACTACTGTCCCGTCCCTCTGCACATGTTTCGCTTAATGTTGTAATAATAATTTTTAATGATTCTCTTTCCAAAAAATAATCCACAATCAGCATGGAGCGTGTGATTTATGGCATTTATGGACCGAAAAAGGGCCATGATGGCCCAAGTACTCGTACATCGCCTCTATTAGTGTATGTGGACAGTAACACTATGTGGAACGAATGTGTGACATAAAGAAATGTCAAACTCATTGGGGATAATCTTGGAAGCAGTTGGACATAAAAAACATTTTTATAAATACTTTATACATAAATTTTTTTAAAATTCTAAATGGAACTGCGTTGTTTGTTGGAAGACTCGGACTCGAAGCTGGAATATATGTAAATATTTTGCTCTCTGCTCGAGGATAGCGATAACTTTTTTGACCTGCACCCGATTTAGCTTTGCTTGCGCGGTATTGACCGTTGGATTGAAGACGCCTCGATCAACAAGTATCTGTATCTGTTTTAGATTTTTTCTTTTCGCTTTTAATTAAATGAGAGCCACTGCCTGTTGAGATAAGAAGAATCATTAATTTCAATTGAATTTGTTCTGGAATTCGATTTTCAATGTACGGATCGTTTGTGGTTCTGGTTCTGGTTCTGGATTCTTTCTGGATGAAAAGGGCCTTATGTATGTAGTATCTGTGTGAGCATTAAAAAAAAGTCCAAAACAATTAAGGAAACACAAATACTTTTACAGAGATGAAGAATATAACAGCAAATTGCTGCAACTCACTGTAATTGATCGTTATAATGGTGCTGATGTCGCAATGTTTGAAAAGCAACGTTGCGCACACACACTCGCTTTGTCACATTTTGTTGATAGGATTGGAATTTTGTTCTGATAATTGTCAGTTGGAAAATTATGTTGAATACGACCCCGGAGGTTAATCATATTTGATCACGATACTCTCCGTGTGTGTAAAGCGCAGCGCGCTGATTGTGATGATGATTCGAAGCGAAGTTGGTTGCTATAATGTGGAATGTTGTTATTCAATATGGGAGAGGTGGAATTAAGCTCTCAGCTCTTTGGGAACGGCAACGAAATTCCAAGCAAATTTGAATATTTTTTTTGTTTTAATATTATCAGATGTCTGCCTGTGAGTCAGGGCTTGTGAGCATCTCCAGACGGGGGATAAAATATTTTTGTCAATTGTGTATTATTGAGCATTTTTTACTGCAATACTGTATCTCACATGAGAAAGGGATAGTGCATTACCCAATCTGTCTGAAACTCTGCATGACACTGGAAGTGTTAGTAGAACACAATGTCAATGGAAAACTTAGCAGATGACTGACAAAACAGAATTTCGGTAGAGAGGAATGGATTTTTGATTTCACAATCCTGCCATATGGCATCTGTCAGATCAATCTGTCCTCCATAGTGACGGGTAGTTAGTTCTTGCCTTGCCATTTTACAATATGGATCGTTTAACCACTGCTCAACGCATAGAATGCGCAGAACATACGCCGATTGGTTGCTGGGAAATTAACAAGTTGACGCCGATTTTTCGAACAAAATCTTCTTCAGCGATAAGGCCCAATTCTCGCGCGGCGCTAACGTAAACAAACAAAATCCAATGAGAGGCCATTGCATCCACCACGGGGGACAGTTTGATTCGCCCGGTGGACGGGTGGCGTAACGCCAAAGGCGCCACTGTTGAGGTAAATTCTGTGCGCTATAGTCGAATGATAGCCAACTTTTTTTGGCCTAAGATTGAATACATTGATGTGAGCGACATATGACACCAGAGGAAGGGGCTACATGCCACACAACTTAGGCAAATTTGGCTCTATTACACGAAAAGTTCCCCGGCCTTTTAATTTCGAGGTTTGGCGACATCAAATGGGCACCAAGATCGTGTGATCTGACCCCTTTGGAATTTTGTTGGCTATGCTAAAGATCGTGTCCAGGCAGACAATCCCCAAACTTTGGAACACCAACCAGAAATGTGACGACTACTGATCGATTTGGTACCTGGTGTCAGTTCATTAATCTTGGGTATACATAGCTAACTTAATAAAAATCGGGTGACTTCTGTTCAGTGCAGACAATCAGCCACCATTTCTACGGCAGGATATTCGTAGATACTTAGGCCTCAGTATCGTGCCCTCCTCTTCGCCATTTTCAACTATGCCCAAGATCGGTGGCTCAATTTCATCGCCAAATCGATTCGGAACATTACGATGAGTTTAATGAGTTTATACCTAAACGGAATTATCCATATCGTCAAAACTATATAACAAGTTTGACTGTTCTTCAAGGGTTAAGGTAGAGCGCACCGTTTTTCGTGTCTGAGGGTTTGGCATAAACAAGAAGTTATGGTGCATGAGCGTAAATTAAGCTGACCGTCATTAATTATACGCGCATACATATGGCGAAATTTCAAAACTTTCCACCATGGTCTGCATCCAACTAATGTGCGGTCGTTTTCACATCTTGGATGTCAACACTAACATCAGTCCTTTTATCCGAGGCTTGGTATTGTTACCTTAAGATTCTCTTTCGCGATCGACAATTGGAACCTGCTCATGATTTCTGTTGTTCTTTGTATCGTCCCCTATCTCTTAACTTGGCGACCTCTAGGGAGCACTACGTTTAGGTGACAAATAGATTTTTCTGCCGCAAACAAATTAGCATTTAAATTCCATTTGTTTCCTTCAAATAATGTTTTGTTTAACAGCATGACATTATGACCTACATGACTCATTGTCATGGTCTGTCAGCCGTGACCGCGTCTTTCTCAGAAATTGTATCTATGTATTTACATTTATCCTTCAAAATATTTTACCATTCAAAAATCACATAATTTTTAAATTGGTAAATTATAAAACTCTCCTCTCCCAGCTAAAAGCTCGGTCAACGCACTCGCACTCGCCCTCACCCAGAAGTAAACACTTAATCACCAGTTTGACACTTAAACTCCACTCTGTGTGTTCAACAATGCAAAATGGTACTATTCACAATCTTGACAGTATAAAGCTCTTAATTCTCAAAAAAAAAAAAAAAATATAACGAACAACAACAAGACGAAAGAAACAAGACAATCCCATGATCACCAACTGCAACATATAATTCGCTTCACTGCTTCCAAAATCCATCATCAAACACCTCTTTAATTCCAAATTCGTGGCAGCACAACAAAAATTCAAAAAAAAAGCTGAAAAAACTTCAAAAAAAACCTCATGAGAGATTCCAAATTTTTGCATCTGTTCCATACTTCAATTTTTAATGGATACCCAACATAAATAATCCTCCGTGGTAAACAAACAAAAAAAAAAATTATAAAGAAGATGAAGTGCCTTATAATGCCCAAAAATTACCAACAGCATCAACAAGTAAGAAAAAAATCAAACAAAAGGCAAAGGCAACCCAGCCTGGTCCAAATGGCGATCAAATGAAAAAAAAAAATTCAACAAACAAAGCCTTATGATGGCAGCAGTCTGGTGGCTGCAATCGTTTTGGTAATAAAAAATAGATTTCGAGATTTTGAGATGAAAACAATTTTTTGCATCACTAAAAGGAAAAATGAAATCCACCATAAAAAAAAAAACAACCGTGAGAATTTCCCAAGCCCTATAGAAAAAAAATTTAAAAAAAAAAAAAACCGATCTTACAAGAACGACTCGACGATCTACATCTTGCAATTCAATGTCACAGTGTCACATCGTCGTTGAGGAAAATCTTTCATCTTTCAATTTGAATTTTTGTTCCTTTTTTTTTTTTTTGGAAAATATTAAAACAAATCCCCATAACCGACACATGTTGTGGAGATGTTGTATCGTCGTCGATCGTGGAATTTAGATGTCATCTTGCCGAGAAGATACGAGTACTACCTTGTCTCACAGATGCATATAGTGTTGACTCATTATCTCCAGTAAAGTGTCGAAAATGCTGTGC
The DNA here is from genome assembly GCA_963082735.1 of Pocota personata. NCBI lineage: Eukaryota > Metazoa > Arthropoda > Insecta > Diptera > Syrphidae > Pocota > Pocota personata. The sequence goes on along the minus strand of OY720430.1, from coordinate 233,816,328 downwards.
GAGAGAAGTGGCGTAATAATAAGTGCTACAGTGAACTGAACGGAGGGTTTGTTTTTGGAGGCATCGTGAGAATTATTTAAATCCAACATCGTTGTTGTTGCTGTTGGTGATAATTGGCGCGAAAGTTAATGGCATCCAACTAAAGTACTTTCCATGTGGATTTTCCTTTCTGTTTCGTCTGTGTTTCGGATATGATTTTCATTCTTCCGATTGCGTGTTTATTTTTTTTTCTGGTTCGTAATTAAAGCACTTAAGGGGGACCCCAACCACACTATAATGTGGGGAAGGCATTGAACAAGGGAGAGGGAAATCTAATATGCATCTCCATTGAGGCGCATCCATTGTCTATGAGAGAGGTTTCTGTTGATTGCGCCTTGGCGATGGGGGAGGGCTTAATACTGCGCACACATATGGTGTGGATTGCGCGAACAGGCTGTGTGCACACAGTTCGCTGTTGAATTTTAAATGTAGGGAGAAAGGATTTCATTCAAATTGAGATCGTCATTAGGATTAAGCGATGTTATTTATGTGAATGAGAAACTAATCTATGTTTTTCTTTTCTCTCTTTTTAGGTAAGCACTGGAGTTGTAATTATAGAAATGATATTGATCATCAGAAGGGGCTGATCACGATTGCGTAAGTTTTTTTTTTTTTTTTTTTGTAAATTTTGAATGATTCAGTATTGATTATGGGTAGTTACTCGTATAAAAAAATCTGCACAATTTGAACAAGTAGGTAATACGAAGTGTTTCCGAAATAAAGATCCAAACACGCCTTAATTAGGCACACTATTTAAAAACAAAAGTATTCAACTATTAATGGAGCAAAATTTTTGATTAGATCTTCACCGAAACACGTTATTTATTCCAACAAAGGAGTTATCATTTGAAACAAAGTTATAGATACTTTCTAAAATACTATTGCCTTTCGTTAGTAGCCATGAGATACGAACCGGACCTTACAGTTGAGCGAGCGTGACATAAATTCATTAAACACTGCTTGCTGAAGTATCACTTTAAAAATGATGCCAAGTTTACTCGAATGAATGCCGAATTTGCTGTAAAGATCAGGACTAGGGATTATGTATGGAATACAACATCGGTTAAATGGCCGCCTCGGGATTTTTTGTAAAATTCGATTCTAGGTAATTTTCGATGACTTTGCAGCACATTTCTGGCTGTATTGCACTACGATGATGCGCACACACAGACCCTACCGATTTGTTTGAAAATTGTGATTGTGTTTTAAATTGTTTGCGATTATGACTACCACAATCTGTGCTTAAATCGCGATACACAGATGTTGTTATATTTGTAGTAAGATGCAACAACCATATTATAAAATGGCAAGGCAAGAGCTAACTACTATGGATGGCAGATGGATTTGACAGATACCATATGACAGAGATGTGAAATCCCAGCCTCAAAATGAATAACCCTTTACATATGTTTTTTTTTAGGTTATGTCCCGTACAAATGAACATATTCTCTGTTCAGCTCGCGTTCCCTTCAGTAGAAATTGTAATATTCCCGTTGGAGGATTATAGAGGCTTTGCAAATCCTGTGCAAGTGAACATAATGTAGCTTTTTTTTTATAATTTGCGACCGCCAAAGGGAATACTCGTATGAATGCCATTATACTGTTACAGAGCGCGGGCGTTGTATTGGTAGGCAAAGAGAGAAAGAAAGATTTTGGTGTAGTGGTTTGGAACTCAGGTGGTATTAACTTTCTATAAACTCCAAGGGTAGTGTCCAGATAACTGGGGAGCATTTTTGTTTTGCTTTTATTGTCGTTGCTCATGATTCACAGTATTTTTTTTTCGTCCTCCTGATGTCATGATAACGATCAAGTTGCATTTTCAACCATATGATCACCGTACCGCATTTCTAAAGAAATTTTATTACAAAACTGTTGCTACAACTTTTTCTTAGTATAAAGTGGGCGTGGCTCCCAAAATTTGTAATCGAAGATCACTGATACACAATGCAACCTAACCATCACCGTACGAGTAAATAGCCTTGAAAAACAAATATATGGTTGTTTTAATGAAATGCCCCCAAAAAAAATGGGCGTAGTCGTGTATATTGATGAAAAAAATGTAGTGAAAGTCAACGTCTACATATCTTGCCTAGAATTTTTTTTTTAAATTTCTGGCAAATTTCTAGTTTTGATCTGATATCCTATAGCTCTTCTGTAACCTGCAAATCCGCGGTTTGAACGCCTCTTAGAAACACCTCTCCAATCCTTCATATACTCCTTGTAGACAAAGTGTTCCAACATTCATACGTTCCTCGTGAGCACCTCGAATCTCTTCCACACTCTGGTTAATCACAAAGTCAAGTCCCAACCTACGAACACGAATCAATTCATCATATTTCTCTAGGAATGCTCACTGCTTTCCATTCCTTATACCGGTTTGCTGGTCTATGCATCATCACTTGACTGAAGTTAAATTTTTGAATGGCACATATCCCAACCGCACATTTCAGTTAATTGAATCCACATTGCGACTTGTATCTGATGCTAGCTAAGGATTTGCTCAGATACTTCTTGACTTCACAGTGGTCTCTAAGGTAGAATGAACGAATACTACCCATTGGCTCTGCCTACCTATTAATTTCTTTTTTTCATAGTCATTTCTTTGGGCTCTATACTCATGCTGGCTGCCATTTTTACGTTTTTCATTGTTTTCAGTATGAATAAGGTTAGGCTGACAGGCCTGAAGGACATTTTAAATTCAAATTATTACAGGGACAGGGAGTATTTGCAAATGCCACTGTGTTTCTAGTTACTCTTGATCAGGAAATATTTGAAAGCCTGAGAGGTTATTATTCAAAAGTCAAAGCAATCTTCCTGTTGTTTGTCACAATCTGCCTGAAAATGAGCTTTTCCTAGCAGCAGAGTCCTTTCCCTTTTTTCTTTAACGACTTAAGTGATCTGTCAGGTCTTGGCGTCTGCAATGGCTCCACTATGTGTTATACCTTTTCGAAACATCCGACTGCGCAAAGAGACCACAAAGCAAAGTCATATGATTCAAGTTCAATCCTGATTGTCACCCTTATGGTTTGTGGACTGAAACTCAACCACTCAACGGAACTCGTCAATCACCAGCTAAGATCTTACAACCATATGGACATTATGAAGCTCTAGTTCCGCCGATGAATCACAACCACAAGCCACAACGGGTTTGAAAACATACACAACACCAAATGGTTGGCATCTCCACCATTAAAGTGTTGTTTTGGGATAAGGATCACTTCACTTCTTTTTTTATTACTCCGTGCCGTCGTCATCATCGTTGTTGTAGAGTAGTTCAAGGAACAGTACCTGTTTTCCATAATGATAATGTCACACAAATGCTCGAATAAATTTCAATATGTAATTACTCCGGCCAAGCAAACAGGTGGATTGTGCTAAAAAGAATTCTACTCTCATGTTATGCATGACAGAGTCCTATAACGCATGTGGGGTGATTTTCGTCGTTCTTTCCCCTGCTTCCCAAAGGAGTTGATCATAAAAAAAAAAAAAAAAAAAAAACTACTCGTATGAGCATCAGGTTTTTCCTTTTCCCAACCAAGTGGGCGATGTTGGTTTCCTTCCTTCCGACTCTTTATGCAGTCTCAACTGTTTTATGCACCCTAATGCGGTAATAACTCATTCGTTTGGTTGAACTATTTCTGTAACGGTGAACGGGTTAATGCACTCCTTTTCGCCCCCGGGAATTGTTGCTACTGCTAATTACAATGTTAGCTCCACTCTGTCACATTTTAGTTCCGAAATAAATCAGTTGAGCTAGAGAATTTTTTATTTTTTTTTTTTTTGTAGATAGATCGGATATTCATCATAGAAAAACCGGCACAGATACACAGCCACGCAGAGAATCACAAAGCGTGGTAATTATTTAACGACCCAACGCCAGAAAGGAACACCAAATTCACGCCTCGCTAGTTCTATCGGACGCAGACGCAAAGTACGAGTATGTGTGATGTGACACCGACCGGCCTGCTGAAAAGCACCGGCTCCTACCGATCGAAGTGGGTTACCGAATTTTTCCACCACTCGCACTCGCTCAATTGCAATTAAAATTTAATTCTTTTTTTTTTTTTTTTTTAAGTAATAAAACGATCTTTGATGTATATTTGACAGAACAATAGATACGCACATACAGTCTCCCTCTAGCTATAGATACGAGTATACTTTCCATGGTCGTATTCGTATCGCATAGCTTGGCTCGTGATTAATAAATAAATTAAAACATTTATCATCATCTCGGGTGTGGATCATGTTAGAAGGGGTATGTTCGTATTTCTCCCTCCAGTGGGTGGGTGGGAAAAAAAATGTTTTCCAACGATAGTGCGAAGTTTTCACACCACCATCGCCATTTTGAACTGATCTATGACTGCGAGGCATCATACTGGTATCCCATGATCGCTAATTACAGTAGCCAAAGCCAATTTGTTATATTGCTGGCAGAAAAAAAAAAAACTGAAGGCGCGAGGATGGAAAGTGGAATTATATGCATTTCCAATGTGTGTGCCTGGGAATATGCTTGACACAATTTTCGTTGTTTTCTATGTTTTTTTCGCCCGTCTAGCGAAAAAAAGATACTTTTTAGATCTGTCATGAGATACTGAATTAACATACAGTTGACACTGGCCAATAAATTGCATTCGAAGTTCAATTGTCGTCTAGCATCTAGATGGAGATACATTTGCATATTACACGACGCGGTTGAAGGGCGGAACGCAGCGTAGAATTAGTATTAAATCACTGGCGCTATAATGAGAGTATGCGTGAGCTTGGGTTAAGTGGTGATCAATAATAGATCATTATCCGCGCGTTTCTCTGGCCACAGGTAATGGATGCCTAGAAAAAGTGTCCAGCACACTCTCAGTGGTGGTGGTCATCTCTAAAGAGGGAAGGAAGGATGTAATTGCACTCGTCGAGCCTGGAGTGCAAAACTTGTTTTGGAGGATGTAAATCGCCGGAAATGGTTGCAACTTGATTGGATTTGAACGATCGGAAGGAGTGGGGATAATTAATGCGCGTCGCGTTACTATAATAAAATAGAGCGGGTTATAGGTGGACGATGAAATTCTTATGCTCATTATATTATGTGCCTAGCAATTTACACGGGTAACTGAACTGTAACTGCATTCGTACTAAGTTGCAGTCAGGTGAATGCTAAGCAGATGTGATGAAAAGAGGTTATATGTAATTGACTTTCAGCATATTTCTAGGATTTGAATTGATTCACCAAGTTAACACCAGTGGACATTTAGAATTCCAATTGAAAATGAAGTGAGGTACGTGGGTTGAATCGAACCTATTCTTCGTCAGACGAAAGTCTTTGTAGGTCTATAATTGATACCCGTAGGGAGTAATTCCAAAGTTATGTGAAAAGTCCTGGCATTTTATACGGTACATATTAAATTCCAACCGCCTTAGATGAAATCAATTTGTTTATTAGATTGCAAAGGACTGGACGGTAACACACAAAAGTGGGTGTATTTTAATGTATTGTATGATTTCTTAGCAAGACTATAGCCAGTGACGAGTTCGGCATTTTTGTATCTTTTCAAAAGCTTACTGGTTCTAGAGATGTATTTCACACTTAGGTCAGTAGGTACAGACCCATTGTGAGCCCCGTTGGGAGCAAAACTCCCATAGAGACCTGGGCTATAACAGAGCTAGTGAACCTGTATAGGTCGTTCTCTTAAGTTGAATTTTTTTAATGCGATACTTTTATTATGTTATCCCCTAGTTACTCCTACAAGCATGGACAGAGAGCTTGATATTTTGGTTTTAACTTTCTTATGTTATAGCGGCCATAGTTGCCTTGTAATTGTACAAGCATTTGGAGAGTTCCATATATCATTTGTTGCGAGAGTCTTATTGTCTGCTTCTGCAGACGGGGCTCTTACTCAGTATGACCTGATCCTAGGGCGGCTAAGCCTCCTTCTAATACCCCTATTAACTGGAACCTAACAAAGTTATAATTTGTATTGTGTACCAAAAACCTTGAGCGACATAATTTTTCAAGATTCGATTTTATTTTTGTGATAGAAATTGCTTTTACACCCATACCTCGGTTAGCGGCCTAGATACGTTCCACAAAATCAGGCCGTAAAGCGAAATGCCGTACAACGGGTCATTTTTTTGTTGTTGTAACGAAAAATATTGACCGTAAAACGGAAAAAAAGTAATAACAAGGCCGTTATAGCGAAAGGTCGTATAATAAGCGGCCGTAAAGCGAGGTATGAGTGTATTGCTGCCTGGCTGTAAATGAAAAAATCGTCAAGCACGGCTAAACTATTATTTCATGAAAAAACAGATGACTGTCGGTTATTTTCTTGTATTACTTCTGAATTATTGAACCGATTTTGGTGAAATTTCTCTTATTGGTTAGAAGACTTTCTTGTGAATGCTCAAGATACTTTTGCTCCTTTACGATATGAAGTTAATAATTTGTTACTTAGATAATAAATAGCGAGCGTTGTGGTTCAGTGGTTAAGTGTGGAATCACTTATGGGAAACTCAAGGTTCGAATCCCGGAAGACGAATGGCTGCGTTGTGCTATTAGTGTCAATACTTGTATTATTTATTTTTACATAATAAATGCCTGGATTGGACTTACTTGTCATTATAAATCCAAAAATGCTTTCTACTTCGGAAACGCGAGGGGAAAGACACCCATTTTTAGCAGACATTCCCTCACTGTGAGCGTAAATATCAGATTTTCAATTCGACACAAAAATTGTGTAAAAATTGTGCATATAGCGTTAAAAGTTTTTGAGTTAGAAATTGGTGGCAGACAGGCCGACGGAAATACAGATAAACGGACGCGCGAGCAAGAGAAATATTATTCAGTGATCTATTTACGGACCTATGAAATGGTGATATCAATACTTGGTATTAGCATCATTGGAGTCTCATGGGCTGATTTTGTTACTTTCAGAATGGCTCTTGGAAAACTGTTGTCGTTTAGAAGTTTGATTAACTTAATTCGAACGTCGTGCGCCTGCAACTGTATCCATCTTGGTGCCATTCGCGTAGATGAATATGCATTTGGCGCTTAGTACGTGACCAATTTCTTGCTCTTCTCTGCTCGGAAAGTCCATGTAAGGCGTAGTGTGGTATGTGGTTGTAACATTATATGATAAATAAATAAATATTTTGGCGCTAACAACCCAATATAGGGCCTGGCCCAGCTTCTCGTAGCCACTAGTTCTGTGTGCCCCACGAATGGTTGGGACCTACATACACTTTGAGAGAAGCTACTCATTGACAATTTTACACTCGAATGTTTATCAGACGGGTCGCGAGAGATGAGAACGTGAGAAAACTTTATTTTGTTGTGTTTTCTTGGATTCAAAACTTGAACCTCACGATCAGTGATCGCGCACTTAACCACTGAGCTACAGCGCCTACGTTACAATATTTTTTAGGTATAAATGTCTCGTTGTGCTCGGGTTCCAGCTTTCGGTGTTTGACTGCAAAATTCTGAGGGTTGTCTCAAAGTCCACTATCGGGATGGTTCTCATTGCACTATTTGTGCCAGAGCACATCAGCCTAGGTTGATGGTTTTACTTGAAGCCTACCGCAGTATCAACTGTCTTACGTTAGTGTGCATCTTATCATTACAGTGTACATCTAGAGAATAGTCATGTGTTTTGCTCTCCACATCTTTCCGAAAATTCTACTGCACGCGTAAAAGGCTATCATTGTCTCTCATTCATATTTTGCCTTCAATTTATTTTTCTCTTAAGTAATAGTCGCAGATTTTTGGCACTAGCAGAGATCCTGACTGGGATTCCTTCTAGTTGTTCAGTAATAGTTGCGACGAATTTGCCTGTCACTAGCAGCCCCAATTCGTCTCCATGTGCGTAGCCTTGATATAGCAGGAACTAAGTAGTTAGTGATTTATTTTTATTATTTGCTAAGTTTGAAGAATTAAGTTTTCTCTCGCCAACTACTCCATTGTCCGCTATGCTCCTCTGACGAGGCACAGGTTGACATTGTGCTGTGAGACAAGAAGCTTAATCTCTTCCCGATAGCGTTTAAAATGCACAAAGAAATGTGGAAATTAATTGTGAAGACGTTCGTCGATATTCTTCTTAGAAAGTGTACTTTCTTTTAATTTTGTAGATCGATTTATTTCTAATCTCGAAACCATCTGCAAATATCATTTGCACCTCCACCTTAAGTTGTGCGTGTTTACGATGAGGTTTGCTCGATTATTTATTATTGATACAAAGAGACATCAGCACATCCTTTATATCTTACGACATTTCCCTGTCTATTTCGCTCCTTTGAGGAAAGCAATTAATGTCCAACCATGCATCATTCTCTAGCAACGCATCGATTTCTGTATCTTCACCTGAGGCGGTTTTTCCAACAGCATTTTGAAATTCTCCTACAAACGCTTCTGAATTTGGTACTAAAATAATAGTCGCTTTAAGATCACTTTAGAGAATTTTTAGTTTTAGTGGATCAAGGTGAAGTATCTTCACTTCTTCGTCGTTTTTCATTCTTAATGCCTTCTTTTCCAAACTTCTTTGTTCAGGATATCAGAAAAAACGTTGTTTCTTCAAGCATTATGTCATTACTTCCATAAACAGTTTATTTGATTTTCCAGGCTTTGAAGCTTGTAGTCATTCATAAAATATCCAATGAAGTTGCACTTAAGTTACATCGAGTTTCATTTGAGCAGTTTGCTTTGGAATTCTTTGGTTAGCTCTCCTTTCAATAATTCTTGTTTTATTGAGTTTTGCTTTCCAACATTCTACAGAGTAGCAGTCTAATCAGTGACGATGTAGGACTTCAATATGCCTGCAGAAATTTGGACTGGTTCATGCAAAATGGATTTTTATACATGTCGCATACATATAACAGAGATGCAGTTGGTTGATATTTCCAGGAATTTTTGAAGCATGACGAACATTTATGCTAGCAGAAATTCTTCTCAGTCGCAGGTTATCAACCTACTATCTCTGGTTACTTCCAAGGAACGTACTACGTACGAACGAACTACTGAGAAAGCTACAGAAAAATATAATTACTTTCTGATGCACATACGAGTATCTGTTGTTATTTATGGAGTCGATAATGTTTTTTGGTTGACGTTCATCAATTCACAGAATTAAATCAAGCATCCTGTTGACGATGTCATGGAATTATTTTCTTCATACAAAAGTTTGTTCATATGAATGGTGACCTTACTCCAATTATTTCAGCATTTTATTGCCTGCTCTTTAGGGTCTTCTATTAGTAAGTTGAACTCTAAGTTCAGCCCTGGCCCACATAAGAACTGCTACGCCAATTGTTTTGTTTTTCTTTAAATTATGTCCATGACTCAATGATATGTATTCGAATTCAATGGATGCGGCTCATAGATACTACCAGCAACAAACAACCTCTCTATAAGTACTTCCCAGAAGTCATTTCATTCACACCTCTCTGCGTCCAATATAATGGAATCATTTTAACCACCAACATACCAAGAAGTCACAGATTTATTTGCAAATAACAAATACTTACTAAATAATCAACCAGAATACCGCACTAAACAACCTGATTATGCGAACAAAAAATGCCTAAATATTCACTCTCAGCTCAGTCAGGTTCGACGAACAATGTACGTGTTTCAAATGTTTGATCTTTAAAAAAAAGCAACAACAAAAGACCCCATTGTCCGTGGTTCACCTTTATATTTCTCATCATTATAGCGGCATGAAATAAAGCTTTTCAAATCAACTTCATAGGTACAACAAATATGATTAGAATCCCCGCTGTTATTAGCCGTAATAATTTAAAGTGAAATGGCAGCGAATTGATGAGCCAATGTGCATGCATAGCACGTTAAATCCAATGTTCCATATGAACTTCTACTGGCGTCAACAACAATACGTAATGCGTTAACTCACTTCGATATTTGGCCGATTTGAACGAATTAATTCATGTCGACTTAAAATTTTGTCGCGCTGACTTATTTGGATTATAGGCTTTGATTAGTAAAATAAATTTGCATTGAAAACGAGGCGATAATCTGAAAGTGAAACTATTTTCGTTTTGACGGAAGTATCTTCAATGGGAATACAGTTCTAATCACGTGAAACAACAGGAAGTGCAAGTTCTCTAGCAAAGAATATTTAATTTTTAAACCATACTCTAAAAGTTTTGTAGTCTTACACAGTTTTATCTAGCTTTAGATAGCTGTGAAAGGGACGAATCATTGAAGATCATTCGATGTTGTTAGTTTAATTCATCACGTCTCTAAAGACTGAAATTAAATTAATAAGTTTTTTTTGGTAGTATAAAAAAAAAAAAAAAAAATTACTATTCGATAAAAATTACTATTCGCTGTTCGGGTTTTCTCAATGACAGTGTGTGTCCTCCATCGTCTCCATCGTCTCTGGCATCATACAGACAATTACCAATTTTGTATTTTTATGATCCTTTCCAATATTTGGCGGGTTTGGTCAATTAGGCCAATCACTGTTTGTCAGGTTTTTGTCTTTGCTAATAATCCAAGTCAAAAGGGATAACATTAGGATAAAGTCTTGCCGCTGGTGAAAAAAGTGCATTCCATTCAATGTCAATTGAGGGCATATGATTATTCTATTTATGCAAGCATCGGGCATACTTGGTATGGACCATATCTTACAGATCATAAGATATGATCGACATCAAGTGATCTCGTCTGCTTTAAACAGTTGAGACTTTGTAGAACACCTGAGTTAGTAGAATTCTTTGGCTTAAATTTGTCTCTAGATGCTTTAATTTCGATACCGTTTGAAAGTTAGATATATTATCATCCATATTCAGACAATCAGACTGCTGGATTCTAGTTTTCATGACCACTTGTTCGCCCACCGTTTTCTTTACAAACTCCAGTTTGGGTGACTTGGGTGTTCTAGAGTCGGTTCTTACTTTCCTCTGAGCAGCTTTTTAGCTTTTTCTTCAACATCCAACATCGTTGAATGTTCGCATTAATAACTTGATTTTGCACGTTAGCTTCTCAACCGACAGTCGGCGCAAAAAGATTACTTCTGCTACTTCTTTTTCATAGATTTCAGAGATTGTTGCAACTTACGAACTTAGTAAGCTTATTGCGACCGACTAGCGATTGCTGAAAACGTAACTTTTGAATGGTTTAATGCTGAAAGACAATATTCTGTAGAAATCAAGTTCGAATAAATTTGGTTGCGGGCTATCGATCGGGCGACTGCCACAATGTCCTAGGATACAGGATGTGGAAAATTCGTGCTACATTCAGTTTTTCCGATTTTGACATTAAAATACCCAAATTAAAGTGGCTTTTGTCGAATCAAGTATGGTCCATAGGCCTTCTCCAAGTGTTCGTAGAATCTATGTTGGATCCTTTCATCTATCTCTTCTATAGTGATTGCCTGACAAGAAACCCAGGTCCAAACAGTCGCTTTTTATATTCAAAGTAGTAATATGCATAGAATATGTGCCTCATTTGCCTTAACTCGGTCCATTCCGTCACACTACTAGCGGTTATATTTACTTTATAACAGTTGAAGCTTTAAGCTAGCTGATAGACGGCATGCGATTTGCTCAGAATACTTACGTTTCACGTGTAGATGAGAACATAGTTATCTGTAATACTTTTGCCGGGATTCTACTTCTTTTATCACTTTTCAGTGATTCTCATGGTCGAGCTCATGTATGACGCGTTTTATAATTCTAGTCGGAATTCTGACGAGTATTTCCATAACAATTTACTTCTCGATTGCTACGATTTGAGAAAATCGGGGTTTCGTAAAAGTTTAACCCACTTTTTCACGGGTTTACTCTTACTAATCTGGTGGCAGGATTCGTGTCGGTATCTTATTATTACTTATTACAGACACACTTTCTCTAAACATTTTGCCTTCCTCTTTAATGATTAATCCTCATCTTTCTATTGTGACTAAGTAGTACAGTAGAATAAACCAAAATTAGTTTTTAATTTCATCGCTGTTCACCCTGTTCACATTCCTAGTCAACACCAAATAAAAGCTCAGTTTATCAATGGTCCCAACCAACGATCTTGATTCCCACTATCCTAACCATTCGTTTAGTTATTACACAAACCTGGCGCTTTTTCGGACTCTATTCGTTCAATCGTTAAGTGAAGAAACCTATCGACACCCAAAGTCACAAACCCACCCGATGAAACTTGTTCGGTTTGTGAATAAGATAATTATATCTACAGCGACATCTGTGAAAATTCCTCCGCAACAAAATGAATATTATCAATCAAATTTGTAATCTCCCCCTCTTCAAGATAGATAAGAAATTATTTCGCTGAATTGAGCAGTCACCCCAATTGAAAAACGACTCCGACTAACCCCTCACAGTCTTCTAAGAAAATTTATCATTTTCTTATCAGTTATTTGCATTTAGAGCCGCAACCCTGCGTAACCGTAGGAAGAAATGAAAAATAAATTCGATTAGCATTTGCAAACATTTCGTGGATTAGGAAATTGCGCGCAACCTGGGCAAACTGGCAAATATTTATATTTTAGAAAACGCGCAATCAGATTGTATCTTTGTGTGTTCGTTTGTATATTTATCTATAATTCTGCTGCGTACAAAGAGTTTTATTGTCTGGCTGAAAGCTAGACTGTCCGTTATAAGAGGAGGGCTGCTAGAATTTTTCCCAGGAAGACAAAATTCACCCGAAGTTTGATGGGTCTCCCCATTGAACCGCAAATTTCTACCAAATAACACCACACAGCGCAGATGGGTCAAACTATCGGGTCATGGGATTGTCAGGTATTCCAAATATTATTATTATTATTATTATTTATTAACAGGTAATTAAAATTACAAGGTAACATAAAATATTATAGAGCCTAGCTGCAGAGACTATTGGCTCTTATCTAATTAAATATTTATATAGTTAATTTACGGATTTCAATAAATTTGTTTATATTTTCAATGTTTGTATAGTTAGGATTTTTTAATACATCATAGATTGGTATGTTTTGAAAGATAGATTCCATGATGGATTTTGAGGCTAGGCAATTTTCTAGGAGGTGGGGGATATTTAATGTTGTGCATAGCGGCGGGTTGTTTTTGGTGAGGAGGTGTTGGTGGGTTGTTGAGGTGTGACCGAGTCTTAGGCGAACAAAGTTTGAAATTTTGTGCTTTGATTGGTTTGTGGGATATCTTGGTCGGTGTTTTCCTTCGTTTACTTTTTTGTAATGATGATGATAGAGGCTCCAGTCAATTGCTTGCTTGGCTTTAAGGTTTTTATGTATACATGTTTGGAGATCTTGTTTTGTAAATAAATTGAATTTGTATACTGGTGCGTCTTTTGCAGATATTGCTGCTTTATCAGCTTCCTCATTACCACGAATATTTACGTGTCCAGGGGTCCACATAAGTTTAATTTTGTTTGGCATCATAGTAATCTTGTTTCTTATTTCAGAAACTAGTTCGGTGTTGTTGTTAGGATTGAGTACAGCTTTTAGAACCGATATACTATCAGAGCATATAACAAATTTGCCTCTTTGGTTCATGGTTGCCTTTGTCGCTTGAAGGATTGCAAATGCTTCTGCCGAGAAGATTGAGGTGAACTCCGGGAGGGTGCCAATGCTTTGAATATGACCATTTTCTAATGTGACGGCAAACGATGTATTGTTTTGTGACTTGGATCCGTCAGTAAACATAAATTTCCAGCCTTTGTTTTTAAGTTCTGATGAAATATCCGAAAATAAAGAGCAGTATAGAGCTTTGTTGGTGTTTTATTCCAAATATGTTTGCACGAGCATACACAAAAAAAAGTTCTCCTATTGGAACTAAGATTTGAACAAGTGTGCACCACAGAGGGCGCACAATACTCACACCTGGGTCCATATGCATGCCAACCATGTTGTTGAGTTTTCGTTTTCGACTCGTCGTTACCCCGTCTCCTCCACCAAATACTAACAATTTTTACTACCAAAAGTCCGCTTTGATGGTGTGTGCTGCAAGAGTGGTACTCTCAAACATTTAGGTGTGGTATCTGTGTTGTGGTCCATGGTACCAATACACAGCATCTGAGAGAGTCACAGAGAGTCAGACTTGGTTAAGGAAGACCATTTTTGGAATTTCAGTCTGTGCTCTCTGGAAAACCGGTTTGAATCGCACAGTTCATTTTCAAAGTATCTTACAAATACAACGCAAGCGTAATTGTTGGAGAGTTGGTTCTGAGGATACCCACACTTGCGCATGCAGCCAGCCACATTGCCATAGAGGGTAGCCATCACACAATCGTAACTATTATCAGCATCATCGTCGTCAGCCTCCTAACATTCATCTACGTGCCAGCAAAGTCTCAGTTCCTACACAGAAAACAACACACCAAATGGAGTTTGTACCTTGCCATTGTTGTTGTTGTGCTGTGAATGTTGCAGATAAAGCAGGCAGTCACCAGGTAATTCTGCACCTAGGAGGAGAAATTATCATCTATGCTGGAGAAAAGAAACTCTGAAGATTTGGTGTAAGGAGTTCTATACGTGACAGGTGGAGTTTGTTGGAAAAAGATGTGAAAAAGGCGGAAAGAACTTTGAGACCTATATTCCCGGGTTAAATCTTCTACAGTTTGATAGCCAAATAGGAAACTTTTCACGCGATGGCTTGAAAATTTAGTCGCAATGATTTGTAGAGCCTTTGGAGGATTTCTTTTCCACACAAAAAACATTTGGTGAGGACTGGACTCTCTACAAGAAAGAGGTCAGGAAGGCTCGCAACTCATGGTATAGCTATAGCTTCTGAGAGAAAATTAATAGTGAGAAGGTATAATATATTCCTTAACACTGGGTATAGTCTTTTTGAAATCCCCACCCATGGCAATGCATTGTTTTTGAGCAAAATCCGATAAAAAAACACTGAATCTGGAAAATGTGACACTCACTCCCCTCCGGTACACATATCGCCTGATATAGCGTGACAACAACGGTGTGAGATATCAAATTGATGCTAACCTTATTTTGAAGCTACATTCATGCCATTATGTATGGAATAGCATATCATTTAAATGGCCGCCTCGGCTACGCTGGCAGTGCTTCAAGCGATCTGTTCAATTTTTGATGACTCGGTCCAATATGTGCGGCATTATTCCGACAATAGCGTGTCGAATGTTGACCTCGAGCTCGTCCAAAGTGGTTGGCTTGTTAGCGTAGACTAAGGACTTAACGTAGCCCCAGAGGAAATAATCAAGGGGTGTTAAGTCGCATGATCGCGGTCGCCAAATTCCTCCTTCACTACTTCGAGCGTTGCGTCAATTGTATGGCATGTAGCGCCGTCTTGTTGGAACCATAGCTCGGATATATCGCTGTTGTCGAGCTCTGGTCACAGAAAGTCGGTTAACATCATTTCGAAATAAATAAGGTCCGATGATGCCGCCGTACCATAAACCGCACCAAACAATCAATCTTTGTGGATGCATTGATGCTTGGTCGAACTCTTGTGGATTGCGGTCGCTCCAATAATGGCAATTTTGCTTGTTGACATAGCCGCTGAGCCAAAAATGGGCCTCGTCTGAGTAAAAGCGAACTTGAGCCTCAGTATCCTATGGAAATATGGGAAGTCCAGCGTAACGTTGAGTGGTTCACTGCTGGCATTGGATAAAGATTAGCTAAGAAGACGGAGAGATCAATTTTCCATCACTTTTAACCACAGTCGATGTCAATGCCGGAATGATCTATCCAAAGTCCAAAACAATCGGTCTCGCATAGCACCTTCCATCGCACCAACTCGAAAAAGAAAAACCTAACAGGGCTGCATGACATTTCCACGAATCTGTACAAAGCTTCACCAAAAACATCGGGAAACCTTCTGCAAAAGTCTTGGAGGACCGAAACGTTCCCTGACGAATGGAGAAAAGAAATGTTTGTCAAGCTTCCAAAGAGAGCTGCTTAACAGAAAATGAGCACTGGAAGTGGTATCTAAGTGCTTCCTGAATTTTCCAAATTAATAGCTAAAATAACTTTCGAAAGCACTAAGGAACACTTTCGATAGTGGGCTGTAAGTTTTCCGCTCTGGCTCCTCCTGCCTTGACCACAGCAACTTACGGATTGTCATCGAACAATGTGTCGAGTATAGCTCTCCTCTTGTACTTGCTTTTTATTGACCTCAAGAAGGTGTTAGGTAGTGAAATCAAAAGGAAGGGCATTCTGATCAAACTAAATAGTAACCATTATCACGGTAAGTTACGAAGGTACCAAATGTCATTGTGCTGGATAGGAGAACTGTTGGAAGATTTTGAAATTCGAAGTGTTCTCCGACAAGGTTGTAGACTATTGCCATAACTATTTCTGGTGACGTTCTTCGGACTACAAATTTCAAACATCGCATAGAAATTTGGACTTGTGGCATTGGTGACAGAGGCAAACCTGGTGGTGCTAATGATACACTCCGCTGAAACTAAAATTCCATCCACTTCACAAATTAGCATTGCAACAAGATAGTAGAGCAATGCAATCGGAAACACCACCAATGTCACAAAAAACCCGTATCTCAAAAAAACGTATAGAACGTATAGATACGTTAATAGCGAAAGTAGCAGTTGATTGATTAGCCTGCCGCGCCATAGAATGAAACACTCTTATCCAAGAAGTAAAAAGAGCAGGTAGCCTACGAAAAACATGGACAGAACATTTGAAGAGCTGGTTCGAGCTGAGAAACATCGCTAGGAACCATATACGATGACAAGTGGGCGGGATAGATGCCCTGAGACTCCTTCCCTGGATGGAACCCAAATGTAGAAGGAAAGCAACAGCATCCACTACAAGTTCGATATAATTCCGCTCTGTTGTCTAAAAAGGTGGAGTGGCAACACCGAGAAAGGTAATCAATACGAAATGCATTGCATTTCCAGTCTCTTTCCGTTAAACTAGTGATGTATACGAGTAAGTTATTGAGCAACGACGGTGTGGTGCCCAATAAATGGTTTAATGCCCTTTAGAACTGCAGTTACTTTGCTTAGGGGTTTCTCAAGATATGGATGCCAAGTGAGTCTTTGGTCTAGAGCTACCCCCTCCTAGAAAATAGAATTTAATTGCCCTTCAGTTCGGCACCATTTCCAGACATTGTTTAAGATACTTTGCACTAAAAGTAGTTACTATTGTCTTTATTATATAATCCACATAACCTGTAACTGAGGACAGCCTGAAATAGCTTTGATTGTAACAAATAGCTGTCCAATTGTAGTCCTATAGCATTGGCGTATACATTTTCTATTGACGGCTTTCTGACATGCTGTCAAAAGCCCCATAAAGTAAATCCGTCAAGTGCAGCACCCAGCCTGTCATTATGCACCGAGCCAACAACACAATCATAAACACTGAATACGAATCAGTCTCGTGCGCATATCAACAACCCTACTGTTTGTATTGTGCTCATAAAAATGTGTATGCTGCGCTGCACTCCTCGGTGGACAATATGCGATGCTGGGGTCCATGATCCGTGACATGGATGGTGTGCCCCCAGCCCCAGCTGAGGATTTTTCCTTACTTTTTCGTGATTGCAGCTCGTGCTAATCCTCTCGTCTTGCATACCTTTCTTCTTTTTGTCGTCTTCGACTGTTTGCTGGCAGTGTGTTATGTGGCAAAGGTACAAAAATAATTAATCCGCTAATTTATGTAGGTATCATCTAATACACGCTCAGCTCGGTACAGCATTCAGGTTCTCTGCTACAGCAGATCTCGTGCAGCGGTGCTGCCTCAAAAAATGAATAATTGCGAAATTTCGCAGATATACGAGTACGAGTACGAGTACGAGCGTGCTGTTTGGTTTGAATTTTCATTTACTTTCAAGCGCAGCACTAGCATTGCTGGCCGCACTGGCGGGTTTTACGCCATCTCAGGCTTTTCGATTATTAATTCTGGTTTTAACGTTTTTTTCTGGCCCCCTTTTCGGCCATCAATTATGGTTTAATCTGATTATAGACTATCGTGCTGCGGGTTGTGCTGTTATTGCCGGTATACGACGGAATGGAATGCAATTTTTATTGCATTTCTATGCGAAGAGCTGCTTCTTCGTTGAACTTCCGTAGGTTGAAGCTCGAAAAAAATGTTTGTTTTGAAACGAAACCAATATGAGACACCCACCGAACAGCTCTAATGGACGTCCCACGAAAAACCATTTAAATTGGGTGGAAATAGTTTTACGCCTAAAATGGAAATTAGTGCTGTGTAACAGTGCAGCTACCGGACATTGGGTCATAAAGTTTTTATTCAGAGAGTGTGGTAAACGCCGATCATATAACAATAAAGGGCCTGGGTATTAAAGTCACAACAAAGGATTAGAACTGGATCAGTTTTTAGGGCTATCGTTAAAATTGTTTATTTTATGTATTTCTTAATAGGCTAGGAATACTTGAGGAGTTTTATGGTAGGAGACATGACCTTATTTTCTAGTAGGAGGGATTTCTCGTTCACATTCAAGAAATCAATCTTTTTTTTGGGTATGATAGCCACAAAAGTGTGTCCACATTGTCAAAAGTGTGCTCACTTCTTATCCGAGGCATGGTAGCATGGTAGGTAGGAGTCCTTTTGGTGAGACTTGAATAGAGCGGCTGGCCTTAGAATCGATCCACAACGCTTTAGAACGGCGAACTGGCAGTGATGCTATGTAACAGCATCGAAAACGAATATATTAGCTGATTCTTAGGGTAACTCTTAACATCGCTCATAGGAAAACGAGGGCTAGTAGCCATTCGTGTTGGATATCCTCTAAATTTTGTTTGTATTGTACTCGGATATGTATCGCAAGACTAGTGCCCCGATCCCTACAGCTGCGTCGAGTTCAAAAACGAGTAACTTATCCGGTCCTGGGTAGAGCACTTGAACGATAGCTAAAGAGGTCGATGAGTTTGTTTTTTTAGTTTAAAGCTTGTATTAGCACTCCCGTTTCCATAATACTTGCGGTCCTAGTGTGTTTCAAAGAATATGAGTAGATACTGTTCAAACCAGATTTCACTTTCAGTCTCTTGAGATCCTGCTATATTTTAAAAAAGTCCCTTTTGTCTAATGGTGCACGTAACGTCTTCTTAAGTAGTCTCCATGTCACTTGTGGAAAAATATTGCTATATCACCGCAGCTTTCCATAATCGTCGATCTTGTGCGCATTGCTTCCAATTCTATAGACCCAGCTGTCTAGCATCTGCAATTGCTTGGACACTTGGACACCAAAATGGAGACTTTGTCTTCCTGGTCCTCTTGAACCTGGTTCGAATAACCTCTTAGTTGGAGCGTTGTTATTCATTCGTTCGATATGACCAAGCCAATATAGTCGCCGGGCCTTGACTTTTTTAACTATAACCACATCCTGATACAGCTCATGGAGTTGGCAGACCAATCATCTTTCAAAAGAGCCTAAGTCTCTGCTAAGCTTTCTTTCTTATAGACTAGAACTCGGCAAGGAGTACTATCACAGAACCGATTTGTAGAGCATCAGTTTTGTTTTCCGAGTCCGGAGTTTGAAACCGAATTGTATTGCCAAACCGAAATGGCAGCTGCTCCTTATGGTTAACAGTCGTCAGATCGGGTTTCATTTGTAGAATTTAGATTTAATCCAAGGTTTGTACAAAAGAAAGGGCGATACGCGAAACTGCTGTAACTACTCGTACCGTTCTGTCGTTGAGCGGGTATTAGATGGCCTACTGCGGAAAATAATACGGCTATCTGATGACCAGTACGGGTTTGTCTCGAGTAAATCAACAACAGATGCAATCCAAAGTATAAGGATCATAATGGAAAAACATCGTGATTCCTTAAAGAACTTACATATGGTGTTGGTTGATTTTGAAAAAACCTTTGATAGACAACCAAGAGATCTCTTATGGGTGGCGCTAAGACAACGAGGAGTTCCAGAGACCTACGAGGAGTTCCAGAAACCTACGTGCACATGAGAGTATGAGAGAGCAAGGACAGGAGTAAGATGTCCCGCAGGAGTCACCGAAGAGTTACCAATCAGAGTAAGTGTACACTAGGGAAGCGGTCCTCAGTCCTTTGCCATTTATTGCAGTCTTTGGTTATCTGCTTGAAGGAAAAGTGATGCACCCCAAAGTGCATCAGTTATTCTTTGCTATCATAAGTGCAGATCAATCTCCCTGCAACGACCACCTGATGTATGAGTGGATGTTTTGGAGGGAAATGGGTACCATATTATTTCAAAAAAGACAGTATCTGCGCTGCCCGTTATCTGATCCACACCGGCCTATTCCAGACATTTACTTGAATGGAAAAGTGCTTCCCAAGTGCGAAAAGTAGCGAAGCAACTTGTGATGATGACATCAATCATCGCGTAAGCATAGGGTGGACGAAGTGGCGGGAAAACTCCGCAATCTTCTGTGACCGAAAAATGCCCCCTAAGCTGAAAGGAAGGCTCTACACCGCAGTTGTACGTCCGGCGCTCACATACGGTTCACAATGCTGGACAATGTACAAAAAGTATGAGTTCAAATTAACGGCAGCTGAGATGAAGATTCTTCGCAAAGATTCGAGGAAACCTTCATGTAAAAGAACCCATCACAAGCAAGATAGAGCACGACCGGCTCAGTTGATATTGTCATGTTCAAATGAGAGATCCTTCGAACCCCGTCAAAAAGGCAATATCAATCAACGTTTCTACACAATAGCGCAAAAAAGGCAGACCAAAAAACAACTGGATCACACAAATGCGAAGACACGAAGTGATCCGAAAACGGGAAGCCTGCCGGTACTTCCTGAGGTCAAACCGGCAAACTCCACAGGCGGACCAGTAGGGATGCAGTAAAGTGGGAGGCTTGTGATCATAACTTCGCCGTAAGGAAAAGAAGAAGAAGAAGAAGATTCAGTCCAAGTTGCTTCTTTGGTTGTTGGCAAAGACCAACTATTTTCGTCAGATCTTCAGTTGCGGTGAAAGTCTATTAGACTACACTGAGAGCGCCCTCCGTGTGGACATCAGCCTTGTGTACTATTTCTTCCAGCACAAGACTGAAGAAATTGCATGATATCGCATCTCCCTGTCAATAACCGATGCACTTTTCAAATAACTGGGAAACCACGTATTTCCTAGACTTACACGGCACAGCAGGATTATTTTGTTTCGGATCCTGGAGTCAGTCATCACGTTGTAGAGTTATACATTTGAAGTGGCTGGGTTTCGACTTGGAACTCGTTGGTCTCTTCCGAGATTTTTTTTAATGTGAAAAATTGGTTGATTGTCGATATGTCGGACTGGAACCAGCACTGATATGAACCGATTAGTGTGGCAAACAAAGGTTTTAGATGTTCCCACATTACGCCGGATAGAATCTTATACGCAACACTTAACAGAGATACGAATAGGATTGACCTTTTTTTAGGTGGGGCATATAGAGATGATATTCCAGTCATCGGGCATGTGATTGACGATTTGGTACACGCGTTCTATCAAAACATCACCACTGTGTTTAAAAGATCCACTGGCAAGTCATCGAAACCGGCTGAATTTCAGCCCTGTCTATTAGAGATGTATCATTTTTAAAACTGAAATAGATTTTGTGCAGTTCTGGGCTGGGGTTAGTGAAGTAGGGAGTAGATATCTAAACAATTTTTCAAAAATAAAGCAAATCTACTTCAATTGGAGTAAAGTGACATCTTTCAATGACAAGAGACCTCAGTATTCTTCTTGCCATGCAGCTTGATTGAAAGCAGACCAAGCATTTTTCAATGTACGTGTGTCCTTTTCAGAGACAGATGTTCTTTTGGATGCTGAAGTCTCAGAAAGATCAGGGGATTGAGTTAACTTGAGTATTCAGTTGTAAAAATCGCTGTTCCTTCCGCGGAACCATTTTCTTGAATGGTATCTACAACTGTTGAAATCAGCCAGTAATTTAAAAAGCACTTAAAAGTTCACAAACCCCTAAAGGGAGGTGCTTTAATCACTGCGATGTTGACATAACCCCGATGTGTCCACAAGGAAAGAAAAGTTTAGAAAACTGTAAAACTTGGTCAAAACAAACACAATTAACGCTTATTGAGACAAATTCTAGCAACACCTCGTACAAACCCTTAGAAAGGTTATGAACGAGGGTGGATTGAAAAGTTCAAGGCCTGACCAAGAGAGCAAACTCGGAAGTTTACAAATTACTTTTAATCTTTAACGTAGTCTCATTTAAGCCCAATTCACTTCTCCCATGTGCTCTCAAAAGCCACTACACCCGTTTTAAAATATGCTTCCTCAAGGCCTTCAAAAAATAAGTTTGTCACTTCTTCATTCGCTGAAAATCGTTGTCCTCCTAAATGTTTTGTTTTAGGTTGGGGAACAGATAAAAGACACATGAAGCCAGATCAGGTGTCAGGTGAATAGGGAGGATGCGGCAGTAATTCAAAGCCATAGTCATGGGTATTCCTTAACATTCCTGAATGTTTTTTCTTTATTTCATTTCACAACCAACGCAGATGACCGCAGCCTTATTCGGCGAAGATTTAACTTTAGCTTTCTTCGGGGCTGATGATCCAGATCTTCTCCACTTTTTTGATTGCCGTATGGTATCATGGGTGTAGTGGTGAACACAGTTTCCACCAGTCTTCACAAATCTGGCCAAAAAATTCTCTGGGTCGGTTTGAAATAGTTCCAATCACTCGCGAGTCATCGTCAGTCGATTGCGTTTTCGTTCAACAGAAAGCAGTTTCGGAACTCATCTTGCAGAAAGCTTGGAGAACCCAAGTTCGTTTTGAATGATGTTTTGTGTCCGTTAATATCTTCCTGATCTCCCATCACAAATTTGTTCAATCTTTTCCTCTGTATTTGAGGTTGATGGTCTTCCACGGTCATTTTCAATGCTCTCTCGTCCACGTTTTGAATTCGGCTATCCATGAAAGATTCTCCTAAAGTCGTCACCATTACATACATTTTTTAAAAATTACTTTGTCTCACGTATGATCCGAACTAAATGCAATGCAAGAATGAAGCTTTGTAGAGTCATTCTTGGAATGTAGGGAAATAAAAGGGGGTAAATACTAATTTAGAATTAAAAACTATTACTATGGTAGGCCGAGAACCTCACCACCCTCCTACAACTGACATTCAAAACCTGCCAAACAGTCTTACAAAGAAGGCAAAGATTTTAATTGAAAAAGTTGCCGATGCTAGGTAGGATGTACATCAAAGTCTGCTAAATCTTATAAAACTTGACAAGCATCGTGAAAAGTCCATGAAGTTGATAAACACTAACCTCTCACAAGAAAAATTTCAACAATGTGGATTGTTTAGATCAGAAATTCGACAAAACTGCACAGAAATCCAAAAATTCAAGAGAACGGCGGAGATCTGGACAAAAAGAAGCTACAAAGACATCCAGTCTGTCAGAAAAGTGCAGCTTTCCAACCAAAACTAAAACTTTCCACCGACTCAAAATGCCTAGACCCTGAACAAATCAGGTCACAGACCTTTGATGACATTTGTATTCGTTAAGTACACAGAATTTAACACCGGCCTTCTCCCCTCTCTCTGGTCATCTAAAGTGGTTCAATACTTCAAAGTGCATTCCATTTGTTGTACTCGTATACGTATTCACGAGAAAAGGATTAGCATTGCTCTCGTCAGAACTATACCTATCCCGTAGTACTTTGTATATTTACCCGGAGCTCGACGCGACACTTAAAATGTATTTGGCTTTCTCGTTTCGTGTGGAGTGCGCCACAAACTCGCGCATTCTCGAGAAAATGTCAACACACTTGAGAGTTGAGGTAACTTATGTCACTACACACACAGTTGTGTCTCCAGTTCAGGGCCTCAAGCTATGCGCGAAGTGAAAATGTTTTTTTTGTTTTTTTTTTTTCTTTGTTTCTACATTTTAACCTCCTTCACAGTCCTAAGTGGATAAACCATAAAAAAAATCTCAAATGAAATAACAAAACAAAAAGAAAACAAAACCAACATCATATCGAGAAAACATTTTGTAGAGAGGCCCCTCTGCAAGCTGTTAGCTGTGTTGTGTAGTGCTAGTGATCGACGGTGATCGTGCCCCCCGTTTGAATTTGTGGTCACGAATTATGATTTAGTGGAGAGGTCGTCAAGATTAGTTTTTCGCTTTTAAGATTTCTAAGAGCCGCTCATTGTCGCTTCGAAGATTACTGTCTAGCAGTTCACATTCCCATAAATACCGATTGGCGACGCGAGAAAGATGCTCCACTATGCTGGGCCGGCCAATCTAAAGTGCTCTCCCCTCGGATCGTGCAAATTCCTAAACATTATCGCTTCACTGGACGAGACCCCCGAAAGCATGTTCGTTAATCCTTTTTGCACACCCAAACGTGAAGAGGGCAAGGGGAAAATTTCGAGAAGTGTAATGGGGAGATGGGGAATTCTTGGAGATCTTTTGTTGGGCCAATTTGAGGATGCTTGCCTGAAGGTTGTTGCTCAAGTCAAGTTTGTTTTATGCTTGCGCGAGATGGCCGAAACGAAGGGCATCTCTACAGTCTTTGGGAGTTTCTTATCAGATTAACGTCGTCGTCTGATGGTGCTGCTGCTTCGCTCCAGGACTCTGCACGATCGTACATTATTTGTCTTCACTGTGTAGTTAGATACTTTTTTTTTTTTTTTTTGCATGTGGCTGTTAGGGGGCATGAAAATCTTCTTCCTCATTATTTCGAAGAGATAGAGAGAAGGAGAGAGCACAAAGTTTTGTCCAACAATAAAGGTGTAGAGCAGCATTTGTCAGATGAGATGGTGGTTAAGGCCACTTGTATGGTGGCATGTAAAACATCATCCTAGACGTCTACACAAGTAGGTCTGTTCAACGGTCAGTGGAAGTGGAAAAGAGATACGAACGATGTAGGTAATGTATCTGAAATGGGCGAGTTGCATTGGGGAAATTCATCGGGAGTTAGTTATGGGTACCATAATACTGTTGCCCAAATTAACGAAAGATCAATAAAGGGTGCTCAAGCTAATGGTCAATGATGACAATTTCAATCTCGTCAAAATGCTAGCTACTTGGTTAAATGTCAACCTATGACTAGTCAAAATAAGAAATACCTCGTCAATCCGGGCTATTAATGAAAAAACTCAAAAGTTGCGTAAATAGTAGAATATACTTAGTTAAGTACGGAATTGGCCAGCCGGCAGAACCAGAGAGATGGGATACACTTAAATGAAAGTACCTTGAACAATAATTAAGAAAATGTGGCAAAAATAACTCTAGAAAAGCGTAAAAGGAATAGAATTAAAGGTACATGCCTCTGAAGTACTCCCCAAGGGGGGGCTATCTCCTTATAATAGACAGTGTACGTACTATAGAAATTTAGATCTGCTAAAAGCTGATAGCGCCTCTAAATTCCCTCTCATTTATTATTAAAGGCTAAGGTGGGTTGAAGGTAAGTATATTGTTCAGCATCAAAAGAACCGCAGTTCAAGTTATCATCTATTCAGCGTAATCTTTTTTACAGCACCAGTTATCTTAGGCTACTATTTGGCACGCTATCAAAGTCGTCACATAGCTTCAAAGGTTGGCTTTTGTAGTACGCCCTCAAAGTACTTTATTTGGATTCATTAGTGCAAAACTCTGCAGCAAAAATTTGAAAATCAGCAAGTTAGGTAGGTTAGGTTAGCGCCTTGAGACACCCAGGCAAGTTCTGTCGTAACCCTTTTGCCTTATTCTGGTATATCGGCGCTGCCGGGATTGACCATATACTTCCGACTTACTCGTGGGACCAAAATCTTAACTCAGACTACATACCAAGCAGGGAAGAATGAGAAACCAGGAGAATAGCTGCAATATCAAATCATTTTCCATCTACTAAGGATGGCTGGCTCCATGATGGAAGTAGGGGTAGGAGAGGTGATCTTCTCGGATGCATTTGGATTGTCAAAATCAATCAAAAATCTAAAGTAATTCAGTATTTACCATGTGGAGATTCTCTGCGCGGCAGTAAAAGCATAGAGATAATATCAAAGTTTGTGCAATGCTGTGGCGAAGAGCAACATCACAATATAAAGATTTGGTGCGTCCCAGATCACAAAGATGTCCAATTAAATAGGAAGACTCAAGAACCTTCAAGGAAATACTCAGCTTTTGACTGCAAACGGGCTGAAAGATCAATCAAATTCCATCCCATGCAATCACAACGAGGAAGCTTTTTCATTTGATAATTTAATAAATTGCTGTCTTAAACTGGTACTTGGACCAACAACCCACCGATCAAGAAACTATCAGACTTCCTCATACACCATGGCCACCACAGCAATCTGCCTTTAAAGGATTAGATGTTCAATGGACCTATAATATTGTCTACAATATTACGATTAAACTAATCGAACATGATCTCAGCAGAGGCTGAGGTGATAAGGAAGTTTATGAGATACTTTACTTTCCCGGTCACCACTCAGGCTTTCACGAGCTTTAAATAAATTTCAGGACGTAAGTAGACAAACTTTGCGACGTGCCCTTAAATGAGATTTTAGCTTTCTAAGGCTAATTATTGCTTTTAAAACCCGAATATCGTTGAAAATATGACATGGAAAGTTCCGCAGGTATGGGCAATACGATGGATCTGCATTCTACTTTGATCTAAGTATAATGGAGGCTCATTAAGCTACGTTAACCTAACCTAACCCAAGATATCGCGACACTTACATCAGCACCGACTGTAACAAGAGTCTAGTGAACCAGAAACCGATCAATTTTAGCAACAAACTGACGGATGAAAAGTTCCGCAGGTATGGGCAATACGATTGATCTGCATTCTACATTGATCTAAGTACAATGGAGGCTCATTAAGCTAAGTTAACCTAACCTAATCCGAAGTATCGCGACGCTTACATCAGCACCGACTGTAACAAGAGTCTAGTGAACCACAAACCGATCGATTTTAGCAACAAGCTGAACTGATTGGATGGAAGACCGCTGTTTAATTGTTCGGTATTTGTCAGTGTTTAAGCTGATCTTCGGTCTAGTCAACAAAGATGTGTGGATTCAAAGATTCCTTTGGTATTCATTCTCTGCATGACCATCTCAAGTGCTGATTATTATGAACATCTTCCACTAGGTCAGTGCCAAAATTGAATTTCCTCTCCAATAGTCCAACCTATGTGGCCCTCATAATTATTGGCCATCATTCTGTCCACTTAATGCTACGAATGTGCCGCTCAAATCTAAATCCTAATGCTGATGACCTCTCTAACAAAATACTTTGGAATCCTTTCTGTGTCTTCTTCCTTATAAAACAGGACCTTGTCTAACTACTGCTAGCTATTTAAATTTCCTCATCAATGCAACTACCCCATTGCCCATTATTATCGAATCCTAATTTTGTTCTTCGCCGTTCTCCTGTTATACTTGTGTTTATCTCGTGTATGTCGAAACGTATCTCGTTGCTAACATGCGGTCGTAACAGAGTTCACGCGCATGTATATGCAAAATAACCCTCAGGGAGACGTAGAAGATACATCACAGTGGAACGTCGTCGTCGTCGTCGTCGGTAAGGATTAAAGCTTTCACTAGAATGCGCTTGCTGAAAAAAAAAAATAATGTCTTGGCGTCACACTGTCCATTTTATGCTTTGTTTTCTTATCCGCTGTGCTCTCATCCAGCCTCCTTTCAATAACAAAACCCAAACATCCTTGAGATTTCATATCGCATCGCTTCGAATGCCACTCAGAGGATTCCTCTGATTCTTTCTGGGTATAGATACGATTACATACATACATGTGGATGGGACTTATGCTATGGATGCCAATGTAGCCAAATATCGTGTTTTACTGGTTTCACAGTCTTTTTCGTATTCGTTGTGCATTTTGCATCGATCGATGGAGATGAAGAAAAACAAAAAAAAAAAACCCCGAACCAAACCTGGACCACGGATTATAATCTCTGCGGCACTTAGCCGGTGGTAGAGAATTCAATTCGATTTTACTGCTCTCCTCTCCCTCTACCTCTGGTGTATGGTGTATCTCTTTACTTCGTCGTGCATATCTGAAGATTAATTTTCTACGAATTTGTTACGGAGTCGCACAAATACGGCAACCGGCCAGGCCTCGACACACCGGTGACGGGGATAATTCGCCATCACGGTGGTGGTGCTGTATCTCTTTCTGTTGTATTCCAAGCGATTAAGCGAGTCCAGTCTATTTGCAATTTATACCCGTACTTCAAGGAAATTCTATTAACTTTGGATTCCTTGTGTCGTTTTTTTGTTTTTCCTCCACTTTTTTTGTATCTTCAAGGGGTCATCGGCACAAATCCCCTGTGGAATGTGTTCTTTCGTTCTCGATCACAGTCATCGACTTGTGGTCTATTGAGTTTTAAAAACTTAAACTCAACACTTTGTCCCAAAGAATAATGAACTTCTTAACACGTAATAACTTTCGGCAGAAGTCGGTCGATTGTTAACCGATACATTTCCATAATCCTCTCTATTCAATCAATTCATATGTAAAGTGGAGCGGTTAAGTTTCTTTTGGACATCATTTGTTACGAATTTTGGAGTTTTATAATTCTGTGGCAGTAGGACGATGCATTATTCGCACGTAGGAGAGAGCTTTTGTTTACTTTCGGAGGTTTTTTTTTCTTTCCAAAAATTGAGACATTGTTGCCAGTCTAGTGGAATTAGAAAAACTAAATCAGCAAATGTAAAACCTTTTATCTTGAAGACAGTCAAAATTTGTATCTTAATGAATGAGATTCCTTCAAAGATTAGCAAAAGCTCGTGGCTTTCTAGCGACTTCTAGTGTTTTAAACAGTTGCAGATTGGTAGTGAATGCGGCGCCTGCTTCCCCGATTCGACTTCCCCGATCACTTCGAATACGGTCTGACAGCGGTCCAGTTACAGCTCTCGTTGCAAACATACGATCGCGTATAATTTTTTTTTTGGAGATTTATTTGAATACATTCGTTATTGAGAGCTTAGCGAGTACACAGACGTATCCGTAATGCATATTATGAGTATAAAATGCCTCTTGTTTGATGAGAATCATCAGAAACAACGTCCCTCATCAGTTTTTCTCATCGAATAGTCGGGGTAGATACACCCAATATTCCTATCCTAGGCCGCCGATTGTCCACCACAGGACAGTCAATACAAAGGGACCACAAATGGTTTATGCAAAGTATCAACACTTGACAGTTCAATGTTGAACTTCATCCTCGTGCTGGTACCATCATATTGATCACAGAATCCCTGTCTTTTAGGACACAAGGACTTCAGTCCAACTGAATATGAATATGAATACTCTTATACTATTACAGGACACGGGCGTTGTGAAGAAGAGAGAGAGAACGAAAGATCTTAGCGTAGTGGTTTGAAACTCAGATGGTATTAAGTTTCTGTAAACTCCAAGGGTAGCGTCCAAATAATTGGGGAGCTTGTTTGTTTTGCTTTTGTCATTGCTTATGATTCACAGTATTTTTTTTTCCGTCCTCCTAATGTCATCATCACGGTCAAGTTGCATTTTCAGCCATATGACCACTCTACTGCCAGTGTTATACCTTCGCAGTAGAGTTGACTTAGCTTCCACAATTGATCGACTTTTCTATTTATTTCATGCGAAATAAATAGATGATTCTTAACATCAGGATTTGAACCGTGAACCAACAGCGTGACAAGCGATGATGTTACCACTACACCACGGCCACCCAACTTCAAATTCAACTTCTTTTCTTCTCAAAACAATGGAGAGACTAATCTAAGTGCGTACATATGAATGAAAAAAATCAGTAAAAAGAGGCAACCCTACACGAGATAATTGAAGAATTGATTTCAAATAACATCAAGCCAAGCTAAGTCTCAGAACTTCATTGCATATCTTGAGTGAGGTGATGGATACACAAGCAAAAGAAAAAAAAAAAACCCAAAATAGAAAGATCCGCAAGTAAAGTTCGTAAATCCTGAACTAAACCAACCACAGTCCTTACACTCCCTTCTTACACTTGCCAGGGACATTTTCGATACCCCAAAATATCCAAAAGGTATGCGATATTATTGGCGATGTTTTATTCAGGTCGGCAGAAATGCCTTTCACTTTGTTTGCTTTAAGATCTTTAATTCTTACAATAAGCTCGCCCCTCGCCCTTACTGCGGCTTTAATACGATTTCGATAATTTCGAGCTTCTCTGACTTTGGGTCATATGTATCTGGATCTACAATTTGATTCAAAATGGTCGACAAATCCTCCACAAATGCTCCCTGAATCTTCTTAGATGATCCTGTTCTAAAACCAGCAGATATGTAGCTGTCAGCTCTTTAGTGACTTTGCTATCACATCTACTCATAGCTTAGCCGACTCTTTCAGCCAGGTCGCTGGACTTACATACCTGAATTCATAGGTTAAATTCACATTTACCCTAACTATTGCCGTATTTTGATTTGCCCTGACGTATCTAGCATTATCTCGACAATACTTTTTGCTGATTAAAATACATTCCTGTATTTTTTTCCGGTGTACTACTTCGGTGGCATGTTCCTTCTGACAAGTCCTTCCATAATATAATACTTAAACTGTCAGCGCACTTCATCTGTCGGCATTATAACCGGCTTAAGGAAGCGTTGTGTTTTCGCTGTTTGGGACGGCTGCAAGTACAAAAGTTATTATCTTCTTCTATTCCGATACCGAAGGAAGGTTATAATTTTGTTTATATCTTCGACTAAAAATTCTGATGAATAGACGATGTCCGGTAGTCTATTGTCATTCATAATCTGAAGTAGGAGACTTCAATTATAATGTGTAAAATAATTACTTATCGAGTTTCTGACCCGTGAGAAGTTTCTTCCTGAGACACCGTAGCCTTCCTCTCAAACTCGTAAATTGTGGGCAACCTTGTCATGTTGATAAAAGCGAGACTCTGCTTCCATTTTTCATAACATTTGTTTTTGTGTTAAGATCAGATCCTTAGATAATTCCCCTAGAATAAGGAGGTGTGAGCGCTGCCATTGGCCAAATATGGAATTATCCGCCGCTCTTGCTTCGAAAACCCTTAGATTAAGTTGTTGGGGTAGCCGCACAGCGAACAGTGCCGCCAATGTGTTCCCCATCGCTCTGACTTCGTCGTGAAAAGATATTTTAGACATAAGCTCTGAATATATCATTGCGTGTAGGTTCTGTTGAAGTTTTTCAATCGGTCTCGGCAAAAATATTCAGGAGATTCAGTAGCTTCAGAAGCATTCCTTGGCGCAAGAAAGTAAATCCATTTTAATTACAATTGGAGGCAATCACTTAGAAGCTATATTCTTAAGGAAAAGGAAAACACGTCAGAGTGGAAAATGCGGAGTGATTTCTCTTGCCCACCCCTACAAAGGCAGGTCATATAAAGGGTTACCAGATAGCAATGATAGTTTTTCCAATTGTTATGCTTCAGCAGCTGTCAAAGTTACCAATGATAAGGTTTGCCATTTCATCATGCATCGTTTGACGCTTCCCGAACGTGTGGAAATTATTAAAAAAAATTTATCAAAATTTCGGCTCAGTTGTAAATACGGAACGTGAATTTCGTCGTGAGGTCGGTCGTCATCATGGCTTCAGTGCGCAGGCAATTCGTCGCACCGTGGAAAAGTCTGAGCGTGAGTACACTCTTTTGGACTTTACGAGTATGCCACCAACCAGACAGAGATCGGTGCGAAGTGAAGAAAACATAGCCGCCGTAACGGCCAGTATCGAAGAAGATCCAGAAATGTCGATTCGGCGCCGATCAGCTGAAATGGGCATCGCCAGAGAGTCAATCAGGCTTATTTTGCGGTTGGATTTGGGCCTACATCCGTATAAGATTCTGCTGATACAAGAACTGAAGCCGGACGACCATAGACAACGCCGTGAGTTCGCTAATTGGGTGCTGGAAATATTGGCCGGAGATCCGGATTTTGGCCAAAAAATCATACTCTCGGACGAGGCCCATTTTTGGCTCAGCTCATATATCCGAGCTGTGGTTCCAACAAGACGGCGCTTCATGCCATACAAGCGACGCAACGCTCGAAGTGGTGAAGGAGAAATTTGGTGATTGGGTCATCTCACGGCGAGCGTTTATCAATTGGGTGCCCCGATAATGCGACTTGACATCCCTTGATTATTTTCTCTGGGTAGCCCCCAGTCAAGTCCGGAATAACGCCGCATATTGGGCCGAGTCATCAAAAATTGGACCGACCGCTTGAAGTACTGCCAGCGAAGCCGAGGCGGCCATTTAAATAATGGCATGAATGTAGCTTCTAAATAAAGCTAGAATCAATTTGATATCTCACACTGTTGTTGTTTTATCTAAATTTCTTTTCCTATCGTTCTTATCTGGTCACCCTATACATATGTGCATATACTTTTCCTTTTTTCCCCATCTATGCAAACTTCAACATAAATTGTTTTTGGCGCAAAATGGAATACAGTCCAGCTATCCAAAGGTTAGAACCAAGCCATCTATTCATTTGGACTCTTTTGCTAAAGTATTCTTCTTCTCATGAATCCTACATATAGCCACTATCTTAAGAAAATAAACCTTTCAATTTGAAGATAAGATATGGAAAATCCCTAACATTATTTGCTGAATACGTTGAATTCAAATATCTAAATATGTATCTAAGAAGACACGAAGGTATTTTTTTTTTTTTTGCAAATCATGTTCCCTTCTATTTCCTGCTATAATCTGGGCATCTGTGTAATTTGTCACAACTTCTTCCACCGGAAGAGCAACAAAAGATAAGATACAACAATCGATTCGTTGTGACCACGTGGACTATTGATTGATTGGTAGTCTCTTTGACATGAGCCTACTCTAACTTTTTGAAATTAGGCCTCTACACTGTGAGAAGTGTGCTGGCTTCATCTTATTTCCCTGGAAAATCCCTTCAATGAATGGACTCCATTAATTGGCTTAGAATCGGTGGCGGTTGGTATTACACAAGCCAAACTGGAGCTTTACTATTCCCCAAAAAGGGAGATTGTCAACGCATGCCAAGCCAATGCCCTTGTGTACCCACGCTAGACGACGAGAGACGTGTGGTGAACCCTTCAATTAGTCGGACACCAATCTGACCCGACTCTTCTCTTCTTCGCTTTATACCACACTATCGGGCAACTATCTTATTCCACGAAATCCGATTACGAAAACTGAGCGCACCACAATTCAGATACTCGTACATGGGTTTTTTTTTTATTTTTTTCTTTATTCAATTTCTGTTTTGTTGTTTGGCTTAGCGCACGGGTATTTTCATTTCAGCAGTAATTAAAGAACCCAAACTCCAGGAGCACGGGTGGAGGGATCCATTGGCTTGGAATTCGCTTAGCTATTAAAAGCATTCGGGCGGGTTGTGCGTTGATTCAAAATCGCTTAAGTACACAAACATTCCAGAGCCGCAAAATTAATAATTTTTTTTTTGGCTTTTCCTCCTCCTTGTCGCACTTAGTAACGTTTTTTTTTATTTTTTTGTGTTTGCCTGGACCGAGAAGAGCGCGAATCGCAAACCATACCGAACGAACTTTTAATTACCATGTAAACAATCTGAAATGGGTTTGTTTGTCAGTTTGGTCGGCGCGGAATGGTTGGGTTGACACAACAAAAGCCATGAGAGTAATAACACGGCTTGAAATAACAAAACGAGGTTTGCACAAAATCACACTTGAGTGTGTTTTTTTTTCTTTTCATTTTTAGATGAATACAATATTTCATGTGTTTTTTGTACACAGGGGGGTGGTGGGGGGATAGGATTTATTCGTAACACTGAATCAACAGTGTTGCCAGGCTAATAAGCTGTCGGTGAAGTTCTTTGATGTTGAGATGGATCATCACGTCGGAGATATTTTTTAGCATCTCAGTAAAGAATAAATGTTTTCCCAGAATATCTGACCGCATTTCGAATTTTTGGGGAAGAAGTAGTGAAAATATGAAGTGTGCTCCAAGATTGGATCTCATGATGTGAATTAAAAAGTTCTACGAAGACTATTATCCAAGTTCTGTTGCTGCTCAGTTAGTAATTTTTTTTTTTTTTTTCATTTATATTGAAGCTTCCATCTATGTACTTTGTACATTTTTTTTCTTCACCTCTTGATACAACTTTTACTCTATGCGTACACAAGACCAAATATGCGATGAACGACGCACGCCTAGGGAAACTACAAAGATCACCGTATCTGTGCATTAGTGGTGCCCTCTGGATCATCCCTTTGGCAGCTGCACCAGACATTTTCTTCCATCAGATAGTGTTTCTACTCGTAGAACTCTTTGAAAAACAAATGGCAGTCAGCGCATTCAGAGTTCAGTATATGCACGATCAACTACACTCCCAAATTTCGAATACAGATAAGATTGAGACATTGAGTCCGCAGCCTTCTGGTGGATGATGGGGGTGAGGCTAAACAATAGCTCTTCATTTTCGAATTCTAGATTTAGGCGGAAAAACTTGCTTAATACAAGAAGCTGTATCTTGGCTTTAGTGGTCGAATGTAATACTCGAATCTGCCAAGGAAATTAACTTCTTTACTAAGAGCCAAGTTGCCATAATAATGTCTACCGAACTCAACTCTGACATTGATAAAATCTGAAATTAATGTTTCTTACGTCAAATGTCGCTCTAGATTGTCGATTGTCTCTTAGTAAGATGGCTGAGCAATTCAATATTCAGGGATATATCTCGTCAGACACGGTGTCGATTAGGGGAATCTCGATATGGTTTTCGCTACATGCAAATGATTACTCAAGTCATGACACTAGACAAGTTTCGCCTAAGCTCGCTGAGAAGAGTGCATATCAGTATAGACACGCAAAGAGGCTTGGCATATCTCGAACGATTTTGTAATTGTCCGAACTCCCCCGTCAGAAGGAAGCTTCTCAATCTTGATCAGCTTGCAAATGTGGAGCTCAGGAACCTCTACCGCTTTATTAAAAACTCTAATTGGTACCAAGATCATGTGGTATCATCCATTCATATGTGGTATCATCCATTCATATCTGATTTTACTTAGGACTTTCCAACTCAATTGTTTTGCCAGGCCAAAGCAGCAGCGAATTTTTATGGTTATTGTTTGTTGGCTTTCCACGACGGTATC
The DNA here is from genome assembly GCA_963082735.1 of Pocota personata. NCBI lineage: Eukaryota > Metazoa > Arthropoda > Insecta > Diptera > Syrphidae > Pocota > Pocota personata. Next base: position 233,781,342 of record OY720430.1, on the reverse strand, counting down.
ACTTGACAATTTTGTATTTACTCCGAAGTAGGAGAACTCCTTTAATAATGTCTACAGTGACGTTGTTTCCTAGATGCTCAAGAGATGCTTTTTGATTTGTCGACAGCGGGTATTTGGCTTTATCCTTCTTTATTTCAAGACCGAATCTTTTCACTGGTTTTTCAATTATCTTAAAGGCCTGTATGACAGCTCGATGGGAATGTACTATACTGTACTATACACTGATGCCGGCGCACATATACTATGGAACTATGGAAAAGCGTTCCACAGTGGACTTAATGACATACCTGTCCGAAAAATGGAACCAGTGCATTCATAATCATGCCGAATGCAAAGTTGTCCCCTTGATACCTCCAAGTCTTTCGATAGAGTGCAGCATAGTGCCCTTGTTAACAAGCTTGACGTTGGTAACATTGTCGTTAAGTGAAACGCACTCTTGACTTCGCCTATTCGCTAACGACACCACGGCAAGGGCCTACCGAACTCAACTCTGACATTGATGCAATCATCACTTGGGGTGGAACAACCGAGTTGTGTTCAACGTGCCAAAAACCCAGAGCTGTCTCCTGTCTATGAATCGGGATTTGAACGTGGTCAAAATGAAAATGTGTGGAGTTGATCTTCAGGGATCTAATGACTTGTCAATGATTGACATGTATGTTAACCCAGACGTACTATGGAACCAGCAAGTCGTTGATGCTGCAAAAGGTGATACCAGAAGCCTAGAATTCCTGAAAAGCTCCCTTCATATGCTTGAATTTACTTGATCGTGTTCAGCGACAATCTTGTAGACTGATCGGTGGCTAGTCTATATGCAGCCGAATTCCTTCGTTGGAACACCGACGGAATATTGGTAGCTTAGCGCTCTTATTCCGGTATTTTCACCACAAATATTCAGACGAAATATATAATTATGTCTCTTTCAAAAGATCGTTATATTTAGTGACAGCTAAGCAGCTATCAAAGCTATTGCCTCGGTTACTATATCATCTAAACTAGTAAAAGAATGCCGAAGTGAGCTAGCCTCGCCAGATAGTCAATTCAGGATAACCCTGATTTAGGCAACGCTCAGCCCTTCACTGTTCACTCGCAAAACCAGTTCATGTTCCGCTGCGAGCAGTCAAGGCAAAAATCTTCTCAATCTTTCTTAGAAAAGATAACCTCAGATGAAATAGGCTAACAAACTGTTTCATATCTAGAAAGATGTGGCTAGACTACAACAAGGCAAAGACAGACGACTTCATAAACAGAATGGGTAAAGACATCGCCAGAATAATAGCGACCACCACAGGGCACTGGCCGTTAGGAGACCACGCAGCCAGACTAATATACACTGCCGTAGTTGCAAGGTCGCAACTGAAAATATATATGCGCCTGTGCGGCTCTAGCTAAGGCCAGACAACGAGCATTAGGCAAAGACTTTTTCAATTCACTCGAGGACATCTCAGGGAAAAATATTAAAGAACTAACTTTATTAAATTCCACAGGTTGGATTTAGAGACTTTTCATCAACACACCTTAATAGTTAGGTTTACATGAGTTATGGTATCAAAACGACACCTAGTGGTAATTGGGTTCTTTTTACAGAACCGTCACTCCGCCTGTCCTTCTGTCTTAGTACACGTGTAGCCCATTCTGCACATGGATACAGTTTAGAGCCTGCTTTCGCCCGCACTGATCACCGCAGGAGATCGTGTTTTTAACCATTCAGCACGAATGTGGAATAACCTACAATTTGCAAAGATTTAAAATTAGTACGCATAGTTACCTCACTCTCTCACTTTATCTATCCACTATTTAAATCTTCCCTATGATGGAGGGAAAGGGAAAGCTTCACTCCATCACTGGGTTTTACAAACTTCGGAGAACACAGCTTGAGTTGAAAGACCCTCAAAGATTCATATCTCTTGAAGGTTACACGTTTCCTGAGTCTATTATGTGCACTATTTCAGCCGATGGCCTTGGACAAAGTACAGCCATTTTAATTGTGGGAGCACCTGTCTCTTTGCCGATGCTCAGGTCTGGAAACTTCGTGCTCTGTACCCCGATAAGTTGTCTCGCCAGTAAAAGTTGCAACAGGATTACCTTTCAAGCAAAGCTGCTGCGGTAATTATGTCTTAAAACCGGCGTGTGACTAAAAATCGTAATAAATTATGTTATACGTATACCTACCTTAAATTGGATGGATCGAGAGCCTTTCCGGGCATAATGTTGTCTCCTTACGTTTTTGTCGCTTTATTCACAGACTCCTGAGATAATTTTGGGTGCAAGTGACACCTCCATAACCTACAACAGTCGAGGTTGTGATGATGCCCCTACATTTTTACTCATCTGCGGGATGTAATCTCTATTTTAAAATACACTCTCTTTGATGGACTAGACTCATGGAAAGTTCTCATTCAGTAAGAAATGTTAGCCCAATCTAAGCTCATTAACCTCCGATAACCAGATTTAATACTCACTGGTTGTGGCCATTTTCGAGCACACATTATTCACTCTGCATGGCCTGATCACCAAAGTGCCACAGTAATTGAAGAAACCGTCCAGTACCATCTCTTTCAACACAGGTTGTTTGTATATGTAATCGCTGCATTGTTAAATTCGCATCCTGTGTAGTCCCAGTCCTAGCCATGTTAAAGAAATTCTAGAAGATCTCGCATATGCACAAAAAGAAACAGTATCGACCGACATTCCTATCCCGAGGCGCCTTCTTTTAACCAACAAAAGAAAATAATTCCGATTAAGGCTATACCTACACTTGCACTATTGAATTCTTAAGAATTAGCTATAAGCTTTGATAACGTTCCCTTCAATAAATTCCCACAAAGGCAGTGCAACCCTTTGTATTTCTTTTGCTGCCCCTCATGTGGGATTTATGGAATTCTTTTTTTTTTAGATAAAAGACCACCCGATCGCGCCGATCGCGATCACGCTAAATCAACCCGCATGATCGATCGATTTCATAAGACAAGAAAACAGGCCACGAAAGAAAAGGGGGAATATTCATCAGTCTGTCTTTCGACTTGTGTTGTACCCATTCCAATTTATTGAGAAATTTCAATTTCAATTCCATGTTATTAATCTTTTCACGAATATGGCGCAACACTTGAGCTGCATAACGAACTCCAAGTGGACAGATTTAACTTCGATACACTTAACATCAGAACTCATATCTCCAAACAATGTGTCTGAAGTGGCACTTGAATGATATCCTTTTGTTTCAGTTGTGTTCCTAATACCTTTAGCGATTCAACACACAATACAGAGCAAACCACCAGAGTAACCCCCAGGAGGTATTAGAGAATACCGCATGTTGCCTTGTTCTTTTGCACGTTGCACTCATGCGATGATCATGTTGGGACAAAAGGGCATAAGAACCGAAAACACTCCTTTGTCTAGGATAACACACGATCGCATGTATACTCGAAAATTATATTTAAAAAAAAAGGACCGTACAAAAAAAAAACCAATCCAATTCACGTCCTATTGTCATGTCATGGATCACTGTTACAAAGGACACTCTGCAGAAGACGAAGATGAAGGTCGCTCACCTGCGGTACCTGAAAATCTTTTTTTTTTTAATTTTCTTCAGAAAAACGATCGGTGAACTTGTTCTCGTCAATCCTCCTCTACGGAGATGAGAGATTTGAGATTCAAAACAAAGGGCATCTCGATGGTATTGTCCAAAAATTGTATAGCGAGGGGAAGCCGAACCGAAGAAGAAAATCGTGAAAAGCCATCAATTTAAAATCCAAGTCAAGATGTAGACGAAGTAGAGAGAGGCGGCAGGCTGCGCGAGGGTGAGAGATAAAATAATTCAAAAGAATCTTTTTTGATTCTCTTCACAGATACTTTTTTTTTCTCTTGGGTTTTGGATTCGATTTGGTACATTTGATTCGGCAAAGGTAAGAAGTTGTGAGTCGAGTACTCGTAGTTGGATTATTGATGATGATGAAGAAGGGAAGAAATTCGAGAAGAAGTAGTAGACTGGATGAAGTGGACGGCCTCAGGTGGTGGTGGCGCATCAGTATTTATCATAATTTGACATCCACTCGGAGTAGGGGCCAGAAAACGAAGGATAACGCTGTAATGAGTGGCGACTTTTTGAATATTTCTAGAGGCAAGAATACCTATACATAAGTGAACGCGCACAGAGTGATTGATTTGAAATGATAAAACAAAACGTTCGCGCGTTGCCACCGCCGCCGCCGCCGCCTGACTGAAGTGCACGAGCAATGAAGAGGAGAATTCCTTCATCAATGATCATGATCACGATGATAATCGTGTGTATTGTTCTATTGCGGCGAAGCGGTTTAAGTGGTTCTTGACCGCATCTCACGAAAAGAGTTGATGATGATAAGGCCTTTTAATGGACGATAGGAGGTTTTTGTTTGAGGCGGATTCTTCGAGTTGATGGGGTATTTCAAAGTCATGCTGTTTGACTGGATATATGGATTGGTTTTGTATCACATTTTATGAACATACTTTGGGCTAGCGGTTGAAAGATTTTATGAAGTTTCTTTTGATGAGTCCAAGCTTATCTGGTGTGCCAGATTGTAGACACTTAGTAACACTACTTTTTATTGCTTTCGAAGAAAAATGTGTGCTCGTTGTGACTCAAAACTTTTGAATACGTCGTTTAAAAGAGTTGTCTAGCCTCATGAAATATTTAAGGCTTGGTTTATTGAGAAATTTCATTAAAAATGGAATTGCCAGCGATGTTAGTATATAAAAGTCTACAGCTGTAGGTGCCTACACTCTTAGAAATAGGCAAAACTGGAAGCAGATACAACGGCAAAGAACTGAATAAAGTTCATCTCACCCTACTGCAACTGGTTCCACTACTTTAAAGTAATGGAAAATGACGAGTCCTTAAAGAAGTAATCGAGTATGGATTGAACTAACAATCCTTGTCTAATAAGAGCCTTTCTTGTCGAAGGGCGTGTGTCTTAAAATTAAAGGTACAACGTCCCGCAGTACCGGAAAAGTGTAAAGGCATGGCTCTCGGACAGTGTGGATAAAAAGCTTTCATGGAAAAATTTGTCTCAGATTCAAAGTACGTCCTGCGTTAGTTTCACTTGCCGATCATGTAGAGGGAAAGGTCGATTAATAAAAATCCAAATCAAAAACTATATTCAAAATGAGGTATAAAAAATTACACAGAAGGAATTCTTTGATTTCGTATTCCAAAAAACCAATTCACTTGATATGAACTCCTGTGTTAGCAAAAGTAAAATTCAGATCATAATTTTTATTTTGAAAAATCAAACCATAATTTATATTGTTTTGAATTACTTTACTTTACTTTAGATGGCGCTACAGTCTGGGGTGGAGCTGGGAAGAACAAGAAGTTGGTTGAGGTCCTTTTCCACTTGTGTGCGCCACCTTAGGGGAGGTCTTCCTTTACCGCGTCGTTCCTCAGGGATGGATTCGAAGATTTTCCGGGCCGGAGCGTTGTTGTCCATTCGCTCTACATGTTTTAGCCATCTCAGGTGATGTCGCCTTACAACCGGTATAGTTCGTTATTCTATCTTCGTCTCCATTCCTCGTCGATACAAATGGGACCAAAAATCATTCGAAGAATTTGTTTTTCAAAACAACCAACAACCGCCGTTGATAGCGTCCATGCTTCTGCGCCGTATGGCAGGACTGTGATGATGAGGGTCTTATATAAAGTTGTCCGTGAAGGCTTTGCTACTTAATTGCCTTCTTAGCTCAAAGAAAGAGTGATTGGCAGGAGTGATTTTTCGCTTGATCTCTGCGATGGTGTCATTTTTTGAATTTACAGCGGAGACTAGTCCTTCACTACCTTAAAATTGTATCATAGCTCTCTATTCGGATGTTCTGTCCAAGTCGCCGATGTTGAATATCCTTTATTAATGACAGCATATATTTCGTTCTGCCCTAAATAACTGCTAAACCCATTTTCGTGTTCTTCCAATTATGTCAATGTCGTCGGCGTACGTAGTAGTACAGACTTTTAAAAGATCGTAGCCCTGATGTTAAAAAAACACATGGCACCGCGTCACCTTGTCGTAGTCCTTTTCTGACATCAAAAGCCTCGGTGATGTTGTTATCGAACTTGATGGAGCAGTGTGCATTCTACATCGTCATAGGCGGATGAGTTTGGCTCTGTATAGCTTGTCTCCTTATACGCTATCGTGATGAAAATGTGATGAGTATCGATTTGGAGTTCCTGGGTTCCAAGATCCGCCGCAATGTGAATATTTGATTTATGGTGAACTTTCCTGGCCTAAAACCACACTGATGCGGACTAATTAGATTGTTGACAAAAGGTTTAAGGCGTTCACGTAATATGGCAGAAAGAATCTTATATGCGATGTTAAGGAGACTAATGTACATAGTTGATGCTATTCAGAGAGTCTCCTTTCTTGAGAAAGAAATTGAATTAAAAATAAAAATCAAATCATGATTTATATTTTCTTGGATGGTACCCAACATCACACCATCGCTCATACTATGGTTAAGTCGTTATTATAAGTCTTTTTAATCTAAAAAATATAAATTAATATTTGATTTTTATCATTGATTTCTAACAATAAAAATGTTCCTGGGGTTCTTAAAATGATCTCATCTCATGATCTGATTTTCAATTTTAATCAAGTTTTTAAAAAAATCTTTCTTGATTTTTATTTTTAATTTTTAAAAATAAAAATCATGATTTAATTCTTACTTCTGTTTATGAAAAATAAAAATTGTGATGGGATTTAAAGAGAACTGTTAGGTGAAGATATAGACTACATTTAGCCGAAGAGTACTTAAACTTACGGCAGTGACTAGTCACATATTTGATACAATTTTACATAGAGGTGATAAGTTGACCGGGCCATACCGACAATTTTAGCATGTGCGAGGTAATTTTCTGGAACACTATTTCGAATCACTCCCCACTGACTATTTATTTTGTAACATATTGTAATATGCAAGCTACGGCTCGAGTAGATAAAACGATATTCTGTGAAATTTATTTCTTTATTTTCTACTCTATAGAACAATTCAAGTTCACACTATACTATTCTTCGCAAATTCTTTTCTTACAAGGTCTCTTTCCTCTCAAGTCACTTTATCTCCTTTCAATTACTTAATTCACAAATCCAAACTAATTACTTTTTCTTGTTCACTCTCAACTTTCAATTTATCACCAAATTACAACTTCGCCCATTATCACTTTTCCAATCTCTTCGCCACGGTTCTAAACCAACTGTGTCTTTTTTGATCGCCATCTGTCCTTATATAGCAGAAGTTTCTGATAGCCAGAAACTTCTAGCAAATTCTTCGACCACTGGAACAAGAGAAATAATTCTTGCAGTTATAATTCCCTTTTATCCCTGATATTATTCGTCTCTTTCGTTGACATGAGCTGTGGAGACTTCGTCCCAGACACGAACCTCGAATGAAAGGACAGTTCGAACCAAAATTCTGCCAGAATGGAAAGTCACTTCGGAATTTGCTGCATAGACATAGGAGCGTAGTTATTATTATGCTACACTGCCCCCCTCTTAGACGTGTTCGTCCCGAACAAGTGCATCCTCATTTCGGCCATTGTATCGACTCAGTCGGTCCACATGAACCACTTTCATTTTGGCCCTCGGTCCTCGCTGGATGCGGTAGACAACATCGTTGATGCGGGTTACTATTCTGTAGGGACCTTCCCAGTTCCGCTTTAATTTAGGTGATTTCCCCTTTTGGCGATGGGGATTATACAGCCACACCAGATCTCCTTCCTGGAATCCTGACGTTGTTGCCTTGGCATCATACCTGGTCTTCATGCGGTCGCTCGTCATCTTAATCTGGCTTCTGGTCCTTTGGTGTATGTCCCTAAGCCTTTCCCTAAGGTCCGCCACGTACTCTTCTTCATTTCTGGGCTCATTGGTAGGAGATCCAAATTTCACCTCACTGGGTAAACGAGCTATTCCACCAAATAAGATTTCGAACGGCGTATGTCGAGTAGTGCTATGCACGGCACTTCTATAGGCCATCAAAAACAAGGGAATCTGCCGGTCCCAATCCCGTTGGTAGTCACCTACGACCTTCGAGAGATGTTCGTCCAAAGTCCTATTGAAACGCTCCACCATACCGTCCGACTGTGGATGAAGCGGGGTTGTCCTTGTCTTTTTGATTCCGAGTAGTTGACACATCTCTTGGAAGATTCTTGACTCGAAGTTCCGCCCTTGGTCAGAATGCAATTCCAAGGGCACACCGAATCTGCTAACCCAATTGTAGACGATCTGCTCCGCCACGGTTCTGGCTTCCTGGTTAGGGATCGGAAACGCTTCCGGCCACTTACTGAAGTAGTCCATCACTACGAGTATATACCGATTACCATTGTCGGTTTCCGGAAAGGGCCCTGCGATGTCAATGGCGATTCGTTCGAAAGGTGCTCCCACGTTGTACTGGTGCATCTTACCTTGAGTTTTGATTCTCGGACCCTTGCTAGCTGCACACACGTCGCATTTTCTGCACCAGTCTTCGATATCTTCCTTCGCTTTTAACCAATAAAAACGTTCTCGTACCTTTTCTAGCGTCTTATTCACTCCCAAGTGGCCTCCGGTCGCCCCGCCATGCATTTCCTGTAACACCTCCTTGACCCTCGTCCGCGGTACGACAAGCTGCATTACAAACGACTTTCCGTCGGAGGATTCCCATTTTCTTCTCAGAACACCTTCTTGGACATGGAGGGAGTCCCACTGGGCAAAATATGCCTTTAAGGTCGGGCTTCTGTGAGAGATGTCCTGATGATCCGGTTTCTCCATGTTCTCCTTCCAGGCCAGAATCGGCTCGATATCCGGGTCTTCCTTCTGAGCGTTCCGGATCTCATCTACGCTCCAGCCGGCGATAGGTTCGGCTCTCATTCTTTGGATGGAAACCAGCTCCCGTTCTTCCTGACGCGCACAATGTTTACAATCCGTTCTGCATGGTCTCCGGGACAGTGCATCCGCATTAGAGTGGAGTTTTCCTTTACGATGCTGTATTTCGTAGTCGTAGATTTGCAGCCTTTCGATCCATCTTGCGACCTGACCCTCAGGACTCTTGAACTGTAATAGCCATTTTAAGGCTGCATGGTCTGTGCGAAGAACGAACTTCCTCCCGTAGAGGTATTTGTGAATATGCTTCGTAGCCAAGATCAAAGCTAGAAGTTCCCGCCTTGTCACGCAGTAGTTTCTGGCTTAGAGAGCACCTTGCTGAAGTACGCAACCACCTTCTCTTGGCCGTCATGCACCTGGGAGAGTACGGCTCCTACCCCGACATTACTAGCATCTGCATCCACAACGAACGTTTCCCCGGGAGTGGGGTAAGCCAGTATCGGGGCATCGCATAGCCGTTGTTTAAGTGCCTTGAAGCTCTTCTCGCACTCAATTGACCATTTGAATTGTTTTCCCTTTTCCGTCAACTGGTGCAGGTTCTTTGCGATCCCGGCAAAATCCTTCACGAACCGTCTGTAGTAGGTGGCTAGGCCCAGGAAGCTCCTTAGTTGGTGTTTGTCTTTGGGGACTGGCCAGTTTTTCACCGCTTCGACCTTCTCCGGATCGGTTCTCACTCCTTTCGCTGAAATTATGTGTCCCAGGTACTTGACTTCCGCTCTAAACAGGGCGCACTTCTTGGGGTTGAGCTTCAGGTGGGCACTTCGAAGCCTTTGAAACACATCCCTTAGATTGTCTCGGTGTTGCGCAAACGTTTTTCCTACGACGATGACATCATCCAAGTATACCAAACAGGTTTTCCTTGTTAATCCTTGCAGGACACATTCCATCAATCGCTCGAAAGTAGCCGGAGCATTGCACAGCCCGAATGGCATTACCGTGAATTGCCATAGCCCATTTCCTGCGGTGAAGGCGGTTTTCTCCCGGTCTTCTGGATGGATCTGTACCTGCCAGTAGCCACTCTTCAAGTCGAGAGTGGAAAACCATCGGGCTCCTGATAGTGTGTCTAGCGTGTCGTCAATCCGTGGCAGAGGGTAGCTGTCTTTCTTGGTGACGTAATTGAGCTGCCGATAGTCCACGCAGAACCGCGTGCTGCCATCTTTCTTCTTAACCAGTACAACCGGTGATGCCCACGGACTTTTGGAACTTTCAATCAGACCTTCTTTCTCCATTGCCGACACCATCTCTGCAACTTCTGTCTGCTTTACCAATGGAAGGCGCCTAGCAAGCTGACGAATTGGTCTAGTATCACCAGTGTCTATTCGATGTTGTACCAGGTGTGTTCGGCCGTATTCTCCGTCCTGTGAGGCAAATATCAGCGTACTCATTGATAAGATTCTCTGCCATAGTTCGCTGCTCCTGATTCAGCTCACTGGACTGGAGAATCGTCTCTCTCGTTTCCGCTGTCCAAGGTGATGGGAGAGGTTTTGGAGCATCACGTTCAGATATTGTTGCGACGGCGGTAATCGGCGTGCATTTTCCAGTCACCTCCCCTCGCCTTAGTTTGACAGTGTGTGGTCTTGCGTTCAAAACCCTCGCTGGAACCATGGTGTTCTTTGGTTCGACTAACGTCTTTCCCACGATGTAGTCTTGAGAATTCTTCTCTGGGTCTGGTTCTACTATGTAGAATCGGTGGCTCCCAAGATCACCTTCCAGCTTCGTCCAAATGATTGTCTCTGAAGACGGCGGCAAAACTTCGTCTTTGCTGATAACTGTCCTGAGAGTTACGGCATTCTCATTTCCGTACACCATCGGAATCTCCACATTTCGATACCTCAGTACTTGCATCCCGAAGTCCAAGATTACTTCATTTGCTTTCATGAAGTCTACTCCGATGATGCACTCGTCGCATATATCTGCCACCAGAAACGCATGGGAGAACGTCAGTCCTGCCAGAGTAATCGTAAGACGAACTTCTCCAAATACCTTCGCCATTTCCCCTGTTGCAGTCTTCAGGCAGTAGCTGTTGGTGTTGTGCAGCCAGGAGCTTTTGACGATATCTCTTCTTACAATGGAGGCAGTGGCACCTGTGTCGATGATGGCTACGCACTTCTTCTCGTTGATTAGTGCCTCCACTGTCAGGCTCTTGTTACCCCGTTTGGTTTGTGAAACTTGAATGGTGGTCCTGGGGGCCTCGATTCCAGTAACCAACTTCTGCCCCGCGAAGTTGGTCCTTACGCATCTCCCGACTGCTGGTTTTGGGAGGTCTGACCGACAGGATGCTTCCTCTCTGCTTCTCCTACTTCCGCAATGTGGACAATTTCCTCGTCTAGGTGCACTTCTGCACTGCCGTTGTAGGTGTCCGGTTTGGTTGCAATTCCAGCAACGGATTTGACTTCCGCGAGCTTTGACGGCTGTTCTCTGGCATGAGCATTCCACGACGGACATTTCCCTGACACGGTGTATTCCCTGGTATGCTTGGTCCGCAGCCTTCATTGACAAAGCGAATGCCAATGCCTCGGGGAGTGTTCGCTTTTCAGCCATCCTTACAGCCATTTGCAGTTGTCTGTCCTCTATGGCCTGAATAAAAGCTTCCACCGCCATTTCGTTGATAAGCTCCTCACCGGCTTTAGGGTATGAAAGATGGGCTAGTCGCTCTATATCCGCTTGCAACTGTTGGAGCGTTTCCCCCCTTTTCTGGACTCGACTACGCAGCTGAACCCTGTACACCTGCTGCATGTGTTCATCCCCAAACCGCATCTCGATAGCCTGAACCAGAACTACGGTTCTGCTGTTTATCTTCCGGGATGGTCTGCAAGAGCTCCGCAGCTGGACCCCTCAGTGCAAGTGTGAGTGCAATGGACTTCTCTTCATCGTCCCAGCTATTGGTCATTGCGGCCGCTTCGAATTGCCTTTTATAAATTGGCCATGATGTTTGACCATCGAAGATAGGAGGCTGCATCTCCTTTTTTCTCAGACCGTCAGTGGAATATTCCCGTGCTTTCTGTCTCTTCACGTTGCTGAGCTCCTTAGCAAGATTTTCGACTTGCTTCCCTACTATCTCGAATTGCGTATCCACTTTTTCAAACTGAGTCTCTATTTTCCCGAACTGAGTTTCATGTTTCTCAAAATTTTCATCGAATCTAGTTTCGACTTTTCCGAGTTGCGTCTCGACCTTCTCGATTTTCTCTTCGATCACTTCGAATTTGGATTCCAAGTTCTTGTTTTGCTCATCAAGTTTACTTTCCAGAGCATCTAGAAAATTCTTTTTGTTCATCCAGCTTAAGTTCTAGAGAATTCCTTTGGTCTTCTATTGCTTTCTTTTGTTCGTCCATGACTAACTTAAGTTGCAGGAGCAGACTCGTTATACCCGGGTCGGCTGCTGTACTTGCTGGTTCCTCTTCCACGTCAAACTCTACGTCGTGCGGATTTTCACCTTCCTGCGTTACTGCTTCTTCCAGACGAATCAGCAGGGCATCTTTTCCCCCAGTTGTGTCGAGGTTCCGCTTACTGAGTTCTGCCTTTAGTTGAATTATAGTTAGTTTTCCCAATTTGCGATCCATTTTGCGCAACTAATTAACTCAACACGGAAATCGTTTTTTTTTTTTTTTTTTTTTTTCAATTTCACACCACGGAAATAGTTATTCACAGAATAAGTTTTATCCCGCTTCTGACACCAATGTAATATGCAAGCTACGGCTCGAGTAGATAAAGCGATATTCTGTGAAATTTATTTCTTTATGTTCTACTCTATAGAACAATTCAAGTTCACACTATACTATTCTTCGCAAATTCTTTTCTTACAAGGTCTCTTTCCTCTCAAGTCACTTTATCTCCTTTCAATTACTTAATTCACAAATCCAAACTAATTACTTTTTCTTGTTCACTCTCAACTTTCAATTTATCACCAAATTACAACTTCGCCCATTATCACTTTTCCAATCTCTTCGCCACGGTTCTAAACCAACTGTGTCTTTTTTGATCGCCATCTGTCCTTATATAGCAGAAGTTTCTGATAGCCAGAAACTTCTAGCAAATTCTTCGACCACTGGAACAAGAGAAATAATTCTTGCAGTTATAATTCCCTTTTATCCCTGATATTATTCGTCTCTTTCGTTGACATGAGCTGTGGAGACTTCGTCCCAGACACGAACCTCGAATGAAAGGACAGTTCGAACCAAAATTCTGCCAGAATGGAAAGTCACTTCGGAATTTGCTGCATAGACATAGGAGCGTAGTTATTATTATGCTACAATATATTATCAAATACCCTAATGACCTGCTAGCCAGAACAGGAGCTGGATCAAGCTTTATGATGCCAAGACCATTTTGTGGATTACCAGTCATTACGGCAAAAAGCTGTATAAAAACCTGGCTGAAAGAAAAAGAAGGTAATAAACAAATCAAAATCTTTCTGCTAAATACATCCCATAAAAGAATGAAACATCTCCTTCACCTAACTAGGAGTCGAATTCGAATAGTCACAGGATTCCTCACAGGCCACTGTCGAGTCAAAAAACATTTCATGGCTATGGGAATAGCGCAAGATAACTTATACAGAATGTGCAACGAAAACAAAGAATCAGCAGGACATATCACTGCGACTGTCTAAACAGAGCACGCCATCTTT